>CM060356.1:93866925-96266925 GCA_030545235.1 Helianthus tuberosus
GTAAAAATCGGTAAATACCGGTACCGTACCGGACCGGTATCGAAAATGTCAAAAGTTGGTACCAAATCAGTACGAAAATGTACCCGGTTACGTAAATTCGGTAATGGTAACTGGTACCATTTGCTCATCCTTAGTGAGAATCATGGTAACTAGGCCTTACAAAAGTTTTTTTCAAATTTTATTTTCTCAAAAACTATAAAAATTCACTTGTTCCAGTAAAAAAAATGTCACATGCAAAAATTTACATTGGATGTAAAAATATTCATCACCATAAAAAAATTTACATTAGGCATAAATAAACATCAGGTGTAACTATCGACAATAGTTTTTTTTATAGATATGTTTATAACATTTTCATCTACACTTGTGCAAAAAATGGGGGCTGATGCGTGTGAAGTGTTATATATATTAGGTGTACATTTCAAGCCCTTTTTTAACACTTATTTTTAGCCAAGTTTTAAATTTATAAAACACGATATTTTACTAACACTAAACACACATATGCGCAAGTGCACCCATCGTGAGCGTAGTATAGTGTTGGCAAGATACCGAGGTCGTCCAAGGACACAAGTGCTTTTAGTACCGGTTTATCCTCAACGTCTAATCAAAAATAAAAGTTTAGAAAAATGTTTTAAACTAAGAAAAATAAAAACTAACTAAAAATGCTGAAAATAAAAATAAAAAGAAAAACAGATAGACAAGATGAATCACTTAGTTCCGACTCGTATCTAGTGTAACCTTTGATTATTTCCGCACTTTTGCACTATTTTAAGAGATATCTTATTTATTGTAGTAGGCCCCTCTTTTGAAGGTGACGTTACCCTCACCCCAGTAGTTTGAGTCAGCAAGGATACAATCCTAAAAGAGTGGATTATTGGAAGATAATTAATTAAGTTATTAATGCAAATTATGGTAGGCCCCTCTTTTGGAGGTGACGTTACCCTCGACTAAGTAGTCTGAGTCAGCAGGGATACAGTCCTAAATAGCCGGGTTATAGTATTAATAGTAGTTAACTTATGAGGGGATCAAAGAGTTTGGACCCCCGCCATCCAATACCGTTAAGTATTGAAGGAGGTCCTACTAAATTTGACCCAGGTCCATTGCAGGACCTCTAAATGCTGAACAATGGCAAGATCTTTACCAAACCGTTCCCTTAACCCCCGACCAGGTAGCCAACATACCTCCATATAGACCGTGGAGATATGAATGGTGAAAATCTTTTATTTTATATAGACAGTAAAATAATGCTAAGACACCACGGACAAACGATAAGGAAAGATCACCTTCAACATAAGCAACTAGTTATTAAAGTCATTAATACAAAATCAAGTAAAAAGTGCGAAAATATTAGAAATAAAAAGTATTACACTAGACACTTTGTCTTCACCAAGTGATGTAAGAGACTCAGGCAAACATGGCCTTGATTGTCAAGAACTCTTACGATCAATCTTGGATCCCGAGACGACTCACACACTCTATGATGGACAATGGATGATGGTGGTGGATGGTGGTGGATGATGGTGTTATGGTGGTGGTGGGTGGTGGGTGAAGTGTGAGAGAGGTGGTGTGCCAAGGGATGGTTTGAGCTTGAGCCAAGCACTCCTATTTATAGGCTGAACAGAAGCTCGGGCACGGCCCCGTGTCCAGTGGGCACGGCCCCGTGTCCACATCCTCTCTTTCTTCATTTAATGCAGCTTTGTCTTATTAGTTGACCACACCCCCGTGTCCGCTGAGCACGACCCCGTGTGCAGAAGAATCTTTGTACTATGAAGATTTGCCTGGATTGTGCGAATCTTATAGTTGACCAGGCCCCGTGTCCGCTGAGCACGGCCCCGTGGTGGGCAATAGAAGCTTCTACCACTTTTTCTTTTCTGCTGACACTTGGGCACGCCCCCGTGCTGGCTGAGCACGGGGCGTGTTCAGTCTTCTGATGTCTTGTTTTGCTTGGGAAGATGCTGTCGTGGGGTCGGGCATGTCACGTCTTGTTCCTTTTCTTGTATTTATGTTAGATTTTGATGTCTTTTTGCTTCTTTTGTTAATTTGAGCTCATTTAATCCTGAAAATACAAAAGGAAGACAAAAGCACACTTTTTCCAACATTAGTACTAAAAAAGGGTTAGTTTTATGCCACAATTGATGAAATTTATATGTTGCATTTTGAACACATCAGGGCCCAACTCTAGCGGGAAGTAAAAGTTTCCATGGTTTTCACAACAAGGGGTGGTTCTTAATAAGGTGGGGTTTTAGAGTGAACACTAGTGTATTTGTGAACTGAGTGAACAAATCAATGCCATTGATTTACGTCATCAAATCATAAAATACACAAGTGTATTTTCATCATCAAATCGTGGCCATTGATTTACACTTGTGTATTGATAATCAGGGGCTAGGATTAGTTCACTAGTGTTGACAATCAATGGGTTTGTTCACAAATAAACATATCCCTATATATATATATACATACACACACATACATATATACATATATATAGGGGAGGGTTCATTGGGGAACAGCGGAGAACCGACTCAAACGAACTCCGATTGGACTCATTTAAGTGGCGTTGGAACCGTCTTGTCGAACCCTATCTAAGATCTCTTAACCCTAAACCCTAAAGCTAAACAATAAGGTTGAAACCTAAGCTAAACCGTAAAATTTAAACTATAAACCCTAAACCCTAAACCCTAAGGCTAACCCCTAAATACTAATAATTAACCCTAAAACTAAACCCAAAAGCAAAACCTTAATATAAGACCCTAAAAGACAAACCCTAATATTTAGGGGTTAAGAGATCCTACATAGGGTTCGACGAGCGAGTTTCAACTCCGCTGGAATGAGTCCAATCGGTCGGAGTTTGTTTGAATCGGTTCCTCACTGTTTTAGTGTCCCCCAATGAACCTCACTATATATATATATATATATAGGGGATGGATCATGAGAAAACTACTTTAAATGAGAAAACCAAAAAACTAACTAAAAAAACCTAAAAACATAACAATTTTTGTTTTGAGTTTATTAATTAAAAAATAGCTAAAAATTATATACAAAAAAACTTTTTTTTCAAAAAAAAAAAGTTGTACTGCACATGTGTAGTAATACGGAAAAGCCTAAACCACCTAACCCACCCTCCACCGACACCCCTCAAACCCCCCCCCCCCCCCCCCCCTCCACTCCCCAAAAACCAAAATCCACCCTCCCACCAAAAGCATAAACCCCACCACCCCCCAAAAACCTAAACCCCCCACCCCAAAAAACCTAAAACTAAACCGTAAACATAAACCCTAAAAAAAACCTAAACCCACTACCCGCACCTCCCAAAAACCTAACCCCCCCCCCCCCCCACACAAAAAAATCGAATCCTAATCCTAAACCTCCGAAAAACCTAACCCTAAAATCTAAACTAAACTCGAACGCTAACTTTAATCATATAATACAGATGTGCAGCATATAGATATAATGCACATGTGCAGTACACATATAATGCACATGTGCAGTACAAGTTTTTTTTTCAGTTAATTGTTATATAATAAAAACGTCATATATAATAAAAACGCCAAAACAGCCAAAATGCTTGTTTAAAACGATATCATCCAGTTAAACGCCACCAAAAAACTGTCAAACTATAACAAAATTACTTTGAAAAATTATTATAAAAAAACCCAAACAAAAAAAATTAAAAATAAGAAAAAAAAATAAAAAGCAAAATTGAAAATGTAACTAGAAACAGTAAATACAAAATCATTAAATACTGAAGAATCTAAAACGCCAAACTTGAAAGATGGGACGTGTTACAGACTTTAGAGATAAAGCTTATCAAAAACATTAATTACAAAACAGTAACTGAAAAGACAAATATTTTATTATAATAATGCACCGCCTAATTTAGGTGCCAAAAAGACATCCTATAAAATGATACATCTCAGCAACTTCCATTTGATCAAACAAAAAAAAAAAAAAACAAACGTCAAATACTACTAAATACCACCCACTGTAAAATGCCAACAAATAAACTGAATGAATTGTTATCAGAGGGGAGTACCTCAGAAAATTTTTGCTGCATGAGATGCACAAAATTTCAGGAAAAAGATACTGATGCCAGTCATACGGCATTTTGTATTTTTTGTTCTTGAAGAAGGTTTGGATGAGGAGAAGAGGTTAATGACACTGAAGAGTGAGTTCACTATAAAGATGAAGATCCAGATAAAGAAAAAGCAAAAAACCCACTCACACGCCTTAGATCTATGTCCCAAAACATCCACACAAAAAGACAGTTCAACAGACGAGCAGGCAAAAAAAATCAAACCCATGGGTTTGTTAAGTTTTACATAAAACGCCATATATTTGATGACAGTTCTTGTACTATTAAAGAAGAGAGAGACTGATGACACTGAAGATTGGGAAAAAAGATCCGATTAGGATTTTTAATTTATTTCCTTCCCTTGTATTTTTTTTCCTGTGGTTGAAATATAATTTAACAATAGTAAAACGCCAAGATACCACAAACGCCAAAATATTTATAAAAAATAACAGATAAATAGGCCAACTTGTTTAAACGCCTTGGAAAACGTCATTCAAATAGATTTCCTGCCCCCTGGGTTCCATTGGCATATGATGTGAATAATGCCATAAACGCCAAAATGTTGATACAATGGAACCATTAAAACGCCATTAATTATTGAATTTGGTTAATGCCAAAAATCTCAAAAACCAAAAATTAAAACAACATTGGGAAAAAGCGGAACAGGAAAAGCAGAAGATGCAAGGACAAAAAAACCCCTCCGCCCTTTTCTAAGCGGCGTGACACGTGTTGGGTCAGGAAGCGTTCTCACCGTTCTCCCACCTTTGATCGTTTTCTCCCGATCCCGTTTCTATATATATATATAGAGAGGACAAGGATCCGTTAGGAACCACCCTTTATTGCGAGAACCGCGAGAGCCAGTGTGAACATAAACAGTAATACCTAAAAAAAATCTAAAAAACACTAAAATTTTTTTTTTTACTATTATTTCTTTGTAAAAATCGCTATATTTCGTTTATAATAAAAAAAAATTTCAGAAAAAAAATTCCGAGTCACATTTATCCATGCACGTGTGCATTTGTATCATTTCTTTAACAAATTCCGTAATTCATTACAAATATTAGTCAATTGCACTTTCATTTACACTACCACGTGTAATACACTATTTTTTACGTTAACAATATTAGAAATGCACATGTGCATCTATATGTATCAACATGAAATAAGGTGTTTTGGTACACTACTTTCTCTTTCATATATCATTCCATCCATAATACACAAACATGCACATGTGCATTTTTATCATTTCTTTGACAAATTCCGTAATTCATTACAACTATTAGACAATTGCACTTTCATTTACACTACCATGTGTAATACAATACTTTTTACATTACCAATATTAGAAATGCACATGTGCATCTATATGTATCAACATGAAATAAAGTGTTTTGGTACACTACTTTGAATACACTTTCCCTTTCATCTATCATACCATCCATAATACACTACCATTACCTTCTATCATCCATAATACAATACCATTACATCCTGCCATCCATAATACAATACCATTACCAATATTTTCACTTTATTACATGTATGAAAACACCATTTATACCATCCAATCAACATATTACATCATAAATTGACAACTATAACCAAACCATCAACCACTAGATATAACTAACCAAAAAACATGTATATGGGCCTATTCCTCCATTCAAAATCACAAACTTTTTGTACCAAAACACGTTATATCATAGTTATACCTAATGATGCACATGTGCATTTTGAATATTGGTAATGTAAAAAGTAGTGTATTACGAATGGTATTGTAAATTAAAGTGCAATTGTCTATTCCTGATAACTTTTTAGTGAATTTGTCGAAGTAATGATACATATGCACATGTGCATGGATAACTGTTACTCGAAAAAAAATTTATGGTAACGAAATACAGCGATTTAAAAAAAATATATATATTAAAATTTTTTTTAGTGTTTTTTTATATTTTTTAGATTTTATTTTGTGTTCACATTGGTTCTCGCAATAAGGGTGGTTCTCGCAATAAGGGTGGTTCTCGCATGAACCTTATATATATATATATATATATATATATATAGGAGAAGGATCCGTTAGTTACCAAGCTTTATTACGAGAACTGCGAGAACCAATGTGAACACAACTAAAAATACCTAAAAACATATAAAAAACATACAAATTTTTTTAACCAAATAACACTAATTTTTTTAACCAAAAAACGCTAGGTTTTTGGGGGGTTTAGCTTTATGATTTAGTTTTTTAGCATTTAGCTTCAGTGGGGGAGGAGGGGTTTAAGTTTTTTTAGGGGGGGGGGGGTAGTTTTTTTTAGGTTTTGGGTGGTGTTGTAGTGTGTTACTTTCTTGTTCACATTGGTTCTCATAATAAAGGTGGTTCTCGCTTGAACCTTACCCTATATATATATATATATATGAACAGTATCAGGAGAGAATGCCTTAAAGTGTGAGAACAGTGAGAACGATTCTCTGCTACAAGATCTTAGTGGTTTGTGGTTTGTGGTTGAGATTGATGTGGTGACATTTTTGTAAATAATAGGGGCATTAGAATTACCAGGAGGGGTAAAATAGGAAGATCCAAACAAAGGTACACATGCTAATCACATGCCATTTTCCCCCATCATATTTAAACGACAATAACTTTTTTATACGTGATTATTTTTTGAAAAAAATTACACCATAAAACTTAGTGTTTTTTTATCTTTCCAACAAGTATACTATTGATATACTTTTCGAAAAAAAATTAACTGGGTTTTATGGCGTTTTTCTGAACTGGGTGTTTTATGGCGTTTTAGACTAGGTATTTTCATGGCGTTTTTCTGAACTAGGTGTTTTTGTGGCGTTTTAACTAGGTATTTTCATGGCTTTTTCTGAACTGAGTGTTTTATGGCGTTTTCAACTGAGTTTTTCATGTCGTTTTTCTAAACTGGGTGTTTTATGGCGTTTTTAACTAAGTATTTTCATGGTGTTTTTCTGAATTTGGTGTTTTTATGGCGTTTTATTTGAACACCCAGTTCATGTGAGTGGGTTTTTGACAATATTACCCTTTAGTGTAATTTAGCATCAATGCCACATGTCACCATCAAAATCGTTCTCACACTTTTCACCGTTTTCTCTAAATCCTGACCCTATATATATATATATATATATATATATATATATATATATATATATATATATATATATATATATATATATAGGAGATCGCTAAAATGAAAACCACCTCTAGTTGTAAGAACCACTGGAACCACTTTTTAGCCCTTAGATCAACTAGATGGATGGTTGAGATTAAAAGTAGCTAATATTAATATTAAAAGTTTTTTGTCTTATTATGTCTTTAATACTTTAATCAGAAAGGGTATTTAGGTAATTTTGTTTTTTTTGTCTTATTAGTTTTATTGTTTTTTAATACACTTTTGTCCTATTACATTAAATGTTTTTTTTTTCTTTTCTAAAATCAGTTTTTTTTATTAAACAAGTATATTGAAATCAAAATTTTTTATAAAAAAAATTTACGTGCGTTTTTTTACGACCCGTTTTTTACGCGCGTTTTTAACGGCCCGTTTTACGCTCCGTTTTTCACGCCGTTTTACGACCCGTTTATTAGTTCCCGTTTTTTACGACCCGTTTTTACGAGTCGTTTTACGGCCCGTTTTTTAAGACCCGTTTTACGGCCGACTTTTTCACGCGTCGTTTTTCCAATGCGCCGTTTTTACGTTAACGTTTTTTACGTTTTACACGCCGGTTTCTTACGTTAACGTTTTTCTACGTTTTACGCGTCGGTTTTTTACGTTTTACGTTAAAATTTTTACGTTTTACCTTTTTGTGTTTTACGTAAAACTTTTTACGTTTTACGTTTTACGTTTTACGTTTTACGTTTGGCGCCGTTTTTTACGTTCCGTATTTTACGGCCCGTTTTTTTTTCAAAATTTTTTTTACGTTTTACGAGATAAATTGTACGTTGTACGTTTTACGTTAAAAATGTATATGTTTTACGTAAAACTTTTTACGTTTTACGTTAAAACTTTTAAGTTTTTACGTTTTACGTAAAACTTTTTACTTTTTACGTTAAAACTTTATACGTTTTACGTTAAAAATTTTAACGTTTTACGTAAAACTTTTTACGATTTACGTTTTACGTTAAAAATTTTACATTTTACGTTAAAAAGTTTATGTTAAACTTTTTACGTTTTACATTTTATGTAAAACTTGTTATGTTTTACGTAAAAAATTTTAAGTTTTACGTTTTACGTAAAACGTTCTACGTTTTATCTAAAAAGTTTTTTACACAAAACGAACGCACCCAGCAAATCGCTACTCGGTAGGTGTCTCAGTTAGATTGCTATCATCATCGACGCCTCAAAAAAAAAAAAACCCAAACAAACAAAAATCAAAAGAACGAGTGGATTTCTCGAAAAAACGATGTTTTAGCTCAGATTTTCCGATAATCAGAGGCTGCAAAAGTGGGGTTGCAGGTTCAAAAACCTACCCTCCACCGTCCTTGCCGCGCCATCGTCATCTAAATTTACGTTTTTTTTTCATCATCGCCGCCCAAATCGACCATATCAAAACCCACCGTTTTTTTCACTATCCAAACATTCAACACATTCGAAATCACTGATCAAACATTCAACACATTCACAAAATCACCAACATTCAACACATTCACAAATCACCAACAAAACCCATCAAAACCCTTAACATATCAAAAAACCATCAGATTAAAAAAACCATCAGATTCAAAAAACCATTAGATTCTAGAGAGAGAAACCCACAAGAAATCAACACCCACTAAATAAGATCAAGAACAGAAACACCCCCAATATACCCACTAAATAAAATCATTCAAGAACACATGTGAAGAACACAGGCCAAGAAATCACCAGAAAATAAACTAAACCCAGAAAAAAGAAGAACACAGGCCAAAAAACAATACCAGAGAAATCATCAACTCGTCGGGAGGAGACCAGGACCTCCGCCGCTCACGGCGGCGCTGCCGCAGGCCCACCACCCAGCCATCGAAACGCCACCACCAGTCTTGAACCAACTAAACCCATAACCTCCAAAGTCTACCAGAGCATCAACTCGTCGGGAGGAGACCGGGACCTCCGCCGCATACGGCGGCGCTGCCGCCGGCCCACCACTCAGTCGTCGAACCGCCACCACCAGCCACTAACCCACTGTTAGATCCACCGTCAACATAGATCGGGACACCAAAAAAACCACAAACATCAAATCAGAGTTCACTACCCCCCCCCCCAAATCGGAGCATGATTTAACAGGTTTAGTCGCCGGCAGGGGTGGGTTCAGTCGTCCTCATCGTCGTCTTCGGTTGAACATATTTAGTCGCCGGCAGAGAGACAATGAAGATGGGTTTTGAGGGTTGGATTTCAAGAGAGAGAGAGATGATGGATGAGAGTCTGCAACTAATTTAAAAGAAAGATAGAGGAGACAGGAATAATAAAAGAAAGACAGAGGAGAGAGATAAGAAAAGACATTTGGGGTAAATGACCGATATACCCTTTTTGTTGGCAACACCTGATTGGTGGAAATTGGTTCTCATGGTTCTTAAAACTGGAGGTGGTTCTCATTTTAGCGGCTCCCTATATATATATATATATATATATGGGGAGGTTCATTTGAGAAAAATCTTCTTAAAAGAAGAAAAAAAAGAATTAATCTAGACCCTTTATTTTTTTGATCAATGCTTGTGAATCAAGATATCATTTTTGTCCACATTTAATTAATGCTTTAATTACTAAGGGTAGTATAGACATTTTAATGTAGAATATTAATAAATAGAGTAAACTGCCATTTTGGTCCCTGTGGTTTGGCCAGTTTTGCCACTTTAGTCCAAATCTCAAACTTATTACATCTGGGTCCCTGTGGTTTCACTTTTGTTGCCATTTTAGTCCAAATTTCAAAAACCCCATATTTTGACTGTTGAAAGCTGCTTATTTTGTCCTTTAGTGCAGGGGTATTTTGGTCATTTATGTTTTATTTAAAGCAATTCATTTAATAAAAAACCCCAAAATATAAAAAACCCCCCAGATCATAATCATCATCATCTTCAACCTCAACCCCCTGATCATCATCATCTTCAACCTCATCATCTTCAACCACCACCACCCCCCTCTTGCCGCCAAGCACCACCACCTGCCACCACCCTCTCGCACCCCCTGCAACCACCGCCCAACTACCCACCCCCACCCTCATCATCTTCCTTCCCTAAACTGCTTCTCTCTCCTATCAAAATACCGAATCAAAACTAAGAACTATAAGAAAAAACTGAAACAAAACCTAAATTGAAATGAAAACATCAGAAACAATCAAACAATCAAACAACATCAGATCTCATTTTCTTCTTCTACGACAGATGAGCAACACTCTATCACAAACAATCATATCAAAATATTTCTGATTTCGATTCAGATCTGAAACTCAAACTCAAAACTCAAAGCTGAAACTCAAAGCTCAAACCCCTGATTTCGATTCAGATCTGAAACTCAAAGCTCAAAACCCTAACTGACTCTCTCTCTTCTCTCTCTCCTCTTTCGATCAAAATATTTCAATTCAGATTTGAAACTCAAACTCAAAACTCAAAGCTGAAACTCAAAGCTCAAACCCCTGATTTCGATTCAGATCTGAAACTCAAAGCTCAAAACCCTAACTGACTCTCTCTCTTCTCTCTCTCCTCTTTCGATCAAAATATTTTGATTCAGATCTGAAACTCAAACTCAAACTCAAAACTCAAAGCTGAAACTCAAAGCTCAAACCCCTGATTTCGATTCAGATCTGAAACTCAAAGCTCAAAACCCTAACTGACTCTCTCTCTCTTCTCTCTCTCCTCTTTCGATCAAAATATTTCGATTCAGATCTGAAACTCAAACCCCTAATTAATGGTAATCGAGGACGAATGAGAGAGAAACATGAGAGAGAGAGGAACGCAGAGATGACGACGCTGGAGTGGTGCTCAGGTGGGACGACGCCGGATTATGATCGATTTTGAGAGAGAAGAGAGAGAGAGAGTCAGTTAACTGAGAGAAGAGAGAGAGAGAGAAGAGAGAGAGAGAGTCAGTTAGGGTTTTATGATGATGATGATGATTTATTTGGGGATTATGTTATTTAAGAAAATGTAAAATGAAAAGCAAAATGACCAAAATGCCCCTGAACTAAAAGACAAAATAGGAGGTTGTAACAGTAAAAAAAATGGGGTTTTTGGATTTTGGACTAAAATGGCAACAAAATGCAAACCACAGGGACCCAGATGTAATAAGTTTGAGATTTGGACTAAAGTGGCAAAACTGGCCAAACAACAGGGACCAAAATGGCAGTTTAGTCTAATAAATATTTTAAAAAGTTACTCAAATCTTATTAATGCAACCATAAATTCCCCCTTCACCAACATTAATGTATGAGTTAAATGCTTGGTTGGTCCCTGTGGTTTGCAAAAATTTAATACTTGGTCCTAGTGGTTTACTAATTACACGCGTGGTCCCAAAAGTGTCAAAAATGAACTCGGTTGGTCCCCTGACCTAACCTCTGTTAAATATCTCAGTTAACTATGTGTGAAATGACTATATTACACATTAATTCCCATTCCACCTTCACTTAATCACCCATTTTCTTCCACACCCACATCAAATTACTCAACTTTACACCTGATCCATGTCCCCAATTCCTTAAATTTTCAACCTTTAACAATTTTTTCAACAAACAAGAAATGGGTAATCGATTTAGTTGCAAAAAGATTGATGGGTCAAGAAGTAGCAGAAGATTTGGTGGTGGGAATATGTCACAGAGGAAGGTGCAAGCAGATGAAGAGTTGTTGCATATTCAAGCTTTGTCTCTTGCAATTCAGCATCATCAACGGTGAGTTGTTACCACCACCACCATCGCCACCGTCAACTTACCACCACCACCATAACATCAGCGGGTGGCAGCAACGGCGACATCAGCGGCAGCAGCAGCGACATCAACGGCAGCAGCGGTGGCGGTAGCAACTTCAATTGCACATCTGCTCTGTTCTTCACAGTTGTTGATGTGAATTGGAGTCTCCGGTCACCGGAATTTGATTCTGTTTTGATTAAATTTGTATGTCGGGACTGTTTTGATTAAATTGGACTCTCCGGTCACCGGCAGCAACTGCAATTTCCATGTCGGGACTGTTTTGAATTGGTTGCTATTAAATTTCTATTTAATTTCCATGTCGGGAGTGTTGCAGTTGTACCTATCTGTTTAGAGAGAGAAAGTTAGAGAGAGAGATGGGGGAGAAGAAGATGAGTGGTGGGTTATCTCTTTTTTGTTTTTTTAATTGTTTAGGGACAATTTAGTAATTTCACAAAGACTTAACTAAAAATTTTAACAATGGTTAGTGTTAAGGACCAAGCGAGTTCATTTTTGACAAGTTTTGGGACCACGCGTGTAATTAGTAAACCACTAGGACCAAGTCTGCAATTTTTGTAAACCACAGGGATCAACCAAGCATTTAACTCTTAATGTATTGACACCTACACAAATTTTATTAGAAGTGACAAAATTATTTAAAAATTTTGTGTTCTACACATATTTTATTATGAGTCGCAAAATTATTTAAAACTGTTTGAGTCCTACACATTCTGTATCCTACACCAAAATATTGTTTTAATGGTGTAGGAAGCGTTGAAAATGTAAGATCATGTGCATGATTGTTTTTATTGTGTAAGGTGTAAAATTATTTTATAAGATAGGCTCATTAAATGATTAGAGTTCTGTAGGATCGTTTTGTGACCCAAACGAGTCGTTCAGAAGAGAACTTCACCAATACAAAAGGCGGAAACAGATGTATCGATGTTATTTCAGCTGAATTGCACGAGAAATCACTTTAAACTGTCTTTTGATTTATATCAGATCGATTACAATGTTGTAGACACTTCGGCAGAGCTTCGCTACCGGAATCAGAATCGTTACAAATGTCAAAGCACATCAGGTATTTATAGGGAGAGTGATTTCGTTTGAAATGGTTCAAACGAAATCTAATTCCACACGAAATTACACAAGCGGAATTAACAACGGATTTCAAGCGGAATTACCTATAAACACACATTTCTCGTTTTTCGTGCCCTGATCTATCTAGTACAATACAAGACTCGATACAAGACGAAGTCGACAGACGGATGCACCAACAGACTCCCCCTCGGATGTTGATGAAGTATTCGGTGTCGAGTCTTCGGTTGTCAAACCTTCAGCCTTTATCAGTCTTCTCGAACTCTCCAAAAATTCTCCATTGTAAGCATCCTTAATCAATCTCTTTCTCTTTCTTCCAGAATCTCAACCTGGCTCTATACTCTTCTTGATCAGGTCTCTTGATTTCTTAAGATCATCAGCATCAGCAGCTTGCATTTTCAGAATCTGAATCTGGCTTTACAATCTTCAGACTTTCTTTTGATGTCATCAGACTCCCCCTTTCACTAAAATGGGATCGCAGTCTGGAATTCTCTTTTCACAGGTTCTTAGATCGTAACCTGGCTCAAACTCTTTCCACAGGATCAGGACCAATTCCTGGCACTATTGTTTCCTGCACAAATCTCTACCCAAAAATAAGTTTCACAAATTTAAGATATTTGATAAAATTATATCATTTGCAGGTATTTATTCAGAATGATTTATCATATAAAAGCTTCTGATGAACACTTGTAAACAATCATTTTTCATTCAAAAACACTTCTCCCAAACCCGTTGTTCATCATGCTTAGCACTCGGAATTTTGAAAATCAGCTTTCCAACATCAGTTGTCGAAAATCTTTTTGAATTTTTCAAAAGTTTATGCTAAAACAGACTAAAAGCTTTTTGAATTATGTTTTTAACAAAATACAGTAAAGAAATATTTACATACAATATTTTTGTGAGTTTGTGTAAGAGGATCATATCTGAAACGCCCATTTTTTTCACATTCGAAAATGCAAATAATGACATACTATTTTTAACGAAAATTGGGCATGACCCGTTCGTACTATGAGCGGTCCCCTGTTTTTAACAATCATCATACAACGAATTTTACGACACGTTTCAAAAGACATAACGAAATCCATAACATTTTAGACATTCACTACAAACTAGGATTTACAAAATACTTAACACGTCAAATTTAAAGTTTTAACTACCAAACATATCCTATTTTAGCAAAAGTATTTTGACCCATTAACAAACATTTCCAAAAGATGCGGAAGCACATGGAAGGCGTTCAAGTGTGTTCAATCCGAGCGAAGCATAACCACCTAAACTTGGGTTTTACCAATACTTCATACAAGAAAAACAACATTAGCATATCATTCATAATTCAACTAATATTCAATGGACAAGATGAACTAATATTCGCCATTTTAAGTTTGCAAAAATACTTGACTAATTCTTTCTTGAATTCAACTTTCTTGTTTTTCGTAACCAACTTGGTTACACCATTCTTCCTCATATGACTCATTCGGAATGAGTCTATTACTTATCCATTCTTCCTCATAAGGCTTTTCCTTTCCTAACCCGTTTACAACGGATTTGCAACATAACACCCTTTTCATGAATCGTTCTAATTATTTGACCCGTTTGCAACAAGTCTTCATCATAAACCTACATCTAACATACTCTTCTAATGAATTGACCCGTTCGGGTTAATCCGTCAACATAATCATATGACAAATTTACTTTGATACAATAAACAATCAATTCTACAATCCAAGACATAAAGACACCTTTACTACAATTCAAAATGTACAAGTGACGTACCTCGGTTTTGATTTCTTTCTTGGTTTGTGTGACTTGAACTTTCTTCTTTTATCCCTATACATATAAACATTTACGTTAAGATCTTCACCTCCCATCATCACTTCTCAAAGGTATTTTTTTTGGGATAAAACATCATGACTCAATACTAGCGTTATCTTCATACTTAAACATGATTATTATACATATAGTTCAAGTCAAAAATGCAGAATTTCTTATTGAGGCATTTTGTCGAACACTTGGCGGGTGTACTACTAACAATGCATCATGTACAAGTGTTCAAACATAATCCTACTAGTTCACATCATAATTCATCAAGGTTAATAATTTCAACTAGTCTTTCATCTCTTAACTATGTATTATCAAGATACACTTTCTACAACTTTACATTACAACAATTACAACACCTACAATTTTAATCATTCATCATCACCTATGCATACAAGTGGGTTTTCTAACATAAGTCTCTAGAATGAGAAATTTCAAACATATGCTTGTTCTAAATGGTTAAACTAACATACAATCATTCCAAATTTCATGTATCTTTAAGTTTGATCAAAACCCACTTCCTTCAAAATCATCAATCAGAGAATTACTACTTACCATTTGTTTAGAAGGCTTAGATTATTGAGATTTTCACTTCATGCACTTGATTTGCAATGGAATTCCCTCTCAATTTCTTGGGTTCTTTGCAAGCAAGGGTTTCCCCTTGTTTTTCCCCTGGTAATCGATCCAAACACACACACCTAGTGTGTGTGTTTTGGTTTTATTTAATCTTAAGCTTTCACTTTACAACTAAACATGTTTAGCCCTTCTAGTTTAGGTGTTTGTTTATTTCTAGGCATTTTCCATTCTTAGGCATTTATCATAACATATTCCTTATCTAAATTAATTTTTAACAATTGTGCATAATTTACCATATGATTTTTTTTATAATATGACATACGAAATTTGGGGTGTTACAAGTCTACCCCCCTTAAAGAAGGTTTCGTCCCCGAAACCTGAATACATACATTCTGACGAGTTTATTTGTATCCCTTCGTAATTACATACCTCGAACTTCGATAACATGCCTTCATTCGATCATCCCTCGTGATGAATCGGTTGTTACTACTCTAAACTTTGTCTAATACATTTGGTAATTCAATCTCATATGAATCAAGGCGATCCTATTACATTATTTCATGATTATCGTTCACTTGTTCAAGCTGATTTCTTAAAACTTATCTGTCAGATTATTCATTCCCGCATACCTCTAACATCTACTTAGGGGAAATAATTATCATAATATTTATACTTGTTCATTCCTATTCATTCATATAAATCACAAATCAAACATCATTCAATAGTTTCTAACTATTTAGCTTATACATACTCCCATCTTTCCAGGGCCAATATCAAGCAAAATTTCTTTCAAGTCACTTGCTTATTAGTTCTTTTCATACTTTTCTTGCAATACCTATGTATAATCTTTACCCGAGACCAATATTTCTGTCACTGATGATCTATCATAACTGAATGGTTAACCACAACTTAATGTATACGTTTATACAATTCGTGTACATACCAACTTTCTCTAACCTCTTTACCGTCTATCCCTAGGTTACAAGGGCTAACATAAGTCTTGCTATCAATATGATCGTGTAATCAATACTTACATTTGAGCAACTCATATTACACTCGAGGTGTCATACTCAGCTATACTTGTCACCACATTCCATGGGTGTCATACATACGCCATTCCTTCTAGCAATTGTAATACTAAGACAATTACCTGACATTGTACCTCAAAGGGTTAATTCTTATCTATATACTTACCTAGGTTCTGCTACATACGAGATTATAAGCTTATTACATATGCCACTCCATTTCACGTATGAGTTACATAAAACTTGGCACAACCATTCATTCGATAATTGAGATTGCACTCTACCACGTAGGGTTGTTTTATAATACGAACCACGAATTATGCGTACAAAACTTTAACTCTCGAACATTTCTTTTAGAGGTTCATCTTCTAATAATTCCTCACATATGATAGGGAACTCGACAGAGGGCAAGATTTGTTCAAATATTCATCATATTTTACATTCCACTAAACCCCTCTTTATGTAACATTCCACCTCTAACATTTACGCATTATTATATTTTCATTCTGGCTTCCTTCGACGTTAACCTTTCACATCTCCCATACAGTTCTTTCTAATTATTCTAAATTTGGCATACTAAGTGTGTACCCCGCTTTCTTAACAGTTCCTCACTTTCCTTTCCTTTCTACTACTCATTTTCCGATATGCGGGTCGACTCTTACCATCTTTCCATCATGACATTTCAAGACATCTAGTAACCGTACTTTACAATAAACAAGAATTTAGAGCCGCAATTATTTCCTGTATTGATATGAAGATTATAATTTATTTATTAGCATTATGAGTCATTTACTTCTACCTTCCAAGTTACTAACCATACTTGTTTCTTTACTATGCCGTTAGAAACAATAATGCTCATCATGAGCCTACTACTTGATTCTTCTATTATTAATATCGCCATTCTTCCTAGTCACCCCCTCTTGTGATGTAAAAACTTTGACTACTAACATGTGTGTGTGTGTGTGTATATATATATATACATATACTTGCCTCAAACATTTAGTAACTCTATTACTATTAGTTGCTTGTTAATCCATTCCTACATTATGGACTAATTCGCACATTTGTACTTCCTTATTGATTTTAGACATACTTGTTATTATTTTACCATTTCTTACAAAAATCTCTATCCGCGTCGGTGCTTAAATCATCCATCTAGGTCTTAGCCCATTATTCATTTTAGATCTCATAAGTCGATCAACGCATGCTTAATACGCAACGTGTTCGGAGCATACTTCTTTTATCATAATCTTATTACCTCAACATCTTTCTATGTATGTATATATATATAATTACTTACACCATCACATGTTACCACATTTGTCATATGTTTTACTCTCACTCGTATATTCCGTTTAGGTCTACGACGATTAGCTAACAACATATCCCTACTCATATTCCCACAACTAGCGGCAACATATCTCACATACGTATCACCTATGTATATATATATACATATGTATGTGTCTTTTAGTCCTACATTATGCTTGACCAACCAGGCTATCTGTGCCACTTACTTGTTAAGTCCACACTTATCTTTAGTTAGGTGGAGAAAAAACATCTACTCATTTGCTTTCATACTTTCCTTCCCACCGAACGACACTAACTTTCATCCATCTACAACCCCTTTCCTAAGGCTCTATCCATGCTTACCACATAAATATTTTCCTTTAAAATTTTAATTCAACTAACATTTACTTTTTGTTTGACAAAATTTTCATCCTTAGGTCCATACTATGCTCGAAATTCTATCATCCTTCCATGTTCAATATTTTCTAAGCTTAATCGTAATTATCATTCCTACCTTTCATTACATTCTAGGACCATACTATCCTCTTCCGTAATCATTGCTTTTATTCCTTCCTACCGTGTCATTGTTGTCGTTTGTATTTCCTTCGTCCGTCATCTACATTAAGCATTTCCTACATTCATTACTTCATATACTTTCCATGTCATCTCAAATGACATTGATGCATTCATAATCATATTTCAATAACTTTCATTCCACTTGTACATCATCATCAACATCGATCAAGATAGGCCACATCATGCATGCCTTTCGTTCATAGGGGAATAGAATCCCTCATCCTTCTTACTTACTTTCTCGCACCATCCGCTACTCGGAACATATTTTGTTAACAATTTCTTTGTTTCCATCAGCCGTCTACTATATCATTCGAAATCATTATTAAAATTTATTCTTTGGTCATGTTCATTTCATTCTAACATTTTAAATTTTTATACTTTCTTTTCTTTCATGCTAGGTGTTAACGGTCCTTTATGACCATACCACATATTTCTCATTATAGGTTGATATACCCAACTAGAACTTCATTCACAACCTTCCAATCATATACGTTCTTACTTCGAAACATTTCGACAAGACCCGGTTGACATTTCGAGCATCCTAATTATCATAGGTTGCGTTTTCGGAAACTTAACGAAGCTATCGGATTTCCCTTAAGAAATATTCTACAACATAGTTTAGGAAATATGTTAATATGCCTAACATATTTCAATGACTTTCATTCTCTTACTTATTACATATTTGTTAATTTTATATACTTTTCACTTCGTTATATGTTACTTCATGCCTTAATTCTTACGTCTTATTGACCTTTGTCCTTTTTAATTATGGTTATCATGCTTTTATTTCATAATTTCGGGTGTTAATAGCCACTTAGTGACCATATCGCATTCCTTTCATCATCCTCAGTGTTAACGGCTACTTCATGCCCACACCGTATACCATTCATCATTTTCGGTGTTAACGGTCACTTCGTGACCACACCGCATACCATTCATCATTCCCGGTGTTAACGGTCACTTCGTGACCACACCGTATACCATTCATCATTCTCGATGTTAACGGTCACTTCGTGACCACACCGCATACCATTTATCATAGGGTATCATCTTTACTATCATTATTGGTAATATCAGTATCATCATCATTTACATTCACTGCATCCGCCATTTACAATTACATATATTTTTTTTAGATACCGTATCATTCTTTTCTTTATCATTCATGCATTATTTGCTTTCAATAATTCATTTCCGTAGGTCATAAAACCATACTATCCTTCATTACGAACATTCTAGACATGTCGAACAAAACATACATTCATTCTTACACTTACTTCTTATTCCTTGTTCTTTAACTAATAGCCATCGTGTTAGTCAACGTATATTCATGGTTTCATTATCATTCACGTTTACATTGTCCGCCATCTACATAAAACATTCATTTCATTCATTAAATTTCTTTTCATACTTTCCTTCATCTTAATTAACCCATTTTATCATACTACAATCAATTTACATTTCATACTTCATGCATTATCGTCATCGACGATCATGTCGTATCGTGTAGATCAAAATCTTTGATCGCAGCGATTTACCTTTTCATCCTTCATGTATACTTTCCCTCATCATTCTTAATATCAAAATTACCTTAAACATTGGTTACGAGGCCTTAGAAACCATTTAAAACAAGTCCCGTATTCAAAATAAACAAATAAAAAAAATTGCCAGCATTTGAAGTCCTCGCGGGCCGCGAAGGATAGCCCTCTAGCTATCGCGGGCCGCGACCGCTGTCGCGCGACGCGACGGTGATTTCAGTTGGGTGTCGCGCAGCGCGACGCCCCCTTTTTCACAGAGTGTTCGGTCTGGGTTGCTGCATCTGCCCAGCTCTAACCTTTTCTAAAAATACTAACTTTAAAACTCCATATCTATAGTTCTACTAGTCCGTTTTACTCGATTCTTTTTCCTACGTGTCCGTAATTTAAACACGGACCCGTTTAACATCATCATTTACCTTAAAACTCAGTTTATAAATGAAATCCTATAATTCCCTTTTTATTCCTAACTATAAGCATAATCAAATTTACAATTTATTTACTTGCATAGCGCTTCAGAACGAACACACCTTCATACGAGCTTTTGGTTTGAGTTCAAGCATTTTAACTCTAATACTTGAATCCCTCAAACCTCGGCTCTGATACCAACTTGAAACGCCCATTTTTTTCACATTCGAAAATGCAAATAATGACATACTATTTTTAACGAAAATTGGGCATGACCCGTTCGTACTATGAGCGATCCCCTGTTTTTAACAATCATCATACAACGAATTTTACGACACGTTTCAAAAGACATAACGAAATCCGTAACATTTTAGACATTCACTACAAACTAGGATTAACAAAATACTTAACACGTCAAATTTAAAGTTTTAACTACCAAACATATCCTATTTTAGCAAAAGTATTTTGACCCATTAACAAACATTTCCGAAAGATGCGGAAGCACATGGAAGGCGTTCAAGTGTGTTCAATCCGAGCGAAGCATAACCACCTAAACTTGGGTTTTACCTATACTTCATACAACAAAAACAACATTAGCATATCATTCATAATTCAACTAATATTCAATGGACAAGATGAACTAATATTCGCCATTTTAAGTTTGCAAAAATACTTGACTAATTCTTTCTTGAATTCAACTTTCTTGTTTTTCGTAACCAACTTGGTTACACCATTCTTCCTCATATGACTCATTCGGAATGAGTCTATTACTTATCCATTCTTCCTCATAAGGCTTTTCCTTTCCTAACCCGTTTACAACGGATTTGCAACATAACACCCTTTTCATGATTCGTTCTAATTATTTGACCCGTTTGCAACAAGTCTTCATCATAAACCTACATCTAACATACTCTTCTAATGAATTGACCCGTTCGGGTTAATCCGTCAACATAATCATATGACAAATTTACTTTGATACAATAAACAATCAATTCTACAATCCAAGACATAAAGACACCTTTACTACAATTCAAAATGTACAAGTGACGTACCTCGGTTTTGATTTCCTTCTTGGTTTGTGTGACTTGAACTTTCTTCTTTTATCCCTATACATATAAACATTTACATTAAGATCTTCACCTCCCATCATCACTTCTCAAAGGTATTTTTTTTGGGATAAAACATCATGACTCAATACTAGCGTTATCTTCATACTTAAACATGATTATTATACATATAGTTCAAGTTAAAAATGCAGAATTTCTTTTTGAGGCATTTTGTCGAACACTTGGCGGGTGTACTACTAACAATGCATCATGTACAAGTGTTCAAACATAATCCTACTAGTTCACATCATAATTCATCAAGGTTAATAATTTCAACTAGTCTTTCATCTCTTAACTATGTATTATCAAGATACACTTTCTACAACTTTACATTACAACAATTACAACACCTACAATTTTAATCATTCATCATCACCTATGCATACAAGTGGAATTTATAACATAAGTCTCTAGAATGAGAAATTTCAAACATATGCTTGTTCTAAATGGTTAAACTAACATACAATCATTCCAAATTTCATGTATCTTTAAGTTTGATCAAAACCCACTTCCTTCAAAATCATCAATCAGAGAATTACTACTTACCATTTGTTTAGAAGGCTTAGATTATTGAGATTTTCACTTCATGCACTTGATTTGCAATGGAATTCCCTCTCAATTTCTTGGGTTCTTTGCAAGCAAGGGTTTCCCCTTGTTTTTCCCCTGGTATTCGATCCAAACACACACACCTAGTGTGTGTGTTTTGGTTTTATTTAATCTTAAGCTTTCACTTTACAACTAAACATGTTTAGCCCTTCTAGTTTAGGTGTTTGTTTATTTCTAGGCATTTTCCATTCTTAGGCATTTATCATAACATATTCCTTATCTAAATTAATTTTTAACAATTGTGCATAATTTACCATATGATTTTTTTTTATAATATGACATACGAAATTTGGGGTGTTACAATATTAGTTTTTGAGACAAATCACCAACACCGTTAAGCTTTAAACATTTTTATGAGTTTGTGTAAGAGGATCATATCAGTTTATGCTAGGGGGGCTATATTTCAAGCAAGCAGAAAGTATTATACAGGGAATAGGCCATTGCTTCCGCAAAATCAGAAGTCCCGGGATAATACCCCAGATCTCAGAAAAAGTGACCTTTCAAACAAGATTTCGGGGGTTACCCATATATCCGAGATATGTTCCCCACGAGATAAGTAAGTTTGAAATTTAGGTTTATATCTCGTCACAATCTACTAAATGTGTAAAAACCTACTGGCACATCATCAGTGAGACCGTTTATCACATTTTTCTTTTCAATTCTTTAGCATGCTGTGATCGTCCACTGATGTACTATCATTTCCTCTTTTTTCACAACAAAACTCATTTTTCATTTTATCATGTTTTTGGATTTTTCAAATTTTCGAAATTTCCTAAATTTTTACTCCCCCTAAAATCAAAATATGTTTCAATTTTGATTTTCTTGGAAAAATTTGAAAACAAACTGTACAAGAAATTGACAACATGATGTGAATTGCTTCAAATCGCCATCCACTTGGCATAAACAATCAGAACCCCCCTTACAACAAACTATTTTCCCATTATGATTTCAAAACACTTAAGTTTGCTTTAATCAAATGGTTTTTCCGAAAAATTAGTTTTGTTGATTTTACCACTTGTAAGAATGGGGTTTCATCACATTGTTTTTCTTTTTAAATACCACTTGTAGGAATGGTCCAATCAAGTTCAACTTAATGACCTTGATTAACCACTTGTAAGATCACATCCCCTTTTTCAACCACATGTAGGTTTGCTTACCAACCATTACTATTTGTAGGTTGAATTCTCAAGATGCCGATTCCTATTCCACACTTACCAACCTGGGAGTTCCGGCAAGTCAACCTCTTCAAAAATAAATTTTTCAAGAATGATGCCGATTCATGCTCCGCGATTACCAACTTGGGAGCTCCGGCAAGTCAGGTTTTTCAGTTAGAGAGATTCTCCCAAGCCTGACGGTCCTTGGGAGATTCCGAGTTACCAACACTCGGTTGCTTACCTGCCATCTTTTTCTCATAAAATTCTTTAACCCCCTTGACCTTCCCGTCAATCATTTTTCCAAAAATGTTTTGGACTGTGGGGTTAAACGCCTTTTCAACATCAAATTCTTTCTTTTCAGGAAAAAATTGATTTGAAATTTCAACTTTACCAATTTTAGATTTGAAATTTTCAGCCCGCAATGGTGGAAAATTTGCATCATCCAAAGGCGGCACTGACTTCTCTTCTTTTATAACAACTTTTGGCTCCTCTGATTTTGTGGAATCAGATTCATCACCAGAACTTTCACTTGAATTCTTAACAACCCATTTTTGATTGTTAAGTCTCTCTTTTCTTTTGTAAACATTTTTCGAACATTCATCAACCTCAAAAGTTGAATTTTCAAAAACTTTAAATCTGTTCGTTGGTGGTTCGGTTTTCTCAACAATCTTTTCTTTCAGTTTACCAGAGACTCCCTGTTTTGATTTGATTGCCTTTGAACAATTCCTGGCAATGTGACCAACCATTTTGCACTGGAAACAGGTTCTCGTCTCTATCTTCTTCTAAGAAATGTTTTTCTTTATTTCTTCTTGCTTTTTGGCAAGGAATTCTCTGTTGGATTGCTTTCTGAACACTTGCTCTTTTTCTTCTTCAGATGTTTTTCCTTTAACAAAAACAATTTTTCTTCTTCAGATGTTTTTTCTGTAACAAAAGTTCATTAATTTGAATAACCAAAATAAATAATAGACTCATTAAATGATTTGTTCAAATTACATTTGTATCCTTTATTTTTTTTATTCTTAATTTTTAATTCTTCTCATTTGAACTCTCCAGTATATATATAGGAGATGGATCATGAGAAAACTAGTTTAAATGAGAAAACCAAAAAACTAACAAAAAAAAGCCTAAAAAACATACCAATTTTTTTTTAATTTTTTATAAAAAATCGCAGCTTTTTATGCATGGAAAAAAAATTTCAAAAAAAAAGTCTTTTGTTGTATTGCACATGTGCACTAGTACGGATATAGTGCACATGTGTAGTACACATATAATGCACATGTGCAGTACAACAACAAAAAAAAATTTTAAAATTTTTTTATATATATAAACTAGCGATTTTTTTATAAAAAATTTGTAAAAAAAATTTGGTATGTTTTTTGGCTTTTTTTTAGTTAGTTTTTTAGTTTTCTCATTTATATCTAGTTTTCTCATGATCCTCTCCCTATATATATATATATATATATATATATACACACGGAGAGGATCATGAGAAAACTACATATATATTAGAAAACTAACTAAAAAAACCTAAAAAACATACCAAACTTTTTTTTCAATTTTTTTTTTTATAAAAAATCGCTATTTATTATGTATAAAAAAACTTTTTAAAAAAAATAATAAATTTGTACTGCACATGTGAATTATATGCTTAAAGTTAGCGTTCGAGTTTTGTTTAGCTTTTAGGGTTATGTTTTTTTGGAGGGTTAGGGTAAGGTTTTGGGTGTGTTGGGGAGGGGGTTTAGGTTTTTTCGGGGTTTATGTTTACGGTTTAGTTTTAGGTTTTTTTTAGGGGGGGGGGGGGATAGTGGGGGGTTTAGGTTTTTGGGGGGTGGTGTGGTTTAGGCTTTAGGGGTTGGGATGGTGGATTTAGGCTTTTGTGTAGTGGGGTTTAGGTTTTTGGGGGGTGTCGGTGGGGGATGGGTTTGGTGGTTTAGACTTTTCCGTATTACTACATATGTGCAGTACAACTTTTTTTTTTGAAAAAAAATTATATATAATTTTGAGCGATTTTTATAAAAAAAAAATTCAAAAAAATGTAAAATCTACAAGCTGAACATCTAAAAACAAAAACCTAAAATCTCACATCGTGGAGTTCAATTAGACGGTTCCAATACAGGTTGAGTTAGGTCAATCGGAGTCCGTTTGATACCCTTCTTACGACTTCTTATTTTTATGAGACTTTGTATTTGATCCTAATTTACAAATTTCTGTATGCATGTATGATTTGTGGAATTTTTATGCATGATGCAAAAATCAGTCTATTAAATTATTTTAGCTATAACTCAATAACGTATGATCTTTCAATACCATATAATAACTAATTTGCCCAAATAAACATTCACTATGATTTCAGAGAATAATGATGAACCTCGGCATACAATTTAAAAAACCAAATTGGGTATCATAGTTGGTTAATTAATAAAAGACAAAATTGCAGAAAACAACCTTTATGTATACCCCAAACTGCACTTTATACCTTTCACTAAGAAATCCGCCAAAACCAACCTTTACGTTCATGTTTTGTTACACATCACAACCTTTACACCAAACCTAGTCAAAAAAGTCAGTTAAGTTGCCCCATGTGCGATGCATGTGAGGGCATATATGTCTTTTCCTTTGACCCTTTTTATTTCTAAATTAAATTAAAATTAATGTATCCCCATCATCTCCATCATCTTGCCTGTTAACATCAATATTTCATCATCTTCTGCATCCATACATCCCAAAACCCAATTGCCCTAATTAAAACAACCCCATTTTCTCCTCCTCAATTTGCTTCCACTTTCCCACAAAAAGTGGTCCGTGTCAACCCATTTTGCGATGTATAACCACTATCAACAGAGTTAAAAGTAGAAACAAAACAATAAAAGCACACGTGACATGTTTATGTAAGAAGTCTAAAAGGAATACACATCATGCCTTTTTCTTTCTCCTTGAATATCAATAACAATGTGACCAGATGTTCGCTCAATGAGCATAAATCCATAAGCAGCAGCAGCATAAACAAGTGCTTGTTCATCAGGAGATTCCCCTTGATAATCTATCAACTTCTCATTGGGATTAGATGTATTAACAACAATAGGCATAATTGTATTGCAAGCAGCCAATGCAAGGAAGAAATCATATATGTCTTTGCTGGATTTTGTGTCGTTTCGGCTTTTTGATAGTTTAAGAAGATTTGGGTCAACCTGTACCTTCATCTTTGGCTTCCATATCTGCCCAAAACCATGAAAAGATTTTAATATTTGAGTATAAAATAAACGAAGAGCATATAATAGCTATGCAATAAACCAAAAGGGAAACTTTATAACACCTTGAATGCTGTATCCCCCTTCTTCACCGTAAAATTCTGTTTTCTCCCCACTGTAATCTACACCTGAAATGCTTGCAAATTGAAACTCCATCTTGTTTTCAGTTAATGTACCCGTTTTATCAGAGAATACATACTTTATTTGTCCGAAACAACTACACACAGAGTAACAAGAAAGAAAGGGTTTTGGTCGTCTTGAAAAGTTACACAATTTGCACCCAAGACCTGCTTGATTTCATTAAGATTTAAAGGAGACATGGTGTCTTGAAATTCTAGGGTTTATAAGACTTTTTATGAAGAAGTTGATGTTGATCAAGATCTGGTTTCAGATGATGATGTTTTTGAAGGAATAAATAAAAAGGTTTAAATATAATATTCATTGTAAAAGGGGTCAAAGGAAAAGACATATATGCCCTCACATGCATTGCACATGGGGCAACTTAACTGACTTTTTTGACTAGGTTTGGTGTAAAGGTTGTGATGTGTAACAAAACATGAACGTAAAGGTTGGTTTTGGCGGATTTCATAGTGAAAGGTATAAAGTGCAGTTTGGGGTATACATAAAGGTTGTTTTCTGCAATTTTGTCTTAATAAAATTAGATTTCAATAAGAAGATATGTAATCTGAATTTGATTACAAACAGAGAATGAAGATAATCAAGAATGTATTCAAAAAAATAATTAAACCCAATATTAATAAGCCTAAGATAAGAACTACATATATCTGATAAGAAATATAATAATAACATTACGGTGGTCCGGTTTATACGGTCGGTTTTAAGCATAAACCACAAACCAAATTGCTCACTACGGTCTGAATATTTTGAAACCAGCTGACAGAAAGTTCAGAAAGAAACCGTCCGTAAAACAAAACTGATGACCGGTTTAGACGTTTTCACGGTTTTTCACCGAACCCAGAACATCCCTAGCTCGGACGGGTTATCTTTAAAGAAAAAGAAATCTATACATATAATAAAAGAAACCATTTTTTGGACACTTGTCATCATATTAGGCCATGTCTTATGGATAATTATTATTTTAGTTTAATCTCTTCTAATCAATTATAGATAATCCACCTACTAAATATTATTTAGTTTAATAATTAATTTTATATTTATCTATTACTTCAAATTCAAACTTAGTTATCTAATGTGATATTGAAGTAAATTGCGATTTTGGCCCATGTGGTTATATCACTTTTATCCTTTTAGCCCAAAAGGAATTTTTTTAACATCTAATCACTCAACGTCTTTTTTTCTAACCCTTTTGGACCTCAACGTTATTTTTTCTAACCCTTTTGGCCCATAAAAGTAAATGGATGAGGTTAGTTATATCTATATATATATATATAGGGGAGGGTTCAATGGGGAACACTAAAAAAGTGGGGAACGGGGGAACACTTTTAAAAATTATACTTAACATGTTAAAAAAAATATTTTTCTAATTTTTTTTCGGCGTTTTTTCTTATCAATACAAGTAGAAACATTTTTGATAAAAAAAATCAAAAACTAAAAATATAAAAAAATGTTTAAAAAACAGTTTTATCTTATAGAATTAACTTAACATGTTAAAAATATTTTTTTTTAAAAATTTTTCAGCGCTTTTCTTTATAAAAAGGAGGAGAATCTAGTCGAGTAAAAAAATATTTTTTCTAAAAAAAACAATTTTTAGCCTTTTTTAATTGTTTTTCTTTTTAATATTTTTAGGTTTTGATTTTTTTTTTTATTAAAAATGCTTCTACAAGTATATATAAGAAGAAGCGCCGAAAAATGTGACAACTCGAAATTTAGAACCTTTCGTTGTAAGCTTAAACGTGTGAATAGTTAAACTTATGTGATTAATGATAAGCTACAACCTTTGATATGATTATGTGTTATGTTACATGTGTGCTTATGTGTATGTATTCGAGTATGTTTAGGAGCCGAAAGCCATGAACCCGACTCGAGACCATGTGGTCTCGAGTGAACTAGTGTGACATATGGGCCGGTTGGGCCGTGCACCTCATCCGAGTCCATTAGGGTGCACTACTTAGGACTAGTATATAATCCTCATGTTAGCCATCCTTGTCATTTTTGGGCAACAACACTCATACTTCTCCAACATACACTCTCCACTCTCTCACACTAAAACCCTAAACACTAAACATCACCTCTCCTCCTTCATCTCGGATCCAAACCGGAGACACTAGGACTAGCGGATCGGCTCTCACACACACACTCGGAAGCTTCACACTCATCTTCTTTACCAACTCGGCACCACCTCACAATTGGTTAGTGATTTCCATTGTGTGTGCATATTTCGGTTGTTAGTGATGATGAATGATAAAGTTGTTTGATAATATGTTCACTTGTTAAGTTTCATACATGATAAACACATCCTTCTCGAATAAACGGTATTAAGATTGTTGTTACATGATGATATAATGTTGATTTAGTATAGATAAAATGTGATTGATCATGATTATGAGTAATCGACTCTATAGGGGTTAAATCCGAATGCTTTGGTTATGTTTAAGAGGTTTATTGTTTATGAAATAAGGTTTGCATATGGTTTTTTTTAGATAATGTACATGGTCAAGATATATAATAAGGATTGTTGGATCGGTCATATTGCAAATGGCGGAAAACCCTAAATGATGAATAACTTGAATATTCGAGTATGTGTGGAATGTGTTTTGAATATGATATGAACATGACTTGAATATGTGAAGAACTTGATGAATGTCATATGAACATGATGAATGTGATAGGAATGTGTTATGATGTTTGAAATTTGCCATGTTTGATCCATTTCGGAAATTTACTAGACAAGAAAACAGGTTTAAGTGGATAGTACAAATTGCTGCATGATAACAAAACCTTATTGGATAGTACACTGTTCCGAATCAGCTTATGTCCACTCGAGACCTCCTGTTGCGACTCGAAACCACTGCATGACGAGTCGAGACCCCCGGTTGCGACACAGATTGCGAGTCGCAAACACCTGGTTGCGACTCGAAACCACACATGATCAGCACACCAACCTTGTGACTCGAAACCACAGTTGCGAGTCCAGTTGCGACTCGTAACCAAAACAGCACGAACCGAAACCACGATTGCGACTCAGGTTGCGAGTCGCAAACGCCTGGTGGCGACTCGAGACTATACACGCTGTTTGGGCTTTCACCTCAATTCGGACTTATTTGATTGGGCCGGACTCTTGGGCCTAGTGTACAGACCTGATATATTACTGTTGAAGGTGAATGTCGATGAACTGCCATGATTAAACGTGTAACCCATACGTGCACTACTTGAATGCGAACCTGATTGTATGATACAACTATGATAGGACGTGAGTAGCCACAACATTGCTTGTTTGACCTTTCTGTGTTTCTACCGAGCAAACCAAGGTGAGTTCACACCCTCTACAAAGCATGGGATTCCCAGGGGTCGGGAATTGGGGTTAAGGAACTGGGTTCCTCGTCCTCCTTGGGTAGGACAGCAAAGGTTCAGGAATGTAATTCCTCGTCCTCATGGACAGATAACTCGTACTAGACCAAAACTCTATCACGAAGTCCCTCATTTTTATATCGACTTAATCGCCGGGCCAATGGCGAGCGGGTCATTAGTTAGATAGCGCTATTTAGGTCTGACAAACCTCACACCGTGCCGCAGAGGACGGGCGTGAACTAATGGATCTGGGGCACGTCAATGATGATAGACATTGACAGTTTCAGGGCACTTAAACATGACTACAGTCAGCAGTCGATATGGTAACGAGTCTAGTGTACACATGGGGTAGCCCCCACGGCCGAAATGCCAGATAACTAACACGGGGTAGCCCCCACAGCTGGATAGCCAGAGTAACCGGGAATAAACAAGACACGTTTTTAACTATGGGGTAACCCCCACGGCAGGATGCCAGCTAAAGGAAACTGTTTTCGAAACAACTTAAAACGAACACCCAACCGTGAACTCACTCAACTAGTTGTTGACTCGTTACTACATGCTTTGCAGGTCCTTAGGTACTTAAGCTGGAGCTTGCATGGAGGAGGATCGTTGTGGGACATGGACGACTATGTGCCATGTTAAACTTTGAAACAATTGAACTTATGTTTTGATTTAAGACTTATGCTTCCGCTTGCAACTTAACTATGTTTTGTTTGAACACCAATTGTATTGGGTGGATTTTTATAACTACTTATATGCTTGTTCAATATGATTGGTGGCTGGATCCTGGTCAGTCACGCCTCCAAGCGGTGGTATTCCGCAGGTGGATTTTGGGGGTGTGACAGATTGGTATCAGAGCCATTGGTTATAGAGAACTTGGTTTTAATAAAGGGGAAAACGTTTTTGTTAAAACCAGACTATAACCTGTACAGTGCTCAACGGTCCACAACGATGCTTCACTCCACATGCAAGGCTCGACATCCTAGGTAATATGATCTGTGTATATTGCCTACTTGTTAGTTACATAGTACATTGCTTATGGTATGCTTGGTTAGTATAACTACTGTTACATGAACACGTGCGTGCTTACCCTATTTTGTCGTCGTACTATCGCGAACCCCTCTCACTCACGTTCTTCTTGGTATGAAGATCATGTCTGGACGCGTTAACATGACACAAGCCCAGTTGACGGCTCTGATCAACGAACGAGTTGCCGCAGCACTCGCAGCTGCACACGCAGGAGGTATATTCTGCAGTCCGAACTCAATCTAGGATCTTTAGGATCCTACTCTCGTGAACCAACCTTTGTGTTAAACTCTGTCTTTTCTTTCACCTACGATAGGACATCATGTTCAGCCACCCGTGTGCACTTTTAAGACTTTCATGGACTGCCGACCAACTACTTTTAGCGGCACTGAAGGAGCAGTAGGTCTCCTACACTGGTTTGAGAAGCTAGAATCTGTGTTCGAAATGTGTGAATGCCCTGAGGCGCGCAGGGTGAAGTACGCTACTGGTACTCTCGAGGGTTTAGCCCTCACGTGGTGGAACGCTCAAGTTCAGATGCTAGGGTTGGTTGCTGCCAACGCCACCCCATGGGAAACTTTCAAGGAAATGATCAAAGAAGAATACTGCAGTCGTGATGAGATTCACAAACTCGAGGTGGAGTTCTTCAACCTCAAGATGACGGGGTCCGAAATTGAAGCTTATGTGAAAAGGTCGAACGAACTGGCAATTCTGTGTCCTACTATGGTGGATCCTCCCATCAAACGCATCGAACTATTTCTTCAGGGCTTAGTGCCGGAAATCCAGAGTCATGTGACTTCAGCGAACCTCGCCACCTACCAGCAAACCGTTCAGTTGGCTCACCGTCTCACGGATCAGGCGGTGGAGCAGAACAAGTTACCAAAACGCATAGGTGCTGCAACTACTTCTGGTACCTCTAGTGACAACAAACGGAAGTGGGATGGAACTTCGAGTAAGGGTTCGGCTTCTGTTCAGTCCCAGTCTCAGCAGAGAAAGACTGAGGACTACAAGAGCCCTAATCAGCAATCGTCTGGTGGCGGATACAAAGGAAATCACCCCAAATGCAATCGCTGCAGCCTGCACCACAGCGGGCCATGCACCAGGGGCAACTGTCATCGGTGCAACAAGCCTGGTCACGCTGCAAAGGATTGCAGGAGCTTATACCCCGCTAATCAGAATCGTCAGCAAGCTCAACAGAATCAACGCCAGCAGCAACAGCAAGGTGATAACAAAGGGTGCTTTCAGTGTGGAGCTGAGGGCCACTTCAAGAGAGATTGTCCCCAATTGAACAGGAACCAGAACAACAACAACAATAACAACAATCAGGGGAATGGTAACAATGGGAACAACAACAATGGCGCCAGGGGGCGAATGTTTGTGATTGGCCAAGGTGAAGCAAGGAATGACCCCAATGTTGTGGCGGGTAAGTTCCTTCTCGACGACTTTTATGTTTCAGTTTTATTTGATTCGGGTGCCGATACTAGCTACATGTCACTAGAAGTTAGCCGAATTCTTAAGCGTATTCCAACACTTTTGAACAACAAGCACACAGTAGAGCTAGCAAATGGTAAGAGTTTAGAAGCCACACACGTAGTCAAGGGTTGTAAACTCATTCTCGCTGACCAGACCTTCTCTATCGACCTCATTCCTATTGTCTTGGGTAGTTTCGACGTTGTCATTGGGATGGATTGGTTATCCCAACACCGCGCAGAGATTCTTTGCAACGAGAAGGTTGTCCGTATTCCAGGTCCCGGTGGTGAACCTCTCATGATTCATGGCGACAAGAGGAGTGCTGTTGAGAACGTCATTTCTCTCCTCAAGGCCCAAAAGTGCTTGCGAAAGGGCCACACTGCTATTTTGGCTCTCGTTACTGACACCTCAGGAAAAGAGAAGAAGATAGAAGATTTTCCGGTTGTACGCGATTATCCAGAGGTATTTCCTGAGGAATTACCTGGTCTTCCGCCTCATCGCCAAGTCGAGTTTCAGATCGAACTAGCTCCTGGAGCTGTGCCCATAGCCCGTGCACCTTATCGTCTAGCTCCATCAGAGTTGAAGGAACTCTCCACGCAACTACAAGAACTCTTAGATAAGGGCTTCATTCGCCCAAGCTCATCGCCCTGGGGAGCTCCAGTATTATTTGTGAAGAAGAAAGACGGTACTTTCAGAATGTGCATCGACTACCGAGAACTCAACAAGGTGACGGTGAAGAATCGTTATCCTCTACCGCGTATCGACGACTTGTTCGACCAGTTGCAAGGGTCGAGCTACTATTCGAAGATTGATTTGAGATCGGGTTATCACCAGCTGAGAGTCCGGGAAGAGGACGTCTCCAAAACAGCTTTCAGAACTCGATACGGGCACTATGAATTTTTGGTAATGCCTTTTGGAATGACAAACGCACCTGCGGTTTTCATGGACTTGATGAACCGAGTGTGCAAGCCTTACCTGGACAAGTTTGTTATAGTCTTCATCGACGACATCCTGATCTACTCTAAAAGTCGGGAAGAACACGAGCAGCATCTGCGACTTATTCTGGAACTCCTTCGAACAGAACAGCTTTATGCAAAGTTCTCGAAGTGTGACTTCTGGCTTCGAGAAGTCCATTTCCTAGGCCACGTGGTGAACAAGGATGGGATTCACGTTGATCCATCCAAGATAGACTCGATTAAGAACTGGCCTGCACCTTGTACACCAAAGGAAATTCGCCAATTCTTGGGTTTGGCGGGATACTACCGGAGATTCATAAAGGATTTTTCTAAGATTGCACAGCCTCTAACCTCACTAACGCAGAAGGGCGTTATTTATCGCTGGGGAAACGCACAGGAGTTGGCATTTCAGCGCCTAAAGGATAGACTTTGTAGCGCACCTATCCTTTCCTTGCCGGAAGGCACAGACGACTTTGTGGTATATTGCGACGCATCAATTCAGGGTCTTGGTTGCGTGCTGATGCAACGAGACAAAGTTATAGCTTACGCCTCACGCCAACTAAAGGTTCATGAAAGGAACTACACGACGCACGATTTAGAGCTGGGAGCTGTTGTCTTTGCACTTAAGTTATGGCGGCATTACCTGTATGGTACCAAGTGCGCGATCTACACCGACCACAGGAGCCTCGAGCACATCTTCAAGCAGAAAGAACTGAATATGCGACAACGACGATGGGTCGAACTACTGAATGACTACGAGTGCTCAATCAAGTATCACCCGGGCAAGGCCAATGTTGTGGCCGACGCCCTCAGTCGAAAGGACACTGCGCCTAAGCGCGTACGAGCTCTACAACTCACGATCCATTCTAGTCTTCCCTCCCAGATACAAGCTGCTCAGATAGAAGCACTGAAACCAGAAAACGTCAGGGCTGAAGCCCTACGCGGATCGAGGCAACGCTTAGAACAGAAGGAAGACGGTGCTTACTACGTAACGGGACGCGTTTGGGTCCCACTTTATGGCAACCTACGAGAGCTTGTGATGGACGAAGCACACAAGTCTCGCTACTCAGTACACCCTGGATCAGATAAGATGTATCACGACATCAAAACTACGTACTGGTGGCCTAGCATGAAGGCCCACATAGCAACTTACGTCAGCAAGTGTTTGACTTGTGCGAGAGTCAAGTCGGAATACCAGAAACCATCAGGCCTGCTCCAACAACCAGAGATACCTCAATGGAAATGGGAGCAAATTTCCATGGATTTTGTTACTGGCCTACCTAGATCCCAGCGCGGGAACGATACAATTTGGGTGATCGTGGATCGACTCACAAAGTCTGCACACTTCTTGGCTATCAAGGAGACGGATAAGTTCTCCACTCTCGCAGAAATTTACCTCAAGGAAGTTGTTTCGAGGCACGGGGTGCCCACCTCTATCATCTCGGATCGAGATGCACGATTTACTTCAGAGCTGTGGCAAGCAATGCACAAATCCTTTGGCTCACGATTAGACATGAGCACAGCGTACCATCCTCAGACGGACGGGCAGTCCGAGCGCACTATTCAAACCTTAGAAGACATGCTTCGTGCATGTGTAATCGACTTTGGCAACCGCTGGGAAAAGCACCTGCCACTTGTGGAATTCTCGTACAATAACAGCTACCACACCAGCATTGGAGCTGCTCCGTTTGAGGCATTGTACGGACGTAAATGCCGGTCTCCTCTTTGCTGGGCAGAGGTGGGAGAAAGTCAGATCACTGGTCCAGAATATGTGGTAGATACAACCGAGCAAATCGCTCAGATACGAAAACGCATGACGGCCGCTCGCGAACGTCAGAAAGTTTACGCCGACATGGGCAGGAAACCACTTGAGCTCCAGGTTGGGGAGCGGGTACTACTCAAAGTTTCACCCTGGAAGGGTGTGGTTCGTTTTGGCAAACGTGGTAAACTTAACCCACGATACGTTGGACCTTTCGAGGTCATTGAGAAAATAGGCAGGGTGGCCTACAGACTAAACTTACCAGCGGAACTCGGTGCAGTTCACAACGTTTTTCACGTGTCGAATCTGAAGAAGTGTCCATCAGATGAGACCCACGTAGTTCCTTTGAAGGAACTCACGATCGACGAACAGTTACGATTCGTCGAGGAACCAGTCGAAATCACGGACCGGGATGTTAAGGTCCTCAAGAGCACTAGAATACCTCTCGTTCGAGTTCGTTGGAACTCACGTCGCGGCCCAGAGTTCACCTGGGAGCGCGAAGATCAGATGAAACAAAAGTATCCCCAACTGTTCGCAAACAGTACACCCACTACTGAGGCCGAAGCTACGGAATTTCGGGACGAAATTCCAGATCAACGGGGGGTGGATGTGACACCCCAGGAAAACCAGGAAAACCATACAACTTAACTAGCTTCCTCAGTGAGTGCCTACCAAATTTCGGGACGAAATTTCTTTCAACTTGGGGATGATGTGACAACTCGAAATTTAGAACCTTTCGTTGTAAGCTTAAACGTGTGAATAGTTAAACTTATGTGATTAATGATAAGCTACAACCTTTGATATGATTATGTGTTATGTTACATGTGTGCTTATGTGTATGTATTCGAGTATGTTTAGGAGCCGAAAGCCATGAACCCGACTCGAGACCATGTGGTCTCGAGTGAACTAGTGTGACATATGGGCCGGTTGGGCCGTGCACCTCATCCGAGTCCATTAGGGTGCACTACTTAGGACTAGTATATAATCCTCATGTTAGCCATACTTGTCATTTTTGGGCAACAACACTCATACTTCTCCAACATACACTCTCCACTCTCTCACACTAAAACCCTAAACACTAAACATCACCTCTCCTCCTTCATCTCGGATCCAAACCGGAGACACTAGGACTAGCGGATCGGCTCTCACACACACACTCGGAAGCTTCACACTCATCTTCTTTACCAACTCGGCACCACCTCACAATCGGTTAGTGATTTCCATTGTGTGTGCATATTTCGGTTGTTAGTGATGATGAATGATAAAGTTGTTTGATAATATGTTCACTTGTTAAGTTTCATACATGATAAACACATCCTTCTCGAATAAACGGTATTAAGATTGTTGTTACATGATGATATAATGTTGATTTAGTATAGATAAAATGTGATTGATCATGATTATGAGTAATCGACTCTATAGGGGTTAAATCCGAATGCTTTGGTTATGTTTAAGAGGTTTATTGTTTATGAAATAAGGTTTGCATATGGTTTTTTTTAGATAATGTACATGGTCAAGATATATAATAAGGATTGTTGGATCGGTCATATTGCAAATGGCGGAAAACCCTAAATGATGAATAACTTGAATATTCGAGTATGTGTGGAATGTGTTTTGAATATGATATGAACATGACTTGAATATGTGAAGAACTTGATGAATGTCATATGAACATGATGAATGTGATAGGAATGTGTTATGATGTTTGAAATTTGCCATGTTTGATCCATTTCGGAAATTTACTAGACAAGAAAACAGGTTTAAGTGGATAGTACAAATTGCTGCATGATAACAAAACCTTATTGGATAGTACACTGTTCCGACTCAGCTTATGTCCACTCGAGACCTCCTGTTGCGACTCGAAACCACTGCATGACGAGTCGAGACCCCCGGTTGCGACACAGATTGCGAGTCGCAAACACCTGGTTGTGACTCGAAACCACACATGATCAGCACACCAACCTTGTGACTCGAAACCACAGTTGCGAGTCCAGTTGCGACTCGTAACCAAAACAGCACGAACCGAAACCACGATTGCGACTCAGGTTGCGAGTCGCAAACGCCTGGTGGCGACTCGAGACTATACACGCTGTTTGGGCTTTCACCTCAATTCGGACTTATTTGATTGGGCCGGACTCTTGGGCCTAGTGTACAGACCTGATATATTACTGTTGAAGGTGAATGTCGATGAACTGCCATGATTAAACGTGTATCCCATACGTGCACTACTTGAATGCGAACCTGATTGTATGATACAACTATGATAGGATGTCAGTAGCCACAACATTGCTTGTTTGACCTTTCTGTGTTTCTACCGAGCAAACCAAGGTGAGTTCACACCCTCTACAAAGCATGGGATTCCCAGGGGTCGGGAATTGGGGTTAAGGAACTGGGTTCCTCGTCCTCCTTGGGTAGGACAGCAAAGGTTCAGGAATGTAATTCCTCGTCCTCATGGACAGATAACTCGTACTAGACCAAAACTCTATCACGAAGTCCCTCATTTTTATATCGACTTAATCGCCGGGCCAATGGCGAGCGGGTCATTAGTTAGATAGCGCTATTTAGGTCTGACAAACCTCACACCGTGCCGCAGAGGACGGGCGTGAACTAATGGATCTGGGGCACGTCAATGATGATAGACATTGACAGTTTCAGGGCACTTAAACATGACTACAGTCAGCAGTCGATATGGTAACGAGTCTAGTGTACACATGGGGTAGCCCCCACGGCCGAAATGCCAGATAACTAACACGGGGTAGCCCCCACGGCTGGATAGCCAGAGTAACCGGGAATAAACAAGACACGTTTTTAACTATGGGGTAACCCCCACGGCAGGATGCCAGCTAAAGGAAACTGTTTTCGAAACAACTTAAAACGAACACCCAACCGTGAACTCACTCAACTAGTTGTTGACTCGTTACTACATGCTTTGCAGGTCCTTAGGTACTTAAGCTGGAGCTTGCATGGAGGAGGATCGTTGTGGGACATGGACGACTATGTGCCATGTTAAACTTTGAAACAATTGAACTTATGTTTTGATTTAAGACTTATGCTTCCGCTTGCAACTTAACTATGTTTTGTTTGAACACCAATTGTATTGGGTGGATTTTTATAACTACTTATATGCTTGTTCAATATGATTGGTGGCTGGATCCTGGTCAGTCACGCCTCCAAGCGGTGGTATTCCGCAGGTGGATTTTGGGGGTGTGACAAAAAAGATGTTTAAAAAAATAATTTTTAACATGTTAAGTTAAATTTTTAAGAGTGTTCCCCGGTTCCCCACTTTTTTAGTGTTCCCCAATGAACCTTACACTATATATATATATATATATATATATATATATATATATATTTATATATAAATATCCGCTAAAATGAGAACCACCTCGAGTTGTAAGAACCGCGAGAACTTTTTGATCCGGGGCGAGGTGGACCAAATTTTTTTTTCAGAAACGTAGATGTATGTATAAAAACAACATTTGTAAAAAAAAATTCAAAAAAAAATGTCGTGGGTGTAGTTTTGAGCACCACAAGTTTGTGTTTACGGGACCCGTAAATTTTCCGGCCAGATGGCAGATTTGATGGCAGAAGGGCTCCAGTCAGGGTGGACACTTTTGAGAAGACCAACAACTCCAGCAACATGTGGACAAGCCACTGAAGTTCCTGATCGTATATTGTATGGTAATACAGGTTCTGGATCTTCGGAGTATGCTGCAATGATATTCACTCCAGGGGCTACAATATCAGGCTGCACATTTTTATAAAATTAAGATAATCAATATTTAGTTAATAACATGCAAACGAAAATAGTCAAATACCAATTGGTAGATCAAAACACCTTAAGAATCTCTGGTGTGATTGAATTCGGACCTCTAGAAGAGAAGTTAGCCACAACTGGAGCAGACATTGTGTGTATAGCTGGTACAGGATGGAATATGTACCCCTTTGCTAAACTAGAACAACATAAAATTTAAATGATTAGAGATGAAAAAATGGGTGAGTCGGGCCAGGCTGGGTTGATGGCGGTTACTTGGTAGAGTTGAGGTAATCATAGAGACGATGCCCATCAGGAAAAGTTATGTGTATTGCTGGAAGCACATGAAAATCGGCTGTTATATCAAAACCATGGGCTTTATCATTGCAAAGAACCATGCCAGCAGTATTAGACAATTATAAACATAATTTATGTATTATTATTATTATTATTAAGTTTAGGTACATTATGCTAATTATGTAAGTCTGAAACGTTATAGATGAACGGATGTGTGACGGTGGTTGATAACGTTTCAAATAGCGGTTATTCCCGCCAAGTTCAACCGCTCTCACAACTGTTTGTCTTCGTCATGTATTTATATCAATTACCGGGAACATATCTCGGTACCAAGACAATTAACTACAACTGTCTAATTGTCCATTCTTTTCGATACACACAAATTGTCATTAATCCGCTGCAAACATGGTATCAAAACCATATGATGATTCCGCTGCAAATCCCATTAGGGGTTATCAAAGTGGTATCAGAGCATCAGGAAATTCTGATCTCTGGGCAAATCCCACAGTACTACCGTGTCAACACTGCACAAATGAAATGAGGGAACGGAACTGGCTTCCAAGGCGATGTTACAACTGTAATAAACCGGGACACAAAATCTCGAACTGCAAAAAGAAGGAAGACGATGAAGAGTCTCAGTTATTATGTCTCGCAATAAACAAGGGAACACAACAACAACAACATGATGAAGATGACGAACGGAGTAGCGGTTAGAAATCGGAATATCTCGTGACAGGAACGATGGAGGTTTTTGGTCGGACATGTGGTATGTAAGCAAATCTCTTAAACATCATTTTTCAGGAAATCTAGATATGTTTAAGCGTATCAAGTGCATGAATGATGTTGAAACTAAAACTGGTGAAAATCAGTTTTACTTCATTAGAGGGATTGGTGTTGTAGATGTTATTTTTGGAACGGAGAAAACTCGAATACAAAGTGTGTTTTATACTCAAGACATAGACAGGAATGTCTTAAGTTTTGATCAATTAATAACACAAGGGTTTACGGTGAAATTTACCGGAGACAAGTGTAAATTGTTTCCGACTTTTAGTGTTCCATTAATAAACATCAGAAGTGTGATATCTGGGATGTCAAAAGAAGAAGAAATGGGTCAAATGGAAAAACAAACACTGATAAACAAGGTGTAAGGCCTCCTAATCCAAGATCTCACTCAGCTAAAGCAACCAACAGGTGTGCGGAATCCACCTGATGATCAACCACTGCAGATGAAACACTAGAATGCAAAGATTTGTGAGAGAAATCAAGAATACACTGAGTATTCTTGATGAGGAAGATGAATGACGTCACTCACACAAAGTAGCCGCCAGACAAAAGCACACAATGATTAGGGTTAGGTGCACAGAATTTCACACAGAATCGCTGCCTTGTCTATTCCACATAAAGGTATAAATACAAGGCAAAACCCGGACTTTCAAGACAAACTAGAAAGCCCGGACAAACAAACTACACAAAGCTCAGACCTTTTGTCCTAAACAAAACTCAGACAAAAGGCAAGGCTAAAACTTGGACAAAATGTCCAAGGATAAAACTAGGACTAAGTTTCACTATATGTACAATAAAGACCCTACAAAATAGGAAACATGCACTTATCACCTAAAGTGCATTAACAAACTCCCCCTTGATCAGTGCATGGTCTTCATTGGTCTTGAGATCTTCATCCTTTCTTCGAGTACTCGCTGCCTGGTTTTTAACACAGAACTGCACGACTTTGATGTATTGATCAGCTAACGGTTGATCTTCTTCAAAGGAGTGCAACGGCAGACGTCTTACTTCTTCAAATCTTCCATCTTGAGATGAACGATCCAGACGCACACAGCTTCTTCAAATCTTCCAGGTTGAGATGAATGATCCAGATGCACACAGCTTCTTCAAATCTTCCATCTTGTGATGAACGATCCAGACCTGAAACACTTAACACCGGATTAAGAATCTTAACCCCGGAGACACTCGGCCCAAACCTGGATCCCAAAACTAAATTCCAATATCTCGGAATCAACAATTGAAATATTAAACAACCAATATTCAATAATTTTTCTTTCAAAACACAATCATTCAGAACAACTTACTTCAAAACTTATACTTTTGGAAAAATATCACAACTTGGAAGCAGATTTACCGAAACACCTTAAAATGACGTGATTACCCACACACTTAGATGGATCTTGCACGACCGATTTTTATACAAACAGACTTATTTTAAGATTACCTAACTTGATGTTTAACACCTTATTAAAGAATTTTCACAACCCTTAGAGAATTTTCAAAATGATAACTCGCACATAGAAACAAGAAAGCAAAATCTTTTTGATGTTTTTGAATTTTTGACTGAATAAAGAAATTAAACCTAAGAACGTATTTACACTCATTATCTTTTTGTGAAATCGGAGCAAAGGGATCATATCGGTTTTTCTGTCAATATCGAACACAAGAACATAGTTTATCAGTTTAAGCTTTTAGAATGATCTTAACAGTTCAAGACGTTCAACGGTATTGTGGTCCACTTAAGCTTTAGCACGCTTTCGAACACTGTTTTTGAGATATGCGATTAAGTGTATTAAGAACTGATTGTAACTATGTTTACCCACCTCAGAATATACTCCCGTATCAAGGTATGCACGAGAGTTCATCTTACTGGTGAGTATACCATTTATCATCTGTTTTGACGTATAAGCTAATGTGAGATACTCACTTATTTGGTATTGAAAACAAGTCCTTTGTGATAGAATCACTTATTGATGAGGAACTTGATTTTCAGATGCATGAGGGCACAGGAGCAAGTCTGTGAACAGGTTAGTACCATCGTACAGACAAAGAGACGAACTTGACTCCCGCAAAAGAGCTGTGATATATTATCACATATTTTGAGGGACATGTGATTGTTTATCACTTATTGCGGTCGAATGTATCATGTATTATATACACGATTGAATGATATTTACACGTATGTATGGTATCATGGAAGATCTAGACTTGCGTCCCCGTTGTTTTCGGTAAAAGAAACAACCATGATACCCAGATGATAAACAGCATAAAGACCACGTATCTCAGAACCTCGGCAATCTATCAAACGAAATTACGGTACCAAGACCATATATCCGAGAGATGTACCACACAAGTTACGCAGTTCATTATGTTTATATACCAAAAACAGGTTCTTAATAACGCGTAAAACCTACCGAAGCAACATATAATGAAGCTGTTACAGTTAACGGTTAATTTTATATATTACTATAATCCTGCACCAGATACGACTAACCGATGTACTATCATTTCCCTTATATCTCAACACGACTTCATTTTATATTTTTCAAATGTTTTTGTATTTTTCTTAAAATTTATCCTACAACTAAGTAAAATATTTTCGGAGTTTTTCAATTTTAGGAAAGCGATAAGAACTGTACAGAAAACATAAAATAACGTTTCTGTGCGAGTTTTGAAAAGCATTTTACTCGGGGTTGATCATGCCAATCATTCGGACCAGATTTTCAAATCTAGCCCGATCGAATGTCTTAGTAAACAGGTCGGCAAGATTATCCAAGGTGTCTACCCTAACCACTTCTATTAAACCCTTCTCAGCACAGTCGCGGATGAAATGATGCCTAACATCTATGTGCTTAGTGCGTGAGTGATTAACTGGATTGTTAGTTATGGAAATGGCAGAGTTGCTATCGACAAGAATAGGAGTTCGAGTAAAATTCAAACCGTAGTCCCTCATTTGCTGCTGAATCCACAAGACCTGAGCACAACAACTTGATGCAGCAATGTACTCGGCCTCGCACGTGGATAGAGAAGCGGCAACTTGCTTTTTGCATTACCAAGAGACAAGACGGTTCCCAAGAAGTTGTGCGCCGCCAGAGGTTGACTTTCTGTTCATCGGACACCCTCCGAAGTCTGCGTCAGCATACGCCAGCAATTCCAGACCACCTTCAGCTGGATACCACAATCCAAGCTTAGGCGTCCCTTTCAGATATCTGAAGATACGCTTGACCGCTTTCAAGTGAGACTCTTTCGGAGTTGATTGGAACCTGGTACACAAACAAACAGAGAACATAATATCTGGTCGTGAAGCAGTAAGATACATTAGCGAACCTATCATTGCTCGATATAGAGTCGGATCCACTTCAGGATCTTTCTCCTTATCGGGTGAAAGCTTGTGATTTGTTGGGAGAGGCGTGTCATAGGGTAAGCTATCTTCCAATCCAAATCTTTTGAGAATCTCATGGACATACTTCGTCTGATGCATGTACGTCCCGGCCTTTTCTTGACTGACTTGAAGACCTAGAAAGAAGGATAACTCGCCCATCGCGCTCATTTCAAATTTTGACTTCATCACCGCCTCGAACTCACGACACAATTCTTCATTTGAAGAACCAAAAATTATGTCATCAACGTAAATTTGCACGATCAGAAAATCTCCCCCTTTCTTCAAAATGAACAGTGTGGAGTCAATCGCGCCACGCAAGAACCCATGCTCCAATAGATGCTTTGACAACGTCTCGTACCATGCTCGAGGGGCCTGATGGAGACCGTAGAGAGCTTTGTCCAACAGATAGACTTTGTTGTCAGACTCTGGAGCTTCGAAACCCGGTGGTTGGGATACATACACAGTTTCATGCAATTTCCCTTAAAGGAATGCGCTTTTCACATCCAACTGATAGACTTTGAAACGCATGTGTGCAGCAAAAGCTAGAAACAAACGAATGGCTTCCAGTCTTGCTACCGGTGCATAAACTTCTGTATAATCAATCCCTTCCTCTTGATTGAAGCCTTGAACAACCAACCGTGCTTTGTTTCTGACGACAACACCCTTATCATCTTTCTTGCACTTGAAAACCCACTTCGTGTTGATTGCATGTTGGCCCTTTGGAAGATCGACCAAATTCCACACCTTTAACTTGTCGAACTGAGCTAACTCTTCTTGCATCGCCTCACACCAAGAATTATCCTTCAGAGCCATTTGATAGTTCTTCGGCTCTATCTGAGAGATAAAACATTCATGAAGGCTAAGATTGTAGATTTCTTCATTCTTGATAGCAGAGAACAGACACTGCATCTCTGAAATACTCCTTCGCGTTTGCACTCCCGCATTTGGATTCCCAATAATATTATCAACAGGATGATGAATATTTGTTCTTGGAACTGGGATTACCGGAGCTTGAAGATTGTTTCCCAAATTCGATTGAATCTCCCCCTCAACATTTGCATTACTACTAGAAGCTTGATCATTTCCAGAAAACGCATTAACATTTGGATATGCTGAGAAATCAACGTAAAGATCACCACTTGTAGTTTGAGCAGTTGCATTGGGGATCTGCTCAGCAACAACTTCATTTATGATCGACGAATCAGCGACTGGAACATTCGAAGACACATTAGTAGGAATACTTGCTCTCCAGCTCGCATCCACTTCATCTTTGTTCACAAGATGTGTGTATACAACCTCCGAATCTTCTTCTGAAACATCAGGAAGATCAAATGAATCAAATAATTTATCATAATCGTAACCGCTTTTAGGACCGAATTCGGACGGTGGAGGATCGTAACTCAAAGGAGTTATATCAAACACGATCTCCACTGTACGCTTCTTAACGTTATAAACGCGTTTGTTGGGAGTTCCATTGGCATAACCCAAAAAGAACCCAACTTCACCAACTTCCCCCATTTTAGGAGTATCTTTGGTGCGTTTGATAACACACTTGATCCCAAAAGGTTGAAACCCAGATAAGTTCGGTTTCTTGTTTTCAAGCAATTCATAACACGTTTTATCTTCTCTTTTGACCGTAAGCACATGATTTAACACATAACATGCAGTGTTTACCGCCTCGGCCCAGAAGAAAATTGGCAATTCAGATTCAGAAAGCATAGTTCGGGCTGCCTCAATTAGGGTACGATTCTTCCGTTCTGCAACTCCATTCTGTTGAGGAACATATGGAGCGCTGAACTGATGAACGATTCCCATTTCCCGACATAACTCATCCATATAGTGATTTTTAAACTCAGTGCCGTTGTCACTTCGGATTTTCTTAACAGGAAGTGAATAAATTTTCTCAAGTTGTTTGAACAAGTCTCTTAAAATACCAGCAGTTTGGTCCTTTGTTTTTAAGAAAAATACCCACGAGTATCGTGAGAAATCGTCAGTGACAACTAGGCAATAAGACATCCCACCAATGCTAGCAACATGGATTGGGCCGAAAAGATCCATGTGAAGCAATTCAAGTGGTTTTTGGATTGAGTTAACAGTTTTCGGCTTGTGAGGCTTTCGTTTGATTTTTCCTTTTTCACATGATTCACATTTGTTGTGCATATTGAAACTACGTAAAGGAACCCCCAACACCAAGTTGTTTTTCACTAAGTGGTTCATTTTTCGCATATGCACGTGGCCCATTCTCCTATGCCAGAGATACGATTGATCTTCAGTCGCCTTCGAAAGTAGACATGTCACTGGAGCAGACGAGTTAACCAACAGGCGCATGTCCATGACATATGTGTTATTCACCCTTGGAGCCCTCATAACAATCCAATCTTCAGGAACAACAAATCCCGGACGCAAAACGAAGCAAGCTTTATCAGTGAACAACATCGTGTACTTGTTATCACAAATTTGAGAAACCGACATCAAGTTATGCTTCAGTTCTTCAACGTAGTTCACTTTATGCAGCATAATTTTTCCATTTGACACAGAACCTTCACCGGTGATGTAACCACCCTTCTCACCGGCAAAATTCACATAACCACCACGAATTTGTTTAAAATTGTTCAATAACTCTTTATTTCCTGTCATGTGTCTGGAACAGCCACTATCGATATACCAAATATAGATAGCTCTCTTTAGCTGCTCCTACACTCCCCAACAAGGAAATTTAGTTAGAGTGTGGGACCCAAGCCATGATGGTCTTGGGTCGTCCCGATTCATCAACATAAGAAAACTCTTTGAAATAACCATCATTGCCATTGTGTCCTCCATTTCCATTTCGGAAATTGTTGGAATGACTCCCCGCAAATCGTGGATTATACGGAGTTGACGATATGTTGGTATAACTAGAGTTTCCATAACCTCGGCTTCCATAGTTTTGGTAACTGTAATTTTGATTCCTGGATGGCTCAAAATTCCTACCAAATCTAGGAACATCATCGTGTCTTGAGAATGATCGTGGATGATTATCCGAATGCTGTCTTTGATTTGGAAATCGGGGGGGGGGGGGTGACGCATTTCGGTCATTCACGAATCTTTTTTGTGTATGAGGTCTAACATAGTTGTTGTTCGAACCTCCAGAACATTGGTCATTTTCATGTGTTTAGAAAGTAACATGATTTTGTTGTCTATGAGGGGTTTTCTCACGAGTATCATGTTTTTGAGATGAACTTTCTAATCCTTTACCACGATTTATAACAACTGGTTTCTCCCCATGATCCTGATTTTGTTGTGATTTAACAGTTGTTCTGACAACTGGTTTTACTTCTTGTTTAATCACTTTGTTTTTCTCAACCTTCTGATTTTTACCAGTTTTCTTTTCAACATTAACTGTTTCATTTTGTGGTTTTTCAACAAAAGGTTTCCTTTGATCAGGATCAACAAGAGATTTACCCCTGTCATCTGGACAGTCTGCTGCTAAGTGTCCTTTCCCACGACACTTATAACATTTGCGAATTTTTGTAGCATTCTTTGGACGTTCCTCATGACTGGCCGAAGATGATGAGGCGTTAGTGGAATTTTTCAAAATTTGGTTCACAAACTGAGAGTTGGAACCTGTTTCGATCTTCACTTCTTCTTTGATAAAATCCTCCCCTTTAACAAACTCAGTTTTAGGGATATTTTTCAAAGCCTTTTTAGATTTCCCACGTGACTTTGGTTTTGACTTCACATTTTGAACTTGATTAAAAATTTCCAAAATCTTGTTGCTTATCAAATTTTCAATGTTTTCAAAATTCATCTCATTTTTCTTTGAAACTTCACTCACCTTCGACTGTTCTGAGTCAGAAGCCTCATCAGGCTCTGATTCTGACTCACTTTGCGGTTCAACCGTCAGGGGGGTCTTTGGCACAAAATTTGCCAATTCAGGATCAATGCTTGGCATCGATGTATAATTATGGTTTACCGGAGGAGGCACTTTCTTATAACCGATGCCGAACATTTCTTCCTCAGATTCTTTGAGACGTTGGCTGTTAATACAGAAATTCATCACTTCAGATGAATCCCTGAACTTTTCAATTTTTCGTTGCAAATCTAAAATCAGATTATCTTTTTCCAAAAATGATTTTGTTCTTTTCCAAAACACAATTTTGGTTCATTTCAAGTTCAGATCTTAATTCCTGATTTTTAACAGTTCCCTGAGCCACAAGTCTCTCAAATTCAGAGATATCATTTTTCAGCGCTTTTATCTTAATTCGGTGTTCTTTATCCGAATTAGATAAAACAGCAATGAGTTCTCTGGATTTTTCTAAATCTGCAATTAAGTTTGTGTTGTGAAGTGCATATCTATCAATCTTGGCAACAAACTCTACACATATAGCACATCGCTTATCTACAGAAGATGATTTTACCTCAATGCCAGCCATGAATGCACACGCTTCATTTTCTACGGAGTTTTCTTCCAACCTTTTTGCTTCTGCATCCGCAAATTGCTGCATTTCAGCTGTGGAGATGTTGAACTCAAAGCATTCTCCCTTTTCTTCATCTTCTGTTTTGTTAGACTTCTCAACAGACTCTTCATTCGAGTTATCTTCATTCTCAACAACATTGCCCGAATCCAACTCTTCCCCAAGAACCTCAGCTACAACCGCAAGTTCCTCAATGCTAGTCTATTCGACAATCTCTTCGCACACTTCTTCAGCTACAACCGCAAGTTCCTCAATGCTAGTCTCTTCGACAATCTCTTCACACACTTCTTCGTTGACAATTTCAGCTATAAAGGCTTGTGACACAATAGCTCCTGAAATGTCTTCCAATGCACAACTCCAGTCGTAAGGCTCAGTCACTTTTTGTAAAGATTGAGCCACCATAGCATTGTTTGTTGAAGGTGTAAGATTTTCAGAACCACTTGGACGAGCACTTGAGTTGGAAGTAGTTGCTGAATTGTTGTGAGGTCTTGAGTTGTTTCCTTGAGAGTAGTTTTCTCTGTTCGATCTTTCCATCTTCGGCTTCCGACAATCACGTGCGAAATGCCCGTAGATGCCGCAGTTGTGACATTTCACCTTTGACATGTCGACTCCCATTCAAGTCTTTGTCTGACCTCCTATGAACTTCCTACCCGTTCTCAACAAAAACTTCTTCGCTCTACGGACTAAGAGTGCCATATTGAGTTGTAGATCAAGTTCTTCCATTTCGTCTTGGTCTATCTGGTCAAAGTCCTCATCGAGACTTGACGGTTCAACGAGCTTTCCAAGACAGAAGTTCTCGTAGGCAGTCATGAAGGACGCCAAAAGACTCATGTTTTCTTCAATCAACTTCAAACAGCTTGCATCTACCTTTGGAATGTTCAAGCTTGTTCCTTGAGATTTCTGAGCTCCACTAGAAGAGTACATTCCTTGATTGGAGTTGATTGTTCCACTTGAAGTGACATTGTTGCTTATAAAGGCGTGCTCACTTGCAGGAACTTCATTCTCTGAATATAAGGCAACACCGACTCCACCATTACTACCCTTATCCGTCGGTTTTGAAGCTTTATACAACTGAGGATCTTGGATCTTCTCGAAATCAGATGCTTGATCTTCCATATTCCAAGCATAACCCTTCAGTTTTTGTACAACTTCTTCCAATGAGAGATCCTCATAGAGAACACCTTCTCTAATCAAAGCGGTGTACATATTCCATTCTCTGGAAAGGCAATTCAGAAACTTCTCGACCTTCTCAAATTCAGTGTAGATACCCTCCTAACTTCTATCAAGTTCGCTCAACAGATGATAAAATCGGTTCACTGTGTCATCAAATGATTCATTCCTTAACGCTTTAAACACAACGAATTGAGTCTTCAAACGTTCGAGTCGTCGTTTCTTGTAAATTGCATTTCCTTCATATCGCTCAATCAAGCTATCCCACAACTCCTTCGAGCTATTTCTCTTACGGAACGTATGAAGTATAGATTGTGTCATTGCCATCATTATCATTGACATAGCTTTCTCTTCACAGTCAAAAAATCTCTTCTGGTCGTCAGTGAGTGCCAAATACGTATCAATCGTCAACGTACGTACTGGAGTAGCTCCACATCCTTTAACAATACAAAACCAGATTTTGATGTCTTTTGCTCGTACATACCTTTCGAAACGCTCCTTCCACTCAGGAAAATCAAGCTCGTTAATCAACAAAGGAGGTTTGTCGTTACTCCCTACCTTAGCATTGTGCTTGAGGTTTTGCACCATTGCAGTCAGATTGTTGTTTGCCATTTCAGAAAACAACAGTAGGTTACCAAGCAAGAACTATGTCACTAAAAGGTTTTTCTAAGTCCAAACTCGGAGAGAAAACACGGAGTGAAATGTCTGAGCTTTAATCAGAGTGTGAAAACCCGGATCTCAAAACCTGAAATAAAACACAAACAAAACAAAAACTCGGACACTACACTGTTAGGAATTTAAACTCAGACCACCTAATAAAAGATCAGACTCACTAAGAATATAAAATTCGGACTCTGAGGTTAAAATTCGGACACAGTGACCTTTAGACTAAAATTCGGACTTAACTAGACAATTCTATAAAATTCGGACTCTAAGAGGTTGTAAAATTCGGACTTAATAACTAAATAAAGATAGTTATAAAATTCGGACTTAACTAACCTAAAAGGAACTAAGAAAACTCGGACCTGAGAACCTAAGGTTAAAAATTCGGACTTATGTTGAAAATCGGACTATGTTTAAAATTCGGACAAACTAAGACTTTGAAACTCAGACCCAAGACAATCTGACCTAGTTAAGTTCGGACTAACCAAACAAAACAAAAAAAATTCGGACCTAAGAGAAACAAAAAAACTCTGACCTAAATGAAGATAATTAAAAAATCGGACTAAAATAAAAATTTGGACCCTATCTAAAGAAGTTAAAACTCAGACTCTAAGAAAATGTTAAAAAGATTCGGACTTTAACTATCTAAAATTCGGACCTAAATAAAGTGGGGTAAAAAAAAAAATTCGGACTTTAACTTGAGGGACAATAAACTCGGACTCAATAATACTAAATAAAAAAACTCGGACTTATAAAATTTGGACTTTAACTTGAGGGATAATAAACTCGGTCTCAATAATATTAAATAAAAACTCAGACTCAAAGAACTAAATAAAACTCGGACCTAATACTATAATACTAAAAAGAGATAGTTAAAAAAAATCGGACACAAGTAAAAGAGAAAACTCGGACTTAACTAAAAATTCGGACTTAAGGAAACTAAGAAAATTCGGACAGGCAACTATAAAGTTCGGACTATCAAAATTCGGACAAGAGTTGGGATTTGAAACTCAGAACAAGTAAGAGTTTCCCAAAACTCAGATCCAGTAACCAATCTCCGGACTATCTCCCCAATGTGACTTCACACTGGTTCAACAAAACCCCGGAGACACAAACACAGAATTTAAACCACAGACAAAGCTTCCAAAGATCAAACTTAGGAATCTTTTTCAACCTAAAACACTGTATGAACAAAAGCCAAAACCCCTGTAAAAACCAAGATGAAGAAACAACACTAAAAATCACCGAACTACTCAAAATCCATCATCAAATCACTAGAGATGAATGAAGAATCATGAATAAAACACAAAAACTCACTAAACACTCACTAAACCCTATCAAAGTTTGAACTTTTCTCACAAAAACCTAAAAAACTAAGAAACACCTACAGTAGTAAGAGCACACTGCTCTGATACCACTTGTAAGGCCTCCTAATCCAAGATCTCACTCAGCTAAAGCAACCAACAGGTGTGCGGAATCCACCTGATGATCAACCACTGCAGATGAAACACTAGAATGCAAAGATTTGTGAGAGAAATCAAGAATACACTGAGTATTCTTGATGAGGAAGATGAATGACGTCACTCACACAAAGCAGCCACCAGACAAAAGCACACAATGATTAGGGTTAGGTGCACAAAATTTCACACAGAATCGCTGCCTTGTCTATTCCACATAAAGGTATAAATACAAGGCAAAACCCGGACTTTCAAGACAAACTAGAAAGCCTGGACAAACAAACTACACAAAGCTCAGACCTTTTGTCCTAAACAAAACTCAGACAAAAGGCAAGGCTAAAACTTGGACAAAATGTCCAAGGATAAAACTAGGACTAAGTTTCACTATATGTACAATAAAGACCCTACAAAATAGGAGACATGCACTTATCACCTAAAGTGCATTAACACAAGGAATCTGAATTTTTGAAGTACAAAACAAATTTCTTGAATGATTATTTCGAAAAACTTGAAATATCATCCAATGAATCGGACTGGAACATAATGATACTTCAAACTATGAAATTCAAAGATTTCTTAGATTGTAAGGCACTACTTAACATGATGGACGATGATGATTACGTCCGAAAATACAAGTTCATTCTGCAAACAAAGTTTGATGAAATGGTGGAGTGGTTCATAACCGAAAAATTAGGGGTGACAACAAGACCGATTCCAGCCTATGCTTCCAACAATCGAAGAATATATCTGTTAGATATGTATCTGATAATAGAAAGAGAAGGAGGACATCGACACGTGACAGAAAATAATCTCTGGCCAATGATAGCCAAAGAAATGGGATTCGAATATGGTGATGGGGAATTAATGCGTCTGGTATATACAATGTATTTAGATGTTCTCGTATATTATTACAAATTCAAGACCATTCAATCACATGTACAAGACAAGAATGTAACAGAAGAAGAAACAATGCTGAGAAGGAATGCAGATCCGAGGAGCAGCCGAAGTGAGGGTGACACCGCTGAACAAGATGCAGGTCAAGAAGTAAGGGCTGAAGACAACCAAGGAGTTACGAAAGATTCATCGGAACACTATGCATTGTTCACCAACAATGAATGGAATGAAAACAAGAGGAGGCAAACAAGACGAAAGTTTGATTTCAACAGAGCAAAGGCAGCAATGGACGACGCTAATGAAAGTGTGCTGAAATACTCCCATAAACGGAATTATGTTTAGGGGAGAGTATTAGACAATTATAAACATAATTTATGTATTATTATTATTAAGTTTAGGTACATTATGCTAATTATGTAAGTCTGAAACGTTATAGATGAACGGATGTGTGACGGTGGTTGATAACGTTTCAAATAGCGGTTATTCCCGCCAAGTTCAACCGCTCTCACAACTGTTTGTCTTCGTCATGTATTTATATCAATTACCGGGAACATATCTCGGTACCAAGACAATTAACTACAACTGTCTAATTGTCCATTCTTTTCGATACACACAAATTGTCATTAATCCGCTGCAAACATGGTATCAAAACTATATGATGATTCCGCTGCAAATCCCATTAGGGGTTATCAAGCAGCACCAGCAAGTACAGCTTCTGTGCCCTTTGCAACATTATCATTGACTCCCCTTAGGCATACCAAGATCTTCCCTTGAACCTTCTCCGGGTCAAGTGTACCTTGAAGGCAGTGCATTCTGCACGCGCACACACACACATATATTATATATATACACTGTTGGTTCAACCATTGAATCACAGTTTGCTTAGTAATTGAAAACAGAAAAGTAGACAAAAATTTTACTGCATAAAATGACACTTTCATGCATGCTCAACCCTAATGTATATAGACTGATGCTATCGTACGTGAACAAAATAAGCCTACCAACTAAGCCCACAATTTCACATGACTCAACTAAACGCAACTGACCCATGTCCCATTAACAATGAAAATTAAACATGTAATTAAATGACATTCCATCAAGATTAACACCCGCATACACACCATCAATATTACATTAAACCCAAGAGAAACTAAGAAAACTTTTCAAGAAAATAATTAAAAGTCCTTACGCATCCATCTCTGTGGCAGTTTCGGCTTTAGCATTTGCAGCGTTAAGTAGGGTATAAAATCCAGGATGTGGCAAGGGTTTCGGCATGCTTAATCCCTGTTATTATAAGATAGAAAAAGTAGTTCCTATAGTTCAAAAGGAAAACAAGCTAATTGGTAAAGTAAAAAGTGTGGATATTTGAACCTTCAAGTTAAGTCCATTTGCAAGGAAAAGAAAAGATTGAAACTCGCGGTCAATAGTGCTATCCCCTACAGTTATAACCCAAGGAGCCACATTGGTGACCGTTCCAGATGAGGGTCCTTCATTCCCTCCAGAAAACACAACAGTGACTCCTTGTTGGAATATTAAACTTAATTTCGTTATTTTATTATGTATTAAGTGTAATTAGGATAATTAAAGTTATTATTATTATGTATGTATGTAACGATATGAACTAACAGAAATGTTGGTTGGTTGACACCGGTTACTCCCGCCAAATTAACTACCAAGACATTTTCCCGCTAATAGAAAGTGTCCATCAATTATTTTTTCTTTCGTTCTATATTCTGCATCATTCTTGTACTGTACATTCATATTCACCATGGCTGCAAATCGTTTTGCATCTTCCGCTGCAAATGTTCACTCAAATGTAGATGGTGATGATGTTTCGGATGGCCAACACTCCTTTCTTGACAGCATGGAATGAGGCAATGGCTAGAGCATCATTCATGTACTCAGTAGGATGTGAACCAAGAGATGCTGATATTACATCAACACCATCATTGACGGCGGTTTCAAACCCTTTAACTACTACGTCTGCTGAATCGCATTCAACTGGCCAGCAGACCTTGTAAGCTGCCACTCGGGCTTGTGGTGAACCGCCTTTGGCAGTTCCCATCCAGACTGTATTGTAACTCACATATGGAACAAAGTTACCACCGGCAATTGATAATGTTGGCTACCGTGCCCATTATGGTCACGCGCACTGTTCATAGAAGGATCCATCTTTCCATATTTGGCTTGATAACCATTGTTATAGTACTTGGCACCAATAAGTTTACTGCAAACATCATAATATATAAATAATGTATAATTAAATTTTATTTAAACAGAAAAGAACAAAGATGTAATATGCTTACTTGTTGCAAAAGGTGTCATTGTCACAACCGCCTTTCCACTTAGTTGGAATGGGCCCATAACCCTTGCCACGGAAGCTTTTTGATTCGGGATAGACACCTAATAGATTGTTATGTTTAGAAAATCAACATCCAACACTCAAAATTGATTAGTAGACACAAAACAAGTTACCAGAGTCAAGATTGGCAATGATGATGTTTTCACCATAGTTTGCTTTCGTCCACAAAGAAGACGAACCAAATTCTTTTCAAGCCTTAAGACATCCCAGGAATGGGTGGTGTGTAAATTTATGCCTTTACTCTGGATCACTGACACCACGTCCGGATGCTCTAGATGATATAAATGTAATTATTTCCACGTTAAAGATTTTCCTTCAATGCATTTTCCAAATGTTATAAGTCTTGAAGTCTAATTCAATATAGCCGTTAGAATTGAAGTAGCCAATTGAATAAGTTAGATAGGGTAGAGTTGAATGTCTTTTAGGAAGTAGTTAACTGAATAAAGGTTAATTAGTTTATTTTCTTGTTTTGTGATTCAAGTGTAATCGTTGCCTACATAAGGCTTTAGTTGGTTCAATAACGATAGTTTACTTTCTGCATATCATTACTCCTTATCCAGATACTAAAACCAACATTGTGAGGTGATGAATTATGTTCCAAGGCATTTAATGACTTCTGTTATGAACACTGTATTAACCATGAGCTCACAACACCTTACACTCCTAAATAAAAGTGAGAGGTTAAACGTAAAAATCGAACTATGGTTGAAATGGCTTGAAGCATGCTTTAAGAGAAAAAAGTTTAACCACCAGTTCCGGGGGATAAGTGGTAGCAACTGCAATGTACCATTAAACATGTCCCCTATAAAGGAAGTTCTAGACAAAACTCCATATGAGGCAGCATGTCACAATAGCAAACCAATTGTGTTGTAAGTCATTTTTGAATATTTGGTTGTATAGCTTATTGTCCAAAATACTCTCAACACAAGAAGAAGTTGGACTAAACTTCTAAGGCATACATGACATACAATCTTGATAACAAGAGCATCGTTACCGGTTGTGAAGTGATATTTGATAAAAAATAAAATAAAAAAAGGTAAGTGGAGAAGAGTAAACATAAAGACATCCAGTATCATTATATTCTGAGTCTAGTTGAAGAAAAGCAAACTGAAGTGAAGTTTGCTACACTCAAGATCAGTTTGCAGATATGTCTACCAAAGTTTCATCAAATGAACAATTTTTTGTAGCTTGAGATCAAGACCAGGAGATACGGCTAACTGAATTAAGATATTGAAGTCTAATGCAATACAGCCATTAGAAGTGAAAGTAGGCAATAATCCCTTGATTTGTTATTCAATATCTCAATCAATAAATAGAAATTACAAGGTTGACCTATTCTATATTTGACAACAATATTTACAATTAATGACTAAATAATATTAACATGGTCTAATACACTTCAGAAGGGAATGTGAAAGACTCGAACTTGACCTTTAGCCACTTTTTTCCCAAATAAAATGGATGTCCATTTCTATATGCCTAGTTGGTTGATACTGAACTGGTTCCCGGTAAGATAGATTACACTTACATTATCACAATAAACAATTGTGGCATTTGTTGGAGTATATAAATAAAGAAGCAAAGTTCGATGCCAACAAACTTCAGAAGCGACATTAGAACGCCTCTATACCCCCGCCTCCGCCTATGTACTAGATAGTGATAGTGTTGGTTGTCTCTTGGACGACAACGAGAGTAGATTATCCCCCATGTAGACATTGTATCCGGAGGTAGAATGTCTTGTATCAGGGCAACCTCCCTAGTTTGCAGTAGTGTAGGAGACTAAGGATGTGGTTGTAGACGAGGTGATATGCAAGCCAAAAGAAATTATACCCTTTGTAGGTCCGGCTAGGGGAGGATCTAGTCGCCTAATCCTTGTGTACAAACCAACCCGGTTGTGCGGAATCCAACCGAGATAGCAAACCGAGATAGAACACGCAACTTATCAACACACAAGACTCAACGATTAACACCACTTGTATTAATGCGTATGAAAGGTCCGTTACAAGCACAAGGTTTACAAATCAGTTCTGCAAACTCTCTCTAGTGTGTGTGTGTTCTGTTTTCCTTATCTGTCCAAGCTGCGAAGTGAACACAACACACGGGTATTTATACCCAAAACAGCATGTCTGGTCGAAGGATCAGATAAGATGATCGAAGGATCATCTATCGACCATAAACCCATCGAAAGATCACATATTCCACGAAGGATGGTATCCTTCGTGGTCTATCCTTCGTAGGTCATCTTTCGAGCTCATCGAAGGATCTAAACTATCCTTCGATGACACATCTTTCGACCCAAACAGCTTTCAACTATTGTCCAACTGTTTGTCCAAGTCAAACCGGAGGATGGTTGACTTGGTCAAACTTACATCAAAGACATCGTTTTGTATCAAGACTAAGTACAGACAAAGTACAGACACAAGTGCACCAACAAACTCCCCCTTGGCTGTAGCTTTGTCTGGCTGTAGCTTGGTCTCGATCTTTGTGACTTCAAGTCTTTGACATCTTTTCAAGTTTTCAATGTCGGAGGATCTTTAAAGTCTTCACGTCTTGAAAGCAGAAAGTGTATCAGCAAACTCCCCGTTTCATGTAGGAAGTGTGTTGACAAACTCCCCCTTAACATAAGCTCCCCCTTGAGTTATGCTCGTGAAATACTTGTTCTTTATGAAGTGAGATCCTTGTGGTGTTGATGATGGTCAGCGGCAACTCGATCATCTTCATCATTTGAGTGCCTTCACGTCGTGTCTTCATTCCGAAGCTTGTCATCGACCATGTTCTCCTTGCCTTTAGAATCTGCACATGCAAGAAATCTAAACGCGTAATGAGAACAACCGCTTGGAATATCATAAACAAACGACACACATGTGACCATTGTTTAAATAAACACCGTCCGACAGTTTGAAAGTTTAAAGTATTTTATCAATTTCAATTTTAACTTTCAAAACTTTGCAAATTTCGACCGTTTATGAAGATTTAGTCGTTTTCGGTTTTCGTCAGGTTTCAGGTAACGAAGACTCGAGATCCAACATCGTACGATCGAAAATAAAATAGAAATAAAATCTTTTTGGCTTTTATAAATTTTATATTAAAACACACCTAAAATCTTTTTGGTATTTTTGAATATTTCAAATGTAAAGACTGAAAGCAGTAAATAAATATATACAAAGATGCAGAAACTGTAAGCATTAAATAAATATTTACAGACATTCTTTTTGCGAGTTTCGAGGGTAAGAGAATCATATCAGTGTACGGTCATGTCAAAACACTCTCTTTGTTCAGTTAATTAACATTAAGATAAGCATCCTATAACAATTATCGGTATTGTTGTCCACATAAGCTCAACTTATCAGATGTAATCATGGCGAGGGGATACGTTAAGGTATGATTTTTACTTACCGACCGGTGTTCATCCACATCACGACACATTCCCGTATCAAGGTATGCACGAGGGTTCATCTTACCGGTGAGTATACCGATTATCATCTGTTTGACCGTATATGATGTGAGATTCTCACTTATTTTGATTTGAAAACAAGCCCTATGTGATAGAATCACTTATTGATGAGGAACTTGATTTTCGATGCATGAGGGCACAGGAGCAAGTCCGTGAACAGGTCAGTACTTTCATACAGCAGAGAGACGAACTTGACTCCCAGAAAGAATTTGTGATATATTATCACTTATTTTGAGGGACATGTGATTGTTGATCACTTATTGAGGTCGTATGCAGTATGTACACGTATGTATGGTATCATGGAAGATCTAGACTTGCGTCCCCGTTTATTTTTCGGTAAAAGATACAACCATGATACCCAGATGATAAGCAGCATAAAGACCGAATATCTCAGAACCTCGGCAATCTCTCAAACGAAATTTCGGTACTAAGACCATATGCCAATGAATGGTTCCCACCCAGTCTTCAGTCGATTTAAGTTTATATCACCCTGCACACTTTAAAATGATTGTGAGCCTACCGATACATCTTATATAGAGCTGCTTATCGTTTTTCATTTTAGGTTTAAAGAGGTTTAGACAGACCACTGATGTACTATCATTTTCTCTTTTGCTACTCATTTTTGTTTTTCTATTGTTTTTGAGTTTTTGAAATTTTTCGATGTTTTTGGATTTTTCAAATTTTGGATTTACTCCCCCTAAAATCAATAAACTAAGACAAATTTAAAACACAAAGGTATTTACAAAAATGATTTTCCGATGTGGATTACTCTTGCTTGACCTTAATGCCGTTTACCAATAATAAATAGTCAAATCTTGATTTGTCAAAAGCTTTGGTAAAAAGGTCGGCACGTTGGTCATCGGTGTGGACGTAAGCAACATCGATTAGCCTTTTCTCAAAGCAATCACGTATGAAGTGATACTTAATGTCGATGTGCTTAGTCTTTGAATGCTGCACAAGATTTTTGGTGATCTGTAAGGCAGCAGAATTATCAACGTAAATAGGAGTAGTTAGGAATTCAAAACCGTAATCACGCATTTGTTGTTGGATCCATAGGACTTGGGAGCAACAACTTGAGGCAGCAATGTATTCAGCTTCGCATGTTGATGTCGCGACGCATGTCTGCTTCTTGCACTGCCATGTGACTAGGCGATTTCCCAAAAACTGACATCCAGCCGTTGTGGATTTGCCGTCGATTTTGCATCCGCCAAAATCAGAATCACTGAATGCGATCAAGTCAAAGTTATTATCCCTAGGGTACCATAGACCGGTGTCAGGGCAACCCTTCAAATAACGAAAAATCCTTTTTACAGCTGCAAGATGTGAGGCCTTCGGGTTCACTTGATATCTGGCAAGCAGGCACGTTGGGTACATTATATCTGGTCTTGATGCTGTGAGGTACATAAGAGATCCGATCATCGCGCGGTAGTATGAGGGGCTAACATCTTGACCCTTCAAGTCTGGAGTAATCCCGTGATTTTGCGGCAATGGGGTACCGATGGGCGTTGCATCTGACATCTGGAACCGGCTCAAGATGTCACCAACATATTTAGTCTGATGGATGAATATCCCAGACTCAGTTTGTTGTACTTGTAGGCCCAAAAAGAAAGTCATTTCCCCCATAGCACTCATCTCGAATTTATCCTGCATTACACGCTCGAAATCCCTACACAAAACATCATTAGTAGAACCAAAAATAATATCATCAACGTATACCTGTACCAGTAGAAGATCTCCATCTTGTTCTTTGATGAAAAGAGTACAGTCGATAAGACCTCTGCGAAATCCATTCTCCAACAGATAATTAGATAAGGTTGCGTACCAAGCTCGCGGTGCTTGATGAAGACCATAGAGAGCTTTGTTAAGCAACCAAACCCGATCGGGATGGATAGGAACTTCAAAACCTGGAGGCTGTTCGACGTACACCTCTTCTTCTACCACACCATCTAAGAATGCACTTTTCACGTCCATCTGGTATACCTTGAAGCCTTTGAATGAGGCATAAGCCAGAAAAATCCGAATTGCTTCTACACGTGCAACAGGTGCATACACTTCGTTGTAGTCGATCCCTTCTATCTGACGAAAACCTTGAACGACTAGCCTTGCTTTGTTTCGAATAACAACCCCACGGTCATCCTTTTTGCATTTAAACACCCAACGGGTACCAATCTTCTTGTAACCAGCAGGTTTCTCTACGAGTTTCCAGACACCAAGCTTCTAGAATTGCTGCAGTTCTTCCTGCATCGCTTCAACCCATGAGCTATCTTTCAAAGCATCTTTCCAAGTTCTTGGCTCTTCCTGTGAGACATAACACGCGAAAGACCAATCATTCTGTTGACCAGATTCTCGGATAGTTGCATACAAGCCTGCATTGTTGTTGTTTCGCAACATGTTTCTTGTTTGAACGCCACTTTGTACATTTCCGATGATGTTTTGTTGAGGATGGGTATTGTGAATCCTTGTTTCTGGATTATCTTGAACTGGAATATTTGTACCCAGATTGTTGAGATTGAGATCAACAATCAATTCAAGGCCCGGAATTGACGAAGAGGATGATGCAGAAGTTTCAGCTGTTTTAGGGACATCCACTGGAGGTGTACCTTCTGAAATACCATGTACTGCTGTTGTGGGTCCTTGATCTGCATCAAGAAATTCGTCATCCTCTGAAGATTCGTTCAATTCGGAAGCATCTTGAAAATCCTCATTGTCGAGAGCATTATTGTTCACTGAAGATGGTTCTTGATTTACAATAATGGGACGAACCAACGGTGAATCTGTTGCATTATCACTCTCGAAAAACATCCTTGCCGCAGCATTTTCTTCAACGGCTTCAACATTGATCGAATTGAAAAAGTCATCGTACTCAAACATCCAAGGCTGACCAGGATTTCTAACTGGCAAAGTGTGCCTTTGTACTCTGACTTCAGACCATTCCTCGACCCTTTTAGTCTCTAGATTCCAGACTCGTAAGTTAGGGGTGGAATACCCAAGAAAGTATCCCTCAATTGCTCTTGCCCCAAACTTTCCATTAGGATCGATTATTGTGCAAGGAGCTCCAAACGGTTCGAGATATGACAAGTCTGGTTTCCGTTTGTTGATAAGCTCAAAGCAGGTCTTGTTGTGTCTTTTGACTGTAAGGACTCGGTTCAACGTGTAGCATGCAGAGGACACAGCTTCAGTCCAAAAAGGAATCGGCAATTGTGACTCTACTAACATTGTCCTAGCAGTCTCGATCAATGTGCGGTTTTTACGTTCAGCGACGCCATTCTGCTGAGGAGTATAAGCTGCACTAAATTCGTGAAGAATACCTTTTGAAGTGCAAAACTCCGCCATGGCATGATTTTTGAATTCAGTACCATTGTCGCTACGTATCCGCCTAACCTTCAAGTTATAGAGATTCTCAATCTGAATGATCAAATTTTTGATAATACCGAAGGTTTCACTCTTATGTGCCATGAACGCCACCCAAGAAAATCTTGAATAATCATCAGTAATCACGAGGCAATATTGATCATTCCTAATGCTTTTGTGTTTGACAGGACCGAACAAATCCATGTGCAAACGTTCAAGAGGAACAGCCACCGTGTTGACTTTCTTTGTAGGGTGTCGTTTCTTCGTTTGTTTTCCTTTCTGGCACGAGACACAGACGTCTTGAAGATGGAAATTTTTAAGAGGAACACCATTCACCAATTCATTTGACACCAAATGATTCATTTTGCGTAAGTGAATGTGACCCATTCGTCTGTGCCAAGAGATTGTGTCTTTTTCTGTGGCTTTGGAAACGAAACAAGTTGCTTGTGCAGACGTTGTGATAGCTTGGCTCATATCAAGGACATACAAGTCATTTATCCTCGGAGCCGATAAGAGAATCCATTCTTTTGGAATTTTGAAGCCTGGTTTCAGCACATAACATCCATTTGCATCAAAGTGTACTGAGAACTGCTTATCACAAATTTGAGAAACACTAAGAAGATTGTGATCGAGTTGTTGTACAAAGTTGATCTTATCAAAGCTAACAACCCCGTTGGAAATCATTCCTTCACCCGTAATATATCCACCCTTATCTCCAGCAAAAGCAACATAACCTCCTCTAATAGATTTAACGTCGTAGAGAAGCTTCATGTCGCCTGTCATGTGCCTGGATGCCCCACTATCAACAATCCAATGACTACTGATAGTTCCTCCTGGAACACCCTGCACATGAACTCACATAATTAGTTGGAGATGGGGACCCAAGCCATTGTGGTCTTGGGTCTTCCATTTTTATCAACAACAATAACTTCCACCTTTTGATGATTCGGAAATTGTGATGGTCCCCCTGATTCAGTAACCGTTTTTGGTTTCCAGGTCTGTTGAGTTTTACCAGTTTGATTGTTTGAAGTTTTTGAAAACTTTGAATTATCTGGTTTAACTGAAACAGATGGTTTGTGAACCACATCAGTTTTAATTGCCTTTTCAATTTTCTTGACCTGTTGGCGTTTCTGTTTCTTTTCCCTTTCTCTTATGAGTCGGGGATCTTGTTTTACAGAAACAGATCGCCTGCGGTCAGTTGGGCCACGGGGATCATCAACTATGCCTTTTTGTTTATGAAGATACGGGCAATTTCGAACGATATGCCCGATTGTTCCACATTCAAAACATGATCTTCGTTCAACAAACCCCGAAGTATCATGTGATCGTCTTGCCGATGATGAACTTTGTGATCCCGAGGTACTAGGTTTTGAACTACTTGGTTCATTCCTTTTCATCACAGTTGCTTTTTGGACAAAATCTAAATTAGATTGATTTTCAAACTTTGCAATTTTGTCCGTTCCCTTCGATTTCACAAAGTTCACATTCTTCTTCTTCTTCTGATTCGGCTTCTTTTGACTCTGAGTCGTTGGCTTACCTCTTGGTTTGGTATGACTTTGCTGTTTTTCAACCGTTGGTAATTTCTTGTTCCCAAATTGTTTTCTAATTTCAGCCTTTGGGATAGGAGGACACTGTGTGACTGTAACATGTGGTCCTTTCTTACCCAAAAACTTACTTGTAGAATTTTCAAAGACTTTACTGATTAAAGATTGATTAACATTTTTAATAGGACAATCTTTGTCTGAATAGATTTTATCATCACCAACAAGAGTGTACAGCAAATCCACACTCTCCGACTCTTTTGCTGATGTGGACTCGGTTGGAACAGTCTTAGCAGGTTTTGTGGGAGGATCACATAGGATATGATTCTCAAGAGGTATGTCCTCTTCTTTGATTACTGCATCAGACTTTTCCGAATCAGTATCACCAGACTCATCATCAGAAGAATCAACATCCTCAACCACAACTGGAGGATCCTGACTCTGTTCAGCAGTTACAAAAGTATCTGCTGACACATCTGAATCTGACGATACTTCTTTCTTGTATCCGAGCCCTGTAGCAAATTCTTCAACATCCAAAGGAACAGATGGCTCAAAGTGAGTCCTATACTCCTCATCAGGCAAAGCATCAAAATTGTTTCTCACGGGTGGTGGACATTTCTTGTAACCTATGCATGTGACATCCCGTTTCTCTTTCTGAACATCAATGATGTGATCCAACACATAGCTAGAACTCAAATAACTGTCTAACTTGAGTCGGATCACCTCACTTTCTGTTTTGACACAAGCCATTTCTTTTTGCATAACCTCAAGACGAGTTATATAAAGGTTAATGTCAGTTTGTTTTCTGGAAACCATTTTTGTCAGTTCTGTTTTATCTTTCTTTAACGTTTCAATCATTGACTTAAATTCCTTCTCATGGTTTTCATAAAACATATTGGCTTCAGTGCACTTTGAAAGATCAACGGTCAATTTCTGATTGTGGATGAATGTCACATCATATTTCTCTTGCAAAGCCTCGTGTTTGCTTTGTAATTCACACCACCTATCATTCACAGAAACATGTTTGTCTTGCAAGTCAAACAAACTAGCTTGTAAAGCATCATGTTTGCCTTGCAACTCAGACATGTTTGCTTCCAAATCAGCACATCTAACATTCAACCTATCACAATTATCACAGCTAACAGAAGTGAGTTCATCGACAAATACCTGACTTGATGAACTGTCGACATTAGCCATAAAGGCTGAATGGAGAGAAGACGAAGAATAAGCAGCTTGGTCCACCAAAATAGATCTTCTTTGAATTCCTGCTACAGCTTCATCCAAAAGCTCATCAATATTTGCATCGACTGACGCACTTGATGTGTCGTCCACATGATCATCGCCTGAAGCGGAGGACTCTTCATCTGAACTTCCACTATACCCGGAAGAGTCTTCATCCTCAGAAGATTCACTACCATTGGTGGAAGATTCTCCACCACTGGCGTGCTTAAGATCATTAACCACTTCAGCAAAACAAGCTGTTCCATCTGGTGCATCATTTCCCAACTGGATTGACCAATCACAGCCTTCATCTACTTGAACCACAAGTGCCTGATTGGCATTAGATGGTCCTGCTTGAGTCTGGTTGTTGACAGGCACCAGTGTGCGATCATTGTTCCTCGCTTGGTTCTGATTGGCCCTGTTTCCTTGACCTCTGAAGGGATTTTGGTTCCCATGTTGAGATGGCCTTGTACATTCACGCTTGAAATGACCACGTTCACCACAATTGAAGCATTTAACAGCTTGCTTATCAAACCCATACTTGGTGTCTTTCTTGCTTTCCAAGCTGGTTCGGCCTGTTCTTTCCATAAAATCCTTTGCTCGCCTAACAGCACTGGCAAAGGCCCACTTAATATCCATCATCTCCATCTCCTCTTTATCTATCTGCTGATAGTCTTCTTGAGTCAGATTAATGTTGCCAATCTGACCTTCCACTAATCCACAGTATGCGCTCACCACAGTGTTTAGCAGCTCCATGTGTTCCTTTGCTACTTCCACACTGACTTTAGAAAAGCTTGAGGTGTCGAGCCGTACTGTATTTGGCTTTGATTGTTGACCAGCAGATGATGTGCTTCCATAACACGCTTGCTGTTGAGGAGGAAGTGGATTCCCGAACATATCAGTTGTTCTGATTTGCTGTTGCTGTTGTGGTGCTGGTTGAGGAGCTGGATTAAGCGGATTTCCAAACATATCTGTTGTTGGAGGAGGAGTGCCATACAAGCTCGTGCTAGACACAAATGCTGTTTGAATTGGAGCGTGTGAAGAAGGTTTTGTAGAAGTGCTAGAAGTTCCATAATAAATTTCAGGATTTTGTGGCACTGCAACTCTTTTTGCCTTGAGAGTTTCTTCCTGATTCTTGTTTTCCAGGAGTTGAGCAAAATCACTGAAGCTTGTTGTATCCAAGGTGCCATTGTACTTCATGATTTCTAAGAAATTACTCCATTGAGGTGGCAGTGCATCTGCAAACTTCTTCACTATCTCTGCTGAAGTTGTTACAACCCCAGTATTTGCCAATTCAGTCAGCAAATGAGTAAATCGACTTGTCAAATTTCCTAGAGATTCATTCTGCATACAAACAAAACCATCAAACTCTTTCTTTAGCAGATCTTTTCTTAATTGACGTGTTGCTTCATTTCCTATGCCCCTTATCTTCAATGCGTCCCACAACTTCTTCGTTGTCTTGAAACTGACGAACTGATGATAAATATCTTTACTCAACGCCTGAGTAAGAATGGCATATGCTTTCTTCTCCAAATCATAGATTTTCTTTTGATCTTCGGTAAGATCTGCAAATGTAGTAGCAGATGATGCAGCAACCTCTATTGTTTGATCAAAATCTGTGATGAACCGCAACCACAACTCTGTATTTTGACCAAGGACATATGTATGAAATCTGCAAACCATCCCGGATATTCACTTAAATGCATCAACTTTGGAGGCCTATTCAAACTTCCCGTTTCACTTTCGCTTAGTAAAATGCTTTGAACACTTGGAGCTTGATTTGATACGAATGCCCATTGACCGGTAGATGTAGCATTGGCTTGCGAACCCGAATCCGGAGCTGGAGTACCAAAATACATCTCTGCATTTACCGGAACACCCCACATCGAATTCATTTTTGATCAGCCGAAGGATAATACCAGCCGAAGGATCCTGATCGAAAGATGAGAAAAACACAAACTGTTAAACACAAACAGACTAATGATCGAAAGATCAACACCTGTTCGAAGGATCAACAGGGTTCGAAAGATCTCTGTTGAATTTCGAACAATGTTTTTCGAAAGATTCTCCAACGAAGGATCCTTATCCTTCGAAAACGTACTGTAGACCGAAAGATGAATCACGAAAGATGACTTCGAAAGACTCCCCAATCGAAGGATCCTAGTCTTTCGAAAAAGAACAGTAGACCGAAAGATGTATGTTTCGAAAATATTCCTTGGAACGAAAGATAAGTCTCACACTTCGAAGGATGCTCGAAGGATGACTATCTGTCGAACCTCCTTTGGTCGAAAGATGATCTTTCGACTTCGAGGGATATCTTTCGATCGGTTCTGACACAGTTGACAACGGGTGACAGGTTGGTGAAAAGTTGACGGGTTGGTGAGAACTTTCGGCAGAAAGTATGTTCAGACCATATCTTTCAGGTCTGAACATGCAGGTTTTTCACCAACCGGGTAATGATCCCAATATTTTAATCAAAATACTCTTTCCAATGCACAAACACTTTGTAATTTAAAAATTTTAAGATCAAAAGTGTAAATTATCAAGAACACTATGAAGACTTCAAGAACACTTATGAATTTTCGGGGAAATTTAAACTTCCAAACACAAGATTTTGCTAAAATGTTTAACAAAAACCCATAACTAACATGTAAACATGAAAAATAACAAGGTTTTTAACAAAACACCAAGCAAAAACAGCCCGGTTTTCCAGAAAATATGAACTTCAAACACCCGGAAAACACCCGAAAACACTCGGTTTTAACAAGGAGAAGAGCCAAGGCTCTGATACCACTTGTAGGTCCGGCTAGGGGAGGATCTAGTCGCCTAATCCTTGTGTACAAACCAACCCGGTTGTGCGGAATCCAACCGAGATAGCAAACCGAGATAGAACACGCAACTTATCAACACACAAGACTCAACGATTAACACCACTTGTATTAATGCGTATGAAAGGTCCGTTACAAGCACAAGGTTTACAAATCAGTTCTGCAAACTCTCTCTAGTGTGTGTGTGTTCTGTTTTCCTTATCTGTCCAAGCTGCGAAGTGAACACAACACACGGGTATTTATACCCAAAACAGCATGTCTGGTCGAAGGATCAGATAAGATGATCGAAGGATCATCTATCGACCATAAACCCATCGAAAGATCACATATTCCACGAAGGATGGTATCCTTCGTGGTCTATCCTTCGTAGGTCATCTTTCGAGCTCATCGAAGGATCTAAACTATCCTTCGATGACACATCTTTCGACCCAAACAGCTTTCAACTATTGTCCAACTGTTTGTCCAAGTCAAACCGGAGGATGGTTGACTTGGTCAAACTTACATCAAAGACATCATTTTGTATCAAGACTAAGTACAGACAAAGTACAGACACAAGTGCACCAACACCCTTGATGTATCAAAGTATCCTTCTGCAGTAGTGTAGGAGACTAAGGATGTGGTTGTAGACGAGGTGATATGCAAGCCAAAAGAAATTATACCCTTGATGTATCAAAGTATCCTTTTTAGAGCATTCATGTGAACTGTCGTGGGTACTTACATGTGGATACACACTTGTTGAACTACATAGATGATGGCCTTCATCTAGTGTGGTGCTTAGTTTTTGTTGTGTGTCGGCGGGTGTAGTGGTTGAATTGCACGTTGGAGAATTTTAAATGGCATATTTCTCTTGAGATTAAAAAAAGGCACTTGTTATAGCTCTTTACAGAAAAACACCAAGGAAGTAACTTATGGGACCTCAAGTCTTTCATAGAAAATTCATTAGAGAAGATATGGGAAATGATCACGAAATGATCGGTGAAGGTGACTAGAAGAATGTCATCCACATACAACAATATAAAGGCTATATGAGTACCTTCCTTGAAGATGAAAAGAGAATGAATCATTGACTACATTGAAAACCCATTGAACAGACGTAATCCGAAAAGCGTTGATACCAAGCTCGTGGTGCTTGCTTAAGTCCTTAGAGGGACTATTTCAACAAACAAACATGATTCGGAAAGTTAGGGTACCTAAAACCTATTGGTTGATACATAAATATTGTTTCATTAAGACTGACATGCAGAAAAGCGTTCTTGACATTGAGTTGATGAACTGGCCATGATTCAAAGACCGCAACGCTTAACATCATATGAATAGTGGTCAGTTTAACAACCGGACTAAAGGTCTCCCCATAACCCACACCTATTTGTTGAGAACGAGCGTCACACAAACGTCGAGCTTTATATCTTTCAAAGGAACCATCCACACGCTTTTTATGTCTAAATATTCACATGCTCTGAATGGTTTTCATGTCCGGTGTTTTTGGTCAAATCTTATTATCAATAATGGCTTGAGACTCGTCGAGCATGGAATTTTTCCGGTCCAGGTTTAGGAAGCTTCTATGGGTTTTTTCAGTGAGGGAGAGATGGGGACAGAGGTATGAAGATTGAGTGGTGCTTTGGGTTTGAAATATAATAAAAGTAATGGGGTGAGGGCTGACTAGGGGTGTTCAAAAATATCAGAATCCGAAATCATATCCGAAATATCTGAAATTTCGGATATCAGAAAATTGAACAATCCGGATATTCGACATCGGATACGGATACGGATATGGATATTCATTTTTTAAAAGTTGAGATTATCCGATATCCAAAAACTAAAAAAAATAGTAAATATATATATAAAGGAACTATGTTTTGTTTAAATATGAGCACTATGTTTAGTTTAAATATATAGTGAAGTGTAGTAAAAAATTATAGAATTCAGGTGTGACTTTATGAATCTTTTTATGTTTTCAATGTTGGAAGTTTGGAAAAACGAATATAGGTTTACTTTAATCTATGCACGAAACAATTTTTTTTATTTTTTTATTTATAAATTCGGATATCCGTTTAAATATCCAAATATGTATTCTAAATTTTGGATATCCGAAATTTTGGATACGAGTTCTGAAATTAATATGAACTATCGAAATTTTTGGATATCCGAAATCGGATAATCTGATCTTGAACAGCCCTAGGGTTGACCAGAAGGAATAGGTGGTGGGCTTGGAGACTCATGAGAGGGAGTTGATTGATTGGGTAGTGTGTGCTCAGTAGAGGGGTCGGACGGTGAGAGCCAAACATATGAGTTCGTATCATTTGTTAAGAAGTCATACACAAGGAAGGGATGTCGAAAGGGAATATGGCTTCCTCAAAGATGACATCGCGGGATAGTATGGCTTGCCCTTTTTTTAGGTTGTAGCATTTATCACCCCTATGGTTTGATGGGTAACAAAAGAAGACACATGGTGTGGACCTATCGGAGAGTTTGTGAATGGCCGATGATAGGAGTAGGGGATAACAAAGGCAACTGAAACCCCGTATTGGTTATATGTTGGGATTCGATAATTTAGGTGAAGAGTAGGGGTAGAGTTATGAAGTATTTTGGTTGGTAAAATATTGAGAATATAAGTTGCATTTTCTAATGCATGAGGCCAAAAGGTGTGAGGGACAGAAAAGAAAAAAACAGTTCGCATTACTTTTTTTTTATATGTTCGCATTACGTTATTGATTGAATGAATTTTGTGTTCACTCCATTTTCGATGTGTAAGGACAAGAGAAACGGAACAACATGCCATTGGATTTACAGAATTGATGAAAGGAGTTGTTGTCGTATTCCCGACGACTATCACAATGAAAGCATTTTATAGATGTATTTAATTGAGTTTTAATGAGTAGAGTAAATTCAAGAAAGGTGGTGAAAACTTGGGATTTATTTACCAATGCAAATGTCCACAAGAAACTGGTTTTATCATCTAAAAATAGTATGTAATAACAACAACCTTTTGATGATAGGAACGGAGAGGTCCATAAATTGCTCGAAGGGTACATTAGTGCAAGTTGTAGAAACATGAAACGAAAATTTTATTTGCTTTCTAAACACACAAGATTGGCAGACATTGGAATTCTTAACAAAACTGGAAGTTGATGGTAAATAAACTTTTAAAGGACATAAAATATCAATGCTAGGGTGTCCAAGACAGTGATACACGATAAGAAGAGCAGACGAAGGAGAAGCTTGAACTTGGGGTCTTGAGGTAATGTTGAGAGGGTAAAGGTCACTGTACTGTCACATCTAAGAATTGGTGTTTGGGTGTGGAGTTCCTTCACATCAAAACAAAAAGGTTCAAATTCAGTGGAGACTTTATTGTCAGTTGTAAACCGATGTATACATATTAAACTTTTAACTAGATTTGGAGCAAAACGTGTGTTATTGATCTTGATATATCGAAATGGTGGTGGTAAGGTAAGGTGGCCAATGGCTTGGTCTGGAATTTTATGCCATTTCCAACAATAATGTTCCGTAAAAAAAACCCTTATTTGTTGTTAATCGAACATGCGAATCACAGGTATGAATATAAAAGAATTGAGAATCGAAGAACAATAAACTTGCTTATATTGAATGAAAAGTGATGATTACAATTGACATACTTGAACCCTATATATACTATACGAATAGGTGCGATTGAACAGTTGCGTCTCCTCTTGAATCGATGTGTCTCCTTGCGAAAAGTCGCGTCTTCCTTGTTTTGAGATGTTGGCGCCGTTTATGAAGAGGTGCGTCTCCAGGAGAGGCGTCCCTTGATTAAGTTTGTAGGTTACAAACTTTCAACTTGTCGCTTCCGGTCCTCGCACTTACTAACTAATCTAATTACAACATAAAACTAACTAACTACTAATTACAGAACGACCCCTAAACCTATATTTAGTTTAAAAACACCAATACTCCCCCGTAAACTAAATATAGTTTAACAAAGGTCTTCAACTTGCTTGACTTGCAGTAGCATTGGTTCCTCTTCCAATGCGAGATTGGCTTCTTGTTGCGTATCTTTCTCCTTTTCCTTCCACTTGGTGCAATCTCTTGCAAAATGACCAAGTTCTCCACAATCATAACATCTGAACTTGCTCTTGTCTTGGTTTCTTGGACCCATATCTTTTCCACGTCCTCTTCCTCCTTTGAAAGATCCTTGTCCTTGACTTCTGCCATAGTTTTGAACACCACGGCCCCTTCCATGATGCAAACTTTCAAACTGATTATTTATACTTGCCATCATGAGTCCTCCTTGATTATCTTCTTGCTTGTCTTGACTTTTGAGACGTTCTTCAAAAGCTATTATTCTTCCCACTGCTTCTTCAAATGGCATTTTGTCTATTTCCGAATATTGTTCGATATTTGCCACGATGGGTAGGAACTTCTTCGGAACGGAGATAAGTAATTTCCTTACGAGTTTCTTGTCTTTGATAGTGGTACCGAGAGTTTTAAATTTGGCTTTTATACCACTCAACTTGCTTGCGAAACTACTTACTGTTTCGTTCTCATCCATCTTTAATACTTCTAGTTCGCTCCTCAAAGTTTGTAGACGTGCTTTCTGAACCATATCTGCTCCGAGATAACGAACTTTGATTGCATCCCATACTTCCTTTGCTTTTTCGTACTGAGCAACTTGCATTAAAACATCTTCCGGTAACGTTTGGAAGATAAGTGCTTTCGTTGTGTGTGCCTTCTTTTCATTTATCCCTTCCGTTGAAACAACTGCTTCCCAAAGACTATATGCCTTCAAGATTGTTTCCATCATAACTGCCCATTGGGTGTAATTCGTCTCTTTCAATTTTGGGCATTGAAGAGATACATTCCCTTGCTCGTGGAGTGACGTTGATGCGTTTCCTTCTTTTTCTGTCATGCCTCCTTTCTTTCTCGCCTTGCTTTTCTTGCCTATCTTGCTTGTGATCGGATGATCCTTTTCTGGACCGTGTAGATCAAATTTCTTACTTAGTACTTGCGTCTGGCCAACTTGCTAACCAGGTTCTTGCGTTTCTGACCGACTTGCTAATCAGATTTTTTATGTACCCTGACCCACTTGCTAATCAGGTTCTTGCGTTTCTGACCGACTTGCTAATCAGATTCTTGCTAACTTGCTATTGCGAGTGATAAAAAATATCCAACCAACTTGCTAATTGGACTTAATTTGATCGACCCGCTGTACTTGCTTTTTCTTGCTTTGACCAAGAATGGTCGTTTCTTGCTAGACTGAATCGTGATGATTCGACGTGCTACTTGCTATTTTGAAACAAACGATCCGGAACTTGCTATTTGAACCAAGAATCGGTTTGACTTGCTAGAACCGATACGGGTTCGATTTCTTGCTATACGTATCGTTTATGATTCAAAAATTGACTTGCTTTATTTTAAAAACATGCTAATGATCACTTTTTCAATGTACAAAACTTGATTTCTTTCTTAAAAAAAAACACAAAATGATGATGGGAACCAATTTCTTTCAATACTAAAATAAGACTTTTAAATTCTTTGAAAATTGAAAAGAAAAAAAACAATCAGAATATTGTTTTGACTTTTTGCCTTTAATCTCTTGGAGTATGTAAATAATAAAGAATTTCAAAACTTTAATTGATTCCTTTCTTGTGTTCGATTAAGTCAAAAGAAGAAAAAACAAACTTACGAAATCGAAATACGTAGCCTGGTTCTTTGATTCAAACGGCAGACCCTGATTATCGTTTCTTGCTCGTAATCTTGCACTGAGATTTTTCTTTCTTGCTTCCTGGATCGATTAACGTGGTGCTCTGATACCACTGTTGTTAATCGAACATGCGAATCACAGGTATGAATATAAAAGAATTGAGAATCGAAGAACAATAAACTTGCTTATATTGAATGAAAAGTGATGATTACAATTGACATACTTGAACCCTATATATACTATACGAATAGGTGCGATTGAACAGTTGCGTCTCCTCTTGAATCGATGTGTCTCCTTGCGAAAAGTCGCGTCTTCCTTGTTTTGAGATGTTGGCGCCGTTTCTGAAGAGGTGCGTCTCCAGGAGAGGCGTCCCTTGATTAAGTTTGTAGGTTACAAACTTTCAACTTGTCGCTTCCGGTCCTCGCACTTACTAACTAATCTAATTACAACATAAAACTAACTAACTACTAATTACAGAACGACCCCTAAACCTATATTTAGTTTAAAAACACCAATATTATTGAAATAAGAATTAAGATTATGAGAGTTGTGCGTCATGTTATCTATAGCTCTGGTATCCATGTACCATTGTTGCTTCAGGGGTGGAGCAACATAGTGTTAAACACCTGATCCAGTTTGTTGCAATATATGCCATCTCAAAAGTTGTGTGGGCCTGGTGTGGATGAGGGCCCAAAACCAAGTCTTTTGTGGGTTGGCGGTCGTGGGCCTGTTTGATGGGGTTGGTGCTATTAGGTAGGGGCATGGCAGTATTGTAACATATCCATTTTTTTTTTTTCATATAAGAGTTGTAGGTTGTTTAAATTTATTAACCAGTAGTAACTAGTTTTATTTTTAAAATAATTATTCAACCCATATAGTTTTAAAAACTATTTTATATATATTTAGTTGGAATGTTATACTAATTAATTGGCTTATATATGCGTGACATTTCTATTTTCTATATTAAAATAAAGTATATAAACTTGTATTATTAAACGGGTAGATTACGGGTAAGTTGAATGTTAGAAATATAAAGTACCTAGACGGTCCTAGGAACCGTTTAATAATTAAATTATAAAAATACATTATATTTGAACCTCCTTCGTTTTTAATGAAACTTGGTTCAAAATGTAATAAGATTATTCTCGTTCTAATTGTATATTCAAAATTGGTTTATACGGTCGGTTTTAAGCATAAACCAGAAACCAAATTGCTCACTACGGTATGAATATTTTGAAACCAGCTGACAGAAAGTTCAGAAAAAAACAGTCCGTGAAACCAAACTAATGACCGGTTTAGACGTTTTCACGGTTTTTCACCGAACCCAGAACATCCCTAGCTCGGACGGGTTATCTTTAAAGAAAAAGAAATATACTACTATGATAAATAACCCTTGGTAGGTAAATGAAAATATAAATCTGAATCAGATTCCTAGCAAACAACTCAAAGTAACACAGAAACCACAATGGGGCTCTTCACATAATGATTGCTATTAGACCATGTTAGTTTCCCATAAACATAATCTGTAATTCCAAATCCGTCTTCAGCTTTCATTGTCAACTCAAACTTATGTTCTTCACCCTTCTTTCCAAATGCAAGAGTTTTTGGTTCCACATCCACTATTATCCCCATAGGACTCCAAACATCAACTGTATAGGAGCCGGGTGGGCCCACATTCGTCAATCTTCTTGTAACGGTGACGGTACCATTAAGTTGATGGACAGTTATCGAAGGGTAGTTGAAGTCTAGGATGTTGTTCTTTTCAGGACATTCATAAGGTTGATCAGAAAACTTCTGAATTATGCTTTTGTCGTATCCTCTAGTGCATAGAAAGTCGAGATAATCATTTACGGTTAGATTATAAACTAGTCCAGGATTCATTGCGCGGTTTGGATTAATCTCTCCAGCACCACGACTAAACGGTTCGGCAAAACCACCAATTTCATCAGACATTGGGTACCCATACTGATTTTCTTTTGTACTTGCTGTACAAATACACCAAAAGAAATTTATAAGTTATTAAAACTACCATATTAGAGACTGTTAATAACCAACTCATAAGATCATTGTTAAGTTCACCAGTTGTCATGATGGCAGATTTGATGGCAGAAGGGCTCCAGTCAGGGTGGACACTTTTGAGAAGACCAACAACTCCAGCAACATGTGGACAAGCCACTGAAGTTCCTGATCGTATATTGTATGGTAATACAGGTTCTGGATCTTCGGAGTATGCTGCAATGATATTCACTCCAGGGGCTACAATATCAGGCTGCACATTTTTATAAAATTAAGATAATCAATATTTAGTTAATAACATGCAAACGAAAATAGTCAAATACCAATTGGTAGATCAAAACACCTTAAGAATCTCTGGTGTGATTGAATTCGGACCTCTAGAAGAGAAGTTAGCCACAACTGGAGCAGACATTGTGTGTATAGCTGGTACAGGATGGAATATGTACCCCTTTGCTAAACTAGAACAACATAAAATTTAAATGATTAGAGATGAAAAAATGGGTGAGTCGGGCCAGGCTGGGTTGATGGCGGTTACTTGGTAGAGTTGAGGTAATCATAGAGACGATGCCCATCAGGAAAAGTTATGTGTATTGCTGGAAGCACATGAAAATCGGCTGTTATATCAAAACCATGGGCTTTATCATTGCAAAGAACCATGCCAGCAGCACCAGCAAGTACAGCTTCTGTGCCCTTTGCAACATTATCATTGACTCCCCTTAGGCATACCAGGATCTTCCCTTGAACCTTCTCCGGGTCAAGTGTACCTTGAAGGCAGTGCATTCTGCAAGCGCACACACACACACATATATTATATATACGCTGTTGGTTCAACCATTGAATCACAGTTTGCTTAGTAATTGAAAACAGAAAAGTAGACAAAAATTTTACTGCAGAAAATGACACTTTCATGCATGCTCAACCCTAATGTACATGGGCGGCTCTTTAGGTGTGCGGGGAGGACTTCCGCACAAGGCCCGTTTTTTCGAGGGCACGGGATTTTTTAAAAAAATTCGATACATATATGTTATTTAAAAAAAAAAAATTGTACACACATAACAAATCCAATATAGAGGCCCATTATCAAAAGATTTGTATTTTTTATAATTTACCCAACTTAACAATAGGTTTATTGGTCCCCATCCAATACTAAATTTTTGTCATTTTCGTAATTATGTTGTTTATCGTTAAAGCATATGGGCCCATTTTTCGAGCTCGAACAGGGTACGTGAATTCTCAGAGACGCCACTGCTAATGTATATAGACTGATGCTATCGTACGTGAACAAAATAAGCCTACCAACTAAGCCCACAATTTCACATGACTCAACTAAACGCAACTGACCCATGTCCCATTAACAATGAAAAACATGTGATTAAATGACATTCCAACAAGATTATGATAACCCCTAATGGGATTTGCAGCGGAATCATCATATGGTTTTGATACCATGTTTGCAGCGGATTAATGACAATTTGTGTGTATCGAAAAGAATGGACAATTAGACAGTTGTAGTTAATTGTCTTGGTACCGAGATATGTTCCCGGTAATTGATATAAATACATGACGAAGACAAACAGTTGTGAGAGCGGTTGAACTTGGCGGGAATAACCGCTATTTGAAACGTTATCAACCACCGTCACACATCCGTTCATCTATAACGTTTCAGACTTACATAATTAGCATAATGTACCTGAACTTAATAATAATACATAAATTATGTTTATAATTGTCTAATACTCTCCCCTAAACATAATTCCGTTTACGGGAGTATTTCAGCACACTTTCATTAGCGTCGTCCATTGCTGCCTTTACTCTGTTGAAATCAAACTTTCGTCTTGTTTGCCTCCTCTTGTTTTCATTCCATTCATTGTTGGTGAACAATGCATAGTGTTCCGATGAATCTTTCGTAACTCCTTGGTTGTCTTCAGCCCTTACTTCTTGACCTGCATCTTGTTCAGCGGTGTCACCCTCACTTCGGCTGCTCCTCGGATCTGCATTCCTTCTCAGCATTGTTTCTTCTTCTGTTACATTCTTGTCTTGTACATGTGATTGAATGGTCTTGAATTTGTAATAATATACGAGAACATCTAAATACATTGTATATACCAGACGCATTAATTCCCCATCACCATATTCGAATCCCATTTCTTTGGCTATCATTGGCCAGAGATTATTTTCTGTCACGTGTCGATGTCCTCCTTCTCTTTCTATTATCATATACATATCTAACAGATATATTCTTCGATTGTTGGAAGCATAGGCTGGAATCGGTCTTGTTGTCACCCCTAATTTTTCGGTTATGAACCACTCCACCATTTCATCAAACTTTGTTTGCAGAATGAACTTGTATTTTCGGACGTAATCATCATCGTCCATCATGTTAAGTAGTGCCTTACAATCTAAGAAATCTTTGAATTTCATAGTTTGAAGTATCATTATGTTCCAGTCCGATTCATTGGATGATATTTCAAGTTTTTCGAAATAATCATTCAAGAAATTTGTTTTGTACTTCAAAAATTCAGATTCCTTGTTTATCAGTGTTTGTTTTTCCATTTGACCCAGTTCTTCTTCTTTTGACATCCCAGATATCACACTTCTGATGTTTATTAATGGAACACTAAAAGTCGGAAACAATTTACACTTGTCTCCGGTAAATTTCACCGTAAACCCTTGTGTTATTAATTGATCAAAACTTAAGACATTCTTGTCTATGTCTTGAGTATAAAACACACTTTGTATTCGAGTTTTCTCCGTTCTAGAAATAACATCTACAACACCAATCCCTCTAATGAAGTAAAACTGATTTTCACCAGTTTTAGTTTCAACATCATTCATGCACTTGATACGCTTAAACATATCTAGATTTCCTGAAAAATGATGTTTAAGAGATTTGCTTACATACCACATGTCCAACCAAAAACCTCCATCGGTTCCTGTCACGAGATATTCCGATTTCTGACCGCTACTTCGTTCGTCATCTTCATCATGTTGTTGTTGTTGTGTTCCCTTGTTTATTGCGAGACGTAATAACTGAGACTCTTCATCGTCTTCCTTCTTTTTGCAGTTCGAGATTTTGTGTCCCGGTTTATTACAGTAGTAACATCACCTTGGAAGCCAGTTCCGTTCCCTCATTTCGTTTGTGCAGTGTTGTCACGGTTGTACTGTGGGATTTGCCCAGAGATCAGAATTTCCTGATGCTCTGATACCACTTTGATAACCCCTAATGGGATTTGCAGCGGAATTATCATATGGTTTTGATACCATGTTTGCAGCGGATTAATGACAATTTGTGTGTATCGAAAAGAATGGACAATTAGACAGTTGTAGTTAATTGTCTTGGTACCGAGATATGTTCCCGGTAATTGATATAAATACATGACGAAGACAAACAGTTGTGAGAGCGGTTGAACTTGGCGGGAATAACCGCTATTTGAAACGTTATCAACCACCGTCACACATCCGTTCATCTATAACGTTTCAGACTTACATAATTAGCATAATGTACCTAAACTTAATAATAATAATAATAATAATAATAATAATAATAATAATAATAATAATAATAATAATAATAATAATAATAATAATAATAATAATAATAATAATAATAATAATAATAATAATAATAATAATAATAATAATAATAATAATACATAAATTATGTTTATAATTGTCTAATAGATTAACACCCGCATACACACCATCAATATTACATTACAAACCCAAGAGAAACTAAGAAAACTTTTCAAGAAAATAATTAAAAGTCCTTACGCATCCATCTCTGTGGCAGTTTCGGCTTTAGCATTTGCAGCGTTAATTAGGGTATAAAATCCTGGATGTGGCAAGGGTTTCGGCATGCTTAATCCCTGTTATTATAAGACAGAAAAAGTAGTTCCTATAGTTCAAAAAGGAAAACAAGCTAATTGGTAAAGTAAAAAAGTGTGGATATTTGAACCTTCAAGTTAAGTCCATTTGCAAGGAAAAGAAAAGATTGAAACTCGCGGTCAATAGTGCTAGCCCCTACAGTTATAACCCAAGGAGCCACATTGGTGACCGTTCCAGATGAGGGTCCTTCATTCCCTGCAGAAAACACAACAGTGACTCCTTTCTTGACAGCATGGAATGAGGCAATGGCTAGAGCATCATTCATGTACTCAGTAGGATGTGAACCAAGAGATGCTGATATTACATCAACACCATCATTGACGGCGGTTTCAAACCCTTTAACTACATCTGCTGAATCGCATTCAACTGGCCAGCAGACCTTGTAAGCTGCCACTCGGGCTTGTGGTGAACCGCCTTTGGCTGTTCCCATCCAGACTGTATTGTAACTCACATATGGAACAAAGTTACCACCGGCAATTGATAATGTATGGCTACCGTGCCCATTATGGTCACGCGCACTGTTCATAGAAGGATCCATCTTTCCATATTTGGCTTGATAACCATTGTTATAGTACTTGGCACCAATAAGTTTACTGCAAACATCATAATATATAAATAATGTATAATTAAATGTTATTTAAACAGAAAAGAACAAAGATGTAATATGCTTACTTGTTGCAAAAGGTGTCATTGTCACAACCGCCTTTCCACTTAGTTGGAATGGGCCCATAACCCTTGCCACGGAAGCTTTTTGATTCAGGATAGACACCTGATAGATTGTTATGTTTAGAAAATCAACATCCAACACTCAAAATTGATTAGTAGACACAAAACAAGTTACCAGAGTCAAGATTGGCAATGATGATGTTTTCACCATAGTTTGCTTTCATCCACAAAGAAGACGAACCAACGGAGCCATTCTTTTCAAGCCTTAAGAAATCCCAGGAATGGGTGGTGTGTAAATTTATGCCTTTACTCTGGATCACTGACACCACGTCCGGATGCTCTACATGATATAAAATGTAATTAATTCCACGTTAAAGATTTTCATTCAATACATTTGCCAAATGTTATAAGTCTTGAAGTCTAATTCAATATAGCCGTTAGAATTGAAGTAGCCAATTGAATAAGTTAGATAGGGTAGAGTTGAATGTCTTTTAGGAAGTAGTTAACTGAATAAAGGTTAATTAGTTCATTTTCTTGTTTTGTGATTCAGGTGTAATCATTGCCTACATAAGGCTTTAGTTTGTTCAATAACGATAATTTACTTTCTGCATATCATTACTCCTTTATCCAGATACTAAAACCAACATTCTGATGTGATGAATTATGTTCCAAGGCATTTAATGACTTCTGTTGTGAACATTGTATTAACCATGAGCTCACAACACCTTACACTCCTAAATAAAAGTGAGAGGTCAATCGTAAAAATCGAACTATGGTTGAAATGGCTTGAAGCATGCTTTAAGAGAAAAAAGTTTAACCACCAGTTCCGGGGGATAAGTGGTAGCAACTGCAATGTACCATTAAACATGTCCCCTATAAAGGAAGTTCTAGACAAAACTCCATTTGAGGCATGTCACAATAGCAAACCAATTGTGTTGTAACTCATTTTTGAATATTTGGTTGTATAGCTTATTGTCCAAAATACTCACAACACAAGAAGAAGTTGGACTAAACTTCTAAGGCATACATGACATACAATCTTGATAACAAGAGCATCATTACCGGTTGTGAAGTGATATTTGATAAAAAATAAAATAAAAAAAGGTAAGTGGAGAGGAGTAAACATATAGACATCCAGTATCATTATATTCTAAGTCTATTTGAAGAAAAGCAAACTGAAGTGAAGTTTGCTACACTCAAGATCAGTTTGCAGATATGTCTACCAAAGTTTCATCAAATGAACATTTTTTGTAGCTTGAGATCAAGACCCGGAGATACGGCTAACTGAATTAAGATATTGAAGTCTAATTCAATACAGCAATTAGAAGTGAAAGTAGGCAATAATCCCTTGATTTGTTATTCCATATCTCAATCACTAAATAGAAATTACAAGGTTGACCTATTCTATATTTGACAACAATATTTATAATTAATGACTAAATAATATTAACATATTCTAATACACTTCATAAGGGAATGTGAAGGACTCGAACTTAACCTTTAGCCACTTTTTTCCCAAATAAAATGGATGTCCATTTCTATATGCTTAGTTGGTTGATACTGAACTGGTTCCCGGTAAGATAGATTACACTTACGTTATCACAATAAACAATTGTAGCATTTGTTGGAGTATATAATTCAAGAAGCAAAGTTCGACGCCAACAAACTTCAGAAGTGACATTAGCAACACCTCTATACCCCGCCTATGTGTTGGTTGTCTCTTCGACCACGAGAGTAGATTATCCCACATGTAGACATTTTATCCGGAGGTAGAATGTCTTGTATCAGGGCAACCTCCCTAGTCTGCAGTAGTGTAGGAGACTAAGGATGTGGTTATAGACGAGGTGATATCAAGCCAAAAGAAATTATACCCTTGATGATCAAAGTATCCTTTCTGCAGTAGTGTAGGAGACTAAAGATGTGGTTGTAGACGAGGTGATATGCAAGCATAAGGAATTATACCCTTGATGTATCAAAGTATCCTTTTTACAGCATTCATGTGAACTGTCGTGGGTACTTGCATGTGGATAAACACTTGTTGAACTACATAGATGATAGCGATTTGGATGTGGTGCTTAGTTTTTGTTGTGTGTCGACGGGTATAGCGGTTGAATTACATTCAGCTAAACCTGCACGTTGGAGAATTTTAAATGGCATATTTCTCTTGAGATAAAAAAAAAGACACTTGTTATAGCTCTTTACAGAAAGCTCTAACTATCTGCACACCCTGTTTGCCTATCTGCACACTTAGGGTTTACCTACGCTGCGTATAGGTCTATACGCAGCGTATAGGGTTACGCTGCGTATAGACCTATACTCAGCGTATATAAACCATGGATTTCAGAGCCTTATCAGCAATCATTGCACAGAAAACAAGGGTTTATATACGCTGCGTAGGGACCTATACGCAGCGTATATAAAGCTCAATTTTTGTATTTTTTTATGTATTCCTTTGTTTATTTATAAAAAAAAGAAAATTATTTATAAAAAAACAATATTATTGGTAAATAATACAAATATAAATTATAAAAATTAAAAATAATACAACTATTATGAATTATAAAAATTAAAACAGAAAATTATTTATAAAAAAACAATATTATTGGTAAATAATACAAATATAAATTATAAAAATTAAAAATAATAAAACTATTATGAATTATAAAAATTAAAAAAGAAAATTATTTATAAAAAACAATATTATTGGTAAATAATACAAATATAAATTATAAAAATTAAAAATAATACAACTATTATGAATTATAAAAATTAAAAAAGAAAATTATTTATAAAAAACAATATTATTGGTAAATAATACAAATATATTATACGATACGATGCAACACGATACGCTACTACACTATACGATACGATGCAACACGATACGCTATTATACGATACGATATAACACTCGTATAGGTCTATAGGTGTATATATGTCTCGTATAGGCCTATAGGTGTGGTTGAGGTCCCGTGTAGGCCTATAGGCATATACATCACCTATACGAGACTTATACTATACACTATACGATACGATGCAACACGATACGCTACTATACGATACGATATAACACCCGTATAGGTCTATAGGTGTATATATGTCCCGTATAGGACTATAGGTGTGGTTTAGGTCCCGTCTAGGCCTATAGGCGTATACAAGACCTACATGGAACCTATATGCTACTACACTATACAATATGATGCAACACGATACGCTACTATACGATACGATATAACGCCCGTATAGGTCTATAGGTGTATATATGTCCTGTATAGGCCTATATGTGTGGTTTAGGTCCCGTGTAGGCCTATAGGCATATACAAGACCTACATGGAACCTATACGAGACTTATACTATACACTATACGATACGATGCAACCCGATACGCTACTATACGATACGATATAACACCCGTATAGGTCTATAGGCGTATATATGTCCCGTATAGGCCTATAGGTGTGCTTTAGGTCCCGTATAGGTCCCGTATAGACCTATAGGTGTGGTTTAGGTCCCGTATAGGCCTACGGGACCTATACGGGACCTAAACCACACCTATAGGCCTATATGGGGCCTAAACCACACCTATACGATACGATATCACACTTATAGGCTTATACGAGGTCAATACGTGACCTATACTACACCTATACGATACGATATCACACTTACAGGCTTATACGAGGCCAATACGAGACCTATACCACACCTACACGATACGATATCACACTTATATGCTTATACGAGGTCAATACGTGACCTATACTACACCTATACGAAACGAGATCACACTTACAGGCTTATACGAGGTCAATACGTGACCTATACCACACCTATACGATACGATATCACCCTTATAGGCTTATACGAGGTCAACACGTGACCTATACTACACCTATACGATACGATATCACACTTACAGGCTTATACGAGGTCAATACGAGACCTATACCACACTTATACGATACGATATCACACTTATAGGCTTATACGAGGTCAATACGAGACCTAAACCACACCTATACGATACGATATCACACTTATAGGCTTATACGAGGTCAATACGGGAGCTAAACCACACCTATAGGCCTATATAGGTGTTATATCGTATCGTATCGTATAGTTTATAGTGTAGGTCTCGTATAGGTTCTCTGTAGGTCTTGTAATTCATAATATTTGTATTATTTTTTATTTTTATAATTTATAATATTTGTATTATTTTTAATTTTTATAATTCATAATATTTGTATTATTTTTAATATTTATAATTTATATTTGTATTACCAATAATATTGTTTTTTTATAAATAATTTTCTTTTTTTTATAAATAAACTAAGAAATACAGAAAAAAATACAAAAATGGAGCTTTATATACGCTGCGTATAGATCCCTACGCAGCGTATGAGACAAAAATGACACAACTACCCTTGTATTTGGCTTCGTATAGCCTCAACACAAGGGTATAAAGGACATTTTCAGACCTTTATATACGCTGCGTATAGGTCTCTACGCAGCGTATATAAACCTTGTGAAAAACTGATGCTTCAAACCTACCAAAATGACCCCAAATTTTCAGATGGTTTATATACGCTGCTTAGAGACCTATACGCAGCGTATATAAACCTTGTTTTCTGTGCAATGATTGGTTATTAGGCACTGAGATCCATGGTTTATATACGCAGCGTATAGGTCAATACGCAGCGTAAAGGGTTAACCCTATACGCTGCGTATTGACCTATACGTTGCGTATATAAACCCTAGTTTTGCTAGGGTTTGGTGTGCCAATAGGCACATTAGTGTGCCAATAGGCACACCCTTACAGAAACACCAAGGAAGTAACTTATGGAACCCCAAGTCTTTCATAGAAAATTCATTAGAGACAAGAGATGGGAAATGATCATGAAATGATCGGTGGAGGTGACTAAAAGAATGTCATCCACATAGAACAATATGAAAGCCATATGGGTATTGTTAGATAATATATATTTTGTTAATGTTTGTATACTTTAGGGTATCTAAGTGTAACTTCTTTGTCTATATAATCTGTATCATGTATCTTATTAATTCATTGAATCAATACCTTATTATGGTATCAGCCAATTCATAAGTGGTTGAGTTTCTCTAAATCCTTTCCCTTCCCCTGCCGTTCCTCTTCCCCTTCTCTTTCTGTCCAATTCCAGCCTTTTATCTTCCTTCTCCTCTCTTTCCCATATTCCTCATGGCTTCTCCTTCCAACATCACACACCTACCCATGACAAGTTTAGCCCCCATGATTGCTATCAAACTTTCTTCCTCCAACTATATTTACTGGAGAAAACAAATGCTTCCTATTTTATCCTATCAACATCTAATTCCTCATGTCGATGGTTCGCAAACCGCTCCTCCACCCGTGATAACTCAGTCTGACAAAGAGGTTTCTAATCCAGAATACATAACCTGGATTCAACCTGAATAACAAGCCATTATTAATCTCAATGCATCCTTGACTGAAGAAGCATTATCGGTCACCGTTGGATCCTCCTCGGCCCGCGATATATGGGTTGCCCTTGAGGCGGCCTTTTGCAAAACTTGGGTTGAACGTGTCCAAAACTTACGCGACAACCTTCGGGCTCTCAGGAAAGGAGACAAAATGGTTGCTGAATTTGGTCGAGCGTTTAAGGCTATTTTTGACCAACTTAGTGCTTTTGGCCGCCCCGTGGATTCCATGGACCAACTTCATTGGTTTTTGTGTGGTCTTGGAACCGCGTTTGAAAATTTTTCTACTTATATTCGCTCGACGCGCCCCATTCCAAAATTTTCAGATCTTTTGGCTAATGCGGAAAGCCATGAATTATTTGTAAAAACCTTACATGACAATAACAGTGTTTCGCAGGTTGCCTTCACGGCTTATTCCACCAGGCCCAACAATATAGGACAGCGATCTTCCATTGCTGGTTTCGGCTCACGGCATCAGTCTAATTTCCGTGGCCATAATTCTCAGGCCCAATATCGGTTCAATCGTCCTAACTTTAACAATTCTCGCAGTTCAAACAGGAGCATGAATAGTACCGGTCGACCACCCATATGTCATTTATGTCGCAAAACTGGACATTATGCAACACAATGTTATCAACTTGCCACTTTTGCTACCTCGGCAAATCCTACCGATGACCAGTTAGCACAAGACTTTCATGCCCAATGTCATTTGAACTCTACCATTCCCGATTGGACTTCCGATACGGGAGGCACTACACATATGCTTCCTAACAACAACACTCTTCAGAATTCTACCCCGACTCAAGGTAATCAGAAAGTCTATTTTGGCAATGGCCAATCTTTATCAATAACACATATTGGTCACACTAAACTTTTGGGCTCTCTTAATCTTAACAATGTTTTGGTGGTACCAAATCTCACGAAAAATCTTCTTTCCATTGGTAAGTTAACTGAAGATAACCCTGTTGATGTCATTTTTTGTCACCCATATTTTTACATTCAGGATCGTCGAACCAAGCCAATTCTGGCCCAGGGCTGCTGTGAAGACGGCCTTTATGTTCTTCGCAACACAAATGAAGCTCTCGTGACAAGTCATTCATGTCCAAAAGCTTCGTTTGAATTATGGCATTCCCGACTTCGGCATGTCAATTTTGATGTTGTTACCTTACTTAAAAATAATGGTTGTTTATCGTTTACTTCCGTCTTACCCAAACCGGGTCTTTGTTCCCCATGTGAACTTTCCAAATCTAAAAGACAATCTTTTGTTATTAATAATAAGCGGGCTTCATCACCGTTGGATCTGATACACTGTGACTTATGGGGGTCGTCTCCAATAAAATTGGTTGATAATTTTTCATACTATGTTGCCTTTATTGATGATTATTACCGTTTTACCTGGTTATATCCATTGCGGGCTAAGTCGGATTTTTTTGAGGCTTTATCTATCTTTATACCATTTGTTCAAAATCAATTTTCCACTAAGATAAAAATATTCCAAAACGATGGTGGTACGGAGTTTACTAGTAATCGTGTTCGGAAAATGTTTGAACAAAATGGCACGTTTCACCGTATGTCGTGTCCCTACACACCACAACAAAACGGTCGGGTTGAACGGAAACATAGGCATGTTGTTGAAACCCGTTTGGCAATGTTATTTCATGCCAAGTTACCTGCTCAATACTGGGTTGATGCCTTCTCATCCGCCGTATTTATAATAAATCGTTTACCTACACCGTTACTCAATGGGAGGTCACCTTTTGAAACATTATATAAACAAAAACCAAATTATTCGTCTTTTCGATCCTTTGGTTGTCGGGTTTTCCCATTTCTCCATGATTATGCTCCTAACAAATTATCTCCAAGGAACATCCCATACATCTTTATTGGGTATTGTTCCAAGTACAAAGGGTATCGATGTCTCGATCCATGCAACTCTCGTGTTTATATCACTCGGCATGCACGCTTTGACGAGCATCATTATCCTCTAGATAACACAACCAATGCAACACCAATTAATAAACTTGAAGTGTCCACTTTTTTAGACACTGCTTCAGACTCTTTGCTGAATAATATTTCATCTAATTCACACTCTTCTACCACTGTTCCCAATTTACACACACCAAAGTCAACAGAAACTACAATCACCACTATCCCATTTTTACCCAACCCCACCAGTCCCATACCACCTACGGCACAACCTCACGGCACACCTGTTGTTCCTCTTGACCCGCACAATCTCTCACCCCAAAACCCAACCATTAACACAAATCAAAGCCCACCGGCTACCCCATCCCACGGCCCATTACACTCCAGCACAACATCGACTGATTCTATACCATCATCACCAAGTTTTTCAACCGAATCTGTATCGTCTTCCGACTCCGTACAGCCCGACACGCCCAACATACTGTGACAACCGTGATTTACGGCTCCTAATTTCGCGATTAACAAACATTATAACACCCTTAAACACCAAAATTTCACTAGAAGCTTTGTTATGGTGTTACGAAACTAGTTAAAGTCACAAAACATCATAACACACACTAAACACATGTAACACTAACCATTACATTTTGTATCAAACTAGATTTCATAACCAAGCATTGAATCATAACCTAGCATATCAAGATAAGGGAATCCACTTGTGATTTATTTGCCATATTCTAATGGATTTGTAAGGTTGATATGGGACATAGTGACTTGTGGGTCATAAATTGTTGAGAAATAATCATATTAACCAGTAAACAAAACCCCTCTGCTTCCTTATAAAATTTCATCTACAAACAAAAGGAGCTTCATCTCCTCCAAATACCCCCACACGCACACATCTGCATCTTATTTACAACACACACCTACATCTCTCAATCTATACATATACAAACAACATACACACACTCTCAAAGAATAAGCAGTCAACACCTCAAAACCCTTCTCCTCTCCCTCGCTGATGTCCGGCGACCAGAGTCGCCGTTCCGACTGCCGGTTCTCCGGCGACACAAACAACACACCCCCCACTCCCCTCTTCTGCTTCCGACAAACCACAGGGATGAGCCGACTGTGTTATCCAGCGAGAGACCCCCCCCCATTTTCGATTAATAGAATGGATCACCACCACCACCGTGAGGTGGTGGTGCGGCGGCGACAGAATAGAGAGGCGGAGAAGGAGAAAGAAGAGAGAGAGACGATGGTGATGATGAGCGGCGGTTGCACCTCGGACCGGTGGTCGATACTTTTATCCGGCGGCTACAAACCGGGAGGAGAGAGAGGAACGAGATGAGGAGAGAGAGAGCGACGGAAAGATGAGGAGCAGCTGAGTTCCGGCGAGCGGCAACAGAGACAGGCGGCAGCGCCGCCGTCACAGCGGCAGTGGCGGTGGTCTTTGGTTCTGTTCCGACAAGTTTCCCGGTAACACTCTTGTTCCATTCACTCGTTTTCATTTTCTGATGCACGGATTGTGTGATGATGATACTGGATCTGCTTCGGTGTTAGTGTTGAAGATGGTGATGTTGGTTTGGGTTTTCATGGAGTCGCAGGTCAAATCCATCATATGCAGGCTCGACTCAGCCCCGTACGGCTCAACTAGGTCCGACTCAACTTAACTCGGTCCAACTCGGCTCGACTCGGTTCATCTCGCGTCAACTCAGTTGACCCGGTCAACTCAGTCAAACGGTTCGATACGCGAAGTCTCGGTAAAGAATTTAGGACGCGAACATTAATTTCGTTAATTATTTTATTACGTGATAACGAGCTCGAACTGATTCGTACTGATTATAGTTTGCATTTGTGGAAATATTTAGCAAAGTTGATATATTATAATTGAATCTTGATTGAATCTTGAAAATATAAGGACAACTTGGTTGTCCGGGGCGTCCAAAAACAGAGGAAACTCTGCCCGTTTTTCGAGAAAACCCGTAAAATAAAACGAGTTTTATTATAAAAACGTGCTTTTCTTGTAAAACGACAACTATTGTTATAAAGCGACTTTTACGAGATACAAATATAAAGTTTCCTTCGACAACAACTTACGAAAACAACGATTCGGAAAATATTTACAACGACAAACATAGTTGTTTTGAACTTCGGAAATTCGACGAATTCGTTTTATAAAAATAAATATAGTTTTTATATTTATACCACACGAATTCCCTTATAAAAATAAATATAGTTTTATATTTATTTCAAACTTCAAACAACTCGATGATGCTTTCGCAAAATAAATATAACTTTTTATATTTATTACAAACGCCGAAACGGCATATACGTATATTTTTGGCAAATATACACAAGACGTGATATATATAATACAAGTTATTACACAAGACGTGATATATATAATACAAGTTATTATATATTATTTTCGTACGACTACTCGAGACGGCTAACGCGATTACAACGAAGTATTTATATATTTTATATATAAATATTTATTTATTTTTAAATCTCTCGAGAATCAAGTCTTTTCAAGACTTAGTGGTTTTATCAACAATAAACGACACTTATCACATATGACCTATCATTTCCGATAAGTTAACTACTTACCATTGAACCGTTCGATTAACGATTCGGTAGAGCTCGGTAACACGTAGTTTAGTTACCGCATTATTTAGAAACTTATAAGATATTCCGTGTTAGGAATATTGTAGAATGCACGCTAGCGAGTCAAGTCTTGGAAACGACATCACGAAGTTGTAATTAGCTAGCTTTGCACAAGGATATTCAGGTGAGTTCATAACCCCACCTTTTATGGTTTTCCATTTATGTAAATGTTTTCGGGGTGGAAAGACATGCACTTTTTGCAAAGCATACAAGAATTACATATTTCTAAACCATTTTACAAGCAAGTTTAAATGACACAAATGGTTTACGAAAAGCTTATGCTTTATACCGGTTTTTCAAACAAGCGTATTTTTTTAAATATGCATACACACGAGATTCTAGTTTTATAAACTACGGGAAAATACAAATACAAGAGTTTACAAAATACAAATGCTAAAATGTATACAAATGGTATGATAAAAATACAAGAAGTACACTTGGTGAGGACGAGAACCAAGTGTGACGAGATATAAGAATACGAGAAACGCGCTTGGTAAGGACGAGAACCAAGTAGGATGCGTTATGAGAAATGATACGAGAAATCGTGTCACGAATAGGGTACATAAGCACCATTAATCAACAATATACCTAGACCGCAGAACAAAAGGTTAGATCTAACGGGTGCCGGGCAGCCACACTCTCGGTGAGAGCGAGAATCGAGTAGTGCTTTTGTGTCTCAGAATATACCAATTAAATGCCTAAGGTTTGGTGACTTCCTATGTCGTGTCACATGTTAATGGCTTTGCAACCCATTAACAGTCCTGATACTTACAGGAATACTTTATTTACATAAAATTCATACCATACTAAAACTTGATTAATACTTGAAGTACGTGGGGTACTCAAGAAAATGGGAATTATACTTGAGTACGTGGGGTACTCGAGAAAAACTTGAATTATACTTGAAGTACGTGGGGTACTCAAGAAAAACTTGAATTATACATGAGTACGTGGGGTACACATGAAAACTTGATTTATATATAAAAATGATTTTAAATTCGTTTTCACAACAATACTTCAAAAACCGGTTATTCAAAGAGATTTATTTCAAATCTTTTACAAACAAACTATGAACTCGCTCAACTTTGTGTTGACTTTTTCGCATGTTCTTTCTCAGGTTGCATTTCTAAGACAATGCACGGTTGGAATAGAAGGACCATGAAGAGTCGAGTACTTAGTGGGCGTTCATTTTCTAAAAGACTTAGCTTATTTGCTTCCGCTGTGCAATGAAGATACCAGTCCAGTCACGCCAATGCTCTGATATTTCGTGGTGTGACAGATTGGTATCAGAGCTATAGGTTACAGCGAATAAGGTTTTCTGGAGGAATACCTAGGCTCTAACCTCAATTTTCTGGGAACTTAGAATACTAAAACCTGAATGCATACAGAACGCATAGTACTCGAATATGGTCTCCAACCGTTGCAAAAAAAAAAAAAAAAAAAAAAAAAACAGTCAAAATTTTGCTTACAAACATACGCTATTGTGGTGCTATACACATGGTACATAAAAACAATTACATACAGTGCACAAAACTCTGAGAAATTAGGAAACATGCATTTAAGACCTTCGGAAACTCATGTTGAAGTTCATTAAAGGTCATCACGTAGGTACCACGTTTATTAACTCGGGAAAACGCCATTTTTATGTCATCTATGCTATTTAGCCGAGCAGGTAACCTACGCAGAACGAAGCACGAGCGTGCAAAAGTACACGAGAACTCGATCAACGGGGATTGAAGTATGTCACATACGACTATCAAGGCGATGCCTTAGAAAAGACACGATGGCGCAATTCAGCGACGACGCTAGATCCTGTCAGCACGAAAACTATCGATCAGGAAGCGGCGGTTTGGCACGCGATCCTGCAACGACACGAATCACGCCAGGGAGAAGACGTATGTCTCCGCATTCCCCCTATCGCATTAATGACGAATACGCTATGTTTGACATTCCATGGTAATGTCACCTAACAACTGGTTATCACATGCAACCCCAGGTAAAGTCCTTAAATTTCTTTTATTGAAATTTCGACTTTCACATTTACTGAGTAGATTTTCGTATCCCTACTCCTCTTGATGGACATTGTATCACGATCATTTCTATCAGTATAGCGAATATTCATTTGCTTCATTTCTTGAAAATTCATATGTTACGCATGCATCGTTTATTACGCATGTGGTTTTGTTTCGAATAAAGCGTTTCATTAAAGTTCAAATATTATTTCGCTAAATCTAATTATTGATTTGTGATTCGAATGACCCGCACTATTGTAATTGTTGGCTTCTTTGTTATCAAGTCAACACATTTTCTTGAAATTTCTTTTCTTTTCAAGTTACATACATGGTTTTTCGTTGTGACCATGCCGAAAGTTTTCTTGTCGATACATGTATTTATTGTCGGCTTGCGCCAAAATCAAACCCAATTGTTTGAACTTGTTCATTACACACATTCAATTCAAGACATCATATGATGTATTGGAAACATCATATTCGAATTCGTTTTAACAAGCGTTTCATTGTTCTGAGTCGTAGTAGATTTGTTTGGTCTACGACTCCATTAAGTCGTTTGTTGATTTCGACACCTTGTGGTGTAAGTATAAACTTGTAGCTTGGGCTAATTACGATTGAGCATTCGATGCAAAACACAGGTGATACTTGCTCAATCACCGCTATTATTGAATTGTTTCATTCACTACGACACCTTGTGGCGTCGGTAGAACTTGCAGCTTGCGCTGATCACGATCGAGCGATTCATGCAAACTAGTGCATATGAGCTTGTTGAAATCTAAGTTCATTTATTTGATGCGATCATTTCTAGAATTCATTTGCATCTTGTGATACGTCCTTGAATTCACATGATTCGAATAAGTCTTGATTCGATTTCACGATCGTTCACTTTGGTATTATTCGCATTTACTTACGCTTAACGTAACTCTAAGGAGTTAACGTAGTCTAAATTTCGAGGACGAAATTTTATTAACAGGGAGAGAATGTGACAACCGGTGATTTACGGCTCCTAATTTCGCGATTAACAAACATTATAACACACTTAAACACCAAAATTTCACTAGAAGCTTTGTTATGGTGTTACGAAACGAGTTAAAGTCACAAAACATCATAACACATCCTATACACACTAAACACATGTAACACTAACCATTACATTTTGTATCAAACTAGATTTCATAACCAAGCATTGAATCATAACTAGCATATCAAGATAGGGGAATCCACTTGTGATTTATTTGCCATATTCTAATGGATTTGAAGGTTGATATGGGACATAGTGACTTGTGGGTCATAAATTGTTGTTGAGAAATAATCATATTAACCAGTAAACAAAACCCCTCTGCTTCCTTATAAAATTTCATCTACAAACAAAAGGAGCTTCATCTCCTCCAAATACCCCCATACGCACACATCTGCATCTTATTTACAACACACACCTACATCTCTCAATCTATACATATACAAACAACATACACACACTCTCAAAGAATAAGCAGTCAACACCTCAAAACCCTTCTCCTCTCCCTCGCTGATGTCCGGCGACCAGAGTCGCCGTTCCGACTGCCGGTTCTCCGGCGACACAAACAACACACCCCCCACTCCCCTCTTCTGCTTCCGACAAACCACAAGGAGGAGCCGACTGTGTTATCCAGCGAGAGACCCCCCCTTTCGATTAATAGAACGGATCACCACCACCATGGTGGTGGTGCGGCGGCGACAGAACAGAGAGGCGGAGAGGGAGAAAGAAGAGAGAGAGACGATGGTGATGATGAGCGGCGGTTGCGCCTCAGACCGATGGTCGATACTTTTATCCGGCGGCTACAAACCGGGAGGAGAGAGAGAGGAACGAGATGAGGAGAGAGAGAGCGACGGAAATATGAGGAGCAGCTGAGTTCCGGCGAGCGGCAACAGAGACAGGAGGCAGCGCTGCCGTCACAGCGGCAGTGGCGGTGGTCTTTGGTTCTGTTCCGACAAGTTTCCCGGTAAAACTCTTGTTCCATTCACTCGTTTTCATTTTCTGATGCACGGATTGTGAGATGATGATACTGGATCTGCTTCGGTGTTAGTGTTGAAGATGGTGATGTTGGTTTGGGTTTTCATGGAGTCGCAGGTCAAATCCATCAGATGCAGGCTCGACTCAGCCCCGTACGACTCAACTCGGTCCGACTCAACTTAACTCGGTCCAACTCGGCTCGACTCGGTTCATCTCGCGTCAACTCAGTCAACTCAGTTGACCCGGTCAACTCAGTCAAACGGTTCGATACGCGAAGTCTCGGTAAAGAATTTAGGACGCGAACATTAATTTCGTTAATTATTTTATTACGTGATAACGAGCTCGAACTGATTCGTACTGATTATAGTTTGCATTTGTGGAAATATTTAGCAAAGTTGATATATTATAATTGAATCTTGATTGAATCTTGAAAATATAACGACAACTTGGTTGTCCGGGGCGTCCAAAAACAGAGGAAACTCTGCCCGTTTTTCGAGAAAACCCGTAAAATAAAACGAGTTTTATTATAAAAACGTGCTTTTCTTGTAAAACGACAACTATTGTTATAAAGCGACTTTTACGAGATACAAATATAAAGTTTCCTTCGACAACAACTTACGAAAACAACGATTCGGAAAATATTTACAACGACAAACATAGTTGTTTTGAACTTCGGAAATTCGACGAATTCGTTTTATAAAAATAAATATAGTTTTTATATTTATACCACACGAATTCCCTTATAAAAATAAATATAGTTTTATATTTATTTCAAACTTCAAACAACTCGATGATGCTTTCGCAAAATAAATATAACTTTTTATATTTATTACAAACGCCGAAACGGCATATACGTATATTTTTGGCAAATATACACAAGACGTGATATATATAATACAAGTTATTACACAAGACGTGATATATATAATACAAGTTATTATATATTATTTTCGTACGACTACTCGAGACGGCTAACGCGATTACAACGAAGTATTTATATATTTTATATATAAATATTTATTTATTTTTAAATCTCTCGAGAATCAAGTCTTTTCAAGACTTAGTGGTTTTATCAACAATAAACGACACTTATCACATATGACCAATCATTTCCGATAAGTTAACTACTTACCATTGAACCGTTCGATTAACGATTCGGTAGAGCTCGGTAACACGTAGTTTAGTTACCGCATTATTTAGAAACTTATAAGATATTCCGTGTTAGGAATATTGTAGAATGCACGCTAGCGAGTCAAGTCTTGGAAACGACATCACGAAGTCGTAATTAGCTAGCTTTGCACAAGGATATTCAGGTGAGTTCATAACCCCACCTTTTATGGTTTTACATTTATGTAAATGTTTTCGGGGTGGAAAGACATGCACTTTTTGCAAAGCATACAAGAATTACATATTTCTAAACCATTTTACAAGCAAGTTTAAATGACACAAATGGTTTACGAAAAGCTTTTGTTTTATACCGGTTTTTCAAACAAGCGTATTTTTCGAAATATGCATACACACGAGATTCTAGTTTTATAAACTACGGGAAAATACAAATACAAGAGTTTACAAAATACAAATGCTAAAATGTATACAAATGGTATGATAAAAATACAAGAAGTACACTTGGTGAGGACGAGAACCAAGTGTGACGAGATATAAGAATACGAGAAACGCGCTTGGTGAGGACGAGAACCAAGTAGGATGCGTTATGAGAAATGATACGAGAAATCGTGTCACGAATAGGGTACATAAGCACCATTAATCAACAATATACCTAGACCGCAGAACAAAAGGTTAGATCTAACGGGTGCCTGGTAGCCACACTCTCGGTGAGGGCGAGAATCGAGTAGTGCTTTTGTGTCTCAGAATATACCAATTAAATGCCTAAGGTTTGGTGACTTCCTATGTCGTGTCACATGTTAATGGCTTTGCAACCCATTAACAGTCCTGATACTTACAGGAATACTTTATTTACATAAAATTCATACCATACTAAAACTTGATTAATACTTGAAGTACGTAGGGTACTCAAGAAAACGGGAATTATACTTGAGTACGTGGGGTACTCGAGAAAAACTTGAATTATACTTGAAGTACGTGGGGTACTCAAGAAAAACTTGAATTATACATGAGTACGTGGGGTACACATGAAAACTTGATTTATATATAAAAATGATTTTAAATTCGTTTTCACAACAATACTTCAAAAACCGGTTATTCAAAGAGATTTATTTCAAATCTTTTACAAACAAACTATGAACTCGCTCAACTTTGTGTTGACTTTTTCGCATGTTCTTTCTCAGGTTGCATTTCTAAGACAAGGCACGGTTGGAATAGAAGGACCATGAAGAGTCGAGTACTTAGTGGGCGTTCATTTTCTAAAAGACTTAGCTTATTTGCTTCCGCTGTGCAATGAAGATATCAGTCCAGTCACGCCAATGCTCTGATATTTCGGGGTGTGACACATACCAATACCCCCACCTCCCCCTTCCCACCCCATGATCACTCGCGCAAAAGGTGGGATTTTTATACCGCGTCATCGTGTGGACCTAGCTCACACAAAGACGACTCCTCTTTATCATACTGTATTTGCCATGACCGACCCTAACACTTATCATGTTGCATCTAAAGATAAAAAATGGGTTCATGCCATGGAAACTGAGTTTCATGCTCTTCATAAAAATTAAACTTGGACCCTTATTCCACGACCATCTCATGCAAATGTTGTCAGTTCAAAATGGCTTTTTAGAACAAAATTCTATTCGGATGGGTCTATCGAGCGTTATAAGGCAAGACTTGTTGCTCAAGGCTTCACGGAAGTTCCAGGACTTGACTATTCTCATACATTCAGTCCAGTTGTCAAAGCTGCCACGATGCGTACGGTTCTTGCTCTTGCGATTATAAACGGGTGGCATTTTCTTCAATTAGATGTCAACAACGCTTTCTTACATGGACAACTCACTGAAAATGTCTATATGGAACAACCTTTGGGCTTTGTTGATCCTAAATATCCTTCTCATGTTTGCAAATTGAATAAAGCTATATATGGCCAAAAACAAGCTCCCAGGGCATGGTTTCATTGCCTAATCTTATTTCTCACAAATTCTGGCTTTCAATGCAGTAGAGCAGATCCATCGTTATTTATTTACAAACATTATTCGTGTATCATGTATCTTCTCGTGTATGTTGATGCTCTCATCTTAACTGGTAATCAAATATCTACCATATCCTCGTTCATCACCCGCCTACATAAGGAATTTGCCATTAAGGATCTTGGGAAACTCAACTACCTTTGGGATTGGAGGTTACCTACACTCAAAATGGTCTTTTTTTAAATCAATCTAAATATACTTTGGATATTTTAACTCGTGCTAAGATGTTGGATGCGAAACCTGCACCAACACCCTTAAGCACCATTGTCTCTTTTGCTTCTTTAGGTGATTTGTTTCCAGATGCTACTCATTATCGTTCCATAATAGGTGCTCTCCAATACTTGACGATCACGAGACCTGACATCGCCTACGCAGTAAATCAAGTCAGTCAGTTTCTTCATGCTCCAACTATTGCTAATTTTCAGGAAGTAAAAAGAATTCTTCGCTACCTCAAGGGAACAATTGCGTTTGGATTACACTACAGTCGTCCCTTTCACAAATCCTTGCAAGGCTACTCTGATGCTGATTGGGCTCGCTGCTTGGAAACTCGACGTTCTACTTATGGATATTCTATTTTTCAGGGGGGGGGGGGGGGGATTTCAGTTCTTGGAGTGCTAAGAAGCAACCAACGGTTGCCAGATCTAGTTGTGAGTCTGAATACAGAGCCATGGCCAACACGACTGCTGAAATCGTTTGGTTAACTCATCTTCTTCAGGAACTTCATGCCTTACCTCCGGACAGACCAACTATTCTATGTGATAATCAAAGTGCCATTTTTCTTACTCAGAATCTTGTCTCTCATAAACGGGCCAAACACATCGACCTTGATTATCACTTTTTACGAGAACTGGTGGCTGCGGGAAAATTGGCTACTAAATTTATTCCAACCAAGCTTCAGGTAGGTGGCTGACATTTTTACAAAAAGTCTTCCAAGTTCTCAATTCAACGTTTTTCGCCAAATGCTTCGTATTGGTCCTCCACCGTTCAGCTTGCAGGGGGATGTTAGATAATATATATTTTGTTTATGTTTGTATACTTTAGGGTACCTAAGTGTAACTTCTTTGTCTACATAATCTGTATCATGTATCTTATTAATTCATTGAATCAATACCTTATTAGGTAACTTCCTTGAAGATGAAAAGAGAATGAATACATTGACTACATTGAAAACCCATTGAAGAGACGTAATTCGAAAAGCGTTGATACCAAGCTCGTTGTGCTTGCCTAAGTCCATAGAGGGATTATTTCAACAAACAAACATGATTCGGAAAGTTAGGTTACCTAAAACCTATTGGTTGATACATAAAGATTGTTTCATTAAGATTGACATGCAGAAAAGCGTTCTTGACATTGAGTTGATGAACTGGCCATGATTCAGAGACCGCAAGGCTTAACATCATATGAATAGTGGTTAGTTTAACAACCGGACTAAAGGTCTCCCCGTAACCCACACCTATTTGTTGAGAATGAGTGTCACACAAAAGTCGAGCTTTATATCTTTCAAGGGAACCATCGACATGCTTTTTATGTCTAAATAAATATTCACATGCTCTGAATGGTGTTCATGTCCGGTGTTTTTGGTCAAATCTTATTATCAATAATGGCTTGAAACTCGTCGAGCATGGAATTTTTCCAGTCCAGGTTTAGGTGAGCTTCTATGGGTGTTTTCGGTAAGGGGGAGATGGGGACAGAGGTATGAAGATTGAGTGGTGCTTTGGGTTTGAAATATCAAAAAGGGAATAGGGTGAGGGCTGACTAGGGGTGTTCAAAAATATCAGAATCCGAAACCATATCCGAAATATCTGAAATTTCGGATATCAGAAAATCGAAAAATCCGGATATTCGGAACGGAGAAGATGGCCACTTTTGATAGCCGGTAGAACCTTGTTGACAACAACCACGACCACGGCTCCTACTGCGACCTCAACCTCCATGAGTGTTTGATGAGTTGGACTTAATGAAGCTAGAACCGGAACTTGATTGGTTCAGTTGATGAGAAGTTTGAAGAGCCGAATCATTGGTGACCCGATTAGCTTTTGTAGTTTCTTCAATACAAAGAGATCTAGCTTCATAAAAATTGGGAAGAGGTTTTCGTTATTGCAAGATTGTGGAAATACCACCGTAGGCTTCATTAATTAAGACCCGTTAGTATGATGGTGCTTAAAAGATCTGAAGAGATTGTGCCATAGATCCATTGAAGGTCTATGGCATCCGAGCAATCCCAGATTTCATCAACGACAGTAGTATCTTTCTTGCCCGCATCTTTATCTTTCTCTTTGGCAGTGGAAGAGGATCCTTCTTGACGAGGGGAGAGATGATCGATCACTAGAAATGCATGGCAGTGGATCTTGAACAACTCTACCCAAGATGCATATTGGCCGGTTTAGTTAGATTGGGTCAAGAATAGAATGGGTTTTAAGGAAATAGTTAGCTGAATACTGTTAATTAGTTTATTTTCTGTTTTGTGATTCCATAGTAATCCAATGCTTTAGTTTGTTCAATAAACATCATTTTTGTTGGGTTAATCGGTTGGTTTAACGGGTCACGGGCCAGCAGGTAAATGGGTCATCCATTAGCTAATGGGTCATGGATGAGAACCTGTCCAAGTTTGACCGAGTTTTAAGTAGTTGAACATGCAGAAGAATTGAACGTTGGAGTTTTGCTGAAAATAAGGAAGTAGTGAGGTTTATTTTGCATGTGTTTTATTTGATTAAATCTCATTTTTTTAGGAGGTCTACGTGAGTCTGTATCTATATATATGTTTTATTTTTATTGGATGGAAGTGTGAGTTTGTTGAGTGAGAAAAGAGTGGGGCCTGAATCCACATTTGGTATCAGAGTGGGTGAGAAACGAGGGTCGTTTTGAGAGTCGGTGGTGAGAAAGAGTGCAGCCCTTTTCGCTGCAGGGCAAAACGCAGTAGTAGGAGGAACCGAGGTGAAGACCGTGAGGCTATTTTTGATAGTCGAAAGAAGGAAGCTGAGCAAGACAGCGGCAGCCTTGGCTGCTATTGCCGGAAGCAAGAAATTGGGGTTTTAACCCTAAGAAAGAAAGGGGAGCAGCCCTCTAACTACAGAGAAAGAAAAGAATGAGAAAGTGGATGATTTCATGTGAGAAATCGTAAGAAAGGAAGACAAAAGAAGTGCTGATTGAAATCGGCAAAAAAAGAACGCAAAACAGAAAGAGCAGGAGAAAGACCGTCGTCGTCGGAAAAGAGGAGCCGGTGATAAGAAGACCGTCGTTGGAAAGCTTGTTCCGACGGGAGACATAGAAGACCGAAGACCGTGACCGTGACCGCTGCCGGAAAGAGAGTTCCGGTGGGAAACAAAGAAGACCGCTATAGACCGACAAGCCACAAAAGACCGAACGGCGTGACTGAGACCGTAGGTGTGACCATGACCGAAAGTTCACAACAAGATAAACCGAGAAAGAAGCTTTTATCGATAGAAAGCTTAGACCGAATGACCGAAAGAAAGACCGAAATTGTGAACAAAGACCGAGAGTTCACATTAGACCGAAATCGTGAATGAGAGACCGAAAGAGTTCACTTTAGAAAGAAAGAGAAGACCGAAACTAGAGCGAACCTACGAGGTTCGTGTAGCAAGTATGTCATGTGTGGCTCGTAGCAAGAGAGAACGAGTTCGAATCAAACCAAGTTAGCAAGTTTAGCAAGAAAGCAAGAACGAGTTCTAGCAAGAAACAAAGAAGTAGCAAGAACGACAACCGATTAAGGGGGTGATTGTTGGGTTAATCGGTTCGTTTAACGGGTCACGGGCCAGCAGGTAAATGGGTCATCCATTAGCTAATGGGTCATGGGTGAGAGCCTGTCCAAGTTTGACCGAATTTTAAGTAGTTGATCATCGTTGAGTTTTGCTGAAAATAAGGAAGTAGTGGGGTTTATTTTGCATGTGTTTTATTTGATTAATTCTCATTTTTTAGGAGGTCTACGTGAGTCTGTATCTATATATATGGTTTATTTTTATTGAATGGAAGTGTGAGTTTGTTGAGTGAGAAAAGAGTGGGGCCTGAATCAACAATTTTCACTTCCATCATATTAATACTCCTCTATCTCGATACTAAGACCAACAATAAGAGCATAACAAACCTGCAACTTTAGCAGCATCTTCTTCCTCGAGAATCGCCGCAAAGCCGTTGAACTGTTTATTGTATGAATAAATCATAGCCTCATCAACCCTCTCTTTGCTGTTAATGAAGAAATGATAAGTCCAGTACTTTGATCAAACTAAACCTATTATGTTTTGTTTTTTTATAATACAGATTATTTACCTCCCTAATATCGAATGAAGAATCTCGAATTGAGAATCTGTAATCTGAGATGCTTCAAGTTCATGATCTAGTCGTCCCAAGTAGACTATATAAGACTGAAAAAAAATCAGAAAATGCATATCAAAATCCGAAATATTTCAAAGTCATGATCTGTCGTATATACTCCCGTTTAGCTACTTTTATCTTTTATATATGTAGGAAACAAATATTATATTTAGTTTTATTATAAAAATAAATATTTTTTATTAAAATTTACTTATTTACTTATTTTAATTTCCATAATTTACAAGTTACTTCTAATTTACAAATTTAATTCGTATTTAAAAAAAATAGTCTAAGTTTTAAGTAACAAAAAAATATTTTACAAATTGCAGGAAATTTAAAAAGTTTTAATTTAAAAATAAAAACTAATTACTGATGGATTACCAACGGCCTAATCAAACTGTGGCCGGAAAAGGATACATCGGATAATGAGTGAAACTTTCGCTAGAGAAGTTAAAATTTGGCCGGAGTAGAAGTACCGGCAATCCGTTGGTAATGCATGTCGGTGTTCCATCAGAAAACATATCACCAACGGCCAATGTACCGACAAAACATCACCAACAGATGCTCGTCAATGATCACTATCACTGATGGGTGTCCGACATAATTGTCCTCAGTGATGCCCCTCTTTTTAGCAATTGTTACACATAATTAAATTAAAAATAATAAATAATAAAAAAAAGTGAATTTATTGGAAAAAAAAAAGTGAATTTCTGTTTTGTAATTTTTGTTTGGGTTTTTACAGCATATGCTGATCCGTTCTATGATATAGAATCCTGCTGTTAAAAAAAAAAGGAAAAAAAAGTGATGAAAACCATGCATGAAGGCTGTTTCAAGTGGCAACGAATAAGAAAACGTGTATACCTTTTTGCTTTTGCTTTTCATTGCCAACGATGAGGACTGTAAGACACATACACTGATGAAGAAGGTCAGAAGAACACTAGACAGATTCATTTTCTGCATTTGTTAATTGATGCAAGCTAAATGGTAATAGCCGAAATTTTATTTTAATCAGGCAACAAAACAATTACAGAATTAAATTAATCCATATTGAACGTATAGTTGCTTTTAGTGATATCAAGTCAATTATAATTAAAGTTATTAATGCAAAAGATATGAACATTTATTACTGGTTTAATTACATCCTTTAATCATTGGATTAATCTTTTTAGGAGTTTTTTCCCAAATGGGTGTTGTTGAAAAACTTATTTACCAAAATGGGTAGTTTAAAAAAATATTTACCAAAATGGGTATTTTTTTTTAAAAAGTTACTTTTCCTCACTCCAAACTTTATTGGATAAAACAAGTTTCCTTTTATAAATATATTGTTTAACAAAAGTTAAAGGAAAATTATCCTTTAAGTGGTTTATTTAATAATTTTAAAAAACATTATCTTTAAGTTTTTTCCAGTAATTTTCTTAAATGGAAAAACATTAAAAAAAAATTCTTGGCTCATATGCACATATGTAAAGAAGTTTAAAATAATTTACAAATATTCATTCTTTTACGTAACTTATCTATAATACAATAAATTACAAAGAAGAAAGTCGTCGATAGTAATATCACATTCATATATTTATTTTTTTAACGGCAAAGAATATCACGTTCATATTAAACCACCATTCTATAACATCATCAAGCAAACTTTTATATAATCCTGAAGAAACACTGGTTTAATTGACCGGAATCAACTGAACCAGGGGGTTTGAATCTGCATAAAAGGGGTTAAATCTTCTCGTTCGATTCGGGGTTGAATGATATCCTTCCTCTCACAATCACTGCAAAACAAACAGCTGTTAGACTCGTCACGGGGAGAATGGAGGTTCTCTCCGTGACCACCCTCCGGTGTGAGAATAAGTACAGGTTTTGATGAAAAAGAAGAAGTGAAAGTGAAGTGAATGTAACTTGAGAATTATACCTGAATTATCCTTCTATTTATAGCCTAAGTTTGGACGGGAAAATCTGTTGATGAAAAGTTGACGGAAAGTGCTTTTCCGTGAGCGGTTTATTTTTCCTTTCCGTTAATCGCTAACGAGTGTGTATGAACACGGATCGCGATTTCGATCAACGGTTAGGGTGTTGCCACGTGGAAAGTGGGCAAGTGTAGATCTCCCTTCAATTTTGTGCCATCAACATGACTTTGAGGGAGCCTGGGATGATGCCACGTGGCCATTCGGTTGTAACCGAATGGTGGTGCACGATGGAGCCTTCTAGAAGGATACAACTGTAATCCTGTGTGGCTCTTCTTCATGCTAATTTTGCGGTAACAGGGAAGTTGCTAGTATTACCCAAGTCTGGATGATACTTATGCGGAAGTGTTGTTAGGATTTTTACCCTATCTGCTATGGAGGCTGGCGCAAGGATTCATTAGTTTCCTTTTGGCACGCAGGTGTTGAACACCGTTTTCGTTCCAAGTTCTTTTTGTAGACCCAGTGCGCGGCCGCGCAAGGTCTGTTAAAGAAGGCTTAAAGACGAGGTTGTGGTATGGTCTCAAGCACCTGTGCAAGGTTTTGGGACCTTACCCCTTCAAGTCCCCCCAGTCTAGTGTTGCTCTTATGCAAGCAAGTGGAGCACTGGACTATGAGAGATGGGTGTTTTTTTGCTGTAGAGTTTTTTGGCGCGAAAGTGAAGAATCTTTATTGGGGAAGATACTCTTGCTCATGATTCTGATTTTGAAAATCTTGACTTTTGGCAGGTGAAAAGGTGCAGTGATGACTGTTGACGTGTGACAGGCTGTCGCTGTCAGTTGTACGTTGCTGATTGTGGCTTTCACGCGTGCGTGAATTCGCGTCATTGTTTATTCCCACTCGCCCCTGATGCTTGGATAACCATACCTACCCCGAAAAAGGTGTTATTGCAGTTACCTAGGTTATTTATGACGGTGGGTATATAAATCTCCCAATTGCTTATTTTCGTCCATCATTCCTATTTGAAAAACCCTTTCTTCTCCGTCTTCCCTGTCCGTTCCTTGAAAGAATTTGTAACTTTCCCCTCTATGTCAACTGGAGACCATCGCGAAGATTCTTTTGAAGAAATGGCTACTGATCTTCCACCATTAAAGTGGTCTAAAGAAACTTTTGATGGTTTGGTTCGGAACTTCAAGTTCCCTGACAGTTGGGACGCTCGATACCCTGATGAGGGTCAGACGACGGCAGATGCTCCGGCTGGGTATATTATTTTATTCTGGGATTTTTTCTCTGCAGGCAATTTCCGATTGCCTGCAACGAAGTTCTTTCTTGACATTCTTTCGTATTACAAGTTCCACCTTTCCCAGATGCACCCTATTGGGATGGTTAGGGTTCGTCATTTTGAATTTGTCTGCCGTACAATGCATATTGAGCAGACGGTTACCCGTTTCCGGGTGTTTCACCAGATGCAATGTTCCCAGGGGTTCTATTCTTTTATGCAATGGGCTTCTGCGAAAAAGATCTTGCTGCAACCCCCAAAATCTTTTCATGATTGGAAACAAAAAATTTTCTTCATTAAAGTCGGAGTGATTCCGATGCAGATGATTTTCAGGGGAAAAGAGGACGTTCCAACCGAAACCATAGAAACTCCTTTCTCATAGAATTGGTACCAGGATTTAAAGGATGTTCCGTCAATTGTTCTGCCAGAGAAGGCCCTTGTTTGTGCTAGTATGAGTCTTAACTGGCGGATGAATCGGGAGAAGAAGCCCGTGTATATGGAAGATGGTAAAATTAAGATTTGGGGTTTTCTTACTCTGTTTGTTGCCCTTTCTTGTTTTTCTCTCTCTTTTCTATCTTTTTTTTTTGAATTTGTGTCTGGTTCTCTTTTTTTTTTTGCATTTGTTTCTTTGTATGTTGTGGCATTCGAGAGAGAAGGTGGAAAGATGGCTACTATTCCCAAAAAAGCTGATGAGGAGCTTTGGTATCTCCGGATTGTGAAGAATTTTGCTCTTCCGCGGGATGAGGATTTGGCCGCGCAACCCGCAGCTAGCGCTGATAATTTACTGCAATTGCAATGATATTTGTTGCTGCTTTTGCGCATTGAATAACTTTTTGTAAGTGTTGTGTTTTTCAGTAGGTGAACTATCTAACCTGGGCATAGGCCCTGAAAAGAAAAAATGTGCGCCAACTGCCATTGCTGCGCCAAGAAAGAATGATGAGGAGAAGGCTCCATCTTCCAAAGCAAAAAATGTGAGAGGAGAGAAGAAAGGTATGCGCCATTCCTCTGACTCCTGGTGTGATTATGTGGTGGTATCTGACTCATTGAAGGGTCTTACGCCTGCAGTTGTGAGGAAACCTAAGGCGGAACCTAGGGATACTGTCGATATCCCTCCGTCAAATCCTGATGACCCTATTGACTTAGAGTCAAGTCCCGAGCATTTGTTGAAGAAAAAGGCGGGAAAGAGAAAAAACTGATGCTGAAGCTGAAGGTCAACCTGCCAAGAAGGTTCAGAGGAAGAAAATCACCAGAAGAGGCAATCTTGATGCCTTTATTGCGAAACCGGTTCTTGGTAGGTTTTTCTCTTTGTTTTCCTTTTATGTGCATTGCATGTTTGTAATATATGTTTTTGTTTTGTAGAAAAACCAAGTTCTCCTGTTCACGCAGAGCCATCATCCATTGTTAATGAGGATCTTCCACCCTCTCCTCCTCGCGCCCCGATTAGCGAGCAGTTAGAGAGCGCTAAAGTTGCTGGTGATGATGAGGCGGAGAAGACTGCTAGAGCAGAGAACCCTGAAGTTGAAAAACCTGCTAATGTTGTTGTGGAAACGGAGAAAGTTACTAGCTCGGAGGCTGTGGATGTTGATGTTGGGCATCCATAGTCTCCTGAAGTTGTTGCGCGGAACCCGGAGAAAAGGAAATTTGCTCAAGAGATTCCTATAACAATTTCTCCTTTCGCGGCTTTTGGTTCTGTCCCTGAGAATATCGAGAAGAATCCTGGTGGAAACAAGGGTTCTTTCATTCAAGCTGATGAAAATTATCCTATCCGTCCAGATGAAACTCCGGGGGATTATTATTACAGATGTTATTTGGAGAAACAGGCAGGTGAGGTTCATGCGCCGGTGTGGAGGTTGAAAAGGGGATACTTTCTCTGATTGGCATGTATGCCGTGAGTGGTTGCAAGGAACCTTTCCTACTGGGGAAATTAAGTTCCAAGAGGGGCGTCCTCATGAGCAGACTTATCATGCCTACCTTGAAGAGGCTGCTACCTATACATCCACTACGCACCGTATAGTGCGTGAATGTCATAGTATGCATAAGGAATGGGATGCTTTTAAAGCGTCCAAGAAGAAAGTTGCTGAGGATGAGGCCCGAGCTGCCCTGTTGAGGGCTAAGTTAGAAGCTGATCAGGCCAGATTTGAGAATGACCGAAATACGAAAGAATGGTCGGTTGCGGGATGGAAGAGAAAAGTAAAAGCTGAGGCTGCCCTTCTTTCCAAGGATCGCAAAAATTGGAAAGAGATTTAGGAGAAAGATAATGTTGAGAAGATGGGTCTCCGCAATGTTATCAACAATCTTAAAGCTGAAGTTGAGAAGTTGAAAAAACAAGAAGCAGAGATTGAAAAATTGAAGCAAGAGAAATCTTAAGCTGAGGCAGCGCGTGACGAGGCGCATTCCCATAGGGAAAGGAGTGAACAGAGAGAGGTACGTACCTGTGCTACTCTTGCTCTTAGAGATAAGGAGAAAGAAGAAGTTATTGCTTTATTATCTGAGCAGGAACAACTTAAAGCGGAGGTTGAGGCTGCCAAAAAAGATTTAGATCTTGAACGGACCAAACAGGCTGAAACTTCCCGCCGTCTTACTGAGATAGAAGAAAAGTTGGAGAACTCTGAGACTGCGCGGGTGATGCGTGTGAAGTGTTATATATATTAGGTGTATATTTTAAGCCCCTTTAACACTTATTTTTAGCCAAGTTTTAAATTTATAAAACACGATATTTTACTAACACTAAATACACATATGGGCAAGTGCACCCATTGTGAGCGTAGTATAGTGTTGGCAAGATACCGAGGTCGTCCAAGGACACAAGAGCTTTTAGTACCGGTTTATCCTCAACGTCTAATCAAAATAAAAAGTTTAGAAAAATGTTTTAAACTAAGAAAAATAAAAACTAACTAAAAATGCTGAAAAGAAAATAAAAAGAAAAACAGATAGACAAGATGAATCACTTGGTTCCGACTCGTATCTAGTGTAACCTTTGATTATTTCCGCACTTTTGCACTATTTTAAGAGATTATCTTAGTTATTGTAGTAGGCCCCTCTTTTGAAGGTGACGTTACCCTCACCCCAGTAGTTTGAGTCAGCAAGGATACAATCCTAAAAGGGTGGATTATTGGAAGATAATTAATTAAGTTATTAATGCAAATTATGGTAGGCCCCTCTTTTGGAGGTGACGTTACCCTCGACTAAGTAGTCTGAGTCAGCAGGGATACAGTCCTAAATAGCCGGGTTATAGTATTAATAGTAGTTAACTTATGAGGGGATCAAAGAGTTTGGACCCCCGCCATCCAATACCGTTAAGTATTGAAGGAGGTCCTACTAAATTTGACCCAGGTCCATTGCATGACCTCTAAACGCTGAACAATGGCAAGACCTTTACCAAACCGTTCCCTTAATCCCCCAACCAGGTAGCCAACCTCCATATAGACCGTGGAGATATGAATGGTGAAAATCTTTTATTTTATATAGACAGTAAAATAATGCCAAGACACCACGGACAAACGATAAGGAAAGATCACCTTCAACATAAGCAACTAGTTATTAAAGTCATTAATACAAAACCAAGTAAAAAGTGCAAAATATTAGAAATAAAAAGTATTACACTAGACACTTTGTCTTCACCAAGTGATGTAAGAGACTTAGGCAAACATGGCCTTGATTGTCAAGAACTCTTACGATCAATATTGGATCCCGAGACGACTCACACTCTCTACGATGGACAATGGATGATGGTGGTGGATGATGGTGTTATGGTGGTGGTGGGTGGTGGGTGAAGTGTGAGAGAGGTGGTGTGCCAAGGGATGGTTTGAGCTTAAGCCAAGCACTCCTATTTATAGGCTGAACAGAAGCTCGGGCACGGCCCCGTGTCAGGTGGGCACGGCCCCGTGTCCACATCCTTCTCTGTCTTCATTTAATGCAGCTTTGTCTTATTAGTTGACCACGCCCCCGTGTCCGCTGAGCACGACCCCATGTGCAGAAGAATCTTTGTACTATGAAGATTTGTCTGGATTGTGCGAATCTTATAGTTGACCACGGCCCCGTGTCCGCTGAGCACGGCCCCGTGGTGGGCAATAGAAGCTTCTACCACTTTGTCTTTTCTGCTGACACTTGGGCACGCCCCCGTGCTGGCTGAGCACGGGGCGTGTTCAGTCCTCTGTTGCCTTGTTTTGCTTGGGAAGATGCTGTCGTGGGGTCGGGCATGTCACGTCTTGTTCCTTTTCTTGTATTTATGTTAGATTTTGGTGTCTTTTTGCTTCTTTTGTTAATTTGAGCTCATTTAATCCTGAAAATACAAAAGGAAGACAAAAACACACTTTTTCCAACATTAGTACTAAAAAAGGGTTAGTTTTATGCCTCAATTGATGTAATTTATATGTTGCATTTTGCACACATCAAATACCCCCACACTTGAATCTTTGCTTGTCCTCAAACAAAACTCTTTAATATGTGGCTATTACACTCCCAAATGGAATGGGTAGAAAAGAAGGTTTTGGGCTTGTCGTAGAGTGTCGGGATTTCCAAGATTCTTTATTTAGTTTTATTTTTATTTATTTACAATCCTATTCGTCATGATTTATTTAAAACTTTTCATAAGATAAATTACTTATTAGGGCATAACATGCCTTTGTAAAATTCTATTTATATACAAGTTCACATACCTCACGGGGATCACTCAACACTCGGCCGAAAATGTATTTGTGGATCACTCGAGAGCGGCATGGAACTTACTCCTACCATAGGCTTGCCAAGCGATCAATCCTCCTCCTTTTTAACTTATATACCTTTGTAAATATCAAGAGGATTTTGTCGGTGAAGGGTTAGGCTTGGGTTAAAGGTAGGTGGTTGGGTTAAAGGTTAGTAGAAAAAGGGCTAAAAGCGTAACAAGTGTCGGTTTTCGTAAGACTTTCTATTTTTGTAACTTTTATTTATGACGAAGCTATTTATTCAAACAAAGTTATTTTTGATGAACTTGTTTGTTTATTTTCTTTTGCTTCATCATCAACACAAATTTTTTTTTTTTTTTTTTGAAAAGTCATATGAAAAACCGAACTTGTTACTAAAATAAAGGGTTAAAAAAATAAAAAAAGGTTTTGATGGGTAAAAGGGTGTTTGGTTTGGGTTATGAAATGAAAAGGTTTAGGCTCAAAGGGGCTAACTAGGGGGATTTTGGATAGGTGGTAAAAAAAGAAAAATAATGGTGTAGAAAAAAAAAGGTTAGTCCTAATGCCTCCATCATTTACTTACTCGGGTTTAAGTTGGTAAGGACCGGGAATGTATCGTCATGGCAAGTTCTAGAGTCGTAAGAACCAAGCGGCTATTCACACAAGAAACGAAAATGAGCATTTAGTTAAATGATATGTAAGTGTTTGCTCAATAAAGGCTCAAAACTCACTTTTGTGGGAATGGGTTTTATGTGATCAAGTATATATAATCAAATTTTAACTAAGTTTGTCATGCCTTTTCATAATTTTCTTATGTTGGTTCTTTTTATCACGACGCTATCGGTTGTAAATTCGTAAAAATATAACCTTTTTAGAACTTGAATTTCCCGAGTTAAACCTAGACAAGTAAAAAAAATGAAAATTTTTGAAAAAATTTGGGGTGATTAGCGGTTCCAATAGAGTTTTGTGTAAGGCTTGTATTTAGGACTTGCAAGATTCAAGGTTTTAGCATTCCCCCCCACACTTAAATTACACATTGTCCTCAATGTGTCCCAAAAATAAGTTTTTAGGTTGATTGAATGTGTAAAAAGGTGTAAAAAGCAAAATTTTTGTGTTACTGGGCGCTGAACACGGCCCCGTGGTGTCCGGGCACGGCCCCGTGTTCAAGTGCCAGTAACAAAATTAAAATAAAAGAAACAGAAGCCTGGACACGGGGGCGTGTTGGGTGAACACGGCCCGTGTCCAGTTACCTGAACTGGGTCTTTTTCTGCAGACTGTGCAGCACGGGGCCGTGTTGGGTGGACACGGCCCGTGCCGAGCTTACTATAAACAAAGAAATTTGTCGGACGATTCTGTTTTCCTGCATGGGATGCTGGTTCAAGTTCCCCTTGTATCCTTTTGCCATCTCAAGTGTGTTTTATTCCTGAAAATTAAAACTAACTAGAAAACATAAAAATTAATCTAAACTAAACTAAGGATAGTTCCGCGGAATGCCTCCGTGGTGCGCCACGTTTATAAGGGTCCTTGGCTAGACCCAAAGCCTGGTCATATGTTACCCAAGTGGGATGTATTGCATCCCATGTTACACCGTCGGAGAGCGTCATCCAAGCTTGAGTCTATGACCTTCATGTAGTTGACCGGGTCTTCGTCCTCTACTCTTTTTCCACATTCAAACTTCACTTCCTTGTCCCCAAACTTCAATGTTAACGTTCCGTCATTCATATCCACCACCGCTTGGGCGGTGGCTAGAAATGGCCTTCCAAGGATGAGAGGGACATCGGTGTCTTCCTCCATGTCTAGGATGACAAAGTCGGTTGGGAAAACGAAGTTGTCAACTTTTACCAATAGATTTTCAGCGACACCTTGTGGGAATTTGACGGATCTGTCGGCGAGTTGTATGCTCATCTTTGTAGGGCTTGTTGTTCCTAGGCCGAGTCGTTTGAACATTGATGTGGGCATGAGGTTAATGCTAGCCCCAAGATCGGCTAATGCATTACGAACGGGGGATTCCCCAATCGAGCAAGGAATTGTGAAGCTTCCGGGGTCGATTTTCTTTTGTGGAAGTTTGTTGAGTACTAAGGCGGAGCATTCTTCGCCTAAGTTAACTAATTGCAATGATTCAATTTTCCTTTTGTTAGTGAGGAAATCCCTCATGAATTTTGTATATTTAGGAATTTGGGTTAGGACCTCAAAAAAAGGAATATTAACATGCAATTGTTTTAGTAAATTTTCGAACTTTGCGAATTGCTCATCGGTCTTTTGACGATTTAACCTACCGGGGTACGGAATTGGAGGAGTCTTGGTGGGCTCTTGATTTGGTGGAGAAGCCTTTTCTGGTTGAGGTGTGGGTGAAGTCGTGCTTTGGCTGAGTTGACTTCCTTCAACCGGTGGTAGCGGGACATCCTCGGGACCCACGGTTCGGTTTCTTAATGTGATGAGGTGTACTTGTGCCTTTGGGTTGGTTTCGGTATTACTAGGTAACGCGCCTTGTGGTCTCTCGGAGAAATTTTGAGCTAGTTGATTTAATTGTTTTTCAACGTTTTGAATGCTAGCTTGTTGATTTCTAAAATTCGATTCCAATTGTTGAAATCGATCCGAGTTTTTCTTTTCGTTGTCGGAGATGAGGCGAGATATAGTATCTTCAAGCCTTTCTCGTCCACCTTGTTGTTGAGAAAAATTGTGTGGTTGTTGAAAGTTAGTTCGTTGGCTTTGTTGGTTACTACTATTGCCGGGATCTCTCCAACCAAGATTAGGTGGTTACGCCATCCTTGGTTGTAGGTACCCGTTGGTGGACCCGACGGCCTAGGTCTGTTATCAATGTAGTTTACCGTTTCTGTTTGTTCATCTAATTCTTTCATACAACTCCAATTTTCATGTGACCCACCACACCCTTCACAAGCCATAACCGAGGCCGTTTTTGTCATTTCTAGCTTTTTGATTTTCGAAGAGAGGGCCTCGATTTGGGCTTGTAAAGAGGTGCTTTCATCAACCTTATGGGCGCCCGCCCGGGGCAATAGATTTATTACCTCGAGGAGTGTGCCATTGAAAATTGGTTTGAGCAATTTCTTCAATTTGATTATATATTTCATTTGGGCGACGATTACCTAGGAGTCCCCCGGAGCTAGAATCAAGTATTTGTCTTGTGTGTGGCAACAACCCATTGTAGAAAGTGGATACTTGTTGCCACACCGCAAGACCATGATGAGGACACTTTCTTAGTAGCTCCTTGAACCTTTCCCAAGTTTCATATAAGGATTCCCCATCCTCTTGTGAATATGTATTAATTTCAGTCATTAATTTAGTCGTTTTAGCCCGAGGGAAATACTTATATAGAAACTTTTGGGCTAGTTCAACCCAGGTGTTTACCGAGCCAACTGGGAGGGTGTTAAGCCAAGCCTTAGCTCGGTCTTTTAGTGAAAATGGAAACATTCGAAGGCGGATGGCGTCATTTGATGCTCCATTGATCCGAAAGGTATCACATATTTCTAAGAAATTAGTAATATGTAGATGAGGATCCTCGTCCGCAAGCCCATGGAAGGTTGCGGAGTTTTGAAGCATTTGTATCAAATGTGGCCGAAGTTCGAAGTTACTGGCTTCAACATTCGGTGCATTGATAACGGCGCCGAGATTACCTACGGTGGGCCGTAGGTAATCCATGAGGGTACGTTGGTCCGCCATTGGAAGTGGGCCCCCCGAAACTTGCTCTTGATTTTTAGCCTTAAGTCTTTTTCTGAGAAAGCGTTCGGGTTCTTCTAGAGGTTCTTTTATGTCTCTACTAGAACTGGAGCTCATGCACTACGTAGGAGGTTCAAATGTGGCACCTGGGTTCCAAGTCCTGCAATAAGAACAGAAAAGAACGTTGGTCAGAATGTTCACCACGGCCCCGTGCTCAGTGAACACGGCCCGTGGTCAGAGGTACAGTAATTGTTTTCCGGATCCCTGTTACTGGGAGTTGGACACGGCCCCGTGTTGCACCGACACGGCCCCGTGCTCAGCTCTCTGTAACTCAGAAAATAAAAACTGCCAGTGATGATGCTGGGCACGGCCCGTGTCCGACCAGGCACGGCCCGTGCTGAGCTCTGCAGAAACAGAAAAACTAAAAAAAATCCTAAAAAAATGAAAAATAAGAAAAACGATTAGGCCGTTGATTCCTAACTTTCTTAAAATCCTTGTGTCCCCGGCAACGGTGCCAAAAACTTGATGCATGTGAAGTGTTATATATATTAGGTGTATATTTTAAGCCCCTTTAACACTTATTTTTAGCCAAGTTTTAAATCTATAAAACACGATATTTTACTAACACTAAACACACATATGGGCAAGTGCACCCATCGTGAGCGTAGTATAGTGTTGGCAAGATACCGAGGTCGTCCAAGGACACAAGAGCTTTTAGTACCGGTTTATCCTCAACGTCTAATCAAAATAAAAAGTTTAGAAAAATGTTTTAAACTAAGAAAAATAAAAACTAACTAAAAATGCTGAAAAGAAAATAAAAATAAAAACAGATAGACAAGATGAATCACTTGGTTCCGACTCGTATCTAGTGTAACCTTTGATTATTTCCGCACTTTTGCACTATTTTAAGATATTATCTTAGTTATTGTAGTAGGCCCCTCTTTTGAAGGTGACGTTACCCTCACCCCAGTAGTTTGAGTCAGCAAGGATACAATCCTAAAAGGGTGGATTATTGGAAGATAATTAATTAAGTTATTAATGCAAATTATGGTAGGCCCCTCTTTTGGAGGTGACGTTACCCTCGACTAAGTAGTCTGAGTCAGCAGGGATACAGTCCTAAATAGCCGGGTTATAGTATTAATAGTAGTTAACTTATGAGGGGATCAAAGAGTTTGGACCCCCGCCATCCAATACGGTTAAGTATTGAAGGAGGTCCTATTAAATTTGACCCAGGTCCATTTCAGGACCTCTAAACGCTGAACAATGGCAAGACCTTTACCAAACCGTTCCCTTAACCCCCGACCAGGTAGCCAACATACCTCCATATAGACCGTGGAGATATGAATGGTGAAAATATTTTATTTTATATAGACAGTAAAATAATGCCAAGACACCACGGACAAACGATAAGGAAAGATCACCTTCAACATAAGCAACTAGTTATTAAAGTCATTAATACAAAACCAAGTAAAAAGTGCAAAAGATTAGAAATAAAAAGTATTACACTAGACACTTTGTCTTCACCAAGTGATGTAAGAGACTTAGGCAAACATGGCCTTGATTGTCAAGAACTCTTACGATCAATCTTGGATCCCGAGACGACTCACACACTCTACGATGGACAATGGATGATGGTGGTGGATGATGGTGTTATGGTGGTGGTGGTGGGTGGTGGGTGAAGTGTGAGAGAGGTGGTGTGCCAAGGGATGGTTTGAGCTTAAGCCAAGCACTCCTATTTATAGGCTGAACAGAAGCTCGGGCACGGCCCCGTGTCCGGTGGGCACGGCCCCATGTCCACATCCTTCTCTGTCTTCATTTAATGCAGCTTTGTCTTATTAGTTGACCACGCCCCCGTGTCCGCTAAGCACGAACCCGTGTGCAGAAGAATCTTTCTACTATGAAGATTTGCCTGGATTGTGCGAATCTTATAGTTGACCACGGCCCCGTGTCCTCTGAGCACGGCCCCGTGGTGGGCAATAGAAGCTTCTACCACTTTGTCTTTTCTGGTGACACTTGGGCACGCCCCCGTGCTGGCTGAGCACAGGGCGTGTTCAGTCCTCTGTTGCCTTGTTTTGCTTAGGAAGATGCTGTTGTGGGGCCGGGCATGTCACGTCTTGTTCCTTTTCTTGTATTTATGTTAGATTTTGGTGTCTTTTTGCTTCTTTTGTTAATTTGAGCTCATTTAATCCTGAAAATACAAAATGAAGACAAAAGCACACTTTTTCCAACATTAGTACTAAAAAAGGGTTAGTTTTATGCCTCAATTGATGTAATTTATATGTTGCATTTTGCACACATCAGCGGGCAACGGCGGAGAGTGAGCTTGAACCGTTGAAGAGTGATATGTTGTGGTTGAAATAGCATGGGATTGCAAGCATAAGTTTATCTTTATCTCTGATAATATTTGGCGATACTGGTGCGTCTTCTAATTTTTCTTTTTTCCTTTTTGTGTAGGTTGCTGAATCAGTACTTAATTCTGAAGAATTAGACAAGACGGTTGCTTATCTGTTGGTTGTTGCGCGGAATAACGGTTACGCCCAAGGGTATGCGGAGTGTTCCCACCATGTAGTTAATGCTCTAAAGGTTGACTGGGACACTAGTAAGTCTGCTACCCATGGTGTTAATACTGAAGCTGCTCTTGCTGCTGCAAAGACACAATTTAATACTTTATAGCTTCCGGTCATGGATCTTATTAATGTTGCGCTACATTCTGAAGAGTTTATGACGCGGTTAACAGAAAATTTCCCAGACAGGGAAGAAGGTGAAGATGAAGACCTAGCTTAGGTTCTCTTTTCTTTGTATGAACAATTAATAGTTAACTGTAGGTTTTGGGATGTGGATCCCCGCTTGTTAATGCGCTGTGGCGCAAGTAACTTTATTTAATACACTGCCGTGTACGTTTATAGTTTTTTGTTAAGGCGTGTGATGCGCCAGTAACTAGTATGAAGTGTGTTTGACTTACAATATTTTGCATGAGTAAAATTGCTTTGATTAGGTAAAGCGAATAAAGGTGGTATAAAGCTTATGTGTGAACGTAAGGCTAGGCCTTGCGCGATGTGTATGATCGCTGACCGCTCATGAGACTTGTATTATATTTACCATAATGTTTTTGCGCTTACCAAAAGGAATTGCTTGCACTTTGTAATAAACACAGAAATAATAGAACTAACTTTGCGTTGATTAATGATAGGGTGCGGAGTCCGTAGTATAAAGTCGTCTGTTTAGGATAATTAAATGGAACTTAACTTACTCATACTATAGTCCTACGCCATGGATTGGTAAGTTAAAGAACTTGACCAACATGTGAAGAGACTATTGTATGCTACTTGCTTCTTCCGCCACTTAGTTCTTTGCTTTCTTACTCGAGACTTCATCGCCTCGAGTAATTTGCTTTATATCCCTCCGCACGTTCTGCAATAAGTGGGTGAGTTCACTACTTTTGAGCGCTTTTTCAATCTCGGTGCGGAGAGAGATACAATTGTTTGTAGTGTGGCCATTATCCTTGTGATAGTCACAATACTGATTCGGATCTTGGCCCCTCTTATTCTTCATTGGCAGAGGGGTTTTAAACTGATAGTCTTCTATGCTAAGCACCTCCGCCGGAGTTTTCGTTAGGGGGGTTCACTGCCGCTCTCTATTCTCTTGCTTTGTCTCCCTTTGCGCTGCGAGCTTGTTTATGGTAGCGCGCGTCTTCAGATGAGTACGTTCTAGAATTTGAGTCGTGCTAATTCTTTTTGAACTTTTTTCCACTGCTCGTGCTCATATCTTGTTGGCGACTGTGCGGTGGCGGTGGTCTGTTGGTGCTGAGGTTTCACTCTGTCTGGGCGTATACTTTGGCGGCAGCCATCAGCTTATCCCAGCTCTTTGGTAGCCCTTCTGTTCCGGATAGAACCTTGATCATGTCATCGCAGCGGACAGCATACTTGAACTGCGCTCTAACCAAGTGTTCATGGGCATCCCCGATCTCTAGCACCTCCTTGTTGTAGCGTGTGATAAAATCTTCTAGGCTCTCATCATCACGCCTCCAAATATTCATCACGTCTGTCGAGTCTCTAATAGACCTTTGCTGTTGGCTGAAATGCAATAGGAATTTTTCTCTCAGACCTACCCATAACGTTATCTTCCCGACAGGTAGGTTATCGAACCACAATTGTGTAGCCCCTGTGAGAGTTTGGATGAATAGATGGCACCACATTGGCAAGGTCCATCCTCCTACCAGACCGGCGCTAGTGAATACCCGAAGGTGATCGTCCGGATCTGTCATGCCATTGAATTTCCCTACATTCGATGGCAACTTTGCTTTTTCCAAAGGAGCTAAAGCGATCTCACTGATAAACTTCAAATTTTCTGCTCGTAGATTAAGTTGAAATCGTGCCCTGCATCTGGATTATAAACCGGGCGCAACTTATAACTTTTGTGATCCTTTTGCAACCGGCTAAACACACTCGTGTTATCTCCTTCCTGGTATGTTCTGTCATATTCGTCGGTGTTGGTGTCCCGCTTCTGGTAAGAACGCGGGCCCAACCGAGAATAGATCGATTGCCTTCGATGGGAATGGGATTCATCATGATACTTTCTTCGCCTATTCTCGGAATGAGTAGACTCATACCTTGTAGGAGATCGGGAGTAAACTTCTGCGTCTTCCACATAAACTCGTGATGGTGCTTCATGATGTGAAGCACGAGGTGCAGATGGTGCTCGTGTACGAGATGCAGGTCTTCATGACTGAGTGGGAGGAGCAGTCTGTGCACAGAGTTGTGCATATACAACATTTATTGCACCTTGAGATCTGACATACCACGAGATAGGAGTTTCACCGGGGAGGCAAAATTGAACTTATTGGAATTTCGGGTTGTACTCCTGGAGTGATAGGGTCATTCGGATGATTATCATTTTACTAGACTTCGTTATCATCCGAAGCCTCTTCCACAATCCCTTCGACTTGGGTATTGTGAGCGAAATTTGGCCGAGGGCCAGACTGACGGTTTGTCGGAGTTTCTTCCATTGAAAAACGGAGATGAAAAAGTGAATCGAAACCAGAAAAAATGAATAAAAATTGAGAAATCGGTGGGCGCCAATGAAGAAACACGGGTTTAATTGACTGGAATCAACTGAACCAGGGGGTTTGAATCTGCATAAAAGGGGTTAAATCTTCCCGTTTGATTCGGGGGTGAATGATCTTCTTCCTCTCACAATCACTGCAAAACAAACAGCCGTTAGACTCGTCACGAGGAGAATGGAGATTCTCTCTGTGACCACCCTCCGGCGTGAGAATATGTACAGGTTTTGATGAAGAAGAAGAAGAAGTGAAAGTGAAGTGAATGTAACTTGAGAATTATACCTAAATTTTCCTTCTATTTATAGCCGAAGTCTGGGCAGGAAAATATGTTGATGAAAAGTTGACGGAAAGTGCTTTTCCGTGAGCGGTTTATTTTTCCTTTCCGTTAATTGCTAATGAGTGTATATGCACACGGATCGCAATTTCGATCAATGGTTAGTGTGTTGCCACGTGGAAAGTGGGAAACTGTAGATCTTCCTTCAATTTCGTGCCATCATCGTGACTTTGAGGGAGCCTGAGATGATGCCACGTGGCCACTCGGTTGTAACTGAATGGTGGTGCATGATGGAGCCTTCTAGAAGGATACAGCTGTAATCTTGTGTAGCTCTTCTTCATGCTAATTTTGTGGTAACAGGGAAGTTGCTAGTATTACCCATGTCTAGATGATACTTATGCGGAAGTGTTGTTAGGATTTTTATCCTATCTGCTATGGAGGCTGGCGCAAGGATTCGTTAGTTTCCTTTTGGCGCGCAGGTGTTGAACACTGTTTCCGTTCCAAGTTCTTTTTGTAGACCCAGTGCGCGGCCGCGCAAGGTCTGTTAAAGAAGGCTTAAAGACGAGGTTGTGGTATGGTCTCAAGCACCTGCGCAAGGTTTTTGGGACCTTACCCTATCAAATCCGCATATATGTTTTCACTCGTATACATATATTCATTCGTTTATTTTAGCTTTGTTGTTTTTCGCTCATATACATATATTCATTCGCTTATTTTAGCTTGGTTTAAAATAATATTGTTTACTTTTAAACTATATGCCAAATTTTCCCATTTATCCTTCTGCTTAATAAAAACGATGTAGAATTTTAAAAGTGACATTGAATTTTGTAATTAACATATAACTTTTTATATAAACTTGTATTTTGTTTTTTTTGTAAAAGTTTAAAATTAGAGATTTAATATGCAAAAAAAATAAATAAATTCGGGTCAAAATGGGTTATGACCATGTCAGCTCTCGAATATCCATGTTGCTTCCGGGTTCGTATGTCTGAAAAGATTTTCGGATTTGGGTTGTGTCGGGTTGAACCCGCTAATCCACAAACACGCCTATTTAGCACCCCCAATAAAGATACATGTAACTTACACAACAAAAAATAAAAAAAATAAAAAACAAAATTCTTTATAAAATTAACATAGTCATGGAAGTTGAAAAATGCTTGTGAAAGAATTAAGATCTTTTAAAGTATGTTTTAAAAAAACATGAAGAAGAATGTTAATAAAAGAATTAAAAAAATCATTTAAAAAAACTTTTATAGAATCTCACAACCATTTTTTAAGTTTACCATAGTCTCTTCTTTTAACTCTTGTAAAATAATATATTTATAAAGAAAAAAAATTATCCAATAACATTATGAGTGAGAAAATGTAACTTTTCAAAAAATACCGATTTTAGTAAATATTTTTCAAAGTACCCATTTTGGTAAATAAGTTTTCCAACTACACCTATTTGGAAAAAAAAACTCTCTTTTTAGCGGAATTGTATTAGTTAAATTCTTGTATCAACAACCACAATTTTAATATGTAGAAAATATATATAACTGATGATCTGAACTTTTTAAAGTTAATATGGAATTTTTAATAGCAATAACTTTACAAACTTGCAAGCATTTTTTAAGTAGAATAAACAAAGAAGGTGCAAATTTGGACGTTTGAGAAAAATTCATTATTTTGTGAATAACATCCTGATACTATTTTCTAAATTTGATATTGTAGTACGGACAATACATAGAATTCTTATGTACATCTTAAAGGTTTTTTTTTTTTTTTTTAAAGATAAATTTCATTCACCACAAAACGCCACAATTGGTCCTCAAAGCAAGGACCAACGGACTAAAAACGACTACAAGAAATTCAAAGGACAAGTACACCAAACATTTCAATCTATGTACATCTTAAAGGTGAAAATTAAAGGTGAAAAATGTATTAATTTCTACTAATGAATAATGATTTTAAGAAAAATTCATAAATGTGTACAAATTTATATATAATTAACAATTACTATTTAATGTAATTGACTTATTTAATGTGATTTAACTGTGTTTGATTGAAAACAAAAGTTACATAATACGATTCCAAAGTTTTTTTTAATTAAAAGGTAATTTAAGCCACTTGGAAAAGATGTCTTTCCCGGATAAATGGATTGGATGGATTAGGAGCTGCCTTGGTTCGGGTATGGGCTCCGTCCTGGTAAACGGCTCGCCAACGAAAGAATTCAAGTTCAAAAGGGGTTTAAGACAAGGCGAGCCGCTGTCCTCTTTTCTTTTCGTTATTGCTATGGAGATTATCAGCATCCTCATGGATAGGGCGTGCAATTCTGGTCTTTTTCAGGGCTGCCAACTTCGGAATGGTGGTCCGTTTATTTCTCACCTTTGCTATGCGGACGATGTGTTATTCATCGGAACCTGGACGGAAGAAAATGTTGTGGGTCTAAATAGAATTCTGAGGTGGCTTTATCTCGTTTCTGGGCTCAAAATTAATAGAAAGAAAAGCAAACTTTATGGGATTGGTGTTTCAGAAGGGGAAGTGAAAAGGGTTGCTAGTCTGGTTAAGTGCGAAGTCGGGTCGCTTCCTTTTTTACACTTGGGGATTCCAATCGGGGTTAATATGAAAAGGGCAAAATTCTGGAAACCGGTTCTAGAGAAGTTTGCAACTAAGTTATCTAGATGGAAAGCGAGACACCTTTCGTTTGTCGGCCGTATGATTCTCGCCAAATCAGTCCTTGGTAGCCTTCCATCGTATTTTTATCTTTGTTCGCCGCTCCGTCTTGCATTATCAAGAAACTTGAAAAAATTAGAAGGGATTTTATCTGGGGAAAATCCAGTTCGGGTCACAAGCTAAGATGGTTACGATGGGAATTCTTAAAGAAATCTAAAAAAGGAGGCGGTATGGGGCTTGGCAGCATTCATTGCTTTAACCAAGCCATGCTAACCAAGTGGTGGTGGAGGTTCAAAGACAAGCCAAATCAGCTTTGGGTTAAGGTGGTATCGGCAATCCACGGCGGTTTCGGTAACACCAGTTCTCATCCTCTCATTCCTCTTAAAAAAAACTCTGCGTGGCATTTAGAAGGATATCTCATCGGTGGAGCTAAGTTTGGAGAAAATCGAGATCAATATAAAAGATCATTTGGTTAAGGAAGGGAACATTTGGAAATGGTTCGGTGATCCGAACGACTCCTTCTCAGTCAGCCATATCAGAAACATCATCGAAGCGGCTGATCCGGCGATGGGTCAAAATTATCCGATTTTCGATTGGAATCCTTGGGCTCCTCCTAAAGCTAACTACCTGCTGTGGAGGGCGCTGTTAGGGAAGGTGGCATCCAAAATAGGTCTGATTCGCAGGGGCACTCATCTCGGGGACAATCTCTGTCCTCGGTGTGGCTTGGTTGATGAAGATCCAAACCATATTTTCGTCTCGTGCTTGTGGGTTATATGTATTTGGTGGAACATTTTGACTTGGGTTCGAATTAGATATCCGGCCGACATCAATAGCCTTCATGACTTCGTGTCTTTCTTGAAGATTCAACCGGGTGGAGCTTCTTGGAAGAAGGTGGTCTATACCATCACGTCGGCAACCGTTTGGAACATTTGGAGAGCCAGAAATGAAAAGGTCTTTGAGGATAGCTTTATTCCAATTGTTAAGACGGTGAAGCAAATAAAAGAGGATGCCTTTCGTTGGATCAATTGCCGATCTAAGGTTAAAACTCCAGACTGGAAGAATCGGTTAGATTTTGATATCATTGGGATGTTGTAACTGCTCTGTTTGTTTCGTTTGTTTGTTTTGTTTTTGTCTCTAGTCTCTAGCTGGCTCTTTATATATATATATATATAAAGTGATTTGTCATTCAAAAAAAATTAAGCCACTTGGGCTGTGGCCCAGTGGTAAGTAGTCAAAGACTACTTTGGGGAAACCCATGTTCGAACCTGGTTAGGTGTATTATTAAGGGGGAAACAATTTGTTGTTTAAAAAAGGTAATTTAAAATAAATGTGTATTATTAATATAACTATTGAATATGTGCCAGGAAGTGTTGGCACTATTCATTCATTTGTATTATTATTAGATATAGATTAGTGTTTTCTTTAAAAGATATTATACATATTAATGGAAACTGCTCATGAATAGTGATTCATAATTAGACTTTTAATGGGCTTTTACATTCATATAGTAATTCCTAATCTTTATGTATTTGTTTTTCATTTTTTAGTAATATTTTATTTAATTTTTTAGTAATAGTTATATATATTAGTTCAAACTCTTGATGAATTATTTAATTTTTTAGTAATAAATAGTAATTAATAATATGTAAGTACTTGTTTTTCTAAGTTTTATTATTTATTATTCAATTTTTTAGGATGTTGTTTGAATGGTATGGATTGATTCAAATTGTCATGATATTGATACCGATATTCATTTATTGTTGCAAACAAAATTGTATACATGAAAAAAATTTGAAACAGGAAACCATAAAAATAAATATACGTACGGGTACCGACTTTGTTCATTCAGTTTATCAAAAGAAAAATAATAAAATATAGTGTTACCGCAATCAATGTTGTTCATTCAGTTCACTATCGTAGCGACACGAGATTCGTTATAAAACAGAAAGCCATAAAAGTGAACATATACCGATACAGATGTCGTTTAGTCGGTTTCAGTTTAGTACGATAGTGACATCCTGTGACAACTGGCACTTTTCCATGCATTTCGTACAATAATTAAACAGTAATCTGTGCTTTAATGTCTGTACATGATTGAATTAACAAGATGAATGAATTTCTGATTACTATCATGTACATACAATGACATTTCATGATGAAAGATTTTTATCTTTATCACCTGCAACACAATATGGTTTAATTAGTGCACGAAACAAAGTTAGCACAGTTATCAGACAAACTAGAAATACTGACGAGAGTTCAGTACTTAGACAGAAGTGATGTTAAGACACAGAATGAGCCTGAAACCAAGTGTTACGCTACAGTAGTGTGTAGGAAAGTAGGGATTACAAAACTGCCTTCCTAGAGATAACTTAGGTACCGGAAAGTGCCAGACACACACTGAAACTGCAGAATTCTGCAGAAAATAAACAAATTTAGCAAAAATACAGCTTTTAACATCTAAATATAATGCAGAAATGTGATTTAATGGTCCAGAATACTTTCCTAAGTGTCGGGAATCGAAACTGTCATAAAAGACTACATAATGCACACTAAACTGCACAATTTAGCACTTTAACGAACCGGTAACCAACCGAACAACCGGACACTACCCGAAATACCAAATTTTCATTAGAAGCATTGTTTTAGTGTTATGAAGCTAGTTATGGTCACCGAACATTATATTACATCTCATAAACACTAAATACAAAAAATACCTAACTAGAACCATTGAATCCTAACTAAATCATGTAACTTACCATTAAAATGTTACACTTTACCCCCCCCCCCATGTTGAACGGTTAAGGGACATGGGTCCCACACAAGATTTCTTTGTTATAGTTTATTTGATTTGTTGAGGAATATACCAACACAATATACCATATGCTACTTTAAATGTTGGAAGAGTTATACAAGAACGATAAGTCTCTCATTCATCTCATTCAGAACACTTCCACACTAAACTCTTCTCTTCTTCTCCCCTTCTGTTGGTGCACAATGTCTACAGCCTTCGTCTTAAGTCTAAGTCGTGTTTGTATAGGGTCTAGAAGGGTCAAAAGTGTAATTATGGTTATTTTGATGTAATTTCGCTTGAACATGACACTTGGTCATTTCAAGCGAAATCAGATGAAGTAATTTCGCTTGAAATGTCCTGTGTCATTTCAAGCGAGATTTGTTGCCTATATATAGGTAGTTCTAGTTTCTCATTTGTAACAAGGTCATCAGTTGTGTACCGAACTGCTGCCGGATTTTCAAGTGATATATAAATGAGAAACAAGTGTTAAAGTGATATTCTCTGTTTTCTACTCCATTCTGTACTGATTCAGCTCTGTTTGATTGATTCCGCCTTTCAAACAGTGTGTATTGACTTTAATTGACCTACTCGGTCAGTTAAATCGATCCTACAATTGGTATCAGAGCCAGTTATGAGCCAATACACTTGAATCCAGGGGCGAAGGATAAGAGGGGCGGGGAGGGGCGCCCGCCCCCCCCCCCTGAATTTTTCGCTCAGTAGTGTTATATATGTAGTTTTCGTATAGAAATTTGTGGGTATATACGTTTTCGCCCCCCCGGTTCTATAGAAATTTTTTGGTATATACGTTTTCGCCCCCCCGGCCGAAAAATTCAAGCTTCGCCACTACTTGAATCAATAGCTTTTTCTACTCAAAATTGGATTTCTAGACATTTTAACGGACAAAATGGACTGAGTTTTTGATAGTGTGTGTAAAAGTGTGTTTTAACAAACCCTTGAGAGAATCAGATCAAAATTCGGATTAAAACTGATAAAAATGGCCTAAAAACCTGTTTTCGCTTGAACGGACTTCTTGATTTCGCTTGAAAATTGTGATATTTTGAAGCGAAATAGGTGATTTCGCTTGAAAAGATCTTATTTCGCTTGAGTAGTTGAAAGTAGTTTCAAGCGAAATAGGTGATTTCGCTTGAAAACACCTGATTCCACTTGAGAAGGTGTTTCCGCTTAAGAGTATTTGATTTCGCTTGAAAATTATTGATTTCGCTTGAGATCCTTGTCTCGCTTGAAAGAGATCTCGCTTGAAAATCTGATTTAGCTTGAAAAGTCCATTGGGTTCATGATTTCGTTCGAAAGTCTGATTTTGTGTAAAACCTGTTTTCACAACTTGAAAATTTGTTCGTAAACTGTTTTCATAAAATGGAAAATCAAGATTTTTATTACTTCTTTGCCGGCAGTGGTATGACGGCAGCACAAACATTGGGTAGTATTGTGCAGAACGTGAATATGGAAAATGAACTTGGGACGATGCAGAAACCTCCTAAGTTGATGAATATCGATGAGTATTCGGGTTGGTCTGGAAGGTTTAAGACATGGGTTCAAGCAAACCACTTTGAATGCTGGATGAAGATTGAAGTGAAATATGATCCTCCTAAGGATGGTTTGGGTCTTGTGAAATTGATTGGCAGTTTAACACAAACTGAACAGGCAGATTTCAAAGCTGAGAAAAAGATGATGAGTATTCTTCAACATGCAATTAAGGAAGATATCTTAGTGTTGCTACAACATGAGGATAATTCACAATCAATTTGGAATGCGCTGAAAGTTAAGTTTCAAGGGAGTGTAGAGATGATCAACAGCAAGAAGGCTTTGATAAAGAAACAATTTGACATCTTCATGAGTATGAAAGGTGAAACTACAAAACAATTGATTGAAAGATACTGTCATCTAGTTGTGGAGATGGGAAGAATGGAGATAACTAAGACTAATGAGGAGTGGATCGATAAATTGGCAGACACATTGTCATATGATGAGTGGGGTACTTATCTGCTGGTGTTAAAGAACAATTCAAATTTTAGTAACCTGAATCTTAGTGGTTTCATAGAGAAGATCGAAGCACATGAGTTAGAGTTAACTAAGATTAAACAGATGAATTCTACAAATCTTCAACAGGATGTTTCATTGTATTACAAAGGCAGTTCTCCAACAACAATGAATCTAAGCCCAAAGATTCAAAGCTTCGTCTAGTACTTCAAGCAACAACAAGTCCTCACCGTTTGCTAGTTATGAGCCAAATTCCAAAGCTCCTGAACAAGTTACTCCACAAAGTTTTTCAAGCTCGAACAATCAGAGTCAAGGTCCGGGGATAATGTGCAACATTGCAGTAAATATTAAGAACGTTCAAGATTTTACAGAATCTGCTGCTAAACAACACATTGCACTACTAGCATCAGTACTGGAATCGTACGAGAGTTTGGTTGCTGGGAGAATAGGAAACCCCGACATGACAAAAAAGGACTATGATTAAATAGATCCAGAGGAGCTCAAATTGATAGACATCAAGTGGGGTATGGCTAGCTTGGTTAGAAGAGCTCAACGATTTATGGAAATTACGGGTCGGAACAGTTTGGCATGACCAGATCAAAAGCTTGGTTTTGATAAGTCCAAAGTGACGTGTTTCAGATGTAAAGAGAAAGGGCATTTTAAGAGAGAGTGTCCGAATAGAGAGGTCAACAATCACCAAAATCCATTTACCAATGATTACTACAGACAGGCGATCTACCACAAGACAAATCAACAACCTGTTGTTCAAAGACCTCAGATCGAGAACAAGCCGGAAAAAGCTCTCATAGTCAACCAAGATGATGAAAAGGTAGCTGAAGGGTTCAGTTGGGACAAGTATATCCCGGGCAGTGAGGGTAAAGCAATGATGGCTGAGATTGTGGAAGTGTTTGAGAGTGTTGTTGAGACAGAGGTTGTTGAGACAGAGGTTGTTAGTAAAGATGTGTCTGAAGAAAATTTGGTTGATCCCGAAGAAATTGCTGCAGAAGTCTACTATTATCAATCCCAACAGGAGGATTTAGCTAGTTCTTTAAAATTAATTATGCCTCCTAATGTGTTTGATTCTTTTGCAGGTTTCTTCAGTGAACCAACAACCGGATTTTGCCCACAATATGAGGTTGAGAAAGCTCCGATTGAAGAGATAATTGATGTATCTAAAGAAATGACTGAAGAAACTCTAAAAGAGATTGGTGACAAAGCCTTAATGGCAAAGCTGAAAGAGGTAGACACATAATCTGTAAAACCAGAGTCTGTTGATACTGAGTCGGTCAAAACAGAGTTAGGTCAAAAGCACTCTGATGGGAAATCTGAAAGTCAGGAGGTCAAAACCGAAGGAGTGTCTGAGTCAGAGTCTGATAATGTCGGTAAACAGAATGTTGATTTTAAGCAAGAGGAAAAGATTGCTGAAAATATTGGGTCAATGTCTGAAACTTCATGCGAAAACTGTTCAAAACCTTGCATGGAGTGTCTTGAAAAAGACACAAAGTTTCAGGAATTGAAACGATATAGTGATGAACTTAAATTTGATCTGAGTGAAGTAAAAGAAGCATATGACAAGTTGGCTAAATCTATCAAAATGATTCAAAATGAGAGTCTTGAAAATGATAAAGCCACAAAATTGTTAAAATCAACAGTTCTTGATAAACAAAAGGAAATCAACTTTCATTTGGACACGATTGCTTCATTAAAAAGGGAATTGGAGTTAACAAAAATTGAGAATGAAAGTATTGATAAGAAGTTGATGAGTTATGTTGCATCTTCATATGTGATTGAGCAGATTGTCCCGAAACAACCGGATGCAACACCTGTCTTTAACAGTGTTCCACCCCCAATGTGGAGTCATTACACTCAGAAGTATCCAGATGGGGTGGAAGCTGCATTGAATCTCAAGTTGAGAACAATTGAGAATGAGTTGCCTAAAAGCATTGATGTTACATTCTCTCCATCCGACACTGACAATGAGTCACAGGTGATCAAGACCATTGTTGATCAAGTGTTAGACGAAGATAGTGATAACTCAGATTTTGAAACTGTGAAAACACATTTGGAAAATTCCAGTTCTGAATGTGAAGATGATGGTAACTTTTTGGACAAGTTTATACCAAAATCAGAAAAGGTGGTGAATGATGATCCGATCATGGTGGTTTACACAATGATTGGAACTGACAAAATCTATTTGGATTTTGAGTATCCAATCCAGAACGCGAACATGAAAAATGTTGAAAAGGTGTTTAAATTGGTTGAGATTGACATTTCTGAGGTAAACAACAACGAGTTCTTTTCAAAACCTAAGAAGTCTTTTGTGAAACAAAACAACCCTGGGAAGAAAGATTGGGTAGGTAAAAATGGGTCTAACAAGAAAAATGGAAATAATTTTAAAAACAAAGGTATTGGGTTTGAAAAGAAGATGGCTAAAAAGGATGTCAAGCCAAAGGATAAGATGTGTGATGTTTTTGTCACGGGAAGGAACTTTGTTGATGAAAAGGAGTATATTTTTAGTCAAAAGGCCATTGACGATTTCAATGCAACGAAAAAGTTGAAAGAAGAGACCTACAAATCTACTTTTGTTGAGTATGACAAAAGAGTTTGTTACCGCTGCAATGAGATTGGTCATATGGCGAAGCAGTGTACCAAAAAGATTGAAAAACCCATTTTCAAGAAACCTGTTTTGCAAAAATCAAAACCTAAAACTTCAACTGATGATAAGGGTAAAAAACCAATGGTTTCTTCTGTTCGAATTCTGAAAAGAGGTGAATCGTTGAAGTCCGAAGAAAAACCGAAATCAACATTTGAGATTGGTGAATCTTCGAAAACCCAAAAGACTTCAAAAATTTATCAGAAAACAAAAGTTTTTGAAACTCAATCATGGGTGGCTAAAACTAAACAATCAGTTGAGGTGAAGAAAATGGAGAATGTGTTAAAATCTAAATCAAAATTGGTTTCTAGTGATGTTCAGAAATTCGAATTTGAATTAGACAAGTTTCTTGCAGAGTTTCCACCAATTAAAAATGGAAATTTAAAATCAAAATCTGAAACTGTTGTCCCAAATGTGATCTTTAGTATTCCGAAAGTTGATGAGAAATGTGATTTAGTGTTTGGTAGTGTACCACAGGAAAAGAAGTCATGGGCTTCATTGTTTGAATAATTTGCTATGATGTATGCAGGGGCTGCCGAGGTCGTATATCTCAAAGTGGATAATGGACAGCGGAGCTTCAAGACACATGACCGGAATGCTAGCATTGCTTTATGACGTTAAATCTTTGAACGGAGGATATGTGGGATTCGCTGGGAATCAAGGAGGAAGGATTGTTGGTCAAGGGACTCTAACTAATGGAGTCATTTCGTTTGATAAAGTGAACTACATAATAGAACTTGAAAACAATCTGCTAAGTATCTCACAGATTTGTGACAAGTCTTTTACCGTACATTTCACTAAAAATGAATGTCTTGTCTTAAAACCTGGTTTCAAAATTCCTGAAGACATGGTGTTGTTGCGAGCTCCACGCGAAAATGATTTGTATATTCTTGATATGAGTGTCGCAACAACAACAGATTATCAAAAACATTGTTTTGTGTAAAAAACAAAGGCTACTGAAAAAGAATCAATAATGTGGCATCGAAAGATGGGCCACATTCATGTGCGTAAAATGAACTTTCTTGTACATAATGATTTAGTTGAAGGTGTTAATTTGAAAAGCTTTCATTTGAATGATGATTGTGTAGCTTGCAAGAAGGGAAAGCAGACAAAGGAGTCACACCCACAGAAGTTGTTGAATTCAATGAGAATGCCTCTCGAGAGACTCCATATGGATCTATTTGGACCAGTCAATGTGCAAAGTATCAGTAGAGACTTATACTGTTTAGTAGTCACTGATGACTTCACTAGATTTTCTTGGGTGGTGTGCATGGAGAGGAAAGATCAAACGTTTGAGTCTTTGATGATCCTATTCAAGAAGATGGAAACGTTGTATAAGGTGCCAATTAGAAGGATTCGGAGTGATAATGGAACGAAATTTAAGAACAATCGCATGCTCGAGTTCTGTAACGAGAAGGGAATTCTTCATGAATTCAGTGCACCATACACTCCACAGCAAAATGGTGTAGCTGAAAACGGTCCGATCTTTGATGAGGATCCAAATGTTGCATCGACTGAAGCTGAGGATCACACCGGTGATCTAGATATCATGAATCTGCAATTGGAAGTTAATGTGCCTGACAGTGTCATGCCACGAACTCTATCTTACCATCCTTCAGAGCAGATTATTGGTGATCTTCAGAGTGGTGTTAAGACGAGAGATCAAATCAACAGAGCACTTACTTGTTTTTATACCTCTGTTGCTCCGTTACAGGAAGAATTCTCACTTAAATGTTTTATCTCGTAGATCGAACCCAGAACATATAAGGAAGCTTTGACTGAAGACAGCTGGGTGAATGCTATGCAAGAAGAATTGCAGCAGTTTGAGAAGTTGGGAGTCTGGAGATTAGTAGACCTTCCTGAAAATCAAAAGTTGATCAAAACAAAGTGGGTCTTTAAATGCAAAAGAGATGATAGAGGCGTGATTGTAAGAAATAAAGCACGACTGGTGGTACAAGGTTTCAGCCAGCAGGAGGGGATTGATTTTACTGAGGTGTATGCCCCTGTAGCTAGGCTCTAGGCGATAAGAATCTTCCTAGCATTTGCATCGTGGAAAGGATTCAAAGTATACCAGCTGGATGTCAAGTCTGCATTCCTATGTGGCACAATCAAAGAAGAAGTGTATGTTGGTCAACCACCAGGGTTTACTGATCCAGTGCACAAGAACAAAGTCTATCTTTTGGACAAAGCGCTCTACGGATTACATCAGGCCCCGAGAGCCTGGTATGAGACGCTTTCCCAACATTTGCTGGACAATGGGTTTAGCAGAGGGACAGTTGATAGTACGTTGTTCATCAAAGAGGTTGCAGGACATCTTCTGATCGTGTAAATTTATGTTGACGATATCATCTTTGGATCGACGAATGATGAGTTGTGTAAGGATTTTGAAAAGGTCATGAAGAAAAAATTCGAAATGAGTTCAATGGGGGAGATGAAGTTCTTCCTAGGGCTACAGGTGGAGCAAATGCCCGAAGGAATCTTCATTCACCAAACAAAGTATGTGAACGATATTCTGGAGAAGTTCAACATGGCTCAATCCAGTCCAGCATCAACCCCCTAGCTCAGAACCACGGGATTTGCCCAGACGAGAGTGGAGAGAAAGTAGATGAGACGCTGTATCGATCAATGATTGGATCCTTGATGTATCTTACTGCTTCCCGGCCGGATATCATGTATCTGACGTGTTTGTGTGCACGATATCAGTCAAGCCCACGCCAGTCTCACCTGACAATCGTGAAACGAATCTTACGGTATTTGAAAGGCTGCCCAAGCACCGGCTTGTGGTATCCTAAGTCTGGCGATTTCTCCCTCTCAGGTTTTGCTGATTCAGATTTTGGTAGCTGTAAGCAGAATGCAAAGTCCACCACTGTTGGGTGTCAGTTCTTTGGAACTCGATTGGTCACCTGGCAGTGCAAGAAACAAACCTCAGTAGCGCTCTCTACGTGCGAGGCTGAATGCGTTTCAGCCTCGAGCTGTTGCTCACAGATCCTTTGGATCCAACAGCAGATGCGAGACTTTGGTTTGCAGTTCTTGAACACACCGATTTTTGTGGACAATGAAGCAGCTATCAACATAACGAAAAACCCGGTTCACCACTCGAAAACTAAACATATTGAAATACGGCATCACTTCATCCGTGATTTCTACGAAAAGAAGTTAATCCGTATAGAACATATACACACCGATGAACAGAAGGCTGATTTCTATACTAAACCTTTTGATAGAAAAATGGAAAATATGTTTTCTGGGAGGGTAATCGAGTGTGAAGCGAGGAGGACGGCGATCTGATGTGATCCACGTCAAAGTTGTCAAGTTTTATGTACAGTTTATTTTCTGCTTTTGATAAAAACCAAAAACACAAAAATATGTTTTTGTTTTTAGGGGGAGAAAGTTTGCAGAAAAATACAAAAACATGATAAAATTACAAAAACCAAAAACATTTGAAAAAGTAAAAATGAGTTTGTGTAAAAAGGGGAAATGGTAGTACATCAGCTAGACAGTGCAGTACGCTAAAGAAATGTAACGTATAAATGTGTTAAGCAGTCTTGTAGATGATATGCCGATAGGTTTTTACACATTTAGTAGATTTGTTTGGGATATAAACATAAAATTTCTTGCTTTTATGTGGGGAACATCTCTCGGATATATGGGTAACCCCCGAATTCTTGTTTGAAAGGTCCCTCTTTCTGAGATACTAGGTCTTTATACTCAGTGATATCTGGGGTATTATCCCGGGACTTCTGATAATGCGGAAGCAATGGCCTAGTCCCCGGAGAATACTTTACTACTTGCTTGAAAAATAGCTCTGCCCTCAGCATAAATGATAAGACAATAAAATTGCTAATCAATGTTGTTGTAAAAAAGATCCTCTAAAGGGGACCCACCTAAAGTCTAACCGTCATCTCTCTGCTGAACGGAAGTTCTGACCCGAGCTCTCACGGTCTCGCAATTTAACCCCTTACAGATATCATCTGTGGTATACTCAACTGTAAGACTGAATATTGGGATCTGGATACGGGAGTATATTCAAGAGGTGGGACATATATAAAAGTTAAGCCTTAAAACATTAATCCGTATCCTGAACAGATTGAACTTTGTGTGAAAATTTAAAGTGGACCAGTTTATCGGCAATCAATGCAAATTGTTTAATGCTTAAAATGAAATCTAAGCTTAACGGTACTTGTATCTCGTCGGCAGCTGATATGATCCCCTGACACGCTCACAAAAAGATTGTGTGTTCAGTGCTTATTATTCTTTAAATCCAAAAAGATTTTATTTTTCATCTTATTTTCGACAACAGACGTTAGGGATCAGATGATCAAAGTCTTGTGTGCTGAACAAGTCTGGATCTTGAGGGTTGGGTAAGCAGAAGATTGTTTAAAAGTGATCGGTAATTGATTGAAAGTTCAAAGTTCATTAATTTGAACTTACATCTTTTCAGAAAGTCAGAAAACTTCATAATTTGGTCAGCCAGGGTCATTAACTTGGACTTGGCAGGCTAGACAGTTGACCAGGGTCATTAACTTAGACTTGGTTAACTGGGTGTGTTGGTAAATCCTCAAAAAGTTAAAAAAAATTGAACAATGTTTTTTGAGAATGATTACATGTTTAGTTAATCAAGGTAATTAATTTGAACTTGATGTAACTATTAATGTTTGGTGAATGAATGCTCTCTATCAATAAGTTTTTCAAAGTGATATAAATAAAAACTTATTTTTTGGGTAGAGAATGTGCAGGAAACGTTGAAAAAGCTAGGTTTCAATTCCTGAGGATTAATACCAGGTTTTCGATCCTAAGCTACAAATTTCAGACTGCGATCCCGGAACAACTTAAGGGGAGTCTGTTAGAAAAGAAGAAGCTTAGGAAGTTACTAAAGAAAAAGCCTAGGCAAAGAGAAGAAAAGTTTAAATCGCTATGAAGACCTGAAGACTAGACTAAAGACTCCGGCTATATCCAAGGGGGAGTTTGTTGGTGCACAATGTCTACAACCTTCGTCTTAAGTCTAAGTCGTGTTTGTATAGGGTCTAGAAGGGTCAAAAGTGTAATTATGGTTATTTTGATGTAATTTCGCTTGAACATGACACTTGGTCATTTCAAGCGAAATCAGATGAAGTAATTTCGCTTGAAATGTCCTGTGTCATTTCAAGCGAGATCTGTTGCCTATATATAGGTAGTTCTAGTTTCTCATTTGTAACAAGGTCATCAGTTGTGTACCGAACTGCTGCCGGATTTTCAAGTGATATATAAATGAGAAACAAGTTTTAAAGTGATATTCTCTGTTTTCTACTCCATTCTGTACTGATTCAGCTCTGTTTGATTGATTCCGCCTTTCAAACAGTGTGTATTGACTTTAATTGACTCACTCGGTCGGTTAAATCGATCCTACACCTTCAAACCTATGGCCCAACACCCCCTCACTAACACTTTCATTTTCAATCCATTCTCAAGTAATCTAAGCATACATTAAGGTGTATCAAGCACATTTAAGAAGGGTGGAAGCATCGAAACTTGAAGGACCACTTGCAAGTGCTTTTAACCACTTCATCTTCATCTTGTGATCATCCCTAGCCTTGAGCTAGTAGTAAGATCATCTACATCCATTTTTGCAACTTAGTTAGTTGGTTAAAGAATGATATAAGTAACTAATCTTGAAGAACACTATGAATCTTGAACATGAAACTTAAACATAAGCTTAAAAATCATAAGAAATCATGTTGTTAAGTGTTATTATGCTTCTTGATGATTGGTTATTTGTGTATATGATGTTAAACATCATATGATCTTGCTTGATAGTGATTAAAGACATAATCTAGCAAGATGAGAGGATGATTAAGTTAAAGATCAAGAGAGTGATTAAAGACATAATCTAGCAAGATGAAAGGATGATTATGTTAAAGATTAAGAGATCATCCTTATGTTACAACATGAACTTGAAAGATTTAATGTTTTCTTGAAGTATGATGATCAAAGTGTGAAATGAGACTTGTAAACATATGATTTCAAAAATGATTTTTCAAGAAACTAAGTTAAAAATACAAGATTTACTTAAACTTGGTTCTTAAAGAGATTAACCACATTTTTAGTGGTTAATCAAGTGTAGAAATATATATTTAACAAGAAAAACTCAAGAAGAAATATTTTTAGAAAATTTATTCACAAGTTGTAAACATCTAACTTCTTCAATAATGATGTTTTTAAATAAACAAACACACTTTAAAGGGTAACTAAGCTTACTAAACACACTAGTAAGTTACTACAAATTTTTATAAATTTTCAAGTTCATGAAGTAGTGAATAATGATTGATTTTGGCAAATTGGTAAGTATTGGTTGATTTATTGTTGATTGTGATGATTTACAAAAGAAAATGATATGCTTTGAAAGCATGGAAACCTCCATTTTTAAGGGTAAACTATGGCAAAATTTTTCTAGAAATTAAACACTTAGAAAAGTATTTTTAAACAAATATTTACAAGTATATTTTAAACCATGAGTTTTCATATAAAATTCGCCATAATTTTTGTTACAAAAATTATAAATATTGGAGGTTGGTTTTTGTAAATAAAAGAGACTAAATATGTATTTAGGAAAATATATATTTAGATGTCACCATGTGTGTGATCATTTGTATATTACGTGTATTAGTTATATTATTTTAGGACTTGAAATAATATAACTCACCGAAATACCAACAAAATTACAATCCAAAATATTACCAAAAATTCCAAGAAACGAATATACGAATTATACCCAAAATATTGGAGAACCGAACAAGGAATATAACTTACAAAAATATTCCGGAATTTAATTCATAAGTATATTTTGGTAAACGGTATTTTGGAGATCAAGAAAACCAAAAATATGATTTTTACAATTACTACAAGATTATATCATATTTTTTACAAGAAGAAAATAGATAATTTTTGGAAAAGGAATCATATATATTTTCTTGAAATTTTAGAAGATATATTATTTTTGGGAGAAATATACATCTTCTTAAATAAACACAGAATACATTATTTTGGGGGTGAAAAATAGATTTATATATATTTTCTAAGTTAAACTTGAAAATGTATTATTTTCATGGTTTAAATGAAAATACAATTATTTTTGCCAAGGGAAAAATTATAAATAATTTTTCTAGATATGTTAGGATCTGAGTTTGGATTGATTGTGTTTTGTGTTTGAATTAAAATGAAAGATGAACAAGTAATGCAACGGAATGTAAATGGAAACAAACTTTGCACACAATAAAACAGGAGAATTGCTTTCAACACACATTTTCAACAAAGAACCGAATGATTGAATTTATTTCAATAACGATTACAATGCCTGCATGTAACAAACTCCCCCTCAGCCTGAGCTCACAGTGATTGTTCGTACAGGAAGAAAAGTGGTGAAGAGCTAATAGAACAGTACAGGGTACTGTTCTATTTATAGGCACGGACAAACCACTGTGGCATCTTTGCTGACGTCACCATGAAAGTGACATCTAACCTACTAACAAACTCTAAATAACTAATCTATACAAACACTGCTATGCTAACTACTGATTATAATACATTACATAAAATAAGCTAAACTACTGCTTTATCCTTCCACTGTTGTGACTTCAGCAGTACTTAATATAACCAGCAGTGCTTGACCCATAGCAGTAGATTGATCAACAGAGCTTTAGTCTTCATCAGTCTTTGACTTGATCAGCAGTTGTAGGTCAGTAGTTGTAAGGATCAGTGGATTGGAGGTCATCAGATGTTGAAACCACTTTCAAGGGGAGAGACTTGTATACATAACTTCTGCTTATTTTGGATCCACTGCTCTGGTCCAGTTTTGGCTTTAATTATCTGTTCCTCTGATAGGGTTCAATCCCAACAATCTCCCCCTGGAACAGATAATGCCAAAACCCTTCATTATTTGTGGAGCTTTATTGCCTCATCAACAGTTCCCTTATTTGCCCTTTGAGTTTTAACTCAAAGTCTAAGGCATCTGTGTCATCTTCATCCCTGCACAGTGGAATATCAAGGAGATCCTGCAGATCTTCAACACTTAGGCCCAGTGCTTGTTCCCTTGTTATTTTCTTCACTTCTCCACTAGACTTTATCACAGTCAGTACATGGGTCTGTTTATCAGTTTTCCACTTTAGTACTTTTGAGTCTGGTGGGTTTCTTGGGAGATTTTTGTTAGATGAGGTGTTTGGAGATGCTGGCGTTGTGATGACTGACTGAGCAATGCTTTGAGCTTTAGCAAGTTCAGGAATATCAGCCATCATTTGTTTCATAACCATCTTTATCACTTCATTACCAGCAGCTATATCTTCTGTTGCCTCTGCATCCATTTGTTTTTGCCTTCTTCTTTGATGAAGAATGGCACCAGTTGGAGCAGTGGCTCTCCTGATTTGCAGCTTTGGTGGTCTTGTTGAAACCTCTGCTTCAGGATAGTCAGGGTTTTGAGGAATTTTTGGATTTTTCTTTCTTAATTCCTCCAACCTTTTGTAAGTGACCCTGACTTTGTCTTCTTTCCATCTCATCACCTGGTTCTTTGACCCAAATTCAGCAGTGATCAATTCCTTTTTCATTATCCTCAGCTCCAATGCCTTATCAGGTACATTCTTCTTGTACTTTGCCCAATCAGGAGGAGTGTGTTTGACCTTGTTTTTAATCATTTCTTGAATCCTGGCTGCTTCACTTTCAAGCTCAGGAATGGTCCATTCTTTGTACATATGTTTTTCTCCCTTATATTTCTTATAAGCCATGATATTTTCAATGTAGTCTTTTCTCAGGGATTCATCTGCTCTTTCTGATATTTGCTGACAAACATTCTTTGCAAACTGCTCCAAAGATTTGACTTGTGTGAGCAGAAATTGATCATGCCTTTGTATTTCTTTGTCAGACTTTCCTTGTGAATTTTTCTTGGAGATATCCTCTGCTTATTGAGCCTTAACTTTCAAGTATTCTTCAATGTTGTTAGGCCTAGGATATCCCTCAACAGATGGTAAACTCCTTTTAGCAGGGTCATCCTCAAAGTAAAAGGATTTAATTTCTTCTCTGACAGCTATATGCTCTAGAGGATATTTGACACCTGCAGGAGTAATGTCAGTGATTGGCTTTTGAACTTGAGCTGAAGAGAGAAGAACAGGGCTTGGTATAGTAACAAGTGATAGAGGTTGTGAAGATGTTGGTGGTGGTGAAGTATCATCATCTTTCAGAATTAACATTCTCCTTTTTGGTTGAGGAGAGGCTGATGATGTTTTGGATGGATCAGTGGTGGTGATTTGAGTGGTGGTTATTGTAGTGGATGTGATTGAAGTGGGAGGTTGCTGACTAACAGTTGTTAAAACAACTGGTGTTTCAACCACTGTTGCCATTACAACAGATGTTGTAACATCTGTTGTCTTTTGTTTTTTAGCATGAGATGAGGGTGGTGTTGATGATGCTTTTGGTGGTGAGGTGATTTTTGGTGGTGGTGGTAAGACAGTGGTTGTGGTGTGTGTTGAAGTGGTGGCAGGTATTTGGCTAGCAGTTGTTGGAACCACTGAAGTATCAACAGTTGTTGATACAGAAGGTGTTACAACAGCTGTTTGGGTGGAAGATTGATGTGTGAGATTTTTGGTAGGTTTAGGATTTTGCTTTGTGGGTCTATGTCACGGCCCTTGACCCCAGTTTGACCCGGTCCAGAGCCGCGAGGCAGGAAATCCGATGGTATCTAATTTAGTGACAGCGGAAGTCTTTTTAAACAGGATCGATTAATAATAAAACTGCTCGTTTATATATATAATATAGGGATAAATCCCATAATTTACAAATAAGTGATTTCACTGGGAAATCTTTATTTCTTAAAACATGTTTCTTTATTTATTTACATTGAGCCACTTTCTAAGCTTGTAGTGCTCCACGGCACTTTTCCTGTGCTCACAACAGATCACCTGAAACATGTTTGAAAAAGGTTTTGTCAGCAGGGAAATACTGAGTGAATCATTCTATTTATTAAAACATCCTGTTTGTTATAATGTACAGTATTAAGAACGATTACAATTGCCTCATCTTTTAAATTAACTGATCCAGTTGTCACTTTACCGGACTGTGACTGTGGACATATCACTTGTAGGGTCCTTTCACCCCAAGTGATAAATAATTAGTAGCTATGTGCACATCCCCCCACATACTGGCAGTAATTTCAGATAACAACGACTTAATCCCTGTAACTATAATTTTGATAAAAAAACATGCTTTTGAAAGTATTTTGATAAAAAGAGAATGACTCACATTGTAGATTTAACGAGCAGAATATAAGCCTACTGATTAGCCTTGATTAACCTAATTTAAATAATAATGCACACACAACAGGTTAGTAACTAATACAGCAGTTACGTCAATTCACGAGATTAAACCTTCACAACGAGTTATTAGTGCAATACTTAACAATTCAGCGGATTCACAACGAATGACAGAGTATAGTCCGAATTCGAGCAGTACTCAAACATTCAAGTCGAAATCACGATGAATTAATAAAGTATAACTCAATTTGAGCGGCACTTAAACAATCGTTGGATAGTTATAATCGATCGGACGTTGAATCGTAATAGCGATCGAGTTATTACCCTGATTGCGGTAGCACTTCGTGATTAGTGTGTGTTAATTTGTGGTAAACAGAAAGTAATTCGATTTCTGAAACGAATTCCTTCGTCGAACATATGCCAAATTTCAAGTCCCAATGTCTGCTATTTATAGTCAAAATTTGCCACCCCTTACGGACCGTAACAAATAAATTGTTGCGGTGCGTAAGGAGGCTTACGGACCGTAATAATTAAATTGTTACGGTGCGTAAGGTTTAAAAATAGGTTATAGGGTAGCCACGTTTGGGACTAGCCTAGATGAGTCAGTAGTTTCGTAAATTCTGAATTTTACAACGAGTAATTGTGGATAATCGTTAACTAGGGTTTACCCCCCCTGAGTTTTAGGGGCCCTGATCCTGATTCCGATTGTTCTGAAAATTTTAGGGTTTGTTCAGTATCACTTGGGTTTCTCAATTGGGGTTTCCTATTGGTTAAATTAAAATAATAATTAGGACTTTTGTTGAGAGTTGTTACAGTCTAGATGATTTGTGTTTGGGTTCCCTCACTTTTCTAGTGGGATTCTTTCTTTTTGGCTCAGGATTTTGGTCATCCTTTGGCTCAGAAGTACCCTACTCATTTATCTCCATAAATATTATTTTCTCATGTTCCCAGCTGGCATTATCCTTAGCCTTTCTATCCCTTTTTACCACTGCTAATGCATCAGCAATGGCATTAGTGGTAACATCAATCTTTTTGGACCCATCTGGCAAAGGGATGTCTTTGAGCATACTACCTTTTTGTGGCTCAATGTACAAACCGTCTTCGTATCCCTTCTTCTTCCACTACTTGATTTTCTCCCCCTTTTTGGCATTATCTGGTGGTGGGTTATCAATAAAGAGAACAGTGGGAGGAGCAGTGCCAGTGGTATTCAGCATGTGGACCTTTATAGCCTTGATGTCAGCTTGGGTATCTTTAAACCTTGACTCCATCATGTTTCTCAGCTTTTGAACATGTATCTCATGCTGCTGATCAGCCAATTGTCTTTGATGTGGGAGCATTGGTTGAAACAAATTCCATAACTCATTTGCAGCAGGTGTAGGTTGTGCAGGTGCTTGAGCTGGAGCAGCAGTGGTTGGTACCTTTTGAACTTTCAACAACTGTTGCAACATATCTTTAATTTCTGCAACAGAGGTATCCAGTTTGTCAACTTTGTCCGTCAATTCTCGGTACATTAAACCATCACCCAATTTAATGGGATCATCTGATTTCCTACTAACAGTGGTTGTAACAGTGGTTGACTCAGGAAATGTATCCCATAAGTCATCCACTGATGCCCCTTTGTCTTGGTTCTGGGGACTTCTTCCTTTAAAAAGAGAAACACTTTTTAGTGAACCAGTGAATACTGGATACACAGGTGTTCCCAGAGAAGGAATTGCCTCCAAGGAAGTCTTATTGATGTAACCACTGTCCAAATGCAAACCAGTGGGTTCAGCACTTGTAGTGGCTGCTTCACTTGGACTACCACCAAGAGTTACTTGTAACTCAAGGGGTGTAACCTCCTCAGGTGTAGTTGGTGGGTTAGTAATGATTGATACATCAGACCCAGTCACTTGTTGAGGTATGTTCTCATTGACAGATGATAGAGAAGGACTGGTTTGTGTCTGGTTCAAATCTAGAGCATCCAAAAATAATTTTGTTTGTGGGGGAATTGTGGAGGTGAGGTTGGGTGTAGAAAGAGAATTGGCCCCGGGCATTGGGTTGTGGATGATGGAAGCAAGTGATTCCAGAGCATCATATTATGGTGTCCCTATATGTACAACCTGTTCTTTTTTAGAAGAAGCAGGAGGAGTTTCAGGCATGGGTTGAGATCTTTCTACCATCTGCTGTGAGGAAGTAGCAGCAGTGGTTTCTTGTGACTTTTGTGTTGTCACTGGCAATTGCTCTGGGATCTCATCTTCCAGAGTTGCCTTTTTTGTAGGTTTGGGGGGTTTTTGAGTTTATTTTTGTCTTGGCTTTTTGGTGATTTTAGGTGTGGGTTTCACAGCAGTTGTTTTGCTGCTGTGATCACCTGGAGCAGTGGGCTCAGCAGCAGATACCTGAGGAGCAATGGTGGCTGCTAAATTCTGCTCAGGCACCTCTGCTTGTGTTTTGCAAGGGGTTGAGATTCTTGTAAAAGTTTCAGCAGTTAAGCTGTTTATTTTAAAAGAATCACCTTGGGTGAGCACATGTGCATCATCCTTTCCAAATTTCTTTTGAAAGTAATAACTTAAAAACCTTGGAAATAATAAAAATGATTTTGTTGAAACATTTTTGACCATGTCATCAAAGATTTTCTGGGAATAGTTAAAATTTTCATTTTGTAAAATGGCATATCCAAGGTATTGAATCTTCAATGGTATCTCATAAAAAGCAGTTGTTTTGTTTGAAACACAAATCAAAAGGGTATGAAATAAAAATCTTGTTGCAGGAGGGAAGTTACCTTTTTGTAAGGTATCCCTCTTCATTTGTTCTGCATACCCCCTTTCAAGAAAATCAGTTTGATATTCGTTTTTAGGGAAAAAGGTTTTACCTTGCTGATCATCAAGTTCGAATACCTCTGAAATGGATTGTGGTGTGATTTTGACTGTTTTACCCATTAGAGAAGAATTAATGGCTATGACTGTCTCACCTTATTTTTCAAGTGTGGCATTTTTCCATAATTCTCTTTGGGTTTTTAGGAAAATCGGAGCATCTGCTGTCAACAAAGTTTTGTACTTTGAAGCTGACATGACGTCGATGATGGAATCGTAGATATCGATGGTGCCGGTTTTGTAAGGAGACCCAGATAATTGTCAGGAGCTTTGTATGGAATTTCAATGGGTGTGGTAGCCATTTGAGTGGCCTTTTTAGAAGATGATTTTGAAGTGGATTTCGTAGATGACTTTGATTTTGTCATTTTGGAGAAGACGATCGAAGAAAGATTTGAGAGAAAGAGATGGAAACTGCTTTGAGAAAGGAATTTTTGTGATTTCGATTCGACAGTAAAACCCTGTTTGGGGGTTTTGAGAAGGGTTTTATAAAAGAAAAAGTGAATGCTGACATGGCAGCAGTTACAAAAGATCTGACCGCTATGTACTGTCCACGTGCCAACCCCTGATGAAATGAAGGACAAGTGTTTTATGAAAACCACTGATGGAACAAGAGCAGTGGTTGTAACGGCAATAATGAAAGCAGTGGGTGATTATTACTATCAGTGGATAGCATATCAGTGGATAAAACACTGATTTTGAACAACAGTGTTTATCAAGGAAATGAGAGAACAGGGGTTGACTTTCAGCAGTAGACAGGCTTTTAAGTAGAACAGACTTTTGAACAAAACAGTGGTTATGGCAGACTTGTAAGGATTTAATGAAAAATTCATTTTTAGCTATTTTTAAGGATGAATTTTTGATTTTCTGAAAACATTTTAATGCTTTTATTCATAGAAAACCAGGATTTTGCCTGTTATTCCATGTTTAGCATGCCAATCCTAGAGATCAAGCTTTCAAAGGTGGATGTGTCTAATGCTTTGGTTAGCACATCTGCCAGCTGATCTTTAGTTGGAACATGGTGCAGAGAAATCAAACCTTTTTCATAGCAATCCCTCACAAAGTGATGTCTGATATCAATGTGCTTGGTGGTTGAATGGGAAACTAGATTTTTGATGATATTTTCTGCTGCCTGACTGTCCAACATGAGAGGTGTCTTTAGGGCAGTGATACCAAAATCCAGCAACTGATTTTGAAGCCAAAGCAGTTAGGCTGTACAGCTTGCAGCAGCTATATATTCTGCCTTAGCAGTGGATGTGGAAACAGCTGCTTGCTTTTTGCTTTGCCAAGACACTAAGCAACTGCCTAGGAATTGGCACCCTCCTGAAGTGGACTTCCTTGTTTTGTCACATCCAGCAAAGTCACTATCTGAGAAACCTGAAAGCTCAATTTTACCATCAGCTGGATACCAGATACCAAGTGTGGGAGCACCTTTTAGGTATCTGAATATCCTTTTTACAGCAATAAGGTTTGACTTTCTAGGGGCTGATTGGGATCTTGCACAAACACATGTTGCAAACATAATGTCTGGCCTAGATGCAGTTAGGTACAATAAAGACCCAATCATACTTCTATATAAAGTTTGATCGACCAAATCATCCTTCTCATCAGACATGGCTATTTTATTGGTTGCAATGGGTGTACTGCATGGCTTACAATCATCCATCTCAAATTTCTTCAAAATTTCTTTGGCATATTTTCCTTGATGGATAAAAGTGCCATTTTGCCGTTGCCTTACTTGGAGACCAAGAAAGCGCTGGAGTTCCACCCATTGCACTCATTTCAAACTCAGTTGTCATGAGTTTTCTAAACTCTTCACACATTTTGTTACATGTGCTTCCAAAAATGATGTCATCCACATAAATCTGGACAATCATCAAATCCTTTCCTCTCCATTTTAGAAACAGTGTTTTATCTATTTTACCTCTTGTGAAACCAATGGAAAGTAAAAAGGTGGAAAGAGTTTTGTTGATGCAACAAATAATAGACCAAAGATAGTAGCTTGGCTGGTTAGGCAAAAGGGTTGAAGGGTTCAACTTTTCCTAACGCAGGTCATGGGGTCCCCCCACGTTTGCAAGACGTGGAGAGAGGTTCACTAGTTTATTTTTGTTGTTTGCTGAAGGTCCTCCTCTGAAGTGTGTTCAGATTCGGATGATGGAGCAAACATAATGTGTGTGTTAGATGTGAAAGGAAGTAGCTTGCATGAAGCAAGTACTCGTAGTGAATGACCAGAGATTTCAGGAATCAGGACTGGCCAGGAATGTCTTGCTTAGTAAATGAGGTGTCTAATATATAGGAGAAGACATCGCTCAAAGAGGAAGGCATTTGACTAGTGACCATGCTTGCAGTGGGGGTTTTGCCCTTTTTAAGGGTTGAAGGCTTTGACCTGTGGATAAAAGAGTGTGTTCTGTGGAACCGAGTTGCTTTTGTGGCTGGTGGGTTGGTGAAGCAATCCAGGGATGTGACTACTTACTGTTCCCGTATTGCTTTTCCCCATCTCCCAGCTTTTTAACCTTTGAACCGTTTTAACCTTTCGAGCGTTTATGTATTTAAGTCATTTTTATTTGATCTTGGGCTACCCCCGTCATCAGCCCCCCAAGTTAGAGGTTTTTGGGGAATGAGCTCAAAGACTTCTGACTTTCATACATGCATTTATTGCTTGAAGGTTTCAAGGGTTCAAAGCTTGAAGGCTTAAAGGGTTAGGATCAGTTAATTTTTTAATTTTAAATAACTGACAATTGATTTGATTGATGTGTGGCAGTTCATTGGGCGGCGGTTTTGCAGGAAGTAACTGTTTGCAATTATCACCACTATTTTGAGTTTTATTTATTTTTGGAGATATCATCCAATCTCTACAATATCCCTTCAAGTTTTCCTCTGCGATTTCTTTCCTTTCTTCAAGGTTAGTTCCGGCTTCTTCCTTATTTCCTTACTTACTTCATATTTTCTAAAAAAATGGGTTTTCGTAAGGATTTGGCAAAGTCCTTTTCTCGATTAACCCAAGAAGAGGTAGAATTATTTTGTAAGGAATATGGTATTGGGAAAGTGTTTAAACAGACTGCTCCTGCTTGTGATGTTCCGATTGACAAATGTCTGGTTGGTTTTATTGCTCTTTATTGTCGTCATTTTGAGTTTTTGAACCTCCGTTATCCATTTTCCCTCTTTGTTTTGAATTTATTGGAGTATTACCGAGTCTCCTTTGGTCAGATTCACCCAAAGGGCATGGCTAGGGTTTTGCATTTTCAGGTTTTGTGCCGTGCCCTTGGATATGATCCTTCATTGTTGCTTTTTCGCCGGTTTTTTCGTTTGGCCGAAAATGGTGACTGGTTCACCTTTGAAACATCCAAGGTTGATGCTTGTCTTATTTCGTCTATGGTTACGACACTTGGTACTTGGAAGGATCGCTTTTTCTGGGTTTCTGATTCTATTATCCCATTCAAAATGGTGTGGAGGCACCCGGATGCCGTTCTCAATGAACCAGAACCCTCTGAATCTGAGTTGAATGATGCTTTTCTCAAAGCCATCCAGGAGTGCCCTTCGAGGGTTCGTCCCTTCCCTGAACATTTTCTAGTTCTATTAGGGGTTAGTAATCCGGTTCTAATGAGGAGTGGCACGGGTATGCATTTTCCTTTTTTGCCCTCTTTGCTTTTTTCTTTATTTATGCCTTATGTGTTTTTGTTTTTTGTTATTTGCAGTTATGTCTGCCCTGGATTTTATCAAGAGTGACGACACTTCTGATGTTGCGTTTGGGGATGTCCCGTCTGTTCATGATGAAAACGTTGTAGTTAGGACTGCTGAGCAAAGGTTTGAGGGTTCGGGTTATGTTAGCACTTCCAATGTTAAAGGTTTTTCCAAGTCTCATGCTCCCAAGGCTTCAACCCGTCGATCTACCCGCCGTTTGTTCAAGGCTGCTCCTCAATCCACTTCTACTGAACCAGTGGAGTTGAGTGATGATATTGAAGCTTCTGAAGATCAAGGTGTTGAAGCAGGTACTGAAAAGGAGAAGAAACTGGTTATTCATGGTAAGAAGGCTTCAGCCAAGAAGGTTATTGTTACCCCTATTCAGGGTTCTTCAAGCAGGGATGTTGAAGGGTTGGATCCAGACGAAGTTTATGTGCCTGGTTGGTCGGTGAAAATTGATGACAATTTCAAGGATCTTGCTGTTTGTGAAGATGCTCTGAGTCACATTGCTCCTCCTTCAGTTCACAATACCATTGCTGAGATGGATGATGACTTGATGTTATCCCGCATGATTTTGAGTACCTGCAACCTTGCTGCCATGCTTCCTCAGGGGATTGCTCGCTTTCGTAAGAGGATGCAAGAATATGAAGAATTCTCTAAAAAGAAAGATAAGATGAAATCTTCAATGGCTGCGATGAAGAAGGGGATAGCAGGGTTTGCTGAGAAAGAAGAAGCGTGGGATAAGAAGGTTAGTGAACTGACTAGGAGGCATGACATTGAAATGAGTGATTTGAAGAAGAGCTTTGAGGCCGATTGGTTGAAGCTTAAAGCTGACAGGGAAGCTTTATCTGTTCAGCAGTGGGCTTTTGATGAGGAGAAGGAAGGGTTGAAAGCTTCGGTTGCTCAAACCACCGGTGATAATCAGTGGTTAATTGAGCAGGGTTTCCAACAGGTTGTTACGTACCTTTTACACTCCAAGGAGTTCAACTCTGCCCTTGGTGAAGTTTACACTAAGTTGCTCAACCTGGGGAAACATCAGGGCCTCATCGCTGGTTATAAGCTTCATGAATCCGACCATCCTTTGGAGAAGTCTCCCTTGTTCCATCTCGAGGCTTCCGATGTTTTCAAGGGCTCCGTTGAACAGATGGAGAGGCTGACCAACCCTTATATTCATCAAGTTTCTGCTTGTTTTGGTAAGCCTCTTACTGTGTTGCAGGACTTGAAACCGGAGGGCCTTAATGAAAAAGTCTGTGCTGAAGTCTTGGGTTCTCTTTCAAGGAAGAGATGCTACTCGGGAGATAGTGATGACACCCTTTCAGGTGGACCGGATGCTTCGAAGGATGCAAGCTTGGAGGCTTCAGCAGTAGGTGGTGATGATGGTGTAAAAGCTAAGAAGTCCAAGAAAGCAAAGAAGGTCAAGGGTGAAGGTTCCGGGGTTTCCAAGCCTTCTGCTGATGTTTAATGGGTATTCATAGCTTTCTTAGCACTTAAAAACAATTTGTGGTTTGTAATGTTAACTTTAGACAATATTAGGTTTTGCAGGAACCCCTAAGGTTCTTGTTATGTGGTTGTGCTTTTAGGCCTGTATGGCCATTTGAACAATATCTAAGCTTGCAAGTCACTAGGACTTGTTTTAACTTGTGTTTGAATGGTTGAAAGTCTCTCAGGGCTTTCTTTGTTATGATATTATGTTTAACTTATTTTCTTTGTGTTGTGTTTTTATACTTGTGCCTATTTCGTTAAGGCAGCTTGGTTGGCTTCAAGCTTTTAAGCTTTTTGGCTATCCATAGGTAGGTTGAAGCCTTTAAGGTTTTGAGTTGTCACATATGTGGCTTGAAGCCTTGAAGGCTTCTTAGTTTTGTAACTTGACTTGGTTTGTATTTCAAGCTTTTATAATTCTTTGTTCAAGTTGTTGTATTATTCTTCGAGTTATATATTTTTCTTGTAACTTTGTCTTTGTCGAGTTTGTGTTGTCTTTATGTGTTTTATACCTTAAAGGGTTCAGTGCTGCAGTCACTTAGCCTTGGTATTTTTAACAAGAAGACATAGCACCTATCCTATTTATTTTCTTGCTTTTTATTTGATTTCATAAGCCTGTTGGTTGATTATTCTTCTAAGGCTTGAGGAACATTTGGTGTAGGTTGTTCAAACCCGTCTATGAGACAATTTTGTTTTTAATTAATAAGTCTCATAGAGTTGTATTGATTTAGGAACTCACCCCTTATATAGGTTCATTCAACCCTTGAACCTATTGAGCGATGTGGCCTGGGAGCTCATCCCCTTACATGGCCCTTGCCATGGAGTTTTTTGCTAGGTTCTCAACCTGATCTTAGGATAGAAAGACAAATTTGATAAAACAACTTCATTCATTCAAGAGATATTTGTTTTTACCAAAGGTGTTCGTAGTGCCATTTTCGAAATACAACTTGTGAAATACAAACCAATCCTTCCTATTTAGACATGGAACTTTTTCAAGGTCTTTCCATTCCAATGCCTTGGAAGCCTTTTACCCTCTGAGTCTACTAGCTTGTAAGATCCACCCTTATGTGCTTCAAGGATGGTATACAGGCCTTCCCATTTTGGGCTAAGCTTTCCTTGGTTCTCTTTTTTGCTAGCTTCATTGTTTCTAAGTACCAGATCTCCTGGCTTGAAGCGTTCGTTCTTGACTCTCTTGTTGTAGTAGGCTTCCATTCGTTGCTTGTACTTTGCTTCTTGAATTGCCGCTTGGTCTCGTGCTTCCTCTAGGAGTTGTAAGTTCAACATGGTCTCTTTTTGGTTTGTTTCGAGATCCATGTTGACAATTCATTGTGTTACAACTCCTACTTCAGCAGGGATCACGGCTTCGGACCCAAATACCAAGCTATAGGGTGTTCTTTTATGGCTTGTTTTTTCGGTTGTTCTTATGGCCCATAGAACACTAGGCAATTCTTCAAGCCAGTTGCTTTCGTATCTTCCCAATCTTGTTTTGATACCTTCCACTATGCTTCGATTTGTTCTTTCAACTTGACCATTTGATTGAGGATAAGCCACTGAGCTGAAAACCTGATCGATTCTGTATTCTTTGCACCAAACGCTGAAAGGCTTTTCAGCGAATTGCTTTCCATTGTCAGTGACAAGTACCCCCGGCAATCCATAACGGCAAATAATGTTTTCCCAAACAAAGTCAATGACCTGTTTGCCTGTGATCTTTGTGAGTGGTTTAACCTCGGGCCACTTGGTGAAATAATCTATTGCTACCAGCAAGAACTTCACCCCACCTTTGCTTGGGGGAAACGGACCGACAATGTCCATTCCCCATTTATAGAATGGTCATGCTGAGGTTATTGGAACCAGGTCATGCTTGGGACCTTTTGGGATTGGTGCATGAATTTGGCAAGCATCACATTTCCTTAATTTCTCAACGGTATCCCGGTGCATTGAGGGCCAAAAATACCCAAGGTTCATAAGTTTTGCAACCACCGAATTAGCTCCAAAATGAGCTCCGCATATACCTTCGTGAATTTCTTTGATCAAATACTGACTTTGCTCGGGACCCACACATCTTAGCAAGGGAGCAAGATAACCCTTTTTATAAAGGGTTTCACCCTGTAGTACATACTGCCTTGCCTTCATCTTAACCCTTTCAGCTTCTATTTGATCAATTGGCAATTCACAATTTTTAAGGAATTTCTTGATTGGAGTCATCCAATTTGGATCTTCCTCGGTGACTACGTCTTGAACTTCTAACTCATCGATTGATGGAGTCTTTAACACTTCTACCAACACCTTCTTGGTAAGGTGGGAAAAAGTGAGAGATGCAAGCTTACTCAAAGCATCCGCTTTTTTGTTTTGAGATCTGGGAATTTGTTTGATGTTGCATGTTTGAAAAGTATTCATCAGTTCCTTGGATTTTTCTTTGTATCTTTTCATGTTGGGCTCCTTTGCAACGTAGCTATCGTTCACTTGGCTCGAGACCAACAACGAATCTGTGAACACTTCAAGCTTTTGGACCTTCATTTCTTTAGCCAATCTTAGGCCGGCGATCAGTGCCTCGTATTCAGCCTCGTTGTTTGTGGTCTGAAAATCAAAACGGAGAGCGTACGTGAATTCCAACCCTTCTGGGTTGATCAAAATGAGCCCAACCCCTGACCCTTCAACGCTTTAATCCCCATCGGTGAAAAGCTTCCAGGCTTCAAGGTCTGAAGGTTCAGTGGTGGCGGTGTTCACTTCAGTGACTGTTTACTCTGGGACTTCTATAATGAAATCAGCCAAAACTTGGGCTTTAATAGCTTTTCTTTGGACGTAGGTGATGTTATGCTCACCTAGTTCCACTGCCCATTTGGCCAATCTCCCCTAGTTTTCTGGTTTTTCAAGCACACTCTTAATAGGTTGGACGGTGACCACTTGTATAGGGTGTGCTTGAAAATACCTTTAAAGCCTTCTATCTGTTTGAACTAGGGCTAGGGCAAGTTTTTCAAGGGGAGGATATTTGGTTTCAGCCAATTTTAGAGTTTTGCTGAAGAAATAGACGGGTACCTGGGCCTTTTCTCGCTCGATGGTGAGGACCGCGCTTATGGCTTCCTCAACGACTGAAAGGTACACCGAGATTGACTCCCCCGTTTCCGGAGCTGCAATGTTAGGTAAGGAAGCGAGATGTTGTTTCATTTGGTTGAAGGCTTCTTCAGCCTCCTCGGTCCATTTGAAGTCTTTCTTATCAGAGCAGTTCTTGAGCGTTTTGTAGAAGGGCAATGTAACACCTCGTTAAAGCACGTCCAATGATATATTGACACGTGTAATAAACCCTAATAAAGTCAAACCTTGAATTTAAGGGACTAATTTTTCGAAAAATCGAAAAACTTTAATTATAAACAAACTGGAAGTATTCACATAACTTAAATAAGTTTTTAAATAACCTTTTATGGTTTTATATTCACGAATGAGCCACTTGTTGATCAAGTGTAGCCGTTTGTGTAATTAATTGAAAGTTTGCGCAATAAAGGGGTTAAAAGCGTCAGCATGTTAATTCTTACCTCTGTGTGACCTTTTAACAAATCGAGAGCTTCATGATATATGATTATACTCTCGGGAATGCCAATCGTTGACCGTCCAAGGCTTTTGTGCCTTTAAGTGACGTTACGCGCAACTTTCTAAATATAAGGGACTAAAAGTGTCAATACGTTTAATTATACCTCTGAATGACCTTTTAGGGAACCCGGAGCATTGTGGTGTTTAATAATACTCCCAAGAATGCTTAATATGAATTAAATAAGGCTTCAACGCTATTAATTGATGAAATGCGCAAGTTTGCGCATTAGAGGGGCCTAAAGCGTCAACTTTTGAATCTACGCCTTTTTGCGATCATTTAAACGATCGAAAGCATAGAAATAATTAAACTCATGTTTGGGAAGGCCCATTATGGGTTATGGAAGGCTTGGATGTCATTTAACGACATTTCGCGCTACCTTGTGCGATTAAAGGACTATTTGCGTCAAACTGCAAAAGTATGTCGATTCGTATGATTCGGACCTTCCGGAATATGACCATGAGTTAAACATGCCCTAATTATCTTTTATATAGGTTAGGTATGGGCTTAGAGGTGTTCGATGCGCAAAAATAAACTTTTACGTCATGCAGGGACTAAAAGTGTCAAAAAGTGCACAAGTTTGCATTTTCGCGCATATCTCGCATTCTGAATATCCCAGGACACCCAAAAATTTATGTAAGCACTAAAATATTTTATTTTAGTATTCGGCATGATAAAATTCCACTCGTCGCGTAATTTGGACCATTTTTAGCGTCTGTCCGTGTTTCGTCGTAATTCGACGCACAACGGGACCGTACGGCCAAACGAACCGACATCCGACATGTTTTTTAGCATGTTTCATGTTCCCCATGTTTAGGCATCATTATAGAGCCTTGAAATGGGGTTAACGGGGCTTAAATGTGCCAAGAATCAAGTGTTTAGCATACAGGGGCCAAAACTGTCAAAAAACTAAAACTTTCAGGTGGTCAGCCCAGGAGTGTCGCGGAAGAATCAGTGACACCTTCCGCGTGTCGCCTGAGATGCACATTTTCAGCAAACCAGTTTCAGCAATCTGGGCTGAATTCAGGGGTTTTAATACAACTTTTGCAATACCTTGAGCTGGTTTTCGACCCCCATTGTATTGTAATACTATGTGCTACAATGAAAGGCTAGGATTAATCCTTCTTAACACATGTAATGATCTCAATGATCCTAACTTCCTATAAATAGCATGGGCCTTCATTGGGTTCTTTGCTCATTTCATTCAAGATCAACTCTAAGTTGGGGTTTTCACTTGTTGAAGCTTCATACCTGAGTTTTCTTGATCTTGATCTTGATCCTGATCCTTGCTTGGACCCTTTGTAAGTTCCCTTTCGTATTTAGTTTAATTTTTAGCGGTTATAGCCGAAAAGTCAAACGTTCGATAAACGCTTGACCTTTTTAAACGGCTAAGCCATGGTTCGCAATGAACATGGCTACGTGACCGTAATTAGGTAGGTAGTTAACCCTCAAAAGGGCGCCTCCTAATTACCACGTTTACTTAGTTTAATTGTCGGGTCAAATTAAAGTCAAACGGGTTAATTTAAATGAAATTCATAACTATTAATATAAAAGTTATAAAATCAGTTTTGCCACTTTAATAACTTGGTAAATATTAGTTGAACATGTTTAAACATGATTCAACCCGATAATTCTAAGTATAGGCCTGGTTCGGAGCCGAAAGTCGCAAAAGTTGACTTTTGCTTTGACTTTCAGTTCTGACCCGATTTAGCTTAGTTTAGATATGCCTTAGGATTCCATTAGGACCATATTATATGTTACTATAACCTCCTGAAATTATACTACTTGATCCTTTAGAATTAGAGTTCATTACATGTTTCCATAATGCCTAAATGTGTCACACCATAATGCCCTTTTGATATTAAAACAAGATTTTTGAAAATGTGGAAGGACTAAAACCTTTATTACTGATTTATAAACATGTCCATAAAATTTCACATCAGTTCGTGGTCAAAAATAGGAGTTATGCGCAATAGCGTAAATTGAAAGCTTCTTTATTAATTAAACGGCAATTTCGGCATAAAGCCTATTTAAACTCAAATTTTGTCATCAAACCTTTTACCTACTGATATAATATAATATTTAGGGATTTTTGGAAATTTTTATAAAATTTTAATCTGATCATAACATAGAGTATCGCATACACTCGGTAATTGACGATAATACCCTTTTCACTAATAAAATGAGTTTTTACACATCCTTTACATACCAAACCTTTTTCTACTGATTTTATATGGTAAATAAGTTATTTTAAACAGTAAAGGTTGATCAAAATCTCAGATTTCATTAATCAACCCGAATATCGTCAAATACCGACTTTTATGCGATTTAGGCGCATAGTATGGTTTAAAACCATATTGGGCACCTAAAGCTTGATACCTACTGATGTTATGAATAATTTTTTATACTTTAACAGTAAATAAAAGTTTTGAACTCAGATTTCCAAAATTAAAGCATATGTGAAATGACCAAAATGCCCCTACGGTGCATAGTTTGTCCATAAATGATAAATTTCACATATGTGAGATATTTTACTGATATAACTTATTAAAATAAATATATTTACTAATCATTTTAGACCAAAACCTCAGATTATCATTTAACCTCTCTTATAACCTTTAAAATGACCAAAATACCCCTACGGGGCATAAATTGGTTTTAAATTCATTTTGGGCATAATGGAAGTTAACCTACTGATATCACAACATATTTAAGGCATATTAACTTATGGAACATGTTTATGACTCTTATGGTTACCCGTTACGCATGTTTCGCGTTCGGATCGGTTTATGTAACTAGTTTGCATAAATAACCGAAACGGGTCAAACCTTATCATTTTCACTTCAAAATCCAGAATGTGTTTAGTTTGCCCATATTATACAAGTCTCCAAACTTGTCGGGTCTAAATCACATTCTGAACCGGTCCACGCTTAATCTTGCGTTTTGAACCGTAAACCCTACCTTAAAACTAACCGGTCTAAGTTTCAACTTAAACAAGACCCGTTAGGAATCTAATAGGTTAATAAAACCTTCGTTCCAGATTAAGAGCCCCAGTAGAAGTACTTGTGCTTGCTGATTTGATATACGGCTGGGATTGAATTTATATTTAGCTCAGGTAAATACTTTTAACTTATTTTCCCTTCTACGGGCTTGGGATACGGTATTATAAAAATACCGCTTGGTCGGGTGTAGAAACCTTTTAATCGGAGATGATTGAATTGCATAATCCCATTTTAATCTGTATTGATTGATAACAAATAACATTAGGGGTTAATGACCGTGTCCTGGATATCCTTGGCTCATTTAAAAAGTGAATGGCCATAACTTAAGCACAAGGTGTAGGCATAACACCTCCTGTTGCGTATGTAAAAGATATACTCAATCGTAAGGTGTCTTCTTGTGAGTTATATTTATGGTGTGTCGATTAATCTTGACCGGCTTGTATTGTAAAATCACCGGCCCTAAATGTTGGACAAACATGTAAATCGGATACAAGATTTTTATTAATAAAATTGTCCCAAGTTATAAAAAGTTTTGTGCCTTGTGCATTCAAATCGATTTTCTTAAACATTTTCAAAATGAGTCAGTTAATTGTATTTACCAGTGTAAACTGACGTATTTTCCAAAAAAGGTTAAGTGGCAGGTACTGTACGTAATTGGCTAGGAGCTCAGGGCGTTAATAGGGAATCTTGCAAGTTCTAGATGCCTGAAGTCTGTTGAACAGTTTTCTTTTATTTGATCCGCCTGTGTATCCATCTTACTTTTCGTTGTAATATTTGATATTACTTTTGAATCGGATTGTAATATATTTATCTTTTACTTCCGCTGTGCATTTAAAATTGTGTTGTTTGACTATGATGATATCAACTACGTCACGATACTCCCCACCGGGCCCACCGGTAATACGTGGAAATATTGGGGTGTGATAGGTTGGTATCAGAGCCAACATTGAGTGAATTAAACACTGGCCTTTTGTGTTTAATCTCAATGACACAGTAGCACATACCTTGACCTTCTGAGTCTAGACTTAACATAGGATATACTATCAATCCTAATCTGGAATTTATTGCTTCCGATTTCTTCTATATTTTGGATATATTGCTAAGCAAAGAAGCCGTAATGGAAATTCTCCTCATCCGGAGCCTTGAAATGTTGAGCTTCGTACCGCGGCTAGAATGAAACACGCGTCCAGGGAGAAAACATTCAGAAGCAAAGTGAAGAAGAAAACTCCTTTTTGCTAGAGATCGTTTCTTTAATAGTCCTTATAAGGACATAATTATCTTTCAGTCCCTTCGAGGACAATATTATTCCTTTCAAGTCCCATCTAGGGCACACCTGTACTTTTTAATTTTGTAGTGGAATGATTAAATTTAAATTTTCATTCTAAACATGAAAAATGATATAAATAGTAACATTCCTTTTATAAGATCTACCATTATATAAAATGGCGAAATCTAAAAAGGACAAGACCTAGCCACGTGTCATTTAAGACAGGGCCAAGATGGTAGTTCCTTAATTAGATTCAGATCCTTATTAATATCTCAAAATAGGATTGTTCAGCGCTTAATATTAAAAAGAATCGTAAAGGTAAAACCTAGCCTATATGTCGTTCAGACAAGGCCCAGATGGTAAAACCTATTCAAAAGATTCAAAAAAAAAATCCTTGTTAACACCTAAGAACGTGTTAATACTCTTGACAAAATGTGATTCGAGAAAATCACAATAGTCATCCTTAAATTGGATCTTTCCAATTTTTTTTTATCTAGCCTAGTGACTCAGAAGTCATGGCTCAACCTTATCTCGCCTAGTGACTCAGAATTCCTGGCTTAAATCATCAAATAAGATGATCATATTGTTAGCACCTAAAAACGTGTTAGCATTGTTGACAAAAGTGATTCAAGAAAATCACAATAGTCACCCCTATATTGAAATTTTCAAATTTCTTGATTTGGCTTAATGATCCAGAAATCATGGCTTGTATCATCCTATAAGATGATCATATTATAAGCATCCGTTAGTGATGAAGTGCCTACGGGCTAAGCTTGTTGTCCGATAAGACAACGACAGTGGTAGTCTCTGACCCCTGTCTAAAAATGTTGGATTACATCCAAGCATAATAGTCTGTATGATCCCTACGATCTCGACTAATAGCATCTAAAAAGATGATCATATCATAAATATCCCTCAGAAGGGAAATGCCCACGGGCTATATCTATTGTCCTAAAAGACAAAAGACAGTTGTAGTCTTCGACTCGCTGTTAAGAAAAGTAAACAACTATGCTCAAACCTTTAATGCCTCGATTCCCTAAAATCGTGGCTTATAAATCTAAAACTATCCTTGTGATTAGGCCTTTTGTGGCACTTTAATATCCTTAATGTTTTATATACTAGGATAGATTATAATGAAAATACTAATAAAATTAACAAATTAACCCATATGGTTTATATTACCATGGTTAATGAATCGTCAAAAATGAGGATTCCATAATAACCTTTGAATAAATCATTGTCAATATTTATGTAGCAATCAAGTTACATGGCTGGATCAGAGGAGGTCAACAGCCACCCGAAGGAGAACAATGATACTACCAGAATTAATATAACTGGTGCGGAACTGCAGGCATTAATAGATAATGTTGTTACTCGGGCTCTTGACAGACAATATAATGAATCAAGTGATACCCACTCTAAGACTCTATTTGTGGCTCGTAGTAAGCCCCCTACTAAAACACATGAATCGAAGAAGGACGATGTTCATCACTCATCAAATCAGAGGAGTGTCCCGTCCAGACAGATTGTGCTCCATCAAGAGGCACCAGTTAAGAGCTGCTCATATAAATATTTTGTCTCCTGCAAGCCCAGAGACTTTACAGGAGAGGAAGGAGCCATCGATTGCATGACATGGCTCGAAGAGATGGACACTGTTGTTGACATCAGCGGTTGTGCAGAACAAGATGTTGTGAAATTTCTTTCACAATCATTTAAAGGAGAAGCGTTGGCATGGTGGAGATCATTGCTCCAAGCCACGGGAAAGGTCCCACTTTACAACTTATCTTGGGATCAATTTGTTGCATTAATCAAGGAAAACTATTGCCCTCAGCATGAGGTAGAAAAGATAGAATCAGACTTCTTGACTCTGGTCATGAAGAATTTGGATTGTCAGGCATATGTGACAAGTTTCAACACTATGTCCCGCCTAGTTCCTTATTTAGTCACCCCTGAACCTAAACGCATAGCGCGTTTCATTGGAGGCCTAGCACCAGAGATAAAGGGAAATGTTAAAGCATCTAGGCCTACCACATATAGGTCCGCGGTGGACTTATCCTTATCTCTCACCTTAGATGCGATCAGAAATAAGTCTGTTAAGGCTTCTGGCGAGGGAAAAAGGGAAAGAGAGGAGGAGAACTCTCATCAATCTGACAAGAAGAAAAAAGGAAGTTTTAAGAACAAGAAAGGTTCTGAGTTTAAGAAAAACTCTAGTCAGTCTAATGACAGACCCATATGCAGTAACTGCAGAAAGCAACATTCTGGGAAATGTACAATCGACCCACATGCTAAATTGTGTGGAATTTGCAAGACCAAGGGTCACAAGACTTTATATTGCAAGGAGTTGAAGAACGCGACATGTTACAATTGTAACGAAGAAGGGCACATCAAAACCAACTGCCCAAAACTTGTAGAGAAGCATGGAGAGGCCAGGAAGACAAACGTATGAGTCTTCCAGAGGAACGCCCAGGAGATAGAACAGAATGATGACACTATAGCAGGTACCCCTCCTTATCAATAAGTTTATGCAGAAATTTATTTGATTCTGACACAGATAAGTCTATTATGGACAATAAATGTTGTAAGCTGTGTATCCGCCTATTAGGACCTTAGGCTTATAACGCAATGTAGAAATTGACCGATGATACTTTAGAAAATACTCCAACAAACCTTGGATAGATATTTATATCCATTAGGAATTGCTCTTTTATGATATCCCCATGGCAAGCTTTCAAGCTATCCAAATTCATCAATATAATAAAGACGGATGTGACGTTTTGATCCCCTGTCAAAAAGGTGATGGACTAGGTCCAAACCTTAAATACCATTGATGGTCTTCTATGACCTAGGCTAAGAAATATTGATATATTTTAAAAATAACGTTCATTAAGAATGTTAGTACTATACTGGCCTGTATGGTTTAATTAAACCATGGTTAGTATATGTTAAGGCCATCAGGGTGATGAATAGCAGTTGTTGGATTGCAACTAAGAAATCGATTCATTTGGTGATAAGAACCAAATACCGAGTATGACAAACTCGGATAAGACGGTCGTTGATCGTGTTATGGATAATGTGACACATGCTAATGATGCTACAAGTGTAAACCTTAGAATTTCCAAGGATGTTCTCCAAGCTATGATGGACGCGGCTGTTGGGAAAGCTGTGAAGGAGGCCGTGAAAGAGGTCCAAGAGCCAAATGTTACTTGCTCCAAATCCTTCATAAATCATAAGTATAGCAAACTTTTAAAATCCTTCATAAGAACCCTAGATATTAAATGTAAGGTAAAATTTGCAGACAGAATCATAGGAACCATTTCTTCTGTTCCTGTCAGAGATCTTCAGTTGTAAGGTTCTAAATGTACCCTCGCTCCAGATGAAGTATGTCAGAATATGTAGGTGATATCTCTTGATCTCTATCGATTAAGAATACCAGATGGTATGACAAAAAGCGCCATATGAGGGTTGGTGTATCTGAACAAGTTCCATAGATTGCTTTCATGCCTGATCAACATGGAGGTTTAATGCATGGAACCACAAGATATTACAATATACATATGATGCTAAAAGTCAACTAATGGTATTCAAAAAAGATATCCAAGACAAAATTGTCCAAGTAAGTGTCCTTGATTGAGAAATCTGTGGACTCGTAACATAAATGTGCCGATTATCCAACTCAGACACAGATAAATAAACTGGAGCATGAGATTTGGAAAATCTCTGTAACCCCTAGGTATTTTGATTATCTTCTCCTAAGATTACCATGTTTACCTCCTGAGGCAAGTAGAGTTAAGATTAACATCCCGCTTAGGGCTGCATTACTGTTAAATTTCCATGATAACTAGTACCATCACTGGGAGAATAGAAACCCTAATTAAGATGAATTTCAAGATAAAGGTTCTTAAAGATTAATTCATGATTATAAGAAATTCAATTTTATATATTAAGAAAGACGGTTCATTTTGCTTATGCAATGATTACCGCAACCCTATTTAGGCAACGATTAAAAATCGCCATCGACTGCCCAGGATCGTCAACTTGTTTGACTAATTGTAAGAATTAGCTATTCCTTAAGATTGGTTATGCAGTGGTTGGAATAACCATCTCGCCTTAAGATAAGCTTTTTCTATAATAGTTGTTATATAAATATCAAGGCTGCTCCTTGGGAGACCTTGCATAGATGGAATGTTAAACATCTATTGTTAGAATAATAGATTGGTAAGTCCAATTATCGAGATCTGAAAGTTGTATTGGAAACAACAAATAAGATCATTCGAATTCATAATCATCTTAAAATTTGCCAGTAATCGGCAGAAAAAAAAATTAAGGATCGATAAAAGTCGCAACCTTCATAAGTCCTTAATAAGGAATAAGGTTCAATCGAAGGTATCGCCCTAAGAAGGGTGTGCTAAATTTTAATTCCTCCGGGTAAGTTAAGCCCTAGATATATAGGAACATTCGGAAAATCGAATGCAACAAAGGTCAATAAGCCTATAAGCAAAAACCTATATAAGGAGATTAGTGGAGCTCGCAATGCGACCCACACTGATGATTCAAGGATATGCTTCGCCAATATATTGGAACACACTGTCATAATGATAGGTAGATTAAAGAAAACTTTATGATATAATAAGAAACCTGTATCGATTAAGGATCGGCAGGTTAAGAAGCTCCAGAAGGATACATGTACCTATTATGGAGGTCAACTGGGGTGCCTTAGAGGCCCAAATGTACTGGGGAAGATTAAGCCCAATATAATACAGAAAGTACTTCCTTTACTTTAAATCTAGAGGTCGAGATTTCTTTTAAGGGGGTGAGGATGTAACACCTCGTTAAAGCACGTCCAATGATATATTGACACGTGTAATAAACCCTAATAAAGTCAAACCTTGAATTTAAGGGACTAATTTTTCGAAAAATCGAAAAATTTTAATTATAAACAAACTGGAAGTATTCACATAACTTAAATAAGTTTTTAAATAACCTTTTATGGTTTTATATTCACGAATGAGCCACTTGTTGATCAAGTGTAGCCGTTTGTGTAATTAATTGAAAGTTTGCGCAATAAAGGGGTTAAAAGCGTCAACATGTTAATTCTTACCTCTGGGTGACCTTTTAACAAACCGAGAGCTTCATGATATATGATTATACTCTCGGGAATGCCAATCGTTGACCGTCCAAGGCTTTTGTGCCTTTAAGTAACGTTACGCGCAACTTTGTAAATATAAGGGACTAAAAGTGTCAATACGTTTAATTATACCTCTGAATGACCTTTTAGGGAACCCGGAGCATTGTGGTGTTTAATAATACTCCCAAGAATGCTTAATATGAATTAAATAAGGCTTCAACGCTATTAATTGATGAAATGCGCAAGTTTGCGCATTAGAGGGGCCTAAAGCGTCAACTTTTGAATCTACGCCTTTTTGTGATCATTTAAACGATCGAAAGCATAGCAATAATTAAACTCATGTTTGGGAAGGCCCATTATGGGTTATGGAAGGCTTGGATGTCATTTAACGACATTTCGCGCTACCTTGTGCGATTAGAGGACGATTTGCGTCAAACTGCAAAAGTATGTCGATTCGTATGATTCGGACCTTCCGGAATATGACCATGAGTTAAACATGCCCTAATTATCTTTTATATAGCTTAGGTATGGGCTTAGAGGTGTTCGATGAGCAAAAATAAACTTTTACGTCATGCAGGGACTAAAAGTGTCAAAAAGTGCAAAAGTTTGCATTTTCGTTCATATCTCGCATTCTGAATATCCCCGGACACCCAAAAATTTATGTAAGCACTAAAATATTTTATTTTAGTATTTGGCATGATAAAATTCCACTCGTCGCGTAATTTGGAGCATTTTTAGCATCCGTCCGTGTTTCGTCGTAATTCGACGCACAACGGGACCGTACGGCCAAACGAACCGACATCCGACATGTTTTTGAGCATGTTTCATGTTCCCCATGTTTAGGCATCATTATAGAGCCTTGAAATGGGGTTAACGGGGCTTAAATGTGCCAAGAATCAAGTGTTTAGCATACAGGGGCCAAAACTGTCAAAAAACTGAAACTTTCAGGTGGTCAGCCCAGGAGTGTCGCGGAAGAATTAGTGACACCTTCCGCGTGTCTCCTGAGATACACATTTTCAGCAAACCAGTTTCAGCAATCTGGGCTGAGTTCAGGGGTTTTAATGCAACTTTTGGAATACCTTGAGCTGGTTTTCGACCCCCATTGTATTGTAATACTATGTGCTACAATGAGAGGCTAGCATGGGCCTTCATTGGGTTCTTTGCTTATTTCATTCAAGATCAACTCTAAGTTGGGGTTTTCACTTGTTGAAGCTTCATACCTGAGTTTTCTTGATCTTGATCCTAGCTTGGACCCTTTGTAAGTTCCCTTTCGTATTTAGTTTAATTTTTAGCGGTTATAGCCGAAAAGTCAAACGTTCGATAAACGCTTGACCTTTTTAAACGGCTAAGCCATGGTTCGCAACGAACATGGCTACGTGACCGTAATTAGGTAGGTAGTTAACCCTCAAAAGGGCGCCTCCTAATTACCACGTTTACTTAGTTTAATTGTCGGATCAAATTAAAGTCAAACGGGTTAATTTAAATGAAATTCATAACTACTGATATAAAAGTTATAAAATCAGTTTTGCCACTTTAATAACTTGGTAAATATTAGTTGAACATGTTTAAACATTATTCAACCCGACAATTCTAAGTATAGGCCCGGTTCGGAGCCGAAAGTCGCAAAAGTTGACTTTTGCTTTGACTTTCAGTTCTGACTCGATTTAGCTTAGTTTAGATATGCCTTAGGATTCCATTAGGACCATATTATATGTTAGTATAACCTCCTGAAGTTATACTACTTGGTCCTTTAGAATTAGAGTTCATTACATGTTTCCATAATGCCTAAATGTTGACCATAATGCCCTTTTGATATTAAAACAAGATTTTTGAAAATGTGGAAGGACTAAAACCTTTATTACTGATTTATAAACATGTCCATAAAATTTCACAACAGTTCGTGGTCAAAAATAGGAGTTATGCGCAATAGCGTAAATTGAAAGCTTCTTTATTAATTAAACGGCAATTTTGGCATAAAGCCTATTTAAACTCAAATTTTGTCATCAAACCTTTTACCTACTGATATAATATAATATTTAGGGATTTTTGGAAATTTTTATAAAATTTTAATCTGATCATAACATAGAGTATCGCATACACTCGGTAATTGACGATAATACCCTTTTCACTAATAAAATGAGTTTTTACACATCCTTTACATACCAAACCTTTTTCTACTGATTTTATATGGTAAATAAGTTATTTTAAACAGTAAAGGTTGATCAAAATCTCAGATTTCATTAATCAACCCGAATATCGTCAAATACCGACTTTTATGCGATTTAGGCGCATAGTATGGTTTAAAACCATATTGGGCACCTAAAGCTTGATACCTACTGATGTTATGAATAATTTTTTATACTTTAACAGTAAATAAAAGTTTTGAACTCAGATTTCCAAATTAACCCTTAAAGCATATGTGAAATGACCAAAATGCCCCTACGGTGCATAGTTTGGCCATAAATGATAAATTTCACATATGTGAGATATTTTACTGATATAACTTATTAAAATAAATATATTTACTAATCATTTTAGACCAAAACCTCAGATTATCATTTAACCTCTCTTATAACCTTTAAAATGATCAAAATACCCCTACGGGGCATAAATTGGTTTTAAATTCATTTTGGGCATAATGGAAGATAACCTACTGATATCACAACATATTTAAGGCATATTAACTTATGGAACATGTTTATGACTCTTATGGTTACCCGTTACGCATGTTTCGCGTTCGGATCGGTTTATGTAACTAGTTTGCATAAATAACCGAAACGGGTCAAACCTTATCATTTTCACTTCAAAATCCAGAATGTGTTTAGTTTGCCCATATTATACAAGTCTCCAAACTTGTCGGGTCTAAATCACATTCTGAACCGGTCCACGCTTAATCTTGCGTTTTGAACCATAGACCCTACCTTAAAACTAACCGGTCTAAGTTTCAACTTAAACAAGACCCGTTAAGAATCTAATAGGTTAATAAAACCTTCGTTCCAGATTAAGAGCCCCAGTAGAAGTACTTGTGCTTGCTGATTTGATATACGGCTGGGATTGAATTTATATTTAGCTCAGGTAAATACTTTTATCTTATTTTCCCTTCTACGGGCTTGGGATACGGTATTATAAAAATACCGCTTGGTCGGGTGTAGAAACCTTTTAATTGGAGATGATTGAATTGCATAATCCCATTTTAATTTGTATTGATTGATAACAAATAACATTAGGGGTTAATGACCGTATCCTGGATATCCTTGGCTCATTTAAAAAGTGAATGGCCATAACTTAAGCACAAGGTGTAGGCATAACACCTCCTGTTGCGTATGTAAAAGATATGCTCAATCGTAAGGTGTCTTCTTGTGAGTTATATTTATGGTGTGTCGATTAATCTTGACCGGCTTGTATTGTAAAATCACCGGCCCTAAATGTTGGACAAACATGTAAATCGGATACAAGATTTTTATTAATAAAATTGTCCCAAGTTATAAAAAGTTTTGTGCCTTGTGCATTCAAATCGATTTTCTTAAACATTTTCAAAATGAGTCAGTTAATTGTATTTACCAGTGTAAACTGACGTATCTTCCAAAAAAGGTTAAATGGCAGGTACTGTACGTAATTGGCTGGGAGCTCAGGGCGTTAATAGGGAATCTTGCAAGTTCTAGATGCCTAAAGTCTGTTGAACAGTTTTCTTTTATTTGATCCACCTGTGGATCCATCTTACTTTTCGTTGTAATATTTGATATTACTTTTGAATCGGATTGTAATATATTTATCTTTTGCTTCCGCTGTGCATTTAAAATTGTGTTGTTTGACTATGATGATATCAACTACATCACGATACTCCCCACCGGGCCCACCGGTAATACGTGGAAATATCGGGGTGTGACAGGCAAAGACCTTTCAGCTAACTTGGAGGTAAAACGCTTCAAAGCTGCAAGCTTCCCATTTAAGCTTTCAACCTCTTTCTTGCTCCTTGGTGGTTTGGTTTCTAACACTGCTTTCACCTTGTTTGGATTGGCTTTGATGCTTTGTTTTCCCACAATGTGTCCAATGATTTTTCCTTCCTCAAACCCAAAGGAATATTTTTCAAGGTTGAGTTTCATATTGACCTTCCTTAGGTTCTTGAATGTTTCTTGGATGTCATCGAGCATTTGATACTCTGTCTTGCTTTTAATCACCAAGTCGTCGACATATGCCTCCATGTTTTTACCGATTTGACTTGCAAAGGCCTTATCAACTAGGCGTTGATAGGTTGCTCCAGCGTTCTTAAGGCCAAAAGGCATCTTTTGCTAACAGAATATCCCTTTGTCCGTATGAAAGGCTGACTTTTCTTCATCCTCTTCCTTAATGAGGACTTGATGGTAACCTTTGTAGGCATCGAGAAAGCATTTGAACGGGTAACCAGTAAGGGAGTCGACCTTGAGATCAATTTCTGGTAACTGGTAGCAATCTTTAGGACAAGCCTTGTTGAGATCCTTGAAATCTATGCACATTCTCCATTAATTGTCCGGCTTTCGGACCATCACCGGGTTTGCAACCCAGGATTGATACTTGACCTCGCGGAGAATGCCGGCTGACACAAGCTTTTCAACCTCTTGGCATGCGGCCAAGCTTCTTTCGGGTGCTAAACTTCGTTTCTTTTGGACGACAGGCTTGACGTTGGGTGGTATCTTTAATTCATGCTCAGCGATGCTTCGAGGGATGCCCGTCATATCTTCCGGGCACCAAGCAAAGACATCACTGTAATGTGCTAATAGCTTTTCAAGATACGAGAGGGTCTCTTGTGAAAGGCTTGGATTGACCCTTATCTTTTGCTCGGGGTACTTGGGATTTATCGTCAACCTTTGTTTGTCTTCTTCATTTTTGGAACTTTCTCCTTCAATCATGTAGGCCTCTTGGGAAGGTTGAAGGGTTGCAATCCCCCTTTCGGTGGGAAACTTGACAGAGCCATGGCCAACAGACACAGCCATGTAAAATGCACAGTGTCCCGGCCTTCCAATGATCATGTCATAGTTTGAAGGTATGTTGATGACTACAAAGGTGAGCGGTTGGACTCTCTCCTTCGGACCTTCGCTGAAACGAACATCAAGTGTCAGTTGCCCTAAAGACTTGAGGGGTACGTCGGCAATACCTTTTATGGAGGTTCCAGAGGGTTGAAGCCTTGAACGTTCTTCATTGCTTAGACGGTTGAAGAACTTTTCAAACATGATTTCGGTAGCAGCACCAGTGTCTATGTATGCTCTATTTGTTTGCAATGTTCCCACAGTGGCCTCAACCACAAGAGGGTTTGAAAGAGGGTATTTTTCGGTTGGGGGGAAACAAACACACTGAAGCTCCCAAGCTTCCAACCGCTGCCTTTTGTTTGGAACCTTTCCATCGAAATCGACCATATTGACTTCCTTGCCTTTTCCTTCAGCCATTTTGTCCCTTACTCCCTTAACCAAGTGAGCAAGTTCCCCGGACTTGACGGCTTCTTCGATTCTCTTTTTAAGTTGGAAGCAACCATTAGTATGGTGCCCCTTTTCTTCATGAAATTCACAATATTGTGTGGAGTTTTCATTCTTCCTGATTTTGGGGAGAGGCCCAGGAGGCCGAAAGTTCTGCTTGACTTCTTCCGTTGCCAGGATTTCTTGAGGAGTCTTTGTGAGGGTGTGAAACTTATGCCTTTCTCTCTAGTGGAAGGGTTCCGACCTTCATGCCTTCGATGGTCTGAGCCCTTTTGACGTCTGTCATAGGGGTTAAAGTTTCCTCTTTTTCTGGCTGGGCTGTTGCTTCGCCAACTGGATCCTCTTTTCCTTTGCTCTTTCATATCTACTGCCTCCTCTCCCCGGATATGGGCTTCCGCCCTTTCGAGAGCTTCTTCCAGGGTTTTGGGCAAGGATTTGTTGAAATCTCTTATGAGATATTTTGAGGTGATAGCGTTCATAAAACCAGCTACTCTCATTTTTTCGTCTGCCCCTACATATGTTAGACCCTCCTTCTTGTATCGTTCGATAAACTCTCGAAGACTTTCCTTATCACGTTGTTTTATCTGAAAGATTACTGTTGCATCTTTGATATATCGCCTTTTTGGGAGAAATTGGCCAGGAAACCCTTGCTGAGGTCGTCGAAGCTTCGAATGCTTCGAGCAGGTAAATCATTGAACCAGATCCTGGCTGATCCGACAAGGGTTTGCATGAACATTAGACAACATTCAGCGTTTGACCATTTCTCAATCCTTGCTGCACCGGTAAATATCTGAAGATGGTCCTCAGGGTCTTCAGTCCCATCATACGTTTTGATGTGAGGAGGCATCTTGATCTTTGTTTGAAAATCATAATCAGCTATTTGCTGTGAAAAGCATGAAAGGTTGCTCGGCTTGTAGGGTTTGGCCAAATCTTCTCCGACCCTTGCACTCGCGTTGTTGCCATTGTTACTGTTCCCTTGAGTGGCCAGCACCTGATTGACAAATGCTGCCATGGGAAGTTGGCCATCATCTGGGGCATAAGGTTGAAGCCTTGAAGGCTTCCGGGTGCAACAGGGTAACTAACTCCCAAAGGGGTACTCATTACAGCACTTCGTGCCAAGGGGAGCACGGACAAAGCTTGTTCCCATGAAGTTGTTGTGGAAGCTGGAAGGCTTGTCGCTGGGGATTGCAGGAGCTAGTCAAGAGTCAGCTCATTCCCCAAAGGAGCACCACTTGTAACTGGTTGGGAAGAGAAGAGAGGATATGTTGTAGGATTCGGCCTTGTGGACAGATATGGATTAGGGTTTGGAGGATTACTGGGACCAGCCTCGTCCCTAGATGTAAAAGGAGGGACGGGGGGTCCGGGAGATAACGTCGGCTCTGGCTCATCATAGTCTAGACGAATCCTCACTCCCTTGTCCCTTTCCCTACTAACATATTGGTTTAGTAGAGACCTCAACTCAAGAAAGTTGTTGGCAACCCCCTCAGGGGTAAGTTCAACACGTGCTAGAGTGTCAGAGACACCAACGTTGGGGGAAGGGACTCCGGATCTGGACGGAGTTGGAGTGTTGAAATTGAGAAACTCGGGAGTGCTCCCCGGAGTTGAGAAAGAGGTTGGTATAGCCACATGAGCTTGGCTAGTACCCGGGGTTGAGGTGTTTGGGACCTGATTTACTTCTCCCGGGGATCCACTTTTTGACATGGTAGTTTCAAGAGAAAAGAGCTACACTACTAGGTCTTTTTGAGGAGAAATAGCAGCGTAGCCCCACGGTGGGCGCCAACTTGTTGATGCAACAAATAATAGACCAAAGATAGTAGCTTGGCTGGTTAGGTAAAAGGGTTGAAGGGTTCAACTTTGCCTAACGCAGGTCGTGGGGTCCCCCCACATTTGCAAGACGTGGAGAGAGGTTCACTAGTTTATTTTTGTTGTTTACTGAAGGTCCTCCTCTGAAGTGTGTTCAGATTCGGATGATGGAGCAAACAGAATGTGTGTGTTGGATGTGAAAGGAAGTAGCTTGCATGAAGCAAGTACTCGTAGTGAATGACCAGAGATTTCAGGAATCAAGGCTGCCCATGAATGTCTTGCTTAGTAAATGAAGTGTCTAATATATAGGAGAAGACATCGCTCAAAGAGGAAGGCATTTGACTAGTGACCATGCTTGCAGTGGGGGTTTTGCCCTTTTTGGGGGTTGAAGGCTTTGACCTGCGGGTAAAAGAGTGTGTTCTGTGGAACCGAGTTGCTTTTGCGTCTGGTTGGTTGGTGAAGCAATCCAGGGATGTGACTACTTACTATTCCCGTATTTCTTTTCCCCATCTCCCAGCTTTTTAACCTTCAAACCGTTTTAACCTTTCGAGCATTTATGTATTTAAGTCATTTTTATTTGATCTTGGGCTACCCCCATCATCAAGTTTCATACCAGGCCCTTTGTGCTTATTTCAAGCCATACAAAGCTTTATTTAGCTTATAGACATGATTTGGATTAAATGGATCCTCAAATCCTGGAGGTTGACAAACATAAACCTCTTCTTGAATCTTACCATAGAGGAATGCACATTTGATATCCATTTGATACACCTTGATGTTGTGGTTGACAGCAAAGGCCAGGAATAATCTGATAGCTTCAAGTCTTGCTACAGGGGTAAATGTTTCATCATAGTCAATGCCCTCTTCCTGTCTGAACCCTTGAACCACAAGCCTGGCTTTATTCTTGACAACAATACCCCTTTCATCAGTTTTATTTTTGAAGACCCATTTTGTGCCAATAGGACTTACACCCTCTAAAAATGGTACAAGCTCCTAAACTTGTTGTCTTCTAAACTGTTGGAGCTCCTCTTGCATGGCTTCTACCCAACTGTTGTCTTTTAGTGCCTCTTGGTACTTGACTGGCTGATAGAGAGATAGGAAACCAGCAAAAAGACAAATGTTTTGGGATTGACTTCTGGTGAGCACCCCTTCATTGATGTTGCCAATGATTTGGTCAGGTGGGATGAGATTTCAAGAAGATAAGTTCTCCTTAGTATGGAACAATGGCATTAAGTGGGGAGGGCTGCAGATGTGAATCATCTGAGCTAACCACTGCTAGTGACTTTGATGATCCAACAGTGGCTTCAAAAGGTGGTGGAATAGGAGGTAATGGTGTGGACACATGCTGACTTTGATCCACTGTTTGAGGACTTTTATCAATAGTTTTTGATGATGTGGAAGCAGGGGTTAATGAGCTACTTTGGTCAACAACTGTTGAGGTAGCAGTGGTTGAACTTTGACAGCTGGTTTGAACATCTGCTGCTCTTCCATTTGATGCAGACTTTTGTTGTGGAATGATGATTTCATATCCATAGTCTGATGAAGAATTTTCTGATGGACCTGCATTGTTACACTTGACAGCAACACTTTCAAATGTGAATTTATCAAGATCAAATAAATCTGGAGGATTTGCTGGGATTTTCATTAATGGAAGTTCATTGAACTTTACATTCAAAGTCTCTTCCACTGTCTTAGTCCTTGTGTTAAACACTTTGTAGAACTTAGCAGTGGTTGAGTATCCTAGATGATAACCACAATCAATTTTGGCTGCAAACTTTGAGATAGAATCTTTTAAGTTTAAAATGAAGCATGGGCAGCCAAAAACTTTGAAATATGAAATCAATGGCTTTATTTTATACAGCAGTTCATAGGCAGTCTTTTGATGCCTGGGGTAGATTAAAACTCTGTTTTGGACATAGCAAGCAGTGTTTACTGCCTCTGCCCAAAAAGTTAATGGCAAACCTGAATCAGCAAGCATAGTTCTGGCAGCCTCAATCAAAGTCCTATTCTTTCTTTCAACAACCCCATTTTGTTCTGGTGTTCTTGGAATGCTGTACTGCCTCACAATTCCTTTTGACACACAGAAATCATCTAACTCCTTATTACTGAACTCTGTGCCATTATCACTTCTGAAGATTTTTACTGGCAAGTCAAACTTCTTTTCAACCTGTTTCACGAAGTCTTGCAGAATGCCTGCAGTCTCATCTTTTGAGTGTAAAAAGTAAGTCCATGTAAACCTAGAAAAGTCATCAACAATAACCAAACAATATCTCTTTTTCTTAAGACTCATGACTTTAACTGGGCCAAACAAATCCATATGAAGCATTTGTAAACATTTGGTTGTTTTGGACTAATCAATTGATTTGTATGAGCTTTTATGTTGTTTTCCTTTTAGGCAGGAAACACAATGCTCAGGACAGGTGAACAGTTTTTGAGGTAAACCTCTTACTAACCCCTGTTTTTAGATGGCAGTGATTGTCTTGAGATTTGTGTGCCATAATTTTGTCTCTTTGTTTGAGGCAGCTGAGAACAGACAGGCATCAGTCCTGGGCTCTCTTTTGACATATCAACTACATAAACAATGCCACTTCTTTGAGAAAAAAGTTTGGTTTTTCCGGTTTTTATTATTGCTTCAATCTTTTCAACCATTTCTGGTCCAACAATCCTATAACAATCCTTTGTGAAGAATGAGCCATAACCCTTATCACTCATTTATGAAACACTTAGGAGGTTGAATTTTAGATTGTCTATCAGATTGACATTTTCAAATTTTACATTACCAGACTGCACTATACCAGACCCCAGAATTTTCCCTTTATTATTATTACCAAAGGATATGTCACCCCCTCCATGGATTTTGAAATCTTTGAGTAGGGCTTTATGTGACACCCGTGTCACTGCGACCATCAAACAAATGCCAAACCAATGAAATATTGTATTTCATACTTGGGATTTGTAAAAATATGTGTATCGATTGCACATATCAACTCTTGTCCGATTTCAAGCTCTAAATCGCTTTCTGGAAGGTTATACGCGCACTGATGCGTAAATATAACCAGTTTAATGCAACGAACACTCCGGAATAGTGAAATAGTCTTAACATACCTTAAATAACCTTTACATAACTTATATATAAGTTTTGGAAGGTTTGGTGTGGTGAAATCAAAGTTTAATCGCTTACAGGGACTAAAGTTGACAAACTGCGAAAGTATGCCAATTTGAACTGTAACAGACATTCCGGAGCATGACCATAAGTTAAACATACCATAAATATCCTTCACATAGCTTAGAAATAGGCTTTGAGGTGTTCGGTATGCTAAAATAAACTTTTGTGTCATGCAGGGACTAAAAGTGTCAAAAAGTGCACAAGTTTGCATTTTCGCACATAACTTACGTTCTGAATACATCCGGACATCCAAAAATTTATGTAAGCACTAAAATATTTTATTTTAGTGTTCGCCATAAGAAAAATCCATTCGTCACGTCATTTGGATCGTTTTTCGCGCTTGTGCGCATTCCGTCGTAATTAAGCGAACATCGCGTTCGTACGACCAAACGAACCAACATCCGGCATATTTTTGAGCATGTTTTGAGTCCCCTATACTTTAACTTCATTTTAGAGCCTTGAAATGAGGTTAACGGGGTTCAAACGCATCAAAAAAGGCCTTAAACACGTGCAGGGACCATTCCTGCCACTTTTGAAAGATTTCTGAAACAGCAGGGTGCTAGCGTAGCGCGACTGCCTAATGCCTTGGCAGTAGCGCTACGCGACTGCCTATTCTGGACAGAAAACATGCAGAAATATCAGTTTTGCACTTTCGGGACCAGATTCGATGTATAAACAGCTGTTTAATTCACAACCACACATTCTAACATGCTTAGTCAGCGGATAAGGATGGAATTTAGGCACCATAACTTTGCAACACATGTATGGATGGAATTTAAGCACCTAAACACCATAACTTTGCAACACATGTATGGATGGAATTTAGGCACCATAACTTTGCAACACATGTACGGATGGGATTAAGGCACGTTTTCCATGAAACGATCTTAACGGTTCGGGTATTCCTATAAATACCCCATTACCCCATGCTTTAAAATCACTAGAATTTTGATTGAGAAACTCTAAGTTGAAACCATTGTTTCATACCTGAGATTCTTAAATCGAAATTAGCATTCGGGGACCCTTCGTAAGTATTCTTTCGTTCTTTTCCTTATTTTATTGCTTTTCGAGTCCGAAAGTCAAACTTTGTTTGACTTTCAGCGTTGACCAGTAATGGTCAATGCGAAGTTCGTTTGAACTTCGCAACGTGAGTGTAATCACGTTGGTCGTAGTCCCTTGGGACTATGCCCACTGATTACCACGTTATCTAGGGTCGTAGGGTAAGCGATCTGATAAATCGCTTATACCTCGAACCCGACCCAGTTTGGTCGATCATTAGGATCCGACCAAACACATTAGGTGACCATAGTAGGTAGGGAATAACCTTCCGAGGTTATACCCTATGGTCGCATCGTTTAAGTAGTTGTATGATAGGTAGTTTATATGCCTTAGGTAAATTACCAGAATACCCTTTTCATGTATAATTGGTAATTAAGCATATGTAACCTAAACCTTTGTCACATAACTGATTATGTAATATGTTTAGGCATATAACACTTGTCATAGGGCTAGTTAGGCGGTCCGAACGCGTTTCACGCGAACGACGCGTTAAAGTAGCATAAGCTACCTAAACGGGTCGTAATGGGTCGTAAACAATTATGTTAGGTTTCATTTAGTATGTGGGCTTTGTTAAACCAAATGACACGAGTCTCTACACTCGTTTGGTTTACAAACCCTAATGCTACCCAATCTTCCGATCTAGGTCCGGTTAATTAACATAGTTACCTATATTAGGTGCCGTTTGATATCCGCGATCTCTAAGCATTGTTTGGTTGTTACTCAAGGACTACTGAGCAATCTCAAGTGAGTACATAGACCCCTCTTTTACTGTTTTTCCAAACTATTTTGGGGTGGAACACATGTGCCTACTTGTTACTTTCCTGCTTACATGTTTTCACATCATATACTGCTATGTTCGTTAGTACATTATAGTACATGATTTTATGACATTTCATGCTAGGTGTGCCCAATTGTGTGCATTACTTAGTACATCGTTTTACATGACATTTTGACATAGACATTTGACATAGACATTTCGGCATAGACATTTTAACATGATTGACATTTGATCATGCATTTCCCACAAAACATAACTTTGATTTAAACCAAGTTTTACTTCAATACTTTGTTTTTGTGCATATGGTTTAGTTGAGACATTTCACTTGCCATACATGGATATTTGACATAGACATTTGACATGGATATTTGACATAGACATTTTGACATGATTTACATCTTGACATGAATACTTTGACATATTATTCAATACATTTGACAATTGATTTAAACATAGACATTTTACATTGTTTGGTTTGGTTTGATTAAGTGATTAAGTAACGATGTGTGTGTAATATGATACAAGCATGGTGGATACGCCGCTGGTACTTCCTATATATAAGTGTTTGTATGGTATTACATATCGTAGCGTTATTTGAATCATTTCAGTTTGATACATAGAACATTTTATACAAGTAACATACTTTTCACAAGACATTGATTTATAAGCAACTTATCTTATGCAAACATATTTTACTTGGTTATTCATTTAACCTTACATTTATTTATACTTATCATCTAATCTTATCGATTTTCAAATGATTTACAAAACAAAGCAAATAACAAGGTTCATGACTAAACATTTTCTCAAACATAAGTCATGAAACCTATTTTCACAAAACCTATGTATCTCACAGGCATTTTTATGCTGACGTACCTATTTTCACATGTGTTTTTCAGGAACTGTTGCATAAGATGATCAAGATACACATAGGCAGACTTGGGCTTTAGTGACAATAAAAGATACAAGACTAGTTAATTATGTTGTATTTCCTTGTTTGTTAAGACATTGTAACACTTTTAATCAATAAAACGAAACTTCAATTGCCATGGATTTGAAACAATTAATTCTGTTACAACACTCCCCGACATTTCCGCCACGTTTTGTATGTTCCACGTGGTCGGGGTGTGACAGAAAAGATGGTATCAGAGCCAATGGTTATAGGGAATTAGGTTATTAGTAATGCTTTGACCTAGTCTATAACCTTCTTAGGACCCTAACGCGAGTTTACTTGCGTTTAGTCATAAAACAATACCGTCACCTATCCTTAGGCGACTACCACAACAAGAACATAAATTTCAAAACCGCTTTGAAAACTAATCATCTGTTCTAGGATGATTTATTATAAGGTTTTGAACCCTCTGTTATATGGTTTTGAACCCCTTTGAATTTTCAAAATCTGGTCAAGGTTTTGGGTTTTAAATAATGTGAACACGTGCAAACTGGAAGGGTGAATGCCTGTATTCTGGGTTTTCTGTCTAGGCAAGCACTTCGTATACATCTCATCAGACGCGAGACCAGTTGTGCTTACCTGGGAATTCTTGGGATGAGTGTTCACTTATAGGCGAGCATGTCTTCGCGATACATTATTTTTGACCTATTTACTTTGATTAATCACCAGGGTCGTTTGTTGCTTTGTAGTAACAAACAAATGACCAATATCCTTGCTTTCATCAGATTTGTTTCATCTCATTCATTTCGTCTAATTCTCTCACTCGTTTCCTTTCATGTTCTCCTCTTTTAGAATGCCTCCACGACGCGAAAATCCAGTATCTGTTGACGAGCTGGCAGCTGTCATTACACAGCAAATGACTGCTGCAATCCCGATCATCGTTGCCCAATGTCACCAAGCTATCAACAACAATAATGCCCTCTGCAGCTTCAAGACATTTAACTCGGCCAAGCCATCAAAGTTTTCTGGGTCTCAAGGAGCGACTGCACTTCTGCAATGGTTCGAGAGTCTAGAGAGCACCTTCAGGCATGTTCAATGTCCAAACGAGCGAAAGGTAGACTTCGCATCTAGTGTCTTCGATAAACGAGCTTTGACATGGTGGAACGGTGTGGTGAGAGATAGGGGTGCCGAAGTGGCACTGGCCCAAACTTGGGAAGAACTTCGAGCACTGATGATGAAGGAATTCTGTCCTCGACATGAGATCAGGGCCTTGGAAAGGGAATTCGATGACCTTAAGCAAGACAGCGGCGAACATCGAGCATACACTGATCGATATGAGGAGCTGAGCCTGTTGTGTCCTACCATGGTTACGCCTTTGGATAAGGCGATCGAAAAGTACATTGATGGTCTCCCTGACTCAGTTCAAGACATTGTTACTGGTAGTAATCTCACTACGGTTAGGCAGGCCATTGAGCTATCTGCAACTCTGACTGAATCTCAGATCAGGAAACGTAAGCTTTTCCGGAAGGGTGACAAGAAACCAATCGAGGAATCAAAGACCATGGATGAGCAGACTGGATCCCTTGAGCGGTCAAAGAAGCAAAAGGCTTCTCAGAACTTCGCCATGGTCGCTCACAATGATCAAGCCGTCCCCAACCAACCAGCTCAACCCCGTACTAGGAAGCCATACAATGGAACTTCACCCTTGTGCAACCGATGTGGCCTACATCATCATGCTAATGTGAAGTGCCGCGAATGCCAAATTTGTGGACTTAAAGGTCATATGGCAAAAGTTTGCGTTGCAGCAGTTGCACCGAATCAAGCCGACAACAAACCTGCTCGAGCTCGCTTTCCACCAGGTTCTTGCAACAAGTGTGGTAAGATGGGACATTTCCGAAGAAATTGCCCAAAGCTTGCTAATGCTAATCCAGCACAGAGATGAGCATCTGATCGACTAGAAGACAACACTCTTTAGAAATAATCATATCTTATGTATTATTTTCTTTTGTTGTCAAGGTCCATGAAACAGTTGTTATCATTGTTAATAAATAAATCTTTTTATTTACATTACAATGTATATTATGTGGTTGTATGCATAAACAACATATCCCCTATAATACCGACAATCAAGGAATCGTATTACTTGAAAAGCAAACTACCCCCAAAATTCTTCCATTTTACAATCTCTTGCGTAAAGATCCCAAGTACCCGTCTCTTGCAAAGAAACGAAGTACAAGATAAAAGTTATAATTCTGTACGAATACCCCAAGTACCACTATAAATTTTTAATAGGGTACCCAAGGGTATTTCCGTATGTCCTAAATTACTGTGTACCTTAATTCGAATATTGCGTTTTCCTGAAAAACGAAAATCGAATTTTTGGTAGATCATCCCATCTTCATGGATGGATTCTTGAAATGATTAAAGTACCAAATGAAATCCACGAATTGGATTCCTGGTGTACTTTGAGTATCCGCGTCCAAAGATAACAAATTAATAAACAAATTAAACAACTATGTGATTATGTGTTTATGTGTTCCCTTTATGTTTTTGGTGTGATCCAAATTCTTGTCATTCAAATCCTCGTAGAATCTTCCATATCTTTGGGTGCTATACTAAATCCTCAACGGGCTTGTACGTAATAGTAAAGACCCTTGGATTATATTGTACCATTCCATAATTAGATCCTGAGAGGTCTAGGTAAACAGATTGATCCAAAAATCTGGTTAGGAATATCATGTGATGATATAGCTGAAAGGACTCCTTGGTGGCCTAATTTAAAAGGATCCTTTGTCGATCTAATTAAAAGGACCCTATGGTAGTTTAGTCACACTCATCATCAGGTTTGATTTTTCCTCCCCTTCACATTTCAAGACAAGTTGTGCGGACTATGCAAGGAATTGCATAATTATGGATGCATACATAATTATAGAATTTAGTGCACAGAAACCACAGCGAATTTTGTCATGTGTCTAGAGTCTATTCCGTTCATTTTTGTTTCTGAAGATGTAAAATGACTATTCCGTTCATTTTTGTTTCTGAAGATGTAAAATGACTATTCTGTTCATTTTTGTTTCTGAAGATGTAAAATGACTATTCTGTTCATTTTTGTTTCTGAAGATGTAAAATGACTATTCTGTTCATTTTTGTTTCTAAAGAATGCCTGTTGAAAATAACTCGGTTCATTTTTCATTTCTGAAAAATGTTCGTTAAAGAGAAATTACAGGATTACGTCTTGTTCATCTTTGATGGTTATTTAACACAAAGTCACAAATAGACTCCTACGAATTAATTTCGGGACGAAATTTCCTAAAGTAGGGGAGACTGTGACACCCGTGTCACTGCGACCATCAAACAAATGCCAAACCAATGAAATATTGTATTTCATACTTGTGATTTGTAAAAATATGTGTATCGATTGCACATATCAACTCTTGTCCGATTTCAAGCTCTAAATCGCTTTCTGGAAGGTTATACGCGCACTGATGCGTAAATATAACCAGTTTAATGCAACGAACACTCCGGAATAGTGAAATAGGCTTAACATACCTTAAATAACCTTTACATAACTTATATATAAGTTTTGGAAGGTTTGGTGTGGTGAAATCAAAGTTTAATCGCTTACAGGGACTAAAGTTGACAAACTGCGAAAGTATGCCAATTTGAACTGTAACAGACATTCCGGAGCATGACCATAAGTTAAACATACCATAAATATCCTTCACATAGCTTAGAAATAGGCTTTGAGGTGTTCGGTATGCTAAAATAAACTTTTGTGTCATTCAGGGACTAAAAGTGTCAAAAAGTGCACAAGTTTGCATTTTCGCACATAACTTACGTTCTGAATACATCCGGACATCCAAAAATTTATGTAAGCACTAAAATATTTTATTTTAGTGTTCGCCATAAGAAAAATCCATTCGTCACGTCATTTGGATCGTTTTTCGCGCTTGTGCGCATTCCGTCGTAATTAAGCGAACATCGCGTTCGTACGACCAAACGAACCAACATCCGGCATATTTTTGAGCATGTTTTGAGTCCCCTATACTTTAACTTCATTTTAGAGCCTTGAAATGAGGTTAACGGGGTTCAAACGCATCAAAAAAGGCCTTAAACACGTGCAGGGACCATTCCTGCCACTTTTGAAAGATTTCTGAAACAGCAGGGTGCTAGCGTAGCGCGACTGCCTAATGCCTTGGCAGTAGCGCTACGCGACTGCCTATTCTGGACAGAAAACATGCAGAAATATCAGTTTTGCACTTTCGGGACCAGATTCGATGTATAAACAGCTGTTTAATTCACAACCACACATTCTAACATGCTTAGTCAGCGGATAAGGATGGAATTTAGGCACCATAACTTTGCAACACATGTATGGATGGAATTAAGGCACGTTTTCCATGAAACGATCTTAACGGTTCGGGTATTCATATAAATACCCCATTACCTCATGCTTTAAAATCACTAGAATTTTGATTGAGAAACTCTAAGTTGAAACCATTGTTTCATACCTGAGATTCTTAAATCGAAATTAGCATTCGGGGACCCTTCGTAAGTATTCTTTCGTTCTTTTCCTTATTTTATTGCTTTTCGAGTCCGAAAGTCAAACTTTGTTTGACTTTCAGCGTTGACCAGTAATGGTCAATGCGAAGTTCGTTTGAACTTCGCAACGTGAGTGTAATCACGTTGGTCGTAGTCCCTTGGGACTATGCCCACTGATTACCACGTTGTCTAGGGTCGTAGGGTAAACGATCTGATAAATCGCTTATACCTCGAACCCGACCCAGTTTGGTCGATCATTAGGATCCGACCAAACACATTAGGTGACCATAGTAGGTAGGGAATAACCTTCCGAGGTTATACCCTATGGTCGCATCGTTTAAGTAGTTGTATGATAGGTAGTTTATATGCCTTAGGTAAATTACCAGAATACCCTTTTCATGTATAATTGGTAATTAAGCATATGTAACCTAAACCTTTGTCACATAACTGATTATGTAATATGTTTAGGCATATAACACTTGTCATAGGGCTAGTTAGGCGGTCCGAACGCGTTTCACGCGAACGACGCGTTAAAGTAGCATAAGCTACCTAAACGGGTCGTAATGGGTCGTAAACAATTATGTTAGGTTTCATTTAGTATGTGGGCTTTGTTAAACCAAATGACACGAGTCTCTACACTCGTTTGGTTTACAAACCCTAATGCTACCCAATCTTCCGATCTAGGTCCGGTTAATTAACATAGTTACCTATATTAGGTGCCGTTTGATATCCGCGATCTCTAAGCATTGTTTGGTTGTTACTCAAGGACTACTGAGCAATCTCAAGTGAGTACATAGACCCCTCTTTTACTGTTTTTCCAAACTGTTTTGGGGTGGAACACATGTGCCTACTTGTTACTTTCCTGCTTACATGTTTTCACATCATATACTGCTATGTTCGTTAGTACATTATAGTACATGATTTTATGACATTTCATGCTAGGTGTGCCCAATTGTGTGCATTACTTAGTACATCGTTTTACATGACATTTTGACATAGACATTTGACATAGACATTTCGGCATAGACATTTCGGCATAGACATTTTAACATGATTGACATTTGATCATGCATTTCCCACAAAACATAACTTTGATTTAAACCAAGTTTTACTTCAATACTTTGTTTTTGTGCATATGGTTTAGTTGAGACATTTCACTTGCCATACATGGATATTTGACATAGACATTTGACATGGATATTTGACATAGACATTTGACATGGATATTTGACATAGACATTTTGACATGATTTACATCTTGACATGAATACTTTGACATATTATTCAATACATTTGACAATTGATTTAAACATAGACATTTTACATTGTTTGGTTTGGTTTGATTAAGTGATTAAGTAACGATGTGTGTGTAATATGATACAAGCATGGTGGATACGCCGCTGGTACTTCCTATATATAAGTGTTTGTATGGTATTACATATCGTAGCGTTATTTGAATCATTTCAGTTTGATACACAGAACATTTTATACAAGTAACATACTTTTCACAAGACATTGATTTATAAGCAACTTATCTTATGCAAACATATTTTACTTGGTTATTCATTTAACCTTACATTTATTTATACTTATCATCTAATCTTATCGATTTTCAAATGATTTACAAAACAAAGCAAATAACAAGGTTCATGACTAAACATTTTCTCAAACATAAGTCATGAAACCTATTTTCACAAAACCTATGTATCTCACAGGCATTTTTATGCTGACGTACCTATTTTCACATGTGTTTTTCAGGAACTGTTGCATAAGATGATCAAGATACACATAGGCAGACTTGGGCTTTAGTGACAATAAAAGATACAAGACTAGTTAATTATGTTGTATTTCCTTGTTTGTTAAGACATTGTAACACTTTTAATCAATAAAACGAAACTTCAATTGCCATGGATTTGAAACAATTAATTCTGTTACAACACTCCCCGACATTTCCGCCACGTTTTGTATGTTCCACGTGGTCGGGGTGTGACACTTTACATCCTGTCAGGTGCCTGGAGCCTCCACTATCTACATACCAAAGGCTATCTAAGCATGCAAAAGCTCCCTGCACATGAAGTAAAAGGATTAGTTCATTAGGGTCTCCAAAGCCAATAAGGCTTTGGATGGGGTCTCAACAGTGTCTGGGATGAGTTCAGGTGGATGGACAGTGGTTAGCTCAGGGGTTTGAACATTTTTAGAAATGTTTGTCTCTAACCACTGTTGGGGGTCTTGACCAATTACCTGCTGATAACCAAAAGGATATATGTTCACTCTTGGTTTAGAAGGCCTTTTGTAAGCCTCATAAACATGTGGGATCCTTTGGTATTGTGGTTGTCCCTTACCTCTTCTGAATTGATTGGCAGAGGGTGCATCAGTCACCTGAACATCTCTTTTGACAGATGTTTGGCTCAACTGTTTTGTAACAGCTGTTTGGACTGGCACAAACAGTGGTTGGTTCTTGGTGAACTTGACAGATGAAGTTGATAAACTTAAGGATGTTTTTGCAGTGTACTCATTCCTTTTTACATCAAAGTTTTTGAGATACACACATACTTGAGTTTTGTGGTTTGTTTTACCACAGATGGTGCAGCTCTCAGCAGGTTCAATTACACTTGTTTTGTTGAGATCATATGCTTTTAGATGAAAACAATATTTTGTTAGATGGTTCTTCTTTTCACAAAAATCACAAAACAGGTTTTTTTCTCTTCTTTTCTTCTTCTCTGACTCCTTAGCAATAGAGTTTTGAACCACTGTTGGGGTGTCTTTGAGAGGAATGACCTTTGCTTTAGGAGCTTTTACACCATCAGTGGTTGTGAAGTCCATTGGTTTAAAATTCTCAAGAATGTCACACTCATCAGACCATGTGGGTTTAAATTGGTATTTCTCAATTTCCACAAAAGTTGAGGATCCCACAGATCTTTCTAGAGTGATTTTGTTACCAAGTTTGTCAGTTATCTTAACTTCTTGGACATTCTTGTTTGTTGGTGTTATTTCAACTGAACCAGCTTGTGTAGAAGCAGTGTTTTCAATTTCATAATATTTTCTAAAACCTATGCCAAATTTTACATTGCTTTCAAGCTGTTTTTCTAACATGACCTCATAATCTTTGCATGATTCCACCCATCTTTCACAAGTGATTTGGGTGGATTCCAACTCCTTTTTGCAAACTTGATATTTTTCTACCATAGTTTGGAGTTGGTTCTTGGTTATGCTTTGCTCTTCTTTTAAACTGCATATTTCTTTGTCTTTTTCAGCCAATTTGTTTTTAAGTTCTTTTAAAGACTTTTCAAATTTGACCTCATCATTCAACACTCTGTCCCTAAGGTTTTCATTCACCTCTTTAATGTTAGCAAATGCTATGACGCATTTGTCTGAACACAGATTTTCAAGAACCTGAGATGATACCTTAGCTGCAGCCATCATGGCACAATCACATTGATGATCATTTTCTTCATCAGCTCTATCTTCTTTCTCACCTTCTTTCTTCTCTTCCTTTTCTTCTTCTTTGGACCAGGGGTTAAACAATGGTTCAATCAGGGTTTCTGAATTTTCTCCCAGCGGTAGTTCACCAGCAACAACAGTAACCACTGCTTCAGCAACTTCATCAACTGTTTCATCACTTGTTTTCTCTTTTTCAGCATTCAGCTCTTTTAGGATTGACTCTAATGCCATAAGACAAAATTCATCATTAGAAGCATCATTAGTAGCATAGAGTGCAAAATTTTCATCACCTAGCTCATCAGGTAAGCTGCTCCAGTCAACAAAGCCTTGGGTGAAAAAGCTTTGCTGATCTGGTTGAACCACTGCTTGTGGTGCAGCTTGTTGTGGTGCAACTGGTTGCACTTGAACCTGAGGTACAGGAGCCTGAACATACTGAATATGAGGCACAGTGGTTTGAACATAATGCATAGAAACAGGGTTTGCATAGTGAGCAGTGTTTACATGGGCAGCAGGGGTATAATGGGAATAGTGCACAGTGCTTTGGTTTTGTGGTCTAGGGTTTGAGCTGGGATGAGTAACAATTGGACCAGCAGTATGACTCCTACACTCCCTAGCAAAGTGTCCTAATGTCACACCCCGACCACGTAGAACATACAAAACGTGGCGGAAATGTCGGGGAGTGTTGTAACAGAATTAATTGTTTCAAATCCATGGCAATTGAAGTTTCGTTTTATTGATTAAAAGTGTTACAATGTCTTAACAAACAAGGAAATACAACATAATTAACTAGTCTTGTATCTTTTATTGTCACTAAAGCCCAAGTCTGCCTATGTGTATCTTGATCATCTTATGCAACAGCTCCTGAAAAACACATGTGAAAATAGGTACGTCAGCATAAAAATGCCTGTGAGATACATAGGTTTTGTGAAAAATAGGTTTCATGACTTATGTTTGAGAAAATGTTTAGTCATGAACCTTGTTATTTGCTTTGTTTTGTAAATCATTTGAAAATCGATAAGATCAGATGATAAGTATAAATAAATGTAAGGTTAAATGAATAACCAAGTAAAATATGTTTGCATAAGATAAGTTGTTTATAAATCAATGTCTTGTGAAAAGTATGTTATTTGTATAAAATGTTCTATGTCTCAAACTGAAATGATTCAAATAACGCTACGATATGTAATACCATACAAACACTTATATATAGGAAGTACCAGCGGCGTATCCACCATGCTTGTATCATATTACACACGCCTCGTTACTTAATCACTTACTCAAACCAAACTATCAAAATGAAATGTTTAACAAGTATAGAAATGTTCATGTATAGTCAAATACGGTTCACACGGTTCACAGATACAAACGGTTCACAGATACAAATGGTTCACAGATACAAACGGTTCACAGATACAAACGGTTCACAGATACAAACGGTTCACAGATACAAACGGTTCACAGATACAAACGGTTCACAGATATAAACGGTTCACAGATATCAACGGATCACAGATACAAACGGTTCACAGATATCAACGGATCACAGATACAAACGGTTCACAGATACAAACGGTTCACAGATACAAACGGTTCACAGATATCAACGGATCACATAGTCAGATGATTACAACGGTTCAATATGTAGTATAATTACAACGGTTCAATATGTAGTATAATGTGTTCATATGCTGGATAAGCATATGCAACAGAAAAGCAATGTAAAACAATGTACTAAGTATGCACATAATGGACATACATAGCATAAAATGTATTGAAATCATGTACTATAATGTACTAACGAACATAGCAGGTATATGATGTGAAAACGGGAAAGCATGAATGTAACAAGTAGGCACATGTGTTCCACCCCAAAACAGTTTGGAAAACAGTAAAAGAGGGGTCTATGTACTCACTTGAGATTGCTCAGTAGTCCTTGAGTAACAACTAAACAATGCTAGAGATCGCGGATATCAAACGGCACCTAGTATAGGTAACTATGTTAATAAACCGGACCTAGATCGGAAGATTGGGTAGCATTAGGGTTTGTAAACCAAACGAGTGTAGAGACTCGTGTCATTTGGTTTAACAAAGCCTACATACTAAATGAAACTTAACCTGAGTGTCTACGACCCATTACGACCCGTTTAGGTAGCTTATGCTACTTTAACGCGTCGTTCGCGTGAAACGCGTTCGGACCGCCTAACTAGTCCTATGACAAGTATTATATGCCTAAACATGTTACATAATCAGTTATCTGACAAAGGTTTAGGTTACATATGCTTAATTACCAATTATACATGAAAAGGGTATTCTGGTAATTTACCTAAGGCATATAAACTACCTATCATACAACTACTTAAACGATGCGACCATAGGGTATAACCTCGGAAGGTTATTCCCTACCTACTATGGTCACCTAATGTGTTTGGTCGGATCCTAATGATCGACCAAATGGGTCGGGTTCGAGGTATAAGCGATTCATTAGATCACTTACCCTACGACCCTAGACAACGTGGTAATCAGTGGGCATAGTCCCAAGGGACTATGACCAACGTGATTACACTCACGTTGCGAAGTTCAAAAGAACTTCGCATTGACCATTACTGGTCAACGCTGAAAGTCAAACAAAGTTTGACTTTCTGACTCGAAAAGCAGTAAAATAAGGAAAAGAACGAAAGAATACTTACGAAGGGTCCCCGAATGCTAATTTCGATTTAAGAATCTCAGGTATGAAACAATGGTTTCAACTTAGAGTTTCTCAATCAAAATTATAGTGATTTTAAAGCATGGGGTAATGGGGTATTTATAGGAATACCCGAACCGTTAAGATCGTTTCATGGAAAACGTGCCTTAATCCCATCCGTACATGTGTTGCAAAGTTATGGTGCTTAAATTCCATCCATACATGTGTTGCAAAGTTATGGTGTTTAGGTGCTTAAATTCCATCCATACATGTGTTGCAAAGTTATGGTGCCTAAATTCCATCCTTATCCGCTGACTAAGCATGTTAGAATGTGTGGTTGTGAATTAAACAGCTGTTTATACATCGAATCTGGTCCCGAAAGTGCAAAACTGATATTTCTGTATGTTTTCTGTCCAGAATAGGCAGTCGCGTAGCGCTACTGCCAAGGCATTAGGCAGTCGCGCTACGCTAGCACCCTGCTGTTTCAGAAATCTTTCAAAAGTGGCAGGAATGGTCCCTGCACGTGTTTAAGGCCTTTTTCGATGCGTTTGAACCCCGTTAACCTCATTTCAAGGCTCTAAAATGAAGTTAAAGTATAGGGAACTCAAAACATGCTCAAAAATATGCCGGATGTTGGTTCGTTTGGTCGTACGAACGCGATGTTCGCTTAATTACGACGGAAATGCGCACAAGCGCGAAAAACGATCCAAATGACGTGACGAATGGATTTTTCTTATGGCGAACACTAAAATAAAATATTTTAGTGCTTACATAAATTTTTGGATGTCCGGATGTATTCAGAACGTAAGTTATGCGCGAAAATGCAAACTTGTGCACTTTTTGACACTTTTAGTCCCTGAATGACCCAAAAGTTTATTTTAGCACACCGAACCCCTCAAAGCCTATTTCTAAGCTATGTAAAGGATATTTATGGTATGTTTAACTTATGTTCATGTTCCGGGATGTCTGTTACAGTTCAAATTGGCATACTTTCGCAGTTTGTCAAATTTAGTCCCTGTAAGCGATTAAACTTTGATTTCACCACACCAAACCTTCCAAAACTTATATCTAAGTTATGTAAAGGTTATTTAAGGTATGTTAAGCCTATTTCACTATTCCGGAGTGTTCGTTGCATTAAACTGGTTATATTTACGCATCAGTGCGTGTATAACCTTCCAGAAAGCGATTTAGAGCTTGAAATCGAACATGAGTTGATATGTGCAAATGATACACATATTTATACAAGTCCAAAGTATGAAATACATTATTTCATTGGTTTGGCATTTGTTTGATGGTTGAAATGACACAGGTGTTACAGTCTCCCCTACTTTAGGAAATTTCGTCCCGAAATTAATTCGTAGGAGTCTATTTGTGACTTTGTGTCAGATAACCACCAGAGATATGTAAAGCATAATCCTGTCATTTCCTTAACGGACATTCTTCAGAACTAAAATGAACAAACGGAGTCATTTTCCTCAACGAGTATTCTTCAGAAGCGGAAATGAAGGAATAAACAAACGGGGATCCATTTCCTTAACGGAAAATCTTCAGAAACGAAAATGAACAAACGGAGTCATTTTCAACAGATGCTTCCTCAGAAACGGAAATGAAAATGATAGACAAACGGATATTCATTTCCTCAACGGACAAATCTTCAGAAACGAAAATGAACAACAGAGTCATTTTCAACGGTTGCTTCCTCAGAAACGGAAATGAAAATGATAGACAAACGGATGTTCATTTCCTCAACGGATAATCTTCAGAAACGAAAATGAACTAACGGAGTCATTTTCAACGGTTGTTTCCTCAGGTTCGGAAATGAAGGATTAAACAACGGATATTCATTTCCTCAACGGATAATCTTCAGAAACGAAAATGAACTAACAGAGTCATTTTCATCGGTTGTTTCCTCAGGTTCGGAAATGAAGGATTAAATAAACGGATATTCATTTCCTCAACGGATAATCTTCAGAAACGAAAATGAACTAACAGAGTCATTTTCATCGGTTGTTTCCTCAGGTTCGGAAATGAAGGATTAAATAAACGGATATTCATTTCCCTCGACGGATACTCTTCAGAACGAAAATGCACAAACGGAGTCATTTTCCTCAACGGGTATTCTTCAGAATTGGAAATGAAGGATAAACGGATATTCATTTCCTCAACGGATATTCTTCAGAAGTGAAAAATGAATAGCTAGTTCATTTTTCCTCAATGGATACTTCATCAGAATTGGAAATGAATAGGGTTAACTTCTAGGTACATGACAAAGCTCGCTGCGGTTTCTGTGCACTAAATTCCATAATTATGTATGCATCCATAATTACGCAATTCCTTGCATAGTCCGCACAGTTTGTCTTGTAATGTTCATAAGCACATAATCACATAGTTGATTAATTGTTATTATCTTGTTATTGATTGCAATTAACTTGGCACCTCGTACTTCGTTTCTCTTGGATGAAACGGGTACTTAGGATTTTCGCGGAAAACGCAAGAGATCATACAACGGAAGAAATTTGGAAGTAGTCTGTTCTTCAAGGAATGCGGTTCCTTGATTGTCGGTATTGTAGGGGATATGTTGTTTATACATACAATCACATAAATACATTTCAATGTAAATAAAAGATTTATTTATAAACAAATGATAACAACAACTGTTTCATGGATCGTGACAACAAAAGAAAGTAATACATGGGACGTAATTATTTCTAAACGATGTTGTCTTCTGGTTGATCAAATGCTCATCCCTGCGCTGGATTTGCATTAGCAAGCCTTGGGCAATTCCTACGAAAATGGCCCATCTCGCCACAGTTGTAGCAAGATCCCGGTGGAAAACGAGCTTGAGCAGGATTGTTGCCAGCTTGATTTGGTGCAGCTGCGGTTGGGCAAACCCTAGCTGTATGACCTATAAGTCCGCAAACTTGGCATGTGCGGCACTTCACCCCAGCATGATGATGTAGGCCACATTGGTTGCACAAGGGTGCAGTTCCGTTGTAGGGTTTCCTGGCAGGGGGTTGAGCTGGTTGGTTGAGAACGGCTTGATCATTGTGAGCGACCACAGCGTAGTTCTGAGAAGCCTTTCGCTTCTTTGACCTCTTAGGGGATCCAGTCTGTTCATCCATGATCTTTGATTCCTCGATTGGTTTCGATTCTTCGACCGGCTTCTTGTCACCTTTTCGGAAAAGTTTACCTTTCCTGATCTTTGATTCAGTTAAGGTTGCAGATAGCTCAATGGCCTGTCTAACTATAGTAGGGTTGCTACCAGTCAAAATGTCTTGTATTGAATCAGGGAGGCCATCAATGTACTTTTCGATTGCCTTATCCAAAGGCGTGACCATGTTTGGGCATAACAGACTTAACTCTTCATAACGGTCCGTGTAGGCTCGATGCTCACCGCTGTCTTGCTCAAGATTGTCGAATTCCCTTTCCAAAGCCCTGATCTCGTGTCGAGGACAAAATTCCTTCATCATAAGGGCCCTAAGTTCAGCCCATGTCTGTGCTAGAGCAACTTCTGCACCACGATCCCTCATAACCCCGTTCCACAACGTAAGGGCTCTCTTCTGGAACACACTCGAAGCAAACTCGACCTTGCGATTGTCAGGACACTGCACGTGGCGGAAAGTATTCTCGATGCTCTCGAACCATTGAAGAAGCCCAGTCGCTCCCTCAGAACCACTAAACTTGAGTGGTTTCGCCGAGTTAAAACTCTTGAAATTGCATGGACCATTGTTGTTGTTGTTGGCTTGATTCCATTGAGCAAAGAGGTTTGGGAATTGAGCAGCCATTTGCTGCGCAATGATTTCTGCCAACTCGGCAGTCCCTATCTGGTTTTCGCGTCGAGGAGGCATTCTAAAAGAGGAAACATGAAAGGAAACGAGTGAGAGAATTAGACGAAAAGAATGAGATGAAACAAATTTGATGAAAGCAATGGATAGTGGTCATTTGTTTGTTACTACAAAGCAACAAACGACCTCGGTGAAAAATCAAAGTAAATAGGTCAAAAATAATGTGTCGCGAAGATATGCTCGCCTATAAGTGAACACTCATCCCAAGAATTCCCAGGTAAGCACAACTGGTCTCGCGTCTGGTTGAGATGTATACGAAGTGCTTGCCTAGACAGAAAACTCAGAATACAGGCATTCACCCTTCCAGTTTGCACGTGTTCACATTATTTAAAACCCAAAACCTTGACGAGATTTTTGAAAACTCAAAGGGGTTCAAAACCTTATAACAAAGGGTTCAAAACCTATTAATTAATCATCCTAGAACAGATGATTAGTTTTCAAAGCGGTTTCGAAAAATTATGTTCTTGTTGTGGTAGTCGCCTAAGGATAGGTGACGGTATTGTTTTATGACTAAACGCAAGTAAACTCGCGTTAGGGTCCTAAGAAAGTTATAGACTAGGTCAAAGCATTACTAATAACCTAATTCCCTATAACCATTGGCTCTGATACCATCTTTTCTGTCACACCCCGACCACGTAGAACATACAAAACGTGGCGGAAATGTCGGGGAGTGTTGTAACAGAATTAATTGTTTCAAATCCATGGCAATTGAAGTTTCGTTTTATTGATTAAAAGTGTTACAATGTCTTAACAAACAAGGAAATACAACATAATTAACTAGTCTTGTATCTTTTATTGTCACTAAAGCCCAAGTCTGCCTATGTGTATCTTGATCATCTTATGCAACAGCTCCTGAAAAACACATGTGAAAATAGGTACGTCAGCATAAAAATGCCTGTGAGATACATAGGTTTTGTGAAAAATAGGTTTCATGACTTATGTTTGAGAAAATGTTTAGTCATGAACCTTGTTATTTGCTTTGTTTTGTAAATCATTTGAAAATCGATAAGATCAGATGATAAGTATAAATAAATGTAAGGTTAAATGAATAACCAAGTAAAATATGTTTGCATAAGATAAGTTGTTTATAAATCAATGTCTTGTGAAAAGTATGTTATTTGTATAAAATGTTCTATGTCTCAAACTGAAATGATTCAAATAACGTTACGATATGTAATACCATACAAACACTTATATATAGGAAGTACCAGCGGCGTATCCACCATGCTTGTATCATATTACACACGCCTCGTTACTTAATCACTTACTCAAACCAAACTATCAAAATGAAATGTTTAACAAGTATAGAAATGTTCATGTATAGTCAAATACGGTTCACACGGTTCACAGATACAAACGGTTCACAGATACAAACGGTTCACAGATACAAACGGTTCACAGATACAAACGGTTCACAGATACAAACGGTTCACAGATACAAACGGTTCACAGATACAAACGGTTCACAGATATAAACGGTTCACAGATATCAACGGATCACAGATACAAACGGTTCACAGATATCAACGGATCACAGATACAAACGGTTCACAGATACAAACGGTTCACAGATACAAACGGTTCACAGATATCAACGGATCACATAGTCAGATGATTACAACGGTTCAATATGTAGTATAATTACAACGGTTCAATATGTAGTATAATGTGTTCATATGCTGGATAAGCATATGCAACAGAAAAGCAATGTAAAACAATGTACTAAGTATGCACATAATGGACATACATAGCATAAAATGTATTGAAATCATGTACTATAATGTACTAACGAACATAGCAGGTATATGATGTGAAAACGGGAAAGCATGAATGTAACAAGTAGGCACATGTGTTCCACCCCAAAACAGTTTGGAAAACAGTAAAAGAGGGGTCTATGTACTCACTTGAGATTGCTCAGTAGTCCTTGAGTAACAACTAAACAATGCTAGAGATCGCGGATATCAAACGGCACCTAGTATAGGTAACTATGTTAATAAACCGGACCTAGATCGGAAGATTGGGTAGCATTAGGGTTTGTAAACCAAACGAGTGTAGAGACTCGTGTCATTTGGTTTAACAAAGCCTACATACTAAATGAAACTTAACCTGAGTGTCTACGACCCATTACGACCCGTTTAGGTAGCTTATGCTACTTTAACGCGTCGTTCGCGTGAAACGCGTTCGGACCGCCTAACTAGTCCTATGACAAGTATTATATGCCTAAACATGTTACATAATCAGTTATCTGACAAAGGTTTAGGTTACATATGCTTAATTACCAATTATACATGAAAAGGGTATTCTGGTAATTTACCTAAGGCATATAAACTACCTATCATACAACTACTTAAACGATGCGACCATAGGGTATAACCTCGGAAGGTTATTCCCTACCTACTATGGTCACCTAATGTGTTTGGTCGGATCCTAATGATCGACCAAATGGGTCGGGTTCGAGGTATAAGCGATTCATTAGATCACTTACCCTACGACCCTAGACAACGTGGTAATCAGTGGGCATAGTCCCAAGGGACTATGACCAACGTGATTACACTCACGTTGCGAAGTTCAAAAGAACTTCGCATTGACCATTACTGGTCAACGCTGAAAGTCAAACAAAGTTTGACTTTCTGACTCGAAAAGCAGTAAAATAAGGAAAAGAACGAAAGAATACTTACGAAGGGTCCCCGAATGCTAATTTCGATTTAAGAATCTCAGGTATGAAACAATGGTTTCAACTTAGAGTTTCTCAATCAAAATTCTAGTGATTTTAAAGCATGGGGTAATGGGGTATTTATAGGAATACCCGAACCGTTAAGATCGTTTCATGGAAAACGTGCCTTAATCCCATCCGTACATGTGTTGCAAAGTTATGGTGCTTAAATTCCATCCATACATGTGTTGCAAAGTTATGGTGTTTAGGTGCTTAAATTCCATCCATACATGTGTTGCAAAGTTATGGTGCCTAAATTCCATCCTTATCCGCTGACTAAGCATGTTAGAATGTGTGGTTGTGAATTAAACAGCTGTTTATACATCGAATATGGTCCCGAAAGTGCAAAACTGATATTTCTGTATGTTTTCTGTCCAGAATTGGCAGTCGCGTAGCGCTACTGCCAAGGCATTAGGCAGTCGCGCTACGCTAGCACCCTGCTGTTTCAGAAATCTTTCAAAAGTGGCAGGAATGGTCCCTGCATGTGTTTAAGGCCTTTTTCGATGCGTTTGAACCCCGTTAACCTCATTTCAAGGCTCTAAAATGAAGTTAAAGTATAGGGAACTCAAAACATGCTCAAAAATATGCCGGATGTTGGTTCGTTTGGTCGTACGAACGCGATGTTCGCTTAATTACGACGGAAATGCGCACAAGCGCGAAAAACGATCCAAATGACGTGACGAATGGATTTTTCTTATGGCGAACACTAAAATAAAATATTTTAGTGCTTACATAAATTTTTGGATGTCCGGATGTATTCAGAACGTAAGTTATGCGCGAAAATGCAAACTTGTGCACTTTTTGACACTTTTAGTCCCTGAATGACCCAAAAGTTTATTTTAGCACACCGAACCCCTCAAAGCCTATTTTTAAGCTATGTAAAGGATATTTATGGTATGTTTAACTTATGGTCATGTTCCGGGATGTCTGTTACAGTTCAAATTGGCATACTTTCGCAGTTTGTCAAATTTAGTCCCTGTAAGCGATTAAACTTTGATTTCACCACACCAAACCTTCCAAAACTTATATCTAAGTTATGTAAAGGTTATTTAAGGTATGTTAAGCCTATTTCACTATTCCGGAGTGTTCGTTGCATTAAACTGGTTATATTTACGCATCAGTGCGTGCATAACCTTCTAGAAAGCGATTTAGAGCTTGAAATCGAACATGAGTTGATATGTGCAAATGATACACATATTTATACAAGTCCAAAGTATGAAATACATTATTTCATTGGTTTGGCATTTGTTTGATGGTTGAAATGACACAGGTGTTACACCTAACCTATTGCACTTATAGCACTTGATCTTAGACTTATCCAACCCTACTTTTAAATTCCCATGTAACCCTGGGAATTTTCTCCCTGTCCTTTTGTAAAATTTGCTTGTTCTTACACTAAGCACTGCCAATTGATGCAAAATGTCCATTTCTTCAAGGTCAGTTGGATCAAAGTGATGTAAGTCATTCAGTTCAAAGCACAAGTTATCTGACATCTGGTTTTCACAATTTGCAGTAAAAGCATAATTTGCAGAGTGAGAATTCTGAGTTGTTAAAGTTTCCACCAGCAGTTATATCAATAAAATGATCATAACTCTGATCCTTACTACTGCTACCAGATTCTTCCTGACCAAAGAGAGTTGTGCTGCCAAATGAATAATCATCAGCAACTTTACCAGACTCTTGCAACTTCTTTTTCTGGTTTAACTCCCTTTCATAGGTTAGGAGTCTACCATGAAGTTGGTCAGATCTTTGAACTCAGCTGAGTTTCTAGTTACAAAGGCAATTGTATCCCATTTTTCAGGTAGTGATCTAAGAAACCTGCCATTCTGTGTAGAATCAGTAAATGTAACTTTAACAAGTCTTAGCTCACTAATGAGACAACTTAATCGCTCAAACTGTTGAGTCAATGATTCACCCTTAATGTGACAAAAGGTTTCATACTGCTGATTCAGAATTTCCCTATTATTTTCAATAACTTCTTCAGTTCCCCCAAACTGTTCCTTAAGTGCATCCCATAATTCCTTGGCACTGTTACAGTGTAACAGCCCAGCATAAATTTCATTGGGTAATGCAGATGCAATGATGCTAAATGCTTTGGCATCGAGTTCGAACTTTTGAAAATCAGTTTCAATACAGTTTTCAAGTTTTTTTTGGTTAGAACTTCTTTGTATCCTCAGCACTTGGCACCATAGGAACATGTGGTCCAAAAACAACAGATCTCCAACATCCAGTGTTCTGTTGAGCAAGGATGTGACCCATCCTTCTCTCCCAGATGTTGTATTCATTTCGTTTAAGCATGGGTGATTTGAAAAGTGAGCCGATGTTATTCTTATCATCTTGTGATTGTGACGTCATCCTGGTTGTTTTACAGACACTGATTAATCAACTTTGATGGTGATTAAACCTTGCTCTGTTTTTCAACAAAACGAACAACTATCAGTATCAACGATTGTGAGCTGAACTATTTATGTCAAAATGATTGTTAAATCAAATTTGACTGTCCAAGCTCTGATACCAATTGTTAGGATCTGAGTTTGGATTGATTGTGTTTTGTGTTTGAATTAAAATGAAAGATGAACAAGTAATGCAGCGGAATGTAAATGGAAACAAACTTTGCACACAATCAAACAGGAGAATTGCTTTCAACACACATTTTCAACAAAGAACCGAATGATTGAATTTATTTCAATAGCGATTACAATGCATGCATGTAACAAACTCCCCCTCAGCCTGAGCTCACAGTGATTGTTCGTACAGGAAGAAAAGTGGTGAAATCCAATAGAACAGTACAGGGTACTGTTCTATTTATAGGCACAGACAAACCACTGTGGCATCCTTGCTGACGTCACCATGAAAGTGACATCTAACCTCCTAACAAACTCTAAACAACTGATCTATACAAACACTGCTATGCTAACTACTGATTATAATACATTACATGAAATAAACTAAACTACTGCTTTATCCTTCCACTGTTGTGACTTCAGCAGTACTTGATATAACCAGCAGTGCTTGACCCATAGCAGTAGATTGATCAGCAGAGCTTTAGTCTTCATCAGTCTATGACTTGATCAGCAGTTGTAAGGATCAGTGGATTAGAGGTCATCAGATGTTGAAACCACTTTAAAGGGGAGAGACTTGTATACATAACTTCTGCCTATTTTGGATCCACTGCTCTGATCCAATTTTGGCTTTAATTATCTGTTCCTCTGATAGGGTTCAATCCCAACAAGGTAAGATTTCCTAAAATATATATTTTGAGAATATATATTGGTGAATTTTATTGGAAGTATTATTCCGGAAAAATTCACACAAAAATTAAGTATAAGAATACTTAATAAACACAATAAAATACGTATTCTTGTATGTATAAATACACACCGGAATACGTCACAAATACTTGGCAAATACACAAGTCTAATATACACAAGTATGATTATACCCATCCTTGAGAGAATACATATGTATAGTTACATGATATACCACGTTAAAATATATTATTTTAACAAATATTCCAAATGATTAATAAATATAATTTAAGTTAAAAGATTATTATTTTAACAAATAATTATATACTTTGGAATAATACAAGAACATCAAAGATGTAACTCAAAGTACACCAAGATTTCCAAAACAAGTCTTAATGAACAACTAATACAAAGAGTCGTTACACGACCTAAACGTCTAATAAAACATGGCACGTGTGTAGGTAGTTGTACGACTCATAGAAGGACCTCGAGCATACGAGTTAGCAGGACGCAAATTTTTGAGTTCATGTCCCCCTTTTCTCTTAATTGTTTTCGGATTTATAACTCTCGGGGGTGGAATACATGTTACGAATGTTCAAATGGTATGATTTGGCTATGTAATGAACAATTAGATCATGTGAGCATAGATTGAAATTGAAATGCCTATAACTCTCATAAGATTCTTGGACAAAGGTTAGATCTAACGGGTACGGCCGAGCCCCACTCATGGTCCTTATGTGACCACTTGAGTGCTTTGGTGTCCCAGTCGAGGTGATTCAACAATGGTCAAGGGTGATTTGACACAGTCAAGGTGATTTGATACGGTCAAGGCAATTTGACACAGTCAAGGTGAATTTGACACAGTATAGGGGAATTCGACACAGTCGAGGGGATTCGACGAGGGTATAAGCCTACTCATATTGAGTGCTCCCTATGCCTTCACATACATTAATGTCCTTGCAAAACATTAATTTGATCTGTTCATAGACGCTTTTCATACATGTTTTCAAATGAGTCTCTCAAATGTTTACAAGATTATCAGTACTCATACAAAACGCATGAACTCACTCAACTTTTGTTGATGTTTTTCAAAATTACATGTATTTCAGGTAACAAGTTGGATCTTGGGCGCTGGTGTTGTTTCTAGAAGTAAATTCCAATTTTAGATGTCATCCACTTTTGTTGGTTTGTAACTTAGTCGAAGGTTATGTTGTTTGAAACTTAAATGACTGGTGTTTGTAATACATTAATGAATGGATGAACATCATTTTGATCATATAGTTGTTTATTATGATTGAATGCAATGATATTGAACAAGTCACACATCATACGTTTCCGCAAAAGTTAGGGTGTGACAGTTTGGTATCAGAGCTTCGATTGTAGTGAACTAGGATTCCTTCTCGAGTCTAGACTACAATCACTAGGACTCTCTCACGAAAACATTTTCACAAGAAGGTTTTTCATTGCATTCACAAAAACGTCAAGATCCATGAGTCAAACATTTTTTTTAAAGAAAAGACAAGGCAAGGACATTAGTAGGGAGGAGAATACCCCAATTAAAGTGCCAAATGAGGTATAGTCTACGTAAGATGAACTTTTCAAAGACGAAATGACCCCCCCCCCCCCCCCCCGAAAGGGCAAACGAGAGTTATATGTGACATGATGCATTTACTTGCCTGTTTATACTAAGTAACATATTTATTCATTAATATATATATATATATGCGTAAAAGTGTACGGAATAATTATTGACGTGAACGAGATACCTTCGACTTTGAATCCTAATATTGTTCTTGACTCGCACGATAAGACTATCGACCTCGCATTTATGGTGAAGCTCATGGCTGGAGTGATTACCAAACGAGATCCTGAACTGGTGACGTCGAAGATGGTTGTTCTTCCCTCTCGAATGTGGAGGTGCCTGACTACGGTAGTGACAGCGAGGCGGAGGAGGCTACCTTGGATAACAACCTTATCAGCAGGACGAGGCCCCTGTGGCTTTTGCGAAACAAGATTGACGACACACTTGACCAGACAAGGAAGATGAAGTACTCATCTTGAAGGTGCCCCTCCAACTACTAGGAATTCTCCTCATTCCTATTACGTCTAAGCATCGTGCCTATTCGCGTGTAACGATAACGGATGTTAGCGCGTGGACCACCACAATGGTCCTTTCCATGCCGGAGGTATAAGGACACTAGTGTCCCCTCTTTGGTTGATCACCTGCTTTGAACGAGGGAAAATTGGGGTGACCATGCAAGACAATTTATTATTACGGGGGCCCACGTAATAACGACTTGTAGTGCATGGAAATCCTGGTGGACTCTGCGAGTCAAGCTAATGATCACCACCCATCCAAATTTCTAAGTGTTCACACCTTCATCTAGTAGAACAATACCTAGACAATTGCTATAGCACTTTACAAAGTAGGAAACTTGTCTTTACCTACTTCGTGTCTGACACTTCTACCCATACGAGTCATTTGGGAACCGATATCTAAGCAAGTGAAGATGGATAACACTCAGAAAGGATTCAGTGACGTTACACTCTCTATCACCCCTATATGTACAACCCCCATCTCTTGGGAAGTATACCCGTCTTTGTGAAGCTAAAGACCTAAGAAAACCAACGTAGAAGGAAAATAACTACTACTTTCATATTATGAAACTTGTATGACCGAGGCGATGTAACCTCGAGTTCATTTTGTTTCCCCGTTACAAACAATAAGTCAAGTTGTCAAGCCTATATGAAAGCTCAGTAGTTGTTTCCTTACTTATACATTGTTGATTATATATGCATGTGATATTGGGTGATTACATGTTTGCTTGTGGTAATATATACCTCATAGACAATTATGGAATGTCGTCTAACCTACCCCATACCTTTTTACAGAAGAAAATGCCGCCCAGACGTGACACGGACACCATTACGTTAACTAAGGCCGAACTCAATGAGCGCATTTCCCAAGCTATAGCGCAGCATGAAGCCCTCCGCTCTGAACACAGCAGTGGCACTCCCGGAAGTAACCCTCCAACTGGCTGCACCTATAAACAGTTCCTGGACTGCAAGCCATTGAATTTTGATGGCACAGGAGGTGCCGTTGCTTTTGTTCGTTGGGCAGAAAAGACTAACTCCGTTCTGAGAATGAGTAAATGTTCGCCCGAGCAGAGAGTTACCTATATCTCAGGGTTGTTTTTGGATGGCGCACTCTCATGGTGGAACCTTCAGGTTCAGACCCTTGGTGAAGCTACTGCTTATGCACTGAGCTGGGACGAGCTCAAGGAATTGATGCGGAAGAAATACTGTTCTAAGGCCTAAATCCAGAAGCTTGAGACTGAGTTCTGGAATTTGAAAATGGACGGGCCAAAGATTTCTGAGTACGTCCAACGCTTTCACGACTTGTGCTGCCTCAAAGCCTCCAACCATCACAGAGGCTATCGATTTGAGTGTTGCACTTACTGAAGAAGCTCTTCGTATGGGGAAGTTTCCGGGATCTGAGACGAACAAGAAAGAAACTCATGTGGAGTCTTCGGGCAATAACAAAAGAAAGTCTTCGAACCTAAAGATAGGCACCCGAGTCAGTTATGAGAGCTCTAAAGCAAACAAAAGAAGGGAAGTGGACCCGCCTCGTGGCATGAAAGCTTATGGAGTCACTATTAAGGCCGGTGGTAAAGTTTATTTAGGAACTAAGCCGATATGTGAGGAATGCAAGTTTCACCATGAAGGTCGATGTCTGAGGCCTAAGTGTGATAGGTGTGGAAAAGAAGGGCACAGCAAGGATGCATGTTGGGCAAAGTATCCCAAACAAGGAGGAAATGATGACGGCAACCAAGACGGACACGATAATGGTAGAGTTCCAGGTTGCTTCAAATGTGGGGACGTGGGGCACTTTAGGAAAGATTGTCCTAGGAAGAACCAAGCGAGGAAGGGTCTTCATGATCGGAGCTCGTGAAGCACGCCAGGATCCAGATGCGATTACGGGTACGTTCCCTATTAACCAACTCTATGCATCCATTTTTTATTAATATTGGCACCGGCTTTAACCTTGTATCCTTAGAACTTAAGAAACTACTTGGCCTAGTTTCGAGTAGAATAGACGTCCCGTATTCTTTAGAATTGGCGAATAGAAGGTTAGTTAAGTGAATGAGATGATTAAGGATTGTATTTTGGAACTTAGAGAGCGGGAACCTCCTATTACCATTGACTTGGGAAGTCATGACATTGTAGTCAGCTTGGATTGAATATCCAAGGATAGAGCTGAGGTTTTTCATCATAAGGAAAATCATCTGCATCCCTCTTGCGAATGATGAGACACTTATAGTACAAAACCTTATTGTAATAGATGCGAGGGCACTAGGCCCCATAAGGCGGTGGATTTGCGACATCTCACATTGGTCGTAGAGACACAAAAGCGCCTCCGAATAGGCTGCATAGCCTCCCTTGTTCATGACGTCATTAAGGAGACCAAGAAGCCAAAGCCTGAAGACATCCCCGTGGTGGAGGAATTTCCAGAAGCCTTCCCTGAAGACTTGTCTGGGTTACCTCCACAGTGACAAGGGGAGTTTAGGATAAACCTAGTGCCAGGAGCGGCACCAGTGACAGATGACGCCTTACCGACTTGCTCTGTCCGAGATACATGAGCGCCTGATGCAACTGCAAGAGCTTCTAGACAGAGGAAATCTACCAGGCCGAGCTTCTCACCTTGGGAAGCCCCAGTGTTATTTGTGAGGAAGAAGGACGACAATTTTTACACGCGCACACAGCCTAATCTGAGAGGAACTCAGAAGAATTAATGTGGAAAAAAGTATTACGCATAGGTTACAGGGAGATAGACAACTAACCATCAAGAATCGGTACCCCTTATCGAGAATCGATGACTTGTCGACCAACTACAAGGTCCCAGCTACTATTCCAAGGTGGACTTAAGGACAGGGTATCACTAGTTGAGGACACGAGAAGAAAGTTGGCAGTTTCCGTTTGCATCAACTTCGGAGAATTGGATATCAAGGACCGGTATCCTTTGCCAAGGATTGATGACTTGTTGAACCAATTGTAAGGTTCTAGTTACTACTCGAAGATCGATTTGAGCTTAGGATGTCCTCAACTGCAAATACAAGAAGAAAATATCCCCAAAATGACCTTTAGGACTCGCTTTGAGCATTACGAGTTCCTTGTCGTGTCGTTTGGCTTAACACATGCACCGGCAGTATTCGTGGACCTCATGAATCGGGTGTGTAAGCCATACCTGGGTAAGATCGTGATTATATTTATTGACTGCATTCTCATAAGCTCAAAGACCAAGGAAGGTCATGAGCAACATCTGCGAGATATCTTGGAGCTTTTGAAGAAAGAACAGTTATATGCAAAGCTATTCAAGTGTGAACCTTGGATTCGCGAGGCAAGACTCTTAGGTCACGTGGTGAATAAGAACGGGATTCATGTCGATCCTGCAATCAAGAACTAAGGAGTCCCAAGGACACAACTAAGAATTTTTGGGGATTGTAGACTGTATCAGACGACTCCTAGAAAACTTCTCAAGGATTGCTCAACCGCTGACAACCCTAACCCAGACGACACTTATCTTGTCTTCACCTGACAGTACCAATAAAATTGCGGTTCTCGTGACTCTTCTCGTACGAGTCATCGCGTACGCATCACGTTGAATAAAGGATCATGAGAAGAGACCCTGAACAAGGTACAGTAATTGTGCGTTGAAGTTTTGGCACCATTACTTGTATGGGAAAACGCTGCATGATCTTTACTGATCACAAGGGTTTGCAGCACACCGTTGATCAGAAGGACTTAAACATAAGATAACTAGGTGGAATGAGCTACTGAATGATTACGACTGTGAGATTAAGTGTCACCTGAACAAGGGGAGCGTTGTAGCAGACGCCTTGAACCACAAGGATCACGCAAAGCTTCTAAGGGTGCAAGCCTTAGAGATGGCCATACAGACGAATTCCGCTACTCGGATTCGTGAAGCTGAGCAAGAGGTGCTCAAACCAGAGAACCAACGAGTTGAAGCATTACGTGGAATGGAAGTGCAGTTATTACCTAAGAAAGACGGAACCTTATACTCCATGGGATGACTTGGGTTCCGTTTCGTGACAATTTACGTACGCTTATTTTGGGACAAGGCTCATAGGTCAAGGTACTCGATCCATCCTGGATCCGACAAGATGTACCAAGACTTGAAGGATTTTGAGTGGCCTAAGATGGAAGCTAATATAGCTACATATGTGGGGGACTGTCTTACCTGTGCTGAGGTTAAGACAGAATACAAGAAACCATCAGGGCTGCTGCAACAGCCTGAGATTCCCATATGGAAGTGGGAACAAATCTCAATGGATTTCATTACAAGGCTACCGAGAACCCAAGGAGTGCATGTTATGAATTGGGTGATTATTGATCCACACACCAAGACTGCACATTTCCTACCGATCAGTAAGGAAGACATCACAAGGAAATTAGCAGAGATTTAGCCTAGAAAGGTTGTGGCATGTCATGGAGTGCCTGTTTCTATCTTGTCCGACCGAGATGGTCTTTTGTGCCAAGGATATGGCAGACGTTTCAGAAGGCGTTTGGGTCACAGTTGAACCTTAGTACTGCCTCTCATCCTCAGACGGATGGTCCAAGTGATAGGACGATACAGACCTTGGAAGACATGCTACGTGCTTGTGTGATGAACTTTGATGAAAAGTTGGAATACTCACTGCCCTTAGTGGAGTCTTCCTACAATAATATTTATCACACCGCGGTTTAGGCCGCCTCATGTGAAGCCTTATATGAAACGTAAGTATCGGCCCCCGTTGTGTTGAGCGGAGACCGGAGATAAACGATTTACTAGTCCCAAATTGGTTCAGGAAAACTATAGGCAAGATCGTTCACATATGAGATCGTATCAAGACAACACGTGATATACAGAAAGGCTACGCCGACAAGCGATGGAAACCGTTGGAAATTTGAGATTGAAGATATGGTTTTAATGAGAGTCCCGCCTTGGAAAGGCGTGGTATGGTTTGGAAAGCGTGGGAGGTTGAACCCACGGTATATTAGACCTTTCTAGATCCTGGAAGGGATCGGAACAATGGTTTACAAGCCGAAACTTCTAGAAACTTAACCGTAATCATGACACATTTCCCGTGTCTAGTCTTTAGATGAGTCTGACTCAAGAAACAGTTGTTATTCCCGCAAATAAGATTCACGTAAACGACAAACTCCAATTTATTGAGGAACCCGTTGAGGTTGCAGACTGGAAGTCCATAAAACACGGGGAAGTCGTAATTGAATTGTGGAAGTTCATTGGAATTCACATCGTGGCCCAGGATTTACTTGGGAACATGAAGGCCAAATTAAGTCTAAGTATCTACATTTGATTCACAACTCCCCTGCGACCGATGGCATAGCTTGAATTTCGGGACGAAATTCATTTAACGGGGGGAGAATGTGACAACTAGCACTTTTCCATGCATTCCGTACAATAATTAAACAGTAATCTGTACTTTAATGTCTGTACATGATTGAATTAACAAGATGAATGAATTTCTTATTACTGTCATGTACATACAATGGCATTTCATGATGAAAGATTTTTATCTTTATCACATGCAACACAATATGGTTTAATTAAAGCACGAAACAAAGTTAGCACAGTTATCAGACAAACTAGAAGTACTGACGAGAGTTCAGTACTTAGACAGGCGTGATGTTAAGACACAGAATGAGCCTGAAACCAAGTGTTACACTAGAGTAGTGTGTAGGGAAGTAGGGATTACAAAACTGCCTTCCTAGTAATAACTTAGGTACCGAAAAGTGCCAGACACACACTGAAACTGCAGAATTCTGCAGAAAATAAACAAATTCAGCAAAAATTCAGCTTTTAACATCTAAATATAATGCAGAAATGTGATTTAATGGACCAGAATACTTTCCTAAGTGTCGGGAATCGAAACTGTCATAAAAGACTACATTAAGCACACTAAACTGCGCAATTTAGCACTTTAACGAACCGGTAACCAACCGAACAACCGGACACTACCCGAAATACCAAATTTTCACTAGAAGCATTGTTTTAGTGTTACGAAGCTAGTTATGGTCACCGAACATCATATTAGATCTCATAAACACTAAATACATAAAATACCTAACTAGCACCATTGAATCCTAACTAAATCATGTAACTTACCATTAAAATGTTACACTTTACCCCCCCCCCCCCATGTTGGACGGTTAAGGGACATGGGTCCCACACAAGATTTCTTTGTTGTTGTTTATTTGATTTGTTGAGGAATATACCAACACAATATACCATATGCTACTTTAAATGTTGGAAGAGTTATACAAGAACCATAAGTCTGTCATTCATCTCATTCACAACACTTCCACACCAAACTCTTCTCTTCTTCTCCCCTTCAAACCTACGGCCCAACACCCCCACACTAACACTTTCATTTTCAATCCATTCTCAAGTAATCTAAGCATACTTTAAGGTGTATCAAGCACATTTAAGAAGGGTGGAAGCATCGAAACTTGAAGGACCTCTTGCAAGTGCTTTTAACCACTTCATCTTCATCTTGTGATCATCCCTAGCCTTGAGAGCTAGTAGTAAGATCATCTACATCCATTTTTGCATCTTATTTAGTTGGTTAAAGTATGATATAAGTAACTAATCTTGAAGAACACTATGAATCTTGAACATGAAACTTAAACATAAGCTTAAAAATCATAAGAAATCATGTTGTTAAGTGTTATTAGGCTTCTTGATGATTGGTTATTTGTGTATATGATGTTAAACATCATATGATCTTGCTAGATAGTGATTAAAGACATAATCTAGCAAGATGAGAGGATGATTATCTTAAAGATCAAGAGATCATCCTTATGTTACAACATGAACTTGAAAGATTTAATGTTTTCTTGAAGTATGATGATCAAAGTGTGAAATGAGACTTGTAAACATATGATTTCAAGAATGATTTTTCAAGAAACTAAGTTAAAAATACAAGATTTACTTAAACTTGGTTCTTAAAGAGATTAACCACATTTTTAGTGGTTAATCAAGTGTAGAAATATATATTTAACAAGAAAAACTTAAGAAGAAATATTTTTAGAAAATTTATTCACAAGTAGTAAACATCTAACTTCTTCAATAATGATTTTTTAAATAAATAAACACACTTTAAAGGGTAACGAAGCTTACTAAACACACTAGTAAGTTACTACAAATTTTTATAAATTTTCAAGTTAATGAGGTAGTGAATAATGATTGATTTTGGCAAATTGGTAAGTATTGGATGATTTATTGTTGATTGTGATGATTTACAAAAGAAAATGATATGCTTTGAAAGCATGGAAACCTCCATTTTTAAGGGAAAACTATGGCAAAATTTTTCTAGAAATTAAACACTTAGAAAAATATTTTTAAACATATATTTACAAGTATATTTTAAACCATGAGTTTTCATATAAAATTCGCCATAATTTTTGTTACAAAAATTATAAATATTAGAGGTTGGTTTTTGTAAATAAAAGAGACTAAATATGTATTTAGGAAAATATATATTTAGATGTCACCATGTATGTGATTATTTGTATATTACGTGTATTAGTTATATTATTTTAGGACTTGAAATAATATAACTCACCAAAATACCAAGAAATTACAATCCAAAATATTACCAAAAATTCCAAGAAACGAATATACGAATTATACCCAAAATATTGGAGAACCGAACAAGGAATATAACTTACAAAAATATTCCGGAATTTAATTCATAAGTATATTTTGGTAAACGGTATTTTGGAGATCAAGAAAACCAAAAATATGATTTTTAAAATTACTACAAGATTATATCATATTTTTTACAAGAAGAAAATATATAATTTTTGGAAAAGGAAACATATATATTTTCTTGAAATTTTTAGAAGATATATTATTTTTGGGAGAAAATATACATCTTCTTAAATAAACACAGAATACATTATTTTGGGGGTGAAAAATAGATTTATATATATTTTCTAAGTTAAACTTGAAAATGTATTGTTTTCATGGTTTAAATGAAAATACAATTATTTTTGCCAAGGAAAAAATTATAAATAATTTTTCTAGGTAAGATTTCCTAAAATATATATTTTGAGAATATATATTGGTGAAATTTATTAGAAGTATTATTCCGGAAAAATTAACACAAAAATTAAGTATAAGAATACTTAATAAACACAATAAAATACGTATTCTTGTACGTATAAATACACACCGATATACGCCACAAATACTTGGCAAATACACAGTCTAATATACACAAGTATGATTATACCCATCCTTGGGAGAATACATATGTATAATTACATGATATACCACATTAAAATATATTATTTTAACAAATATTCCAAATGATTAATAAATATAATTTATGTTAAAATATTATTATTTTAACAAATAATTATATACTTTGGAATAATACAAGAACATCAAAGATGTAACTCAAAGTACACCAAGATTTCCAAAACAAATCTTAATGAACAACTAATACAAAGAGTCGTTACACGACCTAAACGTCTAATAAAACATGGCACGTGTGTAGGTAGTTGTATGACTCATAGAAGGACCTCGAGCATACGAGTTAGCAGGACGCATATTTGTGAGTTCATGTCCCCCTTTTCTCTTAACTGTTTTCGGATTTATAACTCTCGGGGTGGAATACATGTTACGAATGTTCAAATGGTATGATTTGGCTATGTAATGAACTATTAGATCATGTGAGCATAGATTCAAATTGAAATGCCTATAACTCTCATAAGATTCTTGGACAAAGGTTAGATCTAACGGGTACAGCTGAGCCCCACTCATGGTCCTTATGTGACTACTTGAGTGCTTTGGTGTCCCAGTCGAGGTGATTCGACAACGGTCAAGGGTGATTTGACACAGTCAAGGTGATTTGATACGGTCAAGGGAATTTGACACAGTCAAGGTGAATTTGACACAGTCGAGGGGAATTCGACACAGTCGAGGGGATTCAACGAGGGTATAAGCCTACTCATATTGAGTGTTCCCTATGCCTTCACATACATTAATGTCCTTGCAAAACATTAATTTGATCTGTTCATAGACGCTTTTCATACATGTTTTCAAAGGAGTCTCTCAAATGTTTACAAGACTATCAGTACTCATACAAAACGCATGAACTCGCTCAACTTTTGTTGATGTTTTTCAAAATTACATGTATTTCAGGTAACAAGTTGGATCTTGGGCGCTGGTGTTGTTTCTAGAAGTAAATTCCAAGTTTAGATGACATCCACTTTTGTTGGTTTGTAACTTAGTCGAAGGTTTTGTTGTTTGAAACTTAAATGACTGGTGTTTGTAATACTTTAAACTTAATGAATGGATAAACATCGTTTTGATCATATAGTTGTTTATTATGATTGAATGCAATGATATTGAACAAGTCACACATCATACGTTTCCGTAAAAGTCAGGGTGTGACACATCCATCGTGAACCGCGGGAGAATCTCCCTAGTTATTATTAAAAGGAGAGTTGTCTTTAATAAGAAAGATAGACGAAAAGAATGGTGAGAACAGATATGGAGACGCCATTTACGTGACAGATATTATTTTATTATATAATATAATATAGAATATAGATACAGATTATAGATATAGATATAAAAGTAAACTGTCAAAATGGTCCCTGAGATTTGGTCACTTTTCCTATTTTAGTTTAAAACTCAAACATTTTTAATCTGATTCCTGTAGTTTCAATTTTGTTGCCTTTTTCATCCAAAAACAAAATCTGGTTAGATTTTTCAGTTAACATCCAGTTTTTTTGTCTTTTTACTCCCTTTTAATGAAGGGCAAAATGGTCAGATTTTTTTAATTTGTTATAATAAAACGTTAAAAGAACTTTTTTCCCTTCATCAAAAGGGAGGAAAAAGAAAAAATCTGAATGTTAAATGAAAAATCTGACCAGATTTTGATTTTGAATGAAAATGGCATCAAAATTGAAACCACGGGGTCCCAGATTCAAAAGGTTTAAGTTTTGGATTAAAGTGGCAAAAGTAACCAAACCTACTCTAGATATAAATATTGTAGTTTAGAAATTAATCTTTGATGTAATATTACAATAAACTAGTGGTATACCTCCCGCGCGTTGCGACGGCGGAAACTCGGTGTATTATGCGCGGGAAACTCAGGAACTCTGTTTATTACACACAGGAAATTCGGTTGAAATCGATTCAGTTCAGTACTACGTTATTGTTATTGATATGGTAACCACACATGCTAAAAGTTTTCTAATTTATAAAACTATAATAAATATAACACACAAAATGTTAACTTCCTTTATATAATCTCACATAATTACTTTAATATTTAATTTAATACAACAATCATATATTAATTTATAAAACTCACATAAAACGATTCTCTCTGCAGATTTATAAAACTACTATTTAATTTAACATACCAATTAGATATTAAATTATAGAACTATAGAAACTGTAATATACAAATTATTTTACCTTTTATCTATATATATAATAAACAAAACCATTGGGGGACACTTGTCACCCATTGGTTAAGCCACCTATGCAATCCACGTGGCATATGTCTTGTGCGAGTATTGGAACAATCGTATAAGGCAAGTTTCTTTTATACTCTCTCTCTCAATCATCGTTCTTAATTTCCCTAAAACCCTAGAGGCGAAATCATCTCCCTCCTCCGGATCTCAATCTCCCTCTTCTGGATCTCGGTGAACAATCGACGACTAACCTCAATCGAAGCTTAGGGTTTGCAATTCTTTTTCTTCAAGGTGAGTTTATCTTACAGTTCATTTCCTCATTATAACTTTGGTTGTTCGGTTTTGTCTTCAACATTCGTTTAGGGTTCGATTTCATATGATTTAGGGTTCAATTTCATATGATTCCATCCCAAACTTGATTTACCCCAATCTTCAGTTTCTACTCAAATTGATTCATTGATTTCATCTATTTCAACAGGAATTGGTTCAAATATGAGAATCTAAATCGACTATGGGCAAGATCCAGTACTCCGAGAAGTATTTTGATGATACATTTGATCACAGGTTGTAGTTTTTCATTTTTTTTTCTTTATTAATATTAGTTCGATAGTTGTTTTTTGTCTGTAATCCATCTGTTTAGTTATTAATATTTTGAATAATTTGTGATAATTACTTCTGATTTGTGATTTGTAGGCATGTTGTTCTTACTCATGTAGTTGTGAAGCTTTTTCCAAAGAATTGACTTATATCCGAGGTATATTGTTGATTTTGATATGTTATAAGGGTCTGCTCTTTTTTATGTTTATGATGTATCGATGTTTAATGATTACAGTTTCGATGGCAAAACGAGCATAGATAGTCGCCAGGGTTTTTGAAGTGGATCAAAAATTATCTTTTTACCTATGTATATGATTTGAAGGGTAATTGAAGAACTTTACTTTCTTTTATGTTCTTGAATTACAGGAGTTTCTTGAAACAATGGGCAATGACAATGATTTCTTAAAAAGGTTTGTCATAGAAATTGAACATGTTCACAAACTGCAAGTATCATTATATTATTGTTGAATTAATTACTAACCAACATGACGTGTATATATATATGATAAAACAGATTCAGAAGCAAAGAACGCGCAACTGTTTCCCATTAATTTCATCAGTGGGCCAAGAAGGCAGCATTCAAGGAACCTGATAGGTTGTTTGACAAGGTTCCTGCACATCCTTGCATATTGTACATGGTCTCTAATTTTAATTCATCAGTGGTTGCAAATTGGGGGGACTGGGTAACGGTTCAAAACAACCAATTACTTATATTGGTGTGAAAATGTGATTATACAAGTTAAATGATTTTAATGACGATCTTATTTCCAAATAAATGATTCAGTAGGGTTGGTAAATAAAAAGTACACCTTTATTAAAATTTACTTTACCTCTTCAAAGATAAACCATAATCCGAATTGGCCCATTCATAAGTAAACGAGTCAAAATGGCCACTTCTACCACTTAAACATGTGCATAATCAAGTAACTTCATGCTTATATTTTCTTGTGTCACGGTTTGAGTTTGATTCTTGTGTTTGGTGGTTCGTAGTTTGCCTTTGAATAGCATTGATATTATGACTTAAGATGATAAGTAGCTTAGGTGGGATCATTTATTTTTAACGGTTTTGATGATGAATTGTGAGATCGCGCTATGCTTTTGAGCTTAACAAAATCATCAACATTATTCTAAATCAAAGTTTATTTTGTACAAGCTTAATAAACACAATGTTTTATTTATTTAAAGGAGATGTTGTGAAAGAAGTTGGTGCGACTTGAACGTTTTCCTTATAGCTTCTTTGTACGATTTAAATATATTTAATAAAATAGGATGTGACACCCTTTCTACATTAAAGTTTGATTACAATTTAATATTTTGATCTGGTGTTACTTTTGATTACTTGGAATTAGCTCTTGAGATGTTTGAAGGTCCATTTTTCCTTCGAGAACTCAGTTTGGTGAGGATGTTTTTTTTTTTGTGGATACTAATGCAGGTAATACATGATCCATACACCTACTTTCCTGATTCCAAAAATCATATCTCTGTTCGTAGACAACCCAAATCAACGATGATGCTTTAATCCTAATTGAAACCACAATTCGAATGCCACCATCTCTGCACACCCATCAGATGTTTTGCTTCATTGAGCATTCACAAATATCAGCTTACAGTTCTGTTTCCACTCACATTTCACTTCGAGGTAAATCATAATATCTGTGAGCTTCGTTTTTTCGTCTTTTTTGGTTAATATGTGATTTGATTTTGAATCTAATGGATTAAGGTTAGTCAACCCATATAGATGTGAAGTTTGGAGTTTTTTCGACCAACTAATGGCACCTCCATAATGTTCATCATATGGACCTCTGGTATCGATCCTAATCCTATATATGTTCTTCTTTATTTGCAATCTATGTGCATATTTTCTATTCGATAGGAATTTGCTTCCTTGATTTGGTTATACGTTGATTTAGGATTACAATAACATGTGTGTGTTTAGACAACAGATACAGATACAGTTGCTTTAGCTGCAATGACATCACTTTCCATTGAAGCTTCTTGAGTTGACTGCCAAGGTTTGTTTTCTATAACAAGAAATACGTTTTCAGATTGAGGAAGTCACATTGGGAGTACTATGTTTGAAAATAAAAATAAAAAGTCTAATTTCATTAAGTCATGTACTAATTTTGAACCTCAAAATTCGCCACCTAATCACTTAATTATTTGTTAAAATGTGCTATTCACATTATTTTAGATATGGGCCATCTAAGGTTGAGCAGTTGGCCTGATATGAACAATGTTGCAGCAAGCGTTGGTTTTCATGGGGAAGCGCTAAGCTCGATTTCTGATGTTTCTTTGCCGAAAACTTTTACAATGGCACATGGAATGCAAAATGGCTAACGCAATGGCATAAAGGTATGAGTTCTTAAAAAGTTAAATATTAACATTTCATGACATTTTACCTCTCCTAATTTGTAGTTTTTTTTTTCTATTTTTCATGGGTGAAAATTGTTGTATTTAGGAATTGGCGATGAGAGACAAGATGTTGGCTTAACAGGTAATGTATTCTCAAATGTTATACACAAATGTGTCTCTGGTTTGATGGTTTAATCATTTGTTAGCATATTGTTGGGTATTGCGGTTGTTTGCGATGTATTCTATAACCAACCAGTTAAAAGGAGGAATTTATAGTCCAAAATCTTTTATGTGATAAATTGTTTTAATCGTCTTTAATTATTGTATGAAATTGCATATTCATGATGCTGACATAATGTTAGGATATCATCTTCAGGAGCATGGAAGCAAATTAACAAGGCGATTGGCGAAATGAAAAGAGACGGGCTTGGATGTTTCTAGGATCATTAAAGGGGTAATTGGTGCAAGTACTTCGGTTAGATTCTGGTTCGACTGTTGGGCTTGTGACAAACCGCTATTATCAAAGTTTCCTCAGTTGTATGATCGAGAAACTAACAAAAGTGTGTTAGTGGCATCTCGAGTGGTGAATGGGGTGTGGGGGGGGGGGTTGGGAATGGCGGCGGGCTGCTCTAAATGATGCTGAACAACAGGAGGTTCGGCATCTTCTATTATTGGTTGAGCAACCAGTGATGTCGAACACAAGGGATAAGTAGATGTGGCCGTTGGATGGGGCTGGGGTATTTTCTGTTAGGAGTATAAAAAGAGAGCTACAAAGGAAGCGGTACGGGGTCTCGGCCAGTGTGTTTGAGTGGAACAGTTGGAGAGCAGGTTTAGAAAGGTTGCCGACTCGTGTGATTTACTGGTTAAAAGCATTAATGTGTCGTCTAATCTGTGTCCTATGTGTAACGAAATGCTAGAGACGGTTGAGCATCTCTTTGTGTCATGTGAGTTTGCTCAGACAATTTTGCAATGGGTCACGCTTTGTTGTAAGTTGTAGCCTTTCTTTGCTTTTAACATGCAAGATGTGCTAAGGTTTGACACTTATCGGCTGGATCGGCGAGGCTTAAGAAGACTTTGCATGCGGTGTGTCTAACTTCGATTCGAGCCATATGGAAAGCGTGTAACAAGGTGGTTTTCATTGAGGTTCCGGCTCAGATTCAAAAAACCGAGTGATATAAAAGGCTCTTAGATTTTTTGTGGGTGAATCAAGATTTAAGCAGGTGGATTTGGACCAGGAAATTTGGAGGGCCTTTAAATTGTATAAGGTGGGATGGTAGCCTTTTGAGTAACCTTTTTGTTTCTCTATTGTAATTTGGTAATGTAGCTGTACATATAGAGTTGTTACGATGGCTTGCATATTTTGGGAGATAATGAATAAGGGTGTTTTTGTTAGTTGTAAAAAAAACTATAAGTAATAACCGACTTCAGGCAGATAAAGCAGTGGTTATGGTAGCACATCCAATGAAAGCCCTAAAAAACGTTCTTCACTCTTCTTAAGGAATGCATACTCGATATTGCTCTTGTCCCTTGACAACCTGGGATTCAAAGTGATTAATGTTGATAGGTGTCCACTTTTCGTATATGTATTTTTTATATATTTATAGTTGTTTTTTATAATTTTATGTATGATTACTAACAAAATATAAATAAATAAATAAAATTAAAATCAAACTTAATTTAGTTTTGTTTCCATTTTACGAAACAAACATTAAATATAAAATACATATAAGACTTAAAAAAAGTATTGTTAGTAAAAAATCAATAAACTTCACGTAATTTTTAATACATGTTTTGTACAGATTTGTCAATTACATTAAAACTTATCTCAAATATCCAGTTTTCTCAAATGGTCAATTTTATGTTGCATTATCACGAGTCAAAAGCAGAGCCGGTGTAAAGTTGCTTATACTAGACAAAGATGAGAAGTAACGAGTAAAACAACAAATGTCGTCTACAAGGAAGTTTTTTCCGGGATTTGAATAATTTTTTGTTTGTTTCTTCCAATGTATGCGTTTGTACAGAATTTTCGTTTTGGTGTTGTTTTGTTGTTGAAATTTGTTTTTTTTTTTTTTTGTTTTTTTGTTAACTTCAAGAGTTGTGCATTTATTTTACACCTTGTCTAATTTTGTTCAATGCCAAAGAATGCATTAGGCTCATTCTTAGACGTAGGTACCTCTTATTACTTATCAAGACTACTTGGATAAAAGAATTCTTATCAAGTTTCAACGACGACAATTCCCCTTAAATGTATGTTTCGCAATGACTATAAACAAAAGTCAAGGACAATCTCTATCAAGGGTTGGATTGTATTTGAAATATCCAGTTTTTTCACATGGTCAGCTTTATGTTGCGTTATCTAGAGTCAAAAGCAGAGCCGGTGTGAATTTGCTTATACTAGACAAAGATGGGAATGTAACGAGTAAAACAACAAATGTAGTCTACAAGGAAGTTTTTTCCGGGATTTAATAATTTTCTGTTTGTTTCTTCCAATGTATGCGTTTGTACAGAATATTTCATTTCAAAGTAAATAATATGGTTTTGGTTGAAGCCCGCGTATTACGCGGGCATTAACCTAGTATATATATATATAAAGTTCCATGTTTTGTGTTCAAATTTTTTATCATCTCATCTATTAAAAACGATTCTCTCTGCAGATTTTTGTTAATTATAGGGAATAAAAATATAAAATTTGTTATATTCATTGTTTTATATAGTTGCAATTCTTGTGTAGTATAATCCTATGATGAACATACATGCTCAAATACATGGATATATTAGGTGAATTACAAGCATCCATCCAAAATTCAAAAGTTCAAAACAGTAATATGTCCTATGTCCATCCATCATACTACTGTCCCAATAGTACTCTAGCACAGCTAGTGAAAATCTTTTATAAACTTTTAGAACATCGTATTTTTTATATATAAAAAAAGAAAGAATAACAATCATCTCTTTCTACACTCTCTCTACATTGGTCCCCAACCCTACCCACATTCACACACTTTCTCTCTCTACTTCGCCCATCTCGTTCTTCATCCGCCGAACTCACTAGCGTACCCATCGCACCGTTACGACCTCTATAAGATATGTCTTCTCCGGTGACCGTACTCGGATCGTCTTCTCTGACCGGGGTTAAGAGTTAAGACGATGCTTCATCAGATCTTAACAGCCCCTAAACGGACCGCGTCTGGGTTTTAGATCGGACCACATTTCCGGCGTTAAGAGTTTCACTCCTCGTTCCTTCTATCACAAAATGAATCAAGCTCGCCGCCGTTCATGGTTTTTATAATCGACGTCGACTCAGACGTCAGACCTGATTAAGACGAAGGGCAGCGACGGCCATGTTTTGTTGATGAGTTGAATAAGAGGTCGTTGACGTTATGGTGGCCGGTAGAGTTCCGGTCAGCTGGTAGTAGGTGGTGTGTGAATGTTTATTTTGGGGAGAGATGATATATTTAAGGCAGGTGATGGGCATGTGTGCTCATGAATGTGTATGCACGTGTCAGAAAACTAAATCCACACATTGCACCTTTTCAAAACACGTTGATGATGTACTGTTCATTTCACTTCTGTAATTAACTAGTTGATGCCCGCGTTGCGGGGCGATGGCTGAATAATTTTCAATCAATTAAAAAAAGACTACTATAATTTTGCTAGGAAAAAAAACAAAATTGATGATAAGACCGTAATTTTGGGCTCAGGACAAAACTGTAATTTTTTAGGACAAATGAGCGAGTGTTAGGCATCTCTTTGACACAAAAAAAAATTAAATCGAGTAAACCAATTAAAAAAAACCTTTATAGTTTTGCTAAAAAAACTAAAACGATTGAAAAAACATAATTTTTAACTGAGGGCGAAATCATAATTTTAATTCGGGGATAAATCGTAAATTAAATAGACCAACGGGGGAGTGCCAGGAAGCTGCCGGCATGACTGTAATTTTACACTGGGGGCAAAATTGTAATTTCACCAGGAAAACAAACAAAAACGATGGGCAAAATGTAAATTTCAGTTGAGGGTAAAATCGTAACTTGGGTTTGAGAAAAAAAAACTAATGGCAAAATTATAAATTTATACGGGGCAAAATCGTAATTTTGAACCGAGGGAAAAATTGGAATTTTTAGCTAGGAGCAAAAGCGTAAATTTATTTTTAAGTAGGGGTAAAAACATAATTTTGAACTGATGGGGAAATCGTAATTTTAAGGGAAAAAAACTAATAGCAAAACTGTAAATTGAAACGGGGCAACATCGTAATGTTGAACCGGGGGCAAAATTGAAATATTTAGCTGGGAGTAAACGCGTAAATTTATTTTTAAGTGGGGGCAAGAACATAATTATGAATGGCAAAATCGTAATTTTAAAGTGGTATAAAATCGTAAATTTGTTGGGCCAATAGGGGAGTGCTAGGCCTATTACTTTGCCGCCCATTTTGCCCAAAGAAGGGCGACACCTATTCCCCTGTCGATGCCGCCACTTCTTTTTGTAGTAGTTGAAAATAGAGATTCATTTCACTTCTGTAATTAATAGAGATTAATATATACCTTGTACAATTAAAAAAAAAAGAGATTTTGTCAAAGTTTTGGGTTTTTTATGGTATAGACATCGTTTTAAAAAAGGTTTGGTGGGTTGGGATGAGTGGTGTAAATTTGAATTGATGTAAGGTTCTGTTTGTTTGGGTTGCTGTTTCCGGCATGGAGATAGCTTCCCTGTTGGTGTTTTTTATGAAAGTTGAAGTTTCAAAAAAAGAGAGAGAGAGAGAAACATAATTCAAACCAGGATATTTTCATAATATAAACTAGGTTAGAACCTCGTGTATTACACGGGTTGAATAAATGTAATTTTATATACTAAATTAAAACAGTTATTCTTTAAAAATCTCGTTTGTTACACGAGTTGAACAAGTGTAATTTTATATATTAAATAATAAAAAAAATTATATCTCTAAGAACCCCATGTATTGTACTGAATAAATGTAATTTTATAACAGTTATTCTTTAAAAATCTCGTTTGTTACACGAGTTGAACAAATGTAATTTTATATATTAAATAATAAAAAAAATTATATCTCTAAGAACCCCATGTATTGTACTGAATAAATGTAATTTTATATATCAAATAATAAAAATTCGTGTATTGTACGGGTTGAATAAATCTAATTATATATACTAAGTAATAAAAAAAATTATATCTTTAAAAACATTGTGTATTACACGGGTTAAATAAATGTAATTTTGTAACCTTGTATACAGCAAGCGGGGCAAATATATACTAAATAATAATAAAAAGTTATATCTTTAAAAAAATCATGTATTACACGGGTTAAATAAATTTAATTTTGTATAGTAAATAATATGCTATTGGATTCGTTTAAAAAATCATAAATTTGGTTCGGTTTAATTCGAATCAAATCACAAACTTGGTTAAGTTTAATTCGAATTGATTAGAACCGCAATTTAAAAATTAAAAACAGAATTATATTATTAGCTTCTCTTCCTTATTAGTGTTTTTTTAAAGTTTGATCTAATGTCTAATAAGTTATTTTGTATATTTTGTTTGTACTTTAAATTTTTTATATGAGCGTATTATTGTTTTTTTAAGTTTAAGATTATTGTTTTGTGTTATTATTTAAAAAATATCTTTAATTTATAACTTAAATTTGAAGATAATATATTATTAGAAAAAATAGAATGATTCTATCCGACATTCAAAGTAAGATAAGATTTAATATTAATTGATTATTTATTATTTAATTAATTGATATAAGATAAGTATGAAAAGGCAGGAAATTACAAATGTAGACGCCTTCAATGAATGACACGTGTCACTTATTGGTTTCTTTTATTATAGTAGATAATAAAACATTATCTTTTTAAAAGCCTCATTTATTGCACGGGTTAAAGAAATGTAATTTTATATATTAAATAATAAAATAAGTTATATCTATAAGAACCATATGTATTGTACCGGTTGAATAAATGTAATATTATATACCAAATAATAAAAAAAATTATATCTTTAAAACCATTGTATTACATGGGTTGAATAAATGTAATATTGTTTGCCAAATAATAAAAAAAGTTATATTTTTAAAAACCCCTGTGTATTACATGGGTTGAATAAATATGATTTTATATACCAAATAATAAAAAAATATATATTTAAAAAAACTAACGGATTTTTTTATATTTAAAGTAGGATAAGATTGAATATTAATCTGAATTACCGGATTTTTTTATATTTAAAGTAGGATAAGATTGAATATTAATCTTTATTTATTTAGTTAATATAAGATTGAAAAATCATATGATTGAATAGGTGGGAGATTGTATGATGATAAATCGGTAATAGTGATTGTTGAACAAATTAATTAATCGAATTTAACATAAACATTTGTGATGTTAGGTGGATTTTTTTTAATTATTTGAAAGTTAATATCAACTTTGGAATTTGTATGAATTTTTATTAGATTTGATTAAATATTATTGATAATAAAAATTTGTATCAGATTAGATTTTAGATTTGATTAAAAAACACATAAAAACTTATTCTCATTATCTTCGATTTATGTAGATCCAAAATGAGAAAAATTAGGAATTAACTCAATAAACATACTATTGAAATGGATAAAAACCCGTATACATAAAAACATGTGATAATATCGATATGTAAATTTAATTTGATACCCTTTATCAATAAAATTAAGAATTTATCTATAACATTTTAAAAAGCTTGCAATAATAAGAATTTGAATTAATTTAGATTAAATATTATTATTATTATTAGTATTAGTATTAGTATTATTAATAATTAGTCAATTAAATGAGAGAATGACAAGTGTCCCAAAATAGGTTTCTTTTATTATATAGTATAGATTTGCAACATCTTTATGTATAGAGGGGTTTTACCCAAGGCTTAGGGAGGTTTTTAAAAAAAATAACATTACACTTTTAACCCAAAACTATTTGACTTTTTTACTTTTAACCCGAAAGTTTTCATATTTTGCAATTTAACCTAATAATTTTTTACTTTTAACTTTGGTTCTCTATACTTTTCATATTTCACAATCTTTTTGTGTTACATTTCATTCTAAATTTTGCGAGTTAACACGGCGCAACATGTGTGTGTGGTTCAACATTTTTACGTTTCGTTTTACGCTTCATTCAAAATTTTGTGAGTTATCACGGCGCAACGTGCGTGTGTGGGTTAACATTTTTTACGTTGTCTATTTTTTTCCCATTTAACAGGTTCGTTGCAATGCATGGTTCCTAAATCGAGTTAGTTATTATTTTCCTTGTTTTACGTTTTTCTCTTAATTTATTCGCATTAACACGCCGCAACTTCATTGTTGGTGGTCCCTGGCAGTGGTGTAACATTGGTGCTAATTGGCACAGGTTTAGACCGCGGGGTGTGGAGGGCTTTGCACGACATGTGGCGAAGGTGGGCTCCACCAGGCCACCCTAAAAAAGTGGGTGCGGAGGGGACGTGGTGTGGCGTGGCTTAGCTTGGCCTGGTCAACCATGTGGATTTTTCTTTTAATTAAAGTAGTCAACCAAAGCCAACCAGCTCACCCTATCCCCCCCCCCCCCTCCCCCACCCGCCAGGCGGAATACCCACGCCAAAGGGGCAACGCCCAGATCAACGCCAACCCGGGGTGGAAAAGCTGGCGTTGAAGGACAACCCACACCCCCAACCCAAGCCCACACCCCAGAGTCTTACGTCCCCACCACAACATATCAGAGCCATGTGCTCGTTTTTTAAGAAAAGGGGATTAGTTTCTGTTCTTAAAAATAAACAAATTTAAAATAAATTTTAAACATTTTCTTAAAGGAAAAAATTTAAAATGAGTTTTAAAAATTCGTTTGAAGATTCGAAAGAATCAAACGAACAAGAAGTAACTGAAGTTTTAAATTTCAGTGAAAACGAAAAAGGTTTTGTATCAGATTACATGATTAATTCTGATCAATTAACTAAAATTAACAAGCTTAAATTCAAGCTTGACACAAAACAAGTTTTTAATCAAACAAAAACTTTACAAAGCTTAGTTTCTAAAGCTTTTACAAGAAAAAAATAAAGTATTTTATTGTTTTAACACTGAAGAACTTTCAGTTGACATAAAAAATACAGCAGGTGAAGTTTATTTGCCACTCTTAACAAAGGGTGAAATAGCAAAAAAGCTTTTGCACATTAAACCAGAGTTGAGAAAGTCTCTCAATATGGTACACATAGGAGCGGTTAAAATCCTCCTAAAAGCTCAGTTTAGAGACGGAATTAATTTTCCTATAAAAATGGCACTCGTTGATAATAGAATTATCAATAGGCAAGATGCTCTTTTGGGAGCAATTCAAGGAAATTTAGCTTATGGTAAATTTATGTTTACTGTCTATCCTAAATTTGCTTTACATCGAAATTCAAAATATTTTGATAAGACTTTAAGTTTCATACACCAGTGCGAAAGAACTGACCTTATGGAACCTGGTAATAAAGTTTTTACGATTAATTATTTAATCTCGTATGCTTTAACCAACAGTACTCATTCAATCGAGTATAAGGAAAATGAAAATATAACTCTTGAAGATATATTTTCTGAAATTGGAATTGTTGAAGGGTGTAAGTTTTCTGAACCTTCACAATTAAAAGAAAATTGGGCAATTGATATTGCACGCAATAAACAAATTCTAGGATTCGAACCTAGACACAGTTATGCTGAAAGCTCTTTACAAATAGGAGATTCAAGTAATACTGAACAAATAATTCGTTCTATGTCACATAGAATAGATGGATATGGTAAAATTTTAAAAGGAATTATTGGAGAGTAATGTCTTCAAAACCAATTTTAAATTATTTACAATATCTTGATCAACAAATCACCTATGAAGAGGCTGATATACAATTTGGATTTATGAGAATAAATCAAATTAAAGAAAATTTTATGTTAAGTCATAAAACAAAAATTCTTAATATAAAGATTGTTAAGGAAAACATTTTTGCTTCTAAGCAAAAAATTCTTGAGCTTAAAACTAAGAAGGCATTAATCTCTGTAGCATGAGTTCTCTGAGTAAAATTGAAGAACTGGTTAGAGAATTAACCAAAAAGGTAGAAGATTTATCTACTAATGAAAATCTTGAAGCAATTGCTGTCAAGATTATCAAGGATGTCTCTGACAAACTTGATGAAAAAATGAATTCAGAAAATCTTTTACTCAAAAAGAAAGAAAAGATTTTAATGAAAAAAGCTTTCAAAAATATTCATTTCCAAATTTCAATGTTGGAAATCCATCTTTGAGAAAGTCTAAATGTCCTAATGCATTAACATGACCTTTTGGATCAACTTCAAATGACCAATAAAGAACAATTGAGAAACTCTTTTAGAAAAATAAATCGAAAGATTTCTATGCATTATTTCTATTTAGAATGAAATAATCAAAGAATTATAGAGTTACATTCGGATTGGAGCATTCATCCTTCTGATAAACTTTTTGAATTGAATGATTTAAAAAGAAAAAATTCTTTTATAAAAGATGATATTCAAAGACTTAGAGAGACAAAAATTATTTTATCTGTTGGATAGAATGATTTCAATTGCTCAAAAGTTAGAAGAAATCTTTTTTGATCAAATGGAAACCCTTCCACTTGAACATATGCATGAACTTGTTCATCTCATGTCATTAGATGATGATGAATGTGAACAAATGTTTTCTGAAAATAAAATCTTAAATGAAAGATATTTTCTTGAAAATAAAGAACGGATTTTTCCTTTATCTGTAAAGGATGAAGAACCTGAAACTGAAGAAAGCTCTTTAGACATTGAAACGTCGTCATACCATAGAACTGCTAACAGTAGACGTTTTAATAAAAAGAATACGGAATTTTCCATGCCGTATCACAAAGGTATACCTAATTCTAATGGTAATAAAAATGGTAGTTCAACTACAATTGATACTATTAATATTGATTGTATCTTTGGCCTCGAAAAAAGAAAAGAGGTAATTGACAAATGGAACACTTAAATCAGTCTAATTATTCAGACTAATTCAGATGAATTTTCTAATGCTAAGGCTTTGTTATTATTAATGGAACATAAGTCTGCAGGGATAATTCAAAATTTCATCAAAGGTACAACTTGGGATGAAAATATGAATGGTGATGATCTTTTTGATCAAATCATAAATGCAATATATATGATGTTTTTGGGTCTCGACTTTATAACAAATAAAGACCATGAAAATCAAAAATTGCTAGAAAAAGCAAGACAAAATCTTGCAAAAGCACAAATTTGTGATATTTGTTTGTTAGACGATTTTACTTGTCTTTATGAAACAAATCTATACAAATTAAGTACAGGTGAATTCCACTCTTGGATTGAGACTTACTTAATAAAGATTCCTATCGTTGGAGAAAAAGCCAAAGAACGATGGAACAAAGAAAAGAATCAATTTACGATGCATTCTCTTGGGTTTGCAACAAGAATTGTCAAAGAAGAAATTGCGGTTTACTGTGATTTTTCTGATAAACAAAAACAGCTAAAACGTTTTAACAAAAGCTGTTGCAAAAAACTTACTGAGTTACCATAATTAACTTTTGGTTGTGAACCAGTAAAAGATGAAAATTATTTCAAAAAGAAATATAAAAATAAATATAAAACAAAAACTAAAAAACGATTTTGGAAAACCAAGAAAAGAAAGTTTTCTCCTGGAAAATACTTTTCAAAAGAAAAACCTAAGGTTTGCCCTCAAGGGAAGAAAAAATGTCGTTGCTGGATATGTTCTGAAGAAGGACACTATGCCAACGAATGTCCCAACAGACAAAAGTTTCCGGAAAAATTAAAAATTATTTCGAAAGCGGAAACTGAAGGATATTTTCCTTCTGAAAATATTTTTGATGGCTATACACAAGTATATACATTAGAAATATTAGACAACATGTCATCCGATTCTTCTACAGAAGACTCAGAATGAAGTCCAACCACTTTTTTAGTTGGGGGGATAAAGATAAACAAAACGATTTTGAAATTTGTTTATTAAAAAATTATTTATTTCCTGAAAACAAAAATTTATCTGGAAATAATAAACATTTTGTCAAATGACAGACAGGGTTTTCAGGATATTCATTCAACAATGAACATCTAAAGGGGGCCAAAAACATGTTAACTGATAACTTGACACGAGTTTTTCAGAAATCGTAAGCAATGATGTCATGGTCATTCTTACTCCTATAAATAGAAGGATTTCCTCCACCAAAAATCACCACTTTCAAGTTACAAAAAACTTTTAAAAAGAAAGGAGGATGGAAGATTTAAAGGCTTTACGCCTAAAAGAAAAATTTCTTTTGATAGAATTAAAAGCTATTCAAGAAAAAATAGCTCTCTACGACGAAAGTCTAGACACAACTGTTAATTCAGAGCAGGATTCCGAAAGGATACAATCTGAATCTATTCCTTTACAAACGGCTAAAGGTAAAGAAAAATCAAGTCCGTTGATTCCTGTTGCTTTGGAAAAAAGCAATTATAAAGTTAATGAAGAACTACAATCTTCATCTAGCCCAGTAGCAAACGGCTCTGGTAAAGGCACATCAAATCCGTTGATGGCTGACAGTTTGCCAAAAACTGAACAGGTCTCTCTCAGACCAAGTTACTCACAAGTCACAAAAATTCCAGAAAAGCATAATTCAAGATTTTATGTTATTTTCGATGGTGACCACAGAGGAATATATGAAGATTGGGGTATAGTCAAAAATTACATTGATAAAACCGACTATCCTTTCAAAAAATTTGGGTCATTAGCACAAGCCCAACAAGAAGCTACCCGATATTCAGCAAATCTCGGAAAAAAAGGAATACCTTTAAAGGTAACAATTATTCCTGAGCCATTGAAGCCCAAGAAAAAAGAAAGAATCATTGAATTCAAAAACACTTTCTCAAGATTAACAATAAAAGAAGAGAAAGAAGAAGAAGATATTATATCTTTGGACGAATTCAGAGGAATTTGGTCTAAAACAAGAGCTCTTAGTCAAGATGATTTCGAGTTTGAACATGTCTATACAGAAGATAAGGCTACTAAAAGTCTTTTAGTCTTTTGTCCAGGCGCAAATCCAGAACTTGTTTCACTAGGATTTTCTGCTGGTCTAATAAAGTTCATATATCCATCTCCAAATTTGCTTGAAATCAGCATGTTTCCAGAAGGGATAAAGAAAGCTATTAAAAACTTTCGAAAGAAGATTGCTGCAGCAAAAGACGCAAACATCTTCATAAAGTGTAACTCTACACTTCCAGATTGGTACCAAGGAACTTCTTCCCAAAGTTACCATCATATAGAAATCGGGCTCGCAAAAGCAAGAACCGTCAACCACTCAAAAGTTATGAATGGGGAGCAAGAAGATTTCGAAAATTGGGTCGAAATAAGGGTTAAAGGATTCTTAAAAATCCTGAATAATCTTCAAAATATTAAAGTAAAAAGCTTTAATAAAGTGAATTATTGCAGCAGCCACTGCATCATCACAAGTTACAGTGGAACTCCACTACCAAAGCACGAGAAGGAAGCTTTAGAAAAAATGGAGCAACGCATTATCTTCAACAAAGTTGATGTGAGTCCTACTACCAAACAAAGACTCTGCAAAATAATGCAAAGAGCACAGGAAAGCCATCAGTGCATAAGCTGTAAAGAATCTTCCACCGAAGAAAAATCTGACAAAAGTGGCCCCTATATTAAAGACAGCTACTTTTCAGAAGACGACAAGCAAGAGCTGGACCCAACACATGGGTTTGTCGACTAAAAAACGTCATGCATGACGAACACTTAAGGCTATTTTAGACCTTTTGTAAAATTCACTTCTGCTATATAAAGAAGTTGAATTCATTAGTTTTAGACATCCCCTAGTTAGCATCCCTCGAATACATCACCTACCCCTGGCTTGAATTCTCAACAACTCTCAACCACCCACCTTTCTTTTCAACTTTGATCATTCGTATGATCAAATTTTATTTTCTAGTTATGTGTGCTAAGATGGAGTAGAAACTCCTTTAAGGAGTTGATGTAAATATCAAGAAGTTCTCCTTCGGGAGAACAGTTATGAAATAAAAACTCCTTTGTAACCCCCTATCTTATTTTCTATCATGAAGTTGTTTCTATTCTGTAAAACCTGGAGTCCTGGAGCCCGTTGAAGTACCGTTTAGGCAGGAGGCCGTTAGGGAAATTAAGGGTTGGATTGGTCCCTTGCAGAAGAATTAGAAACTTTTCAAGAAGAAAATACAAGAAGAAAAAGGTATAGATTTTATTTCAAACTGTTAAAATACTTCAAGATTGATATTTCATATCTCTCCTTAAAATCTTAAAAAAGAATTTATTTCAACACAAAAAACTAAGATTTTGATTAAATCAAAAATGATGTTTATAAACAAACATAAAAAGAAATCAATTAATAACTATCGAAACAAATGATTTTTCAATTGAAAAATTTTAGTCAAAAAATGACTACAAAAAATAATGAATTTTGTAAATTCAAAATCATAAATTCTATATTCAAAGAAATGATTTCACAATCTAAAACAAACGATTCAAAAATCATTTGCTTTAGTAAACAAGATACTTCAAAGTCTTGTAAACATTCGGTGAATTATGGTATCTTTTGTCATAATAACTCATCATGTTAGTCATAATAACTAATAATGACTTCAATAAATATGATGGTTGACATCTAAAGAATGAGTAAGTTCAAATTCATGAACTTTACGACAAATATTGGAATTGATTTCCAAAACAATTATGAGCACATGCTTGGTCCCCAAAAATTTATTGAATACCCACGCTAAAGGGGCAACGCCCAGATCAACGCCAACCCGGGGTGGAAAAGCTGGCGTTGAAGGACAACCCACACCCCCAACCCAAGCCCACACTCCAGAGTCTTACGTCCCCACCACAACACAGAGGGCCTTAGTACTAGTTTCTTTTTAATATGTTGTTGGTGTAACAAAATAGAAATAAGAAGAATCAGGTTGGTTGAGCAATAATACATGTCTCTTGGTCAGAAGTCTCGAATATGGCCTCAAAGGCATGAGAATAGCACCGAGGTTTTAGGTTTTGAATCTTTTACGCAACTGAACAAGTAGGTGTTTGGTACCAAACAAAAGAGTTAAAAGTCTATGAACAAATATTTAAATAAAAGCTTTCATTTATCTATTTTTTTACCAAATGAAACAACGTATAAAGAGCTTTTCTTTCTTTGTTTCTGTATCTTTTCTATTTTTTAGTTTCCTAGAAAAGAATAAAAATGTTGATTTTATAGTCAAAGTACAAATAAACATCATGCAATTGATATATGATAAAAAAGAACTTGAATGAACAGTATTTAAAAATAAATTAAATTAAAATTAAAATTAGAATTAGAATTAGAATTAGAATTAGAATTACTTAAAGTTAGATTGGAATGAATAGTAACATGATTAAGAGATGAGCAAATGGTATTGGGTATAGGTACCGGTCTCAAATTTACCAAAGCGGTGTATTTTTGGTACCGGTTCTGCACAAGTATTCATCGGTTTTTACCCTCAAATACCGGTACCGCACCAGTACCGACTGGTACCAAACCGTGCCATACTAGGTATATTCGGTACCGGTACCCACTTTTGGGGATTTCGGTAACAGTATTTTCGGTACCGGTTGGTAACGAGCTAATCAAATCCTGTAGCAACGCAGCAATGCAAGTAATTGCACCGCTTAGATTACTTTTCATACACACAGTAAGTAAACTGTATTTCATTTGAATGAGGTTTTATATACACAACAACTTATTTTGCTTTCTTTTTTGTCTTTTTCTGTAATGAATGAATTGTAGCATGTAAAATTAACTTGGATATTTAAATATTGATGAGCAAATCGTATCAAATACCGGTATCGTATCGGTACTAAATTTACTATACCAAATCATTTTCGGTACCAATTTGGTACCCACCTTTTGGCGTTTTCAGAATCGTTACTTTCGGTTCGACACCGGTCTAGCACCATACCTGTATTTATTGATTTTTACCTTCAAATACCATACCGTATTGTACCGAGCATTTTCGGTGCCGGTACCTAATTTCGATGATTTTCCGGATCGGTACTTTCGTTGCCGCTGCCGTTACCGGTACCGAGCTGATCCATATTTTAACGTCTTAGCACCGTAATAACTGAACTGAAAACAACCGAATTTCCAACGTGTAGGACGTGTGGGTCCTATTATTATATATTAGGTTATGTAAAACCGTTTCTTATGACGGAATGACTATCCTTACCACGTCATTTTATTTATGTTTTGACATTCGGTATCTGTTTGCCGTTGCTGACACGCCTTTTGTAGTCATTAGGTCCCGCCGCAACGCGCGGATGGAAAATAACTAGTTAAATTAAATATTGTAAATGATGAATTGATAAAGAGTTCAAGGAGATTTCATTTTTAGAAATGAATAGTCAAATGTAAATCAAAATATCCAACTTAAAATTATAACACTTTTCATCTTTAAGATTGAATGATGAACTTGAGCCATATCTCAGCTATCTTAATATAAATGGGTGGAGATATTTGGACATCCTCTGCGCCTATTTGGACACTTTTATGCCCTAGACGTCTTGTATAACTTGAATGAACAGTAATTTAATATTAAATTAAAATTAAAATTAAAATTAGAATTAGATTAGAATTAGAATTATTTAAAGTTAGATTGGAATGAATAGTAACATGATTAAGAGATGAGCAAATGGTATTGGGTATAGTTACCGGTCTCAAATTTACCAAAGCGGTGTATTTTTGGTACCGGTTCTGCACAAGTATTCACCGGTTTTTACCCTCAAATACCGGTACCGCACCAGTACCGACCGGTACCAAACCGTGCCATACTAGGTATATTCGGTACCGGTACCCACTTTTGGGGATTTCGGTAACAGTATTTTCGGTACCGGTTGGTAACGAGCTAATCAAATCCTGTAGCAACGCAGCAATGCAAGTAATTGCACCGTTTAGATTACTTTTCATACACACAGTAAGTAAACTGTATTTCATTTGAATGAGGTTTTATATACACAACAACTTATTTTGCTTTCTTTTTTGTCTTTTTCTGTAATGAATGAATTGTAGCATGTAAAATTAACTTGGATATTTAGAATATTGATGAGCAAATCGTATCAAATACCGGTATCGTATCGGTACTAAATTTACTATACCAAATCATTTTCGGTACCAATTTGGTACCCACCTTTTGGCGTTTTCAGAATCGTTACTTTCGGTTCGACACCGGTCTAGCACCATACCTGTATTTATTGATTTTTACCTTCAAATACCATACCGTATTGTACCGAGCATTTTCGGTGCCGGTACCTAATTTCGATGATTTTCCGGATCGGTACTTTCGTTGCCGCTGCCGTTACCGGTACCGAGCTGATCCATATTTTAACGTCTTAGCACCGTAATAACTGAACTGAAAACAACCGAATTTCCAACGTGTAGGACGTGTGGGTCCTATTATTATATATTAGGTTATGTAAAACCGTTTCTTATGACGGAGTGACTATCCTTACCACGTCATTTTATTTATCTTTTGACATTCGGTATCTGTTTGTCGTTGCTGACACGCCTTTTGTAGTCATTAGGTCCCGCCGCAACGCGCAGGTGGAAAATAACTAGTTAATCTAGTAATAAACAAATAAAGTTGCTTTGCGTCTAACTGTCTAAAGCAAAACCTAGCTTTCCTTTCATTAGCTTTGAGAATTTTAGTCCCCCATTAGTTTCGGGGCGGACCCGCCTTTCATTGAAGAAAAAATGTTATTTATAAATACTTTAAACGAACCCAACATTCAGTGAACAGTTCATGCACCTTTGGCAGAAGTTCGTTTGTGTTCGTTCTATAATAAATAAACGAAGACAAACAAGAAATTTCATTCGTTTAGTTAAATGAATGAACATGAACAAGGTTCGCATTCGTTCGTTTATGTTCGTGAACGTTCAGTAAAGTGTTTGTTTATTTTCGATAGTTCATAAGTGTTTCTAACTAGGTTTTTTCTTCCCGCGCTATGCGGCGGGAAATTAATCGTTTTCCCCGTACCACGCAGCGTGACTTTGGTCGTTATTGCTTAGATCATCGAAAACCAAAAAAACGAATATTGATACTAGTTCCGAACTAAAAAATAGGTTTTTCCTCCCGTGTGACACGCTGGGAGTTTGAACATTTTTTCCCGCGCTAAACCATAAAAGTGAATATCGATACTGGTTACGATCATATCAATTATAAAAAAGGTTTTTCCCCGGCGCTATGTGGCGGGAGTTTAATCGTTTTCCCCGTACTATGTGGTGTGACTTTGGTCGTTATCGACTCGACTCATCGAAAACCATAAAAGCGAAGATCAATATGGGGTTTTTCCCCCTGCGCTATGCGACAAGAGTATGATCGGTTATCCCTCATGTTATGCGACGTGACTTTGGTCGTTATCGGCTCGACTCATTGAAAAACTTTAAAAGCGAATGTCGATATCGGTTCCGATAATACCAATTAAAAAACAAAATAGAATTCTCATTGCGCTACGCGGCATGAGTTTGATCGTTTCCCCCCCGTGCTACGCGATGTGACCTTGGTCGTTAGCGGCTCTACTCATCGGAAACCATAAAACGAAAATCAATAAAAGCGAACATCAAAACCGGTTTCAACAATACTAATTAAAAAACACAAAAACCACTAAAACCAAAAAACTATTAAAGAAAGAAAAAGCAAAGAGCACCGCTATTAAAAAAATAATACCAATTAAAAAAACATAAAAAAAACAAAGAACATCACTGTTCACAAGAACTTTGACAAATTGTGTTATATATATATATGGGGAGGGCTATATAGAAAACCCACTTGAGTTGAGAAAACCCAAATAAACCCTATGTAACATTTTTATTTTTTTCTAAAAAAAATAGGGAATGTAATATAAATGTACACGGACCTATTTATGAAAAAAAATGTAAAAAACGCTTAATAGTTTTTTTTTTTTTAAATGTTGAAAATTTGTATGTTACATTTTTTTGGACAAACATATTATGTAACCTAAAATTTGTAACATTTAAAAAAAAAAAAACTACTCAGTGTTTTTTTGTGTTTCTTTTTTAAAAATGTTCAAATATATGTATATTACATTTCCTATTTTTTTTAGAAATGTATCTTGAGTTTACATGGGTTTTTACAAAGGTTTTAAGGGTTTAGTCAACTGGAGTGGGTTTTCGATTTATCTTTCCCTATATATATATATATAAATTTTTATAAATTATTTCAATACTTCAAAATTCCACCGACAAATAAAATATTAATGAGTATTAGCGTATTATATATTTTGTTCATGAAGACGCTTATTTGTGTTCATGAACATTAGTTTGTGTTCGTGAACGTTCGTTACCGAAAATTAACAAACGAACACGTTCATTTCCTTGACAAATGAACCATTCGTGAACACATATATTTCCTTAACAAACGAACACGGGTCTTGTTCGTGTTTGTTTGGTTCGTTTACAACCCTTGTTATTTATACGCTAAATCCTCATCAGGACATGAACATAAATCATGAGTCCGCCACTGATTAGCGTCCATATGTGCGAGCATGCATGAGTTGGGTTTTTCCAAGTCATTCAGACTTGCAAACAATTAAAAAAAACATTTGTGTACAAAATTGGCGGGAAAAGAAAATAAAACTTTCAACTAAATTTTCAGTGCAGTAGATGCTTATTTCCTCCACCAAGTACTTGCAAAGTTTTGAAGATTACAAACACTTGAAACTATTTGCATATAACAGTTTTAAATTGATGTCTCATCATATGATGAGAAATTCTTGATAACAAACACAGGATCTCCCACTTTAATCATCTTTCCATTACCTTCATGGCATACCATATTATGTCCAAAGAACACCTGCAAATCCATTTTAATCATTATTAATGTTCATATGACAGAAGTTCAAACCCTATCTAGTTACAGATATTATTAGTAGGGAAGAACTTCACCATCCCCTGCCCCTTTTGACCCGGACGCAAGACTTTCCCTGACCGGAACTTCACAAGAGTTTCAGTCGGCTCGGAAGCTGCAACTGCATTTTCTTGATTAATTGTCGGTATCTGGAAAAACAGTTAGAAGAAAATTTTGTGAGAATTAAGAATAAAATGTTGGTTAAATTAAAGGAAATTGCATAAAAAGGTATCCAAATTTGGTCAAATGTTTTGAGTAAATAACTTTTTGAGTCCCTGTGTTTTAGTGGTTTTAACCACTTGAGTCCAAAATCAAAAAGTTTAACGCCCTGAGTCCCTAACCGTTGATTTTATAACGTTTTGGCGTCATGTCAAGAAAAAATCAATTTGGTCTGCCATGTCATCATTTGACGGGTAAACGGGTCAGACTACTTTAAATGAAGATTTCTGAAAACTGGTGTTACCTTAATCAAACTGTTTGGAACTTTGATGGTTCTTTATGGCTGAAATAAGTTGGTAACCTTATGCAATTAGCCCGTTTTATTAACGGGCTTCTGTTGCTTTTATGAAGATAACTAAAAATTAACAATGCAAAAAGAAACAGGAATACCCGTTTACCTTACAGCGGGAGCAAAGTTTGACGCCATGGAATGTTAAATTTTCAATTTTAATTTCCTTCCATAGGTCCTCAGAAAACGGTTCGCAACCATCAACCAGAATGCTGAAATTTGTACATACAATAAAAATTTTATGTGAAAATGGTATTGGTGAAGGATGAACGGAACTAAGATTCTATATGTCAGCCAGAGATAGCAAAATGGACAGGTTGAGTAGATGGGTAAACGGGTAGTTTTCATACATGCCAAAATGGGCCGGATAGACCCGCAAACATGTGTGTTTTGTGTTTTATAAATAATCAACACAACCTAAACTATTGAACTAATAGTCTAGTATTTTTAAAGCTATTTAAGAGGTTCTAAGAATATGACATGTACAAACAGTCTATTTTTTGGCAAGTGTTAGTTTTACCCGTTCGAAGTGTTACTATGGGTGTAAATGAGCCAAGCCGCTCGTTAGCTACATGAGATCAACCCGCTAAAGGCTCAAGCCTAAAGTGTAGCTCATTTAATAAACGAGCTCAAGTTGTGGCTTGATAAGCTTGACTAGGCTCGCGAGACTAAATCAGCATGTTATTTATATAAATCCATAGTTATTAAAGCGAGCACCGAGGCGCGTCTAGGCGCAAACAAGGCCCTGTGCCCAACAAAACGCCCGGAGTGCGCCTCACGCTTATAATCTTCAGGTTAGTTCATGTATGCCAATAATCTTCTACATTGTTATTAAAGCGAGCGCAAATAAGGCCCCGGGCCCAACAAATCGCCCTGAGTGCGCCGCACGCCTTTTTTTTTTTACAGGTGAACTTCACAACAGACGGCTAATTCACACCCGCTAGACGCAGGCCCGCCACCACTCATTACCAGGACTATGTTGTCTTAACCGGGCCCACGCCTGGTCGAGAGGGGCGTTACGCTGTCACCGAGAAAATTTCCAACCTCCTGCCACATGACAGGAGTTGCACCCTCCACAAGAGCCGACCCTCTGGAGTAAATGCACTGTAGTAGAAAACTCGGGTGGATCAAGAGTCGAACCTGAGTCCTTCCCCATCATTTCCAGTGCATCAACCAGTTGGGCTGGAATCATTTGCTGCCTCACGCCTTTAATAACTATGTATAAATCAAACAATATTTATTTAATATTATAAATATAAGTTGTTAAATATAACTAAATAATATACGTAATTATGTTGTATATATAATTTTATAATTGTAAATATATATACAGACACTTACATATGCATGTAACCAAAATACTTTAAACAACTAATAAATAATTAGCAAGGCGAAGCGAGTCAAGCTAGAGCTCAGGCTCGGCTTGTTAACACCCTTAATTAGTTAAATGTAACTCAAAGAAGCCCCACTTGTATTTGTTTCCAAGCCTTAAATGTACCAAGGTTGTAGATACAGATACATACTTTGGTCTGAACCGGTTTATTGGTACAGGTTCCTGAAGACGTTCATTCAATGAATCTAGAGACTCCTGCCAAAAATGCATTAAAAATAATTATTATTTACAGAATTTAATACCAAAACAAGCTTAAAAACCAACCTGGGACACTACAAGGAACGGATATCCATCAGAAAACATAACTCTGAATCCAGATGCATAATTTGGGTCCACACGTCTAGTCTCCGACTCTGTATCAACATAAATTATTAACATCAAGTAAACTTATACGTTACAATATTGTATTGAGCTACTCAACATGTTTGACACATTTTATTATATCTGTCATAAAAACATGACCCGAAAAACCAATTGATGAATAAACAGGTCATTATTACCTTCATTAAAACGCACTAACCGACTTGGCTTGCCAAGATAATTAGTGAACCATTTAGATGCTTCATCTCCCTCATCCAAAGCTGATCCTGACCATTCCCAAACTGAGACACCCTCACATATTTGAGATGGTCTACACAATGAAACCTTCAGCTCATCCATCCCCGGTGCTCTTATTACTAAATATTGTGTTAAAGATCAATTATTCAACATTAAACTCATTAAACAATAAGAAAGTATCGAAACGATGACGTCAACCTGAGTTGGGCTTCGGTAAGCTTCGCCTATTGAGCTAACTCTGACGTCTGACCCACACTCTCCTCTGTTATAGTCATTCAATGAGGGGAATGTGGATCAAGACTCAATGGTCTTAGATAGGGACGCCCCGTTGAGCCTGATCCGACTCATGTTGCCCTCTTTTAGGCCGTTCAAACAGGGAAATGTGGGTCGACGCCAAGGTTTAAAAGAACGGAAACAAGTTTCGAGGCGTTTTCCCTTCGCCTCACGAGGCGTAAGCCTCGAAGCGAAACGAGGCGTATGGCCGAGGCGGTATTAATAAATAAATATAAAAATTATATATATTATGAAAATAATAATACTAACTAAGTTAATCATCAGATTCATCAAAAACACACATAAAAAGACATGAAATGCTTGAAATTGACACAAAAAGTCAAAAACATCAAAATCCCTTGAGGCGCAGCTTTCTTAGCGCCTCAGCCCCTCTGAGGCGCATATACACTAAAAACACCATAAGGCGCGCCTCAGACTCGTTTTTTGGCCGTTTCGCCTCGAGGCCTCAAGCGTTTTTTAAAACCATGGTCGACGCTCAATGGGCTTAGATAGGGATGGTTTCAACCAATTGAACCTAATCTGACTCACACTCCCCTCTTTTATATTTGAAGTGGGGAATATGGGTCAAGACTCAACGGGTTACATTGGAATGACCCGTTGAGCCTGATTTGTCCCACACTCCCCTCTTGTATCTAACGAGGGGGACGTGGGGACATCCTAAGCCCAATCCAAAGCTATATCATCTTAATAAGAAAAAAAAAAGTTTTGAGATTGTCATTTACCTAAGTAAGACCCCTTGTTTGGCTTCCAACCAACAGCAAATGCATCCTGAGGCAACTCTACTTCAACTAAAGCCAACTTTGGATCCACTCTTTGTGTACAAGCTCTACCTTTAGAATTCACAACCACCCATTGTCTATCCCATCTAAACCCTGTTTTATCAACATCAAACATACAAAGTTCCTAACTTTAAGCCAAACCCATGTCACAAAACCTATATCTCACTAATTTCAATCCAAACATTTCAATTTAAACTGACAAGTTGAAAGTTGCATATAATCTTGAACTACATGAAATTGGATGTATAAAGTAATAATTTAAGGGGAGATTGGATGAATTACCAGTGGAAGAGAGGGGTGCTTCTGAGACAGAGATGCCCCTGCAGGATTTTATTGGATATATGAAGATTGATTTCACTTTGGCTGCTGCTGATTCTGCCATCACTTTGTTGACAAGACAATGGTTTTTCTTTGTCAAAGTGTTCAATGTCCTGTTGAACAATGTTTAAAAAGAGGATCATGATTTTTATTTTCTATTTTTTAGCAGCCATTATTTCATACTAACCATTAATCATACTAACTAATAATTAATTAAATGTTATTAAATTTTGATGGAGTGAACATTGTTTTGTTTTACTTTTAAAAAAAAAAAACATTGTTTTGCTTTAATGCTTTTTTTTAATTTTAATCATCTTTAACTCATTTGCTTTTTAATACTAACTATTAAATGTTATTAAATTTTGATGGAGTCAACATTGTTTTCTTTTAATGCTTTTCTTTTAATGTTAATCATCTTTTAACTCATTTGCGTTAACCTTTTATCATAACTCTATACACATGTGTGTTTATTTTATTTTTTCTTAATGTTCCGGTATAAAAATGGTTAAAAACGGAGTTAAATTCAAGGTAATATAACTTTTGGTATCGTTGACCATTGCGAGTGTTAGTATCAACAACTAAACCGATACCGACATTCGTATTGTCGAAACCCGTAATTCAAAATAGATACTTTCTCCTAACATTTCTTTGGTTGGTATATTTTTAGGTCCGGTCTATTCATACACGCCTCTTGGATGTTTTGACACACGTCACACGTCTATATGCTGAAGCGCAGCATATAGGTACGAGGTCAACGATCAAAGACTGACTGTGTCGGTTGTTTGTCTGTCAGCTGCACCTATATGTTACGCTTTGACCAAAGCGTAGCGTATAAAAATGTGGTGTTTTTGTTTGAGTTGTTTGGGTGTATTTGGTTGTGTTTTTTGTTTGAAAAGTTGTATATTTGGTTTTAATATAATTTAAAAAATTGTACATTTTTGTTTGAAAAGTTATATTTGACTTATTATGCTATTGTTTTAGAGTTAATTACATAGATGAACCATGTGGTTTATAGCTAGTCTCGTCTTTAGATACTAATTTTTTTAACAAGTTCGAGGCTTGTGATTATCAGTTTGTAACAAGTTTAGGTATTAACACGAACTTCTGTTAAATTTGAATAGAATGAGCAAAATACCCTTTTGTAACTACAGGGACCATTTGTGTAATTAACTTAATTTCAAACCTGGGACATTTTTATAATTAATCTAAAATTAAAAGTATAACCCCACCCACCCCTGCCCTGCCGAGTCCCCTTCACATCTGCACCAGCATCCAGGGGCGGACCTATTAACAAAGAACGGGTTCCCAGGAACCCATTTGGTTTTTAATTTTTAGTGTAAATATATATAACAAACTGAAAAGGAACCCATAAGTAAAATATAAAGGGAACCATAAACAAAAAAGCCTTGGTTCTCCACTGGTTATGTCCGCGTTATTCTTCCCAAGACACTCGGGTTCGAATCCCGTATGAGGCACAGTCAATACTCTTTTTGTTCCATTTTTTTTATTTCTCTTTTTATTTTTTTCTTTAATGTAAAACCCATTTAGGGTTATAACAACACAAACCCATAACTTAAAAACATCAGAGAACAAAGTGAACCTCGCCTCCTGCCTCCACCTTCAGCAACATCAGATTCAGAAAAAAGTCTTATGCAGATAAAAGACGAAGACCCATCGAGTTTCAAATCGGCGATAAAGTAATGCTTAGGGTATCTCCGTGGACGGGAATCATCTGATTCAGAAAAAAAACGGGAAATTAAGTCCAAGGTTTATTGGACCCTTCAAAATAATCAACAGGGTCGGCAAGGTTGCGTACCGTTTGGAAATACCCAAAGAATTAAGTGGTATATATAACACTTTTCACGTTTCACGTTTCACATCTCCGAAAGTGTTTGGCCGATGAGACGGCCTACGTTCGTTACGACAACGTCGAAGTTGATGATAAACTTAATTACGTGGTGACGCCTATTGAAATCCTTGACCGAAAGGTCAAAATCCTCAGAAACAAGGAAATTGTCCAAGTGAAGGTCAAATGGGAGCATCGAAAGGGATCAGACACCACTTGGAAGTCCGAAGAATAGATGAAACGGCTCTATTCTTCGTTATTTGGTACGTATTCTAGTTTCGGGGACGAAACCCTTTAAGGGGGTGGACTTGTAACACCCCAAAAATATTAAACCAATATACATATATACATATGTTGGATATGACCTTATGAGAAATAACTAGGATAATTTAACCTAGTTAATAAAAAGTTGCTAGATAATAAAATTATGAATTATGGCCCTTTAGTGATTAAATAAACATAAGGGGCTAAAATTGTCAAGAGGGCAAACTGGAACCCAAACATACACTTGTGTGTGTGTCTGGTCGACCAAAAACACAGAGCATCAAAGGAGGATAAACTCTTCAAACCCTAATTCTACAATTCACCAAAATCAGAAAGGAATTGGGTCTAAAAATGATGCATGAGTTAAAAATATTGATCATCTTAGCAAGAGGTTCATAAGGTATGTGACAATTTTCGTTTTGAGTAATGAAGGTTATGTAGAGAACTTAAGAAATTGACTTCTTGGTGAAATTGGTAATTTATTTGACCTATAGAAGGTATAATTTAAGTGAAAGACTAAACCCTAACTGAATTAGTTGATAAAATCACATTAATCATATGTGGAAGTAAGGATTTTAGTATTATGGAAGTGGGTTTTTGAAGTTGTATGAGAAATCCCATGTCTTGTATAAACAGAGGGCTTAACAATGTGAATTTGTTAAGGTTTCCTGCTATTATGATTGTAAACAGTCATTTATATGTTAAGTTGAATTTCTTGGCCTGTCCAAAGCTTAAACGAACTAAAAATGATTAGATAAAATGTTATGCATACAAGGTGTTTGATGATACGCCTAAAAGAAATACCATTTTTGTGTAATGAACAAATATTGTTAATTAGAACCAATGATTGAAAGCTTGGGCAAGTTACATGCCATAGCTATAGATAAAACGTTCTAATTATAACGGGTTACAATCGATAGGTAACTCGGGTGAAGCTTCGGGAAGTCAAGCCGGAGCAAACGTGCGATTAAAGGAGAAGCTTCAAGGTACGTGGCTACATGCTCCGTAGATCTTTTGTTAATATTTTACGTTTATATATGTTGAATAATAAAGGTAACATCATGAAGTTCGGTTTGTTCTTAAGCGGTGGATTTTGTACGAATAAACCGAATGAATGAAAGAATAAAGGACTAATGATAAGTTTGAATGTTTGAAAGTGAAGGTTTTCGCTAATACATTCAAACGGGTCAAATAATGACGTTATGAAAGGTTTGGTTGTATGAAAGCGATGGACTTCGCTAAGTTAACCAAACGATTTAAATTGATAGAAAGATCAAGGTTTGGTAAGTAAAAGTGATGGATTTCGTTAGACTAACCAAACCGGTCAAATGAAGTCTTAATGCATACCTTAATGGTTGCATAAATAATGACTTCGGAATAATACCCGAATAATGGGTAGGAGATTAATTATACATGTAAACCGAGAATCGGGAACGCGAGTTAAAATGTCATAGACTCTTATGGTGACTATGACTAGTAGATGCATAATTCCGCATGTAGGAATTGTGTTAGATATGTTCAACTACTAGTAGTTGAAAGGGTTGAATAAACAAAACGCATAATAGATAACAGATGCATAATTCCTATGAAGGGAACTCCGGATAATGAGGAATTTTTATAGATATAATGTTCATGTGAGTTTTTGAAACACAAACAATGAGTTTTAATTGATAAAACATGAAGGGGTCAAATTATGGTAAATAATCACAAAGCCGAGAGCTTATAAACTAAGATTATTATTAATCCGGATGTTAGATTTCAAGTTCACATGATAGAAAATCAAATTACGATCATGTAAGAAGAAACGAGAGGTTAAACGGGTGAACGGTTTAAAAGTTGTGAAAGACTTAGTGTTTTCGGACAATTAAAACAACACAGCATCAAAACAGAAGAAGGAGGGGGGTGTCACACCCCAACCGATGGCGGAATCATCGGGGCGCGACACTAGGCGAATCAGATTGCTCAAGAGAATCCATAACAACTATATTGCGATAATATTTAATACATTTGTTATCCCATACTAACAAATAATACAATCACATAAGTTATCACAGATTTCTTGACCTCTCGAACAATACAAATCCGACAACCTAGATTTTAGTTGAGTTTCTAGATTTCCTAGCTTGATTTGAAATAACCTGCAACATACGTTAAAATATTTGTCAATGCAAAAGTATTGGCGAGTATACAGGTTTGATATGTATAGCGTAATAGATAAAAAGTGTTGCGAATTTCCACATGCATAAACGTAACACACGACATATATACTCACAAGACTGATACTACCAACTAAGTCCTCGATGCTCGAATATGCGATGGCAAACTAGACCCCGTCGGGCGCAATAGTACTATACTAGTCGTGGTGGGACGTCGCGAGTATAAGCCCTAGCACATATGCAACTAGCATCACGTATATCTATGCATAACAGTTATTCGCAAGTGATAATTCGATTGATTGAATAATTCGTTTGATAAGTTTGATTTGTTAGAAACGTACGTTACACCCAAAATACGATTAAAAAGGGCTCAAGTATACTCACAGTGCGCGTTTAGCGAGAATACAACTTGATTGGATCGGTTGCGAGTTCGTCTGCGTTGAACATTGAGCGGTATTGTAAACGATGCACGATTAAGCGGGAATAGCGTCAAAATGTCAGTTATCCGGTCGGATGGTGCTCATCCGGTCGGATGACATGTTGATTGGGTCGGATGGCTGTCATCCGGTCGGATGACAAGCTATCCGGTCGGATAACGTGTTAATTGTGTTGGATTGCTGCCATCCGTTCGGATGACATGTTATCCGATCGGATGACATGTGGTCCGTTCGGATGACATGTGGCCCGTTCGGGTGACACGTCTGTTTTAGCGTTCCGATCAACTGTTTTCGAGTGTTTTTGGAAGGAATACATGCGGTTTTACTCGGACAGTGTAATTTCGTATTAACAATTGAAATTTCCACCAGTTCCGACCTGTTCTAATGGCCGGGAATCACCCCGTTCCATCAGATCTGGCCGTTCTTGACGGTTTCTCATGTTTAACTCGAAATCGCACAGTTCTTGGTTAAATACATAGATTTTTGGTGAGATTGTTGTAAAAATACGTGGAAACCACCCATATCTGAGTCGTTTATGGTGGAATGAGGTCACACTTTGAAGTTCATATGAACTCTTGGTGACATCACCTTAAAACACCTCAAATCAGTAGATTTCACGGTTAAAATTTGAGTTTTAAATGACAGAATGATGTAGAATTACGTGTAGATCATAGAAGTACAAGTTCTTAGGTTGCAATCTTACCGGAATCGCGAGAAATCGAGAGAAAAGGGTCCTGAAGCGTGCTTGGTCGAGTGGGAGCTGTCACATCACTTGAACAGTGATGTGACATGCTATTTATAGGCAAAAGTGAAGCTGAAGGGTTACTGGGTCGGATGGACCATCCGTTCGGATGGCCCATCCATTCGGATGGCTATCCGTTCGGATGGCCCATCCGTTCGGATGGCCCATCCGTTCGGATGAGGCTGTCCATTCGGATGGCCACTCCGTCGCGGGGGATTTCTCCGTTTTTGAGCGTTGCGATAGTTTTTTAAGTACTCGCTTTCCATAGTTAATTTATATTGTTATTATATACATACATATATATATATATATATATATATATATCACTAGGGGTCGTATTTACGTATCCATATTTCACAGTTTTGATATAACAATCGGTTTTCATTTCGAGTGTGCGATTACTAGCGACGTTTCACGGCCATCGAGGAGGGTAGTATAGGTCCTTTCTCGATGTCCTCGTGAACGTTATTGTGTGTTGTGCCACAATGACTGACGGGGTACCACTCACTCGTATTGTCATCATCGTCACGACGACTGGAGCCATAACACTCACCCGAGAGTCTTTGTTAGCGTTAATTGTCTGCGTTTCGACACATCACGGTCATCGAGGAGGGTAGAATAGGTCCTCACTCAATGTCGTCGTGAGTGTTAGTGTTTGTGATGTGGTATAGTATAGCGATAATGTATTTCGAAAATATTCGTTTATCCTTCGAATAGCGATGTATGCGATATAGTTACATTATGATCCGAATCTCTGGTGCTAGGCGTAACGAGTCTATCGAGTAGTAACACGCACGAAAGTGCGGGTTGTTACAGTCTCCCCTGCTTTAGGAAATTTCGTCCCGAAATTAATCCAACAGGTAGACTTTTGAGAGTTGATCCTGGATAAGTAGCGATACAGCGAGTGATTTGACCGAGAGTTGACAAACGAGAGCGTTTCGAATAAGAGAGATCGATTGCGATAGCAAGAAGGCGACGTAAAGACAAAAGTAATATCCCACGAGTTGGCGTTCCAAAGTACCTCGTGTCTCGAAGAATTCGTTAGTTCGATGCGATTGCAATTTTTAAAGAACTTGAAAGGTTTCTCATGACGTAGGGTTAACTGAGTCGATCGTTAACTAACGTTACAAGAAACGTTTGTTTTTAGATACTCAAAAGGAATTTTGGATGGAAATCTTGAAAAATTTCCTCTTAACGTGAGGTCAACTGAGTCGATGTTAACCAACGTTGCCAGGAAGTTTAGGTTTTAAACATTTTAAGGAACTCGAAGATGAAAACTGGGGTTACGAAAACTCTCCTACAACATGGGTTCAGCTGAACTCGATGTTGAACTAACGTCTCAAGGAAGTCTTGTTTTTGATATTGCAAAAGGTTTTAAGGAAAAAATTGGACTCATGAAAGCTCCCCTTGGGCATGGAGTTGAGCTGATTCGATGTTACCTCCACATTGTGAGGAATTTCACTTGTCCCATGGTTTTAATAAAAGTTTTATAAAAAATCAGTTTAACCGTTTGAAAAGACAATTTAGCATCAAGCCCCACTTGGCACCTTCCCACGGAAGTTCGTTAATACGATTGAAACACTTATATATAGGAAGTACCAGCGGCGTATCCACCATGTTTTGCCCATATTACTTCCGTCTCGTGAGGCGGTGTCAGGTGTGCCGATAAGACACAGATAGAATTTCGTTTCCTCGGCCCATTCAATAGGAGGTCGGACCAAGTTGAAGATAAAAGCGAATAGTTTAGGTGGCGAGATTGATTGTGAATATAGTGATGACGGCGCATGCGAGTAGCTTGATGACACGAAACATCGGAGTAACGTGTCGGTTAGGCGACGAGCGATAAGCGGTAAGCGAATAGCGCGATATTGATTAGATTCCACATTAAACCCACATGGCATGTTTCCACGAGAGTTTGCTAACATGGCGAAACGCCACGTTTAACCAGGTTAGTTTTGCCTCGTGAAGCGGTGTCATGTGTACTAATACCACACAGACTGCAATGAACACCAAGCGAGTGATAAGCGGTACGCGAATAAGCGGTAGATTATACACGATAAGCGATGAGCGATTAGGTGATTAAGCGAATAACATAAACACAACACTAGTAACGACGGTGACGATAATTGAATTACGATAAGCGGCAGTTGTTGCGTTGCAAGGGATGGAGGTATGCGTGATTTATGCGGTTCGATTTGATTGAATAACACCACAAAGTTTGACTAACATCAGACCCCGCATGGCCTTTTTCCACGAAAGCCCGCTGATATGACTAAAACACCTTGCTTTAACCATATGAGCTTCATCTCGTGAAGCGAGGTCATGCGTGCTAACTTAACACAAATATCACAGATAACGGTGTAGCGATAGATTGATACACAGCAACCGATATAGATTCATATAATAATCGATAGATATTGCGGGATACACATGATAAACGATTGCGATTAGCTGAGTTTTGTTTTGAACAAGCCTTACGTTACGTTGCGACGCATCACGGCTATCGAGGAGGGTAGAATAGGTCCTCACTCGAACAACATCGTGAGCGTTAATGTACTTGATGAGATTGGTTGCTACAGACTTACGACCAGTCTTGCGTCGATGCAATTGTCCTGCGAGGTAGTCTCTCCAGAGTCCATCGATGAGGCGATTGCATTGCGTTTGCAGACTTACGACAAGTCTTGCGGTGATGCGATTCAGTTGTTACGCCTTGCGATTGAGTGTAGTGTGTTGAAAATAATCACAATAGTATAATAGGTCTAATGACGTTCAACTCCACGTGGCACTTTCTTCACGGAACTTCGGTAGTATGATAAAGCACACCTTGCTTTACCCCTACTACTTAAATCCCGTGCTTTGGTGTCATACTTCGTCGATACACTTATGGTACCTTAGAATTCACTACGATCTCCGTGCACTGACCCAAATAATCCCGTGTGCACCCGTGATTAATCGTTCCTTGCACGTTTATCGTACCTCGTTCTAAGAGTGTAGTGAGGGTAAAACACATTATTTCGTGATATAGTAGATAGTATGTGTGTGAATCTAGTCTAAGTGTGATGACTAGAGTGTGAGAGAGAAAACGAAAACGAGAGTTAATGTTACGCGTAGTGGCAACATCGAGTAATAGAGTAGGTTCAAAACTTAGAAATTAACGTCGAAAATCGTATCATTACAACTTTATCCTACGCTTGCTAGATGTTTGATGCTGAAGACTTTTGCTGTAGCTGTTGTTGTTGTACTCAAGTTCGTGGTTCGATGCGGCAGTTGCGAGTGAAGTGATCGTAATGGTTGCAGTTATTGCAATAGTGACAGTCAGCCCCAATTGGATGATGATAGGTGCATGAGTAGCACTGAGGATGAGCTCCAGTGTACGCTCGTTTTGGAAACACCGGGACTGCTTGAAGAGGCTTCGGCTGCGGCAGTTCGGTGGTTGATGAGTTCAGGCTTGAAATCTTTCGTTTGCGGCTGGGTTTGTCGGTGTCTTGCGATGAGGTGTCGTCGTTGGGGGATTCGTCTGAGGACTCACTTGCAGAATCTTTGGCCGATTTGTCGGAAGATCCGTCGGCAAATTTATCAGAAGAATCGTTGGCAGATTCGTCAGAAGAATCGTTAGCATATTCGTCAGAAGAATCGTTAGCAGATTCGTCAGAAGAATCGTCAGCAGATTCGTCAGAAGAATCGTCAGCAGATTCGTCAGAAGAATCGTCGACAGGATCGCCTGAAGAATTATTGGCGATTTCTTGATAAGCTTTCTTGACAGGATTCTTTGAGAAGAACCCTTCCATGAGTCGTTTGTTGTTGATTTATGCGGCTAAGCAGTAGGTTTCTTCGATGGTAGCAGGTCTTGCAGCTTCAACAAAATCACCCACACACTCAGGCAAGCCGCGAATGTACTTCGAAATGGCTTTTTCTGAAGTGTTGACTTGACTTGGGCAGATTATGCTAAGCTGTTTGAACCTTGCGGTGTAGCCAGCGTTGTCACTTTCGACTTGCTTGATTTTCCAGAATTCGTCTTCCAGCTTCTGAATTTCGTGAGGAGGACAATACTCTTTCTTCATGAGCTCTTTCAGCTCATTCCAAGAGAGAGCATAGGCTGCAGAGATCCCACGTTTGTTACGTTCGGCGGTCCACCAGTCGAGTGCTCGTGATTGAAATACTCCGGTAGCGCAAGTAGTACGGAAACTATCTGGACACCCACTTTGACGAAGGGTAACTTCGATAGAATCGAACCACTGGAGTAGTTGAGTCACACCTCCTTCACCCGTGAATTCCATCGGATCACAGGCTTTGAAGTGTTTGTAGAGAAAAGTATATTGCGGCGCTTCCGTCTTGGAGTCTTCCGAGGCTCGAGAGTTGCTGAGAGAGTGCACTCGAGCGGCAATTTGAGGAATGAGCTTAACCACTTCCTTGGTCACAAGTGATGCAATCCTCTTATCGGCGCTTCGTTTGGCTCTTCTCCTAGCTGTTCGTCTCGAGGTAGAGTCGTTGGAAGGCATCTAGACAGGAAGAGACTAGGAATGAGATTCGATCATAATGATTTTTGAGTTTTGCGATGCGATTGAGCGCGTCCAATAGCTTGATGCGATAGTATATTAGTAATGCGAATCACATAGGAGCCACATAGGAAACACAAAATTCCTAAGTTCTCACACCATGACTTGTTTGTTTATACGTGTATATATATGTATTTATATAGATGTAATTTGTAATCATGCACATACAGGTCGATTTAGAATATGCGAGGACGCGTTGAGGTGAGAAAGCGAGAGCGAAGGCGATGTAACACCTCAAAAATTCACGTCCTATAATGTGTTGACACGTGTCATATGTTTAAAATGTGTGAAAGAATATTATAGAAGGACTAAAGTTGACAAACATGGAAAGTATGTGAATATACGTATTCTAAGCGTCAACTGTGAATAAATATAATGTACATTAACCCTACATGGTGCTCATACCTTCAAACGAATAAATCATGGATCATACGAAGCTAAAAGTGAGAGATTACAAACTACAGGGGCTAAATGTGTCAACATGTTTAAGTTATACCTCTGAGTGACCTTTTGACAAACCCGAAGCTTTGTAACGGTTAATTATGCTCACTAGAATACACGGTTTAAATTTCGTAAAGTTTCGTTAACGTATGAGAAAGTTATGATCGAATTCGCGTGAGAAGGGTTAAAGCGTAAACGTTGGAAGTTAGGACTTTTCGGGTAACAATAAAGTTAACCGGGGACTTAACAAAGTGGGTATATGTTTCAAAGCCCTTATAGATCAATTGTGAGGGTTCATAATGCAATAAACAAGTGCCTAATCGAATTTTGAAGAGCCAAGGATCAAATCGCAAAAATCTAAAACATTGATTTTGTGCAGAAAGGGGGTCGCGCGACGCGAGGCCCGGGGGGGGGGGGGGGTCCGTCGCGTCACGCTAGGGCCTACCTGGTCCGATTTTTATGCTTCTTTGTCTGCCATGGCTCTTGTGTTCGACCTTTAACCGTTTTGCCTCATCTTGGACGACCCCTAGGCACCCCCTAAGCACTAGGAACATGTGTTGATCAGTTGTGGAGAGTGGTAGACCCAAGTGTCAACTTCTTATGGTGGATTAAACACTATAAAAGGCCATGATCTTGCAACTCATTCTTCACACCTTCCTTCAAGCAATCTGATCAATTCTGGAGCTCGAAGGAACTCTCAAGTGATCACCAATCAAGCTTAGGACTTTTGTAAGTTTGCTAATCCTCCTTTAATAATGTTTAGCTTAGTTATTTAGCTAAAAGTCAAACCGTCGTAATTACGGTTTGACTTCGAGATTAGTAAACAATGGCTCAGTCATATCTCGAATTAAAAGTAGATATAAGTTGGTATTTATGTGGGTAATAAACCCTCAAAAGGGTTCCCCCTGATTCCCTCTCTAACCAGGTCAAAAGTCGGGTCAAACTAGTTTATAAAAAGTCAACAGGATACTTAAAATGCCATTTATGCATAATTAACATTATAGATCATATACAACCTATTGGATCATTGTTATAACTTGGTAATAAGTGTAAGAAGATGTCTAAACATGTTCAACCCGACAAATTCCTGTAAATACCCGGTTCGGAACCGAAAGTCACATAGTTTGACTTTCACTTTGACTTTCAGTTCTGACCCATTTAGGCATGTTTTAGAAATGCCTCAGAGCTTTAATTGGACTAGGTTACATGTTAGAATAACCCTCTGTGATGTTACACCTTGGTTCATTAGTTATCCAATTAATATGCATGTTTCCGTTAATTGCTCATATGTTGACCATTATGCCCTTATTACCTTAAAACGTGATTTTTAGAAATGTAAAAGAGTAGAAACTTTAATTACTGATACATAAACTTATATGCAAAGTTTGACATCAGTTTGAATTGTAGATTTAGAGTTATGCTCAATATCGCAAAATTAAAGCTTTATGTTAATAAAATGTCGTAATTAGCGTATAGCCTAGTTAAGCCTACTTTTTGATATCAAATCTTTTACCCACTGATGCAATATATTATTTTGGGATTTTTAAAGATTTTTAATAAATTTTAGGCGGAGCATAACTAGTAGTCGTAGGCTTAATCCGGTAATTGTCGGTTTTGCCCTTACGGGCCATAAAATGAGTTTTACATATCTAAATGACTCCAAACCTTTTGCTACTGATCACATATGATAAATAAATTATTTAAAGCCTTCTGGAAATATAAAAATATCAGATTTAAGTATCGAACCCGGAAATGGCCTTTAATCGCCTTATTAAGCGTTTTTAACGCAAAGTATGTATTAAAATTATATTGGAGATACCCGGGTTGATACCTACTGATATATGAGGCAAATTATAATATTTTAACAGTAAGCAAAGGTTGATAAACTCAGACTTCAGTTTTGAGCTTTTCGGCTTATGTGAAATTACCAAAATAACCCTACGGGGCATAGTTTGGTTAAAAATGATAAATTCCACATATATGCTTTAACCTACTGATATAACTTAGAAAATTGGGTATATTTGCTGATTACATCAGACCTGTAACTCAGGTTGTTACTTAAACTCTTTTATAAACTTTTAAATGACCAAACTACCCCTACGGAGCCTAGTTTGTGTTTAAACACGTTTCGGGCATAATGAAAGACATCTTACTGATGTCACAACATATTTGAGGCATAATTAACTTAGGAAACCTGTATATAGCTCTCATGAATACCCGTCACGCTTATTACGCGTACGGTTCGGTTTATGTAACAAGTTTACATAAATTAGCCGAAACGGGTCAAACCTTAACGGTTTTATCTCAAAATCCATAATGTGAATAATAAGCCCATATTAAACAAGTCTTCAAACTTGTCGGGTCTAAATCACATTCTATCCGGTCTTCGCTTAATCGTGTGTACGTACCGTATCTTTGAAACTAGCCGGTCTAAGCTTAAGCTTAATTAAAGACCCGTTAGGATTCTAATAGGTTATTATAAAACCTTCGTTCCAGATTAGGAGGACCAGTAAAAGCTACGTGCATTTTGCTAATTGTGAATTATACTTGCTCAGGTAAATACTTTTAACTTATTTTCCCTATACGGGCTTGGGTTACGGTATATAAAATACCGCTTGGTCGAGCATCAAATCTTCCATCGCTTAGGTGGTTAATTGAATAATTTGATCGGCTCGTTTAAACAGTCTAGTTACTTTACAGCCTTTGGGGGGTTAATGACCATGTCCCGGATATCCATGGCATCATTCGAAGTAATGGCCACGACTTAAGCGCGGGGTGTAGGCGTACACCTGTCAGCGCACAAAAGAATAAATGTGGTGCGTCTATTGATCTTTAACCCGGACAAGATCCTGGCTACTGAACGCATAAGTAACATGTAATTCGTTCGCAAGATTATATAGCTAAATAATTGCCCCAAGTTATACAAGATTAATTTTGCCTCTGTGCATTTTAATCAAATTATAAAATGTTTATGCCACGTGCATCCAAACCAATTTTCAATCATTTTCCAAAATGAGTCAGTTGAATGTATTTACCAGTGTAAACTGACGTATTTTCCCAAAAAGATTAAATGCAGGTACTAAGCGAAATTGGCTGGGATTTCTCCTAAGCATCATTAGAAGTCTCGCAAGCTTAAAATGCCTGAAGTCTGTTGAACCATTAATATTATTTTATTTCGATCCGACTGTGGATAAACTTCCGGATATTGTGACTTTGATATTACAATATTAAATTCGGTTGTATCATATTTTAAATTTTGCTTCCGCTGTGCATATTGATATTGTATTGTTTGACTATTATGTTGCCAACCACGTCACGATACTCCCCCACCGGGCCCACCGGTGACACGTGGAAATCGGGGTGTAACAGGTTGGTATCAGAGCCAACACTGAGTGAATTAAACACTAGCCTTTTGTGTTTAATCTCAGTTACACAATTGCACAATTCTAAACTTTTGAGTCTAGACATATAACATAGGACAAATTCCACTTTATTGTGTTGTCCTTTATTTTTGCATATAGTTTTGTTTTGTTATCTCATGCTATATTGACAGGATTTACAAAATGCCGCCAAGATTCTTCCGAAGGAGAGGACGAGGCAAGGGGCCAGTCACCGCCCCCAACGATAATGAAGCTGGACCCTCAAATGTACGAGCTCCATCTACAACGGAGAGTGACGATCCCCGGTAGAACCGGAGAAACCTATTTGAGCCGGCTAGACGGTCGGTCTCACATAGTTCAACACCTCCTAACCCTTTTGGGCCTCAGCCGGAATATGAGCCCAACAACCCTCAACCGTCATACATACCATTACAGCGATCTTTATCGCATCATTCTTTCGGGGACCCCACACCTTCTTTTCGGGGCTGGTTCAATCCGGTAGGCTACATACAAGAACCCGTGGGTTTTAACCCACTAGGGCCAGAAGATCATTTCTCTGGAGATAATGCGGACGACATGCACGAGGATACGGACCCCGTCGAGCCAGCCAGTGGTACTCCAAACCACCCGATCGAGATCTCCGACGGATCTTCGTTTCACGGATCACCCTATGTTGGTCCAGATAGCTTTCAAGCTATGTTCACCAGGCATGAATGGTACTACACACCTCCTCACCATTCGTCGCCTCAGCAGCAGCCGCAACAACAACAGGATCCCTCTGTGGATTCCAGATTCGTGGCAGTCACGCCACCGCCTCCACTGCCACCAGGGCAACCGGCACCTCCACAACCGCCGAGGCAGAGGAGAACCGGTGCACGCATGTCTTCACGAGCGGGAGACTTTCATTTCAGCTCTCCACGCCAATCAAGTGGCAGCCACTACCCGCCACATCAGGAGGACCCACAAATGGGTGGACCTTCACAACCAGCTGTACCACAGCCACCGCCAATGGGTTTTGACAACCCAATTCCGGCATATACAGGTTCCATGGCGTATAACCCGTTTGAACCACCAACTCACCATAACTATGGTTACGCGGAGGCCGACCCGTACATGGTAGCGGCGAACTACAACACCCAAGGACCCTATGGGGATCCATGGGGAGTAGGGTACCCAACACAGGGGTACCAGATACCTCCTAGGCCTATTATTCGGACGCAATCGCAACCGCCACGGTTTTCTCCCCCAGAAAGGGAGGAAATCCTGCAAAGGTTGGATGAAGTAGAGCGAGGCTTCCACCGTGACCGTAGGGAGAGACAGAGCTTCTTCCAAGGATTGGCAAGCTTGATCAAAGGGAAGAACAAGAAGGATCATTGAATCCTTCCAATTGTTGTTGAGCCCCTGCGTGGGCCTGTATTTGCTGTATTTGTTTAAGCCCCTGCGTGGGTATGTATGTGTGTTTGATTTGACCCCTGGGTGGGTCTACCTTCCGTTAACCCCTACGAGGGTATGATGTTTGCTTAAAGTCCCTGCGTGGACTAGTTTGTTTGTTTAAGGTCCCTGCGTGGACTATTATGTTTGTTTAAAGTCCCTACGTGGACAAGTGTGTTGATTGACCCCTGCGTGGGTAATTGTTTGTTGAAAAGACCCGTTTAGGGCAGCATGTAATATTATAATGAATTAATGGAATGTTTGTTTTATAAATTTCATGTTTGCCATTATGTGCATATATAGATTATAAATGAAATACATAAATTTAAAATCATTCCTTTTGAAATAATCTGCCTATGTAATTATTAATTAAGAATCTTAAAGAGTGAAACCTAGCCTTCGGGTCATTTTAAGATCAGGCCAAGATGGTAAGACCTGTTCAAAAGATTCAAATCTAAGTTAACATCTGAAAACGTGTTAACATTCCTGGCAGAAGTGATTCGTTAAAATCACATGTCATTTTATATGTATAAGGATTCTTTAGAAGATTCCTAACCCAATTTAATGATCTCTGAATCAAGGGTTAAGATCATCAATTAAGGTGATCATATTTTTACCATACGTTGGTAATACAATGCCTACGGGCCTTGCTCATTTCTATATGAGCCAAAAGACAGTGGTAGCTATGACTCCCTGTCAAATAAAGGTAATGAACTAGGTTCAAACCTCAAATGCTTTGATTCTCTGAAATCCTAGCATATAATTTATAATTGTCCTTGTGACTAGGCCTATTGTGCCAGTATACCTTAATGTTTTGATTCTCTGAAATCATAGATTAAATTAAAAATGTCCACGTGACTAGGCCTTTTGTGCCACAAATAAAATTGTTAATGTTTTATAATTAGGATAAATTATAATAGAAATCCTAAATAAATATGAATTATAAATTAACCAAATATGGTCTCTGTTACCATGGTTAATGAATTGCCATAAAAGACAATTCCTTAATAAACTCCCAAATAAACGATTGTCCTTGTTTTCTGCAACAGTTCAATTAAAATGGCTAACTCGGACGAGGGTAATAGTCATCCAGTGGAGAATAACCAGAACGCCCGAATTAATTTAACGGGTGCTGAATTGAAAGCAATCATAGACGGCGCTGTTACACAGGCTTTGGAAAGGCAGTACGAAGAGTATAGTGGGACTCGTAGTAGGACCCTATCTACGCAGCCTTCAAAGCCACCGTCCAAGAAGGACGACTCGAAGAAAGATGATGATCGACGCTCCTCGAACCACAGTGCTCCATCTCAGCAGGTTATACTAAATCAGGGACCCCGTGACAAGGGTTGCTCGTATAAATATTCCGTTTCCTGCAAACCCCGGGATTTCACTGGGGAGAAGGGAGCCATTGACTGTATGACGTGGCTGGATGAGATGGATACGGTTGTAGACATCAGTGGATGCGCTGAGAGAGATGTGGTCAAATTTGTGTCGCAGTCTTTTAAGGGTGAAGCTTTAGCTTGGTGGAGATCTCTGATTCAAGCCACCGGGAAAATCCCATTGTACAACATGTCGTGGGAACAATTTGTTGCCCTTATTAGGGAAAATTACTGCCCTCAGCATGAGGTGGAGAAGATAGAGTCTGATTTTCTATCATTGGTGATGACAAACCTCGATTGTCAAGCTTACCTCACGAGCTTTAACACGCTGTCCTGGTTGGTTCCATATTTAGTAACCCCGGAGCCCAAACGAATCGCTCGATTTATCGGTGGTCTAGCCCCGGAAATAAAGGCAAGCGTAAAGGCATCTCGACCGACTACTTTTAGATCAGTAACTGACATATCTCTGTCCCTCACTTTGGATGCGGTCAGGCAACGATCGCTGAGGAACAAACATGCCGAAAAGAGAAAGCGTGAAGACGATAACTCAAGGAGGTCGAGCAAGAAGCACCGTGGGAACGGTGATAGCAAGAGGGGGTCTGAGTCAAGAAGAGATGGGCATCGGTCTGGTGAGAAGCCCAAGCGCAATATTTGCAAGAAACAGCACTTTGGAAAGTGCAGACTCGGATCGAACTCGAATAATGAGTCAAGATCTTTTGCTTGTGGGTTGTGCAAGTCCAAGGAACACAAAACCTTGGATTGCAAGAAGCTGAAAGACGCAACGTGCTATCGTTGCAATGAAAAGGGGCACATCAAGACCAACTGCCCAAAGTATGCAAAGAAGCCTGAAGAGGCTAAGAAGACTAATGCTAGAGTCTTCAGGATGGACGCCAAGGAAGCAGTGCTAGACGGCAACGTTATTACAGGTACTTTCCTTGTAAATGACGTCTTTGCTAGAGTACTTTTCGATTCAGGCGCTGATAAGTCATTTGTAGATTATAAATTTTGCAAATTGCTGAAATTACCTGTCAAAACCTTAAACGTGAATTATGAGGTGGAGTTAGCAGATGGTACACTAGAAACCGTCTCAACTTTGTTAGATGGGTGTGTTATATCCATTAAGAACCATTCTTTTCCTCTGTCTCTGCTTCCCTTTAAGTTGGCCGGTTTTGACATAGTTCTGGGTATGGACTGGTTATCTCATAACCAGGCCCAAATTGTCTGCAACAGAAAGCAAGTGGTTATAAAGGCTCCGTCTGGTGAATCACTTACCATTCGGGGAGATACCCAGTATGGACTGCCGGAGCAAGTAACTATGCTCAAGGCTTCCAAGTGTTTAAAGAAGGGTTGTGTTATCTACATGGCACAAGTAATTATTGATGAGCCCAAACCAAAGATAGAAGACATCCCTGTCATCTCTGAATTCCCAGAAGTTTTTCCGGAGGAACTGCCTGGTTTGCCACCAAATAGGCAAGTGGAATTCAGGATTGATATCATCCCCGGAGCAGCACCAGTTGCCAGAGCACCCTATAGGTTGGCTTCAACGGAGATGAAAGAATTGAGGACACAGCTAGACGAATTGCTAGCCAAGGGTTTCATAAAACCTAGTTCGTCTCCTTGGGGAGCGCCAGTCCTGTTTGTCAAGAAGAAGGACGGATCGATGTGTCTGTGCATCGATTATCGTGAGCTTAATAAGGTCACGATCAAGAATAGGTATCCTTTGCCCAGGATCGACGATTTGTTCGATCAATTACAAGGAGCAAGTTATTTTTCAAAGATCGACTTGAGGTCAGGCTACCATCAGCTAAAGGTCAGAGATGAAGACGTGCACAAAACAGCATTTAGGACTCGTTATGGTCATTACGAGTTCCTAATGATGCCTTTTGGGCTCACTAATGCACCGGCCGCGTTCATGGATCTCATGAATCGCGTTTGCAAACCGTACTTAGATAAATTCGTCATCGTTTTCATCGACGATATTCTTATCTATTCGAAGAATCAAGCTGACCACGAGAAACACCTTCGTTGTATTCTCAAGCTTCTACATCACGAGAAACTCTACGCCAAATTTTCCAAGTGTGAGTTTTGGCTTCGAGAAGTCCAATTCCTTGGACATGTAGTCAGTGAGCGTGGTATCCAAGTGGATCCCGCTAAGGTTGAAGCAGTTATGAACTGGAAGGAGCCAAAGACGCCTACTGAGATTCGTAGCTTCCTGGGATTGGCAGGATATTACAGGCGTTTCATTGAAAACTTTTCAAGGATTGCTGCACCCCTAACTTCTTTGACCAAGAAGAAAGTAAAATTCGTGTGGGGCCCTAAGCAGCAAGAATCCTTTGATATTCTGAAGCAAAAGCTGAGCAACGCCCCAGTACTGACATTGCCAGATGGAATAGAAGAATTTGTGATTTATTGTGATGCTTCGCACACTGGCATGGGGTGTGTGCTTATGCAGAAAGGCAAAGTTATTGCCTACGCTTCACGACAATTGAAAGTGCATGAAAAGAATTACACCGCCCATGACTTGGAGCTGGGTGCCGTTGTATTCGCACTGAAGCTTTGGAGGCACTATCTATATAGTGTCAAGTGTGTGATTTATTCTGATCACAAGAGCCTCCAACATCTGTTTAATCAGAAGGAATTAAATATGAGGCAACGCCGCTGGATGGAGACTTTAAATGATTATGATTGTGAAATCAGGTACCATCCCGGCAAGGCGAATGTAGTCGCCGATGCCTTGAGTCGAAAGGAGAGGGTGAAACCCATCCGAATCAATGCCAAGCGCATGGAGATAAAGAATAATTTGATTGAAAGGTTGTTAGCTGCACAGAAGGAAGCTGTGTTGGAAGCTAACTATCCTAAGGAAAAGCTGGGAGTAACTGAGGAGCAGTTAACTCTTAGCAAGGACGGAATTTTAAGATTTAATGGACGAATATGGGTTCCAATTTATGGAGGACTTCGAGATGTCATCCTCCAGGAAGCCCATAGTTCCAAATACTCCGTTCATCCTGGAGCTGATAAGATGTACCAGGATCTAAAGGCAAATTACTGGTGGATAGGCTTGAAGAAGTCTGTAGCCACTCATGTAGCTAAATGCTTGACATGTGCGCAAGTCAAAGCCGAGCATCAAAAGCCGTCAGGCTTACTACAACAGCCTGAACTTCCTACTTGGAAGTGGGAAATTGTAGCTATGGATTTTATCACCAAGTTACCTAAGACAAGGAAAGGAAATGATACAATATGGGTTATAGTTGATAGACTGACTAAGTCAGCACATTTCCTACCCATCAAGGAGACTTATAGCTCCGACATGTTAGCCCAGTTATACGTTGATAAGATTGTAGCCTTACATGGCATACCTGTGGCTATTATCTCTGATAGAGATACTAGGTACACGTCGCATTTTTGGAAGAGTTTCCAACAATCTTTGGGCACACGTTTGAATTTTAGTACGGCTTATCATCCTCAGACTGACGGTCAGAGTGAGCGTACTATTCAAACGTTGGAAGACATGCTACGTGCATGTGCGATCGATTTGGGTGGTAGTTGGGATAAGAACCTACCATTAATCGAATTCTCCTACAACAATAGCTACCATACCAGCATTAAGGCTGCGCCTTTCGAGGCATTATACGGTAGAAAGTGTAGATCGCCCGTTTGTTGGGCGGAAGTTGGAGATGTCCAATTATCAGGACCAGAGATAGTGTTCGAAACGACGGACAAGATTGTCCAGATTCGTGACCGTCTCAAAGCTACCCGAGATAGGCAGAAGAGTTACGCTGATCCTAAGCGTAAAGATTTTCACTTCGAAGTAGGTGACAAAGTCCTACTTAAAGTGTCACCCTGGAAGGGAGTGATGCGATTTGGTAAGAAAGGCAAACTAAGCCCGAGATACATAGGACCTTTAGAGGTTATCGAACGTGTCGGGTCAGTTTCCTATAAGTTAAACTTACCGGAAGAGCTCAGTGGAATTCACAATGTGTTCCACATCTGCAATCTGAAAAAGTGCTTCGCTGATGAATCACTGGTAATACCGCATACAGATGTGCATATAGACGAGAGCTTGAAATTTGTGGAAAAACCTTTTTCGATTGAAGATCGACAGGTGAAGAAGCTTCGAAGGAAGCATGTACCTATTGTAAAGGTCAAATGGGATGCCCGTAGAGGTCCCGAATACACGTGGGAGGTTGAATCCACGATGAAAGAAAAGTACCCTTATTTATTTAAGTAAATCTTGGGTCGAGATTTATTTTAAGGGGGTGAGGATGTAACACCTCGAAAATTCACGTCCTATAATGTGTTGACACGTGTCATATGTTTAAAACGTGTGAAAGAATATTATAGAAGGACTAAAGTTGACAAACATGGAAAGTATGTGAATATACGTATTCTAAGTGTCAACTGTGAATAAATATAATGTACATTAACCCTACATGGTGCTCATACCTTCAAACGAATAAATCATGGATCATACGAAGCTAAAAGTGAGAGATTACAAACTACAGGGGCTAAATGTGTCAACATGTTTAAGTTATACCTCTGAGTGACCTTTTGACAAACCCGAAGCTTTGTAATGGTTAATTATGCTCACTAGAATACACGGTTTAAATTTCGTAAAGTTTCGTTAACGTATGAGAAAGTTATGATCGAATTCGCGTGCGAAGGGTTAAAGCGTAAACGTTGGAAGTTAGGACTTTTCGGGTAACAATAAAGTTAACCGGGGACTTAACAAAGTGGGTATATGTTTCAAAGCCCTTATAGATCAATTGTGAGGGTTCATAATGCAATAAACAAGTGCCTAATCGAATTTTGAAGAGCCAAGGATCAAATTGCAAAAATCTAAAACATTGATTTTGTGCAGAAAGGGGGTCGCGCGACGCGAGGCCCAGGGGTGGGGGGTCCGTCGCGTCACGCTAGGGCCTACCTGGTCCGATTTTTATGCTTCTTTGTCTGCCATGGCTCTTGTGTTCGTCCTTTAACCGTTTTGCCTCATCTTGGACGACCCCTAGGCACCCCCTAAGCACTAGGAACATGTGTTGATCAGTTGTGGAGAGTGGTAGACCCAAGTGTCAACTTCTTATGGTGGATTAAACACTATAAAAGGCCATGATCTTGCAACTCATTCTTCACACCTTCCTTCAAGCAATCTGATCAATTCTGGAGCTCCAAGGAATTCTCAAGTGATCACCAATCAAGCTTAGGACTTTTGTAAGTTTGCTAATCCTCCTTTAATAATGTTTAGCTTAGTTATTTAGCTAAAAGTCAAACCGTCGTAATTACGGTTTGACTTCGAGATTAGTCAACAATGGCTCAGTCATATCTCGAATTAAAAGTAGATATAAGTTGGTATTTATGTGGGTAATAAACCCTCAAAAGGGTTCCCCCTGATTCCCTCTCTAACCAGGTCAAAAGTCGGGTCAAACTAGTTTATAAAAAGTCAACAGGATACTTAAAATGCCATTTATACATAATTAACATTATAGATCATATACAACCTGTTGGATCATTGTTATAACTTGGTAATAAGTGTAAGAACATGTCTAAACATGTTCAACCCGACAAATTCCTGTAAATACCCGGTTCGGAACCGAAAGTCACATAGTTTGACTTTCACTTTGACTTTCAGTTCTGACCCGTTTAGGCACGTTTTAGAAATGCCTCAGAGCTTTAGTTGGACTAGGTTACATGTTAGAATAACCCTCTGTGACGTTACACCTTGGTTCATTAGTTATCCAATTAATATGCATGTTTCCGTTAATTGCTCATATGTTGACCATTATGCCCTTATTACCTTAAAACGTGATTTTTGGAAATGTAAAAGAGCAGAAACTTTAATTACTGATATATAAACTTATATGCAAAGTTTGACATCAGTTTGAATTGTAGATTTAGAGTTATGCTCAATATCGAAAAATTAAAGCTTTATGTTAATAAAACGGCGTAATTAGCGTATAGCCTAGTTAAGCCTACTTTTTGATATCAAATCTTTTACCCACTGATGCAATATATTATTTTGGGATTTTTAAAGATTTTTAATAAATTTTAGGCTGAGCATAACTAGCAGTCGTAGGCTTAATCCGGTAATTGTCGGTTTTGCCCTAACGGGCCATAAAATGAGTTTTACATATCTAAACGACTCCAAACCTTTTGCTACTGATCACATATGATAAATAAATTATTTAAAGCCTTCTGTAAATATAAAAATATCAGATTTAAGTATCGAACCCGGAAATGGCCTTTAATCGCCTTATTAAGCGTTTTTAACGCAAAGTATGTATTAAAATTATATTGGACATACCCGGGTTGATACCTACTGATATATGAGGCAAATTATAATATTTTAACAGTAAGCAAAGGTTGATAAACTCAGACTTCAGTTTTGAGCTTTTCGGCTTATGTGAAATTACCAAAATACCCCTACGGGGCATAGTTTGGTTAAAAATGATAAATTCCACATATATGCTTTAACCTACTGATATAACTTAGCAAATTGAGTATATTTGCTGATTACATCAGACCTGTAACTCAGGTTGTTACTTAAACTCTTTTATAAACTTTTAAATGACCAAACTACTCCTACGGGGCCTAGTTTGTGTTTAAACACGTTTCGGGCATAATGAAAGACATCTTACTGATGTCACAACATATTTGAGGCATAATTAACTTAGGAAACCTGTATATAGCTCTCATGAATACCCGTCACGCTTATTACGCGTACGGTTCGGTTTATGTAACAAGTTTACATAAATTAGCCGAAACGGGTCAAACCTTAACGGTTTTATCTCAAAATCCAGAATGTGAATAATAAGCCCATATTAAACAAGTCTTCAAACTTGTCGGGTCTAAATCACATTCTATCCGGTCTTCGCTTAATCGTGCGTACGTACCGTATCTTTGAAACTAGCCGGTCTAAGCTTAAGCTTAATTAAAGACCCGTTAGGATTCTAATAGGTTATTATAAAACCTTCGTTCCAGATTAGGAGGACCAGTAAAAGCTACGTGCATTTTGCTAATTGTGAATTATACTTGCTCAGGTAAATACTTTTAACTTATTTTCCCTATACGGGCTTGGGTTAAGGTATATAAAATACGGCTTGGTCGGGCATCAAATCTTCCATCGCTTAGGTGGTTAATTGAATAATTTGATCGGCTCGTTTAAACAGTCTTGTTACTTTACAGCCTTTGGGGGGTTAATGACCATGTCCCGGATATCCATGGCATCATTCGAAGTAATGGCCACGACTTAAGCGCGGGGTGTAGGCGTACACCTGTCAGCGCACAAAAGAATAAATGTGGTGCGTCTATTGATCTTTAACCCGGACAAGATCCTGGCTACTGAACGCATAAGTAACATGTAATTTGTTCGCAAGATTATATATCTAAATAATTGCCCCAAGTTATGCAAGATGAATTTTGCCTCTGTGCATTTTAATCAAATTATAAAATGTTTATGCCACGTGCATCCAAACCAATTTTCAATCATTTTCCAAAATGAGTCAGTTGAATGTATTTACCAGTGTAAACTGACGTATTTTCCCAAAAAGATTAAATGCAGGTACTAAGCGAAATTGGCTGGGATTTCTCCTAAGCATCATTAGAAGTCTCGCAAGCTTAAGATGCCTGAAGTCTGTTGAACCATTAATATTATTTTATTTCGATCCGACTGTGGATAAACTTCCGGATATTGTGACTTTGATATTACAATATTAAATTCGGTTGTATCATATTTTAAATTTTGCTTCCGCTGTGCATATTGATATTGTGTTGTTTGACTATTATGTTGCCAACCACGTCACGATACTCCCCCACCGGGCCCACCGGTGACACGTGGAAATCGGGGTGTGACAGGCGATAGATTATGCATTAGTTTTGTTGCGAACATTCGGGTTTAGTTTTAGATTGCGATGACTGTGCGAGTTGTTCGTTTATAAAGCAGGGAGTGAAAATCGTTAAATCGAGGAAATGATAAAGCGTAAGTTTCAAAACACACCAATGTAAATAAGTTTCAACCAGTTGCAAAATCGGCGGGTCGTATGATAGATAATAGATAGAGTGCCCTGGGTGTTTAGGCGTTGACTGCCCAAGGTAAACCAACTACATCTGACAAGTTCGTGAACGCGCGTTGTCCTAGAGGGCTCATGCTTCCACTGGAATGCAGCTCATGGCATTCGTCCTCCTAGTCATTGCATGGCTCGAGTTATCGTGATAGTCGAGTCCTTGGTGAGAGCTTTTTGAAAACCAATTTATAGAGAGTGGAACGGCTTGTTAAGGTACGGGTTTCACCCCTGACTTAACAACTTCGTTCCTAATTGTGGTTATGCTCTTCGAATAAATTCGTGAGTTCCACTAGATTTCGAAATGGAGACTTTCGTCGATATGTGGATGTCACTCCTAACTCGATGAAAGGATCTCGTGCTAGAAAAATGCGCTGAGTGAGCGATCTCATCGAGAGTTTTTGTTTTTCACACCTGGTCTCGACTGGATCACTCGGTTTTGTTATGCGATTACTTTCGAAAACACGTGTATTGTGTTTGCCTTAGAAAAGGCTAAGTAATATTCAGGCCTTAGGAAAGGCTTCTTCGCATGAAATTGTAGTATGCGGTGTTCACGCGAAGTAGTAGCTTTTAGCAAATTTCGATCGAGAGTATCAAGTAGGCCCGATACAAACCCTGCTGGGTTCGTACGAGTCGGCCTGTTGGTACTTCGACTATAGACTAGGTCAATTTCTAAGACGTCGACCCGGACTAGGTCTAGTCTTGCCTAATTCCCTATAGTTATGGCTTTGATACCAATCTGTCACACCCCAACCGATTGCGGAATCATCGGGGCGCGGCACTAGGCGAATCAGATTGTTCAAGAGAATCCATAACAACTATATTACGATAATATTTAATACATTCGTTATCCCATACTAACAAATAATACAATCACATAAGTTATCACAGATTTCTTGTCCTCTCGAACAATACAAATCCGACAACCTAGATTTTAGTTGAGTTTCTAGACTTCCTAGCTTGATTTGAAATAACCTGCAACATACGTTAAAATATTTGTCAATACAAAAGTATTGGCGAGTATACAGGTTTGATATGTATAGCGTAATAGATAAAAAGTGTTGCGAATTTCCACATGCATAAACGTAACACACGACATATATACTCACAAGACTGATACTACCAACTAAGTCCTCGATGCTCGAATATGCGATGGCAAACTAGACCCCGTCGGGCGCAATAGTACTATACTAGTCGTGGTGGGACGTCGCGAGTATAAGCCCTAGCACATATGCAACTAGCATCACGTATATCTATGCATAACAGTTATTCGCAAGTGATAATTCGATTGATTGAATAATTCGTTTGATAAGTTTGATTTGTTAGAAACGTACGTTACACCCAAAATGCGATTAAAAAGGGCTCAAGTATACTCACAGTGCGCGTTTAGCGAGAATACAACTTGATTGGATCGGTTGCGAGTTCGTCTGCGTTGAACATTGAGCGGTATTGTAAACGATGCACGATTAAGCGGGAATAGCGTCAAAATGTCAGTTATCCGGTCAGATGACATGTTGATTGGGTCGGATGGTTGTCATCCGGTCGGATGACAGGCTATCCGGTCGGATAACGTGTTAATTGTGTTGGATTGCTGCCATCCGTTCGGATGACATGTTATCCGTTCGGATGACATGTTATCCGTTCGGATGACATGTGGTCCGATCAGATGACATGTGGTCCGTTCGGATGACATGTGGCCCGTTCGGATGACATGTGGCCCGTTCGGGTGACACGTCTGTTTTAGCGTTCCGATCATCTGTTTTCGAGTGTGTTTGGAAGGAATACATGCGGTTTTACTGGGACAGTGTAATTTCGTATTAACAATTGAAATTTCCACCAGTTCCGACCCGTTCTAATGGCCGGGAATCACCCCGTTCCATCAGATCTGGTCGTTCTTGACGGTTTCTCATGTTTAACTCAAAATCTCACAGTTCTTGGTTAAATACATAAATTTTAGGTGAGATTGTTGTAAAAATACGTGGAAACCACCCAGATCTGAGTCGTTTATGGTGGAATGAGGTCACACTTTGAAGTTCATATGAACTCTTGGTGACATCACCTTAAAACACCTCAAATCAGTAGATTTCACGGTTAAAATTTGAGTTTTAAATGACAGAATGATGTAGAATTGCGTGTAGATCATAGAAGTACAAGTTCTTAGGTTGCAATCTTACCGGAATCGCGAGAAATCGAGAGAAAAGGGTCCTGAAGCGTGCTTGGTCGAGTGGGAGCTGTCACATCACTTGAACAGTGATGTGACATGCTATTTATAGGCAAAATTGAAGCTGAAGGGTTACTGGGTCGGATGGCCCATCCGTTCGGATGAGGCTGTCCATTCGGATGGCCACTCCGGCGCGGGGGACTTCTCCGTTTTTTAGCGTTGCGATAGTTTTTGAAGTATGCGCTTTCCATAGTTAATTTATATTGTTATTATATACATATATATATCACTAGGGGTCGTATTTACGTATCCATATTTCACAGTTTTGATATAACAATCGGTTTTCGTTTCGAGTGTGCGATTACTAGCGACGTTTCACGGCCATCGAGGAAGGTAGTATAGGTCCTTTCTCGATGTCCTCGTGAACGTTATTGTGTGTTGTGCCACAATGACTGACGGGGTACCACTCACTCGTATTGTCATCATCGTCACGACGACTGGAGCCATAGCACTCACCCGAGAGTCTTTGTTAGCGTTAATTGTCTGCGTTTCGACACATCACGGTCACCGAGGAGGGTAGAATAGGTCCTCACTCAATGTCGTCGTGAGTGTTAGTGTTTGTGATGTGGTATAGTATAGCGATAATGTATTTCGAAAATATGCGTTTATCCTTCGAATAGCGATGTATGCGATATAGTTACATTATGATCCGAATCTTTGGTGCTAGGCGTAACAAGTATATCGAGTAGTAACAACGCACGAAAGTGCGGGTTGTTACAGGGGGGTCGACGACGCCATGCCTGGTTGTCACCGACGCCGTGTCTAATGTTGGTGGTGGCCGACGCCCTTCATGACTGCCTATGACAATTGTTGCCGACGCCAAAAACAAGGAGGCGTCGCCGACGCGGCCAGGGCCGTCGCCGACCTGGTCCAATACTTGCTGAAATTTTTATTTTTGCATCAAAAGTCTAGTTGTTTGTTCCCGTTGCGTTATAATTCTAATAAATTGTAAAATATTTAGTTTCAGGTCAATTACAAACACTTTTTGGATGAAGATCATGCCGAGATAAGAAACCGAACACGTTGAAGCTCTTATTTCTGCACCTTTTGTTAATCTCACGTTAATGAATTAATTACTTAGTGGCCATGTAATAGTTATGTAACTAAATAAATCTTTAAGACAATGTTGTTATGTATTAACTATCATATTTGCATATGATAGTTGTATGGTTCTTACAAAGTTACCCTTATTTTAGGGGTGTTTTTAATAATAAAGAGGGAAGAAGTTCTTATTTTTTTGGTATATTGAAATACCCCTCACTCATGCATTATAATATAGTATAGATAATGTTTTATAAAATTCCGAATATATATGTATTTGTTTTTATGATTTCTGATCAATGTAAAACACGTGTCGATATCCTTTTGGGCATAACTCGTTCGGTTGCTATACAACCTTTTAGTTTTGTAGGTCAGAAGAAACTTGAAACAAACTTGCATTATTACGTCTTTGAGCGTTCTTTATTACGTTTTTTAGTGTTCTTTCCTTGTCCCGTCTCTGAGTACTCTTAATGTTTTTGAGCATTTTTTCCTTGTCCTGTCTTTGAGCTTTCTTTATTACGGTTTTGAGCTTTCTTTCCGTGTCCCTTCTTAGGCGGTCCCTTGCCACGACGCTTCAACATTTCAAGTTTTGATAAACGCCTGCAAAACGTCAGTGAAATAACAAGTTTTAATTTAACACTTGACTTCATTTACCTATTATAAATTAGCAAACTTTGTTGCATAAAGAAGTTGTACAATATGTTTAGGGAGGTTTTGAAAAAAAAAATGGATGTTACACTTTTAGCCCAACACTACTTTGATTTTTTACTTTTAAGTCAAAGGTTTTTTATTTTTCCAATTTAACTTCACAACTTTTTCACTTTCAACTTTGGCCTCTATACGTTTCATATCTCGCAAAATTTTCATTTTACGTTTTGTTCTAAATTTTGCGAGTTAACGCGGCGTAATTTTCGTGTGTGGTTCATTGATTTTAGGTTTTGTTTTACGCTTTGTTCTAATATTTGCAAGTCTACTAACATAATGTGCGTGTGTGGTTCAACGTTTTTATGTTGCCTATTTTTTTCCCGTTTGATAGGTTCGTCGTAACACACAGGTCTTAAATCGACTTAGTTATTATTTTCTATGTTTTACGTTTCGGTCTAATTTATCCGTATTAACACACCGCAACTTAAGTGTTGGTGGTTGCTGACGGTAGTGTGACATTGGTGCTATTTGTCACGGTTTTACGCCTCCACCGCAACGCTGGGAGAATTAATACTAGTTTATATTATTTGTAAACTTGAGAAGTAAACATGATATAAATTGCCAAACAGACTACTAATAATACTTTCCTACAAGTTGGAACTTCTGTCCATGGCTTTATAGCCTAGTGGCATCTTGGGAGTGGGATAAGACTTTGGGACCAATAGGTCCTGGGTTCTATTCCCACAAGGGGGTTTTTCCCATATTTATTGGGTTTCCTCCTGAATTGGTGTATAGGCATTATGCCTAGTGGAGATGGATATGATCGGGTGGTTCTGCTGGTGGCACGATGATACTCCAGTAGTCCGTCAGTGATCCTAATTTGCCGTTCAAAAAAAAAAAAAAGTTGGAACTTCTTCAACCCATTTAACTAATTAAGTCAATTTAAACGTTATGCTTTATTTTGCTGGTCAAATGAATAAAAAAAGAGAAAAAATAAAACCGGTCAAAAGTCACCTAAAAGATAATAAATTACTTAAACCTTTTAAATCCTTTTATCAAAAATAATAGATTATCATTTTTGTAAAATATAGGTTTTGTAATGTAATAAACATTATGGTGCGCACTATGGATGAACATTTGGTACTGGGTAGTGATACCGGAATTTCTCGTACCGAATTTTTTTGGTACCGGTACCCACTTTTTGCTATTTTCGGTATCGGTGCCGATAAAATACCGAACTTTTCCTTCAAATACCGGTACCGTAGCGGTACCGTACCGAATATTTCGGTACAGATACCCAGTTTTGACGAATTTCGGTACCGGTACCACGCTCATCTATAGTGCGCACGCCTCACTCCTCGGCTTTTGGGATGAGAATAATAGAAACCCAAAGAGATGACGAATGTTAGATTTAAAGGGAGATAGAAACTGTGTGCGGTTCAAGGTGAAGGAAAACTGATACTAAACCCTGTGTCTCACTTTTTTTGGTGTTAAAAGCTTAAAATGATCTTTAATGGAGTGAAAGAAATGGATTGTTGCATACAAATAGAGTTGGCAAGATCGGTTAATCAGGGGTTGAGTAACGGATTGCCAACTTGTTGATACAACAAATACAAGACCAACGGTGGTAGCTGGACTGGCTAGGCAGAATGGTTGAAGGGTTCAACCTTGCCTAACGCAGGTCGTGGGGTCCCCCCACGTTTGCGAGACGTGGAAGGAGGTTTACTAGTTTATTATTATTCTTTGCTATGGATCCTCCTCTGAATTGTGCTCAGATTCGGAAGTGGAAGCAAAGGGAATGTGTGTGTTGGATGTGAAAGGGAATGACTTGTGCGAGACAAGCATTCGATGTGAATGACCAGAGATTGAAGAATCAGAGCTGGTCCAGATGTCCCCTGAAGTAAATGAAGTGTCATTTTATAAGGGAAGGCATCTCCCGAAGTGGAATGGATTAGACTAGCAACCTCGCTTGCAGTGGAGGGTTTCCCCTTTTGGGGGTTGAAGGCTTTTGTTCCCCGGATAATAGCGTGCATCGTGCAGACCTGCATTGCCTTTGCGGCTGTGGGTTGGTGAAGCGATCGCCAGATGTGACTGGCTACTGTTTCCGTGTTGCTTTTTCCTTTCTCACAGCTTTTTAAGCTTTGAACCATTTAACCATTTAAGCATTTACGTAATTAGCCATTTTATTCAATCTTGGGCTACCCCCGTCATCAGCCCCCCAAGTCAGAGGTTTTTGGGAGATGAGCTCAAAGACTTCTGACTTTATACGCGTGTTTTACTGCCCAAAAGTTTCAAGGGTTCCATGCTTGAAGGCTTGAAAGGTTGAAGGCAGTTAATGTTTTGAATTTGAATTTCAAATAACTGACAATTGATGTGATTGATGTATGGCAGTTGATAGGGTGGCGGTTTCTTCAGAAGTTACTGTGTTGCCATTATTACCCCTATTGTAGACTTATATTTATTTTATATTTCCATACTTATCCCTTTGTTTCATAACTTATTCCAAGTTTCTTCCATTTTTCTCCTCTAAGGTAAGTCCCTGTTTCTTATTCATCTTTCATTCTGCATTTTTCGCTTTCAAAAAATGGGTGCTCGTAAGGACTTAGCAAAATCTTTTTCCCGGTTAACACAAGAGGAAGTAGATTTATTCTGTATGGAATATGGTATTGATAGGAAGTTTGATCCCACTGCCCCTGCTTGTGATGTTCCCGTTGATAAACCACCTTCTGGTTCGATTGCCCTTTATTGTAGTCATTTTGAGTTCTCAAATCTTCGATATCCCTTTTCGTTTTTTGTTTTGAACTTGTTGGAGTATTATCGTGTTTCTTTTGGGCAAGTCCATCCAAAGGGGATGGCTAGGGTTTTGCATTTTGAGGTTTTATGTCGTGCTCTTGGCTATGATCCTTCCCTTTTACTCTTTCGCCGGTTTTTTCGTTTGGCTAAGAATGGCGATTGGTTTACTTTTGAAACAACCAAAGTTGATACCTGCCTTATTGCATCGATGGTTACTACACTTGGGGCTTGGAAAGACCGCTTTTTCTGGGTTTCCGATACTATCATCCCCTTCAAAATGGTGTGGAGGAATCCGGATGCTGTTCTCAATGCTCCGGAACCTTCCGAGTCTGAATTGAATGCTGTTTTTCTCAATGCCATCCGGGACTGCCCTTCTAGGGTTCGTCCCTTTCCTGAACACTTACTTGTTCTATTAGGGGTTAGTAAAATTTGGGGGAATGTTGATCGGGATCCGGTTCTTATGAGGAGTGGCATGGGTATGCATTTTCCTTTTTCGCTCTTTTTATTGTTTTCTTAATTTATGACTTATGTGTTGTTGTTTTTTTGTAGTCATGTCTGCTTTGGATTTTATTAAAAGCGACGACACTTCTGATGTTGTTTTGGGGGATGCTTCGTCTGTTCCTGGTGAGAATGTTGTGGTTAGGACTGCTGACCAAAGGTTTGAGGGCTCAGGCTAAGTTAGTGCTGCTACTGCTAAGGGTTTTTCTAAGTCTATTGCTCCTAAATCTTCGACCCGTCGATCTTCTCGTCGGTTGTTGAAGGCTGGTCCTCAATCCACTTCTACTGAAAAGGTGGACTTGAGTGATGATATTGAAGTTTCGGAAGATCAAGGTGTTGAAGCAGGTGCTGAGAAGGATAAGGAATTGGTTATTCATGACAAAAAGGTTTCAAGCAAGAAGGTTGTTGCCACTCCTGTTCAGGAGTCTTCGAGCAGGGACGTTGAAGGGTTGGACCCGGAAGGGATTTATGTGCCTACTTGGTCAGTGAAGAATGATGACAGCTTCAAAGATGCTGCTGTTTGTGAGGATGCTCTAAGTCACATTGCTCCTCCATCAGTTCACAAGACCATTGCTGGGATGGATGATGATCTGATGTTGTCCCGTATGATTTTGAGTACTTGCAATCTTGCTGCCATGCTTCCTCAAGGCATTGCCCGTTTTCGTCAGAGGATGCAGGAGTATGAAGAGTTCTCCAAGAAGAAAGATAAAATGAAAGCCTCCATGGCTGTGATGAAGAAGGAGATTGCTAGTTTTGCTGAGAAAGAATCGGCGTGGGACAAGAAGGTTAGTGATCTTAAAAAGACGCATGAGATTGAGATAAGTGATTTAAGAAAGAGCTTTGAGGCATCTAGGCTGAAACTTAGGGCTGACCGGGAAGCTTTGTTTGTTCAGCAGCAGGCTTTTGTTAAGGAGAAAGAAGGGTTGAAAGCTTCAGTTGCTCAGGCTACTGGGGATAACCAATGGCTAATAGAGCAGGGTTTTCACCAAGTGGTTACTTATCTATTGCATTCCAAAGAGTTTAACTCTGCTCTTGGTGACGTTTACACTAAGCTTCTTAACCTGGGGAAACACCAAGGCCTCATTGCTGGGTATAAACTTCATGAATCCGGTCATCCTTTGGAGAAGTCTCCTCTGTTTCGGCCCAAGGCTTCTGATGTTTTCAAAGGCTCCGTTGAGCAAATGGAGAAGCTAACTTATCCTTACATCCATCAAGTTTCTGGTTGCTTTGGTAAGCCTCTTGCTGAGTTGCAGGGTTTGAAGCCGGAGGGCTTGAATGAGAAGGTCTGTGCTGAAATCCTAGGATCTCTTTCAAGGAAGAGGTCGTATTCAGGTGATAGTGACGATACCCTTTCGGGTCAGCCGGATGTTCCTAAGGATGCAAGCTTGGAGGCTTCAGCGGTTGGTGGTGATGGAGGTGTGAAGACTAAAAAGTTGAAGAAAACAAAGAAGGCCAAGGGCGAAGGTTCTGGAATTTCCAATTCTGTTGACACTTGATTCGTAGCTTTCTTAGCACTGAAAACAACTTATGTTTGTAATGTTAACTTGAACAATGTTAGGTTTGGTAGGAACCCCTAAGGTTCCTTTTGGTTATGTTGAAGGCCTGTATGGCCGTTGGACAATGATTAGATCTGCAAGTTTCTAGGACTTGCCTTAACTTATGTTTGGAAGTCTTTTTAGGACTTTTTATGATGTGATGTTTTAAATATTTTTCTTTTATTATGGTTTTATGCTTGTGCCTCTTTAGTCAGGGCAGTTCGTTTGGTTTTTAACCGTTCAAGCCTTTGGCTGTCTGTTAATAGGTTGAAGCCTTTAAGGTTTCGAGATATTGCCCGGGTGGCTTGAAGCCTTGAAGGCTTTTTGGTCTTGCGTCCAGGCTTGATTTGTGCCTTTGTGCTTTTTTCCAATTGACTTTGTTCTTTTTTGGACTTGTTTTGTTTTCTTTTGTAACTTTGTCTTTGTCGGGTTTGTGTTGCCCTTATGTTTTTTATACCTAAAAGGGTTCAGTGCTGCAGACACTTAGCCTTGGTATTTTTAACAAGAAGAGAGAACACCTATCCTTTTCATTATTTCTTTTGGTTTTTCTAGCCTCTTTGTAGACTATATTTCTAAAACTTTGTGAACATTTGGTGTAGGCTGCTTATACCCGTCTATGAGACAATTTTATTTTTTCTTGGCAAGTCTCATGGAGTTGTATTGATTTAGGAACTCACCCCTTATATAGGTTCATTCAACCCTTGAACCTATTGAGCGATGTGGCCTGGGAGCTCATCCCCTTACATGGCACTTGCCATGGAGTTTTTTGCTAGGTTCTCAACCTGATTTTAGGATAGAAAGACAAGTTTGATAAAAACAACTTCATTCATTAAAGCAATGCTTGCTTTTTACAAAAGGTATTCATAATCCTGCTTGAAATACATTTTGATACAAACCAAACTTTCCGTTTAGACATGGAATCTTTTCAACGTTTTGCCATTCCAATGCCTTGGAAGCCTTTTGCCTTCTGAATCAGCCAGCTTGTAGGATCCACCTTTGTGTGCTTCAAGGATGGTGTATGGACCCTCCCACTTTGGGCCAAGCTTTCCTTGATTTTCTTTCTTGCTGGCTTCGTTGTTTCTGAGGACTAGGTCCCCTGGCTTGAAACGTTCGTTTTTGACTTTTTTGTTGTAGTAAGCTTCCATCTGTTGCTTGTATTTGGCTTCTTGAATTGCGGCTTGGTCTCTTGCTTCCTCTAGGAGTTGTAAATTCAACATAGTCTCTTTTTGGTTTGCTTCGGGATCCATGTTGACAATTCTTTGGGTTACAACTCCTATTTCGGCAGGGATCACAGCTTCGGATCCAAATACCAAGCTGTAAGGTGTTTTCTTATGGCTTGTTTTTTCCGTTGTTCTAATTGCCCATAGAACACTAGGCAATTCTTCAAGCCAGTTGCTTTCATATCTTCCCAATCTTGTCTTGATTCCTTCCACTATGCTTCTATTTGTTCTCTCAACCTGCCCGTTTGATTGTGGATAAGCCACTGAGCTGAAAACCTGATCGATTTTGTATTCTTTGCACCAAGCGCTAAAAGGCTTCTCAGCAAATTGTCTTCCGTTGTCGGTGACAAGTACTCCTGGCAATCCATAACGGCAAATGATGTTTTCCCAGACAAAGTCAATGACTTGCTTTCCTGTGATCTTGGCAAGTGGTTTGACTTCGGGCCACTTGGTGAAATAGTCTACCGCTACCAGTAGGAATTTCACTCCTCCTTTGCTTGGGGGAAATGGACCAACGATGTCCATTCCCCACTTATGGAATGGCCAAGCCGAGGTTATTGGGACTAAATCATGCTTAGGGTTTTTTGGGATTGGTGCATGGATCTGGCAGGCATCACATTTCTTCAATTCTTCAGCTGTGTCGCGATGCATTGAAGGCCAGAAATATCCGAGGTTCATGAGTTTTGCAACTACCGACCTAGCTCCAAAGTGAGCTCCACACACTCCTTCATGAATTTCCTTGATCAAATACTTGCTTTGCTCGGGGCCGACACACCTTAGCAAGGGAGCAAGGTAACCCTTTTTGTAAAGGGTTTCTCCTTGCAGTATGTATTGTCTTGCCTTGATTTCAACCCTTTTAGCTTCCACTTGATCATTGGGTAATTCACCATTTTTGAGGAACTTTCTTATGGGAGTCATCCAGTTTGGTTCTTCTTCGGTAACCACATCTTGAACCTCCAATTCATTAATGGATGGGGCCTTCAACACTTCTACCAGTACCTTCTTGGTAAGGTGGGCAAAGGTGAGAGATGCGAGCTTACTTAGGGCATCGGCCTTTTTGTTTTGAGATCTGGGGATCTGTTTGATGTTGCATGCTTGGAAGGTATTCATTAGTTCCTTTAATTTTTCTCTGTATTTTTTCATGTTGGGCTCTTTAGCTATGTAGCTATCATTCACTTGGCTTGAGACCAGCAACGAATCTGTGAACACTTCAAGCTTTTCAACCCTCATTTCTTTGGCCAGCCTTAGGCCCGCTATTAGTGCTTCGTATTCAGCCTCGTTATTGGTGGTCTGAAAATCAAATTGAAGAGCATATGTGAACTCCAAACCTTTTGGGTTAATCAAAATTAATCCAGCCCCTGACCCTTCAACGCTTGAAGCCCCATCGGTAAAAAGCTTCCAGGCTTCAGGGTTGGAAGGTTCAGTGGTGGCAGTGTTTACTTCAGTAAGTGTTTGGTTTGGGACTTCCACAATGAAATCGGCCAAGACTTGAGCCTTGATAGCTTTCCTTGGGACATAGGTGATGTTATGTTCACCCAGTTCTATGGCCCATTTGGCTAATCGCCCCGAGTTTTCAGGTTTTTCAAGCACACTCTTAATAGGTTGGTCGGTGACCACTTGTATGGGGTGTGCTTGGAAATACCTTCGAAGCCTTCTAGCTGTTTGAACTAAAGCTAGGGCAAGTTTTTCAAGGGGAGGGTATTTCGTTTCAGCTAATTTTAAAGTTTTGCTGAAAAAGTAAACGGGTACCTGGGCCTTGTCTCGCTCAATGGTGAGGACTGCACTGATGGCCTCATCCGTAATTGAGAGGTACACCGATATTAACTCCCCGGTTTTTGGTGCCGCAATGTCTGGTAGGGAAGCTAGATGTTGCTTCATCTGGTTGAAAGCTTCATCAGCTTCTTCAGTCCATTTGAAATCCTTTTTATCTGAGCAGTTCTTGAGCGTTTTGTAGAAGGGCAGAGATCTTTCGGCTAACTTGGAGGTAAAACGCTTCAAGGCTGCAAGCTTCCCATTCAAGCTTTCAACCTCCTTCTTGGTCTTTGGTGGTTTGGTTTCAAGGACGGCTTTTACTTTGTTGGGGTTGACTTTAATGCTTTGTTTTCCCACAATGTGGCCCAAAAATTTTCCTTCCTCGAATCCAAATGAACACTTTTCTGGATTAAGCTTCATGTTAACCTTTCTGAGGTTCTTGAAAGTTTCTTGAATGTCATCGAGCATTTGGTATTCCGTCTTGCTTTTAATAACCAAGTCATCGACATATGCCTCCATGTTTTTGCCAATTTGGTTCTCGAAGGCTTTGTCAACGAGCCGTTGATAGGTTGCTCCTGCATTTTTTAGGCCGAAGGGCATCTTTTGATAGCAAAAGATTCCTTTGTCCGTGTGAAAAGCTGTTTTTTCCTCATCTTCTTCCTTCATGAGGATTTGGTGATAACCTTTGTATGCATCAAGAAAGCATTTGAACGAGTATCCGGTGAAGGAGTCAACTTTGAGATCAATCTCTGGTAGTGGATAGCAATCCTTAGGACAAGCTTTGTTAAGATCCTTGAAGTCTATGCACATCCTCCAGGAGTTGTCTGGTTTTTTTACCATAACTGGGTTTGCAACCCATGATTGGTACTTGACTTCTCGGAGGATGCCGGCTGACACAAGCTTTTCAACCTCTTGGCAGGCTGCCAGACTTCTTTCAGGTGCCAAGCTTCTTTTCTTCTGGACCACAGGCTTGACCTCTGGTGGTATTCTCAACTCATGCTCGGCAATATCCCGGGGGATCCCGGTCATATCTTCAGGACACCAAGCGAATACATCACTGTAGTGTGTTAGCAATTTTTCAAGGTATGAAAGAGTCTCTTGAGAAAGGTCAGGGTTGACCCTTATCCTTTTTTCCGGGTATTTATGGTTTATGACCAACCTTTGCCTGTCTTCTTCACTGTTTGAACTTTCACCTTCAACCATGTAGGCCTCCTGAGAGGGTTGAAGGGTTGCTATGCCCCTTTCGGTGGGAAATTTGACTGTGCCATGGCCAACAGACACGGCCATGTAAAATGCACACTGTCCTGGTCTTCCGATGATCACATCATAGCTTGAGGGGATGTTGATAACCACAAAGGTGAGTGGTTGGGTTCTTTCTTTTGAACCTTCACTAAAACGAACATTAAGTGTTAGTTGCCCTAAAGGCCTGAGGGGTATGTCAGCGATACCTTTTATAGAGGTTCCAGAAGGTTGAAGCCTTGAACGTTCTTCATTGCTCAATTGGTTGAAGAATTTTTCGAACATGATTTCGGTGGCTGCACCCGTGTCTATGTATGCCTTGCATGTTTGCAACGTTCCCACGGTAGCCTCTACCACGAGAGGGCTAGAGAGAGGATCATTCTCCGTAGGGGGGAAACAGACACATTGAAGCTCCCAAGCTTCCAACCTTTGTCTTTTGTGAGGAACCTTTCCGTCGAAATCTACCATATTGACTTCCTTACCCTTTCCTTCAGCCATTTTGTCCCGGACTCCCTTTACCAAATGAGCGAGTTCTCCGGATTTAACAGCCTCTTCTATTTTTTTCTTGAGTTGGAAGCAATCATTGGTGTGGTGACCCTTTTCTTCATGAAACTCGCAGTATTGGGTGGAGTTCTCATTTTTCCTGCTTTTGGGGAGAGGTCTAGGAGGCCGAAAGTTTTGTTTAACTTCTTCTGTTGCAAGGATTTCTTGAGGGGTCTTTTTGAGGGGCGTGAAGCTTATGCCTTTCTCCCTGCTCGAAAGGTTCCGACCTTCAGACCTTCGAGGATCTGAACCCTTTTGCCGCCTGTCATAGGGGTTGAAGTTCCCTCTTTTTCTGGCTGGACTGTTGCTTCTCCAGCCGGACCCTCTTTTTCTTTGTTCCTTAATGTCTACTGCCTCCTCTCCCCGGATGTGGGCTTCGGCCCTTTCAAGAGCTTCTTCTAAGGTCTTGGGTAGAGATTTGTTGAAATCCCTTGTAAGGTACTTAGAGGTGATGACATTCATGAAGCCAGCCACCCTCATTTTTTCGTCGGCCCCTACATAAGTCAGGCCTTCCTTCTTGTATCGTTCGATGAAAGCACGGAGACTTTCATCATCACGTTGCTTTATCTGAAAGATCACTGTTGCGTCTTTGACATATCGTCTTTGTTGAGAGAAATTGGCCAGGAAACCCTTGCTGAGATCGTCAAAGCTTCGAACGCTTTGAGCAGGTAAATCGTTGAACCAGATCCTGGCGGATCCAACAAGAGTTTGCATGAACATTAGACAACACTCAGCGTTGGACCATTTCTCTATCCGAGCTGCACCGGTGAAGATCTGAAGATGGTCCTCAGGATCTTCAGTCCCATCATATGTCCTGATGTGTGCTGGCATTTTGATCTTTGTCTGGAAATCATAATCGGCTATCTGTCTTGAAAAGCATGAAAGGTTACTTGGCTTGTATGGTTTAGCCAAGTCCTCTTCAGTCCTTGCATCCACAGTACTGCTATTGCCGTTGTTTCCCTGAGTGGCAAGCACTTGATTGATGAAGTGTTGCCATGGGAAATTGGCCATCATCTGGGTCATCATGTTGGGCATAGGGTTGAAGCCTTGAAGGCTTCCTGGGCCAGTGGAGCAGTTTATCCCGAGGGGAGCACTCATAACAGCACTTCGTGCTAAAGGGAGCACGGACAGAGCTTGCTCCCATGTAGTTGTAGTAGATGCTGGATAGCTTGTCACCGGGGATTGTAGGAGCTGGTCAAGAGTTAGCTCATGTCCCAGAGGAGCACCACTAGTAATTGGTTGGGAAGAGAAGATAGGATGCACCGTAGGATTTGTCATAGAGGACAGATAAGGGTGAGGGTTTGAAAGGTTACTGGGACCAGCCTCACTTCTTGTTGCAAAAAGAGGAGGAGGTGGTCCAGGAGATAATGTTGGCTCAGGTTCGTCATAGTCTAAACGAATCCTCACTCCTTTTTCTCTTTCTTTACTCACGTGCTGGTTGAGAAGAGTCCTTAGCACAAGGAAGTTGTTAGCAACCCCTTCAGGGGTGAGTTCAACACATGATGGAGCATCAGAAACACCGATATTAGGAGATGGAACTCCGGATCGGGACGGGGTTGGTGTGTTGAAGTTGAGGAACTCGGGTGTGCTCCCCGGAGTTGAGAAAGAAGTTGGTATAGCCACGTGAGCTTGGCTACTACCCGGAGTAGAAGTGTTTGGAATCTGATTCACTTCTTCCGGGGATCCACTTTCAGACATGGTGATTTTAAGTGAATAGAGCTACACTACTAGGTCTTTTTGAGAAGAAATAGCGGCGTAGCCCCACGGTGGGCGCCAACTTGTTGATACAACAAATACAAGACCAACGGTGGTAGCTGGACTGGCTAGGCAGAATGGTTGAAGGGTTCAACCTTGCCTAACGCAGGTCGTGGGGTCCCCCCACGTTTGCGAGACGTGGAAGGAGGTTTACTAGTTTATTATTATTCTTTGCTATGGATCCTCCTCTGAATTGTGCTCAGATTCGGAAGTGGAAGCAAAGGGAATGTGTGTGTTGGATGTGAAAGGGAATGACTTGTGCGAGACAAGCATTCGATGTGAATGACCAGAGATTGAAGAATCAGAGCTGGTCCAGATGTCCCCTGAAGTAAATGAAGTGTCATTTTATAAGGGAAGGCATCTCCCGAAGTGGAATGGATTAGACTAGCAACCTCGCTTGCAGTGGAGGGTTTCCCCTTTTGGGGGTTGAAGGCTTTTGTTCCCCGGATAATAGCGTGCATCGTGCAGACCTGCATTGCCTTTGCGGCTGTGGGTTGGTGAAGCGATCGCCAGATGTGACTGGCTACTGTTTCCGTGTTGCTTTTTCCTTTCTCACAGCTTTTTAAGCTTTGAACCATTTAACCATTTAAGCATTTACGTAATTAGCCATTTTATTCAATCTTGGGCTACCCCCGTCATCACAACCAATTTGGCGTATTTCCTTTTTAGCTATTTATTTAACCATTTGACTTGTTTTGAAATAACAACATATCCCCGGTCGACCCATTTGTAAGTAAATTGGTCGAGATTTCCACTTCTACATGCGTGTGCGTGTGTGTATATATATTAAAGTTCAGTCTAGAGAGAGAGAGTGAGAAAGGAGGAGGGAAACTTACTCTTGTTCTTTGCGCGCGACAACCATAGGGTCCTCTTTTTGGATGTCATCCGGATACCATGACGCAACTTTTTCTCCGATCAACTTCTTGCGTAAAATCTTATGGGCTGATCTTTGACCGGTTGGATTAAGCACATGACCAAATATTCGTGCCCTTGCTTCTGTCACTCCTCTAACAGCTGCTTGAACCAACAAGCTTCTTAAGCTTGGCGAGCTCATCTTATGAATCTCTAATACAACAAGATCATCATCTCAACATTTAGTACATTTTAACTAGATGGTAATATTTTGACAAACTTCATATCAAATTTACCTATTTGCAGTCTAATTATTGCAAATCAATGAGAGTATTTGAGTTAGTAAAATGTCACATCATAGCAACCAAGTTTTTTTTAACGGTCAACACAATCAATCCTGAACACTTTTGGGGCACCCACTGGATAAACGGAGTACTCCGAGAGTAACCCGAGTCCACCACCAATTCCGGGGAAAACCCAGTAACCCACCCGCCCATAGACACGACAGTGAAATTACCAGTAAAATCCGTTTGGCTCAAGGATCCAACCCAGATTTCCTTTAGTCTCCCATCATTGCCCACCAGTACCTCACTCTACACCAACTGAGAGTTGAATCTGCATCTCTTAAGAAAAATGCAAGTCCTCCACCACTTGATCTAGAGATCATTGGCAGCAACCAAGTTTTAGTTCTTTTTTTTTTTTCAATTCTTAGTGAATTTTTTTGAAAACGGTTACAATAAGCGACAAAAGCACTGATGGATCTAGCCTAAAACTTCAAGTGTATCCCAATTTTTTTTTGGGATCTGGAGTATCCTTTTTATAAAAAATAAAAAAAAATAATTCCACCACTTAGACGAGAGGAAGTTTAAGGGTATTTTTTCTACTACGGAGACGGAGTTACGGGGTAGCCCGTGCCACCCTTCCTTGTACACTAGTTCCGCCCCTTCATAAAAGTAACACATTGGTCTCTATTTAGGGCATGTTTGGATGGGCTTCTCAAAACAACTTATTGGCTTATTGACTTATCAAGAAGCCAATAAGTTGTTTTTGTGTTTGGATAGACTAAAAGGACTTTTGGAAATAGCTTTTTGCAAAGAAGGAAAATCAGATTTTGAAAAGCCAAGATTTCATGACTTTTGGATCCAAAAGTGACTTTTCAAAAATGAATTTACTAAATTACCCCTTCTTTACCCCCCTTATATTTAAAAGAATGCCCATTTTAGTCATTTTACACCAATAAGCTAATCCAAACACTTTTTTTAAAAACTCCTTTTCAAAAAGTTCTTTTCCCAAAAGTCCTTTTTAACTCTAATAAGCCCATCCAAACATGTCCTTAATGATCATAACTAAACGGAATTTGTTTTTATGCACGGGCGGAACCTAAGTGTAAAAAAGTTGCTCACCGGAATTTGACTCTGATCTTTTTGAAAATAGTTGAAGAAGATAGAAAATAAATAATTTGGCATATTATATTATCAACCTCATTTAATATTTACACAACATAAACAAAAGAAACAATGGCTTCTTTTCGATGACAATAAGGATTCAGACAATTACATGATTCGTGATGCAAAACAGATGACATTGCAGGGAGTTACGTCTTCGAACAATCCGATTTTGCGAGCGAGCATGTCTAGTATATAGGTTTGAGGAGGCGGTTACGAATATTTGGAAACTCTCTATTTTTGGAGGATGATTGGACTTACTTTTGAGAGCTAATTCACGCCTTATATGATCGCGTAGACTATCCGATTTAGCAAGGGGTTTTAGACTATCCGCATTATCCTTTCTACAAACAGCCTAATCAGCATGCCACATCAGCTTTTCACTTATTCTTCCCACAAACACTTTTTACCCACAACAATAACATATATATCCTTCCCACAAACAACCTTATATAAAAAAAGGACCCACCATTAGCCCATTCTTCACCATTCTTCCCCAAGAATTGTGAAGAATGAACACCCTTCATGTCATCCTCTACAACACCCACTAATCCATCCCTCTCACAAATGCCCTCCACATAGGAATGAACACCCTCCATGTCACCTACAAACATCCTTGATGTGGATAGTCTTAGGGGGTTTTAATCAATTGATTTCAAAATTAAAATGTTTAACGTCCTTGAGTATCTATAGCCACTTTTTTTTTACCATACAAGTCCAATTTTCTAGCTCCATCCACCAAGTCTGTTAACTATGAGGGTAATTTGGTCATTTACACACAAAGTACAAGTCTTATATGCATATAAGTACAAGAAACAAGTCTTTTTAATGCATAAACTTTTAATATGATATATAGGGTAAGGATATATAGAAAACCACTTTTATTGAGAAAACCCGGGAAACTCAAAGCTCCCGACTTTTTTTTTTGAAAAAAATAACACATGTGATATACATGTTTTTAAGAGTTTTGGGCCAAAAAAAAAAAAGCGCCGAAGGGATTTAAAAAAAAAAAAAACAAGTTTCAACATTTTTTGCCTAACACGTGTTACACAACAAAGTTGCTGAAATTTGTTTATTTTTTTTAAATAATCCTTCGGCGCTTTTTCGATTTTTTTTTTGCCCAAAACTCTTAAAAACATGTATATTACGTGTGGTAATTTTTTCAAAAAAAAAAAAAAGTCGGGAGCTTAGAGTTTCCCGGGTTTTCTCAATAAAAGATGGTTTTCTATTTATCTTTAGCCATGATATATATATATATATATATTAATAATTACATATATATAATAAAACACACACACCTATACACACTCTCTATCATCTTTACACTCTTCTTTCTCTCTCTAAACACCACCGCACAGCCACAATTCCCACCACTGCCACCACCATCGCACTACCGCCACCTCCAAACACCCACCACCACCGTCTCACCCCCACCACCGTCTCACCTCCACCACTAGTGCCGCCCCACTGCCACCACCATCCTACTACCACCACCTCCGAACCCCCACCACGATTGTCTTACCCCGATTGTCAAGAACCCTCCACCACCGTCTCACCTCTACTAACACCGTCGTCGCCCCACTGTCCCATTCAAGATCTTCATACCCAACAACAAATTTCAAACTAAATTTCCTGTATATAAAATTGGGGATACTCTTGATCAATTAAACTTCCACAAATAATAATTTATCACCGAAATACAGCCTCATTCAAGATCTTCATGCCCAACAAAAAAAAAAGAATTTCATCAAAAACAACGGAAAACGAAACACTAACATTAGTTCTTGGAGAAATACTGAAACGGGTATGCTTATAAATATGAATCAAAGAGGAACAAATGATAGATTCTTAATTTTCTTCATAACAAATGATAGTAACCTGTGCCACGTGGCACTCCTTGATTTGTTATTTTTTTTCCTTCGTAGACCACCCATAGTGGCACCCAATTTGGGTATTTTTTTCCCCATCCACGCCCTTTCACGCCTGCGCACCGCCCCCCCTAGGGCGTTTTTTTGCATTTTTTTTTTGTTGGACGTTTTGATTAAATCGCCGGATTGTTCAAAAGTTTCAAAATGTGACCAATAACAAATTTTCAACTCATTTATTTGTTTTATTTTAATAACTATATTTTAGGTCATTAATCTATATTTTATGTATTAAACTATTAATCACTTGGGGTATCCCACTGGCCAGCCTCACCCACCTCTTCCCAGATGACCCCGGTTTGAATCCTGGCAGGCACACCCTCCAGGCTTTTCGGTTCCGGGTGGGTATTAACCGCCAGGCAGCTATAGGGCTAAGCTAGCTTGTGGAGTGGGATCACTCCAGCGGTTGGGAGGACCGTGCAATACCCCCCCCCCCCCCCCCCCCCCCCCCACTAGGAGTTAAGAGATGCATCTTAATCTTCATGCAAGTAAATTGATCTTCCTAGAAACTGAAACCCTGCAATAAGTAACATCTGAAATTACACACATTTTTTTGTTTGTCAACTCATCTCCCAGTGGCAATTTGGCGGGTCAATGGGTTGTGATTACCATATGCAAACTTCTCAGACATCCGAACGAATCATGGTGACACCACTTCTCAGACATCCGAATGAATCATGGTGACACCACTAAATACGCTACTGGGTCGCCTCTAGGATAACCATTGTATATCTCACATCACTTGTGTACATGGCATTCATTGGGCAGTTAACAAATGCATTATTCAAAATCAATAGCTTTAAGCTATCATTAACAAGATCCAACAACTTGAAAAAAATTAAACATCAATAGCTTTAAGCTATCATTAACAAGATCCAACAACTTGAAAAAAATAAAATACAAACTTTTAGTTTTGCAGGTCAAAAAAAACTTGAAACAAACAGGCATTGATATCTATTTATTACGTTTTTGAGCTTTCTTTCCCTGTCCCTTCTTCGGTGGTCCCTTGCCACGACGCTTCAACATTTCAAGTTTTGATAAACGCCTGCAAAACGTCGGTAAAGTAACAGGTTTTAATTTAAAACTTAAGTACTTAAGCGTGTGTATATTATTTGATATGTTGAGAAGTAAACATATGATATAAATTGTCAAACAGACTACCAATAAGGCAATAATATTTTCCTAAAAGTTAAAAACTTTTTCGACCCGTTTAACTATCATTAAGTCAATTTAAACATTATGCTTTATTTTGACGGGTCAAATGGGTAAAATAAGAGAAAAAAAAAATAAAACTGGTCAAAAGTCACCCAAAGGATAATGAAATGCTAAAACTTTTCAAATCTTTATATTAAAAATAATCGATTACTATTTTTGTAAAATATAGGCTTTGTAAACATATATAATGCATTTACTATTTATAAAACTTTAGAAAAGACAACAATTTGTTGGTGGGTTACTCTGGCCACTGGCTTGACCCGTTTTGGCTTGCATTGAAATTCACTCGTTTTGACAAGAATCTTTTGACCCATTACCCAGCATGCCCATTTTAAACCAAGATTAATATCATATTCTTCCCTGAAAAGGAGCCGCCTAAAACAAAGGTCTTCCCTTTTAAAGTGTGACATCTTAACCTAAGTCTAAAGTCCATACATTGACCACCAACTAAAAATGGAAAAGGATAAACATCTATTAGCACCATTGTGTAATTGCATTTGTAGGATATCAACTTTGATCGCTACATATCTGAATCTCAGTATCTCACTTTCTGTTTTTCTACAATGGTTTCTTCAGCAATAACTCGGTTGTATATACCCCTTCCTTTCCCTTTTATCTACCCTGATCTCCTATTGATGTTTGGGTCGCTATAAATGTAGTTGTATGCAAACGTAAAAAGATATAAACACAAAGAGATGATGAATGATGGATCCAACAGGAGATAGAGACCGAGTATTGTTGCATTGATGCTTAAAGCTTAGATGAATTTTAAACCTATAGAATATTTCTCGAAATATATCAAAAATGTATACGTAGTAAGAAGCATAGTCTATCTAAAGTGACAAATTACTCATTTAAGTGCTTATTACTATCTTCAAAAACGTGATAAAAACAGTAAGTATTCAACTTACGAACATAATCGTGAGGGAAAAATTTAAGTTAAAAAAGTTTCATATGTAAGGCAAACAAATCATTGTTAGTAGATTATAGTTAGTTTAGCTAATAAAACTGAAAGTATGATAGACGAATATCTGTGTATCAGATTATAGTTAATTTAGCTAATAAAATTTCAAATGTGAGATAATCGAATATCCAGTCATTCATATACAACAGCAATAAGCAATTACCGCAATTAACTCGAGCAAGAAAGCATAATGTTTCATTCAAGGATGGTAAAACATGTCTTATCATGTATAAAAACTTCTAATAAATATGCATTAGAAACCTCTTTCCTACATTGCAGCTTTAGAAATTAGCAGATTAGCATGTCATACCAATTTTTTTTTTCAAAAAATAGACGTCTTTGCATACAAATAGAGGTAGCAAGATGGGTTAATCAGGAGGGTTGAGTAACGGGTCATAACAGGTACGGCCAACCCATTTGATGTATTACCTTTTTAGCTATTCTTCAACCATTTGACCCGTTTTGAAATAAAAAAACATATCCTCGATCGACCCATTCATAAGTAAACTAGTCGAAATTGCCACCTCAACATGTGTATGTGTGTGTGTGTGTATTGAAGTTCAGTCTACAGAGAGAGAGAGAGAGAGAGAGAGAGAAGGATGGAGGGAAGGTTACTCTTGTTCTTTGCGTTGCACAACCATAGGGTCCTCTTTTTGGATGTCATCCGGATACCATGACGCAACTTTTTCTCCAATGAACTTCTTGCGTAAAATCTTATGGGCTGATCTTTGGCCAGTTGGATTAAGCACATGACCAAATACGTGTGCCCTTGCTTCTGCTACTCCTCTAACTGCTGCTTGCGCTAACAAGCTTCTTAAGCTTGAGGAGCTCATCTTTTCAATGTCTAACAAAAAAAGATCTCAACATTTAGTACATTTAAACAGGATTGTAATCGTTTGACAAACTTCATGTTACAATTACTAACTTGCAGCCCCATTATTGCTAACAACGATAATAAATAGTAACCAAGATTTATAACTGTTCTATTTAGGTCACTCAGTTGAATCAAATATGAAAATTTCACAAAAATCGAACAATATTGAAACTTGAGTGGTTTTTGAAGTTATAAGAAGTTTAACCGACTTTAATGGAAAAAATATTAAAACTTTGTCACTATTTACTGATTTTCACCCAATTTAATTTAATCCACAAAGCACACCCTAACCCCTATTTTACCATCCATGTAGATCAAACTATCGCAAATTTCATTACACAGAGTAGTTAATTTCATGGTTATATTACCAAATATGCAACAAGAATATGGTAAATGAGAAATACACAATCACAGTCAACATTGCAGAAAACTTGTGCCTATAGTTTCTAAACTTTAAATAACGGATCCCAAGATGAAGACATATGGTCGAACAGTTGGTGTGCATTATTCTTTATGTGATCCCAAGATGAATACTATATACAGACCTAAAACTAACTTCATATCTGACATAACCGAGTACAGTGGCGGATCCAGGAATTATTTTTCCTATGGGTTCACTTTTTTCGGGAGTCAGATTTTTTACAACCAAACGTTAAGATATTCGGGTCGGGTCAGATCGGTCAGGGAAAAAATACAGTATAATGATGCAAGTAGAAAATTATTTTTATCACTATCAGCTATCTTATTTGATTTATTGATGCCTTGATAGCGTCCTAAGTAATGTTGACAGTGCACAACTCACCTCTTAGTTTGTCTATAGCCTATGGGGCCCAAGTAGTAGTCCTCTTCAACATGAACCAGGTGAAATTTAGGTGTTTGTCATAGCTACTCGAGGCGTTATACTAAACAAACAACTCTTTGATTACTAATCAACCATAGCATGTCTCTAGATCAAGGTTTTAAAAAACGGAAACGAGTATCGAGGCGTTTTCCCTTCGCCTCATGAGGCGTAAGCATTGAGGCGGAACGAGGCGTAAGGCTGAGGCGGTACTAATAATAAATATTAAAATTATATATATCATAAAATAATAAATATTTAACATCAAAAAAAGACTTTTCTCATCAAATTTCATTAGATTCAGTAGTTAAAAACAAAAAAAAGATTCAAATTTCATGAAATAGTTAACATAAAAAAACACAAATAGTTTCTAATTAAACTCAAATAGCATAACAAACATCATCTTCATAAAGTAAATAACTTTCCTAATGTAAATAAACTTGTGAGAATAGTTTGGGTTAAATATGATAAAAGTTAATGTATAAGGGTCTTAATGTAAGTTCTTGTAAATGGAATGAATAAAGGGGCTGTCATTTTTCAGTAACCCTAAAAAGAGTTACGCCTCCGTCATCTTCTCCATCCTGAAACCCTAATTTTTCTTGGTCACACATCACTACAAGCCAGGAACGTCTCCATCTACCTCTGTATTTCATCCCGATTCTTTCATAATCGTCTCCATCTACTTTATTCTTGCCGCCAATAAGTTTGCCGCCTAAAAAAACCCTATGTATCCTGCCTAAAACATAAATGTACGCCTCGACATAATAGTTCCGCCTCGACACGAATCGTGCGCCTCACCCCACTGAAGCGTACGTATAATATATGACCCTGAGGCGCCGCCTCATATACGTTTTTCCTCCGTTCTGGCTCGAGGCGCGCCTCAATACGGACGCCTCGGCCGTTTTTTTAAACCATGCTCTAGATATCCATGTTATTTAAGAACTTGCGGCTAACTGTTGATTATAGACTACCTTTTACATCTAAGAATCATAAATCACTTCACTCCAGTCAATTCTTATTAGCTTTGATAACTGGTTCAAGTTTTAACAGGATTAAAATCACAAATTCATATTCACAAATCACATATTCACAACAAATTCATAGTTTAAAGCATATTATAAGACAACAAGTGAAAATTAACATGATAAACATCAACATTTTATAACAAACCTGAGAGATTGAGAAAGATTAGGAGTGGTGGAACCGACGGTTGGAATTGGAAAGGTGGACGGCTGGAGAGGGTGGAGGCCTGGCGCGCGTTTTGTTATTATGTTTAACCCTAATATGGGTTAGAGGTGGCAAAATGGATGGGTTGGATTGGTTGTTGGGTCAGGATGGGTTTGGGTTATAATGGGTTTGGGTTAAGATGGGTAAAAGAAAGAAGAAGGTCAGGATGGGTTTGGGTCAGGATGGGTTTGGGTCAGGATGGGTTGAGAATAAATCAATAATAATAAAAGTTGAAAAAAATTATAAAAAAACGAAAAAAATATTATAAACGATAAAAAAAATTAAAAAAAACGAAAAAAATAAAAAAAAAAGAAAAAAATTAAAAAAAATGATCTGCGTTTTTCCTGCATAACATACCTGATGTTATGATGTACCTTCGATCTCTGTTTGATGAGTCTACTACTATATTTATTGAGAACCAGTGTGCTATGTAGTTTATAAAATGTATATCGCTACAGCAACAATCTAAACTTTCTCTTTTATTACACTTAAATACTTTCTTGTTGCTCCTCAGTATGTTTGGGCGCCTGGCCTGTTTGACGTGTTTCACTGTATTTAAATCTTTTAGCTTAATACATTTGAACAGTTAAAGATATAAGCAGATTAGTATGCAGAAGAGTAAATTGCCATTTTAGTCCCTGAGTTTTGTCCAAATTTGCCACTTTGATCCAAATAGTTTTTTTTCCCCTCTGGGTCCCTGACTTTTACATTTTGTTGCCATTTTGATCATTTTGTCTAACTCCATCCAAAAACCCAGTTTGTAACAGGGGTATTTTGGGGATTTCCTTAAAAAATGTTTTCAGTTGCCATTTTGATCCAATTCCAAAAAATCAAAAAAATTCCAAAAAATCAAAAAAATTCCAAAAAAATCTAAAATAAAAAAAATTCTAAAAAATCATAAAAATTCTAACAAATCTAAAAATCAAAAAAATTCTAAAAAATCATAAAATTTCTAAAAAATCCAAAAATCATTAAATGTTTCGGCACGAACCGTTTCGACCCGTACCGTTTCGAACCCGAACCGTTTCGACGCGAAGCGTTTCGACCCGTACCGTTTCGAACCGTACCGTTTCGACGCGAACCGTTTCGAACCGAACCGTTTCGACCCGTACCGTTTCGAACCCCGTTTCAACGCGAGCCGTTTCGACCCGTACCGTATCGAACCGTACCGCTTCGACCCGTACGGCCGTACCGTTTCGAACCCGAACCGTTTCGACGCGAAGCGTTTCGACCCGTACCGTTTCGAACCGTACCGTTTCGACGCGAACCGTTTCAAACCGAACCGTTTCGACCCGTATCGTATCGACCCGTACCGTATCGACCCGTACCGTTTCGACCCGTACCGTTTCGAACCCGAACCGTTTCGACGCGAAGCGTTTCGACCCGTACCGTTTCGACGCGAACCGTTTCGAACTGAACCGTTTTGACGCGAACCGTTTTGAACCGTACCGTATCGAACCGAACCGTTTCGACGCGAACCATTTCGAGCCCGTACCGTATCGAACCCGAACCGTTTCGAGCCGTACCGTTTCGAACCGAACCGTTCGCGTCGAAACGGTTCGGTTCGATACGGTACGGGTCGAAACGGTTCGGTTCGAAACGGTACGGGTCGAAACGGTTCGTGCCGAAACATTTAATGATTTTTGGATTTTTTATAATTTTTATGATTTTTTAGAATTTTTTTGATTTTTAGATTTTTTTGAATTTTTTGGAATTTTTTTGATTTTTTGGAATTGGATCAAAATGGCAACTGAAAACATTAGTGATTAAGTACAAATTGGGTTTTTGGATGGAGTTAGACAAAATGATCAAAATGGCAACAAAATGTAAAAGTCAGGGACTCAGAGGGAAAAAAAAACTATTTGGATCAAAGTGGCAAATTTGGACAAAACTCAGGGACTAAAATGGCAATTTACTCGTATGCAGAATAATAAAACAGGTTGTTTCATTGTTGTCTGTTTTCCTTTGCAGTTTCTCAAATCGGACACATGTAGCATTCCAAGCTATATTCCGAGCCGGCCAGACCAGTGGAGCGGTTAAAGTTAAAGAGAGTCCACATCCAAGAAACTGGAAATAAAAGACGACGTTGACTCGGACATGGACAAGCTCAGACGTCCCACTTCTTCCGTACGGTCAATGGGTGTTCTTGTCCAGAAACATCAGCAGGCTTCTCTACTGGCTGCAGTTAGCATCAGCGACCGCCTGTGTTGTTCTGTCGCTAATAAAGCTTGTGAAACAGAACTATGGGGAGATACAGAAAGGAGATACTGATAAAAGAAACAGAAAGTCAGCGTTGACCATATTCTATGCATTGGCATTGGCTTGGGCAGAGGCATTGTTGTTTCTTTTGGAGAAAGCTTACTGGGAATGGAAGGTACTGTGCAAGAAGATACTGGACCGCGTTAATGACGAATGCGAGCTCGGGCCGGTTGGGGTGGTTTTAGTTAGGAGGTTTTTGTATGATGTGTACTCGAAATGTGTTAACGGAAGCATTTTTGATGGGTTGAAAATGGATTTGGTGTCATTTGCAATGGAACTTTTGGGTTCGAACTCGTCCGATGAGCAGCTGATTGGTGTTCGAATCTTGGAAAAGTTCACGAAATGTTAAACTGGAAAGACATGCAGCAGGAAGAGATCAGAAGATCTGCAGCAGAAATCCTGGCGAAACTAGCTGGCAAGAAACAGAACTCGCTTCGGGTTGCGAGGAAATCAGCCATGAAAGCAATAAAATCATATGTCGACAACAAAGCAAAAAAGAAACCAAATTTAGGATCCTAATGTGATCCCATCATACTAACTATCATAGGGTCAAACCAACACTCGAACAGTAACTCCATTTTCAACCATCAACAAAAGTTAAAGCAAATTAGAAGACCAGAACATGTAGAAACTTGCTTAAAGCAACAACCACATTAACCTCAATCAATCATACCACAAATTACAGTTTCCCAAAACAAGAATCTAAGTATCCAACAACTCGGCTAGTACAAAACTCAAAATCCCAATGTGAATCCATCAAACAAGACAACATACAACTCAAACGACGTCTAAATCGTCATGAATATTCACGGATTCCTAACTAGGGTTTCGATGTGTATTTGAAATTGAACAATTAAGAAGAAGTTTAGAATGCATACAGAAAATAAATCAACCAAAAGTGAAATTCATACCTTTCAATCGATTAACAAGTGTAGAATAGATTGTTAATAGGTTGATTTAAGGGTAGAAATTGAGAGCGTAATGGTAGATAGTAGGAAAGATGAGCGTAGATGAAGGCGATGGTGGTTTGCCGGAGACTGGAGTAAGGGTTGAAACTTGAAAATTAAGTTGGGCTGGGCTGTTGGGTTTGGAATATTTGGGCCCATTTTATTTATAGCATATGAGCCAATAATTAATATTCTCATTACCCTATATACTCAAAGTAGAAAGTCGGTGGAAAGGCCACCGACAATCTACTCAAAATTACAATTTTGTCCTTTTGTTCTTTAATGTAATTCTCATTTTGGCTACCTAAAAATTTTTCATTTTTGCTTATTCATTTTTAACTAATTTGTTTTACTTCTAAAATTTACACGATAACAAATCTATCATCTAAATTTCAAACTTTTCACTTGTATTTCCTTCGTTTTAATTTTTTTTCTTTTTTTTACTTCGTGTTTTTAGTTTATATCACGTTTACATGTTGCTATAAATTCGAAATGGGTAGTTGGTTCGTCACAAATTAATACATTTTGTTTAATCGTACCGTATCTTTATACGTTTCTTTCGTGTGCTTAAACACGTTAATGTCACCGTGCCAACGCGCTTAACGAACGATAATGTGCCCTTAAATGTTGCGCCACAACGCGCGAGCACCTTATTTTCATTCTTTAACTTAAAAAAAGTATTTCCTCACGTGCTTATTTTTATGGACATTTCGGTACATATTCATGTATTTGCATTGGACGTAAACAGTACACATTTACGTTTCGACCTAAAGTTTTCCTAAAAATGAGTCGGGTCAAATATAATACGTTTTCGTGCTTATTTTTATGTACGTTTTTAGTTGGTTTATGATTTGACATACGAGTCACTATGCGCATTAATGCCACTAAGGTAGTGTTTGTTTTTTCAGATGCAAAAGGTCTGCAGTCTACGGACCACATCTGTAAACGTCTGCACGAGAAGAGGTGGACCAAATGTCTACAGAGTGTAATAAAAAGAGTGTTTTTTTCTATTTCTCTTCTCCCAAACCCTTTTCTCTTAATGAAAATGTAAGGGTTGTGTAGTAATTAGGTGGAACCCCACTAAATGAACCAACCCGGTTTGGATTTTGTTATTTGATTTAAATGCTTATATAAGTTACATTGATTATATCGGATACGTCAAAACACACGTTTTTATATGGTTGACACATTACATAACGCTTGCGCTAATCTATTTGATGTTTGCGATGTACCCGCGCCGCAACGCGCGTGGCCTTATTACTAGTTCTCATTCTATATAATAACAAGAGTAAACTGCCATTTTTGTCCCTGAGATTTGGTCAGTTTTGCCACTTTAGTCCAAATCTCAAACCTTTTACATCTGTGTCCCTGTGGTTTCAATTTTGTTGCCATTTTGGTCCAAAAGCAAAGTCAATTCAGATTTCTAAAGAAAAAATCTAGTTTTTTGTCCTTTTCTGAATGACATTTTGGTCATTTTAAGCATTAATATATATATATATATATATATATATATATATACAAATAAAATAAAATAAAAAGATTATAACAAAATCCCAAACACAACCTTCTCCTCTCCCTTTCTCACCACCGGTACCATGAACACCACCACCACCTCCTCACCCCTTCTCACCACCGTCACCACTACCTTCTCCGCCGTCAACACAACCTTCTCCGTCGGAACCTGACACCGTCTCCCGGACCTCAACTTCACATCCCGATTCAAATCCTATATCGCAATCCCCGATTCATCATCGTCGTCTTCAAAATCTAACCCTAACCCACCATTATATATCCACAAACTATCATTTTCCTTCAAACCCTCTCACCTCATTTCAATCTCTCTCTAATCAATAATTCCTGTATCATCATTGAACATCATCATCATGGAAATTGCAGAGCTCAATCTCATCGGTGACCAGATCCGTTTCAACAAAATAAACCTCTTCATCCACCAGATCCATTTCAGATTCTTATCCTCTTTTCAAACCCAATCAGGAACATCACCCAAAAAGAACTCGACAACCGATTCAACCTCTATGCATATGGAACATCCACCAAAAGAAAGACTTCTTGAAGGAAAACTCCGGATTGAAGTCAAAGGAACATCCACCGGATCTGTTTGAAATAGTACCAGACTTTGTATCCGTCGTCCTCGCTAACGCGTCGGTGGCCGCGTGGTTTCTGAAGGAAAACTCCGGTCAGGTGGTGGCAGTAACCGGTGGTGGTGATCTCTAGGTTAGAGAAAGAAGAGAATGTAGGTTAGAGAGTGGTGGTGGTGGTAACTGGATTTATTGGTGGTGGTCGAGTTCTTTTTGGGTAGTGTTCGAGAGAGAGAAGAGAAAGACGGGGGGTGTTTAGAGAGAAAGAGAAAGTGCAGAGTTTTAAGTTTTTTTCTTATATATATATATATATATATATATATATATATATATATATTAATGCTTAAATGACCAAAATGCCCTTCAGAAAAAGGACAAAAAATCACGTTTATTTTTTAGAAATCTAAACTGACTTTGCTTTTGGATCAAAATGGCAACAAAATTGAAACCACAGGGACCCAGATGCAAAAAGTTTGAGATTTGGACTAAAGTGGCAAAACTGACCAAACCTCAGGGACCAAAATGGCAGTTTACTCTAATAACAATTCACGTCGAAGGTTATCTATAGTGCCAAGAGGGTAATTTAGTAAATTCCTTATGTTGACATGTGTTTCTTTTTTACTCTGCAAACCCCAACACCACATTATCTAACGTACCACAACTGAGATTCTTTACCCCATGTTCTTTGCCAGAAAACCACCACCACCATAACTATGTGTAACACCCCGTGTTTCGAAAGTCAAAGTCAAGATTGAAGTCAAAGGAAGAAAAGACTGTTAATTGCGATCTGTCACTCCTTGCTCAACTACTGTTTTGACTTCTTTGACTTGTAATCGAATCTAATATTTATTTGCTTTAGTTGTATTATGTGGAGCATCTATTAATAATCGAGGTTTAATCGCATATTAATCGCTAATGGACTTATCGCTAACCGCTATCACAATCGCAACTCGAATTATGTGTTCTGGATATTGTTTTTCGTGTGTGTGCTGATTATGTGTTACTTGTGCATGTTATGTTTATGTTGAGGTGTTAATCGCAATCACAATCGCAATTATATCGCATCGCAATCTAATCGCAAACGCTAAACGCAAGTTATTTATAGTGATTGTATGTTAGATATTGTAGTTACGTTATTTGTGTAACTAATAGGTAATATTATCGCATATTCGCATCGCTCACTCGCATCGCAACGCTCAACACGCGAAACGAAACGAAATGACAAAACTCAACGCGCCGGACACCTGGATCGAGTGGCCATCCGATCGGATTGTCATCCGATCGGACTGTCACCCCGATCAGACTGTCAGCCCGATCGGACTGTCACCCCGATCGGACTGCCATCCGATCGGTGACCTGCTCGACACTTTGACACTTTCCACTTTGGGAAACCCTATAAATATCCTCATGTCACATCATTTGTGATGTGACAGATCCTCACTCGAACCAGCCGCACTCAAGCACTCATTTCTCTCGATTTCTCGTGATTCTTGTAAGTTTTCAACCCAAATCTTGTACTTCTATGATCTACACGCACTTCTTCATCATTTTCACTTTGAATCTTAACTTTTAACCGTGAAATCACCGGATTTGAGGTGTTCTAGGGTGATGTCACCATGGAGTTCTTATGAACTTCAAGGTTTGGCTTCATTCCACCAAGAACAACTTAGGCCTAAATGATTTCCACATGAATAATCAATGTTTTCGCATAGATCTACACATATTCATGGTTAAAAGGATTTAAAGAAGGTTTTCCAACTTTCTTTCAACTCTTTTACACTCAATGCACTCAAAACCGATAGAATCGTAACTCATTCTGATCTTCTACTCTTCCTTAGTGATGGGTTAGTTCAAGGTCTGAATTCTATCCAAGAGACAACTGATTTCGGGTTAAACATGAACAACCGTCTCGAACAGTGAGCTGATCGGACTAGGGTGGTTCCTGTTCGATCGGATCACTTGGGTCAAGATGGGGTTTCTGTTGTTTAGCACGTATCACACTGTCTCGATCAAAACTGCAAAACCTTCAAAACAATCAAGTGCCAAGATGATCAGGTCGTTGGGACGGATTGTCGACCGATCGGATTGCCCTCCGATCGGACAGCCATCCGATGGGCTCACACTTGGTTTCACACTTAAACACTTTCCCAAGTTTCAGAGGACTGGACGTCGAATGGATTGCCGTCCGATCGGATTGCCATCCGATCGAACGACCATCCGATCGTGTGGTGTTTAGGACTTTGGTACTTGATCAATTTCAAGGAACAGTAGTTCCAACAGATTGCCATCCGATCGGATTGCCATTCGATCGAGTGACAAATCCTGCTGTGAACTTGGTCTCACTAAGTGTCCTGCCAATCGGATTGCTATCTGATCGGACCGCCGTCCGATCGATCGACCTAAAGGGCAGAGATACTTCTCTATTTTCAAAATGCTGCAACGAAAACTTCAAAGCCATTATACACAAACACATCCTTACCAAACAAGATGTCAATCCAATCGAATGGCCATCCGATCGGATTGCCATCCGATCGGATTACCAACCGACACTTGGTACTTTTGCACCGTTTATCGCACCGCTCATCATTTATGCTATCATTAACTGTTCAGGCTAATCTCTCAGCGCTCCCTTCAATCCAAGAGAGTGTTTACTTGTTAAGCACGATCTGTGAGTATACTCGATCCCTTTTTGCTTTATGCACTTTTGGGTGTTACATACGTTACTTATTCTAAATCACATCGAACACACAACGCAAACACTATTTAAACGCTAACCAATACTACGTGACTCGATGAATGCCTGTTTGTTATGTTTACACATTGATTGGTGTCTACCTGCCTTAGCAACGATAGTACTATAGTTTGGACTCAACACCTGTTCACTCAGGGGTTGTTAAGGACAATACTTCACGTGTTCGCAGTGGTGACATGTGATGCGCACTCGCTACTCGCAGTCAAATCGCAGTAATTGGTATTGATAGGATCTTTGTCGATAACTTACATGCTTCACATTATACGTTGTACATGCTGGTTATGCGTAAACTATTTCGAACTCTATTATGCTATTTTAAACTTGTATGCTCACCTTTACACTATGTGTATTGACCTCTATTTTAGCGTATGTGACAGGTTATTTGTCTTGAGATATCTATGTCTGTAATAATTAGCTTACTTGATGGGTTATGGTATGGGACATAAAATTAACTATCCGGTAACGTAGTTGTTATGGAATTTCTCTCGACAATCTGTTTCGCTCAGTGAAATGCCCCGATGTTTCCGCCATCGATTGGGGTGTGACACTACACTCGCATCTACCGCACCGCCAACTAAAGTTCTTTGCCACAACTGAGATTCTTTACCCCAGGTCTCTAGCTTCGCCGTTACCGGTAACGGTCCTACTTTCACTAGATAGACGATCAACAGACTGACCTAGGATGGTTTCATGAAGTTTCAAAGAGAAAGAAGGTGGTTTGATGATGTTTCCATCATGTGGTTGGTGTACAAGTAATGAAGCACAACGTACTGACGATGATGCACAATTTTTGTTTAATGTCACCGGAAAATTAGCGATGAAACACGATTATAACATGAGATGACGACGACAATGGTGGGTTGAGGATCCGTTTAACGCCAATGGCATCTAGCGACGATCCAGGAAACTCTGACACTAGGTTGCATATGTGTGTCCGAATGAATCTATGGTGGCGTTGAAGAAGGGTAGAGAGAGAGTGTGGAGTCAATGGTCGCCGCCCACTATCGGAAAACTGTTGACCAAACAACTTGACAAGTCGTCGCTGTGGTGGTGGTATTGTAGTGGCGATGTTAAGTTGGTGGTTAGACCACCTGTAGTGGTATGTGATTTGGGCGTGGATGGGCAAACGAAAGGCTCTTTCACACTTGAACATTTTTTTGGGTTGGGCATGGGTTTGAAAATGCCTGATCAAAAGAGAATGACCAATGAATGTTTTTGATGATTTTTTTTATTTAATTCAATTACAAGATCTAATCATTGCAAGAGGGCTTCAAGTTCAAAGCCCACTACACCCTTTTTTTTAACTTTAAGCCCCTTTGCTGACTAGGAGTTACATGTCGGATAATGCCTAAGAGAGTGGCTTGAAGTTCAAGCCCCACTACATATGGTCTTACGAGCAAGAGATGGCACATTGAGGTGAATACTGCAGACATATAGAGTGAGAAAGAGTTTAGCCATGGTTTTCTATATCTTCATTGTCATAATATTTTGAATTTACCAACTTAAAATTTATCAATAAAAGATAAAGTTCTCCGAGCTAGCATTGCTACAAGTTGGTCGAAAATACATGGATGACACAATGTGTGAAATATATGTATAAGTAATCAGGCGACCTTCGTAGATGTAGATATGATTGTAGCATTTTTAAATACTGTGTGAAATATATGTACAAGTAATCTTTTAGTGTTATAGATTTCACTAGATAAAGAAAAAACACAATGTGTCATGTGAGATAATATAAGTATATATTTTTTAATTATTATAACAAATTAATTAATTTTATATAGACTTACGTTTTGACGTAAATTTTATTTGTAAACAAGTCGTGTCAAATATAATACATTTTTTAGTAATTTAGACATCCTCTTGGCTACGACACCAAGCAACTATTGGGTCACGTATCACTTACATGGTCAACACCTTTTTTTCGATGATACATAAATCGTTTTGTTATATACAAACTATAATCAATTTATTACACTTCAACTTCCTTTGATTTTCAGTTCTGTCATTTGCCACATAATACCATTCATTTCATATTTTCTTTGAAACAATGGTGAGTACAAAATTTAAAAATGCAGATTGGATCTTCAATAAAGGGTAGTTAGTTTTCCATTGCTATTCGTTTGTTAACAAATAAAAAAAGAATGAAATGTACGCTTATGAGTGAACATCCTTGCCGGTATTTTGCCATATTGGAAACGTTATCGATGTGTGCCTTTATGTTATTCAACAAGGCAAACCAATAATGATCAACTCCAACCACTTGCGTGGAGGAAAACGAGCCTAACAGGTGAAGTTTCTAATCAACTAGGCGGTGTCGTGGTGGTGCTGCCTGCATGGTTAGGGATGACAAGAATACCCGAGCCTAATGATGGAGAGGGTGAAACCCGAGCCTAAATGTGTGTTATTTTATGTGTTTTATTGTGTTTTAAGTGATTACATGCTTCGAATGTGATAACTACGAGAGATTGTGGTTTTGCAGGTTAATCACTTAAATCGGTGAACTTGAAGTGTTTAGAGATGGAATGGAACATCCGAGGATGATAAACAAGGCAAAAGATGGTGTTCGGGGTGTGATCAAGCTTAGAAAATAGCTTAGATGTGCAAGAAACGTAAAAGAATGAAGTTCAGGGGCCTTTGGGTCATTTATTGAAAGTTGAAATGCAGCCAAGAATGGAGTCAAGAATCACGACGTAAGCTACGGTCCATTGACTGTAGCCTACGATTTAGTTAGGCTGGACAAAAGGATAACAGCAGTTTTAGAACGTAACCTACAGATTGGCCCCGTAACCTACGGTAGCTTTATGTGACTTCACCAGCAATTGTGAACCGTAACCTATGGTCAAGGGACCGTTGGCTACGGCGGGCTGTAGATGTGCGCGTGTGTTGACTTGTAGAAAGGGTTTAAAGAGCATTTTGAAAACCCTAATTGAATCATTCAACCACCAGACGAAATTGGGAGCACTTAGCACACTTTTGGGAGCTTGTTTCACCTATTCCATCATAATTTCTACCGAATTAACCATGCTGAAGATGAATTCAACTGTTACTCAAGCTTCTAAAGACCGAATCATAAATATGAGCGGCTAATTCCTTCGTGATTTTCTCTGAGTGGAGGATTCTTGTAAGTGGATGATTGTTTTTGCTTTTCTTTGTAATTGAGATTGGCAATCTAAGCATTTGATGCTTTTTGCTTAGTGATTTCTTAGTTGATTATAAACGATTGATTTTATTTAAAACCTAGTATCGATTCTTTTAATTCCCGGGAGTTCTAGTAATTGGGATATAATAGATAGGGATTGGGTTTGGTAATCTGCAATTGATAACTTTGTGATAACCTTTCGTTGCTTTGCAATCAAAGTACTTAGTCTTCGTTTATCACAATCAGCTAATTAATTATTTTAATCATGTCTATGTGATTTTCTTAGTTAAAATTAATAGCTTGAATCCACTTTGAATCTGAAACTTGGAGGAATCATCTTTTCTCCTATTGTTAACAATTCATTTTAGCAATTCTTAGTTTAATCAAACAATTAAACAACCGATTTTACATTTTTGAAATTAGTTCTTATTACTTACTTAATCAATAACACTTTCCACCAGACTCCTCTGGATTCAATACCATGCTTACCCTAGCTACCTAGGTTATTCAAATGTTAGGATCTGAGTTTGTTATGATTGTGTTTTTGTTTGAGAAATTAAGAAGATGAATATGTAATTGCAGCGAAATGTAAATGGAAACAAACTTTCACACACAATCAAATAGGAGAAATGCTTTCAACACACATTTTAACATAGAACCGAATTATTGAATTTATTTCAAGATTCAATTACAATGCATGCATGTATCACAAACTCCCCCTCAGCCTGAGCTCACAGTGATTGTTCGTACAAGAAGACAAGTGGTGAAAGAGCTAATAGAACAGTACAGGGTACTGTTCTATTTATAGGCACGAGCAAAGCACTGAAGCATCTTGGCTGACATCACCATGAAAGTGACAACTAACTTCTTAACAACCTGAAACTACTGATCTAATACAAGCACTGTTTAGCTAACTACTGATTACAATACATTACAAAAGGAAAGACTAAACTACTGCTTTCTCCTTCCACTGTTGTGACTCCAACAGTACTTTGTTTCTTCAGCAGTGCTTGACCCATAATAGTAGATTGATCATCAGGGCTTTAGTCTTCATCAGTCTTTATACTTGATCAGTTGTTTGTAGAACAGCAGTTGTATACGGACAGTGGATACAGGCCATCAGTTGTTAGAAACACTTTCAAGGGGAAAGTTGGAATACAGCAGTGCTTATGCTGGATCCACTGCTCTGATCCAGTTTTGGCTTTAATCAACTGTTCCTTTGGTAGGGTTCAATCCCAACAATCTCCCCCTGGAACAGATGATGCCAAAACTCTTCATTATTTAGGATCTTTATTGTCTCATCAACAGTTCCTTAACTTGCCCTTTGAATTGTAATTCAAAGTTCAGAGAATCTGTGTCATCCTCATCCCTGCACAGTGTAAGATCAAGGAGATCTTGCAGATCTTCAACACCCAGTTCCAGTGCTTGTTCCCTTGATATTTTCTTCACTTCACCACTGGATTTGATCAGAGTCAATACGTGGGTCTGTTTGTCAGATTTCCACTTTAGTAATTTTGAATCCAGCGGGTTTCTTGGGAGAGGCTTTATTGAAGATGAGTTTGGAGATGGTGGCCTGGTGATAACTGGTTGAGCAGTGCTTTGAGCTTGAGCAAGCTCAGGATTTTTAGCTATCATTTGTTTGAGGACCAGTTTTATAACTCCATCACCTGCTGCTACATCCTCTGGTGTTTCTGCATCCATCTGCTTTTGTCTCCTTCTTTGATAAAGGATGGCAGCAGGTGGAGCAGTGGATTTCCTGACTTGCAGTTTTGGTGGTCTGGTTGAAATCTCTTCATCAGGATAAACAGGCTTTTGTGGAACATTAGGACTTTTCTTTCTTAATTCTTCCAGCCTTTGATAAGAAGCAATCACCTTTTCTTCTTTCCACCTTGTCACTTGATTCCTAGACCCAAAATCAGCAGTAATGAGCTCTTCTTTCATTCTCTTCAGCTTTAACACTTTATTAGACACATTTTTCTTGTAATTTACCCAAACAGGAGGAGTATGTTTAACTTTGTCTTTGTTCATTTTTTCAATCCTTTCTAACTCTTCTTTGAGTTCACCCACTGTCCATTCTTTATATTGAGTTTTGTCACCTTTGTACCTTTTGAAGGCCATAATGTGCTCAATATAATCTTTTCTCAAGGTTTCATCATCTCTTTCTTATAGTTGCTGACAAAGATTCTTTGAAAACCTTTCCAAGGTACTGACTTGAGTAAGCAGGAATTGATAATATCTTTGGATTTCCTTGTCAGATTTACCCTTTGTGTTTCTTTTGGAGATATCCTCTGCTTGTTGACCTTTCAATTTCAAGTATTCTTCAATATTGTTAGGTCTTGGATATCCTTGAAGAGATGGCAAGCTCCTTTTATCAGGGTCATCTTCAGAATAGAAAGACTTGATCTCTTCTCTGACAGCTGCAAGCTCTAAAGGATACTGGACAGCTGCAGAAACAATGGCAGTGTTTGGGTTAAATACTTGTGCTGAAGAGAGTGGAACAGGGTTTGGAATAGTAATAATTGACAATGGTTGTGAAGATGCTGGTGGTGGTGAAGAATCTTCATCTTCCAAGATTATGCTTCTCCTTTTTGGTTTAGGAGAGGCTGGTGGTGTTTTGGAGGGTTGTGAAGTGGTGATTGAAGTGGAGGGTGGCTGACTAACAGTTGTTGAAACAACTAGTGTTTCAACCACTGTTGTCATTACAACTGATGATGTGTCATCAGCTGTCTTCTGCTTTTTGGTAGGAGGTTGTTTTGGTGGTGAGGATGTTTTTGGTGAGGCAGTGTTTGTAGTGGGAGCAGTGGTGGTTGTTGGGTTAACAATTGCTGAAACCACTGAGGTACCAACAGTTGTTGATACAACAGGTGTTACAACAGCTGTTGGTTTGGAGGTTTGATGTGAGGAGTTTTTGGGAGGATGAGAAGCATGTTTTGTTTGTCTGGAAGGTGTGGTTTTGGGTTGCCTCACTTTTCTAGTGGGCTGCTTTCTTTGTGGCTTAGGTTTTTCTTCATCCTTAGGCTCTGAAATACCTTGAACTTCCTTTTCCATAAACATTTTCTTTTCTTCTTCAAACCTGGACTTGCCATTTGCTTCCATATCCCTTTTTAACCTTTCATTTTCATCAGCAAGGGCATTTAGGGTCACATCAACCTTTTTAGACCCATCTGGCTTAGGGATGTCTGCAAGCATACTTGAATTGTCAGGTGCAATGTACAGACCATCTTCATACCCCTTTTTTTCAACTGCTTCATTTTCTCCCCCTTTTTGGCATCAGCTAGTGGTGGGTTGTCCACAAAGATGATAGAGGGAGGAGCAGTGCCAGTGGTGTTCAATAAATGGGCCTTGATAGCCTTGATATCTGCTTGTGTGTCTTTAAACCTAGCTTCCATGATATTTCTGATCTTTTGAACTTGGATTTTATGTTGCTGATCAGCTAATTGTCTTTGTTGGATGAGCATAGGTTGGAAGAAACTCCACAGCTCATTTGGAGTAGGAACAGATGTTGGAGCAGATGATTGAGCTGGAGCAGCAGTGGGTGGTACCTTTTGTACTTTCAACAACTGTTGAAGCATGTATTTGATTTCTGCAACAGATGTATCCAGTTTGTCCACTCTAGCCGTCAATTCTTGGTACATTAAACCATCACCCAACTTAATGGGATCATCTAATTTCCCACTAGCAGTGGTTGTAACAGTGGTTGACTGAGGGAATGTATCCCAAAAATCATCCACTGATGTGTGACAACTGGCACGAAACCGGTAATTTCCGTGCACTTTAATTATTACTTAATGACTGCAATTATGTGCTTAAATGTCAACATTGATTGATTACATTACATGCAAGTGAATTCATGCACGTTTATTACTACAAAATATTGCTTCATGCATTAACTAGAGCGTTGCGTCAAAAATACTAGTAAACCCACCGGTAAAACACAATATGCCAACGACTCTGCAGAAAGCAGTCACACGATAGAATTGGAGCCTAGGTGTAGGTCCAATGACAAGAATACATTAAAACCCGAGAGTACATACAAGGGTTAATATATATACTTTTCGGAGACCAAAATACGCACTAAAAAGCACCCGAAACGCACTTTAAGTGCATAATTTTTCTAAATTTAGCTATAACCAGCTTTTAAACATATAAATATCATGCAGAATTTACGTTTTATCGCCCAGAATATTTCCCTAAGTATCGGGAATTGCAAGGGTACAAAAGGGTACATAAAAGACACTTTACAGACGAGTTAAACACTTTAAAGGAACTGTATCCAACCGAATGACCGGATATTACCCGGGACACTAAATTTTGTCAAATACATTGTTCTATTATTTGTGGCTAGTCGTGGTCCCCGTTTATCATAACACCCACTAAAAATCATCTAACTAACATATAAAAGTTTATACTTGAAATATAATTTACCATTAACCAACTTAGTCACAATGTTACATCCACCCCCCCCCCCCTAACCGATTCGGTCCCCATGAGGACCCCACAAATCATCTTAACCATGCCTCTCATATCTTGGTAAGATTATATCTTATAATTTAATAGATAGATTTCTTGTGGAGCTTGCCAAAATATTAAGAGAACATCATATAAGTATGGTGCTTGGATCATAACATCATTCACAAGATCACACCCCTCACCCTCACACTCTCTCTCCCTCTCTCGGCCCTCCCAAAACCACCACCATCACCACCACATAACCACCATATTCATCCATCTTTGAGCGTCTTTCAAGTGTAGAAGAAGGGTTGTAGGAGCTTGCAACTTGTGGAGCTTCAAAAGGGCTTTGTTCTTGCTTTTTCCATCATCTTTTCTCGTCATCTTCTTCACTAGATACTACCCTAGCCTTGTGCTAGTAGTAAGTTACTTGTACACCCTTGTTCATCTTGTTGTTGTGACCAAAAGTTGTAGTATGTTTAAACCACTAAAGAAACAAGAACATTAAAAAGATGAACATGAAACTTTACAAGAAACTTGAACCTAAAAGTTTACTTTTATCCTTTACATAATGTTTACATAAGAATGAGACATGAAGATGAAATCTTGTTGGATGTGGGTTGGTTAAATCATGCATGATATTTGATCGTTGGTATCTTGATAAACCCGTTGTTCGGACATTTGTTGATACGATTTAGTAACGTTTAAACTATAAAGAGACATGCTGAATTACATTTTCAGCCAACTTCAAAGGGCTGTAAACAGACCATACTAAATCGAAAAACAGAATTTCTGAAGCCTAAATTATGTATTTTTGAAAAACGGATCAAATGGCACTGGAATCGTAATTTTTCGAAGTCGTTTACTATTTTTAAAGGTCTGTTTTTTGACAGTAGCTCAAGCTGCATTTTTACTGTAAAAAACATGTGTTATATTCTTCATCATAACTTGAAACCTCAGTAGAACCAGCACCTGAAATTTATACTGTAGATGATCACTGATGTCATTGTGACCCTCCAACTGGAATTTCGTAAATCGGACTTACGATGAATTTTAAACGAATTATTCCGTAGGCTGCGGTCAGAAAGTAACAAATCTGATCGCAGTTCGGTAAATGATTTTCTATAAAATATTTATAATGAACTGGATCCCGATATTTTTACACAATAATATTTGATTCGTATAAGACATTCTTTAAAAATTTGGGAATTGTTGGAACAAGTTAACCATTTTATTAAAATGTCCGAAAACAGTCCAGTTTTATATATATTAAAACTGAAACGACAAAAGTAGTATCTTGCATGTCAGAATATCGGGTTGATTATTTGAGAACGATCTAACGTGTTATATGTTAAAGAAAATGATATGCTACTTAGCATGGACACCTCCATTTACAAATGAGACTATGGCGAAATTTTCTGAAAATTCTAACACTTAGTAAATATTTTCTAGACAAATGTTTGCTAGTGTGTTCTAAACTATGCTTTTCGAGTATAAACATCGCCATAATTTTTGTAACAAAAATCCACATACAACATACAAGATACATAACTATGTTTTTCATACAAAGTATACAAACGTACATTACAAGAACTGCATGAATTCACACCAACATTATGTTGACGTTTTTCCAAAAACTCACATGTATTTTAGGTAACTAGGATGGATGTGCGCGCGGTCTTACTCATGCTCGTGGATGTCGTTTATGTTTATCATTCAATAAAGTTTTAACTTTTCAGACAAAATGTTGTCTTGTGATGTAAACACTAAAACTACGATTTCGGTTATGTAATGTTTGGCATTTGAAGTTATTTTATGAGCATGTAGTATGTTTACCAACCGTATGCAATGAAAACCTTTCATGATCACACCTCATGCTTCCGCTGCAGAAAGGGGTGTGACAGATTGGTATCAGAGCTGCGATTGTAGTGAACCAGGATTCCTTCTCGAGTCTAGTCTACAATCTCTAGGATCCTTTCACGAAAACAATTTTTTTCAAAGAGTTTTCATTTCATAAAACGTCCCGCGACATCCACTACCTGAAACTGTTTACATGAGTCAAGAAAAGACACTACGAGGCTTAGGGTGCACAGGAGCAGCACTTGTCTTTAACTGAGAAATTACTTGCAATTACGTGTGATAATTAGCATATACGTATACTAGAAGCAGAATACCAATAATATACATGACTTTACCTGAAAACAATGGCCCATCTGAAGGAAGAGATACGAGGATGAAACGAACTGTGCAGACTGTGCAAGGAGTTACGTAATTATTGATGCATACATAATTATGGAATTCAGTGCACAGAAACCACATCAAGTCTTGTCACGTATAGATTCCCTCAGTGCAAGAAAAGGTCAAACGTGAACACCAGCTTTTTAAATACTCTGCAAGAGTAATAATTGTTTGATGTCACTTATGTGGTATATGCCTGTGTATATATATACTACTACTGTCTAGTATGACGATATCAAACAAATGCCTAAACCTATTGTGTGGTGTTCTGTCAGAACATGGCACCCAGGAAAGCTGTGAACGCTCGTGATCAACCTCCTCCTCCCCCACTGCCAAAGACCGCTGAAGAGCTGAACGCTCTACTGGAGGAAAGAATCTCCGCAGCTATCGCCCACTACGAGGTAACCTGTACTGCAGACAGTGGTGGACTAAGCAATGCTAGACGTAATGGGAATGGAGATTCATCTGGAGGAAACGTAGCTCAGGCCTGTACCTTCAAGCAGTTCCTCGATTGCAAACCACTGAACTACGACGGCAGAGGAGGTGTAGTAGCGTTTGTACGCTGGACGGAAAAGACTGAAGCTACTATCCGCAGGAGCAAGTGTACCGCGGACCAGCAAGTCACTTTTGCTACGGGATTGTTTGTCGATGAAGCTCTAACTTGGTGGAACTTGCAAGTCCAAACCTTGGGTGATGATGCCGCTTATGGCTTAACTTAGGATGAATTGAAGGAAAGAATGAGAGAAACGTATTGCTCCCGCGCTGAACTCCAAAGGCTGGAAACGGAGTTCTGGCACTTGACCATGGAAGGAGCTGACATTAATGGGTATACTCGAAGGTTCCACGATCTGTCTAGAGTGCTTCCCTACATGGTGACTCCCGAATTTAAGCGCGTTGAACGCTACATTTGGGGACTGGCCCCAGAGTTTCGCGGCATGGTAACTTCGGCCAAACCTCAAACGATCACCGAGGCTGTAACTCTGGCTGTCAGCCTTACGGAAGATTGTGTTCGCATGAAGAAGCTATCACTGAACCCAACAGAAAATACCGAGACGCATGTTGAGTCGTCCGGTGACAAGAAAAGGAAACTTGCAAACCTGAATCAAGCAACTTGCAACCACAAGGGTTCCAACAAGAAGCGCGACACTAACCCACCTCAGGAGGCGAAATCTCTTGCAACCATGAATAACACTCCAATTAAGGGATACCTGGGCACTCTGCCCAAATGCAATCGGTGCAAGCGTCATCACGAAGGAGTCTGTCGCGTCCCAAAATGCGATAAGTGTGGAAAACTGGGTCACCATACTGAAGACTGTTGGGGTAAGGGAAATAGGAATGGGAATGGAAACCGCAACGGTGCGGGTAATAGGAACGATGGTGGAAATGGAAATGGCGATGGTAACAGGAATGGTAACGGGAACGGGCAGAACCAAGGATGCTTCAGTTGTGGAAGCAAGGATCATTTCGTGAAAGATTGCCCAGGGGGAAACAACGCTCAGGCTCGAGCATTTGTGATTGTAGCAAAGAACGCACGCGAGGACCCTAATGTGGTCACCGGTACGTTTCTCGTTAACAATCACTTTGCATCCATACTATTTGACACTGGTGCCGATTATAGCTTCATGTCTGTGGAATTTAAACGTATGCTTGGAATAGAATCTAGTAGATTAGATATTCCTTATTCCATAGAACTAGCCAATGGTAAACTTGTTGAATCGGGCGAAGTTGTTAGAGGCTGCACATTAGAACTTGGTGAACGAAGATTTAGCATCGATCTCTTACCTATTCAATTGGGTAGCTTCGATGTAGTGGTCGGAATGGACTGGTTGTCCAAGAATAAAGCTGAAGTTATTTGTCATGAGAAAATCATTCGCATCCCTTTAGCGAATGATGAAACCCTCATAGTACATGGAGAAAAATGAGACGCGCCTCTACGAATCATCAGTTGTATCAAAGCACAAAAGTGCCTAAGGAAAGGATGTGTTGCTTTCCTGGCGCACGTTGTAGACAAGAAGGCTGTGGAGCCGAAACTCGAAGACATTCCTATAGTAAAGGAATTCCCTGATGTTTTTCCCGAAGATCTGCCAGGACTACGTCCGCAACGACAAGTCGAATTCTGTATAGACTTGGTTCCAGGAGCGGCTCCTGTAGCCAAGGCTCCCTATCGGCTTGCACCATTCGAAATGCAAGAATTATCTACACAACTCCAGGAGTTGTTGGATAAAGGATTCATTAGGCCAAGCTTCTCACCCTGGGGAGCTCCAGTACTGTTCGTAAAGAAGAAGGATAGAACTCTGCGGATGTGTATCGATTACAGGGAACTGAACAAGCTCACTATCAAGAATCGGTATCCGCTACCGAGGATTGATGACTTATTTGATCAATTGCAAGGATCGAGCCACTATTCCAAGACCGACCTTCGATCTGGATACCATCAATTGAGGATCCAGGAGGAAAGCGTACCAAAGACTGCATTCAGAACACGCTATGGGCATTACGAGTTTCTTGTGATGCCATTCGGACTGACGAACGCGCCGGCGGTGTTTATGGATCTGATGAACTGCGTATGCAAACCATATCTTGATAAATTCATGATTGTATTTATCGATGATATCCTGATTTACTCACGAATGAAAGAAGAACATGAGCAACACCTCAGAACCATTCTGGAACTACTGAAGAAAGAGAAGCTTTATGCAAAGTTCTCAAAATGCGAATTTTGGATCCGCGAAGTACAATTTCTTGGTCACGTTGTAAACGAGAAGGGCATTCATGTAGACCCATCCAAGATAGAGGCAATAAAGAATTGGGAAGCCCCCAAAACCCCAACTGAAGTTCGACAATTTTTGGGCTTAGCGGGCTATTATCGGCGATTCATCGAAAATTTCTCAAAGATAGCTCAACCGCTAACGACCCTTACTCACAAAGACAAGAAGTATGACTGGGGTGATAAGCAGGAAGAAGCTTTCCAACTACTTAAAAACAAGCTATGTGATGCACCGATACTATCATTACCCGAAGGCACTGAAGACTTCGTGGTATACTGCGACGCTTCACGACAAGGTTTGGGTTGCGTTCTCATGCAACGCCAGAAAGTCATCGCTTATGTTTCAAGACAATTGAAGGTACATGAAAGAAACTATACCACTCACGACCTGGAGCTTGGCGCAGTGGTATTCGCCTTGAAGATTTGGCGGCACTATTTATATGGTACTCGATGTACAATCTTCACAGATCACAAAAGCTTACAACACATATTTGATCAGAAAGGATTAAACATGCGTCAACGACGATGGGTCGAGCTGTTAAACGATTATGACTGTGAGATTAAGTACCATCCTAGAAAAGCAAACGTTGTAGCAGACGCGTTAAGTAAAAAAGAAAGGGTTAAGACCCTAAGGGTTCGAGCATTGGAAATGACTATTCGAACGAACCTCACTACGCGCATTTGTGACGCACAACAAGAAGCTCTCAAGGGAGAAAACCGTAAAGCTGAATACCTCCGGGGTATGTTGAAATATATGGTGCCAAATGAAGAGGGAGCCTTATACTTTAAGAAGCGTATTTGGGTTCCGCTCTATGGTGGCATACGAGAAGTCATTCTTGACGAAGCACACAAATCGAGATATTCGATCCATCCAGGATCAGACAAAATGTATCAAGACTTGAAAGAATATTATTAGTGGCCGAGACTAAAGAGCGATGTTGCTGTTTATGTTGGAAAATGCCTAACCTGTGCTAAGGTTAAGGCTGAATATCAGAAACCGTCCGGCCTACTACAACAACCAGAGATACCCATGTGGAAGTGGGAACAAATCTCGATGGACTTCATAACAAAACTACCCAGGACCCCGAGAGGGCATGGTATGGGTAATAGTAGATCGATTAATGAAGTCTGCGCACTTCCTACCGATCCGAGAAAAAGACAGCACTGGAAAGCTTGCTGAGATATACCTAAAAGAAATTGTGGCAGGTCATGGAGTGCCAATCTCAATTATTTCAGACAGGGATGGACGCTTTATCTCAAGAATCTGGCAATCCTTTCAGGAAGCCTTTGGATCTCAGCTAGATCTAAGCACGACATTCCATCCACAAACAGACGGCCAGAGCGAACGGACTATACAAACGTTAGAAAATATGCTTCGCGCATGTGTCATGGACCTAGGCGTCAGCTGGGATACTCACCTACCTTTAGTTGGGTTTTCCTACAATAACAGTTATCACACAAGCATAAAAGCCGCACCGTTCGAAGCTCTGTATGGCCGCAAGTGCCGATCGCCCTTATGTTGGGCAGACGCTGGAGATAAACGTATGGTTGGTCTTGAACTAGTACAAGAGACAACCGACAAGATTACGCAAATCCGAGAGCGCATTAAGGCGGCTCGAGATCGACAAAAGAGCTACGCTGATCAAAGACGAAAACCACTAGAATTCGAGGTAGGAAACAAAGTTTTGTTGAAGGTCTCACCTTGGAAGGGCGTAGTCAGATTTGGAAAACGTGGAAAGCTGAATCCACGATACATCGGACCATTCAAGATTCTAGAAAGAATTGATACCGTCGCATATAAGTTGGAGTTACCGGAAGAACTTAATGGAGTACATGATACGTTTCATGTATCCAACCTCAAGAAGAGTCCAACACAAGAAAACGTGATCATCCCTGCGGATGAAGTGCATATTGATGATGCCCTCCGATTTACAGAACAACCCGTTGAGGTTACCGGCTGGAAAGTCAACAAGACCAGGAGGAGCAGTGTGAAACTTGTCAAAGTACGTTGGAACTCTAAGCACGGACCCGAGTACACATGGGAACGTGAAGACCAGTTTAAAGAAAAGTATCCCCACCTGTTTAAGAAGACTCATGCGAGAGTTAGTTCAGCCTGAATTTCGGAACGAAATTCTTTTAACGGGGGGAGACTGTGACAACTGGCACGAAACCGGTAATTTCCGTGCACTTTAATTATTACTTAATGACTGCAATTATGTGCTTAAATGTCAACATTGATTGATTACATTATATGCAAGTGAATTCATGCACGTTTATTACTACAAAATATTGCTTCATGCATTAACTAGAGCGTTGCGTCAAAAATACTAGTAAACCCACCGGTAAAACACAATATGCCAACGACTCTGCAGAAAGCAGTCACACGATAGAATTGGAGCCTAGGTGTAGGTCCAATGACAAGAATACATTAAAACCCGAGAGTACATACAAGGGTTAATATATATACTTTCCGGAGACCAAAATACGCACTAAAAAGCACCCGAAACGCACTTTAAGTGCATAATTTTTCTAAATTCAGCTATAACCAGCTTTTAAACATATAAATATCATGCAGAATTTACGTTTTATCGCCCAAAATATTTCCCTAAGTATCGGGAATTGAAAGGGTACAAAAGGGTACATAAAAGACACTTTACGAACGAGTTAAACACTTTAACGAAACGGTATCCAACCGAATGACCGGACATTACCCGGGACACTAAATTTTGTCAAATACATTGTTCTATTATTTGTGGCTAGTCGTGGGCCCCGTTTATCATAACACCCACTAAAAATCATCTAACTAACATATAAAAGTTTATACTTGAAATATAACTTACCATTAACCAACTTAGTCACAATGTTACATCCAACCCCCCCACCCCTAACCGATTCGGTCCCCATGAGGACCCCACAAATCATCTTAACCATGCCTCTCATATCTTGGTAAGATTATATCTTATTATTTAATAGATAGATTTCTTGTGGAGCTTGCCAAAATATTAAGAGAACATCATATAAGTATGGTGCTTGGATCATAACATCATTCACAAGATCACACCCCTCACCCTCACACTCTCTCTCCCTCTCTCGGCCCTCCCAAAACCGCCACCATCACCACCACATAACCACCATATTCATCCATCTTTGAGCGTCTTTCAAGTGTAGAAGAAGGGTTGTAGGAGCTTGCAACTTGTGGAGCTTCAAAAGGGCTTTGTTCTTGCTTTTTCCATCATCTTTTCTCGTCATCTTCTTCACTAGATACTACCCTAGCCTTGTGCTAGTAGTAAGTTACTTGTACACCCTTGTTCATCTTGTTGTTGTGACCAAAAGTTGTAGTATGTTTAAACCACTAAAGAAACAAGAACATTAAAAAGATGAACATGAAACTTTACAAGAAACTTGAACCTAAAAGTTTACTTTTATCCTTTACATAATGTTTACATAAGAATGAGACATGAAGATGAAATCTTGTTGGATGAGGGTTGGTTAAATGATGCATGATATTTGATCATTGGTATCTTGATAAACCCGTTGTTCGGACATTTGTTGATACGATTTAGTAACGTTTAAACTATAAAGAGACATGCTGAATTACATTTTCAGCCAACTTCAAAGGGATGTAAACAGACCATAATAAATCGAAAAACAGAATTTCTGAAGCCTAAATTATGTATTTTTGAAAAACGGATCAAATGGCACTGGAATCGTAATTTTTCGAAGTCATTTACTATTTTTAAAGGTCTGTTTTTGGACAGCAGCTCAAGCTGCATTTTTACTGTCAAAAACATGTGTTATATTCTTCATCATAACTTGAAACCTGAGTAGAACCAGCCCCTGAAATTTATATCGTAGATGATCACTGATGTCATTGTGACCCTCCAACTGGAATTTCGTAAATCGGAGTTACGATGAATTTTAAATGAATTATTCCGTAGGTTGCAGTCAGAAAGTAACAAATCTGATCGCAGTTCGGTAAATGATTTTCTATAAAATATTGATAATGAACTGGACCCCGATATTTTTACACAATAATATTTTATTCGTATATAACATTCTGTAAAAATTAGGGAATTATTGGAATAAGTTAACCATTTTATTAAAATGTCCGAAAACAGTCTAGTTTTATATATATTAAAACTGAAACGACAAAAGTGGTATCTTGCATGTCAGAATGTCGGGTTGATTATTTGAGAACGATTTAACGTGTTATATGTTAAAGAAAATGATATGCTACTTAGCATGGACACCTCCATTTACAAAAGAGACTATGGCGAAATTTTCTGAAAATCCTAACACTTAGTAAATATTTTCTAGACAAATGTTTGCTAGTGTGTTCTAAACTATGCTTTTCGAATATAAACATCACCATAATTTTTGTAACTAAAATACACATACAACATACAAGATACATAATTCGGGTGCAAAATACAAGAAACTTATATTTATTTTTGAGAAAATAATATAAGTAAGACACATAGTTAAAAATATAAATTATTTTTAACACTAGAATACGTACACAAAAGACAGTGACTTGTACTTGTACGATACAAGTCTAGTGACTAACGTTAAGAAAACACGTATAGGTCACGACGTTAATTAAGCAAACTCGGTGAAGTTTACGACGCAAGGAACGCAAAGTTGTGAGTTCATGCTCCCCCTTTTCTTTTAACTATTTTCAGTTTTATAACTTCGGGGGTGAAATACATGTTACAAATACGACAATATTTAAATGGTATGATACAAAAACAAGAGGCACTCTTGGTGAAAACTAGTACCAAGTATGATGCGTTTTGAGAAATGATACGAGAAATCGTGTCACGAATAGGGTACCATAAGCACCATTAATCGTGTACATACTAAGACCGCAGAACAAAAGGTTAGATCTAATGGGTTTCAGGGCAGCCCCACTCTTGGTGACAACTAGTACCAAGTAGTGTTTTTGTGTCTCAGTCGTGAATCGACTACTAGAAAAATGCCTATGGTTTGGTGACTTCCTATGTCGTGTCACATGTTAATGGCCTTGCAACCCATTAGCACTTGATACACACAGAAATACATGATTTAAACAAGAATACATGGTTTATACAAGATACATACTATGTTTTTCATACAAAGTATACAAACGTACATTACAAGAACTGCATGAATTCACACCAACATTATGTTGACATTTTTCCAAAAAGTCACATGTATTTTAGGTAACTAGGATGGATGTGCGCGCGGTCTTACTCATGCTCGTGGATGTCGTTTATGTTTATCATTCAATAAAGTTGTAACTTTTCAGACAAAATGCTGTCTTGTGATGTAAACACTAAAACTACGATTTAGGTTATGTAATGTTTGGCATTTGAAGTTTTTTTATGAGCATGTAGTATGTTTACCAATCGTATGCAATGAAAACCTTTCATGATCACACCTCGTGCTTCCGCCGCAGAAAGGGGTGTGACATGATGCCCCTTTTTCTTGGTACTGGGGTCTTCTATCTTCAAAAGGGGTTGCCATTCTTAGCTCACCAGTGTATATTGGATATCCACCAGTTTGCAATATGCTTCCCAAAGAAGATATTGCCTTCAAGGAAGTCTTATTGATGTAACTACTGTCCAAGTGCAAACCAGTGGGTTCAACACTTGTAGTAGCTGCTTCACTTGAACTACCACCAAGAGTTACATGTAACTCAAGGGGTGTAACCTCCTCAGATGTTGGTGGGTTAGAAATGATTGAAACACCAGACCCAGTCACTTGTTGGGGTATATTCTCATTTACAGGTGAGTGAGAAGGACTGGTTTGTGTCTGGTATAAATCAAGAGCATCCAACAAAAGTTTTGTTTGTGGGGGAATTATGGTAGTGAGTATGGGTATAGAAAACGAATTTGCCCCAGGCAGTGGGCTGTGGATGATGGAATCAAGTGATTCCAGAGCATCATAATTTGGTGTCCTTGTTCTTACAACCTGTTCTTTTTTAGAAGAAGCAGGAGGAGTTTGAGGTATGGGTTGAGATCTTTCTACCAACTGCTGTGAGGAAGTAGCAGCAGTGGTTTCTGGTGACTTTTGTGTTGTCACTGGCAGTTGCTCTGGGATCTCATCTTCCAGAGTTGCCTTTGTTTTGGGTTTGGGGGGCTTTTGAGTTTTCTTTTGTTTTGGTTTTCTGGTGGTTTTAGGTGTGGGTTTCACAGCAGTTGTTTTGCTGCTGTGATCACCTAGAGCAGTGGGCTCAGCAGCAGGTGCCTGAGGAGCAGTGGTAGTTGCTAAATTCTGTTCAGGAGCCTCTGCTTTTGTTTTAGAAACTTTTGATAGCCTTGTAAATGTTTCAGGTGTTAGGCCATTTATTTGAAAAGGTTCACTTTGGATAAGCACATGAGCATTATCCTTTGAAAATCTCTTTTGAAAATAGAAGCTCAAGAACCTTAGAAATAGTAAAAATGATTTTTTATCAACATTTTTGACCAAATCATCAAAGATCTCCTGGGAGTAGTTAAAATTTTCTTTATGTAAAATAGCATAACCCGGGTATTGGATCTTTAATGGTATTTCATTAAAAGCAGTGGTCTTATTTGAAACACACATCAAGAGGGTATGGAATAAAAATCTTGTTGCAGGAGGAAAAGTACCTTTTTGTAAGGTGTCCTTTTTCATTTCCTCAGCATACCCCCTCTCAATAAAATATGTTTGATACTCGATTTTGGGAAAAGAAGTTTTACCTTGTAGATCATCGAGTTCAAATACCTCTGAAATGGATTGTGGTGTAATTTTAACTGGTACACCCTTTATTGAGGAATTGATGGCTATTGCCGTGTTATCTTGAGACTCAAGGGTGGCATCTTTCCAAAACTCTCTCTGGGTTGCCAGAAAAATTGGAGCATCAACAGTCAGCAAAGTTTTGTACTTTGAAGACGAACGAGCATCTATGATGGAATTGAAGGTTTCGGTATGACTGGGTTTTGTGAGTAGACCCAAGTAGTTGTGGGGAGCTTTGAATGGAATTTCTGTGGCCATTTTGAGAGAATATTATGAGAGGATGAAGACGGTGATTTGAGAGGAAGAAGACGATGAAGAAGATGAGTGATTTTGGAGAGAAATGGATGGTAACTGCTTTTAGAAAGGAATTTTGAATTTGATTCGACAGTGAAAACCCTGCTTGGGGGTTTTGATCAGGGTTTTATAAGGGGAAAAAGTGAATGCTGACGTGGAAGCGGTTACAAAGATCTGACCGCTATGTACTGTCCACGTGCCAACCCCTGATGAATAATGGAAGACAGTTGTTTTAGGAAACCACTAATGGAGCAATATCAGTGGTTGCAACGGTTATAATGAAAGCAGTGGGTGATTTTAACTATCAGTGGATAGCCTATCAGTTGGTGGAAAACACTTATTTTGAACAACAGTGATTACCAAGGAAATGAGAGAACAGGGGTTGACTTTCAGCAGTGGATAGCTTTTAGTAGAACAGATGTTTGAACAAAACAGTGGTTTTGGCAGACTTTTAAGGATTTAATGAAAATTTCATTTTTAGCTATTTTTAAGGATGGATTTTTGATTTTCTGAAAACATTTTAATGCTTTTATTCATAGAAAAACAAGATTTTGCTTGTTATTCCATGTTCAGCATGCCAATCCGAGAGATCAAGCTTTCAAAGGTGGATGTGTCTAAACCTTTGGTTAGCACATCTGCCAGCTGATCTTTAATTGGAACATGGTGCAGAGAAATCAAACATTTTTCATAGCAATCCCTCACAAAGTGATGTCTGATGTCAATGTGCTTGGTGGTTATTTGGGATATTGGATTTTTGATGATATTTTCTGCTGCCTGACTATCCAACATGAGAGGTGTCTTTAGGGCAGTGATACCAAAATCCAACAGTTGATTTTGAAGCCATAACAGTTGGGCTGTACAGCTTGCAGCAGCTATATATTCTGCCTCAGCAGTGGATGTGGAAACAGCTGCTTGCTTTTTGCTTTGCCAAGACACTAAGTAACTGCCTAGGAATTGGCACCCTCCTGAAGTGGACTTCCTTGTCTTGTCACATCCAGCAAAGTCACTATTTGAGAAACCTGAAAGCTTGATATTTCCATCAGCTGGATACCAGATACCAAGTGTGGGAGAACCTTTTAGGTATCTGAATATCCTTTTTACAGCAATAAGGTTTGACTTTCTAGGGGCTAGTTGGGATATTGCACAAACACATGTTGTAAACATGATGTCTGGCCTAAATGCAGTTAGGCACAATAAAGATCCAATCATGCTTCTATATAGAGTTTGATCAACCAAATCATCCTTTTCATCAGACATAACTAGTTTATTGGTTGCAATGGGTGTACTGCATGGTTTACAATCATCCATCTCAAATTTCTTTAAAAGTTCTTTGGCATATTTGCCTTGATGGATGAAAGTGCCATTTTGCAGTTGCCTTACTTGGAGACCAAGAAAGCACTGGAGTTCACCCATTGCACTCATCTTAAACTCAGCTGTCATGAGTTTCCTGAACTCTTCACACATTTTATTACACGTGCTTCCAAAAATGATGTCATCCACATAAATCTGGACAATCATCAAGTCTTTCCCTCTCAATTTTAAAAACAGTGTTTTGTCTATTTTACCTCTTGTGAAACCAATAGAGAGAAGAAAGGTGGAAAGAGTTTCATACCAGGCTCTTGGTGCTTGTTTCAGGCTATACAAAGCTTTGTTTAGCTTGTAGACATGATCTGGATAAAATGGATCCTCAAAGCCAGGAGGTTGACAAACATATACCTCTTCTTGAATCTTACCATAGAGGAAAGCACATTTGATATCCATTTGATACACCTTTATGTTGTGGTTGACAACAAAGGCCAGAAACAGTCTAATAGCTTCTAATCTTGCTACAAGGGCAAAAGTTTCATCATAGTCAATGCCCTCTTCCTGTCTGTAACCTTGAACCACAAGCCTAGCTTTATTCTTGACAACAATACCCCTTTCATCAGTTTTGTTTTTGAAGACCCACTTTGTGCCAATAGGACTTACATTCTATGGTAGTGGTACAAGCTCCCATACTTGTTGTCTTCTGAACTGTTGGAGCTCTTCTTGCATGGCTTCTACCCAGCTGTTGTCTTTCAGTGCCTCTTGGTACTTGACTGGCTGATGAAGAGATAGGAAACCAGCAAAAAGACAAATGTTTTGGGATTGACTTCTTGTGAGTACCCCTTCATTGATGTTGCCAATGATTTGGTCAGGTGGATGAGACTTCAAGAAGATTAGATCTCCTTTGTATGGAACAATGGCATTTTGTGGTGAGGGCTGCAGATGTGAGTCATCTGATCTAACCACTACTGGTGACTTTGATGATCCAACATTGGCTTCAAATGGAGGTGGAGGAATAGGAGGAACAGGTGTGAAAACATATTGACTTTTATCCACTGTTTGATGGACTTTGTCAACAGTGGTTGATGAGGATGGGCTACTTTGGTCAACAACTGTTGATGTAGCAGTGGCTGAGCTTTGGTAGCTGTTTCGAACATCTGCTGCTCTTCCAATTGTAGTAGACTTTTGTTGAGGAATGATGACTTCATACCCATAGTCTGATGGAGGATTTTCTGATGGACCTGCATTGTTAGTCTTGACAGCAACACTTTCAAATGTGAATTTATCAAGATCAAATAATTCAGCAGGGTTTGCTGGGATTTTCATTGATGAAAGTTCATTGAACTTCACATTCAAAGTCTATTCCACTGTCTTAGTCCTTGTGTTAAACACTTTGTAGGCCTTAGCAGTGGTTGAGTATCCCAGATGATAACCACAATCAATTTTGGCTGCAAACTTTGAGATAGAATCTTTTAAGTTTAAAATGAACATGGGCAGCCAAAAACTCTGAAATATGAGATTAATGGCTTTATTTTATACAGTAGTTCATAGGCAGTCTTTTGATGCCTGGGGTTGATTAAAACTCTGTTTTGGACATAGCAAGCAGTGTTTACTGCCTCTGTCCAAAAAGTTATCGGCAAACCTAAATCAGCAAGCATGGTTCTGGCAGCCTCAATCAAAGTCATGTTCTTTCTTTCAACAACCCCATTTTGTTCTGGTGTTCTTGGAATGCTGTACTGCCTTACAATTCCTTTTGACACACAGAAATCATCCAACTCCTTATTTCTGAACTCTGTGCCATTGTCACTCCGGAAGACTTTCACTGGCAAGTCAAACTGCTTTTCAACCTGTGTAACAAAGTCTTGTAGAATGCCTGCAGTCTCATCTTTTAAGTGTAAGAAGTAAGTCCATGTAAACCTAGAAAAGTCATCAACAATAACCAAACAATATGTTTTCTTCCTAAGACTCATGACTTTAACTGGGCCAAACAAATCCATGTGAAGCATTTGTGTAACACCACGTAAAAACGTGTCCAATTATGTCTAGACACGTGTCCTAAACTCTAAATATGTGAAAGATTTAGTCGAAGGGACTAAAACTGTCAACATGCCAAACTCGGGCCTCTGAATGACAGTACGTGAAGAATATATTCATAGTCAAATGATTAATTGAATATAAGAAGTCGTTTGTGAATGTAGTCGGGAAATAATAAAGCTACAGGGATTAAACGTGTCAACATGTTAATTCTACCTCTGAGTGACCTTTTAAACGTTTCCCAAAAGCTTTATAAATTATATACTACACTCTCATGAATATCTATTATAGAATTCATAAGCTTTCGGTTGAAATTGTGATGAATTATTCAACTTGGAAGAAATAAAATCACATGTGCAAGAACCGACAAATCTTCATGCAATGGCCATTTCTAAAAGAATCCAAGGGAACACTAGTGCATGGCATGGTAATGTGAGAAATGAAGACTTGATTATTTTGGACTATTACTACTGGAAATGTCTGAAGATTCGAGTTAAAAAGTTGCATGGTCAAGTATATAAAAGTTTAAAAAATTTTGTCCTCTGGTCATCGGTTACGGACCGTATGGCCCTAGGCTTATGGTCCGCAAGGAATTAGCTGGGCGACGAAATTCAAGTTCGGTTACGGACCGCAACCAATCAGACTTACGGTCCGTAAGAGGTGAATACGGACCGCAAGGGTTTAAGCTTACGGTCCGTAAGACCGTCGTTGGGCAGAAGTTTTGGACAGATGTATGTTTCAGCTGTTCCACCGCCTTAACCTAGTTTGTAACGACCTAAGGAGCTATATGTCGGTTTATTACACCAGGTAGGACACCTGGGGTGATCCTATAATGCCCCATAACAGATGTAATTGATCCATGATCATGCAAAGTAGTATATAAAGGAACTAGTTCTTGAGTTCACAAGCACACTTGCAACATTTTCTTATACTACAACTTCTGGAGCTTTCTTAGGACAAGGAGAAGACTTTGAAGTGTAGAAAAGATTGCTAGGACCTTTAGTAAGCCTTTAATTACTTGTTTAGTCATTTTAATTAGCTTAATTACCTTAAAGTCAAACTTATCGTAAATTAAGTTTGACTTTCGTTTTAATTACATAAGGATCAGCCACTGATCAAATTGAAAGTGGTTATAGAACCACATTAGTATAGGTGATTAACCCTTAAAAGGGCACCTCCTAATTATCTCGTTTGACAGGTCAATTGTCGGGTCAAAGTAGTTTGACAAAAAGTCAAACTGGACAGAATGTTTGAAAATGATTAAAATTAATAAATCAGAGGTTTTAAATTATATTTTAGCATTCCAATGACCTGGAAATTAATATTAAAACATGTTTTATCAGTCCTAACCCGACAATTAATAGTCTAAGGTCAGTTTATAACCGAAAGTCGCAAAAGCTTGACTTTTGCTTTGACTTTTAGTTCTGACCCGTTCAAGCTTAATTCTCCCATGTTTTAAGCTTCCATTAGGACCACATTACTTAGTAGTATAACCCTCTGGAGTTATATTACATGGTGACTAGTGGTTTGAATTATATGCACTTGATCGTAATTATGCTTAATAATGCCATAAATGCCCTTTTGACATAAAACTAAGATTTTTAACAATGTGATTGGACTAACACCTTTGCTACTGATATTTAGGCATGTCCTGAAAATTTGACTTCAGTTTGAGGTCTAGAATAGGAGTTATGCTCAATAGCATAATTAAGAAGCGTTTTATTATTTAAATGGCGTAACTAACATAAAGCCTATCTAAACCCGATTTTTAATACCAAACTTTTTACCTACTGATGTAAAATAATATTTTGGGATTTATGAAGATTTTTATTTATTTTTAGGCTGAGCATAACATAGGGTTATAGCTTGAATTCGGTAATTGTCGGTTTTACCCTTTTCATGCATAAAAGGAGTTTTACATAACTTTCTAATGCCAAACCTTTTGCTACTGATTCTGCATGATAAATAAAGTATTTTGAACCTTATAAACTGATCAAAAACTCAGATTTCATGTTTTAACCCGGATATCCCTTTAAACCAACTTTTAAGCGTTTTAGCACCTAGTATTGGTCAAAACTACTTTTAGCATATCAAACTTATTACCCATTGATGTTTTAAGCAAATTTATATAATTAAACAGTAAGCCAAAATTTCTAAACTCAGAAGTGTATTTTGACCTTTAAAGCCTATGTAAAATTACCAAAATGCCCCTACGGCGCATAGTTTGGTTATATAAGATAAATTTCACATATATAAAATACCATACTGATATAACTTATAAAAATACATATTTTTATTGATTAAATCAGACCTGAAACTCAGTTGCACAATTAAACTCTTTATGGGCATTAAAATTACCAAAATACCCTTATGGGACTTATTTTGGTTTAAATTACTTTTTGGGCATATATGTTAACATCTTACTAATGTATTAACATATTTTGAGCATAATAACGATTAAGACCTGTATATAATTTATTTGGTTACCCGTTACGCATTTACGCGTTCGGATCGGCTTATGTGACTAGTTTACATAAAATAGCCGAAAAGGGTCAAACCTTATCATTAAATCCTCAATTTCCAGAATGTGTTTGGTTTACCCATATTATACAAGTATCCAAGCTTGTTGGGTCTAAACTACATTCTATTCCGTTCTCCGCTTAATCTAGCGTTTAGAACTGTAAGGTTTCCTTCTAGCTAGCCGGTCTAAGTCCTTGACTAAATTAAAGACCCGTTAGCATCCTAATAGGTTAATAAGCCTTCTATACAGATTAAATAGCTTCTGGTAGAAGGTGCCTTCGAAAAGCTTTAGGATTTTACCGCTAGCATCAGGTAAATACTTTTAACTTATTTTCCCTTATACGGGCTTGGGATATGGTATTATAATAATACCACTTGGTCGGGTATGAAATCATTTAATCGGATTGTGATTAATAAATTTACATAACCCGTTTTAATCTGTCTTGTTTGATAACATAAACATTGGGGGTTAAATCGACCGTGTCCTGGATATCCTCAGCTCATTTCATTTGAAAATGGCCACGACCTATGCACGGGGTGTAGGCATACACCTGACAGATGCAAATGCTAAACTATAAACCAACATGTTGGGGATAACTCCTTTGTGGGTTCTATAAGTGGTGAGTTGGTTAATCACGACCGGCTTCCAACCGGCCCCAATTGTAAGACAAACATGTAAATCTGTATACAAGATTATATTTAAATAATTGTCCCAAGTTATAAAAGATTTGTGCCATGTGCACTTAAATCAATTTTCATAAATGTTTTCAAAAGAGTCAGTTAATTGTATTTACCAGTGTAAACTGACGTATTTTCTTAAAGACTGATTTAACAGGTACCTCTCGTAATAGGCTGGAGCTATTAGGTGTCATAAGAGGATCTTGCAAATCCATAGATGCCTGAAGTCTGTTATTTTGTTTCTTTGTATTTGTTTATGATCCACCTGTGGATCTTATTACATTCCAGTCTGTATATTCTGTCACTCGAACACTCAGACATTATGGTTTGTAATAGTTTATTCACCAAGCCTTCCGCTGTGCTATTATATTGTGTGTATTGAGTATGATGATATCAACTACGTCACGATACTCCCCGCCGGGCCCACCGATAATATGTGGAAATATCGGGGTGTGACAGGTTGGTATCAGAGCCAACATTGAGTGAATTAAACACTAACCTTTTGTGTTTAATCTCAATGACACAATAAGCACATTCCTTAGACTCTCGAGTCTAGACAAATGACCTAGGATTTTACTCTTAACCTTCCTTTTATTGCTTTATTATAGTTATTTGTTTTGACAGATTACCACTTGGGAGAATGCCACCAAGAGTAAGAGGAAAAGGCAAAGGACCCATGCGTGGAGGACCGTTTGGCAGCGCGGGACCCTTCCATAGACATACACCATCCGACTCGCTTTCCGGCTCCGACTCAAAGGATAATTGGAGCCATAGTGTCGAACCAGCAAGACATTCTGTCTCGCTGGGATCCTCACCATTTGAACCTCCTTACTTTGGTTTGCCCATTCCTATCGAACCCCATCATTCCCCTCTTTCGCAGGGAATTCACCACTCAAACCAATCACACCACTCCTTTCAATCTCATCCTTTTCATCATTCAGATTCTACTTACTCTCCTGCACAATTTAATCCGAATGATTATGTTAACAACTTTTTGGGCTACAACCCTTTGGGGCCTGAGGATCACTTTTCTCAGGAGATGGAAATGGACGATGATCCGGACCCAGATTTACAAACAGGAACACCAGGCCACCCGATCAGCATCTCAAGCGGTTCCCCATTTCAGGGATCACCGTACCATGGGACCGACTCATACCAAGAGAGGATGTCTCAGTATGATTGGTTCTTTACACCTTCATACCATAACTCCCCAGCCCAACCTCCCTTGGTTGAACCCCAGCTCCAAGCTGTGACCCCACCACCGTTACCAGTTGAGGAACCACCTCAACAGCCTCCCGAGCCGCCAAGGCGAAGGAGAAATGCTAGAATGTCCGTACGTGGGGGACCACGGTTTGCATCTCCTCATGGCTCAAGTTCTTACCCTCCTATCCCAGAAGACCCACAGTTGGGCGGACCCTCACACACGGTGCCGGAAGTCAACCCTCCACCAGTTTCACACGCACCACTGCAGCCACCGTTGGGTTTCGACAATCCGATCCCAACATACCCAGGTTCATCCGGGTATAACCCATCGGGATATCCATCGGATTATGGAACCCATGATCCATACCTTACAGCTGCACAATACCATCATCTTTACCCTTCTTCTTCTTACCCTCCAGTTTACCAAACTGGATACCCAGGGCAGGGTTATCAATACCCGCCATACCAGCAACCTCCTTCTGTTCAGCAGCAACAAACTCAAGAAATTCTAGAGAGGTTAGATCGGGTTGAACATGAAGCCCATGAAACTAAGAAGAAGCACAATGGTTTTGTCAAAGGTCTTATGAACATTCTTAAGGGCAAGAAGAAGTAGGAAACTGTTGTTTCATGTTGTATTTCAATAAGTCCCTGCGAGGACGTTTATTTTATTTTCTTGTACCAAGTCCCTGTGTGGACTTACTTTCTGTTTCAGTAGCCCCTGCGTGGGCAGTTTGTGTTGATTTTCTCAAGTCCCATTTTGGGAAATGTTGTACTCATTCGTAGTTTGATGAAGTTATTTTCGACTTTAATTATGTATTTTATTACATCATTGCTATATAATTTCAAATTTATTGATCTGCCAATTTCTTAAAGGTATAACCTAGCTAAAATAGTAAATGGCTATGATGGTACAACATTTTTAAGATAATAACTCTCTGTTAACATCTGAAAACATGTTAACAATCCTGAATTTGTGCGGAGCGAGAAACCACACAATCTTCCTATATACCTGGACTTTCCAAGTCACTATTATAGCCTATATGATTAAACATGAATCATGGCTAATAAACCTCAATTTGGTGTATACACCACAACATCCATTGGAGATGTATGTTTATAAGCAAAGGTGTAATAATGACAATGAAAGTTTTAAATTTATAAACTTCTTGTCAAAAAGGCGATGAACTTTGTTCGACCCTTAAAGAAATCAATGATTATAAGTGTCCTTGTGACAAGGCTTTTTGCCATCTAAATGTCCTTCGAGACGAGCTTTGTGTAATATGAATATGTCCTTATGACATTGAAAGTGTGATTTATATTCCCCTGTCTAATAAAAATATAGAGAATTATATCTCTTTTACTATTACTATTTTCTTAAAATGGTCTATATGGTTTAATAATACCATGACCATCTAATCATCAGTATGATGATTTATTGCATAATTTAAACATATCATTACTGTTTATATAGTATTCGAAAATGGCTGGCTCGGATGAAGCAAACAGTCATCCCACAGAAGGAAACAACACCAGGATTAATATCACTGGTGCCGAACTGCAAGAAATGATAACCGCAGCAGTCGCTCAGGCTATGGATGCTAAATTTAAGGAGCCTAGTATTGTTCGGTCTCAAACTCATTCAAGATCCCATTCTCAACCCCATACTCATAAGAAAAGTGAGTCTCAGCACTCATCTAATCAGGGTAGTGAGCTAAAGAGGCAGGTTGTCCTCGAGCCGACTCCCCGGTACACTAAGGGTTGTACCTATAAGTACTTTGTCTCCTGTAAACCAAGGGATTTTACAGGAGAAAAGGGAGCGATTGATTGCATGAAATGGTTGGACGAAATGGAGACTGTGATAGACATCAGCGGATGTGCTAAGGAGGATATAGTAAAGTTTGTGTCTCAATTCTTTAAGGGCGATGCACTCACTTGGTGGAAAGCATTAGTGCAAGCCACTGGGAAGATTCCTTTGTACAACCTATCATGGAACAAGTTTGTTAATTTGGTTAAGGAAACCTATTGCCCTCAGCATGAAGTCGAGCGGATAGAGACTGATTTCCTCACCTTAGTGATGAAGGATCTGGATTGTAGATCCTATGTGACTAGTTTCAATTCTATGTCAAGGTTGGTACCATATTTAGTCACTCCTGAACCTAAACGCATTGCGCGTTTCATTGGTGGTTTGGCCCCTGAAGTAAAAGGAAATGTTAAGGCTTCAAAGCCAGCCACTTATAGATCTGCTGTGGATCTATCAATGTCCCTCACTTTGGATGTTGCGAGGAGTAGGGCAAAGAAAACCACTGATGATGGGAAAAGGAAGAGAGAGGAAGATAAGTCTCCTCAGTCAAACAAGAAAGGAAAAGGGAACTTTGGTTCTAAAAAGGGGCAGTCGAATGATAAACCCAGATGCAAGACTTGCAATAAGAGGCACTTTGGAAAGTGCAACCAGGACCCACAAGCCAAACCATGTGGGATCTGCAAAAAGAAAGGGCACAAATCTGTAGAGTGCCGAAATATTAAGGATGCAACCTGTTACGGTTGCAACGAAAAGGGGCACATCAAAACCAATTGCCCCAATAATGCTAAGAAGTCCGAGGAGGCAAAGAAAACCAATGCAAGGGTTTTCCAAATGAATGCTAGGGAAGCGGTGAACGACGAGAACGTTATAACAGGTACCTTCCTCATTAATAATAATTATGCTAGAGTCTTATTTGATTCAGGTGCTGATAAGTCTTTTGTAGACCATAAGTTTTGTAAGTCACTAAATTTGCCTATTAAGACTCTAGACATAAAATATGAGGTAGAACTTGCCGCTGGTACCTTAGAAACAACTTCAACTCTGCTTGATGGATGCTTTATATCCATCAAGAATCATTCTATCCCGCTATCCCTCTTGCCAATGAAATTGGATGGGTTTGATATAGCTTTAGGCATGGATTGGTTGTCGCATAACCAAGCCCAAATTGCCTGTGATAAAAAGCTAGTTATTATCAAAACCCCTTCTGGTGAATCCGTCACTATTCAAGGAGATACACAATACGGGTTGCCCAGCAATGTATCTATTCTCAAGGTATCACAGTGTTTAAAGAGCGGATGTTTCATTTACATGGCACAAGTGACTGTGAATGATCCGAAACCTAAGATTGAAGACATCCCAATCATATCTGAGTATCCTGATGTCTTTCCTGACGAGTTACCTGGATTACCTCCTGAGAGGCAAGTAGAGTTCAGGATAGACATTCTTCCAGGAGCTGCACCTATTGCACGAGCTCCTTACCGCCTAGCACCTACTGAAATGAAGGAACTTAGAACTCAATTAGATGACTTATTGGAAAAGGGTTTTATACAACCTAGTTCTTCACCTTGGGGAGCTCCAATATTATTTGTGAAAAAGAAGGATGGATCAATGCTTCTATGCATTGATTATCGTGAGCTAAACAAAGTAACGATTAAGAATCGTTATCCTTTACCCAGGATCGATGACTTATTTGATCAGATCCAAGGAGCGAGCTTCTTCTCTAAGATTGATTTAAGATCTGGGTATCATCAACTCAAAGTTAGGACTGAAGATGTGCCTAAGACGGCCTTCAGAACGAGATATGGACATTACGAGTTTTTAGTGATGCCTTTTGGGCTCACTAATGCACCAACAACATTCATGGACCTCATGAATAGAGTCTGCAAACCATACTTAAATAAGTTTGTCATCGTTTTCATAGATGACATACTTATCTATTCTTGTAACCAAGTTGATCATGAGAAGCATCTTCGATGTATCTTAGGATTACTTTAACAGGAGAAGCTTTATGCTAAATTCTCCAAATGTGAATTCTGGCTTCGTGAAGTCCAATTTCTTAGACATGTTGTCAGTGAGCGAGGTATCCAAGTAGATCCCTCTAAGGTAGAAGCCGTAATGAATTGGGAAGCACCAAGGACTCCAACCGAAATTCGCAGCTTTCTGGGTTTAGCTGGATATTATAGAAGATTCATTGAGAACTTCTCAAGAATAGCTGCACCATTAACTTCTTTGACCCGTAAGAATGTTAAGTTTGATTGGGGCCCTAAACAACAAGAATCCTTCGAGATTCTTAAGCAGAAATTGAGCAATGCTCCAGTACTAACCTTACCTGATGGAATTGAAGAGTTTGTCATACACTGTGATGCTTCACACACCGGTATAGGTTGTGTACTTATGCAACAAGGCAAGGTGATTGCCTATGCTTCACGACAATTAAAAGTGCATGAGAAGAATTACACCACCCACGATTTGGAATTGGGTGTCATTGTATTCGCAATAAAGTTATGGAGACATTATTTGTATGGAACTAAATGCGTGATCTTTTCTGATCACAAAAGTCTCCAACATTTGTTCAATAAAAAAGAGCTCAATATGAGACAGCGCCGTTGGATGGAAACCTTAAATGACTATGATTGTGAAATTCGCTACCATCCTGGTAAAGCGAATGTAGTCGCAGATGCTCTAAGCCGAAAGGAAAGAATTAAACCAATTAGGATCAATGCCAAGAGCATTGAGTTGAAAAATAGTCTGAATGAAAGACTATTAGCTGCACAAAAGGACGTTGTTTTGGAAGTTAACCTTTCAAATGAAAAGTTAGGTATAACTGCTGAACAGTTAGCACCTGGAAAGGATGGAATTCTCAGAATGAATGGAAGAATTTGGGTTCCTATCCAAGGAGGACTTCGAGATATAATCCTCCAGGAAGCCCACAACTCCAAGTACTCAGTTCACCCGGGAGGTGACAAGATGTATCAAGATTTGAAAGCTAATTATTGGTGGATAGGATTGAAGAAATCTATTGCCACCCATGTAGCTAAGTGCTTGACCTGTGCTCAGATTAAAGCTGAACATCAAAAGCCATCGGGCCTGTTACAACAGCCAGAACTTCCCACATGGAAGTGGGAAATGGTAACTATGGATTTTATAACCAAGTTACCTAAAACAAGACACGAAAATGACACCATATGGGTTATAGTCGACAGACTGACGAAGTCAGCACATTTCCTGCCCATTAAGGAGACTCACAGCTCCGACAAATTAGCCCAATTGTACGTAGATAAGATTGTAGCTCTTCATGGAGTACCGGTAGCTATTATCTCTGATATAGATACCAGATACACCTCTCATTTTTGGAAAAGTTTCCAACAATCTTTAGGCACGCGTTTGAATTTTAGTACTGCTTACCATCCTCAGACTGATGGACAAAGTGAGCGTACAATTCAAACTTTGGAAGACATGCTTCGTGCATGTGTTATTGATTTAGGTGGTAGTTGGGATGACCACCTACCATTGATCGAGTTCTCCTATAACAATAGCTACCATACGAGCATTCAGGCTGCGCCTTTTGAGGCATTATATGGTAGGAAATGCAGAACGCCTGTCTGTTGGGCAGAAGTAGGAGAAGCTCAATTATCAGGACCTGACATAGTCCTTGAAACGACGGACAAGATTGTCCAGATTCAGGATCGCCTGAAAGCTGCCAGAGATAGGCAGAAAAGTTATGCTGATAAGAGGCGAAAACCTCTAAAGTTTGAGGTTGGTGACAAAGTCTTACTAAAAGTATCACCCTGGAAAGGTGTGATGCGTTTTGGTAAAAAGGGCAAGTTAAGCCCTAGGTATATTGGACCATTCGAGATTATCGAATGTGTCGGCAGTGTAGCTTATAAGCTAAACTTGCCTGAGGAGCTAAGTGGAATTCATAATGTGTTCCACATTTGTAATCTCAAGAAATGCCTAGTTGATGAATCGCTAGCTATGTCTCATAAAGACGTACAAATTGATGAAAGCCTGAAATTTATTGAAAAACCTTTATCTATTGAGGATCGTCAGGTTAAAAAGCTCCGAAGAAAGACCGTACTTATAGTAAAGGTCAAATGGGACGCCCGTAGAGGTCCTGAATACACGTGGGAAGTTGAGTCCACTATGCGACAAAAGTACCCTCACTTATTCCAGTAAATCTCGGGGTCGAGATTTCTTTTAAGGGGGGTGAGGATGTAACACCACGTAAAAACATGTCCAATTATGTATAGACACGTGTCCTAAACTCTAAATATGTGAAAGATTTAGTCGGAGGGACTAAAACTGTCAACATGCCAAACTCGGGCCTCTGAATGACAGTACGTGAAGAATATATTCATAGTCAAATGATTAATTGAATATAAGAAGTCGTTTGTGAATGTAGGCGGAAAATAATAAAGCTACAGGGCGACGAAATTCAAGTTCGGTTACGGACCGCAACCAATCAGACTTACGGTCCGTAAGAGGTGAATACGGACCGCAAGGGTTTAAGCTTACGGTCCGTAAGACCGTCGCTGGGCAGAAGTTTTGGACAAATGTATGTTTTAGCTGTTCCACCGCCTTAACCTAGTTTGTAACGACCTAAGGAGCTATATGTCGGTTTATTACACAAGTTAGGACACCTGGGGTGATCCTATAATGCCCCATAACAGATGTAAATGATCCATGATCATGCAAAGTAGTATATAAAGGAACTAGTTCTTGAGTTCACAAGCACACTTGCAACATTTTCTTATACTACTACTTCTGGAGCTTGCTTAGGACAAGGAGAAGACTTTGACGTGTAGAAAAGATTGCTAGGACCTTTAGTAAGCCTTTAATTACTTGTTTAGTCATTTTAATTAGCTTAATTACCTTAAAGTCAAACTTATCGTAAATTAAGTTTGACTTTCGTTTTAATTTCATAAGGATCAGCCACTGATCAAATTGAAAGTGGTTATAGAACCACATTAGTATAGGTGATTAACCCTTAAAAGGGTACCTCCTAATTATCTCATATGACTGGTCAATTGTCGGGTCAAAGTAGTTTGACAAAAAGTCAAACTGGACAGAATGTTTGAAAATGATTAAAATTAATAAATCAGAGGTTTTAAATTATATTTTAGCATTCCAATGACCTGGTAATTAATATTAAAACATGTTTTATCAGTCCTAACCCGACAATTAATAGTCTAAGGTCAGTTTATAACCGAAAGTCGCAAAAGCTTGACTTTTACTTTGACTTTCAGTTCTGACCCGTTCAAGCTTAATTCTCCAATGTTTTAAGCTTCCATTAGGACCACATTACTTAGTAGTATAACCTTCTGGAGTTATATTACATGGTGACTAGTGGTTTGAATTATATGCACTTGATCGTAATTATGCTTAATAATGCCATAAATGCCCTTTTGACATAAAACTAAGATTTTTAACAATGTGATTGGACTAACACCTTTGCTACTGATATTTAGGCATGTCCCGAAAATTTGACTTCAGTTTGAGGTCTAGAATAGGAGTTATGCTCAATAGCGTAATTAAGAAGCGTTTTATTATTTAAATGGCGTAACTAACATAAAGCCTATCTAAACCCAATTTTTAATACCAAACTTTTTACCTACTAATGTAAAATAATATTTTGGGATTTATGAAGATTTTTATTTATTTTTAGGCTGAGCATAACATAGGATTATAGCTTGAATTCGGTAATTGTCGGTTTTACCCTTTTCATGCATAAAAGGAGTTTTACATAACTTTCTAATGCCAAACCTTTTGCTACTGATTCTACATGATAAATAAAGTATTTTGAACCTTATAAACTGATCAAAAACTCAGATTTCCTGTTTTAACCCGAATATCCCTTTAAACCGACTTTTAAGCGTTTTAGCACCTAGTATGGGTCAAAACTACTTTTAGCATATAAAACTTATTACCCATTGATGTTTTAAGAAAATTTATATAATTAAACAGTAAGCCAAAGTTTCTAAACTCAGAAGTGTATTTTGACCTTTAAAGCCTATGTAAAATTACCAAAATGCCCCTACGGCGCATAGTTTGGTTATATAAGATAAATTTCACATATATAAAATACCATACTGATATAACTTATAAAAATACATATTTTTACTTATTAAATCAGACCTGAAACTCAGTTGCACAATTAAACTCTTTATGGGGATTAAAATTACCAAAATGCCCTTATGGGACTTATTTTGGTTTAAATTACTTTTTGGGCATATATGTTAACATCTTACTGATGAATTAACATATTTTGAGCATAATATCGATTAAGGCCTGTATATAATTTATCTGGTTACCCGTTACGCATTTACGCGTTCGGATCGGCTTATGTGACTAGTTTACATAAAATAGCCGAAACGGGTCAAACCTTATCATTAAATCCTCAAATTCCAGAATGTGTTTGGTTTACCCAAATTATACAAGTATCCAAGCTTGTCGGGTCTAAACTACATTCTATTCTGGTCTCCGCTTAATCTAGCGTTTAGAACTGTAAGGTTTCCTTTTAGCTAGCCGGTCTAAGTCCTTGACTAAATTAAAGACCCGTTAGCATCCTAATAGGTTAATAAACCTTCTGTGACAACCCGAACTTTCAAGATCTTTCTTGACACATACTTGTTTCACACCGGTGTTTGCGTAACTTATTTATATGATTATTGTGCATGTTTGTTTTGTGATTTATTTATATGATTATTGCACATGTTTGTTTTGTCATTTTTATAATATATCATTGTATTATTGATTGGTTAAGTTACGAAACAACTTTTTTCTCTATGAACTTAATACCTATACATATGAGATTTCGTCACAAACCAACTCTTCGTCATATGGGCCTTCAATCAAGATATAGTAGGGCCCAGCCCAATACGCATCAGTGATGTTCGTATACACCCTTCTCTTCTTGTTGGAAACCCTATTTTCCTTCCACACACACACACGCACACGCGAACGACGGCAGCCATGGTAACGAGATAAACTTCCAACTCGAAACATCTCCTTCCTAGTGCTAGGCTCTCTCTCTCTCGCATTCCTTATCTGGGTGAGTGTTTTATCACTGTTAGATCATATTAGAGTTGGATGATTTCCTGATCATAGTTATATTTGTTGAATGATTTGCATGAATGTTATAGTGATAGTATGTGTTAAGATCGGAGGCTCTCATGATTGTGTTTGTTTGTATGTTCTGAACAATTTGTGAATATGAAAATGTAAAGTGCAGCGGAAATGAAAACAAACTTTGTAAACACAATCAAAGCAGAAAGTGGTTTGATAAACAGTTGCTTCTCATAGAGTCGAATGATTTACAAATCAAAAGCAAAAGATTACAGATAAGCTTACAAACTATACTCCCCCTCAGCCTGATGCCCCAAGGTTGGTTGCACACAAGATGAAAGGATTAGACATGAGGAGAAGAACCCGCTCAGTCAATCAAATGTAACAGTACAGGGTACTGTTACATTTATAGGCAAACCAAACCACTGAGGAATCTCAGCTGACGTCACCATGAAAGCGACGTCTAACAACCTAACAAACTATATCTACTGTCCTTACACCAACTACTGATGTCTAACAACTGATTGTTATAATAATACAAAACATGAGGAAACAACTGCTTCACGTTCCACTGTTGTAGCCTAAGCACTGATGCTTAACAACAACATCAGTGCTTTCTTCAAAGGTGATCAGTCCTTGAATGAGCAGTGTTTGTGTCTTCAGCAGCACTTAAGAGACAGCAGTAGATAGAGCAACAGAGTTTGTCTTCAGCAGTCTTTAGGATCATATCAGCAGTTGAAAGAGCACAGCAGTTGATTATCAGCAGCAGTTAGAGACCATCAGATGTTATAACTCACTATCAAGGGGAGAGCAAAGTATAAACTACTGTTTATTGTGAATCCTCTGTGGTGACCTGGTTTTGGCTTTACATTATTTGTTCCTTTGTTAGGGTTCAATCCCAACAATCTCCCCCTGGAACAGATAATGCCAAAACCTTTCATTATTCAGGACCTTTATTACTCATCAAGAGTGCCTTAGCTTGTTCTTTGAATTCAGCTTCAAATTCCTTTGCACTCTGGTCATCCTCATCCCTACACAGTGAAAGCCCAAGGAGATCCTGCAAATCTTGAACACTAAGGCCTAGTGCTTCTTTCCTTGATATGTGCTTCACATCGCCATTGGCTCTGACCAAGGTCAATACGTGAGTCTTTTGATCAGACATCCACTTTAGTATTTTTAAGCCAAGTGGGTTTCTTGGGAGAGACTTATTTGAAGATGAGTTGAGGGATAATGGCCTTGAAAACAACTGCAGACTTTCAGACATTCTTTTGAAAGCTTCTTCAAAGACTTTGTCAGCTGCAGCTATATCTTCTGAAGTTTCTTGTTCAATAAGTTCTTGTCGTTCAGCTTCTGTCTTGTCTTCAGCAGTGTTTGGAGTCGCAGGTTTGTTTAACGCCTTAAAAAGGCTTTGAAGCTTTGTTGAGGTTTCTTCTTTTAGACCCATTTTTGTGATGGTATCTTTGAAGTACTCTGCTTCCTTTTCTCTTACCTCTTCTTCAGTCAACTGTTCTCCTTCATCTTGATTTGTTGCAAAAGTAGACCGGAACAGTGTGTCGAGGTTTCCCATCTTCTGTTCAAGCTTCATCATTTGTTCTTGCTTTTTAGAAGTGCCTGAAACAGTTGTCTTTCTTTTCTTCAGCCTTTTGTAGGCTTCATCAGTCTGCTGTCTTGACCACTTTGATATGGCTTCAGCAGAGTCTATTTTTGCATCCACCAGCTCCTCTTTCTTTCTTTTATACTCAGCAGTGAAATCAGCAATGAGCTTTTTGAATTTGTTCCAGTTTGGAGGATGTTTCTTCTTTGTGGAATCCTTCTTGATTCTGTCAATCCTCTCAGCCTCATGCTTTAGAGCGATTATTGGCCATTCTTCAAACTGTTTTTCTTCAGCAGGATAGAATTTTTCTTTCATAATGTAGGCGAGATATTGTTTTCTTAGCTTTTTGCGTTGTTCAGCCTTTTCTTTGATTAGTTCCTGTACAAATTCTTCTATCTGCTTTACTTTTGTTAAGTAGAACTCCAGTCTTTCAGCTGTGCCATCTTCGCTTAACTTATCTTTTTCACTATCAAATTTAGCTCTTGCTTTAGCCTGTCTTGCCTTGAGTTTGAGGTAATCATCCATATCCTCTGGTGGCATGTAGCCTATGAGTGAGGAGAATCTCCTTTTTGAAGGATCTTCTTCTATATAGAATTGCCTCATTTCATTTTTGATAGCTTCAAGTTCCAGTGGATATTTTGCAGCATTAGGATCATGTGTACCCTCATCGACAGAGATTGGCTTTCTTATTCTTTTGAAGAGCTTTGGCTGTGAAGGAGAAGAGGTGAGAGCAGTGGTGGATGACTGACTAACAGCTGTTGAGACAACTGGTGTCTCAACATCTGCTGATATGTCAGCAGTTGTCTTCTGCTTTTGAGCAGGGGATGGACGTGGTGATGTTGGTGGTGATGGTGGTGAATCATCATCTGATATGAGATTTCTTCTCCTTTTTAATGAAGAAGAAGCAGATGATGTTTTGGGTGGATCAGTGGTGGTAGATTTGATAGCAGTGGTTTGTGGTAGTGATTGACTGACAGTGGTTGAAACAACTTGTGTTTCAATCACTGTTGTCATTACAACAGATGTTGTAACATCTGTTTTCTTCTGTTTTATGACAGAAGGCAGTGGTGATGGTGTGATTGTAGATGATGATGGTGGAGCAGTAGTTGTGGTGGTGTGTGGTAGAGTGGTGTGTGTTGATGAAATGGCCGCTGTTTGGCTACAGACAGCAGTTTTTGTAACTGCTGCTGCAGCAGTTTTTGTAACTGCTGCTGTATCAGCTGTTTGACTAACAAGTTTTGAGACCTGCTTTTCTTTTGCTTTTTCAGGCTCAACATGAAGGCCATGTTCTATTCCCCTCCTATTCAAATTTCCCAACAGCTTGTTATTCTCCCCCTTTTTGGCATTATCTGAGGGGGGATTTACAAGAAATGGTATGGAAGAAGGAACTTTGCCAGAAGCATTTTGAATGCTAGCCTTTATAGCCTTGATATCTGCTTGAGTATCTTTAAATCTTGATTCAACCATGTTGGTCAGCATTTGTACTTGAATAGCATGCTTTTTATCAGCCATTTGTTGCTGTGCTTCAAGCATGGGTTGAAATATATTCCATAGCTCATTTGCAGCAAATGCCTGTTGTGCAGGTGCTTGAGCAGGAACAGCAGATTGTGATGGGGCAGCAGTGGATTGTGCTTTTTGAGCTTTTAAAATCTCTTGCACCATCTCCTTTATTTCAGCAACTGATTCTTCAAGTTTGTCAACTCTGCCCGTCAATTCCTGATATCGTGAATCATCACCTACTTTAGTAGGATCATCTGAATCCCCACTAGCAGTGGTTATATCAATGTTTGATTTAGGAACTGAGTCCCAAAAGTCACCCATTGATGCCCCTTGTTCTTGGTACTGGGGACTTCTTTCTTCAGCACTTGATAAACCTTTGATGGTGCCAGTGGTTTGATCCAACTCACTGGTGGTTATCGAAGTTGCCATGGAAGAAATTGCCTTCAAGGGAGTCTGATTTATGAAACAACTGGCCAACTGGAGACCTGTTGGTCCACCAGTTGTAGTTGTTGCTCCACTTGAACTACTAACAGGAGTTACTTGGAACTCCTGTAGTGTAACCTCCTCAACTGTTGCTGGGATAGCAGAGGTATAAGCATCAGACCCAGTCACTTGTGGATGTATACTCTCAGTGATAGGTGATAGAGAGGAACTGGTTTGTGTCTATGCAATAGCAGCTGCATGCAACAGAGGTAGCATGGATTGTGGCATTATTATTGGTGAGGGGATGGGGGTTGAAAGAGACATGTCCTTGGGATCAGGACTGAGGAAGATGGATCCGAGTGGATTCAGAGCTTCATATTGTGGTGTCCCTGTGCTTACAACCTGATCCTTTTGTGAGGATGCAGGAGGAGTTTCGGTTATGGGTTGAGATCTTTCTTCCAACTGCTGTGAGGAAGTAGCAGCAGTGGTTTGTGGTGACTTTTGTGCTGTCACAGGCATTTCCTCTGGGATCTCATCTTCCAGAGTTGCCTTTGTTTTGGGTTTGGTGGGTTTTCTGGATGTCTTCTTTTTGGTCTTTTTAGTGGTGGCAGGTGTGGGTTTCAAAGCAGTGGGAGTGCTGCTCTGATCACCTGGAGCAGTGGGCTCAACAGCAGATACCTGAGGAGCAGTTGTAACTGCTAAAATCTGCTCAGGTACCCCTGCTTTTGTTTTTATTGGTGCCATCATCATTGAAAATGTTTCTTTTGTTATACTTTTTATTTGACAATGAACACCTTGTTTGAGCAAATTTACATCTTTCTTTTCAAATTTTTGTTCAAAATAATAACTCAAAAATCTTGGAAAAAGTAAAAATGCTTTACTTTCAACGTTTTTCACCATGTCATTGAAAATCTCCTGGGAGTAGTTATAGTCTTTATTATTCAAAATAGCGTAACCCAGGTTTTGAATTTTCAGTGGTATTTCGTTGAAAGATGTTGTTTTATTTGAAGCACACATCAAGAGTGTGTGAAATAAAAACCTGGGTGCAGATGGAAAATAACCCTTTTGTAGGGTATCTACCTTTGGTTCTTCTGCATAACCCCTTTTCACGAAATCAGTTTTCATCTCGACTTTTTCAAATGAGAGTTTACCTTCTTGATCGTTGAGATTTAAGACTTCTGAGATCGACCGTGGGGTTATTTGAACTGCTTTATCTTGTATCGAGGAGTTTATGGCTATGACTTTTCCGTCTTGTTTTTCAAGCGTCGCCTTTTTCCAAAACTCTCTCTGGGTTTGCAAATATATGGGAGCATTCACTGTCAACAAAGTTTTGTACTTTGATCCAGTTATTGCATCAATGATGGTGTCAAAGGTGTGATTATCGGTAGGTTTTGTGAGTAAACCCAGATAATTGTGAGATTGTTTGAATGGTATTTCGATGGGTTCTTCGGTCGTTTGAGCGACCTCAGTTGAAGGTGGTGGTGATGTAGGTTTTGATTTTGATTTTCCTTTTGACTTCGTCATTTTGATGAAGAAGAATCGGAGAATGATTTTGAGGGTTTTGAGAAGAAGGGTTGAAAACTGTTATGAGAAGAGAATTTTTGGAATTCAATTCGACAGTGTAAAACCCTGTTTGGGGGTTTAGGGCAGGGTTTTATTTAAAATATGATCGCTGATGTGGCAGCGGTTATTTCGATCTGAGGGCTAAAAACTGACCACGTGTCAAACACTGATGAGACGGATGAAGTATGGAGAACAGTTGTTTTAAGAACCACTGATGTATCAAGCATCAGTGGTTACAATGGTAAAAATTATGAGCAGTGGATGATTTTTACTATCAGTAGATAGCATATCAGTGGATAAGACACTGATTTTGTGCATCAGTGCCTATAAGAAAATGAGGGATCAGTGGTTAACTTTCAGCAGTGGACAGTGTTTAGAGATCAGCTGTTGGAACAAGGCAGTTGTTAGGGTAAATGGCAAATATCTGAAAGACAGATGTTACAGCAACAATTTTGAGTATCTTCATTCAAGGTTTTGCCACATGTCAATTTTGAAGGACAGTGGTTTAGTACCCCAGATGATGGAAACTTTTTGCTAAGGCAACTCATTTTCGTTTAATATTTAATTAAAACATGAGTACCCTAGTATTTTAAGCATAGTTTGCAATCAACCTTTTATAACAATTTAGGAGCAAACCTGAGTATGACATGATCATGACATATGTACCATTTTCTTTTGACCCATTTATGAGGACACTAATACCTTAAAAATGCGATATTACATCCTGACAGGAACTGAAACTATTGCCAACAAAAACAAGCATAAGTTCCAAATATATTATTAAAAAAAATGAATAATATATCCTGATTATTTGAGAAAATCCTTTGAACAACAAAAAAATAGTTAAAGGAATTTTCTGAGAATAGTATCAAAAAGGATCTGGTATAATTTCAGTAGAGTATATAATCATATCATTCATAAGTTTTTGAAAAATGGTCAGTGGTCACCAGTGGAAAGAACTTTTGGATACATGTTGACCACTGTTTAGAACCATTTTCTTTGGCAATTAATTGCAAACTAGCGGACACATGGAGAAAATTTTAAGCATTTGTCTAGTCCTCTTTGGAGTTCATTTACTGGAATCAAAACCTTTTTCTGAACAGATAAATGCACATAGTTGCTTAATGACCATTATTACCCTACACTTTGACTCTTCAGTGTTTTATGTTTTTACTCTTTTCTTCTGACATCAGAAGTTTTGAGATGAACACACTTCGGAGTTTTTGTGAATTTTCTTAATGTATTTTAACATAGTTGATTTTGTCCTTTTGAGGGACTCAACCTGTTTTCAACACATAAGATCTGGATGGCTAAAGTTTTAATTTCCCTCTTTTCAAGTTAGCAAAACATAGATGTTTTTATGAACATGGGTTTTGTCAAACTGAGGTTCATACTTTAGCATTTAAAAGAGTGACATCACAATTGTCATAACAACAGTTGAAATCAATTTAGAAAATACGAAATACTCTCATAATTTGACAGATATACTTTCAGATATAGAAACTATGAGTGTATTATGCATGAAATAACTTGTTGTGTGAACTTTGTGTGTCATATGACATCTTGGTTGATTTACAGAGTTTTTGATTAACCATTTTGGACATGATTTACTCGATACTCTGTTCTACAACAAAATACAACCAACCTTAGTATCAATGAATTTTGAGCCGAACTGTTATGTCAATTTGACTGTTAAATCGAAATTGACTGTCCTTGCTCTGATACCAATTGTTAAGATCGGAGGCTCTCATGATTGTGTTTGTTTGTATGTTCTGAACAATTTGTGAATATGAAAATGTAAAGTGCAGCGGAAATGAAAACAAACTTTGTAAACACAATCAAAGCAGAAAGTAGTTTGATAAACAGTTGCTTCTCATAGAGTCGAATGATTTACAAATCAAAAGCAAAAGATTACAGATAAGCTTACAAACTATACTCCCCCTCAGCCTGATGCCCCAAGGTTGGTTGCACACAAGATGAAAGGATTAGACATGAGGAGAAGAACCCGCTCAGTCAATCAAATGTAACAGTACAGGGTACTGTTACATTTATAGGCAAACCAAACCACTGAGGAATCTCAGCTGACGTCACCATGAAAGCGACGTCTAACAGCCTAACAAACTATATCTACTGTCCTTACACCAACTACTGATGTCTAACAACTGATTGTTATAATAATACAAAACATGAGGAAACAACTGCTTCACGTTCCACTGTTGTAGCCTAAGCACTGATGCTTAACAACAACATCAGTGCTTTCTTCAAAGGTGATCAGTCCTTGAATGAGCAGTGTTTGTGTCTTCAGCAGCACTTAAGAGACATCAGTAGATAGAGCAACAGAGTTTGTCTTCAGCAGTCTTTAGGATCATATCAGCAGTTGAAAGAGCACAGCAGTTGATTATCAGCAGCAGTTAGAGACCATCAGATGTTATAACTCACTATCAAGGGGAGAGCAAAGTATAAACTACTGTTTATTGTGAATCCTCTGTGGTGACCTGGTTTTGGCTTTACATTATCTGTTCCTTTGTTAGGGTTCAATCCCAACAGTATGTGTCTATGGAATATGTTAAACGTTGTAATGGTCATATGTGGGATTACTTAATCTAGAGTGCTGAAACTTGATAGTACCGGTGACGTTTTTGTGAATGTTGATGACCTCGTTATGTTAATGGTATGATAGTAAATGATTAGCAGATTAGGGTTCTATGTTTAAGCATATGTCGACTATTGGATGATCATAATAACTTGCTGATATTGAATAATGATTTCATGATGATAACCTGTTGATCAGGGTTGTATGTTATAGCTGCTGGGTTGGTTTGAATGAATAGATCTGATTGAATAACAATGATTATAAACTGTTTGTGGTTCTTATTGGTTGACATTCATAATTGTGGGGTATTGTTCATATGTGATATCACATGCAAATTGAATCTGATTGGGCCGATAAAAACAATCATCACTTCATTGATGGTATAGCATGTGATATACTAAATTTCATTAATTGAATAACATGTTAATTGCTGACAATCAATCGTAGTAGCATGGGAATCCTTTTATTATTGAATGATTGAATATGTTTTTGGTTGTTCATGATTGGACCGATTCTAATATGACATTGCATGGTTGGTGTGGTTAATTTTTTATGATTCAGACTTGCATGATAATTACTTGACAAAACAGTTTTACTATCTTGTAGACTATGTTGATGATGATTTGATTTGTTAACCAAAAACCCAAGGTTAAGTCCACTAGGCCAGCCGCCACTGTACATATGTCGGCCCAAAAAGGGCGGCCCATGTGATGTTTTCGTTGATGATGATTCATTGGTTATGTATATGTGCCGTGACTTTAAAGGTTATTTAATGAGTAGTTGTAATTGGCCACATTCTTTGATACATTGAGGTATTATTACATACTAGGAAAGATGTTATGATTGTGTTTTAGGGTATTGAATACAAACTGTTGGTGTGTGATTCAGAAGAGAATATGATGTAGCTGATTGTAAGTTATATCGTTTGCACCGCACACCTGGAACATGTAATTAGATTGTAATATACATTATTATGTTATAAATTGATACACGGCCCGTGTGCTTATATGTGATGTTCCGAGTTGTAGGCCATGTGTTAAATACGTGTACTTATATGATGTGTGGTACCTTGTATGCTACTTGATTTTGTAAGGTGTGCCAATACGTGAAATATTTGTATACGAATCTGATTAAAACTTGGTAACCATAAATAGGGCTTGATTGACCAACATAACACAAGTAAATTGACTTCCGAGCAAAGCAAAGGTGAGTTCACACTCTTAAGGCATGGGATTCCCGGTGGGTTGGGAATGGGATTGAATAACTACTCGTACTTTCATTACTATTAAACTACTTACTACTGTCCTCGGATTGAAGGGCACGTACGTAAAACCTACGTACACTCATACTTACTACTGTCCTCGGATTGAAGGGCACGTACGTAAAACCTACGTACACTCATACTCGCTACGGTCCTTGGATCAAGAAGGGCACGTACACTCATACTCGCTACGGTCCTTGGATCAAGAAGGGCACGTACATACACGACTAGTCTAGTAACATACAACATGGGAAGCCCCCACTATTCATCGCAAACATGTTCGGGGAACCGCGATACGGATTTATACGATACACATGGGAAGCCCCCACTAATCTTCGCAAACATGTCTGGGAGACCGCGATACAAATTAATACGATACATGGTTTACAAAACGAACATATGATTTACGAAACGAATGCTATAACCAAACAACCAACTGTGAACTCGCTCAACTTTGTTGTTGATTCATTGCTACATGCCTTGCAGGTCGTTAGGTACCCATGGAGCTTGCACAGGGAGGCGCAGTCGTTGTGGGACATGGCAATGTGTGCCATGCTATAAACATATCTTTATTTCGTACTTACTACTTACATTGGGTTTTTACAATTATGCTTCCGCTGAACACTTAACTATGCTTTGGTTTTGAACACCTTTCATATTGTTTGGTTGAATTATATTTACTACATACATTGTTCAATATGATTGGTGGCTTGATCCAGGTCAGTCGCGCCTCCAAGCGGTGATACTCCGCGAGTGCATTTTGGGGGTGTGACAGATTGGTATCAGAGCCATTGGTTATAGTGAACTTGGTTTTAATAAGGGAAAAAGTTTTTGTTAAAACCAGACTATAACCTAAACAGTGCTCAACGATCCACAACGACGCTTCGCTCCACGTGCAAGACTCAACTTTCTAGGTGATACGATTTATGTTTACATTGCCTACTTGCTAGATTACATAGAACTTTGCTCATGGTATGCTTAGATGAATATAGCAACTATTGTTTGAAAACACCTGTGTGCTTACTCTCTTCTGTCATTGCACCTTCGCGAACCTTTCTCACTCATATTTCCTTCGATGTGAAGATCATGAGTGGACGTGTGAACCTAACTCCAGCCCAGCTGACGGCTCTTATCAACGAACAAGTTATGGCAGCACTCGTAGCTGCCCAGGCAGGAGGTATAGCCTGCCATCACAACTTACTCTAGGATCCTTAGATCCTACTTTCGTAAACCGACACTTGTGCTTAATTTTGTTTACTCTTATGCACACGACAAGTCAACACGCTCAGCCACCTGTATGCATATTCAAGACGTTCATGGACTGTCGTCCTAATACTTTCAGTGGCACTGAAGGAGCCGTTGGACTCCTCCATTGGTTTGAAAAGCTCGAATCGGTCTTCGAAATGTGTGAATGCCCCGAGGCTCGTAGGGTGAAATATGCCACTGGTACTCTCGAAGGCACTGCACTGACTTGGTGGAACGCGCAAGTTCAGATGCTGGGGCTGGTGGCTGCTAATGCCACCCCATGGAATGGTTTTAAGGAACTGATCAAGCGAGAATACTGTAACCGTGATGACATCCATAAACTGGAAGTGGAATTCTTTAACTTGAAGATGACGGGGTCAGTGTTAGAGGCGTATACGAAGCGATCTAACGAACTGGCAATTTTGTGCCCAACTATGGTGGATCCTCCCATCAAGCGCATTGAGCTGTACCGCAAAGGCTTAGTACCAGAGATTTAAAGTCATGTGACTTCTGCCAACCTTGCTACCATCCAGGATGTTACTCGTCTTGCTCATCGTCTCACAGACCAGGCAGTGGAACAAAACAAACTGCCTAAACGCATTGGTGCTACTACTACTACTACTTCTGCTATTCCCAGTGACAACAAGAGAAAGTGGGATGGAACCTCCAGCAAGGGTTCAACTTCAGTTCAGTCTCAGGCACATCAGCGAAAGATTGATGATTATCAAAGCCCTGGTTAGCAGTCTTCTGGTAGTCAAGGGCAGGGTGGATATGGAGGAAATCACCCAAAGTGCAATAGATGCAACAGACACCACAGTGGTCAGTGCAAACAAGGGTCGTTGTTAGAGGTGTCTCAAGATGGGGATGAAGCCAAGAATTGCAGGAGCTCACGACCTGCGAATCAGAACCACAACCAAGGAAACGGGAACAATAATGGAGGCAACAACGGGGGTAATAACGACGACAATGGTGCCAGGGGTTGAGTGTTCGTGATTGGTCAGGGTGATGCTAGAAATGACCCCAACGTTGTGATGGTTTCGACATCATTATTGGTATGGATTGGTTATCCCAACAGCAAGCACAGATCCTATGCAAAGAGAAAATTGTTAGTATTCCCCGTTCTGGCAAAGAACCTCTCGAAATTCAAGGCGATAAGAGTTTTGCTGTAGTGAGCATCATCTCCTTCCTTAAGGCCCATAAGTGTTTGCGAAAGGGCCACACTGCTATTTTAGCACTTGTTACTGATGCATCAACGAAAGAGAAGAAGATAGAGGATATTCCGGTTGTACGCGACGTTCCTCAAGTGTTTCCTGAGGAATTACTTGGTCTACCGCCTCATCGCCAGGTCGAATTTCAGATCGAGCTAGCTCCTGGAGCAGCGCCTATAGCTCGAGCACCTTATCGTTTAGCTCCAACCGAACTGGAAGAACTGTCCAAACAATTGCAGGAACTCTTGGACAAGGGTTTCATTCATCCTAGCTCTTCACCCTGGGGAGCACCAGTATTATTTGTGAAGAAGAAAGACGGTACCTTCCGGATGTGCATAGATTACCGCGAACTTAACAAGTTGACCGTAAAGAATCGCTATCCTCTTCCACGCATTGACGATTTGTTCGACCAGCTGCAAGGGTCGAGCTACTATTCAAAGATTGATCTGAGGTCAGGCTACCATCAACTGAGAGTCCGGGATGAGGACGTCTCCAAAACAGCATTCAGAACACGCTCCGTCCATTACGAGTTTCTGGTCATGCCATTCGGGCTAACAAACGCGCCTGCAGTCTTCATGGATCTTATGAACAGAGTATGCAAGCCGTACTTGGATAAGTTTGTGATTGTATTCATCGATGACATTCTGATCTACTCTAGGAGTCGGGTGGAACACGAGCAGCATTTACGACTCGTTTTGGAACTCCTTCGAACAGAACTGTTGTACGCCAAGTTTTCAAAATGCGACTTCTGGCTTCGTGAAGTCCACTTTCTAGGCCACGTGGTAAATAAGGATGGGATTCATGTTGATCCATCTAAGGAAGACTCGATTAAGAACTGGCATGCACCCCGCACACCAACCGAAATTCGCCAATTCTTGGGTTTGGCGGGCTACTATAGAAGGTTCATCAAAGACTTCTCCAAGGTTGCACAACCCCTCACCTCACTAACTCAGAAAGGCGTTATCTACCGTTGGGGTAATACATAGGAATCAGCATTCCAGCACTTAAAGGATAGACTTTGTAGCGCACCTATTCTTTCATTGCCAGAGGGCACAGACGATTTTGTGGTTTATTGTGATGCATCAATTCAGGGTCTGGGATGTGTATTGATGCAACGGGATAAGGTCATTGCTTACGCCTCGCGCCAACTTAAGATTCACGAAAGGAATTACACTACACCTGATTTGGAGCTGGGAGCTGTGGTCTTCGCGCTCAAGATATGGAGACATTACCTGTACGGTACCAAGTGCACCATCTACACCGATCACAGGAGTCTCGAGCATATCTTCAAGCAAAAGGAAATTAAACATGCGACAACATCGATGGGTCGAGCTATTGAATGATTACGAATGTGCTATAAAGTACCATCCGGGCAAAGCCAATGTGGTGGCCGACGCCCTCAGTCGAAAGGATACTACACCTAGGCGTGTACGAGCGTTGCAACTCACTATTTAGTCTAGTATTCCTGCACAAATATGAGATGCTCAGGTAGAAGCATTGAAACCAGAAAACGTCAGGGCTGAAACCCTACGCGGCTCAAGACAGCGGTTAGAACAAAAGGAAGACGGCGCCTACTACGTGACAAGACGCATCTGGGTCCCACATTATGGAAACTTACGCGAGCTGGTGATGGATGAAGCGCATAAGTCTCGCTACTCAGTACATCCTGGTTATGATAAGATGTACCACGATCTCAGAACTACGTATTAGTGGCCTAGCATGAAAGCTCACATAGCAACTTACGTTAGAAAATGTTTGACTTGTGCGAGAGTCAAGACTGAATATCAGAAACCATCGGGCCTACTCCAACAACCAGAGATACCACAATGGAAATGGGAGCAAATTTCCATGGATTTCGTTACTAGCCTACCTAGATCTCAACGTGGAAATGATACTATTTGGGGTGATCGTGGATCGACTCACAAAGTCTGCACACTTCTTGGCTATCAAGGAAAAAGATAAGTTCTCCATTTTAGCAGACGTTTATTTAAAGGAAGTGGTTTCGAGGCACAGGGTGCCGACCTCTATTATCTCTGATCGTGATGCACGATTTACTTCAGAACTGTGGCAGGCAATGCACAAATCTTTTGGCTCACGATTAGACATGAGCACAGCTTACCAACCACAAACAGATGGGCAGTCTGAACGCACAATCCCAACTCTAGAAGACATGCTTCGTGCATGTGTAATCGATTTCGGCAACGGCTGGGAAAAACATCTTCCGTTAGTGGAGTTTTCGTATAACAGGTACCACACCAGCATACAAGCCGCTCCATTTAAGGCATTATACGGGCGTAAATGCCGATCACCTCTTTGTTGGGCAGAGGTGGGTGATAGTCAGATCACAGGACCAGAACTGGTAGTAGACGCAACGGAAAGGATTGCACAGATACGACAACGCATGGCGGCAGCTCACGACCGTCAGAAAGCCTATGCTGATAAGCGTAGGAAACCTCTAGAATTCCAGGTCGGGGACCAGGTTCTACTCAAAGTCTCACCCTGGAAGGGTGTTGTTCGTTTTGGCAAACGGGGCAAGCTCAATCCGCGATATGTCGGACCGTTCGAAATCATTGAGAAAATAGGCAAGGTGGCCTACAAACTAAACCTGCCCGCATAACTCAGTGCAGTTCACAACGTTTTTCACGTGTCAAATCTGAAGAAGTGTCTGTCAGATGAGACCCTCATAGTTCCTTTGAAGGAGCTCACTATCGACGATCAGTTGCGATTCGTCGAGGAACCAGTTGAAATCACGGACCGAGATGTTAAGGTCCTCAAGCACACCAGAATACCTCTTGTTCGAGTTCATTGGAACTCCCGTCGTGGCCTAGAGTTTACCTGGGAACGAGAAGATCAAATGAAACTCAATTATCCCCAGTTGTTCAGAAACAGTGCAACCACTACTAAGACTGAAGCTACTGCGGAATTTCGGGACGAAATTCCAAACCAACGGGGGGATGATGTGACACCCCAGGAAAACCACGAAACAACACAACTAGCTTCCTTTGTAACCACATGCTAAATTTCGGGACGAAATTACTTTCAAGTTGGGGATAATGTGACAACCCGAACTTTCAAGATCTTTCTCGACACATACTTGTTTCACACCGGTGTTTGTGTAACTTATTTATATGATTATTATGCATGTTTGTTTTGTGATTTATTTATATGATTATTGCACATGTTTGTTTTGTCATTTTTATAATATGTCATTGTATTATTGATTGGTTAAGTTACGAAACAACTGTTTTCTCTTTGAACTTAATACCTATACATATGAGATTTCGTCACAAACCAACTCTTCGTCATATTGGCCTTCAATCAAGATATAGTAGGGCCCAGCCCAATACGCATCAGTGATGTTCGTATACACCCTTCTCTTCTTGTTGGAAACCCTATTTTCCTTCCACACACACACGCACACGTGAACGACGACAGCCATGGTAACGAGATAAACTTCCAACTCGAAACATCTCCTTCCTAGTGCTAGGCTCTCTCTCTCTCGCATTCCTTATCTGGGTGAGTGTTTTGTCACTGTTAGATCATATTAGAGTTGGATGATTTCCTGATCATAGTTATATTTGTTGAATGATTTGCATGAATGTTATATTGATAGTATGTGTCTATGGAATATGTTAAACGTTGTTATGGTCATATGTGGGATAACTTAATCTAGAGTGCTGAAACTTGATAGTACCGGTGACGTTTTTATGAATGTTGATGACCTCGTTATGTTAATGGTATGATAGTAAATGATTAGCAGATTAGGGTTCTATGTTTAAGCATATGTCGACTACTGGATGATCATAATAACTTGCTGATATTGAATAATGATTTCATGATGATAACCTGTTGATCAGGGTTGTAAGTTATAGCTGCTGGGTTGATTTGAATGAATAGATCTGATTGAATAACAATGATTATAAACTGTTTGTGGTTCTTATTGGTTGACATTCATAATTGTGGGGTATTATTCATATGTGATATCACATGCAAATTGAATCTGATTGGGCCGATAAAAACAATCATCACTTCATTGATGGTATAGCATGTGATATACTAAATTTCATTAATTAAATAACATGTTAATTGCTGACAATCAATCATAGTAGCATGGGAATCCTTTTATTATTGAATGATTGAATATGTTTTTGGTTGTTCATGATTGGACCGATTCTAATATGACATTGCATGGTTGGTGTGGTTAATTTATTATGATTCAGACTTGCATGATAATTACTTGACAAAACAGTTTTACTATCTTGTAGACTATGTTGATGATGATTTGATTTGTTAACCAAAAACCCAAGGTTAAGTCCACTAGGCCAGCCGCCACTGTACATATGTCGGCCCAAAAAGGGCGGCCCATGTGATGTTTTCGTTGATGATGATTCATTGGTTATGTATATGTGCCGTGACTTTAAAGGTTATTTAATGAGTAGTTGTAATTGGCCACATTCTTTGATACATTGAGGTATTATTACATACTAGGAAAGATGTTATGATTGTGTTTTAGGGTATTGAATACAAACTGTTGGTGTGTGATTCAGAAGAGAATATGATGTAGCTGATTGTAAGTTATATCGTTTGCACCGCACACCTGGAACATGTAATTAGATTGTAATATACATTATTATGTTATAAATTGATACACGACCCGTGTGCTTATATGTGATGTTCCGAGTTGTAGGCCATGTGTTAAATACGTGTACTTATATGATGTGTGGTACCTTGTATGCTACTTGATTTTGTAAGGTGTGCCAATACGTGAAATATTTGTATACGAATCTGATTAAAACTTGGTAACCATAAATAGGGCTTGATTGACCAACATAACACAAGTAAATTGACTTCTGAGCAAAGCAAAGGTGAGTTCACACTCTTAAGGCATGGGATTCCCGGTGGGTTGGGAATGGGATTGAATAACTACTCGTACTATCATTACTATTAAACTACTTACTACTGTCCTCAGATTGAAGGGCACGTACGTAAAACCTATGTACACTCATACTTACTACTGTCCTCGGATTGAAGGGCACGTACGTAAAACCTACGTACACTCATACTCGCTACGGTCCTTGGATCAAGAAGGGCACGTACACTCATACTCGCTACGGTCCTTGGATCAAGAAGGGCACGTACATACACGACTAGTCTAGTAACATACAACATGGGAAGCCCCCACTATTCATCACAAACATGTTCGGGGAACTGCGATACGGATTAATACGATACACATGGGAAGCCCCCACTAATCTTCGCAAACATGTCTGGGAGACTGCGATACGAATTAATACGATACATGGTTTACAAAACGAACATATGATTTACGAAACGAATGCTATAACCAAACAACCAACTGTGAACTCGCTCAACTTTGTTGTTGATTCGTTGCTACATGCCTTGCAGGTCGTTAGGTACCCATGGAGCTTGCACAGGGAGGCGCAGTCGTTGTGGGACATGGCAATGTGTGCCATGCTATAAACATATCTTTATTTCGTACTTACTACTTACAATGGGTTTTTACAATTATGCTTCCGCTGAACACTTAACTATGCTTTGGTTTTGAACACCTTTCATATTGTTTGGTTGAATTATATTTACTACATACATTGTTCAATATGATTGGTGGCTTGATCCAGGTCAGTCGCGCCTCCAAGCGGTGATACTCCGCGAGTGCATTTTGGGGGTGTGACACCTTCTATACAGATTAAATAGCTTTCGGTAGAAGGTGCCTTCGAAAAGCTTTAGGATTTTACTGCTAGCATCAGGTAAATACTTTTAACTTATTTTCCCTTATACGGGCTTGGGATATGGTATTATAATAATACCACTTGGTCGGGTATGAAATCATTTAATCGGATTGTGATTAATAAATTTACATAACCCGTTTTAATCTGTCTTGTTTGATAACATAAACATTGGGGGTTAAATCGACCGTGTCCTGGATATCCTCGGCTCATTTCATTTGAAAATGGCCACGACCTATGCACGGGGTGTAGGCATACACCTGACAAATGCAAATGCTAAAATATAAACCCACATGTTGGGGATAACTCCTTTGTGGGTTCTAAAAGTGGTGAGTCGGTTAATCACGACCGACTTCCAACCGGCCCCAATTGTAAGACAAACATGTAAATCTGTATACAAGATTATATTTAAATAATTATCCCAAGTTATAAAAGATTTGTGCCATGTGCACTTAAATCAATTTTCATAAATGTTTTCAAAAGAGTCAGTTAATTGTATTTACCAGTGTAAACTGACGTATTTTCTTAAAGACTGATTTGACAGGTACCTCTCGTAATAGGCTGGAGCTATTAGGTGTCATAAGAGGATCTTGCAAATCCATAGATGCCTGAAGTCTGTTATTTTGTTTCTTTGTATTTGTTTATGATCCGCCTGTGGATCTTATTACATTCCACTCTGTATATTCTGTCACTCGAACACTCAGACATTATGGTTTGTAATAGTTTATTCACCAAGCCTTCCGTTGTGCTATTATATTGTGTGTATTGACTATGATGATATCAACTACGTCACGATACTCCCCGCCGGGCCCACCGATAATATGTGGAAATATCGGGGTGTGACAGGTTGGTATCAGAGCCAACATTGAGTGAATTAAACACTAACCTTTTTTGTTTAATCTCAATGACACAATAAGCACATTCCTTAGACTCTCGAGTCTAGACAAATGACCTAGTATTTTACTCTTAACCTTCCTTTTATTGCTTTATTATAGTTATTTGTTTTGACAGATTACCACTTGGGAGAATGCCACCAAGAGTAAGAGGAAAAGGAAAAGGACCCCTGCGTGGAGGACCGTTTGGCAGCGCGGGACCCTCCCATAGACGTACACTATCCGACTCGCTTTCCGGCTCCGACTCAAAGGATAATTGGAGCCATAGTGTCGAACCAGCAAGACATTCTGTCTCGCTGGGATCCTCACCATTTGACCCTCCTTACTTTGGTTTGCCCATTCCTATCGAACCCCATCATTCCCCTCTTTCGCAGGGAATTCACCACTCAAACCAATCACACCACTCCTTTCAATCTCATCCTTTTCATCATTCAGATTCTACTTACTCTCCTGCACAATTTAATCCGAATGATTATGTTAACAACTTTTTGGGCTACAACCCTTTGGGGCCTGAGGATCACTTTTCTCAGGAGATGGAAATGGACGATGATCCGGACCCAGATTTGCAAACAGGAACACTAGGCCACCCGATCAGCATCTCAAGCGGTTCCTCATTTCAGGGATCACCGTACCATGGGCCCGACTCATACCAAGAGAGGATGGCTCAGTATGATTGGTTCTTTACACCTTCATACCATAACTCCCCAGCCCAACCTCCCTTGGTTGAACCCCAGCTCCAAGCTGTGACCCCACCACCGTTACCAGTTAAGGAACTACCTCAACAGCCTCCCGAGCCGCCAAGGCAAAGGAGAAATGCTAGAATGTCCGTACGTGGGGGACCATGGTTTGCATCTCCTCATGGCTCAAGTTCTTACCCTCCTATCCCAGAGGACCCACAGTTGGGTGGACCCTCAAACACGGTGCCGGAAGTCAACTCTCCACCAGTTTCACACGCACCACTACAGCCACCGTTGGGTTTTGACAATCCGATCCCAACATACCCAGGTTCATCCGGGTATAACCCATCGGGATATCCATCGGATTATGGAACCCATGATCCGTACCTTACAGCTGCACAATACCATCATCTTTACCCTTCTTCTTCTTACCCTCCAGTTTACCAAACTGGATACCCAGGGCAGGGTTATCAATACCCGCCATACCAGCAACCTCCTTCTGTTCAGCAGCAACAAACTCAAGAAATTCTAGAGAGGTTAGATCGGGTTGAACATGAAGCCCATGAAACTAAGAAGAAGTACAATGGTTTTGTCAAAGGTCTTATGAACATTCTTAAGGGCAAGAAGAAGTAGGAAACTGTTGTTTCATGTTGTATTTCAATAAGTCCCTGCGAGGACATTTATTTTATTTTCTTGTACCAAGTCCCTGCGTGGACTTACTTTCTGTTTCAGTAGCCCCTGCGTGGGCAGTTTGTGTTGATTTTCTCAAGTCCCATTTTGGGCAATGTTGTACTCGTTCGTAGTTTGATGAAGTTATTTTCGACTTTAATTATGTATTTTATTACATCATTGCTATATCATTTCAAATTTATTGATCTGCCAATTTCTTAAAGGTATAACCTAGCCAAAATAGTAAATGTTAGAGGCAGCTGAGAACTGACAGGCATCAGTCCTGGGGCTCTCTTTTGACATATCCACCACATAAACATTGCCACTTCTTTGAGCAACAAGTTAGGTTTTTCCATTTTTTATTATTTCTTCAATCTTTTCAACAATTTCTGGTCCAACAATCCTACAACACTCCTTTGTAAAGAATGAGCCATAGCCCTTATCACTCATTTGAGAGACATTTAAGAGGTTGAATTTTAGATTGTCTATCAGATTGACATTTTCAAACTTAACTTTACTAGACTGAACTATACCAGACCCCAGAACCTTCCCTTTACTATTATTGCCAAAGGATATATCACCCCCTTCATGAGTTTTGAAATCTTTGAGAAGGGCTCTATATCCTGTCATGTGCCTGGAGCCTCCACTATCTACATACCAAAGACTATCTAAGCATGCAGAAGCTCCCTGCACATGTAGTAAAAGATTAGTTCATTAGGGTCTCCAAAGCCAATAAGGCTTTGGATGGGGTCTCAACAGTGTCTGTGTCAAGTTCTGGTGGATGGACAGTGGTTAGGTCAGGGGTTTGGACAGTTTTGGTACTGTTTTTCACTAACCACTACTAGGAGTCTTGCCCAATCAGCTGTTGATAACCAAAGGGATGCCTGTTCACTCTTGGTTTAGAAGGCTTTTTGTAAACCTCATAAACATGTGGAACCCTTTGGTATGGTGGTTTACCTTTACCTTTGTGGTATTGGTTTGCAGGGGGTGCATCAGTCACCTGAACATCTCTTTTAACAGAGGTGTGGTTCAGCTGTTTTGTAACAGATGTTTGGACTAGCACAAACAGTGGTTGGTTCTTGGTGAATTTGACAGATGGATTTGATGAACTCAAGGATGTTTTTGTAGTGTACTCATTCTTTTTTACATCAAAGGATTTGAGATACACACATTCCTGAGTTTTGTGGTTTGATTTACCACAGATGGTGCAGCTCTCAGCAGGAAAAATAACACTTGTTTTGTTGATATCATATGCTTTTAGATGAAAACAGTCTTTTGTTAGATGATTCTTCTTTTCAAAGAAATCACAAAACAGGTTTTTAACTTTTTCTTTTCTTTTCTTCTTCTCAGACTCCTTAGCAACAGAGTTTTGAACCACTGTTGGGATGTCTTTGAGAGGAATGACCTTGGCTTTAGGAGCTTTTACACCATCAGTGGTTGTGAAGTCCATGGGCTTGAAGTTTTCAAGAATGTCACACTCATCAGACCATGTGGGTTTAAATTGGTATTTCTCAATTTCCTTAAAAGTTGAGGATCCCACAGACCTTTCCAAAGTGATTTTGTTACCAAGTTTGTCAGTTATCTTAACTTCTTGGCCATTCTTGTTTGTTGGAATGATTTTAAATGAACCAGCTTGATTTGCAGCATTGTTTTCAACTTGATCATGTTTTCTAAAACCAATGCCAAATTTCACATTACTTACAAGCTGTTTCTCAAGCATTATCTCAAAACCTTTGCAAGATTCCACCCATTTATTACAAGTGATTTGGGTGGACTCCAACTCCTTTTTGCAAACTTGATATTTTTCTATCATAGTTTGGAGTTGGTTTTTGGTAATGCTATGCTCTTCTTTTAGACTGCAGATTTCTTTATCTTTTTAGGCAATTTGATTTTAAGTTCTTTTAAAGACTTCTCAAATTTGACTTCATCATTTAACACTCTATCCCTAAGGTTTTCATTCACCTCTTTGATATTGGCAAATGCTATGATGCATTTGTCTGAACACAGATTTTCAAGAACCTGAGATGATACCTTAGCTACAGCCATCATGGCACAGTCACAAGCATGCTCTTTCTCATCAGTCACCTTCTCTTCCTTTTCATCATGGTTTTTCTCTTCTTCTTCAGACCAGGGGTCAGACAGTGGTTCTAACAGAGGTTCTGAATTTTCTCCCAGCAGTATTTCATCAGCAACAACAGTAACCACTGCTTCTGCAACTTCATCCACTGTTTCAGCAATTAGCTGTCCTTCTTCAGCTTCCAGCCCTTCTGGTATTGACTCTAAAGCCATAAAACAAAATTCATCATTAGGAGCATCATTAGGAGCATAGAGTGCAAAATTTTCATCACCAAGCTCATCAGGCATACTGCTCCAGTCAACAAAGCCTTGGGTGAAAAAGCTTTGCTGATCTAGTTGAACCACTGCTGGAGCAGCTTGTTGAGGTGCAACTGGTTGCACTTGAACCTGAGGGACAGGGGCTTGAACATACTGAATTTGTGGAACAGTGGTTTAAACATAATGCACAGGAACAGGGGTTCCAGGGTTTGCATAATGAGCAGTGCTTACATGGGCAGCAGGGGTATATTGGGCATAGTGCATAGTGCTTTGGTTGTTTTGTGGTCTGGGGTTTGAGCTGGGATGTGTAATAATTGGACCAGTGTTTTGACTCCTGCATTCCCTAGCAAAATGACCTAGCCTATTACACTTATAGCACTTAATTTTTGACTTATCCAACCCCACTTTTAGATTCCCATGTAGCCCTGGGAATTTTCTCCCTGTCCTTTTGTAAAACTTGCTAGTTCTTACACTTAGCAAAGCAAGTTGATGCAAAATGTCCATTTCTTCTAAGTCAGTGGGATCAAAATGCTGTAAATCATTGAGTTTAAAACACAGATTATCAGAGATCTGGCTTTCTCCATTTGTTGTAAAAGCAAAATTGGATGAGTGAGGATCAGAGTTGAAATTACCACCAGCAGTTATGTCAATAAAATGATCATAACTCTGATCCTTACTACTGCCAGACTCTTCCTGACCCAGAAGCGCTGTGTTGCCAAATGTGTAGTCATCTGCAACTTTGCCAGACTCTTGCAACTTCTTTTTCTGGTTTAACTCCCTTTCATAGGTCAGGAGTCTACCATGAAGTTGGGTCAGTGTCAGATCTTTGAACTCAACAGAATTTCTGGTCACAAATGCAATTTGTGACAACCGTAAAAAAATCCAGGTATCCGTACAATTTAGTTAACCATGATTAGTGCTTAATGACTGTGATGAATTACAAATGATTGATTTCTGATTACTCTATCATACTTACATGTGCATCACATTTCATATTGTCACATCATTCTTACTTACAAACTTTAGTGACATAAACGATGCACAAATCACAACTAGCACAGTTAGCGAATAACTCAGAAAAATGCTGACAATGATCAGTGCATAGATAAACAATGTTTTGAGACCCAGTATGGGCCATAGATAAGGTACTACACTAGTATAGTGTGTAGGGAAGTAAGGACCATAAAACTGCTTCACTAGGTGATAGTTTAAGTGCCTGAAAGTGCCTAAAACTCACTTAAAGTGCTGAATTCAGCATATTTCAGCAAAATTCAGCATTTTAGCAAGCTAGTAATATGCAAAAATATGGCAAAATGGCCCTGCATGCTTTCCTAAGTGTCGGGAATTAAAAGTATCACAAAAGGATACTTAAAGATCACTAAACGGAATAGTTTGACACTCTAACGAACCGGTATCTAACCGAACAACCGGACATTACCTGAAACACCAAAATCATACTAAAAACATTGTTTTATTATTTCTGAGCTAGTTATGATCCCCGAACACCCTAACACACTATATAACACCATATATGCATAAACACTAACTATTATACTTAGAACTTTAACTAATCACTTAACTTATCATTCAAAATCAACCAAGACCCCCCCTTCATATGGACGGTCACTAGGTGGCCCACCCCCAAGATTTACTTTGATTTTACTTAATCTCATAAGATTTGGAAAGATTGGATTAGAGATCTTGTAGTGTACTTACAAGACATATTAACCTTTGGATAATACCCTAAACTTGGTTATAAGTTGCACATGAAGGATTAGAGCTCTCACACTTCACCCCACTCATCTCCCTCTTCTCTCCTCCCTCTCGGACGTGAGCAACAACATCATCATCATCATTCATCAAGTTCCATCCATTTCCAAGTTCAATCTAAGGTGCAAGAAGGTGTTTAAGCAAGCTTGGTGGTCTTGGATCTTGAAGGACCTCTCCCAATTGCTTTTATCGAACACATTTGCCATCATCATCTTCTAGTGTTCTTCCCTAGCCTTTGTGCTAGTAGTAAGCTTCATATCACTTGATCCTACTTCATATTTTGATGGTTAATAGATGATGAACATTGTTAAACATGATGAACACTAAAGAACTTGATCATGAAACTTTAACATATGAATACTTGTTGATTAGTGATGATTTGCTTCTTGATGATTGATGATTTATGGTAGTGATGTTAGACATCATAAGAAACCTACTAGATTGTGATTAAACACATGATCTAGTAAGTTAAGGTGGTGATCTTGTGAAAGACCAAGATCATCATGCTTATTGTTTTCATGAACTTGAAAAATGAAAATGATTTTTGTGAATGATGTAGTATGTAATATGTTTACTAGACATAAATGTGGATGATTACAAAAATAGTTTTCCAAAGAAACCAAGTTAAATAACAAGATTTACATAAACATTGTTTTTAAAGAAACTAACCATGTTTCTAGTGGTGAAACAAGTATAAGAATACCTTGTTTACAAGAAAAATTCAAAAGAATGATTTTTGGAAAAATCATCTAGTAAGTTGTAAACACCTAAATCCTTTAAGAATGAGATTTTTAAAGAAATAAACACACTTTAAAGGGTAACTAAACCTACTAAACACACTACCAAGTTACTACAAGTTTTTATGAAAGTTCAAGTTCATGAATATTTTGGCACATGGTAAGTATAAGTTGTTTAAGATTGATTGTTGATTGTTGGTGATGATTTTGAAAAGAAAATGATATGCTTTGATAGCATGGACACCTCCATTTTTAGGGGAAACTATGGCAAAATTTTCTAAAACTACAAACACTTAGAAAAATATTTTCTAAACAAATATTTACAAGTGTGTTTTAACTATGATTTTTAATATAAACTTTGCCATAGATTTTGTTACAAAAATACAGGTATTGGAGGTTGGTTTTTATAAATAAAAATGGATAAATATGTATTTAGAATATATATTTACATTAAAGACACATTGTGTGTGATTATTTGTATACCTTGTGTAGTAGTTATATTATTTTAGGGTTAAAATAATATAACTTGACAAAATACCAAGAAATTACAATCCAAAATATTACCAAAAATCACAAGGAATAAATATAAAAGTTATACACATAATACTGGTAAACCGAACAAGAACGTAACTTACAAAATATTCCGGAAAATACCGTTACAAGTATATTTTTGGTAAATATTATTTTTGGATACGAAAGAAATGAAAATATGATTTTCATTTTATTATTACAAAATACATCATATTTTCGACAAGAAGAAAAATATTATTTTGAGAAGTAAAAATATATTTTCTTAAGAATATTTAGAAGATATATGATTTTTTTGAGAAAAATATATATTTTCTTAAAATACATTATTTTTGGACAAAATGAGTTTATATATGTTTTCTAAAGTGAGACTTGGAAAGATAATATTTTGAGACTACAAATACAAGAATACGAAGATACATGTATGAGATACCCCCCATCCTTGGGAAGGAAATACGAAAATACATACTTGAGAAGTATTGTTACAAAAATATGGGTTAGCAATTATTCCAAAATTAAATATAATTAAAGTTAAGATATTTATTATTTTAACAAGAAGCTATAACTTGGGATAATATTAAATAAAACGTAAATACGAAGGCAAGGCACGACCCGTTCGTCTAATTGACCCTAGTACATTGTAAGGAGTCGTGTTTGCTGAGGAGATTTGAGTCACGAGTACAGAAGGCGCAAAACTGTGAGTTCATGTCCCCCTTTTCTTTAAACTGTTTTGTTTATTTACTTTGGGGGTGAAATACATGTTACAAAAGGATTACTTACAAATACAATTGGTATGATTAGCCTAGGAAAGAACCATAGATCATGTGAATGGGAAGGCGGATACTTGAGACCATTAATCCTCGTATAAGGACCGAGGGGCATGAGTGATAGATCTATTTGGGTGTAGCGAACCCACACCTATGAGGACCAGGGTGGCCCATAGGGTGACTATGTCTTCCAGCCAGAAGCCCGATACAAATTTGCTAGGTTTGAGTCTTCCTACACCGCTACACATATCAGTGGCCTTGCAAACCATTGGTGATCTTTTCCTTGTTTGCTTTCATACCGGGATTTACATACATACATACAGACATACTTTAAAGGTTTATTCATACACAAAATGCATGAACTCGCTCAACTTTTGTTGATGTTTTGAAATTACATGTATTTCAGGGAACTAAGTGGATCTGGCAGGTGTTGCATGTTTTCAAGCTGCGTCATGAATAAAAGATGTCATCCGTGGTCATAGGGTTTAGGAGATGTATCTTATTCCTGGACATGATACATGTTTCTAAACTCGGTTTTAATTAAGGTCTTTTGTTGAGTCTTCATGAACTCATTTAAAACATGTTGTGGTTTGTAACTTGAATTAGATGTCAACGTTTCAGACAAGTATGTTATGTTGTTTTCAAACTTAATTAATGGATGAACATCTTATGGTTTTTATCATATAGCGTTGTTATGATTGAATGATATGGTATTTAGAAGTCACACCAATAACCACGCTTCCGCAAAAGTCAGGGTGTGACAGCTTGGTATCAGAGCTTCGATCGTAGCGAACTAGGATTCTTTCTCGAGTCTAGACTACGATCATTAGGGCTCTCACAAAAATGTTTTCACAATCATATTTTCATTGCATACATGAAACGTCCAGATCCAGGAAACAAACGTTTTTACGAAAGACACAAAATACATCTCAAAGAATTCGTTTATAATTCAGTCTGAGAGACTGGGGAGTTAGTGGCAATCTGAAAGACTGGGTAGTTCAGTCTGAGAGACTGGGTAGTTTAGTCTGAGAGACTGGGTAGTTCAGCCTGAGAGGTTGGGTAGTCTGAGAGACTAGTTGGGACAGTCTGAGAGACTAGGGAGTTTAGTCTAAGAGACCAGGTAGTTCAGTCTGAGAGACTGGGTGGGATAGTCTGGGAAGACTAGGATGCATACATGCTTACTTTGTTACTACTTACCTGCTTATTTGATGATTGTTGATATATGTGCATATATTATGGTCGTTTTGATTACAGACACCATGTCCTCATCAGAGAGTGAGCTATCAGATACCGTAGACCCTATGGCCATAGTATCGGACGATGAGATTGTCCCGGACCTTGAGGTTTTCACTTCTGACACTGAGAGTAGCGATGATGATGATTTCCAGCCGTTTGCTTTACCAGATTTTGGCGATGATATACCGCTAGCTGATGGTTTTCCTGGCGAGGATCTGCTTCTTATTCCGATCCCTGCCCCTCTTCCTCTTGCTGCATTTCCTCTCGAGGATCTGCCTCTTGATGACATGTCTAACGATGATATCGATCTCTTTATTGAGGGCCTCCCAGAGGGTGCCCAGGATGATAGAGCTCCAGTCGATGATGTCATTGCTGTTCCGCTTATTGAGATTCCGATCATTGAGATTTCGTCTGACCATTCTGCTCCTGATTCATTCGAGTCTGTGTCATCTACTACTTTACACGCACTGGGATTGCAGCGTTATCCCACATATTCTGATTCTGACACAGCTATGTCTGCCACACCTGTTCCTCCACAGGACTTCGAGTTTGATGATGAGTTTGATCCTGACATTGATCCCGAGCATGAGGTTGACTTCGTCCCTGAAGATCAACTTTTTGATATACCCGCTGATCTTGAGCCGATACCCGCTGATCTTGAGTTAGCACCAGCCGACCCTGAGCCTTTGATTGCACCCGAGCCTATACCTCCTCATGATCCTCTACCTGAGCATGACTTGGTTGACATACCAGTTGTTGCACCACCTTTACCTGACCTGTAACATCTGTGCTTGTAATCATTGTGAACAGTTCTATTATCAATAAAACAATGTTATTTGATCCCAATGTTTGTTTGGCTGTGCTTTACATTTTTCATGTTTTGACTTTTATTCAATTTCAAACTCTATATCGCTTTCTGGAGAGTTATACGCAAACTGATGCGTAAACGTAATCAGTTTAATGCGACAAATACTCCGGAACATCAACATATACTCAACATACCTTAAATAACCTTTACATAACTTAGAAATAAGTTTTGAAGGCTTTGGTATGGCAAAAACAAGTTAATTCGCTTACAGGGACTAAACTTGACAAACTGCGAAAGTATGCCAATTTGAACTGTAACGAACATTCCGGAACATGACCATAAGTTAAACATACCATAAATATCCTTTACATAGCTTAGAAAAAGGCTTTGAGGGGTTCGGTATGCTAAAATAAACTTTTGGGGTCATTCAGGGACTAAAAGCGTCAAAAAGTGCACAAGTTTGCATTTTCGCGCATAACCTACGTTCTGAATACATCCGGACATCCAAAAATTTATGTAAGCACTAAAATATTTCATTTTAGTGTTTGGCATAAGAAAAATCCATTCGTCACGCCATTTGGATCATTTTTCGCGCTTATGCGCATTCCTTCGTAATTAACCGAACAACGTAACCGTATGGCTAAACGAACCGACACCCGAGATATTTTTGAACACATTTTAAGTTCCTTATACTTTAACTTCATTTTAGAGCTTTGAAATGGAGTTACGGGGCTTAAACGTGTCAAAAAAACGCATCAAAAACCAAGTTTTGAGGTTGCAGGGATTGAAACTGTAAATCTGCCAAACTAGGTCCGTAAGTAGGGGCCAGATGCAGCAAAACGTTTTTTTACAGCTGTTAACAGCCCTTAACACTCTCCAAAGGCCAAGTGCCAAGTGTCAAACTCTTATGGTGGATGACAAATGAGTTACCACAACTTTTCAACAAGTGTACGCACGAGATTCGATCACGTTATCCAAGAAACGATCCTAACGGTGGACCGAAATCTATAAATACCCATCACATTTTCACTCATTCCTCACAAGAATCTGATCAATTGTGCTCTAAGTTGAAACTTTTGTTTCATACCTGAGCTATTTTGATCTAGATTAGCATTCGGGGACCCTTCGTAAGTGTTCCTTCGTTCTTTTATTGCTTTTCGAGGCCGAAAGTCAAACTTTGTTTGACTTTCTGCATTGACCAGTTTATGGTCAATGCGAAGTTCGTTTGAACTTCGCAACGTGATTGTAATCACGATGGTTATAGTCCCTTGTGGCTATGCCTACTGATTACCACGTTGTTTAGGGTCGTAAGGGTAAGCGATCTAATAAATCGCTTATACCTTCGAACCCGACCCATTTGGTCGATCATTAGGATCCGACCAAACACATTAGGTGACCATAGTATATAGGGAATAACCTTCCGAGGTTATACCTTATGGTCGCTTCGTTTAAGTAGTTGTATGATAGGTAGTTTATATGCCTTAGGTAAATTACCAAAATACCCCTTTGATGCCAAAATTCGTTTTAAACATATGTAACATAACTTTTGACATCTAAACTGATTTGACAACCATATTAGACATGTTAAGGCATATTTTACTTGTCATAGGACTAGTTAGGCGTTCCGAACGCGTTTTACGCGAACGACGCGTTAAAGTAGCATAAGCTACCTAAACGGGTCGTAATGGGTCACAAGCACTTAGGTTAAGTTTCGTTTTAGTATGTGGGCTTTGTTAAACCATATTACATGAGTCTCCATACTCTTTTGGTTTACGAACCCTCATTCTATCAGATCTTCCGATTTAGGTCCGGTTTATTAATGTAGTTACCTATACTAGGTGCCGTTTGATTCCGTGATCTCTAGCATTGCTTGGTGGTTATCTTAGGACTTCTGAGCAATCTCAAGTGAGTACATAGACCCTCTTTTACTGTTTTCCAAACTGTTTTGGGGTGAAACACATGTGCCTACTTGTTACTTTCGTGCTTTCCTGTTTTCACATCATATACCTGCTATGTTCGTTAGTACATTATAGTACATGTTTTACATTACATTTCATGCTATGTATGCCCATTGTGTGCGTACTTAGTACATTGCTTTACATTACATTTCATGCTATGTATGCCCATTGTGTGCGTACTTAGTACATTGCTTTACATTACATTTCATGCTATGTATGCCCATTGTGTGCGTACTTAGTACATTGCTTTACATTACATTTCATGCTATGTATGCCCATTGTGTGCGTACTTAGTACATTGTTTTACATTACATTTCATGCTATGTATGCCCATTGTGTGCGTATTTAGTACAGTTGTTTTCATCACATGCTTACATTTTGTTATGACATTTGGGTTGTTTACAATGGAACAATACATTCATTAACATTAGCTACGCCGTTCGTTAGTAGGTAGTGGTACCATAGGAATTGACAACTCCTGTTCCTGAAATCCTGGGTTTGTTTGGATTGGAAGGAATGACCGAATTCGATATACATAACTTAGATAAACCTTTAATTTGTTTAAGGGTTTATCGCCACAGTCTCAAGGCTTGGATGTATGCATTTTCACAATACCGCATAAATGTTTGTAACAGTATAGCATGCATTTGTTCCACAAAACATAACTTTGATTTAAACCATGTTTTACTTCAATACCTTGTTTTTGTGCATTTTACGTATGGTTTAGTTGATATATTTCACTTACCATACATGATATTTTTGGGTAAACATTACATGATCTACATTAACATAAACATTTTGACATTGATATACACATTTAGTGGTTTACATTGGACATAGACATTTCAATATGGTTTACACATTAACACATGACAATTCATTTATACATGAACAACTTACATTGATGGTTGGTTTGGGTAAATGATTCGAGTAACGAGGCGAGTGTAATATAATACAAGCATGGTGGATACGCCGCAGGTACTTCCTATATATAAGTGTTTGTATAACATTACATGTCGTAGCGTTACCTAAATCATTTCAATATTTGACATATTACATTTTACATAAACAACTTATTTTCACAAGACATTGATTTACAAAACAACTTATCTTATACAAACTCATTTTTACTTGGTTATTCATTTAACCTTACATTATTCTCTTATTTATACATATCATTGCTTTTTAATGATTTACAAAACAAAACAACTTACAAGGTTCATGACTGACTGTTATTAAACAACTTTTCCTAAACTTATAAGTCATGAATCCTATTTTCACAAAACCTATGTATCTCACAGGCATTTTTATGCTTACGTACCTATTTTCACATGTGTTTTCAGGAGCTTTTCCGTAGGATGATGATCGTGACACTAGGGCGGACCTGTGCCTTAGAGACATAAAACGAAGATAGACTTAGTTTAATTATGTTCTAAACTCTTTATTTCCTGTTTAAGACAATGTAACTCTTATGTTTATAAATAAAATACAACTTTGAATGCCATGGTTATGAAACAATTAATTCTGTTACAACACTCCCCGACGTTTTCCGCCACGTTTTGTATGTTATACGTGGTCGGGGTGTGACAGAAGAGTTGGTATCAGAGCCAGTGGTTATAGGGAATTAGGTTATTAGTAAATCTTTGACCTAGACTATAACTTTTCTAGGACCCTAACACAAGTTATCTTGTGTTTAGATCTTAAAACATGCACATCACCTATCCTTAGGTGATTATCAAAACAAAAACCAAATTTTTCCGAAACGATTTTTGAAAAACAATCATCTGTTTTTGAATGATTTATTACAAGATTTTGAACCCTCTTTTGTAAGGTTTTGAACCCTTCCAGTTTGACTAAATTTTTGGCCTTGTGCCTTCAAATTTTCAAAATCTCGTCAACGTCTTGGGTTTTAAATAATGTGAACACGTGCAAACTGGAAGAGTGAATGCCTGTATTCTGGGTTTTCTGTCTAGGCAAGCACTTCGTATATATCTCATCAGACGCGAGACCAGTTGTGCTTACCTGGGAATTCTTGGGATGAGTGTTCACTTATAGGCGAGCATGTCTTCGTGATACATTATTTTTGATCCATTTACTTTGATTAGTCACTGTGTGTCATTTGTTTGCTTGGTAACGCGGACGAATGACCACCATCTTTGCTTTTGTTGATTTTGTTTCATCTCATTCTCTTCATCCAATCATCTCACTCGTTTCTTTTCATGTTTTCCTCTTTTAGAATGCCTCCTCGACGCGAAAACCAGATAGCGACTGCCGAGTTGGCAGAAATCATTGCGCAGCAGATGGCTGCCCAATTCCCAAATCTCTTTGCTCAATGGCACCAAGCCAACAACAATAACAATGCTCCATGCAAATACAAGGATTTTAACTCGGCTAAGCGACTGGGCTTCTTCAATGGTTCGAGAGCATTGAGAATACTTTCCACCACGTGTAGTGTCCGGATAATCGCAAGGTCGAGTTTTCTCCGAGCGTGTTTCAGAAGAGGGCTCTCACATGGTGGAACGGGGTTATGAGAGACCGTGGTGCAGAAGTTGCTCTAGCACAAACTTGGGCTGAACTTAGGGCCCTTATGATGAGGGAATTCTGTCCTCGCCATGAACAGCGAGCGTTGGAGAAAGAGTTTGATGACTTGAAGCAAGATAGTGGCGAGCACAGGGCATATACTGATAGGTTTGAGGAGTTGAGTCTGCTATGCCCAACAATGGTTACCCCACTCGACAAGGCTATCGAAAGGTACATCGACGGCCTACCTGACTCAGTGCAAGACATCATTACTGGTAGTAACCCTGCCACACTCCGTTAGGCTATCGAGTTATCAGCGACATTGACTGAGTCGCAGATTCGGAAGAATAAGTTACACAGGAAGGGTGACAAGGGCAAGAAACAGACATATGAAAAAGAAGATAGCAAGAAAGGTCAAAACAAGAATGGAAAGGATTCTGGTTCATCGAAAAGGGCAAGGAAGCGTAAGGCTTCCCAAAACTATGCTGTCATTGCCCAAGCTAACCAGGCAGCTCCCAACCAACCCGCACAGCCTCCAGCGAAGAAACCCTATTCAGGGAATGCACCTTTGTGCAATAGATTCAACAGTCACCATCAACCGCAACATCAGTGTCATTTCTGTACTAACTGTGGGAAGTCGGGTCATCTTGCCGATGTTTGTCGGTTTGCTCAGAATCGCGCAGTTTAGAACCCGGCTCAACAAGTTGCTCAGCCTCCTGCTCTGCAACAGGGTCAAGCTGCACGACCACCCTACCCACTAGGTGCTTGTTATAACTGTGGGGATCTGACCCATTACAGAAATCGGTGCCCAAGGCAGGCTAACCAGAATCAGAATCCAAACCAGAATCAGGCTCAGGCTCTAGGGCGAGTCTTCAACATGAATGCCCAAGAGGCGCAGGCGGACGATAATGTGGTGAACGGTACGTTCTTTATTAATAATCAGCCTGCATCTGTTCTTTTTTATTCGGGTGCCGACAAGAGTTTTGTGTCATTATCTTTTGAGCCAACGCTTCGCGTGTCTAGAACGAAACTAGGAAAACCCTTGACAGTAGAAGTTGCTAGTGGTGAACCCATTGTTCTTGATTCTGTTCTACGCAACTGCCAGTTGAATCTTAACGACCATCTTTTTCCTATCGACCTCACGCCTATGCAACTTGGAAGCTTCGACGTTATAGTGGGTATGGATTGGTTATCCAAGCATCACGCAGAGATAGTTTGTTCGGAGAAGATCGTTCGTGTGCCGCTTTCGACAGGCGAGATCCTACAGGTTCAAGGTGAGAAACCGTCTGGTGGTCTCAAGCTCATGTCTTGTTTTTAAGCTCGGAAGTATCTGCGGAAGAACTATGTGGCTTTCTTAGCACATGTTACAGCAGATAAAGGCAAGGGTAAGTCTATTTCAGATATTCTTGTCGTTCGGGATTATTCTGAAGTATTCCCTGAAGAGTTACCTGGTCTACCCCCAGCACGCCAAGTCGAGTTCCGCATTGATCTCGTACCTGGTGCAAATCCCATTGCCAGAGCTCCATATCGTCTTGCACCGTCTGAGATGCAAGAGTTGTCTAAGCAGCTTCAGGAGCTCTCTGACAAAGGTTTTATCCGTCCCAGCTTTTCACCCTGGGGTGCTCCCGTTCTTTTTGTCAAGAAGAAGGATAGATCCTTTAGGATGTGTATCGATTATCGTGAGCTTAACAAGCTTACCATCAAGAATTGATATCCCCTACCTCGCATAGATGATCTATTTGATCAGTTACAGGGCGCTTCTTATTTTTCGAAGATTGATCTACGTTCCGGATATCATCAACTTCGTGTGCACGAAGAAGATATTCCTAAGACGGCGTTCTGTACTCGGTATGGGCATTACGAGTTCACAGTCATGCCATTCGGTTTGACTAATGCTCCTGCTGTTTTCATGGACTTAATGAATAGGGTCTGCAAACCTTATTTGGATCAGTTCATCATTGTTTTTATTGACGACATCTTGATTTATTCTAAGATGCGAGCTGATCACGAGCAACATCTTCGTCTTACTCTGGAACTCCTAAAGAAAGAGCAACTTTTCGCCAAATTCTCCAAGTGTGAATTCTGGCTTAAAGAAGTTCAATTCTTAGGACATATCATCAACGAACAAGGTATTCATGTAGATCCCTCCAAGATCAGTGCGATTAAGGATTGGGATACGCCTACTACTCCTACTGAGGTTCGTTCTTTTCTTGGTCTAGCGGGTTATTACCGCCGCTTCATTGAGAACTTCTCAAAGATTGCAGTTCCTCTAACTGCTCTAACTCAGAAGAACAAACCCTTTGACTGGGGATTTAAACAAGAGGAAGCTTTTCAACACTTGAAGCAGAAACTTTACGACGCGCCTGTTCTGACTTTGCCTGAGGGCAATGATGATTTCGTCGTTTATTGCGATGCATCTAAATTGGGTCTTGGCTGTGTCCTAATGCAAAGGAACAAAGTCATAGCATATGCATCGAGGCAGTTGAAGATACATGAGAAGAACTACACCACTCATGATCTTGAGTTGGGTGCAGTTGTCTTCGCTCTTAAGATCTGGAGACACTATTTGTACGGTACAAAATGTGTGGTTTTCACGGACCACAAAAGTCTTCAGCATATCTTCAACCAGAAAAAACTCAATATGAGGCAACGACGTTGGGTTGAGCTTTTAAACGACTATGACTGCGAAATTCGCTACCATCCTGGTAAGGCGAATGTCGTAGCCGATGCATTGAGTCGTAAGGAATGTACTAAGCTTCATTGTGTTCGTGTTCAATCTGTTATTCAAGCTCAATCTGATATTCAAGCACGCATTTCTCAGGCTCAACAATCTTGTGTTTCACAAGGATTGATGGATAAGGAATTTCCCTATCACATAACACCTGCTCTGGAACTGAAGGACAATGGATCGTATTACTTCATGGACCGCTTGTGGGTCCCAAGCCAGGATGATCTTCGTACCTTGCTTATGGATGAAGCCCATAAGTCTCGTTATTCTATTCATCCGGGCTCAGATAAGATGTATAAGGATCTTCGTATTCATTATTGGTGGCCTGGTATGAAGAAAGACATTGCCTTATACGTATCAAAATGCCTTACTTGTCTTAAGGTTAAGGTTGAACATCAACGTCCTTCGGGTTTATTGGTACAACCAGAGATCCCAGTTTGGAAATGGGAAAACATTACTATGGACCTCGTTACCAAACTTCCACGCACAAAGAAAGGTCATGATGCCATATGGGTAGTTGTTAATCGTCTTACTAAGTCAGCGCATTTCTTGCCAATCCGTGAAGATTTTCCTGCTGACAGACTTGCTAAAATCTATGTGGATGAAATTATGGCTCGACATGGTGTTCCTTTGAACATCATTTCTGACAGAGATGCTCGATTCACTTCTCATTTTTGGAGAACCATGCAATCTGCTATGGGAACCCAACTTAACCTGAGCACAGCTTATCATCCGCAAACGGATGGTCAATCTGAAAGAACAATCCAGACTCTGGAGGATATGCTTAGAGCTTGTGTGATCGACTTTGGTGGTAGTTGGGATTCACATCTTCCATTGATTGAATTCTCCTACAACAACAGTTATCACACCAGCATCAAAATGGCTCCTTTTGAGGCTCTCTATGGTCGAAAATGTCGTTCACCAGTCTGCTGGAATGAGATCGGCGAGGCTCAACTTACTGGACCTGCCCTCATTTTAGAGACAACTGTTAAGGTCAAGAAAGTTCGTGATAACCTTCAGACAGCTAGAAGCCGTCAAAAGAGTTACGCGGATCCAAAACGCAAGCCCTTGGAATTTCAAGTCGGTGATCGAGTATTACTTAAGGTCTCACCTTGGAAAGGAGTGATCAGATTTGGAAAGAAAGGAATACTTGCACCAAGATACGTTGGACCATTCAAGATCGTCGAAAGAATCGGAAAGGTAGCCTACAGACTTGAGTTACCTCCTGAACTTGGAAATGTTCATCCAACTTTTCACGTGTCCAATCTCAAGAGGTGTTTAGCTGATGAGAACCTCCACATACCGCTTGACGAAATTCGTGTTGGCAAAACACTGAAATTTGTTGAGAAACCTGTGGAAATCATGGAACGTGAAGTCAAGTGGCTCAAACGCAAGCGCATTCCTTTGGTCAAAGTTCGCTGGGAAGCTAAACGTGGACCCGAGTTTACTTGGGAACGCGAAGATCAAATGAAGGCGAAATATCCGCATCTTTTTCCACGAGTTTCCTCTAAATAAATTTCGGGACGAAATTTCTACAAGTAGGGGAGACTGTAACATCTGTGCTTGTAATCATTGTGAATAGTTCTATTATCAATAAAACAATATTATTTGATCCCAATGTTTGTTTGGTTGTGTTTTACATTTTTCATGTTTTGACTTTTATTCAATTTCAAACTCTATATCGCTTTCTGGAGAGGTATACGCAAACTGATGCGTAAACGTAATCAGTTTAATGCGAAAAATACTTCGGAACATCAAAATATACTCAACATACCTTAAATAACCTTTACATAACTTAGAAATAAGTTTTGAAGGCTTTGGTATGGCAAAAACAAGTTAATTCGCTTACAGGGACTAAAATTGACAAACTGCGAAAGTATGCCAATTTGAACTGTAACGAACATTCCGGAACATGACCATAAGTTAAACATACCATAAATATCCTTTACATAGCTTAGAAAAAGGCTTTGAGGGGTTCGGTATGCTAAAATAAACTTTTGGGGTCATTTAGGGACTAAAAGCGTCAAAAAGTGCACAAGTTTGCATTTTCGCGCATAACTTACGTTCTGAATACATCCGGACATCCAAAAATTTATGTAAGCACTAAAATATTTCATTTTAGTGTTTGGCATAATAAAAATCCATTCGTCACGCCATTTGGATCATTTTTCGCGCTTATGCGCATTCCTTCGTAATTAACCGAACAACGTAACCGCACGGCTAAACGAACCGACACCCGAGATATTTTTGAACACATTTTAAGTTCCCTATACTTTAACTTCATTTTAGAGCATTGAAATGGAGTTAACGGGGCTTAAACGTGTAAAAAAAAAAACGCATCGAAAACCTAGTTTTGAGGTTGCAGGGACTGAAACTGTAAATCTGCCAAACTAGGTCCGTAAGTAGGGGCCAGATGCAACAAAACGTTTTTTACAGCTGTTAACAGCCCTTAACACTCTACAAAGGCCAAGTGCCAAGTATCAAACTCTTATGGTGGATGGCAAATGAGTTACCACAACTTTTCAACAAGTGTACGCACGAGATTCGATCACGTTATCCAAGAAACGATCCTAACGGTGGACCGAAATCTATAAATACCCATCACATTTTCACTCATTCCTCACAAGAATCTGATCAATTGTGCTCTAAGTTGAAACCTTTGTTTCATACCTGAGCTATTTTGATATAGATTAGCATTCGGGGACCCTTCGTAAGTGTTCATTCGTTCTTTTATTGCTTTTCGAGTCCAAAAGTCAAACTTTGTTTGACTTTATGCATTGACTAGTTTATGGTCAATACGAAGTTCGTTTGAACTTCGCAACGGGATTGTAATCACGATGGTTATAGTCCCTTGTAGCTATGCCTACTGATTACCACGTTGTCTAGGGTCGTAAGGGTAAGCGATCTAATAAATCGCTTATACCTTCGAACCCGACCCATTTGGTCGATCATTAGGATCCAACCAAACACATTAGGTGACCATAGTATATAGGGAATAACCTTCCGAGGTTATACCTTATGGTCGCTTCGTTTAAGTAGTTGTATGATAGGTAGTTTATATGCCTTAGGTAAATTACCAAAATACCCCTTTGATGACAAAATTCGTTTTAAACATATGTAACATAACTTTTAACATCTAAACTAATTTGACAACCATATTAGACATGTTAAGGCATATTTTACTCGTCATAGGACTAGTTAGGCGTTTCGAACGCGTTTTACGCGAACGACGCGTTAAAGTAGCATAAGCTACCTAAACGGGTCGTAATGGGTCACAAGCACTTAGGTTAAGTTTCGTTTTAGTATGTGGGCTTTGTTAAACCATATTACACGAGTCTCCATACTCATTTGGTTTACGAACCCTCATTCTATCAGATCTTCCGATTTAGGTCCGGTTTATTAATGTAGTTACCTATACTAGGTTCCGTTTAATTCCGTGATCTCTAGCATTGCTTGGTGGTTATCTTAGGACTTCTGAGCAATCTCAAGTGAGTACATAGACCCCTCTTTTACTGTTTTCCAAACTGTTTTGGGGTGAAACACATGTGCCTACTTGTTACTTTCGTGCTTTCCTGTTTTCACATCATATACCTGCTATGTTCGTTAGTACATTATAGTACATGTTTTACATTACATTTCATGCTATGTATGCCCATTGTGTGCGTACTTAGTACATTGGTTTACATTACATTTCATGCTATGTATGCCCATTGTGTGCGTACTTAGTACATTGCTTTACATTACATTTCATGCTATGTATGCCCATTGTGTGCGTACTTAGTACAGTTGTTTTCATCACATGCTTACATTTTGTTATGACATTTGGGTTGTTTACAATGGTACAATACATTCATTAACATTAGCTACGCCGTTCGTTAGTAGGTAGTGGTACCATAGGAATTGACAACTCCCGTTCCTGAAATCCTGGGTTTGTTTGGATTGGAAGGAATGACCGAATTCGATATACATAACTTAGATAAACCTTTAATTTGTTTAAGGGTTTATCGCCACAGTCTCAAGGCTTGGATGTATGCATTTTCACAATACCGCATAAATGTTTGTAACAGTATAGCATGCATTTGTTCCACAAAACATAACTTTGATTTAAACCATGTTTTACTTCAATACCTTGTTTTTGTGCATTTTACATATGGTTTAGTTGATATATTTCACTTACCATACATGATATTTTTGGGTAAACATTACATGATCTACATTAACATAAACATTTTGACATTGATATACACATTTAATGGTTTACATTGGACATAGACATTTCAATATGGTTTACACATTAACACATGACAATTCATTTATACATGAACAACTTACATTGATGGTTGGTTTGGGTAAATGATTCGAGTAACGAGGCGAGTGTAATATAATACAAGCATGGTGGATACGCCGCTGGTACTTCCTATATATAAGTGTTTGTATAACATTACATGTCGTAGCGTTACTTAAATCATTTCAATATTTGACATATTACATTTTACATAAACAACTTATTTTCACAAGACATTGATTTACAAAACAACTTATCTTATACAAACTCATTTTTACTTGGTTATTCATTTAACCTTACATTATTCTCTTATTTATACATATCATTGCTTTTTAATGATTTACAAAACAAAACAACTTACAAGGTTCATGACTGACTGTTATTAAACAACTTTTCCTAAACTTATAAGTCATAAATCCTATTTTCACAAAACCTATGTATCTCACAGGCATTTTTATGCTGACGTACCTATTTTCACATGTGTTTTCAGGAGCTTTTCCGTAGGATGATGATCGTGACACTAGGGCAGACCTGTGCCTTAGAGACATAAAACGAAGATAGACTTAGTTTAATTATGTTCTAAACTCTTTATTTCCTGTTTAAGACAATGTAACTCTTATGTTTATAAATAAAATACAACTTTGAATGCCATGGTTATGAAACAATTAATTCTGTTACAACACTCCCCGACGTTTTCCGCCACGTTTTGTATGTTATACGTGGTCGGGGTGTGACATGACCCTCTACCTGCACCCGGAGACCATGCTCCTTTTGCTGACCATATAGATCCCCGTTATGCATTCACCCGCAATGGGTGGATAGATGATGATGACCTGCCTCCTTTCGTTGAGCCTGTTACTCCCCCACCTGCACCTACACATGCACCTATTGATAGCGCCCCGTTTCACCCACATGTGTCTGACATACACCGCACTGATTTACCGGTCACGTTCCTACAGGATATCCCTCCACACTGTCCAGGGGAAGGACCGTCTAGCCAGCCGTCTGGTCATGTTCCACCTGTGTCAGCAGCCTTCCTTTCATGCCACAGTTTACACATACTGCACCTTTTGCTTCTGCACCATCTGGCGGGCCACTGATTTGGTTTCCGCCTAACACGATGCCTGTTTCTGATCCATACCATCCCTTCCATTACACTGGGTACACGAGGGATGAGGTACTCCTATCCTTACAACTCCAGCAGGAGATGTTGTGTCGCAGAGTCATGGATCTTGAAAGGATTCCGCGTCCTCCACCTTGCACTTGTCAGTCACCATTCGCGACTCCACCCGCTCCTCTACTACCATACCCAGATTTTGATATTCGTTTTCTTACTATGGAGCAGCAGATTAGCTATCTGTTGCATCGTGTTCATGCTCTTGAGGAGGAGTTAGCGCATGTACGCAGTTTGCTATTCGTTCCCCCACCTCCTCCTCCTCCACCATCAGCATAGCATTTTTTGGTTTTATGCAGGTAGCATACTTTTGGTGAGAGTGTAGCTATTGAGCCCAGATTGCACAGCCTTTTGAAGACCATTATTTGACTTTTGACAATTGTAGTTGGATAGACGATTTGGACAAGGGTGATGTGACCCTGTAGTCCCTTTTGATGTATGGTACATTGTAGAACATGTAAAACTGTATTTGTGGTCATTGATATATGAAAGCTCAATTGCAGCATTCTCATTACATACATTGTTGAATTACTTGTTTGCTTTATGATGGGGATGTTATGTGTTTACTTGCGTTGATAAATGTTATTACATACACGTACTACATACTTATATGCATAAGACCTGAGCTATACAATCTTCTTTAGAAGATGCCTCCTCGAAGAGATAACACACTGCCCACAACTGAGGCCGAGTTACAAGAACGGATTTCACGAGCGATAGCAGAGCACGATGCCCTGCGCTCTGAGCAAAGTGGGGGTACCTCGTGAAGTAACCCACCTCACGGTAATGTTTAAGTCGTTTGAGACACATAACGTTACACTTGGATATTCCATGTGCGTTCGCTAATGCTTTCTGTGAATGACGTTGCTTGTACAGGTTGTACCTATAAACAGTTCTTAGACTGTAAGCCTCTAAATTTCGACGGCACCGGGGGTGCTGTGGCTTTTGTTCGATGGACAGAGAAGACTGATTCTGTGCTCAGAATGAGTAAATGTGCGCCGGAGCACCAAGTCACCTATATCTCCGGATTGTTCTTAGACGAAGCACTTTCATGGTGGAATCTCCAAGTTCAAACTCTAGGAGAGGCAGCAGCATACGCTCTGACTTGGGCTGAAATGAAGGAACTCATGCGCAAGAAGTATTGCTCCAGGGCTGAAATTCAAAGATTGGAAACAGAGTTTTGGAACCTCAAGATGGATGGCCCCAAGATTGTGGAGTATGTGCAGAGATTTCACGATCTATCTCGCGTTGAACCATACATGGTTAGTCCGGAATTCAAGCGCATTGAGCGTTTCATTTGGGGGTTGGCAACCCAGATTATGAGTATGGTGACGACGTCAAAACCTGCAACAATCACCGAGGCTATTGATCTGAGTGTCACGTTAACTGAGGAAGCGATTAGGTTAAACAAGTTTTCGATCTCTGACCAGAAGAAGAAAGAGACTCACGTTGAGTCATCGGGCGAGAACAAAAGGAAGTTCTCAAATTTTAAGAAGGGTACCAGCAGTGCTAACAAGAAGGAAGAGGCAAACGCACCAGCCAAGGTCAAAACTGGTGCTGAAAACAAAGGAAAAATGGTATATGGGCTCCTTGCCCAAATGCGATGCGTGTCAGTTGCATCATAATGGATGATGCCGAGCTAGAAGATGTGAGTCTTGTGGAAGAGTTGGTCATTCGAAGGAGACGTGCTGGGTTGGTCGTGGTAATGGTGGCCAGAGTGGTTATGGCAGTGGGAATGGAAACGGTAACCGCGGTGGTAATGGGTATGGAAACCGCCCTCAAGGAGGAAATGGCAGTAATGGGAATTGTGGTAATCTTGGGAATCAAGCTGGTAGTGGAAACCGTGGAGTGAACAACAATCAAGGTGGTAATGGAAATGGTCGGGGACCAGGTTGTTTTAACTGTGGAGATGTGGGTCACTTCAAGAGAGAATGCCCAAAGCTCAATCAAGCTCAAGGAAGGGTTTTCAACATCGAAGCTAGGGAAGCTCGCCAGGATCCGAACGTAGTCACTGGTACGTTCCCTATCAACCAACACTTTGCATCTGTACTGTTTGATACTGGTGCCGATTATAGTTTTGTATCGCTAGAATTTAAGAATATACTTGGGTTAGTAGCTAGTAAGCTAGACATTCCATATTCAATAGAACTAGCTAATGGAAAGCTAGTAGAAGCAAATGAAGTAATTAGAGGTTGCGTAATAGAGCTTGGGGAGCACGAGTTTTCGCTTGATCTTCTGCCCGTCGAGTTGGGAAGCTTTGACGTGGTAGTTGGGATGGATTGGTTGTCAAGCAACCGAGCAGAGATCGTATGTCACGAGAAGGTCATTCGCATTCCGATGGAGAATGGAGAAACGATTGTAGTACATGGAGAGAAGCACGATACGCCCCTAAGGATCATCAGTTGTTTGAAGGCCCGAAAGTGTTTGCAGAAAGGATGTGTTGCCTTCTTGGCACACATTGTGGACAAGGAAGCCGCTGAGCCAAAGTTGGAAGATATCCCAGTCGTGAGGGAATATCCTGAAGTCTTCCCCGAAGACTTGCCAGGATTGCCGCCGCAGCGACAAGTCGAATTCCATATTGACTTAGTTCCAGGCGTCGCGCCTGTAGCTAAGGCACCCTATCACCTTGCACCTTCAGAAATGCAGGAGTTGTCGACGCAACTTCAGGAGCTATTGGACAAGGGATTTATCAGACCAAGCTTCTCGCCTTGGGGAGCTCCAGTTTTGTTTGTCAAGAAGAAGGACGGTAGTTTCCGCATGTGTATCGACTACCGCGAGCTGAACAAGTTGACCATTAAGAATCGGTATCCTTTGCCAAGGATTGATGACCTGTTTGATCAACTGCAAGGTTTGAGTTTCTACTCCAAGATCGATCTTCGATCAGGTTATCACCAGTTGAGAATTCAAGAAGAAAGCATTCCAAAGACTTCCTTCAGAACTCGATATGGACACTACGAGTTCCTGGTTATGCCGTTTGGTCTGACTAACGCGCCAACAGTATTCATGGATTTGATGAATAGAGTCTGCAAGCCATATCTCGATAAATTTGTGATCGTTTTTATTGACGATATTTTTATTTATTCAAAGACGAAGGAAGAGCACGAGCAGCATCTAAGAGCTATTTTAGAGCTGCTTAAGAAAGAGAAATTATACGCAAAGTTCTCGAAGTGCGAGTTCTGGTTACGTGAAGTTCAGTTCCTTGGTCACATGGTTAACAGAGATGGAATTCATGTTGATCCCACAAAGATCTAGGCGATCAAGAATTGGGAAACTCCGAAGACGCCAACCGAGATCCGTCAATTCCTAGGTTTGGTAGGGTATTATCGTAGATTCATTGAGGATTTCGAAAATTGCTCAACCTTTAACCTCCCTTACACAGAAGGATATAAAGTATGAATGGGGAGATAAACAAGAAGAAGCTTTTCAGTTGCTGAAGAACAAGCTTTGCGATGCACCGATCTTATGCCTACCCAAAGGCACCGACGACTTCGTGGTATATTGTGACGCCTCGCGTCAAGGTTTAGGCTGCGTGCTGATGCAGCGACAGAAGGTTATAGTTTACGCTTTGCGCCAGTTGAAGGTTCATGAGAAGAACTACACCACACATGATTTGGAACTAGGCGCTGTGGTGTTTGCTTTGAAGATCTGGCGACATTATTTGTATGGCACCCGATGCATGATCTTTACTGATCACAAGAGCTTACAGCATATATTCGATTAGAAAGAGCTTAACATGAGACAGAGACGTTGGGTTGAGTTGTTAAACGACTATGATTGTGAAATTAAGTATCACCCAGGGAAGGCGAATGTCGTAGCAGTCACCTTGAGTCGGAAAGAAAGGATCAAGCCCATAAGGGTTAGGGCATTGGAAATGATTGTACAAACGGATCTCTCATTGCGCATTCGTGCCGCGCAGAGAGAAGCTCTTAAGGAAAATAATCTTGAAGATGAATATCTCCGTGGGATGGAGAAACAGTTAGTACCAAATGAGGAAGGAACGTTGTGTTTCATGGGAAGAATTTGGGTTCCCCTCTTTGGTGGTCTTAGAGACGTTATTTTCGATGAAGCTCACAAATCAAGGTACTCGATCCATCCAGGATTGGATAAGATGTACCAAGATTTAAAGGATTTTTATTGGTGGCCAAGATTAAAAAGTGATGTTGCAACGTATGTTGGCAAATGTTTGACTTGTGCAAAGGTAAAGGCCAAATATCAGAAGCCTTCAGGTCTTCTTCAACAACCTGAAATACCCATGTGGAAGTGGGAGCAGATTTCAATGGATTTTATAACAAAGTTACCCAGGAAACCCAAAGGTCATGATACGATTTGGGTAATCGTAGACCGTCTGACGAACTCTGCACACTTTTTGGCGATCAAGGAAAAGGATAACACTAGTAAGCTTGCTGAGCTATATCTCAGAGAAATAGTTGCACGACATGGAGTGCCTCTCTCAATTATCTCTGATAGAGACGGAAGGTTTGTATCAAGGATTTGACAATCCTTCCAAGAAGCCTTTGGTTCCCAGTTGAATCTGAGTACTGCATTCCATCCGCAGACAGAGGGCCAGAGCGAACGAACGATTCAAACGTTAGAAGACATGTTGCGAGCTTGCGTGATGGATTTGGGTGGCAGTTGGGACACCCATCTACCATTGGTAGAATTTTCGTATAACAACATTTATCATGCAAGCATTCAAGCTGCACCATTTGAAGCTCTCTATGGACGCAAGTGTTGATCACCGGTATGCTGGGCAGACGCGGATGATAGACAGCTTGTTGGTCCTGAATTGGTTCAAGAGACGACTGATAAGATTATTCAGATCCGAGAGCGCATCAAGGCAGCTCGTGATCGACAGAAGAGCTATGTGGACCAAAGGAGGAAACCTTTGGAGTTTCAAGTGGGAGATATGGTTTTGTTAAAGGTCTCACCTTGGAAAGGTGTAGCATGCTTTAGGAAGTGTGGGAAGTTGAACCCGCGATACGTTGGACAATTCAAAATACTGGAAAGGATTGGTCTTGTAGCTTACAAGTTGGATCTACCTGCAGAACTGAATGGTGTTCATGATACATTTCACGTATCTAATCTGAAAAAGAGTCCAACTCAAGAAACAGTTGTCATCCCTGCCGATGAAGTCCACATTGACGACACACTCCACTTTACCGAAGAACCCGCTGAGGTTACTGATTGGAAGGTTAACAAGACATGCAGGAGTAGTGTCAAAATCGTCAAGGTTCGTTGGAACGCGCGACACGGCCCAGAGTTTACTTGGGAGCGTGAGGATCGCATGAAAGAAAAATACCCACATTTGTTCCCCAAGACCCCTGCAGCTAGTAGAAGAACTAAAATTTCGGGACAAAATTTTCTTAACAGGGGGAGAATGTGACAACCGTCAAAAAATCCAGGTATTCCTACAATTTAGTTAACCATGATTAGTGCTTAATGACTGTGCTGAATAACAAATGATTGCTTTCTGATTACTGTATCATACTTACATGTGCATCACATTTCATATTTCATATTGTCACATCATTCTTACTTACAAACTTTAGTGACATAAACGATGCACAAAGCATAGCTAGCACAGTTTGCGGATAACTCAGAAAAATGCTGACAATGATCAGTGCATAGACAAACAATGTTTTGAGACCTAGTATGGGCCAGAGATAAGGTACTACACTAGTATAGTGTGTAGGGAAGTAAGGACCATAAAACTGCTTCACTAGGTGATAGTTTAAGTGCCGGAAAGTGCCTAAAACTCACTTAAAGTGCTGAATTCAGCATATTTCAGCAAAATTCAGCATTTTAGCAAGCTAGTAATATGCAAAAATATGGCAAAATGACCCTGAATGCTTTCCTAAGTGTCGGAAATTAAAAGTGTCACAAAAGGATACTTAAAGATCACTAAACGGAATAGTTTGACACTTTAACGAACCGGTATCTAACCGAACAACCGGACATTACCTAAAATACGAAAATCATAATAAAAGCATTGTTTTATTATTTCTGAGCTAGTTATGATCCCCGAACACCCTAACACACTATATAACACCATATATGCATAAACACTAACTATTATACTTAGAACTTTAACTAATCACTTAACTTATCATTCAAAATCATCCAAGACCCCCCCCCCCCCTTCATATGGTCGGTCACTAGGTGGCCCACCCCCCAGATTTACTTTGATTTTACTTAATCTCATAAGATTTGGGAAGATTGGATTAGAGATCTTGTAGTGTACTTACAAGACATATTAACCTTTGGATAATACCCTAAACTTGGTTATAAGTTGCACATGAAGGATTAGAGCTCTCACACTTCACCCCACTCATCTCCCTCTTCTCTCATCCCTCTCGGCCGTGAGCAACATCATCATCATCATTCATCAAGTTCCATCCATTTCCAAGTTCAATCTAAGGTGCAAGAAGGTGTTTAAGCAAGCTTGGTGGTCTTGGATCTTGAAGGACCTCTCCCAATTGCTTTTATCCAACACATTTGCCATCATCATCTTTGAGTGTTCTTCCCTAGCCTTTGTGCTAGTAGTAAGCTTCATATCACTTGATCCTACTTCATATTTTGATGGTTAATAGATGATGAACATTGTTAAACATGATGAACACTAAAGAACTTGATCATGAAACTTTAACATAAGCTATTTAACATATGAATACTTGTTGATTAGTGATGATTTGCTTCTTGATGATTGATGATTTATGGTAGTGATGTTAGACATCATAAGAAACCTACTAGATTATGATTAAACACATGATCTAGTAAGTTAAGGTGGTGATCTTGTGAAAGACCAAGATCATCATGCTTATTGTTTTCATGAACTTGAAAAATGAAAATGATTTTTGTGAATGATGTAGTATGTAACATGTTTACTAGACATAAATGTGGATGATTACAAAAATAGTTTTCCAAAGAAACCAAGTTAAATAACAAGATTTACATAAACATTGTTTTTAAAGAAACTAACCATGTTTCTAGTGGTGAAACAAGTATAAGAATACATTGTTTACAAGAAAAATTCAAAAGAATGATTTTTGGAAAAATCATCTAGTAAGTTGTAAACACCTAAATCCTTTAATAATGAGATTTTTAAAGAAATAAACACACTTTAAAGGGTAATTAAACCTACTAAACACACTACCAAGTTACTACAAGTTTTTATGAAAGTTCAAGTTCATGATTATTATGTAGATAGCAATATTTTGGAACTTGGTAAGTATAAGTTGTTTAAGATTGATTGTTGATTGTTGGTGATAATTTTGAAAAGAAAATGATATGCTTTGATAGCATGGACACCTCCATTTTTAGGGGAAACTATGGCAAAATTTTCTAAAAATACAAACACTTAGAAAAATATTTTCTAAACAAATATTCACAAGTGTGTTTTAACTATGATTTTTAATATAAACTTTGCCATAGATTTTTTTACAAAAATACAGGTATTGGAGGTTGGTTTTTATAAATAAAAATGGATAAATATGTATTTAGAATATATATTTACATTAAAGACACATTGTGTGTGATTATTTGTATACCTTGTGTAGTAGTTATATTATTTTAGGGTTAAAATAATACAACTTCACAAGGAATAAATATATAAGTTATACACATAATATTGGTAAACCGAACAAGAACATAACTTACAAATGTCACACCCCGACCACGTAAAACAACAAACCGTGGCGGAAACGTCGGGGAGTGTTGTAACAGAATTATTGTTTCAAACCATGGATACAAAGAGTTTCGTTTTAATAAATATTAAACATTGTCTTAGAGTTAAACAAGCAAATCAAACATAGACTATTATCGATAATAAATCACTAAGGCCTCGTCCAGTCCTAGGTGAGCATGCATCCTATTCGTAATCAACATTAAGCAACTTCACCTGAAACATATTTAAAAACAAAGTCAGCAAGAAATGCTGGCGAGTACATAGGTTTTGTGAGAGTGTCAGATTCATGGCTCGTTTGCATGTCGAAATAACTCGTACAACTTCGTTAATCGACATTAGAAAACCTTGTTTTGTAAAATGGTTGTATCGTAAAATGAATAACCAAATCAAAACAGATTGGTTATAATTTATAAACCTCGATGCCATGAATCTTAACCCAAAACATTTGTTTTCGTAAACCAAATCGTAAGTCGTTTTCGTAATAAAACTCGTATAGTATATATCGTTTCTAAAACTTCATTTGTGTGACATCTCTTCCAATTGTTTACCCAAATCGTTTAATTCGTTAAACATCGCTTTAGTCCTTTAAATCATTCTCGTTATAGATCGTGAAACTACTTTTGGTCGTCTCACTAATAACATTCAAACCTTTGTGACTCGTCTATTGTTCAACTCGTTTTCGCATTAACAAACCTCCAAAGGGTAAGTTAACAATCATCAGATTCAGTCGTTAACCACCTAACCCACACATAACCATGGGTCCGGTCTGATAACGGGATTTGTCGGATCCTATGGTACCATAACCTAATACTGGTCGGTTTGGCCGAAATTAATGAATGTCATTCGTTATGTAATTACAACCAACAAGCTTGTTCACTTTATCGAAATCGTTATTAGTTTGGTATAAACCATCTTACTCGTTTTAAAACCATCGTTAAAACATCGAAATCGTTTTGATATATATGAATCACCCCAAAACCATTGAAAATAGTAAAAGAGGGGAACTATGTACTCACCTTCGGGTGCGTTTTTAATGTTAACACAATCCCTCAAATTGTTTATCCGCCCTAAATTAAATAAGAATGATTTTAATAATAAAAAACCCACACTTTGACATGCAAAATACTACTTATGTCATTTCTGTTTTAATATATATGAAACTGGACTGTTTTCGAGGATTTTTATAAAATAGTTAACCTTCTCCAAAAATTCCCAAATTTTTACAGAATGTCTCACACGATCCAAATTTTATTATTATCAGTATTTTATAAAAAAAATCATTTTCCGCACTGCAATCAGATTTGTTACTTTCTGATTGCAGTCTATGAAATAATTCATTTAAAATTTATCGTAAGTCCGTTTGACGTAATTCTAGTGGGATAATTACAAATACATCAGTTGCCATCTACTGTACGAATTTCATGAGCTGATTCATCATAGATTTCCAATTATGACCAAAAACATATCACATATTTTCAGCAGCAAAAATGCAACTTGAGCTGCTGTTACAAAATGGGTCTTTAAAAATACTAAACGACCTCGAAAAATTACGATTCCAGTGCCATTTGCTTCGTTTTTCGAAAATACATATTTTAGGCTTCAGAAATTCTGTTTTTCGACCCATTAGGGTCTGTTTACAGCCTGTTGAAGTCGGCTGGAAATGTACATCAGCATGATACTTTTTAGTTTAGACACTACTAAATCGTATCAACGAATGTTCTAACAACGGATTTTTCAAGAAATAAACGATCAATCATCATGCATGTTTTTAACCAACCCTAAACCCACAAGTTTTCATCTTCATAACTCATCCTTATGTAAACTTTTATGTAAGATTTTGTGTAGAGTTCTATGTTCATCTTATTATTGCTTCTTGTTCTTGTGATTTAGACAACAACATCAAACTACATAACATAACTATGAACAAGATGAAATAAGGTACAAGAAACTTACTACTAGCACAAGGCTAGGGTAGAGATTCTAGTGAGAAAATGTGATGAAAAAGACTAGAACAAAGCTCCTTTGCAAGCCCTTCAAGATGCAACTTCCATGGATGAACTTCAAAGCTTTGAATGGACTTAAGATTGAAGAAGATGGTGATGTTTAAGTGATGGTGGTGATTTTGGTTTGGGAAAACCGAAAATGAGAGAGAGATTAAGGTAGAGTGAAGTGTTGATGTTGGAAAGATTATGTGAAGATATGGAGTATCTACGGCATGGCATGCAACTACACTTGTCATGTGAATTTGAAAAGTGGCAAATTGAATGAGAAGTGGCAAAGGGTAGGCACATGGGCCACCACCTCCACCCTCCACCCTCATTTTCATGCATACTTGTATGTAGATATATAATATATAGGCTAAACGGGTATTTAACTGGATATCGGGTATTTTATCTAGCGTTTAAACCCCGATTTATGGCGTTCTAAATTATTTTTAATATTCTATAAAAATAATCTTGCCAAAATATTACTTAAATAAATTTCAGTTGCCGAGATTGGCTGCGATGTCTGCGTTTTGCAGTAGAAGCACTGTGTTGCGCAGAAACACACGGCACACGCTTAATCTTGAAAAATAACGTTTTTAGGCGTTTTAATTTATTTTTCAACACGGACCTGATTAAAAATAAAATTTTAATCATAACAGAATATTTTTGGGATTAAAATATTATCCGGGCGGTCACCAACGTTCGTTTCGCAGTTTTGTCGTAAATAGTTCTTTAGTTAAAATAAACATGTTTTTCCCATACCGAATCCTTCGAAACTTATTTCTAAGTTATGTAAAGGATATTTAGGGTATGTTTGACTTACGTCACAGTTCCGGAGTGTACGTTGCGTTAAACTGACTGCGTTTATGCACCAGTTTGCGCATAACCTTCCAGAAAGTGGTTTAAAGCTTGAAATCAGAGTCGAATCAATTTGTAAAATCATTAAACACAATTGCACATATAATAACACCAAAAAACATATAATAACACCAAAGCACATTGTTTTATTGATAACTGTCATTGTTTTACATAATATGGTGATTATGGAACACAGTTGTCACAGTCTCCCCTACTTTAAGAAATTTCGTCCCGAAATTTTAACTAGAGGAAGCTTGTGAAAACAAATGCGGATATTTCGCTTTCATTTGGTCCTTACGTTCCCAAGTAAACTCTGCGCCACGTTTGGATTCCCAGCGAACTTTGACTAAATGAATCCGTTTGTTCTTCAACTGTTTGTATGTACGTTCCACTATCTCCACAGGTTTCTCGAGAAAGTGCATTGTTTCATCGATTTGAATCTCGTCGAGAGGAATGTGAAGATCAGCATCAGCTAAACACTTTCACAGATTGGACACGTGAAAAGTCGGACGAATGTTTCCAAGCTCTGGAGGTAGTTCTAGTCGATAGGCAACCTTTCCAATTCTTTCAACAATCTTAAATGGTCCAACATATCGTGGTGCAAGTTTTCCTTTCTTTCCAAATCTCACCACTCCCTTCCAAGGTGAAACCTTGAGTAGGACATGGTCTCCGATTTGAAATTCCATGGGCTTGCGTCCCAAATCCGCATAACTCTTTTGACAGCTTCTAGCTGTCACAAGATTATCGCGAATTTTCTTGATTTTGTCTGATGTTTCCAGAATGAGCTCAGGTCCAGTAAGCTGAGCTTCACCGATCTCATTCCAACACACAGGTGAACGACATTTTCGACTGTAGAGAGCTTCGAATGGTGCCATATTAATACTAGCATGATAACTGTTGTTGTAAGAGAACTCGATCAGTGGAAGATGAGAATCCCAATTACCACCAAAGTCTATCACGCATGCTCTAAGCATATCCTCCAAAGTTTGAATCGTTCTCTCAGATTGACCATCTGTTTGGGGATGATAAGCAGTGCTTAGATTCAGTTGGGTTCCCATAGCGGATTGCATGGTCTTCCAAAAATGGGATGAAAATCGAGCATCACGATCAGAAATGATATCCAAAGGAATACCATGTCGTGAGACAATCTCATCTACATAGATCTTGGCAAGCTTTTCAGCAGAGAAATCCTCACAGATTGGTAAGAAGTGAGCAGATTTTGTCAAACGATCAACTACTACCCAAATAGCATCGTGACCTTTAGACGTACGCGGTAACTTAGTAATGAGATCCATTGCAATGTTCTCCCACTTCCAAACCGGTATCTCTGGTCGTACAAGCAAACCAGAAGGTCGTTGATGTTCATCCTTGACCTTGAGACAAGTTAGGTATTTCGATACATACAAGGCAACACCCTTCTTCATACCAGGCCACCGGAACTGAGTACGAAGATCCTTGTACATTTTATCAGCACCAGGATGAACAGAGTATCGAGACTTGTGAGATTCGTCCATTACCAAGGTGCGAAGATTGTCCTGATTCGGAATCCACAACCGATTCTCAAAATAGAGTAAACCATCGTCTTTCCTTTCGAGTTTAAGCTCAAGTTGAAGCGGTAGCTCATATTTCAATAAGTCTTTGATCACACAAGATTGTTGAGTTTGAAGAACACGAGATTGAATATCAGATAGAGTTCGCACAGAATGAAGCTTGACTCGCTCCTTTCGACTAAGCGCATCGGCCACGACATTCGCCTTACCAGGATGGTAGCTGATCTCGCAATCATAATCGTTCAAGAGTTCAACCCAATATAGTTGCCTCCTGTTCAGCTCCTTCTGATTGAGAATATGCTGGAGACTTTTGTGGTCTGTGAAAACCACACACTTCGTTCCGTAGAGGTAGTGTCTCCAGATTTTAAGCGCAAAAACCACAGCTCCTAACTCAAGATCATGAGTCGTATAGTTCTTCTTGTGAATTTTCAGCTGTCTAGACACATAAGCTATGACTTTACCTCGTTGCATAAGAATGCAACCAAGCCCTAGATTCGACGCGTCACAATAGACAACAAAATCATCGTTTCCCTCAGGTAGAGATAGAACAGGAGCATCACAGAGCTTCCGTTTCAGCGTTTGGAACACTTCTTCTTGCTTAGGTCCCCACTCAAAAGGCTTATTTTTCTGAGTCAAAGCAGTGAGTGGAACCGCGATCTTTGAGAAATTAGAAATAAACCGTCGATAATAACCAGCAAGACCAAGAAAAGAACGAACTTCTGTAGGTGTCATCGGTGTATTCCAATCCTTAATTGCAACAATCTTGGATGGATCTACATGAATACCCTGCTCATTGACAATATGACCCAAGAACTGAACTTCTTTAAGCCAGAATTCACACTTGGGGAATTTAGCAAAAAGTTGTTCCTTCTTTAGGAGTTCCAATGTCAAACGAAGGTGTTGCTCGTGATCGGCTCAAGACTTCGAATAAATGAGAATATCGTCGATAAACACAATGATGAACTTATCTAAATAAGGTTTACAGACCCTATTCATTAAGTCCATGAAGATAGCTGGGGCATTCGTCAAACCAAAAGGCATGACAGTGAAGTCGTAATGCCCATATCTTGTACGGAATGCAGTTTTGGGAATATCTTCTTCGAGTACACGAAGTTGATGATACCCAGATCGCAGATCAATCTTGGAAAAACATGAAGCACCTTGCAGCTGGTCAAAGAGATCATCAATTCTAGGTAGGGGATATCGATTCTTGATGGTAAGCTTATTAAGCTCACGATAATCGATAGACATTCGAAAAGATCCATCTTTCTTTTTCACAAAGAGAACAGGAGCTCCCCATGGCGAAAAGCTCGGCCGGATGAATCCTTTATCAGATAACTCTTGAAGCTGTTTTGATAACTCTTGCATCTCGGACGGTGCAAGACGATAAGGTGCTTTCGCAATTGGGTTGGCATTGGGTACAAGGTCAATATGAAACTCGACTTGACGAACTGGAGGCAAACCAGGCAGTTCATCGGGAAACACCTCTGGATAATCCCTAACAATCGGAATATCCTGAATACTCTTGCTCTTGCCTTTCTCCTCGGTGACATGTGCTAGGAAAGCAACATATCCTTTTCGTAAATATCTTTGGGCCTTTGTACATGACATAAGCTTCAATCTGCCAGATGGTTTTTCACCACGAACTTCCAGAACATCGCCAGACGGAAGAGGAATATGAACAATCTTATCGAAACAAACCACCTCAGCATGATGTTTGGTTAACCAATCCATCCCCACGATAACATCGAAACTCCCAAGTTGCATCGGCGTGAGGTCAATGGAAAAAAGATGGTTATCAAGGTTTAACTGACAATCATGAATAACAGAATCGAGAACAAGAGGTTTACCAGTATTAACTTCGACAGATAAGGGTTTCCGCAGTTTAGTTCTAGGCATCGCAAGCAAAGGTTCAAAAGATAATGAAACAAAACTTCTATCGGCACCGGAATAAAAAAGAATAGATGCAGGTCGATTGTTAACAAGATACGTACCATTAACCACCTCGTTGTCAGCCCTTGTTTCGTTAGCATTCAGATTGTACGCTCGCCCACGAGCGGGATTCACATTTGCGTTGACATTAGCATTAGCATTCGGGTTCGCATTAGCATTCGCGTTTGCATTCACTAGCCTCGGATAGTTGTTGCGGAAGTGACCAAACTCTCCGCAATTGAAACATGAACCCGGTGGGAATCTAGCAGCATTCCCCTGGACTGGAGCTTGATTCTGAACTATCTGATTCTGACCCGAACGACAGACGTTGGCCAGATGCCCAAGCTTACCACACGTTGTGCATTGTCTACATGCTTGTTGTGCAACATGATGACCATTACAGCGAGCACAGTGAGGTGCGGTACCAGCATATGCTTGCTTCGCAGGCTATTGAGCTGGTGGGTTCTGAGGGTTCTGAGCAGTTTGTGCAGTTACTGCAAAATTCTGAGCACCCTTTCGCTTTCTCGACTTCTTCGACGTCTCACCTTCTTTGCCCTTACCCTTCTTCTTGTCCTTCCCAGAATCAGTCGCCTTCTTTTTATCATCCTTGCGGGTGAGTTTACCCTTCCTGACTTAAGACTCAGTCAGGATAGCAGACAACTCGATCGCTTGACGAAGGGTGGTAGGATTAACACCGGTCACAATATCCAGTATAGAATCGGGTAGCCCATCGATATACCTCTCTATCGCTTTCTCCAACGGGGTAACCATAGTAGGACACAAAAGACTGAGCTCCTCAAATCGATCCGTATACGCACGGTGTTCTCCCCCGTCTTGTTTCAGATCGTCAAACTCTCGTTCCAAAGCTCGAATTTCGTGACGGGGACAGAACTCTCTCATCATGAGAGCTCGAAGCTCTTCCCAAGTTTGTGCCAATGCCACTTCGGCACCCCTGTCGCGCATCACTCCGTTCCACCACGTAAGAGCACGCTTCTCAAACACACTCGAAGCAAATTCAACCTTACGCGCATTCGGACACTGCACATGTCTGAATGTGTTCTCGATACTCTCAAACCACTGCATGAGCTCAGTTGCTCCTTGCGACCCAGAAAACTTTAGCGGCTTAGCAGAATTGAAATTCTTGAAGTTACACGGTGCATTATTGTTGTTATTATCGTTGTTGTTGTATATCTCGTGGACTTGGGTCACAACACCGGGAAGCACATCAGCCACTTGCTGAGAGACCAGGGCTACAATTTCTTCAATAGTAAAAGATTGTGCTTCATGTCGAGGAGGCATTGTCTAACAAGGAAACAGGAGAATCGAGTGAGGTTGAAAATTAGGAAAAACAAAAGAGGTATCGACAAGACACAAGGAAGGCGATCATTTGTTTGTTACCTCGAACAAACAAACGACACGCAGTGACTAATCAAAGTAATGAATCAAAATAATGTATTGCGAAGACATGCTCGCCTATAAGTGAACACTCACCCCAAGAGTTCCCAGGTAAGAGTGACTGGTCCGATTATGTGGATTTGTACGAACACTCTAGCCTTAGACAGAAAACTCAGGGTACAGGCATTCACTCTTCCAGTTTGCACGTGTTCACATTATTTAGACCCAAACTTTGACAAGATTTCGAAAACTCAGAAGGGACTAAGCCAAAAATGAGTCAAACTGGAAGGGTTCAAAACCTTGTAATCAAACATCCGAGAACGGATGATTAATTTTCGAAGCAGATTCAGATATTGTTTAAAATCTAAATGCAAATCAACTTGTGTTGGGGTCCTAGAAAGTTATAGTCTAGGTCAAAATTTTACTAATAACCTAATTCCCTATAACCATTGGCTCAGATACCAACTCTTCTGTCACACCCCGACCACGTAAAACAACAAACCGTCGCGGAAACGTCGGGGAGTGATGTAACAGAATTATTGTTTCAAACCATGGATACAAAGAGTTTCGTTTTAATAAATATTAAACATTGTCTTAGAGTTAAACAAGCAAATCAAACATAGACTATTATCGTTAATAAATCACTAAGGCCTCGTCCAGTCCTAAGTGAGCATGCATCCTATTCGCAATCAACATTAAGCAACTTCACCTGAAACATATGTAAAAACAAAGTCAGCAAGAAATGCTGGCGAGTACATAGGTTTTGTGAGAGTGTCAGATTCATGGCTCGTTTGCATGTCGAAATAACTCGTACAACTTCGTTAATCGACATTAGAAAACCTTGTTTTGTAAAATGGTTGTATCGTAAAATGAATAACCAAATCAAAACAGATTGGTTATAATTTATAAACCTCGATGCCATGAATCTTAACCCAAAACATTTGTTTTCGTAAACCAAATCGTAAATCGTTTTCGTAATAAAACGCGTATAGTTTATATCGTTTCGAAAACCTCGTTTGTGTGACATCGCTTCCAATTGTTTACCCAAATCGTTTAATTCGTTAAACATCGCTTTAGTCATTTAAATCATTCTCGTTATAGATCGTGAAACTACTTTTGGTCGTCTCACTAATAACATTCAAATCTTTGTGACTCGTCTGTTGTTCAACTCGTTTTCGCATTAACAAACCTCCAAAGGGTAAGTTAACAATCATCAGATTCAGTCGTTAACCACCTAACCCACACATAACCATGGGTCCAGTCTGATAACGGGATTTGTCGGATCCTATGGTACCATAACCTAATACTGGTCGGTTTGGCCGAAATTAATGAATGTCATTCGTTATGTAATTACAACCAACAAGCTTGTTCACTTTATCGAAATCGTTATTAGTTTGGTATAAACCATCTTACTCGTTTTGAAACCATCGTTAAAACATCAAAATCGTTTTGATACATATGAATCACCCCAAAACCATTGAAAATAGTAAAAGAGGGGAACTATGTACTCACCTTCGGGTGCGTTTTTAATGTTAACACAATCCCTCAATTTGTTTATCCGCCCTAAATTAAATAAGAATGATTTTAATAATAAAAAACCCACACTTTGACATGCAAAATACTACTTATGAAATTTCTGTTTTAATATATATGAAACTGGACTGTTTTCGAGGATTTTTATAAAATAGTTAACCTTCTCCAAAAATTCCCAAATATTTACAGAATGTCTCACACGATCCAAATTTTATTATGTAAAAATATCGGGGTCCAGTTCATTATCAGTATTTTATAAAAAATCATTTTCCGGACTACAATCAGATTTGTTACTTTCTGATTGCAGTCTACGAAATAATTCTTCTAAAATTTATCGTAAGTCCGTTTGACGTAATTCCAGTGGGATAATTACAAATACATCAGTTGCCATCTACTGTACGAATTTCATGGGCTGATTCATCATAGATTTCCAGTTATGACAAAAAACATATCACATATTTTCAGCAGAAAAAATGCAGCTTGAGCTGCTGTTACAAAATGGATCTTTAAAAATACTAAACGACCTCGAAAAATTACGATTCCAGTGCCATTTGCTCGTTTTTCGAAAATACATATTTTAGGCTTCAGAAATTCTGTTTTTCGACCCATTAGGGTCTGTTTACAGCCTGTTGAAGTCGGCTGGAAATGTACATCAGCATGAAACTTTTTAGTTTAGACACTACTAAATCGTATCAACGAATGTTCTAACAACGGATTTTTCAAGAAATCAACGATCAATCATCATGCATGTTTTTAACCAACCCTAAACCCACAAGTTTTCATCTTCATAACTCATCCTTATGTAAACTTTTATGTAAGATTTTGTGTAGAGTTCTATGTTCATCTTATTATTGCTTCTTGTTCTTGTGATTTAGACAACAACATCAAACTACATAACATAACTATGAACAAGATGAAACAAGGTACAAGAAACTTACTACTAGCACAAGGCTAGGGTAGAGATTCTAGTGAGAAAATGTGATGAAAAAGACTAGAACAAAGCTCCTTTGCAAGCCCTTCAAGATGCAACTTCCATGGATGAACTTCAAAGCTTTGAATGGACTTGAGATTGAAGAAGATGGTGATGCTTAAGTGACGGTGGTGATTTTGGTTTGGGAAAACCGAAAATGAGAGAGAGAGTAAGGTAGAGTGAAGTGTTGATGTTGGAAAGATTATGTGAAGATATGGAGTATCTAAGGCATGGCATGCAACTACACTTGTCATGTGAATTTGAGAAGTGGCAAATTGAATGAGAAGTGGCAAAGGGTAGGCACATGGGCCGCCACCTCCACCCTCCACCCTCATTTTCATGCATACTTGTATGTAATATATAGGCTAAACGGGTATTTAACTGGATACCGGGTATTTTATCTAGCGTTTAAACCCCGGTTTATGGCGTTCTAAATTATTTTTAATATTCTATAAAAATAATCTTGCCAAAATATTACTGAAATAAATTTCAGTTGCCGAGATTGGCTGCGTTGTCTGCGTTTTGCAGTAGAAGCACTGTGTCGCGCAGAAACATACGGCACGCGCTTAAACTTGAAAAATAACGTTTTTAGGCGTTTTAATTTATTTTTCAACACGGACCTGATTAAAAATAAAATTTTAATCATAACAGAATATTTTTGGGATTAAAATATTAACCGGGCGGTCACCAACGTTCGTTTCGCAGTTTTGTCGTAAATAGTTCTTTAGTTAAAATAAACATGTTTTTGCCATACCGAATCCTTCGAAACTTATTTCTAAGTTATGTAAAGGATATTTAGGGTATGTTTGGCTTACGTCACAGTTCCGGAGTGTACATTGCGTTAAACTGACTGCGTTTATGCACCAGTTTGCGCATAACCTTCCAGAAAGTGGTTTAAAGCTTGAAATCGGAGTCGAATCAATTTGTAAAATCATTAAACACAATTGCACATATAATAACACCAAAACACATATAATAACACCAAAGCACATTGTTTTATTGATAACTATCATTGTTTTACATAATATGGTGATTACGGAACACAGTTGTCACAATCTCCCCTTCTTTAGGAAATTTTGTCCCGAAATTTTAACTAGAGGAAGCTTGTGAAAACAAATGCGGATATTTCGCCTTCATTTGGTCCTTACGTTCCCAAGTAAACTCTGCGCCACGTTTGGATTCCCAGCGAACTTTGACTAAATGAATCCGTTTGTTCTTCAACTGTTTGTATGTACGTTCCACTATCTCCACAGGTTTCTCGAGAAAGTGCATTGTTTCATCGATTTGAATCTCGTCGAGAGGAATGTGAAGATCAGCATCAGCTAAACACTTTCGCAGATTGGACACGTGAAAAGTCGGACGAATGTTTCCAAGCTCTGGAGGTAGTTCTAGTCGATAGGCAACCTTTCCAATTCTTTCAACAATCTTAAATGGTCCAACATATCGTGGTGCAAGTTTTCCTTTCTTTCCAAATCTCACCACTCCCTTCCAAGGTGAAACCTTGAGTAGGACACGGTCTCCGATTTGAAATTCCATGGGCTTGCGTCCCAAATCCGTATAACTCTTTTGACGGCTTCTAGCTGTCACAAGATTATCGCGAATTTTCTTGATTTTGTCTGATGTTTCCAGAATGAGCTCAGGTCCAGTAAGCTGAGCTTCACCGATCTCATTCCAAAACACAGGTGAACAAAATTTTCGACCGCAGAGAGCTTCGAATGGTGCCATATTAATACTAGCATGATAACTGTTGTTGTAAGAGAACTCGATCAGTGGAAGATGAGAATCCCAATTACCACCAAAGTCTATCACGCATGCTCTAAGCATATCCTCCAAAGTTTGAATCGTTCTCTCAGATTGACCATCTGTTTGGGGATGATAAGCAGTGCTTAGATTCAGTTGGGTTCCCATAGCGGATTGCATGGTCTTCCAAAAATGGGATGAAAATCGAGCATCACGATCAGAAATGATATCCAAAGGAATACCATGTCGTGAGACAATCTCATCTACATAGATCTTGGCAAGCTTTTCAGCAGAGAAATCCTCACAGATTGGTAAGAAGTGAGCAGATTTTGTCAAACGATCAACTACTACCCAAATAGCATCGTGACCTTTAGACGTACGCGGTAACTTAGTAATGAGATCCATTGCAATGTTCTCCCACTTCCAAACCGGTATCTCTGGTCGTACAAGCAAACCAGAAGGTCGTTGATGTTCATCCTTGACCTTGAGACAAGTTAGGTATTTCGATACATACAAGGCAACACCCTTCTTCATACCAGGCCACCGGAACTGAGTACGAAGATCCTTGTACATTTTATCAGCACCAGGATGAACAGAGTATCGAGACTTGTGAGATTCGTCCATTACCAAGGTGCGAAGATTGTCCTGATTCGGAATCCACAACCGATTCTCAAAATAGAGTAAACCATCGTCTTTCCTTTCGAGTTTAAGCTCAAGTTGAAGCGGTAGCTCATATTTCAATAAGTCTTTGATCACACAAGATTGTTGAGTTTGAAGAACACGAGATTGAATATCAGATAGAGTTCGCACAGAATGAAGCTTGACTCGCTCCTTTCGACTAAGCGCATCGGCCACGACATTCTCCTTACCAGGATGGTAGTGGATCTCACTATCATAATCGTTCAAGAGTTCAACCCAACGTCGTTGCCTCATGTTCAGCTCCTTCTGATTGAGAATATGCTGGAGACTTTTGTGGTCTGTTAAAACCACACACTTCGTTCCATAGAGGTAGTGTCTCCAGATTTTAAGTGCAAAAACCACAACTCCTAACTCAAGATCATGAGTCGTATAGTTCTTCTCGTGAATTTTCAGCTGTCTAGACGCATAAGCTATTACTTTACCTCATTGCATAAGAACGCAACCAAGCCCTAGATTCGACGCGTCACAATAGACAACAAAATCATCGTTTCCCTCAGGTAGAGATAGAACAGGAGCATCACAGAGCTTCTGTTTCAGCGTTTGGAACACTTCTTCTTGCTTAGGTCCCCACTCAAAAGGCTTATTTTTCTGAGTCAAAGCAGTGAGTGGAACCGTGATCTTTAAAAAATTAGAAATAAATCGTCGATAATAACCAGCAAGACCAAGAAAAGAACAAACTTCTGTAGGTGTCGTCGGTGTATTCCAATCCTTAATTGCAACAATCTTGGATGGATCTACATGAATACCCTGCTCGTTGACAATATGACCCAATAACTGAACTTCTTTAAGCCAGAATTCACACTTGGAGAATTTAGAAAAAAGTTGTTCCTTCTGTAGGAGTTCCAATGTCAAACGAAGGTGTTGCTCGTGATCGGCTCGAGACTTCGAATAAATGAGAATATCGTCGATAAACACAATGATGAACTTATCTAAATAAGGTTTACAGACCCTATTCATTAAGTCCATGAAGATAGCTGGGGCATTCGTCAAACCAAAAGGCATGACAGTTTTTGCCATACGTTCCTTTCGCAGTTTTGTCGTAAAGAGTTCTTTAGTTAAAATAAACATGTTTTTGCCATACCGAATCCTCCGAAACTTATTTCTAAGTTATGTAAAGGATATTTAGGGTATGTTTGGCTTACGTCACAGTTCCGGAGTGTACGTTGCGTTAAATTGACTGCGTTTATGCACCAGTTTGCGCATAACCTTCCAGAAAGTGGTTTAAAGCTTGAAATCGGAGTCGAATCAATTTGTAAAATCATTAAACACAATTGCACATATAATAACACCAAAACACATATAATAACACCAAAGCACATTGTTTTATTGATAATTGTCATTGTTTTACATAATATGGTGATTACAAAACACAGTTGTCACAACAAAATATTCCGGAAAATACCATTACAAATATATTTTTGGTAAATATTATTTTTGGATACGAAAGAAATGAAAATATGATTTTCATTATTATTACAAAATACATCATATTTTCGACAAGAAGAAAAATATTATTTTGAGAAGTAAAAATATATTTTCTTAAGAATATTTAGAAGATATATGATTTTTTTGAGAAAAATATATATTTTCTTAAAATACATTATTTTTGGACAAAATGAGTTTATATATATTTTCTAAAGTGAGACTTGGAAAGATAATATTTTGAGACTACAAATACAAGAATACGAAGATACATGTATGAGATACCCCCCATCCTTGGGAAGGAAATACGAAAATACATACTTGAGAAGTATTGTTATAAAAATATGGGTTAACAATTATTCCAAAATTAAATATAATTAAAGTTAAGATATTTTTTATTTTAACAAGAAGCTATAACTTGGGATAATATTAAATAAAACGTAAATACGAAGGCAAGGCACGACCCGTTCGTCTAATAGACCCTAGTACATTGTAGGGAGTCGTGTTTGCTGAGGAGATTTGAGTCACGAGTACAGAAGGCGCAAAACTGTGAGTTCATGTCCCCCTTTTCTTTAAACTATTTTGTTTATTTACTTCGGGGGTGAAATACATGTTACAAAAGGATTACTTACAAATACAATTGGTATGATTAGCCTAGGAAAGAACCATAGATCATGTGAATGGGTAGGCGGATACTTGAGACCATTAATCCTCGTATAAGGACCGAGGGGCATGAGTGATAGATCTATTTGGGTGTAGCGAGCCCACACCCATGAGGACCAGGGTCGCCCATAGGGTGACTATGTCTTCCAGCTGGAAGCCCGGTACAAATTTGCTAGGTTTGAGTCTTCCTACACCGTCACACATATCATTGGCCTTGCAAACCATTGGTGATCTTTTCCTTGTTTGCTTTCATACCGGGATTTACATACATACATACATACACACATACAGACATACTTTAAAGGTTTATTCATACACAAAACGCATGAACTCGCCTAACTTTTGTTGATGTTTTCAAATTACATGTATTTCAGGGAACTAAGTGGATCTGGCAGGTGTTGCATGTTTTCAAGCTGCGTCATGAATAAAAGATGTCATCCGTGGTCGTAGGGTTTAGGAGATGTATCTTATTCCTGGACGGGATACATGTTTCTAAACTCGGTTTTAAATAAGGTCTTTTGTTGAGTCTTCATGAACTCATTTAAAACATGTTGTGGTTTGTAACTTGAATTAGATGTCAACGTATCAGACAAGTATGTTATGTTGTTTTCAAACTTAATTAATGGATGACCATCTTATGGTTTTTATCATATAGCGTTGTTATGATTGAATGCTATGGTATTAAGAAGTCACACCAATAACCACGCTTCCGCAAAAGTAGGGTGTGACACAATTGTATCCCATTTTTCAGGTAGTGATCTAAGAAACCTGCTGTTTTGAGTTGAATTGGTAAATTTAACATCAACAAGTCTTAGTTCACTAATGAGACAACTGAATCGCTCAAACTACTGGGTTAATGTTTCACCCTTAACATCATAAAACGTTTCACACTGCTGATTCAGAATTTCCCTGTTATTTTCAATTACTTCTTCAGTCCTCCCAAATTGTTCCTTAAGTGCATCCCATAATTCATTGGCACTGTTATAGTGTAACAGTCCAGCATAGATTTCATTGGGCAAAGCAGATGCAACGATGCTAAATGCCTTGGCATCCAGTTCGAATTTTTGAAAATCAGTTTCAGTATAGTTTTCAGGTTTCTTAGGTTCGAAATTATTTGAATCCTCAGCACTCGGCACCATTGGAACATGTGGTCCAAAGATAACCGACTTCCAACATCCGGTATTCTGTTGAGCAAGGATGTGACCCATCCTTCTCTACCAGATGTTGTACTCATTGCGCTTCAACATGGGTGGTTTGAAGAGTGAACTGATGCTATTTTTAGCATCTTGTGATTGTGACGTCATCTTGGTTGTTTTACAGACACTGATTAATCAACTTTGTTCGTGATTAACCCTTGCTCTGTTTTTCAACGAAACGAACAATGATAAGTATCAAAAATTGTGAGCTGAACTTTTACGTCAAAATGATTGTTAGATCAAATTTGACTGTCCAAGCTTTGATACCAATTGTTAGGATCTGAGTTTGTTATGATTGTGTTTTTGTTTGAGAAATTAAGAAGATGAATATGTAATTGCAGCGGAATATAAATGGAAACAAACTTTCACACACAATCAAATAGGAGAAATGCTTTCAACACACATTTTAACATAGAACCGAATGATTGAATTTATTTCAAGATTCAATTACAATGCATGCATGTATCACAAACTCCCCCTCAGCCTGAGCTTACAGTGATTGTCCGTACAAGAAGACAAGTGGTGAAAGAGCTAATAGAACAGTACAGGGTACTGTTCTATTTATAGGCACGAGCAAACCACTGAAGCATCTTGGCTGACGTCACCATGAAAGTGACATCTAACTTCCTAACAACCTGAAACTACTGATCTAACACAAGCACTGTTTAGCTAACTACTTATTACAATACATTACAAAAGGAAAGACTAAACTACTGCTTTCTCCTTCCACTGTTGTGACTCCAACAGTACTTTGTTTCTTCAACAGTGCTTGACCCATAACAGTAGATTGATCATCAGGGCTTTAGTCTTCATCAGTATTTATACTTGATCAGTTGTTTGTAGAACAGCAGTTGTATACGGACAGTGGATACAGGCCATCAGTTGTTAGAAACAGTTTCAAGGGGAAAGTTGGAATACAACAGTGCTTATGCTGGATCCACTGCTCTGATCCAGTTTTGGCTTTAATCAACTGTTCCTTTGGTAGGGTTCAATCCCAACATACATGACACTTACAACAGTAATCAAACTGGTGCCATTGCCGGGGAGTCGTGCGCAAAGTGTTTTGTTTTAAGTATTTGTCAAAAATCGTTAAAAACCCAAAAATAGTGTTTATTTTTTTTGTTTGGAATTACGCGCGGTTTCTTGTCTGTGCTTATGCATGTAATATTTTAGTTGGATGCATCATACGAGACATTCAGGAAAATCATCTCCGTTTCTTTACGACCCAGAAATTGAGAAAACAAACCGTCAAAACCGAATTTTGACAAGAACCAAACTGTCAGCACAACAATCACCAATTAGGAAGATGGACGGTTTAGGTGACCCCGATAAAACAGCTGAACCCGTCACATCAGAGCAGGCAATATTTGCAACCACTTCCTCTGCCACTGACACTGATATGTTTTACTCATCTAGCATATCCGTATAAACATCACCTTTCCCTACTCAACCTCAAACCACTACGCAAATCCCACCAATACCACCATTCCCTAGGTTTGACTCCTTTAAACCACAACAAGGTAAAACCTCTTCTTAGAGTCAACCTTTAACCCAACAACATGTGACCCATATGTTTTGTGGTGTACTACTGCTAGAGTTTGGATTTGAATTTGGATCCCAACCCCAAATATTTGTACTCATTTTGTATATCAGAAAATGGTGAGAATGTTGCCTAAGGTTGTGAAATTAAAAAGTCATAAGGCTACTGTTTAATTTTTCACTCAATCGACAGTAAGTGTGAGTCGAAGGTGGTTGTGGATCAAAGGTGCTTGTGAATCGAAGGTAGTTGTGGATCAAAGGTGGTTGTGGATCGATGGTACTAAGAATCATATTAACAGTCGCTATATTGATCGATAGTACTAAGAATCATATTGTCAGTCGCTATATTGATCGATAGTGTGACTATCAATAGACTTGTAGTATTAATTGACTCTCGATACCCTAATCACATCGACATGCACACTGTCGATGGATATCAAAACCATCAAAGAATGTTGTTTAAGTGATGATAGGAGGATATCATCACTTGATCAACTTATATGATATTATACTTCAACAAAAAAAAAGTTTATAGATCGGACTACATATAAAACAAAAGCGAATACAAGCTGCAGACACAAAATGTATCGACAATATGTATAAAGAAGAAAAAAATCATTGTTTGCCAAATAAAGCCAAGAAGCTATCACATAAGTTCGGACCTCATGAACTGAAAGAAAAGAATTAATTTGAGGGGGGGGGGGGGGGTTGGTTGACTACGTGTGAATTTTTCTAGTAAGGATTTCTAGTATTTTATGTTTTATGGTGAAGATGGATTTAAGATACTATTTAAGTATTATGCTAATAGTGTATAATGAGTGGTAGTATCACTTTTGAGTGTTATACATGATCATTATGGCATACATTATATACCATCATTACTCCATCTTACGATAGAGTAATCTTCATACTGTAATGTAAATATATATACACACACAAAAAAACACAAACACATTCTTTTCAAAACCAATATACATTGAGAACTACGAGACCCACATAAGACATTGTACGTAGTGCATTGATGATTTAATAAGAGAGAGAAAGATAGTGGGACAGACTGTTATATCTATTACACTTATAGCAAAAGTTATAGGTTGATTATGTAGTTATTTCAGTTCTCAACATATTTACCATATTTGTAGTTTTGATGACTTTTACTCTTTGTGTAGGATCTTTAATGTTTAAGGAGTATGTTCCAATATTTTACTTTGAGTAAAGTACAATTTCCATCCATGTGGTTTGCACCGGATGACACTTTCAGTCTCTAAGTGCCAAAATTGACCATTCTCGTCCCTATGGTTGTCGATTTAGATCAATAACATCCTTTTTGCAAACGACCATTCACCCTTGGGCGTTTTGCGCCATGTGACAGCCCAGTCAGCAATGGGGCATTATTGGACGTTTTTTAAAATGGGTGTAGTGGGGATGGGGCAGCATTATGTTTTGTAATACAATAAAATTAAAAAAAAAACTTAAAATTCTTATTGGCCAATTAATGCAAACTGAAAAATGATTGGACAACCATTCCCCCATCCAGCATTTTTTATAAAACGCCCAAACAAAAAAGAAGCCAAACACGCCCAAGCGTAATGGTTACGCGACGTTTTTTGGGGTGATTGGGCAAAGAAAACGCCCATTTTGTTTGCCACTACGATTGGTCTTACGAAGACAATAAAACACCACTACTCATAACAGACACATAAAAGCAAATCCCCAACTCAAATGAATTTGCGTTTCCTTCTTCTATAATATATTGTATTCATCTCTAAATCGATGAAGAAGCCACCTCCATCATGAACCCGCTGTTTGTACAGTGAACCCTACCCGGTCGAATGTTGCTGGAGATCTTTGTTTACCTTTTTGTTGTTAGTTTTATCATAAAAGGAAGATGACCGGCACACCATTTTTAAACTACACCCAACCACCACTTAAGCCACCAAACAACCGGACACCTTCACATGTGAAAAACCACCTCTGCCACCACATTCCTCCACGTAAAACCAACGACTCAACCACCATGCAAACCACCACCGGGGAAATCACCACCACCGTATAAACCTGCACCACAACCAAAAACCCAAATATAAGGCTAGACGGTATGGGGGGACGTCCCCCTCCGTCCTGGATCATCGCCGACCCAAACATCACACCCCCTGTAGGAACTAGGTTCACTTTTTAATAAAAAATATTACAAAATATATAATAACGAGACTCTCGTTATTTGTGGAAAATTATTTTAGTACAACACCGGTTATGTAAACTAGATAAATAAATGTAATATACAATTTAATTGTACCAATCTTGATTCAAGTCGATGTCTTTGGAAACTTCAACCGCACCTATGAGATCGAAACTCCGCTGCAAGACAAGCAAAATTGTAGACGGTTTTGGTTGAGGGACGTGTTCAACACGCTTCCCTTAAAACAGATTCCGCGCCTCCTCTCAGACGGTTCTGTCTCCCAGGGTACAACAACCAAAGCAGTAGTTGTACTGCCGGAGATGGCACTCGTGCCCGAGGTTACACCGGGTATGATGGTGTTCATAAAATAGGAAATATTTTGAAGTGTAAAATAATAATTTAGAGAATACATTTCTCTAAATTTTTATCCAACAAAGACAACCTACATGTGTGTATAAAATTTATATTCAATCTATCACCGAATGAACCATGTTTCCTATATTTATACACATTGTAGTTAACATATAATTAAAACCTATTTAATCTTGTAGTTAATACAATATTAAACAAGATAATTAATCCTGTAACTACAAGACCATAAAATGGTTCTAATTGCATTAAAATGGAGTTGAAGTGGTCAACGTAACTGTCATATCAATTCATGACGATCTCTTAACTGACGGAGACTAGGTTGACTGATCGTGACCAGCGCGCAAGCGAGCTGCACACCATACAACCGGATCCACGCCTATGCGACCCGCGGGCCGCTCGTAGGCTAGTCGCGCCCACTACACTAGAACCCGCGCTATGCGCGCGGCACGCAGACCAGTGCGCCTAGTTACTATGCCAGATTTCAAGGATCTCACGCCATGCCATATGCAGTCGCGCGCCACACGGATGCCACTGCGCATACCAGGACGCCACCTGGTCATGCGCCATCCATACTCATGCGCCACTTGCATTCATCGCCATAGCCAATGACGTGCGCCATGCGCCTAAGGAGCTCGCCCGACCTGCCATGTATCTGACCACTCGCTCATGGGAAAAAATACCACGGCGGTGTGCGAAGTTCAAAGCGCACCACATTGGGCCTATAGCCCATGTCACGCGCGCATATGTGCAAGTGCGGCGCACCCTTTGGTCCCTACTAGTGTTTGCCTTTAAGGAAAACAATTTACAAGGAGTGCTCCTCCTTATATACCACTTTGAGTTTTGTCATCCCACCTATGTGGGACAAGTTGACAAAACTAATCCATTTTATTCATCTTTGTTTGTTCCAAACATACAACTTCAAGCTTAGATATCTCATTCATCTTAGCTCTATTTGGACATAGTTTGAACACAAACCCATAAATAATTATTTATACAACAAATATATAAATATTATTGATCTCCAAAATATTTAGTGAAAAACCCGTTTCAACTAAAATTTCCAACAATCCCCCACATGAATGGAGATCTATTAAAACACCCAAAATTCCCCGATAAAACCTCGACAGTCGAGTATTGCAGGATAGGTAGGTTTTGCCTTTGAACCTTCCTTTGTGAAGCATACTTAGTCTACTAGGGTTTTGTAGACGTGATGTCCTTGAACAACCCCCCATTTGTGTAAACGACAATATACATTCACACAATACTTTCCCTAGTCAGGCCATCCCCTCACTATCGTGTCCTATTATGGTTCTGGAACACTAGCCTGGTTCTGCGAGAGCTCTAGGATTGCGCACCCCCACAATGCCATTTGAAGCGACCCTACTTCTCTCTCACATAGGTGATTCCTTTGAATCATTAAAAGCATTATGGCTTACTATGATTTCGACAAATCAATTAGCCATATATTATGCTTAGCCTCACAACAATGTCACTGAATATTATAGGGATGGACTAGGACGTATTTAAACACCCTTTTATAGTTGTAGGGGGATATATGAACACATACACTAGCTTATACATAAACATATATTCCCCCACAGTGACTACCCTTCGGTTCATGATTAAGTTGTCCTATTGAACCTAGATCTTGGGATCTCCAGTTAGCTAGGTTAGGTTTCCCTCATGTCCCTTTTCCATGGGCTTTAGTATCATTCCACAACTTGATCTCTTATCAACCCACTGGTTGTTGGATCCAAAATTATTTGTTGACTTTGCTAAGTCAACAACAATAATTTTGAGTTTAGATCAGTTGTTCTAACGTGTTCTTGACTCGCTAGTCACTTTTTCCTTTTAGTCGATTCATAAGACTTATAACTCGTGATCTCAACCTGGATCCAGTTATGTACCTTGTCTTTAGAATGACATGAAACTCAATTCATGGCTAGACACGTTTTCACCATGCCTTTGGTGTGTCATGATTGACATCTTACTAGATTTGAATCTAACCAATTTGCATTCGAGTCCAATCCACTCGATTGACTCCATATAACCATTGTGTATTCCACTTGGTCATGCGTTTGCAATATATGCAAGTCACCCCCACATTTAAGTGTAATTGGATAGCATCCAAATGGGGCGATGAAAGGTTCTCCCTTTCATTTCGAGTTTGAGAAAACTTCTCAACTCCCATTTCCACATTCAAAAATTCACCCCCACATTTAAGTGTAATTGGATGACATCCAAATGGGGTGATGAAAGGTTCTCCCTTTCATTTCGAGTTTGAGAAAACTTCTCAACTACCATTTCTTTATACCCTAAAGGGTTTGTTTCTTAAATGGTTCCTCCCCCCACATTGCTTGCATTTTAATTAACTATCCTTTAGGACTAAAATGAAGTTATCTTTATAGTTTTGTTTTAGCACAAAGTCATAACATATTTTGAATGTTTAAAGTTAATTTAATCTCCATCGAGCATATAAATTAACAAGTATTAGTCTAGCATGCTTTAGACTACAATACTTTAGCATGTGAACAGAAGATGCATCATTCCGCTTTTTCACAGCCTTAAGAGATAACGCACTATCTATTCCGAACATTCGTTTCTTAGTTTAGACACAATAATGAAATTTTATTTCACCATTCCAAAACCATCGGTTTTTAGGAAGGCCTCAAAACCATAGTTAACTTCATCCATTATGACCATAACTCGTTTGCCTTTTTATCTCCAAGACTTCACCATTGACTTCCTAAAGACTTAAACATAAGTCTTAATCTAAGTCACTTTGATGACAAATCTTTGTATAATATCACTTGAGTCTTGAGATATAGCCAATTAGATTGACTCTCAACAACAAAGCATTCACGTATGCCTATAGTAATATATACATTTACGTTGTTGTTTCATTAATACCATGTATTGGGATACTCTCACAAATTGAGGACCAAGCCTCCACATAGTTTAAACAACATTAATGGTGGTAGAAACATCTACAAGTCCATCACTATTGTAAATTTCCATTAATAAATTTTCTAAATTTATTAAAAACATTTACAATAATAACATATATTTCTTTCATATGTTATATTCTATGAAAAACTCACATGTGCATTTCCATGTTGATGCTCTCAACATTTGATGACATATCTCGTTTTCGTGCATTTCATCTCAAACCATTCACTACGTTTCTTACGACGCCGTTATGCATTTGATGTTTGATTTGTGACTTATTACATAAGTCATGATCACAACCCGCTCGTTGTGTTTGTGTAAAATACTATTTACACTTTGTACCAAAATGTGTATCCTTTTGACAAATTATTAGTTGTCCAAAATAAATATTTATCTTTTATTATATTTAATCCATTTGCTTATGTGAAATAAACCCAAACGATAGTCTACCATTTATAATAAAATAAAAGTGGACAAAAAATGGATACACTAAAGATGTCTAAACATCAAATGCCAAAGTGTTATTATCTTCAACACTTTTGATCGAAATAAACGCAATTATTTCATTCGGTGTCATGTTTTGAGGTACTCCCTCATCTTGGAACTCTAAACATGAATAATCACAAGTGGTCCAAAAATATAAAGTTGTTTACAATTAACTACTCGCAAGTAGTTAAGCAACTTATTATGTCTATAATAACATCGAGTTGTTTTTCACTAAATAGTCTTTTCGAGACTATTATATGGTTCAAGACGTTATACTTCTCGTGGAAGTATATCGAGTCACTTATAATTCACAAAGACATGTTTTAGTCGTTCAAGACATTTCTCGTTTTGCTAGTGTTTTAAAAATAAACTATATATTTATGTTTTGATTAAAAATCAAGACAATAAACTTATAATAGTTTATTAAATAAAACAATTTCAAACTCGCTCGTTTGAAAAATAAAACGAATACATTTGTTCACTTTTGGTTTATATAAATGAACGTTTTCTAACACGCTCTTTAGAAATGAACACAAATCTTTTCTAACACGCTCGTTAGAAAATATATAAAACGATTACAAATCATCTTAAATAGTTTATCATAGTTAACCCGGTTCTAACCCGCTCGTTAAAATTAAGGATTGCAAATCGTTAAAATAGTTGGTTATAAGATAAACCAATTCTAATACGCCCATTAGAAAATTAAACGATTATTTATTGCCATAAGCCGTTTTTGGTTTATATAAAATAAACGTTTTCTAACCCGCTTGTTAGAAATAAATAATTGACAAAGTCGTTAAATCGTTTCTAACACGCTCGTTAGAAAATAAACAACTATCAAACGCTTTAAATCGTTTCTAACACGCTCGCTAGAAATAATCGATTACAAAATTTGTTTCCAAGTTTATAAAAAAAATTATAAACCTATTTCTAATATGCTCATTAGAAATAAACAAATAAAAATCGTTTAAACGCATGTGGAAAAATCCGTTTCTAACTCGCTCGTTAAAAATTTAATAGTTTAGACGAAACCGTTACAAGGTTTATTATCCAAAATAATTGTCTCCAACACGCTCGTCGGTAATTATTTGAAATAATAATATTTTCTAACATGCTCGTTAGAAAATCTAAACGTATATTTTCTAGCACGCTCGTTAGAAAATCTAATCGTCTTTTAACAAGTTAGTTCTACACAATAATCGTATCTAACACGCTCATTAGATATAAAAGATGATATTAAAACTTATTATTCGATAAAATTCTAACATGCTGGTTAGAGATATAAAAAGTTTTAATCTTGTTATTCTTCAAGCATCAACATTTCTAACACGCTCGTTAGAAAATATTAAAACTAGTTAAAATAATTACTTTCTAATATGCTCATTAGAAAATATAAATATTTAAGTCTTTTAAAACCAACATTAATATATCAATTAAGGTTACTAAAAGCTTATTATTAAGAAATTAAACGTTACAAAAACATTTGTAAGGGGTTACAAAATAAATTTTTCTAATACGCTCATTAGAAAATTTAGTATTTCAAAACATATTAAAATACATTTTATTTTGTATATGGTTCGGTTTATCTAAACACGAACAAGAAATCCATGAACTGTACACTTGAATCAAAACAGTCGTTTTGCAACCCAGTATTCGGATTAAAGATTGTACTCCAATCGTAAAATTAATCCAACTCGTTGTACTAAATAAATATTTCCCAAAAAATATTTTCAAGATTTTAACAAAAATCCCAATTAATATTTTAAACTTTCGTGAACCTAAATACTTGTAGAGAAGGGATTTAAGATTGTAGCAACAATCTTCACGAAAGTCTGTTTTAAGATTGTAGGAACTAGGTTCACTTTTTAATAAAATGTATTACAAAATATATAATAACGAGACTCTCATTATTTATGGGAAATTCTTCTAGTACACTACCAGTTAAGTAAACTAAATAAATAAATGTAATATACAATTTAATTGACTAAATAAATAAATGTAATATACAATTTAATTGTACCAATCTTGATTCAAGTCGATGTCTTTGGAAACTTCAACCGCACCTACGAGATCAAAACTCCGCTGCAAGACAAGCAAAATTTTTGATGGTTTTGGTTGAGGCACGTGTTCAACACACTTCCGTTAAAACAGATTCCGCGCCTCCTCTCAGACGGTTCTGTCTCCCAGGGTACAACAACCAAAGCAGTAGTTGTACTGCCGGAGATGGCACTCGTGCCCGAGGTTACACCGGGTATGATGGTGTTCATAAAATAGGAAATATTTTGAAGTGTAAAACAATAATTTAGAGAATACATTTCTCTAAATTTTTATCCAACAAAGACAACCTACATGTGTGTATAAAATTTCTATTCAATCTACCACCGAATGAACCATGTTTCCTATATTTGTACACACTGTAGTTAACATATAATTAAAACCTATTTAATCTTGTAGTTAATACAATATTAAACAAGATAATTAATCTTGTAACTACAAGACCATAAAATGGTTCTAATTGCATTAAAATGGAGTTGAAGTGGTCAACGTAACTGTCATATCAATTCATGACGATCTCGTAACTGACGGAGACTAGGTTGACTGATCGTGACCAGCTCGCAAGCGAGCTGCACACCATACAGTCGGATCCACGCCTATGCGACCCACGGGCCACTCGTAGGCTAGCCGCGCCCACTACACTAGAACCCGCGCTATGCGCGCGGCACGCTGACCACTGTGCCTAGTTACTGTGCCACATTTCAAGGATCTCACGCCATGCCATATGGAGCCGCGCGCCACACGGATGCCACTGTGCATACAAGGACGGCACCTGGTCATGCGCCATCCATACTCATGCACCACTTGCATTCATCGCCATAGCCAATGACGTGCGCCATGCGCCTAAGGAGCTCCTGTCGCATCATGTCATGGCATCCGCCTACGCCACCCAAGGGTGCGCCATAAGCGGACCTGCCGTGTATCTGACCACTCGCTCATGGGCAAAAATACAATGGCGGTGTGCGAAGTTCAAAGCGCACCACATTGGGCCTATAGCCCATGTCACGCGCGCATATGTGCAGGTGCGGCGCACCCTTTGGTCCCCACTAGTGTTTGCATTTAAGGAAAACAATTTACAAGGAGTGCTCCTCCTTATATACCACTTTGAGTTTTGTCATCCCACCTATGTGGGAAAAGTTGACAAAACTAATCCATTTTATTCATCTTTGTTTGTTCCAAACATACAATTTCAAGCTTCGATATCTCATTCATCTTAGCTCTATTAGGACATAGTTTGAACACAAACCCATAAATAATTATTTAGACAACACATATATAAATATTATTGATGTCCAAAATATTTAGTGAAAACCCCGTTTCCACTAAAATTTCCAACAATCCCCCACGTGAATGGAGATCGATTAAAACACCCAAAATTCCCCGATAAAACCTTGACGGTCGAGTATTGCAGGATAGGTAGGTTTTGCCTTTGAACCTTCCTTTGTGAAGCATACTTAGTCTACTAGGTTTTTGTAGACGTGATGTCCTTGAACAACCCCCCATTTGTGTAAACAACAATATACATTCACACAATACTTTCCCTAGTCAGGCCATCCCCTCACTATCGTGTCCTATTATGGTTCTGGAACAGTAGCCTGGTTCTGCGAGAGCTCTAGGATTACGCACCCCACAATGCCATTCGAAGCGACCCTACTTCTCTCTCACATAGGTGATTCCTTTGAATCATTAAAAGCATTATGGCTTACTAAGATTTCCACAAATCAATTAGCCATATATTATGCTAAGTGTAACACCCCGTGTTTCGAAAGTCAAAGTCAAAGTCAAGATTGAAGTCAAAGGAAGACAAGGTTGCTAATTGCGATATGTCCCTCCTTGCTCAATTCCTATTTTGACTTCTTTGACTTGTAATTAGTCTATTTTGTTTTCGCTTTAGTTGTATTATGTGGAGTATCTATTAATAACCGCATATTAATCGCTATTTATCACATGTTTAATCGCTTTATCGCCATCGCAATCGCACTCGCAACTTGAAATTACGCATTTTGGTTATTGTATACGTGTGTGTGTGCCTTATGTGTTACTTGTGCATGTTTAAATTACGTTATGTGTGGTAATCAATCGAATTGCAATCGAAACTCAAACGCAATTGAACTCAATCGCAATCGAAACAGTATGATAATTGGTAAAGAAGAGATAGTGCGAGATATGAGTAGTTGGGATTAAAAGTAATTTGACTAGGAAACTCTATCGCATCGCAACGCTCGCAATCGAAATCGAAACATCAAAACTTGTCACACCGAACACTCGAACGAGGTGACTGATCGACCAGGCGACCAGCCGTTCGACCAGGCGAGCGATCGGACTGCTGTCCGATTGGACAGGCTGTCCGCACGGGCTGCCTAACCATTCAACCACCCCCTTTCCTCTTTGGGTAACCCTATAAATACCACTTGTCACTTTCATTCTTTCTACTTTTGGCAAGTGACGTCCGACCAGTGCTCCTACTCGTTTTTCCTTCGATTTCTCGCGATTCCGGTAAGATCTCGTCCTAAATCTTGTACTTCCTTAATCTACACGCACTCCTACACCTTTCTATCTTTTAAATCTTAACTTTTAACCGTGAAATCATCAAGATTTAAGGTATTCTATGATGACGTCATCATGTGTTCTTGAAGAACTTCATGTTTTGGCCTCAATCCACCAAGAACAACTTAGATCTAACCGATTCCCACATAAACTAACAAAGATCTTCCATAGATCTAAACATATTCACAATGAAAAGAAGTGAAAGATGGTTTCCAACTTTCTTTCAACTCTTTTACACTCAATGCACGCAAAACGATAGAATCAGAACTTGTGCCGGCTTGCTACTCATTGTTGTGGTTATGTTGGTTCAAGATCCGTATCATATCCACGAGATGATCGATTCCGGGTTAAACATGAAACATCGTCTCGAACCGTCAACTGATCGGGTTTGGGTGATTCCGATCCGATCAGGAGCACCAAGTATTGACGAGGTTTCTATTGCTTAACACGTTATCAAAACATCTCGATAAAACGACGAACTATCAAAACAACCAAGTGTAAGACGAACAGGTCAACCAGGACCGAGTGTCGTCCGAACGGTCTGCTATCTGAACGGACAGCCAAACCGCACGACTGGCCACCCGTGCGACTTGCACCTTGGACCCACACTTAACCATTTTTGCCAACATTTGAAATCTGAATGTTGAACGACTTGTTGTCTGACCGGACTACCATCCGATCGACCTGCCAATCGAATCATGAGACGTTTAAACTTCAACACTTAAACAATTTTCAACATGTTCAATGCACAAAGGATGCCACCCGATCGAACAACCGTCCGATCGAGTGATACCCTGCCATGAACATGTTCTCACTAAAGTGCCCAACTGAACGGGTTGCCGTCCGATCGAACAACAGTCCGATCGACCGACCTGAAAGGTAGAGATACTTCAATGTTTTAAAAATGCTACAACGAAATCTTCAAAAGTCAAGCCATCATAACAAACACATCCTTCTCAAAGGAAGAAACAATCCACTCGAACAGTCATCCGACCGGACTACCAACCGCACGACTGGCTGTCCGATCGGACTACCGTCCGAACGGACTGCTGTCCGAACCACTTGTACCTTGCATCATTTTGCGCGTCACTCATAGTTATGTTATCATTCTGATCAGGCTAACCCTACTTTCTAGCGCTCCCTTCAATTCATCATCGTTGTGAGTATACTCGATCCCTTTTTACTTTATGCACTTTTGGGTGTTACATACGTTACTTATACTAAATCACATCGAACACACTACGCAATACTTTAAAACGCTAACCGTTACCGCATGTTATACGTGACTTAATGAATGCTTGTTTGTTATATTTACACATGGAATGTTGTCTACCTGCCTTAGCAACAATAGTACTATTAGTTTGGACTCAGCACCCAATCACTCCGGGGTTGTTAAGGATAATTACCTACATGGCTCACAGTGGTGAGAATGTATCGCGAACTGCCTTGGGCAGTCAACCCGCAGTCATTGGTATCGATAGGTTCATGTCAATAACTAACATGCCTCATTTAACTCTGTGTACGTGCTGGTTATGCGTAACGCTTTCGAACTCTATATGCTATTATCAAACTTGTATGCTCACCTTTACACTATGTGTATTGACTTTTACTTTAACGTATGTGACAGGTGCTTAGGATGCTTAATTGCTTTCTGTGGTGTGAAATCGAGGCTAGGAAAGACCTAGGTCAACAATAAACATTTGTCTGTAATAAGAATCTGAGTTGTCGGAACAGAACAATTTGACTAGATCTTTTCTGTAATAATTGTATTATCTTATATGACGTGGTATGGGACATATTGCTTTAAATATTTGGTAAATATAGTTGTTATGGAAACTTCTGGACAATCTGTTTCGCTCAGTGCCATGCCCCGATGTTTCCGCCATCGGTTGGGGTGTGACAGATTGGTATCAGAGCCATAACTATAGGGAATTAGGCAAGACTCGACCTAGTCCAGGTCGATGTCTTAGAGACCTAGTCTATATTTAGGAACCAACAGACCGACTTGTGCATATCCGTTAGGGATTATGTATGAGCTTACTGCTATTTCTCGCTATTCTTGCCTATGCTACACTATCACCGCACTCGAATTTTCAAGTCATGAATGAGCAATTAAGTCGAGATTAGGTGTGAAAACAGCAAACTCTCGACTGAATTGCTTGATCAACCCACATTTTTATCTATAAACACGAGAAATTGCGTTGAAATAGGAGTGAAATCCATACTTCGACGCATAATTCTCTCCTATTTTATCAAAACAGGGACGAAGTTGTTAAGCCAGGGGTGAAGCCCTAACCTTGACGACTTGTTCCGCCTTTTTTTACAAAACTCTCACCAAAGTCTCGACGGACTCCAACGACCTGAAGTCACGATATGACTAACGGGATGCGTGCCAAACGCCCAAGAATCGAGGCAAAAGCACAGTCCTGGAGGTCAAATGTGCACAACAAGTCCTTGTGAATAGTTGAACCACTTTGGGTAGTCAAAGTCTAATAGCCGCAGACGATCTATTTCCCGATTTTTATGTGTTTCGATTCTGAGCCCGCAACTACTGACTCTGATGATTCGTCGATTTTATGTGCTTGTATGTGTGTTTACCTGTATATGTGTTTAAATTTTGGAGATTTATTCGATTTTTTGCTTTCACTTCGATCGACACGCACGACTAGCACTGCACTACTATCTCAAAACGCTGACAAATCACTGAATTGTGGACGACCTTATGCTATGTTATACGCTTATACTATACTACTCGACAAGTTATTCGCGATCGCTATTCTCGAATGGGCACGGGCTTTGAATGATAGGTTTCTGTATTCTAACTGCCTCTTGTGATTACCTGTTTATGTACTTCTGTGATTCTGTGCCTTACGTGCTTATGTGCTTCTGTGTTTATGTGAATCTGTGGTAATATGCCTATGTGTTTATGTGATGCATGTTTCACTGTGTTCTTGAGTTTTAGTAAGTATTAGACGTGTGAGGTGAGATTCGATTATGATGTGTCTAAGACCTATGACGATGTCTGTTGCAGACAATGTCAACTGGACCATCATCTGGACCCCGTCACCCATGACTCTCTCGCCAAGAACAGAGGGACAAACGCCTTGCTGCCATCCTCGTGAAGCAAGTGGCCAAGGTTGTGCCTCAGATCGTGAGTGAGATTTACGAGAACGTCAGCAAATCATCTGAGGAGTCTAGAACCGAAGCTCCTAAAGTTGCTACCAAGATTGCTTTCAGCTTCAAGCAGTTCAGGGCATGCGGTCCGAATGAATTCACTGGGGAAGATTGCCCGACGGCTATGTTTCAATGGTTCGATTCCATCAAAGTCACTCTGCGCCAGAGTGGATGTCTAGAAAATCTATGCACTCTAAATGCTACCGGCGTCTTCCAGTCCCGCGCATTAGACTGGTGAACGGCCGAGAGAAACAAACGCGGGAATGATGCAGCTTATGAGCTGACATGGGAAGAGTTGATGGCCATCATGATGGATGAATTCTGCCCTCCTCACGAACGCCAAAAGCTGGAGGACGAATTCTGGAATATTAAGCAGAAAGAAGGTGACAACGCTGCCCTGACTACTCGCTTTAAGCAGCTCAGCATCATCTATCCCTATCAAGTGAAGACGCCCGACATGGCGATCAAGAAGTACATCCGAGCTCTACCCGACTGTGTTGCGGATTTTGTGCATGCCGCAAAGACGACAACGATTGAAGAAACTTACTTGCTTGCCGCTGAAATCAACGACAAGCAGGTAAAAGCGGGTGTTTGGGATAAAGCTTCAAAGAGCCTGCACCAAGTCACCGCCGCACCTACTGCCGAAACCGCCGCCGCTCAACCGTCAAAGTCCTCGCGCCGCAAGAAGAAGAACAACAATAGCTCCAGCAACAAGAACTGTGCTGTCACCACCACTGCTGCTCCTCTTCAAGCTGTACAGGCTCAGCAGCAGCCCCATCACCTACCAGCACCAGTTACTTATGCACCGCCAGCCAAGCGTGCATACACAGGCCCCCACCCGGCTTGCCCAGCATGTTCTTATCATCATCCGGTGGGTCTCGCCTGTCGTTTCTACGCTCACTGCAACATGTACGGCAACTTCACCGCTAACTGCCGTACTGGTCCTCGTCAAGCCCCAGCTCAAGCCACTGCTCACCAAGCTCTGCTCCCAGCCCCGCAAGGCCAACAAACTGCTCAGGAACCCGCGGTCAACGCCCAAGTCTGCTTCGCATGTGGTGATCCCAACCACTTTACGAACATGTGCCCGAACAGGGTTGTGAAACAAGAGCCCCAGCGGCAGCAGCAGCAGCAACACCAGCAGCAGCAGCCTCAGCAATAGCAACAAGCCGCACGCGCCAGAACTTTCAACATCAACGTGCGCCAAGCCCAGGCTGACAACAATATGATCAATGGTACGTTCCTTATGAATGGTATTTATGCTTCATGTTTGTTTGATAATGGAGCCGATAATTGCTTTGTATCGTTCGAATTCGAAAAGCTTCTTAGTCGTAAACGCTCCCATCTCCCCTCGACGTTCGATGTTGAAGTCGCTACCGGAAGAACTGTCGCCGTTAACTCTGTTCTTCATGAATGTACTCTTGAGCTCAACAACCACATCTTCCCAATCGACCTTATTCCGATGCAACTCGGAAGTTTTGACGTCATAGTAGGCATGGACTTTCTTCGCGAAAACCATGCTGAAGTTGTGTGTTTCGATAAGATGATTCGATTCTCGCTCGCGAATGGTGATTTATTTTGTGTGTACGGTGAAACTGCTTCAAAAGGTCTCAAACTCATGTCATGTGTCCAAGCTAGCAAGTATCTCCGCAAGGAATACAGAGCTTTCTTGGCTAACATTGTAGTAGCGGAGAAGGAAAAGAAAGGAAAGACAGAAGTGAAAGACGTTCCTGTGGTTTGTGAATTTCCCAATGTGTTTCCTGATGATCTCCCAGGATTACCGCCAAGTCGTGATATCGACTTTCGTATCGACCTCATTCCTGGAGCCAATCCTGTTGCCAAAGCTCCTTACCGACTCGCACCGTACGAAATGCTTGAACTCTCGAACCAACTCCAGGAATTACTCGAGAAAGGCTTCATTCGCCCGAGAACCTCTCCTTGGGGCGCGCCAGTCCTTTTCGTCAAAAAGAAGGATGGGTCATTCAGGATGTGCATCGACTACGGGGAATTGAATAAGTTAACTATCAAGAACCGCTACCCTCTGCCTCGCATTGATGATTTGTTTGATCAGCTACAAGGTGCTACATGTTTCTCGAAGATCGATCTACGCTCAGGCTATCACCAACTACACATTCAAGAGGAAGGTATACCCAAAACCGTATTTCGCACCTTATACGGCCACTACGAATTCGTTGTTATGCCTTTTGGTCTAACCAACGCACCCGCAGTTTTCATGGATCTGATGAATTGCGTGTGTAAACCATATCTCGACCGTTTCATCATCGTGTTCATCGACGATGTCTTGATCTATTCCAAGTCGAAAGCCGAACATGCGCAGCATCTACGTTTGGTTCTCGAGCTACTCCAGGGGAATCGACTCTATGCCAAGTTCTCCAAGTGTGAATTCTGGTTGGAGGAGGTTCAGTTCCTGGGTCACATCGTAAATAGTCAAGGTATCCACGTTGATCTGGTGAAGATCGAAGCAGTTAAGTGTTGGATTACACCTAAGAACCCGTCTGAAGTCCGTTCTTTTCTCGGACTAGTGGGCTATTATCGACGATTTATCAAGGGGTTCTCAAAAATCGCTGTGCCGCTTATCGCTCTCACGCATAAAGACAAGCCTTTTGTTTGGGGAACTGAACAAGAGTCTGCCTTTCAAACCCTCAAGCACATGCTTTACAATGCTTATGTCCTCACATTGCCTGACGGAAACGACGATTTCATTGTCTATTGTGATGCTTCCAACCTTGGTCTTGGTTGTGTTCTTATGCAGCGGGACAAGGTTATAGCTTACGCATCTCGTCAGCTCAAAATCCACGAGAAGAACTATACAACCCATGACCTCGAGCTAGGCGCAGTTGTTTTTGCGTTAAAGATTTGGCGACACTACCTGTATGGTACCAAGTGTACGATCTTCACCGATCATAGGAGCCTAAAACATATCTTTGATCAGAAAGAACTTAATATGCGTCAACGCCGATGGATAGAACTTCTCAACGATTACGACTGTGAGATTCGTTATCACCCAGGCAAAGCAAATGTTGTTGCCGACGCTCTTAGCAGACGAAGTTATTTGCTCAACATTCGTAATACTCAAGCCCAATACGATCTCGAAACTCTCATCCGCGAAGCTCAGCATGCATGTTTTAATGAACGCACTCTGAAGAAGGAAAAAATCTACCACGATGGAGCCCAGCTTGTGAATAAGTCGAATGGGATATTCCACTTTCTTGACCGAATTTGGATCCCTAAACGGACCGATTTACGAAAGATATTGATGGACGAAGCCCACAAATCCCGGTATTCTATTCATCCCGGTGCCGACAAAATGTACCAGGATCTTCGCTACAAGTACTGGTGGCCGGGCATGAAAAGGGATATTGCTCTCTACATTGGAAAGTGCCTGACTTGTGCAAGGGTCAAGGCTGAACACCAAAGGCCCTCTGGCTTACTCGAACAACCGCCTATCCCTATGTGGAAGTGGGAGAGTATAGCTATGGATTTCATAACAAAGCTTCCGCACACGTCATCAGGTCACGACTGCATCTGGGTTGTCGTTGACCATTTGACCAAATCTGCTCACTTTTTGCCAATACGGGAAGACTACAAGGTAGAACGATTAGCCCGAATCTACACCAACGAGATCATTTGTAATCATGGGACGCCTCGTGACATCATCTCTGACCGTGATGCTCGGTTTACCTCGTGACTGTGGGAAACGTTTCAAGCGGCTCTCGGTACTACGCTTAACTTAAGTACCACATTCCACCCTCAAACCGATGGTCAGACTGAAAGAACGATCCGTACTCTTGAAGACATGCTCCGTTCGTGTGTTATAGATTTCGGTGGTAATTGGGATGCATACCTGCCGTTAGTCGAATTCTCATATAACAACAATTATCATTCCAGATTCAAATGGCACCATTCGAGGCTTTATACGGAAGAAAATGTCGATCGCCTATTGTGTGGCACGAGATCGGTCACTCGTAACTAACCGGTCCCGAGCTATTGCAAGAGACAACTGACAAATTCCTCCAAATTTGAGACAACTTGTTGAAAGCTCGAAGTCGACAGAAAAGTTACGCCGATAGGCGACGCAAGCCCCTTGAATTTGACGTTGGCGACTACGTACTCCTAAAGGTATCACCTTGGAAGGGTGTGGTCAGATTCGGCAAGAAAGGGAAACTAGCGCCTCGATATGTTGGACCTTTTATGATTCTGGAAAAGATCGGAAAGGTCGCCTACAGACTCGAACTACCGGAGGAACTTAGTAATGTCCACCCGACTTTCCATGTGTCAAACCTCCGAAAGTGCCTGGCTGAGCATGATTTAATTGTACCCCTCGATGACCTACAAGTAAACGAAACACTACACTTCGTGGAGAAGCCTGTCAAAATCATGGATCGCCAAACCAAGCAGCTCAGACACTCGCGCATTCCTATTGTGAAAGTCCTATGGGAAGGCAAACGAGGCACAGAGTTCACTTGGGAACTCGAAAGCGAAATGAAGGCGAAGTACCCACAGTTATTTGTTACGGCTTCGGCCTAATTTCGGGACGAAATTCCCTCAACTAGGGGAGGCTGTAACACCCCGTGTTTCGAAAGTCAAAGTCAAAGTCAAGATTGAAGTCAAAGGAATACAAGATTGCTAATTGCAATATGTCCCTCCTTGCTCAATTCCTGTTTTGACTTCTTTGACTTGTAATTAGTCTATTTTGTTTTCGCTTTAGTTGTATTATGTGGAGTATCTATTAATAACCGCGTTATCGCCATCGCAATCGCAACTCGAAATTACGCATTTTGGTTATTGTATACGTGTGTGTGTGCCTTATGTGTTACTTGTGCATGTTTAAATTACGTTATGTGTGGGAATCAATCGAATCGCAATCGAAACTCGAACGCAATCGAACTCAATCGCAATCGAAACAGTATGATAATTGGTAGAGAAGAGATATTGCGAGATATGAGTAATTGGGATTAAAAGTAATTTGACTAGGAAACTCTATCGCATCGCAACGCCCACAATCGAAATCGAAACATCAAAACTCGTCGCACCGAACACTCGAACGAGGTGACTGATCGACCAGGCGACCAGCCGTTCGACCAGCAGACCGATCGGACTGCTGTCCGATCGGACAGGCTGTCCGCACGGGCTGCCTAACCATTCGACCAGCCCCTTTCCTCTTTGGGTAACCCTATAAATACCCCTTGTCACTTTCATTCTTTCTACTTTTGGCAAGTGACGTCCGACCAGTGCTCCTACTCGCTTTTTCCTTCGATTTCTCGCAATTCTGGTAAGATCTCGTCCTAAATCTTGTACTTCCTTAATCTACACGCACTCCTACACCTTTCTATCTTTTAAATCTTAACTTTTAACCGTGAAATCATCGAGATTTAAGGTATTCTAGGATGACGTCATCATGTGTTCTTGAAGAACTTCATGTTTTGGCCTCAATCCACCAAGAACAACTTAGATCTAACCGATTCCCACATAAACTAATAAAGATCTTCCATAAATCTAAACATATTCACAATGAAAAGAAGTGAAAGATGGTTTCCAACTTTCTTTCAACTCTTTTACACTCAATGCATGCAAAACGATAGAATCGGAACTTGTGCCGGCTTGCTACTCATTGTTGTGGTTGTGTTGTTTCAAGATCCGTATCCTATCCACGAGATGATCAATTCTGGGTTAAACATGGAACATCGTCTCTAACCGTCAACTGATCGGGTTTGGGTGATTCCTGTCCGATCTGGAGCACCAAGTATTGACGCGGTTTCTATTGCTTAACACATTATCAAAACATCTCGATAAAACGGCGAACTATCAAAACAACCAAGTGTAAGACGAACAAGTCAACTAGGACGGAGTGCCACCGAACGGACTGCTGTCCGAACGGACATCCAAACCGCATGACTGGCCACCCGTGCGACTTGCACCTTGGACCCACACTTAACCATTTTTGCCAACATTTGAAGTCTGAATGTTGAACGACTTGTTGTCCGACCGGACTACCATCCGATCGACCTGCCAATCGAATCATGAGACGTTTAAACTTCAACACTTAAACAATTTTCAACATGTTTAATGCACAAAGGATGCCACCCGATCGAATAACCGTCTGATCGAGTGACACCCTGCCATGAACTTGTTCTCACTGAAGTGCCCAACCGAACGGGTTGCCGTCCGATTGAACGACCTGAACGGTAGAGATACTTCAATGTTTTCAAAATGCTACAACGAAAACTTCAAAAGTCAAGCCATCATACACAAACACATCCTTCTCAAAGGAAGAAACAATCCACTCAAACAGTCATCCGACCAGACGACTGTCCGAACGGACTACCAACCGCACGACTGGCTGTCCGATCGGACTACCGTCCGAACAGACTGCTGTTCGAACCACTTGTACCTTGCATCGTTTTGCACGTCACTCATCGTTATGTTATCATTCTGATCAGGCTAACCCTACTCTTTAGCGCTCCCTTCAATCCATCATCGCTATGAGTATACTTGATCCCTTTTTGCTTTATGCACTTTTGGGTGTTATATACGTTACTTATACTAAATCACATCAAACACACTACGCAATACTTTAAAACGTTAACCGTTACCGCATGTTATACGTGACTTAATGAATGCTTGTTTGTTATGTTTACACATGGAATGTTGTCTACCTGCCTTAGCAACGATAGTACTATTAGTTTGGACTCAGCACCCGATCACTCCGGGGTTGTTAAGGACAATTACCTACATGGCTCACAGTGGTGAGAATGTATCGCGAACTGCCTTGGGCAGTCAACCCGCAGTCATTGGTATGGATAGGTTCATGTCGATAACTAACATGCCTCCTTTCACTCTGTGTACGTGGTGGTTATGCACAACGCTTTCAAACTCTATATGCTATTATCAAACTTGTATGGTCACCTTTACACTATGTGTATTGACTTTTACTTTAACGTATGTGACAGGTGCTTAGGATGCTTAATTGCTTTCTGTGGTGTGAAATCGAGGCTAGGAAAGACCTAGGTCAACAATAAACAATTGTCTGTAATAAGAATCTGAGTTGCGGAACAGAACAATTTGACTAGATCTTTTCTATAATAATTGTATTATCTTATATGACGTGGTATGGGACATGTTGCTTTAAATATTTGGTAAATATAGTTGTTATGGAAACTTCTGGACAATCTGTGTCGCTCAGTGCCATGCCCCAATGTTTTCGCCATCGGTTGGGGTGTGACACTTAGCCTCACAACAATGTCACTGAATATTATAGGAATGGACTAGGACGTATTTAAACACCCTTTTATAGTTTTAGGGGGATATATGAACACATACACTAACTTATACATAAACATATATTAGTTATTCCCCCACAGTGACTACCCTTCGGTTCATGATTAAGTTGTCCTATTGAACCTAGATCTTGGGATCTCCAGTCAGCTAGGTTAGGTTTCCCCATGTCCATTTTCCATGGGCTTTAGTCTCATTCCACAACTTGATCTCTTATCAACCCACTGGTTGTTGGATCCAAAATTATTTGTTGACTTTGCTAAGTCAACAACAATAATTTTGAGTTTAGATCAGTTGTTCTAACATGTTCTTGACTCGCTAGTCACTTTTTCCTTTTAGTCGATTCATAAGACTTATAACTCGTGATCTCAACCTGGATCCAGTTATGTACCTTGTCTTTATAATGACATGTGTTAGGATCGGAGGCTCTCATGATTGTGTTTGTTTGTATATTTTGAACAAATCAAATAGACATGAACAGTTTAAGTGCAGCGGAAATGGAAACAAACTTTGTAAACACAATCAAAGGAGAAAATAGTATGATAAACAATTGCTTTCCATAGAGTCAAAAGATTTACAAATCAAAGCAAAAGATTACAGATATGCTCACATACTAAGCTCCCCCTCAGCCTGATGCCCCAAGGTTGGTTGCACACAAGATGAAAGGATTAGACATGAGGAGAAGAACTCGCTCAGTCAATCGAATGTAACAGTACAGGGTACTGTTACATTTATAGGCAAACCAAACCACTGAGGAATCTCAGCTGACGTCACCATGAAAGCGACGTCTAACAGCCTAACAACCTGTATCTACTGACCTTACGCAACTACTGATGTCCTAACAACTGATTATAAATACAATACAAAGCATGAGAAAACAACTGCTTCACGTTCCACTGTTGTAGCCTAAGCACTAATGCTCAACAACAACATCAGTGCTTTCTTCAAAGGTGATCAGTCTTTGAATGAGCAGTGTTTGTGTCTTCAGCAGCACTTGAGAGACAGCAGTAGATAGAGCGACAGAGTTTATCTTCAGCAGTCTTTAGGATTACATCAGCGTTTGGATCACCAGTTGTTCTTTTGAGCAGTACTTAAGGTTCATCAGCTGATAGATAACCACTGTCAAGGGGAGAGCAAAGTGTAAACTACTGTTTATTGTGAATCCTCTGTTGTGACCTGGTTTTGGCTTTACATTATCTGTTCCTCTGGTAGGGTTCAATCCCAACAATCTCCCCCTGGAACAGATAATGCCAAAACCTTTCATTATTCAGGACCTTTATTGCTCATCAAGAGTGCCTTAGCTTGTTCCTTGAATTCAGCTTCAAATTCCTTTGCACTCGGGTCATCCTCATCCCTACACAGTGAAAGCCCAAGGAGATCCTGCAAATCTTGAACACTAAGGCCTAGTGCTTCTTTCCTTGATATGTTCTTCACATCGCCATTGGCTCTGACCAAGGTCAATACGTGAGTCTTTTGATCAGACATCCACTTTAGTATTTTTAAGCCAAGTGGGTTTCTTGGGAGAGACTTATTTGAAGATGAGTTGAGGGATAATGGCCTTGAAAACAACTGCAGACTTTCAGACATTCTTTTGAAAGCTTCTTCAAAGACTTTGTCAGCTGCAGCTATATCTTCTGAAGTTTCTTGTTCAATAAGTTCTTGTCGTTCAGCTTCTGTCTTGTCTTCAGCAGTGTTTGGAGACGCAGGTTTGTTTAATGCCTTAAAAAGGCTTTGAAGCTTTGTTGAAGTATCTTCTTTTAGACCCATTTTCGTGATGGTATCTTTGAAGTACTCTGCTTCCTTTTCTCTTACCTCTTCTTCAGTCAACTGTTCTCCTTCATCTTGATTTGTTGCAAAAGTAGACCGGAACAGTGTGTCGAGGTTTCCCATCTTCTGTTCAAGCTTCATCATTTGTTCTTGCTTTTTAGAAGTGCCTGAAACAGTTGTCTTTCTTTTCTTCAGCCTTTTGTAGGCTTCATCAGTCTGCTGTCTTGACCACTTTGATATGGCTTCAGCAGAATCTATTTTTGCATCCACCAGCTCCTCTTTCTTTCTTTTATACTCAGCAGTGAAATCAGCAATGAGCTTTTTGAATTTGTTCCAGTTTGGAGGATTTTTCTTCTTTGTGGAATCATTCTTGATTCTGTCAATCCTCTCAGCCTCATGCTTTAGAGCGATTATTGGCCATTTTTCAAACTGTTTTTCTTCAGCAGGATAGAATTTTTCTTTCATAATGTAGGCGAGATATTGTTTTCTTAGCTTTTTGCGTTGTTCAGCCTTTTCTTTGATTAGTTCCTGTACAAATTCTTCTATCTGCTTTACTTTTGTTAAGTAGAACTCCAGTCTTTCAGCTGTGCCATCTTCGCTTAACTTATCTTTTTCACTATCAAATTTAGCTCTTGCTTTAGCCTGTCTTGCCTTGAGTTTGAGGTACTCATCCATATCCTCTGGTGGCATGTAGCCAATGAGTGAGGAGAATCTCCTTTTTGAAGGATCTTCTTCTATATAGAATTGCCTTATTTCATTTTTGATAGCTTCAAGTTCCAGTGGATATTTTGCAGCATTAGGATCATGTGTACCCTCATCGACAGAGATTGGCTTTCTTATTCTTTTGAAGAGCTTTGGCTGTGAAGTAGAAGAGGTGAGAGCAGTGGTGGATGACTGACTAACAGCTGTTGAGACAACTGGTGTCTCAACATCTGCTGTCATTACAACTGCTGATATGTCAGCAGTTGTCTTCTGCTTTAGAGCAGGAGATGGACGTGGTGATGTTGGTGGTGAATCAACATCTGATATGAGTTTCCTTCTCCTTTTTAATGAAGAAGGAGCAGATGATGTTTTGGGTGGAGCAGTGGTTTGTGGCAGTGATTGACTGACAGTGGTTGAGACAACTTGTGTTTCAATCACTGTTGTCATTACAACAGATGTTGTAACATCTGTTGTCTTCTGTTTTATGACAGGAGACAGTGGTGATGGTATGATTGTAAATGATGATGGTGGAACAGTAGTTGTAGTGGTGTGTGTTGGGGGTGTGAGTGTTGATGATATGGCAGCTGTTTGGCTACTGACAGCAGTTTTTGTAACTGCTGCTGTATCAGCTGTTTGGCTAACAGGTTTTGAGACCTGTTTTTCTTTTACTTTTTCAGGTTCAATATGAATGCCATGTTCAATTCCCTTTTTCTTCATTTGCTTCAATATCTCCCCCTTTTTGGCATTATCTGCAAGGGGGTCATCAAAGAATAGTAAGGTTGAGGGAGCCTTGCCAGTGGCAATTTGGATACTGGCCTTAATAGCCTTGATATCTGCTTGAGTATCCTTGAACCTTGATTCCATCATGTTGGACAGCATTTGTACTTGAATGGAATGCTTTTTGTTAGCCATTTGTTGCTGTGCTTCAAGCATGGGTTGAAAAATATTCCAAAGCTCTTTTGCAGCAGGTGCTTGTTGTGGAGCAGATGCTTGAGCAGGAACAGCAGAGGATTGTGCTTTCTGAGCTTTCAAAATCTCTTGCACCATCTCCTTTATTTCAGAAACTGATTCTTCAAGTTTTTCCACTCTGCCCGTCAATTCCTGATATCTTGAATCATCACCTACTTTAGTAGGATCATCTGAATCCCCACTAGTAGTGGTTATATCAATGTTTGATTTAGGAACTGAGTCCCAAAAATCATCCATTGATGCCCCTTGTTCTCGGTACTGGGGACTTCTTTCTTCGGCACTCGATAAACCTTTGATGGTACCAGTGGTTAGATCCAACACACTGGTGGTCACCGATGTTGCCATGGAAGAAATTGCCTTCAAGGGAGTCTTACTTATGAAACAACTGTCCAACTGAGGATCTGTTGATCCACCAGTTGTAGTTGCTGCTCCACTTGAACTACTGACAGGAATTACTTGTAACTCCTGCAGTGTAACCTCCTCAACTGTTGCTGGGATAGCAGAAGTATACGCATCAGACCCAGTCACCTGTGGATGTATACTCTCGGTGATAGGTGATAGAGAGGAACTGGTTTGTGTCTGTGCAATAGCAGCTGCATGCAACAGAGGTAGCATGGATTGTGGCATTATTATTGGTGAGGGGATGGGGGTTGAAAGAGACATGTCCTTGGGATCAGGACTGAGGAAGATGGATCCGAGTGGATTCAGAGCTTCATATTGTGGTGTCCCTGTGCTTACAACCTGATCCTTTTGTGAGGATGCAGGAGGAGTTTCGGTTATGGGTTGAGATCTTTCTTCCAACTGCTGTGAGGAAGTAGCAGCAGTGGTTTGTGGTGACTTTTGTGTTGTCACAGGCATTTCCTCTGGGATCTCATCTTCCAGAGTTGCCTTTGTTTTTGGTTTGGTGGGTTTTCTGGATGTTTTCTTTTTGGTCTTTTTAGTGGTGGCAGGTGTGGGTTTCAAAGCAGTGGGAGTGCTGCTATGATCACCTGGAGCAGTGGGCTCAGCAGCTGATACCTGAGGAGCAGTTGTAACCACTAAAGTCTGCTCAGGTACCCCTGCTTTTGTTTTTATTGGTGCCATCATCCTTGAAAATGTTTCTTTTGTTATGCTTTTTATTTGACAATGAACACCTTGTTTGAGCAAGTTTACATTTTTCTTTTCAAATTTTTGTTCAAAATAATAACTCAAAAATCTTGGAAAAAGTAAAAATGCTTGACTTTCAACGTTTTTCACCATGTCATTGAAAATCTCCTGGGAGTAGTTATAGTCTTTATTATTCAAAATAGCGTAACCCAGGTTTTGGATTTTCAATGGTATTTCGTTGAAAGATGTTGTTTTATTTGAAGCACACATCAAGAGTGTGTGAAATAAAAACCTGGGTGCAGATGGAAAATAACCCTTTTGTAGGGTATCTACCTTTGGTTCTTCTGCATAACCCCTTTTCACGAAATCAGTTTTCATCTCGACTTTTTCAAAAGAGAGTTTACCTTCCTGATCGTTGAGATTAAAGACTTCGGAGATCGACTGTGGGGTTATTTGAACTGCTTTGCCCTGTATTGAGGAGTTAATGGCTATGACTTTTCCGTCTTGTTTTTCAAGCGACGCCTTTTTCCAAAACTCTCTCTGGGTTTGCAGATATATGGGAGCATTCACCGTCAACAAAGTTTTGTACTTTGACCCAGTTAATGCATCAATGATGGTGTCAAAGGTGTGATTATCAGTAGGTTTTGTGAGTAAACCCAGATAATTGTGAGATTGTTTGAATGGTATTTCGATAGGTTCTTCGGCCGTTTGAGCGACCTCTTTGGAAGGTGATGGTGATGTAGGTTTTGATTTTGATTTTCCTTTTGACTTCGTCATTTTGATGAAGAAGAATCGGAGAATGATTTTGAGGGTTTTGAGAAGAAGGATTGGAAACTGCTATGAGAAGAGAATTTTTGGAATTCAATTCGACAGTGTAAAACCCTGTTTGGGGGTTTAGGGCAGGGTTTTATTTAAAAATGATCGCTGATGTGGCAGCGGTTATTAAGATCTGAGGGCTAAAAACTGACCACGTGTCAAACACTGATGAAACGGATGAAGTATGGAGAACAGTTGTTTTAAGAGCCACTGACGTATCAAGCATCAGTGGTTACAACGGTAAAAATTATGAGCAGTGGATGATTTTTACTATCAGTAGATAGCATATCAGTGGATAAGACACTGATTTTGAACATCAGTGCTTTTCAAGAAAATGAGGGATCAGTGGTTAACTTTCAGCAGTGGACAGTGTTTAGAGATCAGACGTTGGAACAAAACAGTGGTTAGGGTAAATGGTGCAAATCTGAAGAACAGGTGTTTCAGCAACAATTTTGAGGTTTTTCATTCAAGGTTTTGCCATATGTCAATTTTGAAAGACAATGGTTTAGTACCCCAGATGATGAAAACTTTTTACTAAGGCAAATCAATTTCGTTTAATATTTAATTAAATCATGAGTACCCTAGTAGTTTAAGCACAGTTTACAATCAACCTTTGATAAAAGTTTAGGAGCAAACCTGAGTTATGACATAATCTTAACACATATACCATTTCCTTTTGACCCATTTATGAGGACAATAATACCACCAAAAATAAGGTATTACCTCCTGTCAGGAGCTGAAACTATTGCCAACAAAAACAAGCAAAAGTTCCAAATATATCCTTACAAAAAAAATGAATGATATATCCTGATTATTCGAGAAAATCCTTTGGAAAAAAAATGATTAAAGGATTCTCTCAGAACAGCATCAAAAGGATTTGGTGTAAATTCAATAAAACACATAATCATATCATTCCTCAAGTTTTTGAAAATGGTCAGTGGTTTTGACAATAGTGGTAGGAAAACCTTGAACTTATTTTGACCACTGTATGGTACCATTTTCTTTGTCAGTTGATTGCAAACATGATTCTTTTTGTAATTCATTCACTGGAATCAAAAACCCTTTTCTGAACAGGTGAATGCACATAGTTGCTTAATGACCATTATTACCCTACACTTTGACTCTTCAGTGTTTTATGTTTATACTCTGTTCTTCTGACTTCAGAAGTTTTGAGATAAACACACTTCAGAGTTTTTGTGAATTTTCTTAATGTATTTTAACATAGTTGATTTTGTCCTTTTGAGGAACTCAACCTGTTTTCAATACATAAGATCAGAATAACTAAAGCTTTAATTTCCCTCTTTTTGTGTTAACAAAACAACAATGCTTTTATAAACATGGGTTTTGTTAATCTGAGGTTTGTACTTTAGTATTTAATGAAAACATCACATATTACACACCAACAGTTTAAATCAATTTAGAAAATAAGAATAATCTCATGGTTTAATCAGATATTGCTTTCAGATCTAGAAACCATGAGTGTCTTGTGCATGAATTTACATGTTGTGTGAAATTTGTGTGTCATATGACATCTTGGTCGATTTACAGAGTTTTTGAATAACCATTTTGAGCATGATTTACTTGATACTCTGTTTTTCAACAAGATACAACCAACCTTAGTATCAATGGATTTCGAGCCGAACTGTTATGTCAATTTGACTGTTAAATCGAAATTTACTTGATATCTGTAATCTTTTGCTTTGATTTGTAAATCTTTTGACTCTATGGAAAGCAATTGTTTATCATACTATTTTCTCCTTTGATTGTGTTTACAAAGTTTGTTTCCATTTCCGCTGCACTTAAACTGTTCATGTCTATTTGATTTGTTCAAAATATACAAACAAACACAATCATGAGAGCCTCCGATCCTAACAACATGAAACTCAATTCATGGCTAGACACGTTTTCACCATGCCTTTGGTGTGTCATGATTGACATCTTACTAGATTTGAATCTAACTAATTTGCATTCGAGTCCAATCTACTCGATTGACTCCATATAACCATTGTGTATTCCACTTGGTCATGCGTTTGCAATATATGCAAGTCACCCCCACATTTAAGTGTAATTGGATAGCATCCAAATGGGGCGATGAAAGGTTCTCCCCTTCATTTCGAGTTTGAGAAAACTTCTCAACTCCCATTTCCACATTCAAAAATTCACCCCCACATTTAAGTGTAATTGGATGACATCCAAATGGGGTGATGAAAGGTTCTCCCTTTCATTTCGAGTTTGAGAAAACTTCTCAACTACCATTTCTTTATACCCTAAAGGGTTTGTTTCTTAAATGGTTCATCCCCCCACATTGCTTGCATTTTAATTAACTATCCTTTAGGACTAACACGCTCGTTAGAAAATATATAAAACGAATACAAATCATCTTAAATAGTTTATCATAGTTAACCCGGTTCTAACCCGCTCGTTAGAAATTAAGGATTGCAAATTGTTAAAATAGTTGGTTATAAGATAAACTAATTCTAATATGCCCATTAGAAAATTAAACGATTATTTATTGCCATAAGCCGTTTTTGGTTTATATAAAATAAATGTTTTCTAACCCGCTTGTTAGAAATAAACAATTGACAAAGTTGTTAAATCGTTTCTAACACGCTCGTTAGAAAATAAACAACTATCAAACTCTTTACATCGTCTCTAACACGCTCGCTAGAAATAATCGATTACAAAATTTGTTTCGAAGTTTATAAAAAAAATATTAACCTATTTCTAATACGCTCATTAGAAATAAACAAATAAAAATCGTTTAAACGCATGTGGAAAAAATCCGTTTCTAACTCGCTCGTTAGAAATTTAATAGTTTAGACGAAACCGTTACAAGGTTTATTATCCAAAATAATTGTCTCCAACAGGCTCGTCGGTAATTATTTGAAATAATAATATTTTCTAACATGCTCGTTAGAAAATCTAAACGTATATTTTCTAGCACGCTCGTTAGAAAATCTAATCGTCTTTTAACAAGTTAGTTCTACACAATCATCGTATCTAACACGCTCATTAGATATAAAAGATGATATTAAAACTTATTGTTCGATAAAGTTCTAACATGCTCGTTAGAGATATAAAAAGTTTTAATCTTGTTATTCTTCAGGCATCAACGTTTCTAACACGCTCGTTAGAAAATATTAAAACTTGTTAAAATAATTACTTTCTAATATGCTCATTAGAAAATATAAATATTTAAGGCTTTTAAAACCAACATTAATATATCAATTAAGGTCACTAAAAGCTTATTATTAAGAAATTAAACGTTACAAAAACATTTGTAAGTGGTTACAAAATAAATTTTTCTAATACGCTCATTAGAAAATTTAGTATTTCAAAACATATTGAAATACATTTTATTTTGTATATGATTCGGTTTATCTAAACACGAACAAGAAATCCATGAACTGTAAACTTGAATCAAAACAGTCGTTTTGCAACCCAGTATTCGGATTAAAGATTGTACTCCAATCATAAAATTAATCCGACTCGTTGTACTAAATAAATATTTCCCAAAAAATATTTTCAAGATTTTAACAAAAATCTCAATTAATATTTTAAACTTTCGTGAACCTAAATCCTTGTAGAGAAGTAATTTAAGATTGTAGCTACAATCTTCACGAAAGTCTGTTTTAAGATTGTAGGAACTAGGTTCACTTTTCAATAAAATATATTACAAAATATATAAAAACGAGACTCTCGTTATTTGTGGGAAATTCTTCTAGTACAATACCGGTTACGTAAACTAAATAAATAAATTTAATATACAATTTAATTATGCCAATCTTGATTCAAGTCGATGTCTTTGGAAACTTTAACCGCACCTACGAGATCAAAACTCCGCTGCAAGACAAGCAAAATTGTTGACGGTTTTGGTTGAGGCACGTATTCAACACGCTTCCCTTAAAACAGATTCCGCGCCTCCTCTCAGACGGTTCTGTCTCCCAGGGTACAACAACCAAAGCAGTAGTGGTACTGCCGGAGATGGCACTCGTGCCCGAGGTTACACCGGGTATGATGGTGTTCATAAAATAGGAAATATTTTGAAGTGTAAAACAATAATTTAGAGAATACATTTCTCTAAATTTTTATCCAACAAAGACAACCTACATGTGTGTATAAAATTTTTGTTCAATCTATCACCGAATGAACCATGTTTCCTATATTTATACACACTATAGTTAATATATAATTAAAACCTATTTAATCTTGTAGTTAATACAATATTAAACAAGATAATTAATCTTGTAACTACAAGACCATAAAATGGTTCTAATTGCATTAAAATGGAGTTGAAGTGGTCAACGTAACTGTCATATCAACTCATGACGATCTCATAACTGACGGAGACTAGGTTGACTGATCGTGACCAGCGCGCAAGCGAGCTGCACACCATACAGTCGGATCCACGCCTATGCGACCCGCAGGCCGCTTGTCGGCTAGCCGTGCCCACTACACTAGAACCCGCGCTATGCGCGCGACACGCAGACTAGTTCGCCTAGTCACTGTGCCACATTTCAAGGATCTCACGCCATGCCATATGGAGCCGTACGCCACACGGATGCCACTGCGCATACTAGGACACCACCTGGTCATGCGTCATCCATACTTGTGCGCCACTTGCATTCATCGCCATAGCCAATGACGTGCGCCATGAGCCTAAGGAGCTCGCGCCGCATCGACATGTCATGGCATCCGCCTACGCCACCCAAGGGTGCGCCATAAGCGGACCCGCCATGTATCTGACCACTCGCTCATGGGGAAAAATACAACGGCGGTGTGCGAAGTTCAAAGAGAACCACATTGGGCCTATAGCCCATGTCACGCGCGCATATGTGCGGGTGCGGCGCACCCTTTGGTCCCCACTAGTGTTTGCCTTTAAGGAAAATAATTTACAAGGAGTGCTCCTCCTTATATACCACTTTGAGTTTTGTCATCCCACCTATGTGGGACAAGTTGACAAAACTAATCCATTTTATTCATCTTTGTTTGTTCCAAACATACAACTTCAAGCTTCGATATCCCATTCATCTTAGCTCTATTTGGACATAGTTTGAACACAAACCCATAAATAATTATTTATACAACACATATATACATATTATTGATGTCCAAAATATTTAGTGAAAAACCCGTTTCCACTAAAATTTCCAACACCCCCCCCCCCCCCCCCCGTCGTTGTCCTCCCCGCCACCCCTTAGCCGTTTGAGACGCAGCACAAAAGGACAAAATTTTTCATTGTCCCGTGTGTTTTGAGCATTTGAAGAAAAAAAATCTAAATTCATTCTCCCAAACCAAACGGCTATTTTTTAAAAATTTACCAAATTCATACCAAATATTATAAATATTCACCACTTTTACACCGTTTTTCACACCTTTTCACCCACTACAATCTCATATCTCTCTCACATTTTATAAACACTCTTCCCTTTTTATATAAACTCAACATTTTTATACCATTTTTTACCCACTACCACCCCATCTCTCACTCAAAATTTACCATGTCTTCACCTTCTTCACTTTCTTCACTTTCTTCATCTTCTTCGTCGACGTGGTATTCATCATCTTCGGGCGAGAATGACGCATTTTTCGAAAACATGACTATGTACGCGGCTCAGATCTTGTTAGGATATGAGGCTCTCATGATAGTGTTTGTTTGTTTAAAATGAATGATCAATGAATATGAAAACATGTTAGGTGCAGCGGAAATGAAAACAAACTTTGTAAACACAATCAAGGGAGAAAATAGTTTGATAAACAATTGCTTCACATAGAGTCAAAAGATTACAAATCAAAGCAAAAGATTACAGACATGCTTACAAACTATACTCCCCCTCAGCCTGATGCCCCAAGGTTGGTTGCACACAAGATGAAAGGATTAGACATGAGGAGAAGAACCCACTCAGTCAATCAAATGGAACAGTACAGGGTGCTGTTACATTTATAGGCAAACCAAACCACTGAGGTATCTCAGCTGACGTCACCATGAAAGCGACGTCTAACATCCTAACAACCTGTATCTACTGTCCTTACACAGACACTGCTAACCTAACCACTGATTATACATAAAACAAACAATTCACTAAACAGTTGCTCTCCCTTTATGTCAGTGCTTTACTCAAGGTTGATCAGTCCTTGACTGGGCAGTGCTTTATCATCAGTAGATAGAACCAGCAGTGTTGGATACCTCAGGGTTTTGATCAGCAGTTGAAGGACCAGCAGTAGTTGTATCTGAACAGCGGATAAAGATCATCAGTTGTTATAAATCACTTTCAAGGGGAAAGCTTAATGTAAACTGCTGCTTATTATGAATCCGCTGTTGTGACCAGGTTTTGACTTTACATTATATGTTCCTCTGGTAGGGTTCAATCCCAACAATCTCCCCCTGGAACAGATAATGTCAAAACCTGTCATTATTCTGGATCTTTATTACTCATCAAAAGTTCCCTAGCTTGTCTTTTAAATTCTTCTTCAAACTCTTTGGAACTTATATCATCTTCATCCCGGCACAGTGTAAGTTCAAGGAGATCCTGCAAATCTTGAACACTAAGGCCTAGTGCTTCTTTCCTTGATATGTACTTCACATTTCCATTGGATCTGACTATAGTCAATACGTGGGTCTTTTGGTCAGACATCCACTTTAGTACTTTCGAACCCAATGGATTTTTCGGGAGAGGGTTATTTGTAGACGAGTTGAGAGATGATGGCCTTGAAAACACCTGCAGACTTTCAGACATTCTTTTGAAAGCTTCTTCAATGACTTTGTCTGCTACAGCTATATCTTCTGCAGTTTCTTGTTCAATAAGTTCTTGTCTTTCAACTTCTGTCTTGTCTTTTGCAGTGTTTGGAGACGCAGGTTTGTTTAATACCTTCTTAAAAAGGTTTTGAAGTTTTGATGAGTTGTCTTCATTCAGACCCATTTTTAAGATAGCGCCCTTGAGATACTCTGCTTCTTTTTCTATTACCTCTTCTTCAGTCAGATGTTTGCCTTCAACTTGGTTTGACACAAGAGTAGAACTGTCTGCTGATTTTAACATTGTCATGAGGTTTTCAATTTTCTGTTCAAGCTTCATCATGTGTTCTCGCTTCTTTAAGGTGCTTGAAACAGTTATCTTTCTTTTCTTTAGCCTTTCATAGGCTTCATCGGTCTGCTGTTTTGACCATTTTGATATGGCTTCAACAGTATCCATTTTTGCATCCACCAGCTCCTTTTTCTTTCTTTTATACTCAGCAGTTAGGTCAGCAATGAGCTTTTTGAATTTTCTCCAGTTTGGAGAATTCTTCTTCTTTGTAGGATCATTCTTGATTTTCTCAATCCTTTCTGCTTCATGCATTAGAGCGACTATTGGCCATTCTTCGAACTGTTGTTCTTCAGCAGGATAGAATTTCTCTTTCATGATGTAGGCTATATATTGTTTTCTTAATGTTTTCCTTTGTTCAGCCTTTTCTTTGTTTAGGTCTTGTGCAAACTCTTCCATCTGCTTTACTTTTGTGAAGTAGAACTCCAGTCTTTTAGTAATGCCATCTTCGCTTAACCGTTCTTTTTCACTTTCAACTTTAGCTCTTAGTCTTGCTTGCCTTGCCTTGATTTTGAGGTAATCATCCATATCATCTGGTGGCATGTAGCCTATGAGTGAGGAAAACCTTCTTTTTGAAGGATCTTCTTCTGTATAGAATTGCCTCATCTCATTTTTGATAGCTTCAAGCTCCAGTGGATATTGTGCAGCATTAGGATAATGTATACCTTCTTCGGCAGGGATTGGCTTTCTTTTTCTGTTGAAGAGCTTTGGTTGTGATGTAGGAAAGGTGAGAGCAGTGGTGGATGACTGACTAACAGCTGTTGAAACAACTGGTGTCTCAACATCTGTTGTCATTACAGCTGCTGATGTATCAGCAGATGTCTTCTGCTTTTGAGCAGGGGATGGAAGTGGTGAGGTAGTTTTTGATGGTGATGATGGTGGTGGTGAGTCATCATCTGATATGAGATTCCTTCTCCTTTTTAATGAAGAAGGGGCAGATGATGTTTTGGATGAATCAATGGTTTGAGGTTGTAAAGCAGTGGTTTGTGATTGTGATTGACTAACAGTGGTTGAACCAACTGGTGTTTCAATCACTGTTGTCATTACAGCAGATGTTGTAACATCTGATGTCTTCTGCTTTATGGCAGGAGGTAGTGGTGGTGATGTGATTGTGGATGATGGTGGTTGTAGAGCAGTGGTTGTTGTGGTGGTGTGTGTTGGAGGTGTGTGTGTTGATAAAATGGCAACTGTTTGGCTACTAACAGCAGTTTTTGTAGCTACTGTTGTATCAGCTGTTTGTTTTTCTTTTTCAGGTTCAATGAAAACACCATCCTCTATTCCCTTTTTCTTCAACTTGATTTTCTCCCCCTTTTTGACATTATCTGCAAGGGGGTTATCCATGAAAAGAATAGTGGAGGGAACCTTTCCAGGAGTGCTATTGAGATGAGCCTTGATAGCTTTAATGTCAGCTTGGGTATCTTTAAATCTCGATTTCACCATGTTGGTCAGCATTTGTACATGAATAGCATGCTTTTGATCAGCCATCTGTTGCTGTTTTTCAAGCATGGGTTTAAAAATATTCCAAAGCTCATTTTCAGCAAATGCATGTTGTGCGGGTGCTTGAGCAGGAACAGCAGTGGCTTGTGCTTTCTGAGCTTTTAAAATCTCTTGCATCATCTCCTTTATTTTAGAAACTGATTCTTCTAGTTTTTCAACTCTGCCCGTCAATTCCAGATATTTTGAATCATCACCTACTTTAGTAGGATCATCTGAATCCCCACCAGTAGTGGTTATATCAATGTTTGACTTAGGAACTGAGTCCCAAAAGTCACCCATTGATGCCCCTTGTTCTTGGTACTGGGGACTTCCTTCTTCAGCACTTGACAACCTTGTTATTTTACCAGTGGTCAAAATTAACTCACTAGTGGTTGGCATTGGTGCTATGGACGAAGTTGCCTTCAAGGGAGTCTTATTAATGAAACAACTGTCCAACTGAAGATCTTTTGATCCATCAGTCGTAGTTGCTGCTCCACTTGAACTACCACCAAGAGTTATATGTAACTCAGGGGGTGTAACCTCCTCAATTGTTGCTGGGATAGCAGGAGTAGTAGCATCAGACCCAGTCACTTGTGGATGTATACTCTCAGTGATAGGTGGTAGAGAGGAATTGGTTTGTGTTTGAGCTATATCAGCTGCATGCAACAAAGGTAGCATGGTTTGTGGTAATATGATTTGTGAGGGTATGGGAGTTGAAAGAGACATGTCCTTGGGATCAGGACTGAGGAAGATGGATCCGAGTGGATTCAGAGCTTCATATTGTGGTGTCCCTGTGCTTACAACCTGATCCTTTTGTGAGGATGCAGGAGGGGTTTTAGGCAATGGTGGAGATCTTTCTACCAACTGCTGTGAGGAAGTAGCAGCAGTGGTTTGTGGTGACTTTTGAGTTATCACAGGCAGTTCCTCTGGGATCTCATCTTCCAGAGTTGCCTTTGTTTTGGGTTTGGTGGGTTTTCTGGATGTTTTTCTTTTGGTCTTTTTGGTAATGTCAGGTGTGGGTTTCAAGGCAGTGGTAGTGCTGCCATGATCACCTGGAGCAGTGGGCTCAGCAGCTGATACCTGAGGAGCAGTAGTAACCGCTAAAATCTGCTCTGGTACCCCTGCTTTTGTTTTTATTGGTGCCAACATTCTAGTGAATGTTTCAGGTGTCAAGCTTTTTATTTGAAAATAGACACCTTGTTAAGTAAATTTTCATTTTTCTTATCAAATTTTTGTAAAAAATAATAACTCAAAAATCTTGGAAACAACAGAAATGCTTTACTTTCAACGTTTTTCACCAAGTCATTGAAAATCTCCTGGGAGTAATTGTAGTCCTTATTATTCAAAATAGCATAACCTAGGCATTGAATTTTCAATGGTATTTCGTTGAAAGATGTTGTTTTATTCGACGCACACATCAAAAGTGTGTGAAATAAAAATCTGGGTGCAGATGGAAAATAACCCTTTTGTAGGGTATCTACCTTTGACTGTTCTGCATAGCCCCTTTTCAGAAAATCAGCTTTTAACTCGTTTTTGTCAAAGGAAGCTTTACCTTTCTGATCATCGAGTTTGAAGATTTCTGATAGTGATTGTGGAGTAATTTGAATCGCCGTACCATGTATCGAGGAGTTAATGGCTACTACTTTATTATCTTGTTTTTCAAGCGTAGCATTTTTCCAGAACTCTCTCTGGGTTTGCAGATATATGGGGGCGTCTACTGTCAACAAAGTTTTATACTTTGATGTAGATATGGTGTCGAGAATGGAATCGAAGGTATGGTTGTTTGTGGGTTTTTGGAGTAAACCCAAATAGTTGTGAGATTGTTTGTATGGTATTTCGATTGATTCTTCGGTCGTTTGAGCGACCTCATTGGAGGGTGGTGGTGATTTAGGTTTTGATTTTGATTCCGACTTTGATTTCGTCATTTTTGCGGAGAAGAATGAAGAATGATTTTGAAGATTTTGAGAAGAAGGGTTGGAAACTGCTTTCTGAAGAGAATTTTGGAATTCAATTCGACAGTGTAAAACCCTGTTTGGGGTTTAGGGCAGGGTTTTATTTCGAAAAAAATGATCGCTGATGTGGCAGCGGTTATTACGATCTGAGGGCTAAAAACTGACCACGTGTCAAACACTGATGAAATGGATGAAGTATGGAGAATAGTTGTTTTAAGGGCCACTGACGTATCAAGCATCAGTGGTTACAACGGTAAAAATTGTGGGCAGTGGATGATTTTTACTATCAGTGGATAGCATATCAGTGGATAGCATATCAGTGGATAGGTCACTGATTTTGAACATCAGTGCTTTTCAAGAAAATGAGGGATCAGTGGATAACTTTCAGCAGTGGACAGTGTTTAGAGATCAGACGTTGGAACAAAACAGTGGTTAGGGTAAATGATACATATCTGAAGAGCAAGTATTCCAGCAACAGTTTTGAGAATGTTCATTCAAGGTTTTGCCCCATGTCAATTTTGAAGGACAGTGGTTTAGTACCCCAGATGATGAAAACTTTTTGCTAAGGCAACTCATTTTCGTATAATATATAATTAAAACATGAGTACCCTAGTATTTCAAGCACAGTTTGCAATCAACCTTTGATAAAGATTTAGGAGCAAAACTGAGTATGACATGACCCTGACATATATATATACCATTTCCTTTTGACCCATTTAAGAGGACAGTGATACCAACAAAAATAAGGTATTACATCCTGACAGGAACTGAACCTATTGCTAAACAAAAACAAGCAAAAGTTCCAAATATATTATTCCAAAAAAATGAACAATATATCCTGGTTATTCGAGAAAATCCTTTTGAAAAAAAAATGGTTAAAGGATTTTCTGAGAACAGCATCAAAAAGGATCTGGTATAATTTCAATAAAATACATAATCATATCATTCTCAAGTTTTTGAAAATGGTCAGTGGTTTTGACAATAGTGGTAGGAAAACTTTGAACACATTTTGACCACTGTTTGGTACCATTTTCTTTGTCAGTTGATTGCAAACATGATCCTCTTTGTAATTCATTCACTGGAATCAAAAACCCTTTTCTGAACAGGTGAATGCACATAGTTGCTTAATGACCATTATTACCCTACACTTTGACTCTTCAGTGTTTTATGTATATACTCTTTTCTTCTGACTTCAGAAGTTTTGAGATGAACACACTTCTAAGTTTTAGTGAATTTTCTTAATGTATTTTAACATAGTTGATTTTGTCCTTTTGAGGAACTCAACCTGTTTTCAACACATAAGATTTGAATGACTAAAGTTTTAATTCCCCTCTTTTTATATTACCAGAAACACTAATGTTTTATGAACATAGGTTTTTGTTGATCTGAGGTTCATACTTTAGCATATTAATAAGGTGACATCACAATTTTCATAACAGCAATTGAGATCAACTTTGAAAACATGAGACAATTCCATAGTTTAACAAATATGCTTTCAGATTTGAAAACTATGAGTGACTTGTGCATGAATTCACTTGTTGTGTGAAATTTGTGTGTCATATGACATCTTGGTTGATTTACAGAGTTTTTGAATAACCATTTTGAACATGATTTACTCGATACTCTGTTTTTCAACTAAATACAACCAACCTTAGTATCAATGAATTTTGAGCCGAACTGTTATGTCAATTTGACTGTTAAATCGAAATTGACTGTCCAAGCTCTGATACCAATTGTTAGGATCTGAGGCTCTCATGATAGTGTTTGTTTGTTTAAAATGAATGATCAATGAATATGAAAACATGTTAGGTGCAGCGGAAATGAAAACAAACTTTGTAAACACAATCAAGGGAGAAAATAGTTTGATAAACAATTGCTTCACATAGAGTCAAAATATTACAAATCAAAGCAAAAGATTACAGACATGCTTACAAACTATACTCCCCCTTAGCCTGATGCCCCAAGGTTGGTTGCACACAAGATGAAAGGATTAGACATGAGGAGAAGAACCCACTCAGTCAATCAAATGGAACAGTACAGGGTGCTGTTACATTTATAGGCAAACCAAACCACTGAGGTATCTCAGCTGACGTCACCATGAAAGCGACGTCTAACATCCTAACAACCTGTATCTACTGTCCTTACACAGACACTGCTAACCTAACCACTGATTATACATAAAACAAACAATTCACTAAACAGCTGCTCTCCCTTTATGTCAGTGCTTTACTCAAGGTTGATCAGTCCTTGACTGGGCAGTGCTTTATCATCAGTAGATAGAACCAGTAGTGTTGGATACCTCAGGGTTTTGATCAGCAGTTGAAGGACCAGCAGTAGTTGTATCTGAACAGCGGATAAAGATCATCAGTTGTTATAAATCACTTTCAAGGGGAAAGCTTAATGTAAACTGTTGCTTATTATGAATCCGCTGTTGTGACCAGGTTTTGACTTTACATTATCTGTTCCTCTGGTAGGGTTCAATCCCAACAGATCTTCATGGCGGATGATGAAAACTCTAAAGCGTCGTCCCAACGACAAACTAGACGAGCAAAATTAAACTGAGACAAAGAAGGTACTTTACTTTTTTTTACCGTATATTTATTTAAATTTAAAAATGAATTTTATAAAGAATTTGATATATTTTTCGTTTTAAATATATAGCCGCCCACGATAAACTAGTGGCCGATTATTTTGGCGACGAACCTGTGTACACAGACGAGATGTTTCGACGTCGGTTCCGAATGAGTCATCGACTTTTTTTACGTATCACAGACGACATGGCCCAGTTTGATCCATTTTTCACACTGCGATACGATGCTAGGGGCAAAGGGGTTTCACTACTTCACAAAAATATACGTCGGCCATTCGCCAACTGGCCTATGGGTACGCACCCGATGCACTAGACGAGTATTTAAGGGTGTCTGAAAGAACCGCACGTTAATGTTTGCACAGGTTTTGCGAATGGGTTGTCAAATTATATAGCAAGAGATACCTGCAGAAACCAAACGCAAACGACGTTCAAAAATTATATCAAGCACTCGAACAAAGACATGGTTTTCCAGGAATGCCCGGGAGCATTGATTGCATGCACTGGCCGTGGCAGAACTGCCCTACTGCCTGGCAAGGACATTATACTCGGGGAGATCATGGTCATCCAACTATTATTCTAGAGGCTGTTGCGTCACAGGATCTCTGGATCTGGCATGCTTTTTTTGGTCTACCTGGTTCACTTAATGACCTTAACATCATATACCAGTCACAGATATTTGACGATGTAGTGGCGGCACAAGTTTTACGGTTTCAGGGGTGGAATACAGGCGGGGTTACTACCTTGTAGATGGAATATACCCAACGTACTCGACAATCGTTAAAACTATTCCGCACCTGACAGACGATAAAAGAAAAAAAATTTGCGAAGTATCAAGAGGGTGAGAGAAAAGATATTGAATGGGCTTTTGGGGTTCTGCAAAAAAATGGCATATCATTGAACATCCAGCATGTTCGGCTACACCAAAGAGGTTACGACACATTATGTACGCTTGTATTATCCTTTATAACATGGTCATTGAAGACGAAGGTAGAGCAATATGCGAGTACGACGAAAACGCGTCTACCAGAAATTCTGTTCCAGTTAGTTTGGAACAACAAGATTTGAACATGTTCTCTCTACGTAACGAGTACACACGTCATAACATACAAGCGGACTTGGTGGAGTACATTTGGAACAACGCTCAAAACAAACCAGACAACCACATGCAGGATGAAGACTAGTAGGTTTTTTAATATTTTTTAATGCTTAGGATTTTTTTAAGTTTATGTTTTTTATAAGTTTATGCTTTTTAAGTTATTAGGATTTTTTTTAAGTTTATGTTTTTTTTAAGTTTATGTAATGTTGTTTAATATTAATAAAAATATTTTCTTATTTTATTTGTTAAATGTTAAAAAAGAGGATGTTAAAAAAAAACAAGTAAAATGGTGGGGTAGAATCATCCTCCCATTTCCATTGTTTTTGTGGGATGAACCATCCTCAAGAGAACTATGATGTGCCGCCTAGGTGGCGGATCATCCTCCAAGGGAGGATAGTCACCATACCATGTACCCTAACCACTGTACCATTCACCATTCACCATACCCCATCATCATCTTTGTTTCTTCGAAACACCATGAAAAAGAAAGAGTAGGAGTGGTTGTCGTGTGATACTAGAGAGAGAGAGAGTGTATGTGTGTTTGAGAAGGTGACAACTGAAAGTTTGTATTAGGGTTTAAGGAGAGGATGATTTATGCAATTGGGGGTATACAAATCGAAATGACCAATTTTTTTTTGAAATTTCGTGGTAAAAGACACCTTTACCACGGTCTAGTAAATGTTGACTAATAACAAATGTTAACAGTGATGTTATTGACTCAAATCGACAACCACAGGGACGGGAATGGTAAATTTAGGCACTCAGGGATTCAAAGTGTGATCGGGTGCAAACTACAGAGACGAAAATTGTACTTAACTCTTTTGCTTTGTATGACATTAATATCATCATTGCCTTTAAATCCTTAACTCTTAACATGGAAAAGATATAATAATTAGTTTTGAAAATCAGAAATGGTATAGTATGTTTAGTATATCGGGAATGCTAAGATATTTAATGATTTGCCGATTTGAAGTTCATGTAGGAGATCAAGTCTATTGGGCTTTTATATGTTAAACGTAGGTCCTCCTCTCTCACTCAGACTGTCAGACATGGGAGCAATGGTGTAGGTTTGATGATGGGTAGTTTATCTTTATTTTTGGGGCTATTATGGTTTGTGTTTGTTTTATACGTTTTTATCTAGCTTCTTGCTAGTGTTTGAATAAAGTTGTGCCTTTCAAAAAAATGTTTAAAGGTAAATAAAACCAAGTAATTAAAGCCCTTTAAAGTGTCGACCATTAGCTAAAAGTGGGCATTATGCTGACCAAGGGTTACCATAAAGCAAAATTTCAATTTAAGTTTTCACTTGTTAGAAATTAATCACTTATTAAATATCAAAAGACCATTTCTATAAAAGAGTGTTTCGGATCTATTATGACATAGCCATGAGGCGCTCAACGGACCTTTTTGATCTTATAAAAACCTTTCTGACTTTAGATTGATACAAAAACGACTTTTTGTACAACCTAGTATATTTCAGATATCTTGTGCGGAAATCTTTGACTTGATGCCCCACCCGAGCTCTCCATACTCAATTCTATTATTCACGGTAAGTCTTCGAACAAAAACCATCTCAGCGATGACACACGAATTAGGTAAAGAGCTTAGAAAAGCGATTACTTAATTCCTCTTCCCTGCTAGTATCCCAGCCCACCTATTATGCCGAAACCGATAATGGGACATAGAAGTCAGGTGCGATCTATACATCTCGATCGGAAAAGAATCAAGAGAAAAAGAAAGAATCGGAATTGATCGATATATTTCTCGAAACAAACGAAAAGGAAACGAAAGATGAAACATAAATCATGGATCAACTAAGCCCTCTCGGGGACTTTCTTAATAATAAGAAAGAAGAACCTCATGTAAATACTATGGAATAAGGTATTTCATCCAATACTTTTAGGCTAATTTAGCCTATCATAAATTATTTTATAATATCGATAAAGATCGAAAGAAATACTTGCTTCAATGTTAGAAATGCTGATATTTGTAAGTCAATGGTTTCGATTTATGCAAAAGTAAATGTTGATAATGGTAATTCAATTGTTTGCATTTATGCAAAAGTAAATGTTGCTATTTGTAAGTCAATTGTTTGCATTTATTCAAAAGAGTGTATGCCATAATTGGCCGTCCCCCAACAACTAGTCCCATGGCTAACATAAAAGTAAATCACGTGTCTCAGAGTAAATTGGGTAGTGCCTGGGTTTGATCCTTAGACTTTTATAATAGATTCTCACCCCCTTATCAGTTACCACTTTTACAATAGATTCTCACCTCCTTATCGGTTACCACTTATGCAGAGATTCTTCAAAATGAGCATATTTGCCTTTATAACTAGAAATGTGTCATACCATTTGTGTTATTCAAGAAATTGCCCCCGAGGTTTTTTTAGTAAGGTTTTTAATATTGTTAGTTTATCTTCTGGGTCTATTGGCAAAGGCAAAGTCTTTAAACACCTTGGGAGGGGAGGTTTTGGGTTCAAGTCACACAAACGACAGGAATAAAAAGAAATTTGCAGTTCTAAAAAAAATCTTCTAGGTCCCAAAGTGTGGATTTAACTTCATCTTTAACTATGTTGTTAACATTGTATAATGAACAATAAAATGTCTCTTTGATCATTATGACATACATTATATACCATCATTACTTCTATTTACGATGGAATTAGTTTCATACTATACTTGTATATATACATATAATGAATGTGTACGGCTTATTGCATAAAATGAATTTCTCCACTATTCGTAACATATTCAGATTATTATCTGGAATTCAAAGGATATTTCATGCTTCTGATCTATATTATATGGATTATTGAAATTTATTTTTATTTGGATTATAAGTGTTATCAATTCAGAATACTTATGGTCTTATGGAAGAATCATAATCACAGATCATTAAATCAATAGATTTTTTTTTTTTTGAACGACAAAGGTTACATAACACTATCATACATGATGTTAGAATGGTAATTTCTAACGAAGCTTCAGAACTTGTACGGTACAAGCCTGATTATTAAAAGAAATGAGATTTGCGTTAAACCTAATTAGAGACTAAGAGTTAAGATTTGCATCTTAATCTTCTTGCGGGTAAATTGATCTTCCTAGAAACTGAAACCCTGCAATAAGTAACATCTGAAATTAGACAGACAACTTTTTGTTTGTCAACTCTCATTCCAGTGGCAATACAGCGGGTCAACGGGTTGGGCTACATGTCAAATAGAGTTCGGGTCGAAACATGTAATCTTTGTTGGAAATCAGGCCCTTGATCGAATACACAAACACCGGATGAACGAACTTGTTCGACTCTTTTATAAATTTATCAATGAAAAGCACACTAATAACAATAGACCTAACCATCTATTTATACTAAACCTATTCTGGTCCTAACCCAACTCGAACTCTATAAATACAAATAAATAAACCAACTAGATAAACTTATCTAATTCGAACTAACAATTATCCCTATAAAGACTCAATAAATAATTCAACACAATTATCTATAACCCATCTTTATCCTTATCTCTTTAATTCAAGATTAACGTCTTCAATCTTTAACTTCAGTCCCAAATGGGTCATACCAGATTGGCCAGACCCATAACATTTTTGTATTTAACAGTTTTCTTTAAACTTTTTTATAACTATTTATTTAGATGAGCTTAACCTTTTTTTCTAAAATGTTATTTTGGAGGTTTTTATCCATTTAAATACACTCCTAGATGACTTTGGACCCTGTTGACCCGAATTCATTTTAATTAGATCTTTTTGCTTAACCGGTTTGACCCCTTAAAAATAAAGCATAATCAAAACCAACCCATTTACAAGTAAACGGACCGAAGTTGCCACTTCTGTTCCACGTCAACAAACAAAATTTTACCTGGCCTACAGACTCATAACATCTGTAAATTTGATGATTGAGATCCCGCACCCGGATCGTTCTTCGTGCTGTCTAGCAGAAAATATCAAGAAACAAATTTATAAAGTTTTGACATGTAGAGCATAAAAAAGTTATAAAGGAAATAAAAGTTGTGTTGTAAAAGCTTACCAAATGGCAAATCCGTAATTAAAAAAGTTGCCCCAATAACAATGTAGCATAACAAAAGAACCAGACCTTTAAGGTAGTGAGAAGTTCCATCCTGAGGTTTTATTTATTTATTTATTTAGGATTATTTAGGATATATTTAAGATTGTATAAAAGTATATCGATTATTACGAGAAAGAAAGAATTACATGCAATGTGATGGCGGTGACTAAAATTCCTAGAAAAAGCGATCCAGTTTCAATAAGACGAAAATCAAGATCCATGTCGACATTGATTATCCACGCAACGATTACACTCAATGGGACCTAAATCACATTAAAATTATGATCAAAATGACATTTCCTGAAGAAGTGACATATCATAAGTACATTGACATATTATAAGATTGAACAACAAAAACTCACCACAAAAACAGCAATTTGAGTTGCAGAACCAAGTGCCACCCCCAAAGTTATATCCTGCATTCATAAAACTCATATTTTAATATATTATTTTAATAATAAATTCTAATATATTATTTTCAGCATACATACCAGCTTATTCTTAAGAGAAAAGATGATGGCTCCAGCATGTTCAGCTGCATTTCCGACAATTGGTAGCAAGATGATACTAATGAAGCTCAATGGCATTCCCCACGACGTTGAAGCAGCCTGTTTAATATATTAAATTCAAATAACTTATAACTTCTTTTAAAGATATACAGGAATCACAAATTTAAAAGCAAACCTATTACCTCAATGGTGTCCACTAAATATTCTGACAACAATGCAATGAAAGCGGTCATTCCCGTTAGCCAAACGATTGCACCCCAAAGCCCTATTACCGGACTTTCATCTTGGCTTGTATCCAGGTCAGCCTCTTCCTCTTCCTATATTTAATTCCGTCAGTTAATTGTACTGTACACGTGGTTCATGCATAACTACCAAGTGTTCTGTAACTGATTATTGTTTACTGTTTGGATAAACACCTTCTGCTCCTCGATATTTAATCACATAAACGCGTTGGAGTGCCTTGCGCTTTTGTAATCCAAAATTACCCTTCTTATAACATAATTCCCAAAAAAACATTCATTTTGGATAACATATCTATACGTTTCTTAAACAAGAAGAATTTTTGAGTAAAGTGCATTTTACGTCCTTTAAGTTTGAACCAAATTACAGGCGTCGTTCTTTAACTAACGAATTTACACTGGATGTCCTTTATGTTACTGTTTCTCATCAGGCGGTGTCCTTTTGTCCTAACCCCGTTAATTTTTTCTGTTAACTACTAACACGTGCCACTCACATGAGGGCATAATGGTCATTTTCACTTAAATTTTTGTTAATATATATTATTTTTATCTAAATTTGTTTTAGCAATTAAGTTAAAATGACCATTATACCCTCATGTTAGTGGCCCGCATTAAGAGTTGACATAAAAAATTAACTGGGTTAGGGCGAAAGGACACCGCTTGATGAGAAACAATAACATAAAGGACATCCATTGTAATTTCGTTAGTTAAAGGACAACGCCTGCAATTTGACTCAAACTTAAAGGATGTAAAATGCAATTTACTGGGAATTTTTCAAATATTCAAAATTCGATTATCTAAGTATTACAACTTCAAACAGTAGAAGCATATCCAAACACACCTTTAATTAGTTGCAAAGTTAAAAAAAATGAAGAATGAATTCATGAGCAATATACCTCTTGTGATTCAAAGATATCATTGTGGGTCCATAGTTGAAATGCAAGATAAGCAAAGTAAGCAAACAGCAAGACAACGGAACAAGCTCTGGACAAATATAGTATTGCTTTAGCAGTGTTTGACACATCAGCAGCGGGATTTTGATCATTTGCAGCAGCATATTTATACAGCAAAGGCATTATATTGCACAGCAACGCCAATAACAACAGAGATATATTCACATCTGATTGTTTCTGTTTCATCAATATAAAAGTTCAAGAACAAAATCATAATAATATACATCACGACACGACAGGTTTTGGGTAGTCATGTCAAACTCGATTATTAATAGGTTTGGGTTGACCTGTTTAACCCATTTAATTGAACAGGTCGACCCACCAACCCTTAAACTAGAGTAAAAAAATGAGTTAATTAAATATAGTCTACGCGATTTGTCAAAGTAACACATTTGGGATCCAACTTTAAAAAGTTGCATGTTTGAGTTCTTTAGTTGTCAACTTGTAACATCTTTGGGTTTAAAACTAACTTCCGTAAAAAAATATGTTAAATTTTGCAAAATGACAGTTTTACCCTTTTGACAAACCACAAGAACTTTTTATGTAATTTACAATAAGAAAACAAAACTCCCCTTTATCCCACCCTAGGTAACTTTTGCCTTTTATTTTGCTTTTTTCTTTTTGTCATTATTTAGTAAATTACATAAATAGTCCCTAAGGTTTGTCTATTTTTGTCATAATATAGTAAATTACATAAATAGTCCCTAAGGTTTGTCTAAGGGTAAAACTATCATATGAAAAACTTTGCATAATTCTTTTTTATCGAAGTTAGTCCGAAGATGTTAGAATATGATAACTACGGAACTCAAACATGCAATTTTCTGTTTAAAACCTTTTAAAGTTAGACCTCAAAGGCCTTAATTTTGACAAACCACATGGATAATTTATGTAATTAGCTCTAAAAAATTTACAAGTTCGACCCGTTCAGTCACACAAGTTTAAGTGTTTCCAGGTTATGGTTGATGTCGATATGGGTAAATATGTGAGTTGTGTTCAGGTTCATCAAGTCAAACCGACACGATTGACAGCGATAGTAATTTCCGCATTTCTCCTCACTTAGTGAGCGAAATACAAATATTATGAGATGGGATTTACCCTATCAAATGTTTGATCAGTTGAAATGTTTGCAAGGCCACCACAAAGGAGAGAACTTCCAAGGACCAAAAGTAAGTTGGAGAGAATGGAACCCAAGAGAGAGTACTTAACAACATCTATCTTGTTCTGTAACAATGCAAATATTGCAATTATAAGCTCAGTTGCATTCCCACATGTTGCGTTCAGTAGCCCTCCCACTGCAAAACATCACAATTATTTATTATTATTATTATTATTATTATTATTAACATGACAAAAAATTTACTTATGTTATGTCAGCATCATGCTTGGCATTTTTCATCCAATATGTCCAAAAATGAAAATTAAATGGTCTGGTCCTAAAGATACTTTTGGGTTCAAAAGATAACAAAATTTGTTTTGTAATAGTATTAATTAGGGTTGTAATCGGGTTGGGTTGACGGGTTGAATTGATGAGTGATGACCCAGAATATGACCCACATATATATTTATATGGGAAACACCGTTCATAACTCGAACATGATTCGTCTAACTCAGATTTCTAACCATTCAAATAAGTTGATGGTAGTAAATGGATTGTAATCAAGTTGTAAACAGGTTACCATGTTGGCTTATATAAAAAATGCATACGTTTTATTCTAATTTGTAACGGGTTGACAATAGGTTGACTATTAAATTAAACGGGTTAGACAGCTCAACCTGAATGATACGAACACCGTACATTTAATTAAATATGGTACACATGTCAACTTGCTTATTAAACAACCATGTTACGCCATATTTTGTGTCGTGTTAATAATTTACATCCACTATAAATCAGATAATCAAGGGAAAATCACAAAAATAGACGTGTTGATCAAATTTTAACCCAAAATAGACATTGACTTTTAACTCTCTTAAAAATAAAAATTTCCAAAACCAACCAATTAGAAAACACCACATAAGTTAGACCGGCTAAGAAGACAAGTTTTAGCCGTGACAAAAGGCGTTGAAAAGTACTACGGGGTCCGGATAACCAATCAAATCAATACACGTGTAAAGCGCCGGCTAAACTTAGCCATTTGATTAAAACGATAGCTAAAGTTAAACGCTTTACACGTGTATTAATTTGATTGGTTGTTTCCGTGGACGTGTAGTACCTTTCAACGTTTTTTGAGCCGACTAAATTCAAGTCTTGTTAGCCAACATTTTCTGATTAGTTGCTTTTACAATAACAACCACACCTAGTAGAATCCCACCCATAGCCAAGCTATTGTTGGGGTCTAGTCTAGGGAGGGTGAGATGTAAGCAAGTTGTATCTCTATCCCAAAGGATAAAGAGGTTGCTCCCGGTGAGACCGTCAGCTCCAACATACATAACTACTCAAAAACTCTACACAACTGGAAAACATTATGTACAACAAGGAAAGGTACCCAGACAAGCGATAACCTACAAAGACCACCAAAAACTCTTGAGGCACGAATCAAACAAATTCGTACCATCCTCTGAAAAGTCCTTAACCTTACATTTCCACGAATTTCTATTAGAGAAGTGCAAGTCTAGCAAATCCGGCCTAATCGGCTCTTGCAAGTCAGTTTCGGCCCCTACTCCTCCTCCTCTCTACAGTGATAGTTTCTAAGGCTTTAACCCCAGTCGTCGTAGTTTTCCTCATAATGTGCCCATACCATCTCAACCAGGCCTGGGCAGGCCGGGTGACCGCCCAAGGCCCAAATCTCCGGAGGGCCCGAAATTTTAATAAAATTAGATATATATTTTAATTTATATTATATATATATATATATTATATATTTTAAGCCTTTTTAATATATTTTAAGGCCCGATTTTCTCAACTTGCCCGGTTTCCAAAGATAGTTTAGGATTCTCATGATCGACCATGATCTCAACCTCCCTGTCTTATCTTATCCGATATACGAGGCAGTGTCCACCCCCATATTTACCCTTAAAACCTGATTTGTTATCGAATCCAACCTAGTGTGCCCACTGCCCACCCATCCACTCACTACCCTCATCTATGCTAGCTACATTTTACACGCTTGTGTTTAATTTAGTGAGTATGCCAATAATAAAGTATAAATTTTCGAGTTAACTGCCAAAATCGTCCCTGAGGTTTGGGCACGTTTGCCATTTTCGTCCAAAATGACACTTTTGTACCAAATTGTCCCCCCAACGTTTGTAACTTTTTGCCATTTTCATCCAAACCACTAATTTAGTTTATTTTTTCTGTTAAGTTGAGGATATTTGGATGAAACTGGTAAATATAAAACCATAGGGACGATTTTGGCAATTTACTCAAACCCTTTTAAATTTCTTTTATTTAATTATTTTTGTTACATATATACTAAAAAAGAAATACATGGAGTTTTTAGGGAAAAAATTAATAGTTTTGTCACATAATTTTTATAAATTTTCATCCAAATCACTAACTCAGTTTATTTTTTCTGTTAATGTGAAAGATGTTTTAAATTTTATAAATTAAGACAGAAATTAATTTACAGCTTTTTTTTTTATATAAATCAGTTTTATAAAGAGAAAATGTCATTGGTGTGCAACACATAACAATCGATTAAAACTTTTAGTATTTATCAGTTGTAGGGATAGAAAAAAATTATAAAACGTTACATATTTTTTATATGTGTTGAGCACCTAGGAAATATGTTGGTAGAAATAAAATATTTATTTAATTAAGATTATGAGGGTAACTAACTAATACTTATTCTAAGTGGCTTGAGTAAAGAAACTTTTGGTTCATAGCATTATAATTACAATTTGGTGGGTAATTTTAAGGTTTGGTAACGATACGTTGTTTGATAGAGAGAGGGGGGGGGGGGGGGGGGGGGGGCACTGGCTTCTGTTTTTCCTTAGGAGCGAATTTAAAAGAGTAGAAGATGAATTACAAGCTTGGTACATATGATAAGATTTTTTTATTTGACCTTTTTCAATAAGGTCACCAACATTTTAGTTTTATAAAATTTAGAGGTTTAAGTAGATTTTATTTTTATAAAACTGATCTATATAAAAAATTAGAAATTAATTTTTGTCTTAATTTATAAACATCCTTCGCCTTAATAGAAAAATTAACTTAGTTAGTGGTTGGATGAAAATTTATAAAAATTATGTGACAAAGCTATTATTTTTTTCATATAAAAATTGCATGTATATTCTTTTTTATTATATATGTAACAAAATTAATTATATAAAATAAATTTAAAAGAGTTTGAGTAAATTGCCAAAATCGTCCCTGTGGTTTTATATTTGCCAGTTTCACCCAAATATTCTCAACTTTACAGAAAAAAGAAACTAAGTTAGTGGTTTGGATGAAAATGGCAAAAAGTTACAAACGTTGAGGAGGGCAATTTGGTGCAGAAGTGTATTTTGGACGAAAATGACAAACATGCCCAAACCTCAGGGACGATTTTGGCAATTAACTCTAAATTTTATCCTGATAAAAAGAAAAGAAAAAAAAACAGTTTTTTTTCGTGGATAATAGACAGTAACATGTCAGAAAACGTTGTACCTGCTTTTTGATAAGTGGACAATAAGTTTTATTCTGTTCGATAAAACAATATGAACTTCACTTTAAAATTAAATAATAATAAAAAAACAATATGAACTGCACTTTAAAATTAAATAATAATAAAAAAACAATATGAACTGCACTTTTGAAATTAAATAATAATAAAAAAATAGTTGTTGCTTAATCCATGACATATGGTTGAAAACTCAAGCTGGTTATCACTGTACTTAAATATTAGCATAGCCGTTTCTTAAGAATTTTTATAATAATAAAATAACAACAATAATAATAATAATAATAATAATAATAATAATAATAATAATAATAATAATAATAACTGGTTAATATAAAAATAATAAAATAACAAGAATAATAATAATAACTGGTTAATATAAAAATAAAAAAATAGTATATAATTTCTTACCAGTAGCGCCAGTGTAGAATGATATTTGCCTGCATTTTACAATTTACAAATATATATAAAAAACAATTAATATTCACCAAAAAGGAAAAAAAAAACAAAACAAAAATAGAAATAGAAATTCGTACTCTGTTAGAAAACTAACTCGCTCTGCAAGCGGAATCAATCCCACCAAACTCATCGCAAAAACCCACGGCTGATTTCCCAAAAACACAAAATTCATCACTCACACACCTCCACATAACACAAAACCATAACAAAAACCCAACAATTCACTCTCAATTTCACTGTTAGGGTTTCAATTAGTCCCCAAAAAGGTTTAACGGCGACTCACCTGCGGCAGCCGGAAGTAGTGGGCGGCGACGGCGGCCGGAACGGCGAGTAAAAGGAGCGATAACTTAGTTCCGAAAATGACTTCGTGGATGGTAGAAAGCAAAACCCTAAGGATTGATGAATGAAGTTTGGAGATTATTGGCATATCGGACTTTTTACGGAGTGAGGAGGAGGACATGTTGTGAGCGGTGCGGCTGTGGCCGTTGGCGGTTCTGGTTAGCCGCTTCATGGTGCCGTTTTCGAGCAGCCAGGGCTCGGAGGGGTTCGTTGTGGTTGTCGTCGCCGGAGAAGCCATTGTTTTGTTTTCCGGTTGGGGTTTCGGTTGAGAAGTTGGTGGGTGGTGTCTCGTTGTTGTTATATATAGGATTTGAGAACAAATGTTCCTATTATTGTTATTATTCTCTTGTTACAAGAATGTTACAAGAATACAAGAGTTATTACTTTTTATTTTACTTGATGATCAATTTTAGAAAATGTGTATAAAGTATTTATTTTGGATATATCACATATAGTTATTACTTTAGGCGTAACCGCAAATTATAAACCAAGCGTATGGTCGCATACTGTAATACTGAGTATGTGTTTAACGAATTGAGCGTGAACTTGATACATACACGCATACTACAATTGTAAACGCAAACTTGCAAGCCAAGCATATGTTGATCAGTTCTGTTTAGACATAATGGAAAACATGAAAACATACCTTTGATTGCATCAGTACAGGCCAGCAGAGAATCCAGATGGAGACGCAGCAACAATGTTTGACATGATTGTCAGCTTGATCTGGTTCCTCCTTAGGGTGCAATCTAACGATGGTGATGATGAGAAACCGACAAGGGAATCGGTTATGGAGAGGAGGTCGATTGATGATGTTATGTGAATTAGTTAGGTTATGTGTCTAACCTTGAAACCTCTACATTAGTCTCCTTATATAAGCACCCAGGAGGAAACCCTAATTAGTTAATAAGGGTAATTAGGCCCATCAACAATTACCAACTAATTATTTAATAGGATTGTTATATATTTTGATCCATATAATGTAAATGATTATAATGGCTACTAGATTAAATATAAAATAAATATATTTAATCTTACATTCTCCCACTTAGCCGAGTAATCATTTACTATGAGTATTAGGTAAGCCTGATCAGGAGTTAACACTCATTTTAGCCTTAAACAAGTACTATAGCAGAGAAATACAGCCGTTGAATCATTATGCGACTTAGGACCCCCATTAATCATACTATAGCCTTAATTTAAAACCTAATCGTCATGATCAAAATACGCATAAGCCCTTTGTTTGATTTGTAACTTTATTTGTCTATATGCCATTATGTCGACTTGACATATTCTTAGAGACCTACAAAATTAAACTGATGAGGAAAATTAACTAATACTTAGTCATTCATAGTACGATATGCAATTGCGCACGGCCATTAATTTATACCCGTCTATGAGCTCTCTTAATAAGACTTATGGGTAATAGCCCTTCAGTTATAGGATCCTTAAGCATATCATGAATGTATTCGATACAAAATTTAGTTTCCTCAATTCGTTCATAAACGAATAATTAATTGCGTATCGAAAATTAATGCAGCACCTCTTGAACTGTTACTGTTCAAGGAGTCATGGTAGCTGACTTTATCACACTAAGTTTTCAAAACAATAATTATATGGAGTTAATAAACTTATGAGTCCACTGATAAATTTCCAACAACATTTAGTGACTATATTATGTCGTTATAACTTATGTTGTTAATATCAGTGCATTATGACTCCTCCATGAAATAGGTTTTGTCTGCTGACATAAAGATATACCCGAAATTACATTTTGTCATCTTTGAATATCTCAAAGTTAGAGTAATAAACCGGTTTTAATTCTCACTTCTTCTTCAAATTATAGCTTCTCGTTTCTTTTAAAGATATTGTAATACTCCATTAGATGCTTCACATTAATCTAGACATATCTAGTGTGTTGCAATGTGAGTAATATCTAAACGAGTATAGACTTAAACTTACATAAGGCTTCCAATTAATGAAGCGTAAAAAATAATCTCATTTACCATATTATCCTCTGAAGGAGAGCAGTATTGATTGTTGCATATGTAAGGACCCATTTAATGTTAAACTTATGGAACAGAACTAATATCCCATTGGGTCTATATCAGTATGTTATGATATCAATCACGTAAGAGATATCTCTGAGATTTATTATATCAAAGTTTGTGTTAACAATGCTTTGACTTATGTAACATATACTTGTCAAAAGAATGTCATCTATATAGACAAGTTTATTTTAGTTGCTCCCACTCATCTTGAGGTAGGTACATTAATCCACTTGATTGTTGATGAAAATAATTACGTTAAGATTTCATCACATTATAATGTTTGCATTAACCCATACATGGATTTTATTGACTTACAAACAAAGTGTTCCTTAACCTTCAGTTTAGAACTTTCAGGTTGTTTTATGAACATGTAAATGTGTCAGCCAGTTTGTTAGGGAAAATTGTTTTTAATGTTCATCTAATGTAGCCTTAAACTATTATAAGCTACTAGAACAGTGATGATCCTCAAAGAAAACTTTGATAATTTATCTCTTCCTAAGTATAACATTTGACAATCAATCATGTTTCTTAGTGTCTTAATGTTTGTATCAGGATTTGGTTTAGTTATGAACACTCTTAGGTAATTCAATCAAATCCCAAACGTTATACGAACACATAAAATCAATTTTACTAGAAAACTGTTTTATTCCATTTAGAAGATTGATTGACACTAATGGCTTAATTTGAAGAGATAGGATCAGTAAACATTTCCAAAATCCATTTCAACTTCAGTTAGGGAGGTTATGTAATCATCAAAGTTAGTAGGCTTTTAAACCTAGATGACCTCCTGAGTTGATTATTGGGTTCATTAGAAGTTTCAGTTTTATGGATTAGCTCTTGGTTAGGTTGCTATCATTTTCCTTCTAAGTTTGAAAGAGTTGGTGCAGTATGGTGTACAAGAGGTGTAATCGGAGTTAAATTTGGAGTGAAATTTAATGACACTCTTCCCCCCGCCTCTTGTATTCCTTACAAATCATGATAAGGACTTTGACTTCTCCCACTGACCTTAGAAAATTTTAGGAACTTAGCATGCTTAGGGTCAATGTTTAATGACCAACAAATTCTAATAGAGAAACAAGTTAATGACGTTAGTCATTGTGATTTCTCTTGTTGAGGATTATGTTAGTTTAGGTAAGAAATCTAAGTGTGCCCACAATTAAGCAACAATGAAACTTTTGTAAGAGTAGCATTAGATTTTAAGGAGACAAGTTATGATAGAACAATGTCGTGATGGAGCGGTGTCTTGTACAAGAGGTGCAAATTTAGGTAATGTAAAATTTTCACTCCCCCACCTCTTGCAACTATTGCAAGTTATTATTAAGACACTTAATGCTCCCACTAATCTTTAATATCTCTAGAAATGCTACAAGAGAAGTTTCAATGAGGTACGTGACGTGGGAACCTATCATATATACGTTAGACTTTATTTGATTTCTTTAATGTCCAGATATCATAAGAAACTTTAGGGACATATTTAATAGAAATCTTATAAAGTATGTATATGAATAGATTTCTTCTAAGACCGTGAGCCATATGCGACAAAATTTAGATACAAGTTGGTAGTCTTTCAAATGATAAATAAATTATGTCTGAATATTCCATTTGGAATAAGTTCCACGAATGTCAATGAATGACTTATGATGGACCCATACTTATTCCTTAAGCCAAGTAATATCTAGGGCTATAACGTCATGATTTAAAATCACTTAGAATGAGATTAGATAAAAAATCATCCTCATTAACCATGTCATGATTTCGGTTATAATGGATGAAATTTATAAGTCTCATTTTTCCTTTTGTCAAATTCTCATTTGCATGATGACAAAAGTTGTGAAAGTGTAAGGTATCATCTAGTTTTATCTTAGTAATGTTTCAATCCAGATATTTAGAACAAATAAAATGAGAGTTTAAGGTAAGAATGACTTTATGTTGACTATGCAAACCTCACAATCTTCATAACATTGCTTAATTATGATACTATATTCTGATTAATCTTCAGAATATATAAGGTGTCGAAAAGCGTTGTTAGAAGATTGCTTATTATGGTTCCTATAGTCTTAACATTTAATTTTGTCACTAACTCTCGTGTTAGTTATTTGTCGAGTTCTGGTAAGGAAACGTATGGAACTAGAGTTAACTAATCATGTGTTAATTGGAATATAAAAAATTATCAGACTTAAATATCATTAGTAAGTGACTACCTAATTAACTTATCCAACTGTTCTTTGGAATAATGAATAGTCTCGTTGCTTATGCCTAGTCTAATGACATAATTATGCAGTGAGATTTTCCCTTGAAGAACCTTAAAGTTGGAATTAGCACTTGTAATTTGTCCATGGACCTTAGAACAATCCTCTTTTAAACTATTAGTGGTTGTAAGGTGAATAACATCTTATTTTCCAGTTTCAAACATTTATTTCTTTGTATATATGTTGCCTGTCAACACACTCATTATACTCTGGTACTTTTGAGTGTTATAGTTGATTTATAGGGCATCAAATTGTACAAGTGAAAATCTTAGTATGTAATGTACTGGAAAAATGTACTTATTTCCATGAGTAAGCCTTTTACTTTATGGGTCATGGTATTGTACATTATAATGTATTCACATATACCACTTAACCTTATAGTTTAGAATTTTAAATGAGGGCATGCATATTAGGAATTCTTGTGATTATTCCATATATAATAGATTAGTCTTAGGAAAGACTTAATCTGGAATAACTTTAGTGATAACAATTATGTTAGAGGGATCTTGATTATCATAAGAGACTTCATGTTTGATTTATCCTATTTATCATGCTCTAATTTTCTTCTGTAGTACTTATATCAGAAGAGAGCAATAGGATTATCATGTCTTAAGAGATAATCAAGGATTTAATTTAAGAGCTAATTCTTATAGAAACTTTAAGCAAAACATATTAGATTTAGGAATTAGAGTGGATGAGATATAGATTTATAGAAGAAAATTATAGTGAGTAAACAATTATGGGTACTAAGAATAAGGCAGACGAAATGATCATAAAAATTTAATTAAAGATCATTAATATAAGGATCTATTACTAACATCAAAATAATAGACTATTTAAAGTTCTACTTAAACGAAGACAAAACAACTTTGGCCAGAAGTGTAATCATTTAAGCATGTGTGCAAAGTGGTTGTAACAAATCAGCTTTGGCCAGAAATTGAGACAATCACTTTAGTTATGCACTTGTTAAGTATGCCATCTATGAATGAATTAAATCAGCTTTGGCCAGATATTAAGACATTCATGTTTATGATGCACACTTAACATATCTTTCGTAATACTTGAACGATAAGTAGATGCATCAAATCAGCTTTGGCCAGAAGTGATACATCAGAAGCTCATTCAAGTTAAGCCATTTTGGTTTTGTGAAACATTATTTGATCCTTATTAATTAACTAAGTATTTACAAAACCAATCATTTAATAGCAAACCACCTGTTAGCGCGGATCGAACTCCGCGGTGAGTTCGCTGGGGGTGCAGGGGATAGCGTGCCCCCGCATGGGGTTCGGGGTAGAGCCCCGAGCTAAATCTTAGTTCACATTAAACAGCCTAAGATAATGAGGTTTTGAGCGAGATCTCGACTCAGTTATGAGGTCTCGAGTGAGATCTCGAGTCAAGTCTCGACTCAACTTGTAAAATTATGAGGTCTCGACTCATCAAGGTCTCGAGTCGCAACCTCAGTCTCGAGTCGTAATCATGGTCTCGAGTTATAAAGATTTAAGCCCTTAGTCAAAACCTCAGTGGTCTCGAGTCGAGACCTTATGATCTCAAGTCGACATCGTTGTCTCGAGTTATAAACATTTGAGAACACTTATGATTTCGAGTCGAGTTCTTGTGGTCTCGAGTCGAGACCTTGGTCTCGGGTGGTTAAAATTTATCTCGAAACTTCTGTTACAGCTACTAATGTGAAAACATAACCGAAAATTCGAATTGTTAGGAATTTTGAGATATGGTATCCTGTTTTAGTGATGATCTAATTTTATCATAATATTTCGAAAATTATAACTGTATATCTTTTAACAGTTTTCAAATAAACTTAACAGATTAAATTGGATCAAACAGGGAAATAACACTCAAAAATCCAAATTATATTCCAAAACATAAAGGAATTTCGAATTTTCCTAAGAACACATGATGAACCCTAAAAATAAAAACATGATTCTGGAACCCGAAACCTGAATTTTAAGGCTTTAAACAGATTTCTGTACAATTAAGATTTACCATTATGATTCTGAGTCATTTAAAATATAATCTTTTCCCGGAAAACATTGATCTCGGCACATATGACCCGAAAACAGCCGTGAGTTTTATTGAGTTTTCAAAACTTCTGTTTTCTAGATTTCAATCCCAGAATAATGGATACGAAAACAGAACTGACTAATCAACATATGCTCTGATACCACATGTTGATCAGTTCTGTTTAGACATAATGGAAAACATGAAAACATACCTTTGATTGCATCAGCACAGGCCAGCAGAGAATCCAGATGGAGACGCAGCAACAGTGTTTGACATGATTGTCAGCTTGATCTGGTTCCTCCTTAGGGTGCAATCTAATGATGGTGATGATGAGAAACCGACAAGGGAATCGGTTATGGAGAGGAGGTCGATTGATGATGTTATGTGAATTAGTTAGGTTATGTGTCTAACCTTGAAACCTCTACATTAGTCTCCTTATATAAGCACCCAGGAGGAAACCCTAATTAGTTAATAAGGGTAATTAGGCCCATCAACAATTACCAACTAATTATTTAATAGGATTGTTATATATTTTGATCCATATAATGTAAATGATTATAATGGCTACTAGATTAAATATAAAATAAATATATTTAATCTTACAGCATATACTTACTAGTTGTGTTTTTCGCCGAAACCCTAGATTCGCTATTGATGATAACTAAGAATCTGATCTGTAAATTAAATCAAAATAGGGACTATGTGATTCTATATAAAGTAGAAATAAAATCCCCCGAAGTCCTATGCAAAACCATGCGTTAGATAGCAAGCTGTAAGCGGGTTTTTATGCTCAAAACTGAGCTCGCACCTTTAACCATGAGAAACTTATTGAAACAGGATCTGATTAAACCTTAGAGCTCGACAATGATCAATGATGAACCTTTTTTGGTGATTCCTTTGCTTAAACTCAATGTCGGCTTGAATCCGAAATCTCACACTTTCTCTAGCTTTTTCTCTCTAAATTCGCAAGAGATAGAGGTTGTTGAGAAACAATGTGTTTATATATTAATTGTTGATGAAGTTAATGGTAATCCAAATAGTAAAGTTAAAACACAAAGATCCATAGTTTTGATATGATTAAAACGAGTAATTTGTTTTATTCACTTGTTGATAAATAATGTGCATATACTTATTTTGTACATCAAGAAGGTTGATGATAAGCTCGAAGTTCAACTAAAATAAAATTACTTAAGTATTATTGTTTAACAAGACTGACATTGGAGAATTAGAATGGATTGGCCAAAGATTGAAGATTATGATCCACATACATTAACTCATTGAAGTGTAATGAAGATCAATAGCAATAGATATCAATTTATTAAAGATCAAAGTGGATACATGTTAAAGAGGATGATTCGGAAGCTTACAAAGATCAATAATTTTTTTATATGCAATTGACACTATCATTGAAAACTGACATCACCAAGTGAAGATCAAAGCCGAACCGACAATTGAGTCACTTGGGAATCAGAAAGGTACAATAAAATGGTTTTCATATAATAACAACCTTATAGAAATATCATTTTTATGAAGTCTTGATATTTTCCAAAGTTCTTATAAAACCCCAAATTAATTTTTACAAAACTAACAAGTCTTGCAAATTTTATAGGTAAGTTTTTGAATTAAATTTGTGTAAAACCCGAGAGGATCTTTCAATGATATCAAGTTTAACTTGTGTAGGTGCGGAATCCAAACACAAGCGGATTCAAGAAAACAATAGAGTAAAATAAACACAATAAGCAAATCAACCACTATCTTGCATTCACCTTTAGAATCGATGACTAATACAAGATATGCAACCGATCTCGAGTGGCCTCTAACCTTCTGCCAAGCGATCAACCTTCTAAACAATAAAAGGGTTTACTTATATACTACCTATGATGGATCGAAACCAACCTAGGCCCACTCGAGATCACACTAAAACCCAATACATATATCCGACCCAAAACAACTTAGATTACAAGATCAACCCTAAACTTTAGTATCTCTCAATGTATAAACCTTGAGGTTCCAACAATCTCCCCCTAGGTTTATGCATAGAGAGTCTTGAGACTTCAACTATCACGAGCACCACCCAAACGATCTTTGAGCCCACCAAAACCTTTTGTGCGAATATGTATTGCTGAAGCAACAGCACCAGTCCATGCTTTTGCAATTTCTTCATATTGTTCAGTAGCTCTAATTTGATTGCGAGCTAACACTTCCAGATCTTCATAAGCAAGATTCAGAAAATCAACTTGATCCACTAAGCGAAAATTCACATCATCATCACAAACAATTACTGCCTGCCCTAGACGCTCATCATAAGCCCAAAAATGCAGAGACTTCAAAGCGCCTTTAGGAATCTTTCTCACTAAAGGAATCACCTTCTCCTTGTCAGTTGCAGGCCAGTGAACAATCTTCATTCGCTTGTTTGTGTATGGATCTCGAATGCCTTTAGCTGGTTTGATAAGAGACTCAGCAGTATGCATAGAAGGAAAACCACGAAGAACCTCCCTCTTCAATCTCTCGAAAAACAAATAACCACGACCTCCGGGCTTGTCATCCACATAAGGTGAATTAGACAGGTTTGTCAAATCAATCTTTGGGAAAGTCTGGAACTGAGCTGGATTTTTGTACCACTCAACAGGTCCAACCTTCCTCTTTATCCACCATCTTCGATGATCATGATCAAAACCCCAGCTAACCACACCAGATCTATTTCCAACTTTATCATAGAGAGTTTCACCAATATCCATTAAATGATGAGTTACGTGAGCATCATCATCATCTGGATTAAGATTCTTGTTCTTCAGAATAACAAACTCCCTTTTCTTTTTGATTCTCTCAGCCTTTTCTTTGTCTGCAACTGGATCAGTAACTCTTTTGAAATATTGTTCCATAGCTGCACTTCTCTCAGCATCATCCTTTTCAAAGGCTTTTCTTCTGTTTTCTACATCAGTCGGATCAGAAAACTCCTGTCCAAACTTCTTTTCCAACTTTCCACGTAAATCATAAACAATAGTAAACAACAAACTGACATCTCCTTGAAGTTGTTCAATTTGTTGATTCTTTTGCACTATAGTATCTTCAAGTTGGATGATCTTGGCGTCTTTATGAATTGAATCTTGCTCAACCACAATTAACCGTTTCTTCATTTCTCTCATACTAATGAAATCATCATCATCATCGCTTGAATCATCATCAAATGGCATTCTAAACGGCTCTTCAGGTCTCTTACCACTTGAACTGCTAGGCACATCAAGAACGACCCTAGAAGGACCTGTAGATACGGAAACACCAAGTGGCATTGTCTCAACAACAATATCAGTATCAACATTTGTAACCTGAACATCTGCAGTGGAGGTCTCCAAAACATTTCTTTGAGTGTCAGTGTTGAACTCAAAGATATCTTCAGTAGTGGTGGTGGTGTCAGTGACATTCTTCTCAAAATCAAAATCATACAATCCATCATCATCTTCGGCAACATTCATGGATTGATCTTTGTTTTGTTCAACATACATTCCGAGTCGAGGATCCCTCCTTTTTCGCTTCAACGACAATGAATCAGTATCCTTTGGGTTCTCACTAGGCTCTTCATTAGATTCTGTAAGATCGGAAGGAGGATTTCCCATCTTATCAGTCACCGACTTTAACAACAAAGCCAAACTCTCAGCAGTAATCACGGACGGAACAGTAGAAACAGCAACCTCAGCTTCCTTTTCAGGAGGAAGCTCTTCATCATCTCCTGAATCACACAAAATCTCTATGCCCTCATCGTCAGAGTTAATTGTTAATATCTCTGTCTCAGGCTCATTATCAACAGCACCCTAAACATCATGCTCTTCAGCAACCATTGCATTGACTTGAACAGGTTGTACTATTACTGGATCAGCAGCTACATCTTCAGTCTCTGCAAACTGACCAAATTTCTCTAATGGAATACGTCCCTCAAATTTCTTTTCTGTACCCTTCTTGGTAGTGAGAACACCAAAACAAGAAGGACCCATAGGTTTTAGCTCCAAGGTATCACCGGATCGCGTCAAATCAGAATAGCGAGCATTGAAAATCATCTGCAAAAACCTTGGGTACATAATAAATTTATCCTTTCGAACTCCAGTAACATTTCTCTTCATCCCTTCAAAAATATACTTCGAGAAGTTGAACGGCTCATTCGTAATAAGTGCAATGAAAGCAGCCGTTTGAGTAATGTTCAGTTGATCTGTTCCCCCTCGATTTTCTGTCATACACAAGATAAACATGTGTGCCAACAAACGCCAATACGGGTGCAGAAACTTCTTAACGAGTGATGGATATTTTCCTTCGTAACTCAACCGAGGTAAAACAGCCTCTATAGTATCACTTGGAAGCTCAATCGGATCAGATTCAGTATCACCAAACTGTAGAACTCTTATCATTTGCTCAGTAATGACGATCTTCTTCTTCTGAATCTCAGCTTCTATCATTCCCTTTCCGTCTGCTCCTTGTGCTTCAAATCTTGCTGTCTTCCAAAAATCTTGAACAAGACTTTCATAAACAACAGGATTATCTCTCAGTGCATGAACAAGTCGGCAGCTATTCAACCCTTTAATCAGCGATGTGTACAATCTCTTGTGCTTCTCTGGAGGAGCAGCTAAGTATCCAGCTTGATTATGCGTAGAAATAAATTTTAAGCCCATATCCTACACCAAACGGAAACACTAAGCATAAAGGCATGTGAATAAAATTTTAGTCAACTTAATTCAAAAACAGATCACACTGAATCAGCAATCAAAACATAGGCTATCGATTAACACACATGAATCAACTCGAGACTATGAGATTTCAAGTCGAAACCATGAGATTTCGAGTCGAGACCTCAGTCGAGACTGAGGTAACTTAAACCGAGACCTCAGTCGAGACCCTCAACTTTGAGTCGAGACCCCAATCGAGACAGACGAGGTTGCGACTTGCAACTTTATGTCTCGAGTCTTCACATGTGTTCAGTCGTAACCCTAGTCGAGACCCCACAAACAACTTTAATCCACTGAGTTTTGGATCAAACACCATAAACACCCCATGATTTCTTTGAAGACCAAAATATGTCCAAATTTAGGGTTCATGAGCATCTTCAAACATTCATATGATGTTCAACCTATCTTCATCAAATCTTCAAGAAATCCTGCAAAACTTCAACTTAAACATCATCAAGTTCATCAAGTTACCTTCAAAAGCAAGTCGAGACCGGAGTAATTGTCGGAAAAACCAAGAAGTCGCCGGAGAGTGAGAGAGAGAGTTTTGAAAGTGACAAAGACTTGTTTCGAGTACACAGTGGGGTCTCGAGTCGAGATCCCTTTAAATATCCCAAATCTGTGGGCCGGGCCTTTAATGATATGGGCCGAGACCACAGTCTCGATTCGAGACCACTCATCAGTTTGAAACTTGGATTCATTAAATAAATATATATTTTTAATTATTTCAGCAATCCAATTTAAAAATCAATATTTTCTAATTTAACCCTTCAACTTCCTGAGCATGTTTTATTAGACCAAAACCTACAAACATAAAATTAAATAATATCGAAATATTATTTACAAAAATAAAATAAGGAAATATCATAATTTGCTCAGGGATCAAATCACGGGTTTCGGGCTTGACCACACTTATCAACACTGATCTATTACTGAATGATCTAGACGATTGCCAGTATATTTGTCCTCCTAAACTCACCTCCCTAGACCTTTTCCATATAACTGCCTGTAACAAATTTTATCATGTTTTGATTTCTTAACAATGAACACCCAAACAAATACTAACCAATTCCCAGAATTATATACAACACACTCTATCATGCAAGTAGCTTCCCTACCACATATTTCACAAGTCCAATCCAGATCTCTGAAATCTTAACTGGGAATAGATTGAGAAGAGAACATAATAGATCTTAAGCAGAGATGATATAATATACAGATCAAATGAGTTTTTCTCAATTTGATATAGGTTTCTAGGGTTTCTTTTGGGCACTTGAGGGCCTCTTTCAGTTGTATAAATGATCTACAGAGCGACAACGTACAGCTAGGTCAGCATGTATCTGGATGCAGCAGAAGCTGACGTTGCCTAGCACCTCCAGGTCAGCATATATCTGGATGCAGCAGAGGAGATACACGACTTTTTCAGAGAAGATTTCAGAGTCAGACCAAAATTGTGTGTATCGGGAGAACATACAGACATTCAAATAGACATGAGCTAATTCCAAGTGATTTTCTTTCCTGAGGTCATGTACTAATTTAGTTCTAAACAGACACAGCCAATGTTTCCAGTCTTTAAGGATAGAGCCTACCAACACATCGTGTTAGAGTCAAACTATTTCGATACTGGTCTTACATGAGTCAGCCCTCGACCATAATGTGAAAATTCATTTCATTTCCCAGTCATGCAATGTTTCTTTTTGGATTTTTAAATTTTTAATGTTTTTGTATTTTTCAAAATTTTTCAATGTTTTTGTATTTTTCAAAATTTAAAATTTCTCCCCCTAAATTTGTGCATAAATAAAAACTACCTAATAATAGAAAACTTTATGAACAAATTTACTAAAACAAAAACAACCATGCTCAGTCGGTATACCGGATCATTTTCAGAAAATCAACAAGCACTTTGAATTTTGAGCTGCTGACAGGTTTTGTAAACAAATCGGCAGCATTTGCATCTGTGTCGATTTGCTCGAGTTTAATAAGACCTCTGTCAAAGCAGTCTCTAATGAAATGAACTTTTATGTCTATGTGCTTGGTTTTGGAGTGAAAAACAGGATTTTTAACAATTTGTATTGCAGGATCATTATCGCAGTAAATAGTAGTATTGAGATAAGTCAAACCGTAGTCCTGCAATTGATGTTGCATCCACACCACTTGAGAGCAAGATGCAGAGGCGACAACATACTCAGCTTCAGCTGTAGAAATCGCCACCGTTTGTTGTTTCTTGCATTGCCAAGAAATGAGCCTGTCACCCAGAAATTCACATCCAGTTGATGTAGATTTCCTGTCACTATCAGTGCCTCCAAAATTCCTATCAGAAAACGCAAACAAGTCAAAATTTGAATCCCTTGGATACCACAGACCAAACCGAGGTCGGCCTTTAAGGTACCGAAAGATTCGTTTAACAGCAGTAAGATGAGAAGTTTTAGGATTAGCCTGATATCTTGCGCAGTTGCAGACAACAAACATGATATCCGGACGGCTAGCTGTCAGATACATCAACGACCCGATCATAGACCTATATAGACGTTGATCAACAGAAGAGCCTTCTTCATTTTCAGTCAATAACGGTCTCTCTACCATTGGTGTTTCGGCTGACTTTGAGTCTGAAAGCTTGAATTTTGCTAGCACATCATCCACATACTTCCCTTGATGAATAAGAATGCCTTGGGAATTCTGTTTGACTTGTAAACCCAAAAACAGTGTCATTTCTCCGAGAGCACTCATCTCAAACTTCTTTTTCATAACTCTCTCAAACTCCTTGCAAAGCTCCTCACTTGTAGATCCGAAGATAATATCATCGACATAAATTTGAACCAAGATCTGATCCTTGCCCACTTTCTTGATAAACAGAGTCTGGTCTATCGTGCCACGTGTGTACCCATGATCCAAAAGATATTCAGTTAGAGTAGCATATCAAGCTCGTGGTGCTTGGTGTAATCCATACAATGCCTTATCTAGCTTGTAGGCATATTCTGGATGATCTGGATGTACAAAACCTGGTGGCTGCTCAACAAAAATTTATTCCTTCACATCTCCATATAGAAACGCTATCTTGACGTCCATCTGATACACAGTGAACCCCATATATGACGCGTAAGCTAAGAAGACCCGGATGGCTTCAAGTCGAGCAACCGGAGCGTATACTTCATCATAATCCAGACCCTCTATTTGTCGAAAACCCTGAACCACCAGTCTTGCTTTATTTCAAACAATAACCCCTGCAGAGTCTTGCTTGTTTCTGAACACCCATCTAGTTCCAAGTTTGCGCTTTCCCTTTGGTAACTCGACAAGTTTCCATACTCCAAGCTTCTCAAACTGGTTCAGCTCTTCATGCATAGCGTCTACCCAGCCTGGTTCCTGCAAAGCTATATCAACAGTTTTAGGTTCTATTTGTGAGATGTAGCAAGAATATAAACATGTATTGATGGTTCCTGATTGGCCCCTGGTTAAAACTCCTGCATTTACAGGACCAATCACATTCTCTATAGGATGATTTCGTTGGACACTTGTAGGAATTGCCATATCAGGTACGGTCTCGTCTTCGGTAGAAGCATTTTGATTATCATCAGTGGTGTTGCTAGACTCCCCCTCATTAGATGCTGCAGTATGGTAAACTAAAGGTTTTGTAACGATGCAGTCTTCAGGAATGGATCCAGGAAATAGTGCAGATCCTAAACCATTCGGTGTAGCACCACTTGATGAAGCACCTTCAGGGGATTGATGGGACATTTGTTAAGGCGTAGGGTGCCGAGTGAAGACCATTCCCGACGGGTCAATGGTATGATTTCTTGACCTTACTTCAGCCTGTTCTTCTTCTTCAGTATCGCCAAAAGATAGCGGTTGTTTGGGAGTAGACACACCTGCAGCTGTAGGGACACTTGACAAAATGTTAAACGATTTAAATAATTCAGCATAATCATATAACCAATCTGGTCCAACTCTAGCGTCCGTAGCATTTTCCTCGAGCCATTCAATGTTGCACGACTCGATGACCTTTTTAGTTACCTTGTTGTATACTCTATAGGCTAAACCTTTAGCATATCCAACAAAGTAACACTCATCCCCTTTGACTTCAAACTTTCCATTAGCGTCCATAAGTAGTAACACACATGGACAGCCAAAGATGAGAAAGTGTGAAACCGAAGGTTTACGTCCTTACAGAATCTCGTAAGGAGTTTTCATATGACGTTTGTTTACTAAAGCATGATTCTGGATGTAACAAGCCGTGCAAACAGCTTCAGCCCAAAAGAAAGTAGGAAGCTTCGAATCAGCCAGCATAGTACGTGCAGCCTCTATAAGAGTACGATTTCGTCTTTCAGCCACTCCATTCTGTTGTGGAGTTCGTGGTGCACTGTACTGTTGTTCAATTCCTTTTTCTGCACAGAATGTATCCATGGTGACATTTTTGAATTCCGTCCCATTGTCTGATCGAATAGCCTTTACTTTCGTACTGGCTTGATTTTCCACAAGAGTAATGAATTGTTTGATCAAACCCGCAGCCTTATTCTTGTGACTTAGAAAGTACACCCAGGTGTAGTGTGAGAAATCATCGACTATCATGAAATAATAAGCCTTCTTACCAATACTTAACACATTCACTGGACCAAAGAGATCCATGTGAAGTAATTCAAGCACATATTTGGTTGAGGGTGTAGACTTAGATTTATGAGACTTTCGATGTGCTTTTCTCTTTGCACAAGCAACACAATTTTCTACCAACATAAAGTCTTTGATTGGTAGATCACGGACCAGTTGACCTTTGGCAAGACGATTCAAGTTCTTCATATTCACATGTCCAAGACGACGATGCCACAATAAACCATCATGTTCTGAAATCTTCGAAAATAGACACGTAACTTCTTCACATGGCTTCTTATTCATATCAATGACATAAGCATATCCCCGTCTCTCAGCTGTCATCAAAAACCAATCTTCGGGAATGACAATCCCTGGCTTCAATACGTAGCAACCTTTCTTTGTAAAATGGACTGAATTTCCTCGATCACATATCTGTGAAATGCTCAACTGATTGTGTTTCAGTTCTGGGACATAATTCACATTTTCGAAGCTTAAAACGCCGTTTTTCACTGTTCCTTTCAACGTAATTCTTCCTGATTCTCCTCCCGCAAAAGAAACATATCCACCGTCAAATCCTTTAACATTGACCAGTTGAGACAAGTCTCCTGTCATATGTCTGGAACAGCCACTATCCATGTACCAGAGGTGCACGGTAGTCCTCCACAGCTGTTCCTGCATGATTAGCGGGATCAGTTAGATTTAGGAACCCAGCCCATAGTGGATCTGGGTTTCCCTTGTGCATCAAAATAAGTCACTCTTTGCCACACCAAATTGTCTTTATTTAAGAATTTTGAAGGATTTTTCATGGCAGAATTTTGATGAGATGTACGAGATGAATTGGAATGCGTGGCCTTAGATTTAGGTTTCCAATGCTTATTTGACCATTGAGAATTGTAGTTACCAAATGCTTTATATAAATTTTTTCGAAAATCCTTTTGTTGATTTTGATTTCTACGTTTGGCTGCATTCCAATCTTGATCAGAAGGCTTAGCCTTACGATAGTTATTCCTCATTGTCTTAGACTTTTCAGTCATCACTGACTCTAAATAACGATATCGGTTTGGCTTGACTTTCTGATTTTGTGCATATTTATTTTTAGACTGCACACTTGGGAGATGAACACAGTTTCTGGCGACGTGTCCAGCAACTCCACAATTGAAACATGTTTGACGTTTCAGTTTTGGAAGTTTTGATGCTTCATAGCAGATGTGTATCTGTTGGGTTTAGAAGAATGAGCTTGATTGATGTTTCTTGCTTGGTTATCTTGTGCCTTTTCTGAGCATTTAGGTACCTGTTGATCAGAATTAGCACTGGCACAAGTATGAGATTCAGATGGATCAGATTTTTCTTTATCTGAATCATTTTTAAACGATGTTTCAGATTCAGTTTTACTTTTATTTTCAGAAACCATTTCTTGCAATTTATCATTTAAAATAACCACTTCTTCCTTTTGAAAATCAGATTCAGTTTTAATCTCGGAAGATGTTAAAACTTCATCAACACGTATTTCATCAACACATGCATCATCTGAATTTGATAAAGGTTCCTTTTCAACCTCGGTTTCCAATGGGGTCCCACTAGGTTCAACATTAGGGACGTCCACTGAGACCGATTCAGAAGAAGAATCAGAACACTGTTGATTTTCTTGAGAAGAAGTTTCAGTGGTTGCACTGAATGCGTCCTGAGGGACCTCACCTGTTACACTATCATCAGCTGAAGAGTTAGATACATTAGAATCACAATTTTCAGCTACTGAAAAACATCCATCATCACACACATTATTTAAAGATTCATCACAAGCATTCATAGTATTGCCCAAAACATCAGGCCCAAAAGAAGACGAAACATAGCTATGAAACGAGTTCAAAAATGATTGTCCAAACACACAACTAGAATCAGTTTTATCAAAAGTAGGTTTAGAAACATCAGAATCTAAAGGTGGTTCATTCCCAAACATATCTCCCCATCTTACTTCAGGTACTTCATCTGCACATGATGAAGAAACGTTAGGATCACAAGTACCCTTGGACACAAAATAAACTGGGTTAACCACTTGTTTTTCAACAGGTCTGACATTTACTGATGACTTACAGTTTTTGGGACCATAAGTCATTTTGCTTTCATTCAGCATCTCCTCCTCAGTCATAGGTAAGTAAGTATAATTGTCATTATAAGGAGGAGGAGCCTGATTAAAACCCAATCCCAACCCTTTTCTTTTCTGGTATGCTAACTATTGATCACACAAGTTTTTGACTAATTTGCTGGAAGAGTCAAATTTTTTAATGTTTAGCTCATTTATCTGATATCTATCTCTGATATCCTCCAGTTCTTTAGTCACATTGCATAGTTTTTCTTTAACCATGAAGAGTTGGGCTGTTTTTACACTAACATCATCCTTGAGTTGGATGATGTCTTTTCGCTGAGCTTCGATTTTCTCCTTAAAAAGTTTTTCATTATCAGCCAAAGTAAAATTTTTCCTTTTAATGTCATTATAGTCTTCAATTAGCTCAGCGTTGTGTATTCTATAGGCTTCAACTCGTTCTCTAAATTCAGGAGTACAGAAAACAGAAATTACCTCTTCTTTGGTGAGACCTTTGACTGGAGCTGAAAGAATCTGAGTCATGAAAGCAAGGTTTTCAGCTGAAACCTCCTCCTCAGGTGCTGATGTCTCATCCTCAGAAACAGAAGCTTGATCATTTAAGGCCACGAAAGCAATGTTGTTTGAATCAGTCTGATTTTCTGGAGCTGAGATGTTTAGTCGCTCAATTTCCGAATTCCAATCAAAGTACGAATCAGGCTGAACCACCAAGGCTTGAGCTAATCCTAGAGGTTGAGGACTTCCACTGGCAGCAGCATCAGCATACATATTCGATGTGGTCACAAGAGCTCTCTCTCGATTAGGTGTAGCAGGTTGGGCTGGAGTTTGTTCACTATTGACCCTAGGTTTGGTACAGTTTCTTGCCAAATGACCTGGTTCATGACAATTGTAGCAACGAAACTCAAATGGCATTTTTGTGGGTCCAGTAAAGGTAAGACCTTGCCATTTGTTTCTCCCGGTTTTATTCACAAAATTTTTGGCTCTAAATGTTGCCATAGCCATCTGCCAAGTTATATCCATTTCTTCTACATCTTTGGGATGAATTTAATCTAAGTCATCCATAGAAAACTTAGGAGGATTAAGTTTACCAGCAACAAAGGCATTCAAGTAATTTATGACAGAAGCAGCTATATCAAGATTTTCCTTTGACTGTTGCGAGAAGAAAGAAATCATCTCATTTTTAGCAGTGGAAGTTGACGATGCAGCAGTAGTAGCATTAGCATAAGGTGGTGCAGCAGCAGCAGCAGGTGCTGGAGTTCCAGAGTAGTAAACATTTGGTGAGGTAGGAGCAGCTTTAGCAGAAGCAGAGTTGCTGAACATTTGAAAACCAGCGTGAGACACAAAAGCAGTATTATTGCTTGATGTCGAGGGTGTTGCAGTGAATCCAGCAGCCAACATGCTATTCTTGTAATTGGTTTCTCTTTGTTTATCATCTAGCTCGCAAGCCTTAATGTGAGAAATCATTTCAGATAAGCTACATCTAGCTAGATCCTTGGTTTTCTTGATCATTGCGACGTGATGATCCCAACTTTTTGGTAAAGCATTTAGAAGCTGTCTATTAGATGAAGCATTTGACGTGTGCATTTCCTCCATCTGCATTTGAGTAACTAACTTAACGAATCTCTAAATTTGATTATCAACAGTCTCTCCATATATATGATTAAAATTGTTGAAACTTTGACTTAGCAAATTTCTACGACTCTCTTTCATATCTTCATTGCCTTCATAGACATCTATTAATGATTCTCACAATTCCTTAGCAGATTTGCAAGTGCGAAAACCAATAGCAATGTCTGGTCCCAATGCCATGGTCAGGTAAGAAAATGCCATATCATCTTCCTCAACAATTTTAAAATCTTCTTCAGTATACCGATCAACAGGCTTTTTCACTTTCACACCATCATCAGTAGGACTATCCATCATAATTTCTCTTGGGCCTCTTAGAATACTTCGCCAAATTTTTGCATCTTTGACCTTAACATGTTTTTCGAAACGCCACTTCCACTCAGGGAATTCATTTCCATCTAACAACCGGGGAACACGAGTGGTGGTTCCAATGATGGAATCCAATTCTTGATGCTTAGTCATAGCTGCCAGGTCAACACTTTGATTACTTGAAGTCATTGTTACTTAATTAATTGATTTAGTGATTAATTAATTATTTAATTTCAAGAGTCCAAAGTCTGAAAGACGTTGCGAGTCGAGACAGGAGTCGAGACTGAATCAGTAAGTGTATACAATCCTGAGTCGAGACAGTTGTTTCGAGTAAACTGAATTCTGAGTCGAGACCGATGTTGTGAGTCGAGATCAGGAACAATTAAAACTTGAATCCGGTCGAGACAAATGATTTCGAGTTAAAGATGTCAACTCGAGACCACAGCAGTTGCGAGTCGAGACAAGAACACTATTTCTACTCGAGACGGATGAACTTGAGTCGAGACTAAGCTGAATGTGAGTCGAGACCCTGCAAAACAAACTTGCGAGATAAACGTAACAGAGATTCCTGATTTTCAGCAGCTTCCAAAAATTCAAAGATATGAGATCTTTGAATCTTTTATCCTCAACAAACTTCCGTTAATTCAGCAAACACCTTAGACAACGAATCACAATCCAAAATCAGCAACTTTAATCAATATTTGCGAAGAACAGCTTGAATCCGAACACAATAATAATACTGAAATTCTATAAAACACTCAGCAAACAAGATCAGTAACGATTAAAGCCTTCTTGAATCCAATGATGTCAAAACCGAACCAAGACTTGGTTTCTTGGCTCTGATACCAATTGTAAAACCCGAGAGGATCTTTCAATGATATCAAGTTTAACTTGTGTAGGTGCGGAATCCAAACACAAGCGGATTCAAGAAAACAATAGAGTAAAATAAACACAATAAGCAAATCAAAACACTATCTTGCATTCACCTTTAGAATCGATGACTAATACAAGATATGCAACCGATCTCGAGTGGCCTCTAACCTTCTGCCAAGCGATCAACCTTCTAAACAATACAAGGGTTTACTTATATACTACCTATGATGGATCGAAACCAACCTAGGCCCACTCGAGATCACACTAAAACCCAATACATATATCCGACCCAAAACAACTTAGTTAAACATTACAAGATCAACCCTAAACTTTAGTATCTCTCAATGTATAAACCTTGAGGTTCCAACAATTTGAATTTGAAAGTTGGTTGATGGAGCTTCCCAAGCTTGGTAAAGATTCAAAATGCTTGAAATGGTTTAAAAATAAATACTTTGAGAAAGCATCTAAAACCTTTAAAAATCTCAAAAACAAACTTACCATTTTTGTGTTAAACATATTTTCAATCTTAAGGTCAAATGGTATCTTCTTGAGACTCAAAAATCAGATGAAGCTATGTTAGAATGAGATTGGTAAAGTGGATAGGACAATTCATAATGTTCACAACAAAAATTAGATAAGTCTGCTGAACCACGATGGATACCATTAACCATGGCATCGACCGTCAAACATGCAATTTGTGCAACCTTGTTTTTTTTTTTTTGTGTTGTGCATGTAAATAGAACCACTCATTTTCATTCCAACTCACCCCATTTGCTCTAAACACTCTATAATATCAATCTAAACCGTATATTTCTAAATCCCTTCTGATTTAAACTCTAAATTAAAGAGAGAATCAAGAGCAAAACAGAAGAGTTGTTCCACAGCTAACTTATTATTCATTCTTGTGTTTGAGTATTGACATGAGTGAGGGTGTATATGATTTTCTATATATATTTTAAGTACTTTTTACTCGTTTATCAAGCTTTACACTTATAAAACACGATGTAAGAATATCACTCTCTACAACAGGCTATGGTAAGTGCACCTATCATTGGTTTAGTATAGTGATGGTAAGATACCGTGGTCGTACAAGGACACAAGAGCTTTTAATACGGGATTATCGTCAACGTCTAATCGACCCAAATTTTGAGAAAAGGTTTTTAATAAGAAAAATAAAGAAAGTAATAAAATAAACAAATAAACAAGATAGAATCACTTGGTTCCGACTCATCTTTCGTGTATCCTTTGATGATTTTCGCACTTTGGGTTTTTTAAGAGATTATCTTAGTTATAGTTGCATGTCCCTCTTTTGGAGGCAATGCTACCCTCGGCCATATTGGTCTGAGTCAGCAGGGATACAGTCCCACAAGGCCAGATTATTGAAAGATAATTAAGTAAGTTATTAATGCAAAATGTGGCGTGCCCCTCTTTTTGAGGCAACGCTACCCTCAGATATATTGGTCTGAGGCCGCATGGATACACTCCCGCAAGGACGGTATAAAGTTTTAATAGTAGCTTATTTATAAGGGATTCAAGTCGTTCTTACTTCCCTCGATTTGATGCTATCTGCCTCAAAAGAAGTCCTAATAAGCCCGAATCAAGTCCTCACATGATCTATACACTAAACGAGGCAAAAACTTTACCCAAACCACCATTCTAACCCCCTTCCAGGCAGTTAACGCGCTTTATATAAACTCTAAAGACACGAATGAGTGAATCAACAAACCATGAAGAGATGATAGGATAAAATTTACTTTCAATATAAAAAAAAACTAGTTATTAAAGTCACTAATACAAAAAGCTTACCAAAGTTTGGAAATCAAAGTAATACATAAAAGATTTTGTCTTCACCAAGTGATGTAAGAGATTAGCCAAGCATGGCCATAGTTTGACAAAGGCTCTTTCAATCGATCTTGGATCCCAAGACTACTACACACTCTAAACTCTAACGATTGTAGTGGATGATGGCGGTGGAGTGGTGGAAAGTGTGAGAGAAATGGTTTTTCAAGGGATGGATTGCAATTGAACCAAGCACCCCTATTTATAGCCGGAAATAGAAGCTTTACACGACCCCATGCCTGGCGAGCACGACCCCATGCCCTCCTTCTTCTCTGTCTTCATTTAATGAGCTTGTCAGTTCGGATGCTCACACGGCCCCGTGGCCATTGTACTTGCTGTACTATCCAAGATTCGCAAATCTGGGAGTTGACCATGGCCCGTGTCTATGGGACACTACCCCGTGTCTCTTGTCTGCTTCTTTTTGTCTTTTTTCTTGCTGGAATCTTGGGTGGGGGACGACCCCATGCCTTGGTGGCACGGGCCCGTGCTTTTCTCCTGATTTGTTGTTTTTCGTCTTGGGGTGAAGCTCGGTGGGTCGGTATGATGTATCAACTTCCCTTCTTTTGTATTCATGTTGGTTTTTGCCGTTAATTTGTTCTTTTTGTACATTTAAGCTCTTTTAATCCCGAAAATCAAAAGTATACAAAGAAACGCACTTTTTCCAACATTAGTACTAAAAAGAGTTGATTTTATACGTTATTTGATATAATTTATATGTTGCATTTGGTGCATATCAAATACCCCCACACTTGAATATTTGTTTGTCCTCAAGCAAAACTCTTTAATATTGCTTACACACCCAAATGGAATAGGTAGAAGAGAAGTGGATTCTTTTTATTCTTATTTTTTATTTTATTTGCAATCCTATTCGATAGGATTTATTTAGAACGCTTTTAAAAAAATAAATATTTTTAGGCATAATATGCCTCCTTTTAAAATTTCATTTAGCTATATTCAGATTCACACACCTCACAAAGTGATCAGTCAACACTCGGCTGAAGATGTATAAGTGAAACTCTAGATCCCGGTATGGAACTTACTCCTACCATATGCTTGACAAGTAATCAAACCTCCTCTTTTTAACATAATCCTTGTAAATGTCAAGAGGACTTTAAAGGGTAGGTTTTTGGTTAAGGGTAGGGTAATTTTATTTGAAAAGTGGCTAAAGGCGTAAAATGTCGGTTTTCTTTTGAAAACTTATTTATTTGTGACTTAGGTACAAACTAAAGGCTTTTAAGCAATAAGCTTGCTTCTTTTATTTCAAGCAACTAGAGATTTTTTTATATAAAGTTCACAAGATAACTAAGTCACATATTTTTTTGTGTATTTCAAAAGAACCGAATCTTACTAAAATAAAGGGGTGTAAAAATAAAACGGTTTTGAGTGATGGGTGATTTATGCAAAATTGTATTTTGCAGGTTTTGAAATGAAAGGTTTAGGCTCAAAAGGGGTTAACTAATGGAATATTTGGTGAGGAGATAAAAAGAAAATAAGGTTGAAAAGAAAAGGGGTTTATAGTCCTAGTGCATCAATCATTTACTTACTTGGATTAGTCAGTAAGGACCGGGAATGTATTGTCTTGTCAAGTTCTAGATTTGTAAGAAGCGTACGGGCTATTCACACAAGAAATGAAAAGTTAGCATTTAGTAAAGATATGATGTTGAATGCTCGGTAAAGGCTCGAAACTTACAATTTATGGGAAAAGGGTAAAAGTGTGAAAATATATATACAATCAAATTTTAAAAAGATTGTCATGCCTTTTTGTGAGTGCATTATATCTACAGCCTGCGTTTACGTGTCATGTCATGTCATGTCATGTCGAGTCTTAATGCATAGATGAGTATGAAAAAGGGTTGGAATTATAGTGTTAAAGCCCCTTCGCACGAGAGAGTCCTTCGTGCGAAGGGAGCCAAAACCCCTTTCGTACGAATGGGCCATTCGCACCAAGTCCTCTCGCACGGATGGCTTCTAGTATATATAAGTGTGTTGGTTAGTTCATTTGGAACTTTGGCATCTCTGAAGCGAAGCTCTGCCAAAATCTTTTCACGGCTTTGTAATCTCTTTCAATCAATAGAAACGAGTGTTTATACGTGAATTCTTGTGTGTGTGTGTGTGTCATCACTTCTAATGGATTCCGCACATTACAGAGTGACTATTTGAGTCGGCCGGAGCATCTTTAGGAGCAAAACAGTCCTCATAAGCGGTACCATAGCTTGGAGGCTGATTTCAGTGACAAGCAACACAAGAATCCAACAGAATTGCATCAAATTTAAGACTTCTTCACATCTCTCTCCTACACTTTCTTCTTTTTGGATCAAATTCAGAACAAATTCATGGACACATTTGGCTAAATTTTGGATATGTTGTGCGAAATTGACTAATAACAAACCCTTGAACAAATTAGACCATAATTCAATTAGAATCATTGAAAAATTGTGAAAAATGTCAAAATACGTAACTTCATCTTCGAGAGAAGGGCCCATTCGCACGAAAGGACACATCCTTTCGCATGAAACGCACAATCCTTTCACATGAAAGGACCCTATTTCAGTTGATTTAAAAAGTGTACCCTTCGCACGAAAGGCCATTGGTGTGCGTTTGGTGCGATATATTTTTATTGATATTTTGAGCCCATTTTAGGCATTAGTCAAGTTTTAAATTTATAAAACATGATATTCTACTAACACTAAACACACACTTTGGCAAGTGCACCTATCGTGAGCGTAGTATAGTGTTGGTAAGATACCGAGGTCATCCAAGGACACAAGAGCTTTTAGTACCGATTTATCCTCAACGTCTAATCAATCTAAATTTTTGAGAAAAGATTTGAAACATAAAAATAAAAACTAAAAATGCAAATATAAATAAAATAAAAACAGATAGACAAGATAGAATCACTTGGATCCAACTCGCCTTTAATGTATCCGTTGATGATTTTCGCACTTTCGGACTTTTTAAGAGATTATCTTAGTTATAGTAGTAGGCTCCTCTTTTGAAGGTGACGTTACCCTCAACCCAGTGGTTTGAGTCAGCAGGGTTACAATCCCAAAGGGTCAGAATATTGAAAGACAATTAAGTAAGTTATTAATGCAAAAAGTGGTAGGCCCCTCTTTTGAAGGTGACGTTACCCTCAGCTAAGTGGTTTGAGTCAGCAAAGATACAATCCCAAGAAGCCGGTTTAAAGTATGAATAGTAGTTTACATGTGAGGGGCTCAAGCTATTCCCACCCTCGCCATCCAATACCAGTGGGTATTGAAGGAGGTCCTAATAAGCTTGAACCAGGTCCTTGCAGGATCTATACACTGAACAAGGCAAGAACCTTACCAAACCATTCCCCTAACCCCCGACCAGGTAGTCGACATGCCTTTATATAGATCGTAAGGACATGAATGATGCAATCTTTTACTTTATATAGACAGTAAAGTAACCTCAAGACACCACGGAAAAATGATAAGAAAAATTCAGCTTCAACAGAAGAAACTAGTTATTAAAGTCATTAATACAAACCCAAATGACGAAAGATTAAAAATCAAAAGTAATACAATAAAGACTTGTCTTCGCCAAGTGATGTAAGAGGCTTAACCAAACATGGCCTTTGATTGGCAAGAACCCTTACAATCAATCTTAGATCCAGAGACTACTACACACTCTAAAGATGGATGCTGGTGGTAGGTGTTGGTGTTGTAGTGGTGGTGGAGTGGTGTCAAAGTGGGAGAGTAGTGGTTTGCCAAGGGATGCCTTTGAAGTGAACCAAGCACCCCTATTTATAGCCTGCACAGAGCTCTGGCCATGGCCCCGTGTCCGCTGGGCACGCCCCCATGGCCAGTCTTTTCTCTTCTTTCATTAATTGCAAGTGTCAGCAGAGGGCCCCACACGGCCCCGTGTCTCATGGGCACGACCACGTGGTCAACTCGTATCTGTACTATCAAGATTTATCAAGATTCTGCGTATCTTTGCGTTGACCATACCCCGTGCTGAGCTGGGCACACCCCTATGGTGGGCGTGGAAGCTTCTACAGGTTTGTCTTTTGTGCAAGTCCCTGACCACGCCCCATGCCCAACTGGGCACGACCCCGTGGTCAGGTTTCTGTTGCCTTGTTTTTGCTTTGGGATGCTGCCGAGGGTTTGGACATGTCACATTTTTTCCTTATTTTTGTATTTATGTTGGTTTTGGCTGCTTACTTGCACCTTTTGTTCGTTTAAGCTCGTTTGGTCCTGTAAATTCAAAAGAAAGAAAGAAACACGCTTTTCCAACATTAGTACTAAAAAAGGTTAGTTTTATGCCTCATTTGATGTAATTTATATGTTACATTTTGCACACATCAAATACCCCCACACTTGAATCTTTGCTTGTCCTCAAGCAAAACTCTTTAATATGTGGCTTACACACCCAAATGGAAGAGGTAGAGGAGAAGTTTTGGGCTCATCTTGAGTGTCGGGAATCCAAGATCTTTATTGAGTTTTATTTTTATTTTATTTACAATTATATTCGTCATGATTTATTTAGAACTCTTTATAAGAAAAATTACTTATTTGGGCATAACATGCCTCTTTAAAATTCCATTTATATACAAGTTCACATACTTCACGGGAGATCACTCAACACTCGGCTGAAGATGTATTTTTGTGAAACACTCGAGACCGACATGGAACTTACTTCTACCATATGCTTATCAAGCGATCAATCCTCCTCCTTTTTAACTATAAACCTTTGTAAATATCAAGAGGACTTGGGGAAGGGTTAGGCTTGGACTAAGGGTAGGTGGTTTTGGTTAGTGGTTAGTAAAAATGGCGAAAAGCCAAAAAAACATCGGTCGTCGTAAAACTTTTTGTTTTTGTGACTTTTATTCAAACTAAGCACATTCAAACAAGATTTCTTTGAGGAACTTGTTTGTTTATTGCAAGACTTTCATTTTTTATGTCACAAGATAACCGAGCTTTTTACTGAAACAAAGGGGTGGAAAAGAAAAAGGTTTTGGTGGGTAAAGGGTGTTTGTTTTGTGGGTTTTGAAATGAAAAGGTTTAGCCTCAAAGGGGTTAACTAGGGGGATTTTGTGTAGGTGATAAAAAAAATGAAAATAATGGTGTTGAAAGGAAAATGGGTTAGTCCTACTGCCTCCATCATTTACTTACTTGGGTTCAAGTTGGTAAGGACCGGGAATGTATCGTCTTGGCAAGTTCTAGAGTCGTAAGAACCAAGCGGCTATTCACACAAGAAATGGAAAATGAGCATTTAGTTTAAAGATATATGCATGTATGCTCAATAAAGGCTCAAAACTCACTTGTTGTGGGAATGGGTTTATGATGTTATCAAGTATATATAATCAAATTTTAATTAGATTTGTCATGCCATTTCATAATTTTCTTATTTGGTTTTTTTATCATGATGCTATCTGCTGTAAATTTGTAAAAATATAACCTTTTTAGAACTTGTTATTCCCGAATTAAACCAAGACAAGTAAGAAAAAATGAAAAATTTTTGCAAAAAATTTGGGGTGATTAGGGGTTCCAATAGAGTTTTGTGTAAGGCTTGTTATTAGGACTTGCAAGATTCAAGGTTTTAGCACCCCCCCCCCCCACACTTAAATTATACAGTGTCCTCAATGTGTCAAAAAATAAGTTTTTCAGTTGATTAAAATGTGTAAATGTGGATTAAAAACAAGATTTTATGTTACTGGGTAGCTTAACACAGGGCGTGGTGGGCTGAGCACAGCCCCGTGGTCAGACTACAAGTAACAGAAAGTTACAGGAGGTTGACCACGGGGTGTGCCCAGTGGACACGGCCCGTGGTCAGTTACCTGTTAGAAATTTTTTCTACAGAACCCTAGGCACAGGGGCATGTTGGGTGGCCACGACCCCATGCTGCACATGCTGAAATGATGGAAAAGTTGACGGAAGGCTCTGTTTTCATGCATGGGTGCGGTTTTAACGTCCCTTTGGCAAAAACACCTTTTCGAGTGTGAATTATTCCTGAAAAGTAAGACTAAACTAGAAAACATAAAAGTTAAACTAATCTAAAACTAAGGATAGTTCCGCAGAATGTCTCTGTGGTGCGCCACGTTTATAAGGGTCCTTGGCTAGATCACCTTATCGGGTGCTTCTAGCTCATCTTCAATTAGGGTCGTCATTTCCAATTGGATATTTCATTGATTGTTCAAGATCGACATACCTTTTATAGGCCCCTAATTGAATGGGTAGGTTGTTTTGCTTCCAATTGATCAAGGCATGATGGGTTTTTACAAAAGGTTGTCCCAACACAAGTGTCACACCCCGATTTCCACGTGTCACCGGTGGGCCCGGTGGGGGAGTATCGTGACGTGGTTGGCAACATAATAGTCAAACAACACAATATTTAATATGCACAGCGGAAGCAATTTAAAAGATATAATACAACCGAATTTAATATTGTATATCAATGTCACAATATCCGGAAGTTTATCCACAGTCGGATCGAAATAAAAATAGTATTTATGGTTCAACAGACTTCAGGCATCTTAAGCTTGCGAGACTTCTAATGATGCTAAGGAGAAATCCCAGCCAATTTCGCTTAGTACCTGCATTTAATCTTTTTGGGAAAATACATCAGTTTACACTGGTAAATACATTCAACTGACTCATTTTGGAAAATGATTGAAAATTTGGTTTGGATGCACATGGCATAAACATTTTATTTAACTTGGTAGAATTATTTAATATTATAATCTTGTGAACGAATTACATGTTCCTTGTGCGTTCAGTAGCCCGGATCTTGTCCGGGTTAAAGATCAATAGACACACAACAATGTTCTTTTGTGCACTGACGGGTGTACGCCTACACCCCGCGCTTAAGTCGTGGCCATTTCGTAAAATGATGCCAAGGATATCCGGGACATGGTCATTAACCCCCCAAAGGCTTTAAGTAACAAGACTGTTTAAACGAGCCGATCAAATTATTCAACTACCCACCTAACGGTGGAGATTTGATGCCCGATCAAGCGGTATGCTATATACCGTAACCCAAGCCCGTATAGGGAAAATAAGTTAAAAGTATTTACCTGAGCAAAGTATAATTCACAATTAGAAAAATGCACGTAGCTTTTACTGGTCCTCCTAATCTGGAACGAAGGTTTTATAATAACCTATTAGAATCCTAACGGGTCTTTAATTAAGCTTAAGCTTAGACCGGCTAGTTTCAAAGATACGGGTCGTACGCACGATTAAGCGAAGACTGGATAGAATGTGATTTAGACCCGACAAGTTTGAAGACTTGTTTAATATGGGTTTATTATTCACATTCTGGATTTTGAGATAAAACCGTTAAGGTTTGACCCGTTTCGGCTAATTTATGTACACTTGTAACATAAACCGAGCCGTACGCGTAATAAGCGTGACGGGTATTCATGAGAGCTATATACAGGTTTCCTACGTTAATTATGCCTCAAATATGTTGTGACATCAGTAAGATGTCTTTCATTATGCCCGAAACGTGTTTAAACACAAACTAGGCCCCGTAGGGGTAGTTTGGTCATTTAAAAGTTTATAAAAGAGTTTAAGTAACAACCTGAGTTATAGGTCTGATGTAATCAGAAAAAATACATAATTTGCTAAGTTATATCAGTAGGATAAAGTGTTTATGTGAAATTTATCAATTATAACCAAACTATGCCCCGTAGGGGTATTTTGGTAATTTCACATAAGCCGAAAAGCTCAAAACTGAATTCTGAGTTTATCAACTTTTGCTTACTGTTAAAATATCATAATTTACCTCAAATATCAGTAGGTATCAACCTTAGTATGTTTAAAATAGTTCTAGTGCATACCATGCGCTAAAAACGCTTAATTAGGCGATTAAAGGCCATTTCCGGGTTTGATACTTAAATATGATATTTTTATATTTCCAGAAGGCTTTAAATAATTTATTTATCATATGTGATCAGTAGAAAAAGGTTTGGAGTCGTTTAGATATGTAAAACTCATTTTATGGCCCGTAAGGGCAAAACCGACAATTACCGGATTAAGCCTACGACTACTAGTTATGCTCAGCCTAAAATTTATTAAAAATCCTTAAAAATCCCAAAATAATATATTGCATCAGTGGGTAAAAGATTTGATATCAAAAAGTAGGCTTAACTAGGCTATACGCTAATTACGCCGTTTTGCTAACATAAAGCTTTAATTTTGCGATATTGAGCATAACTCTAAATCTACAATTCAAACTGATGTCAAACTTTGCATACAAGTTTATATATCAGTAATTAAAGTTTCTACTCTTTTACATTTTTAAAAATCACGTTTTAAAGTAATAAGGGCATAACGGTGAACATATGAGCAATTAACGGAAACATGCACATTCATTGGATAACTAGTGAACCAAGGTGTAACATCACAGAGGGTTATTCTAACATGTAACCTAGTCCAATTAAAGCCCTGAGGCATTTCTAAAACATCCCTAAACGGGTCAGAACTGAAAGTCAAAGTGAAAGTCAAACTATGTGACTTTCGGTTCCGAACCGGGTATTTACAGGAATTTGTCGGGTTGAACATGTTTAGACATGTTCTTACACTTATTACTAAGTTATAACAATGATCAAACAGGTTGTATATGATCTATAATGTTAATTATGCATAAATGGCATTTTAAGTATCCTGTTGACTTTTTATAAACTAGTTTGACCCGACATTTGACCTGGTTAGAGTGGTAATCAGGGGGAACCCTTTTCAGGTTTTATTACCCACATAAATACCAACTTATAACTACTTTTAATTCGAGATATGACTGAGCCATTGCTGACTAATCTCGAAGTCAAACCGTAATTACGACGGTTTGACTTTTAGCTAATTAACTAAGCTAAACTCAATTAAAGACGGATAAGCAGACTTATAATAGTCCTATGCACGAAATGTGATCAGTTGAGGCTGCTTGGGAGCTCCAGAATTGATCAGAAGCTTGTTTGAAGGTGTGTGGAACAATGTTGCACAATGAGGCCTTATATACTAGTTGTAATCACCATAAGATGTTGACAACTAAGGCTATCAACTGCCCACAACCTTCCAACATGTGTCCTAGTGCTCTAGAACAGTTTAGGGGTCGCCCACCATGATAAAATATCGATTAAAGGCTGGTTCTCCACATAAACAGGCTGCTGTTGGCCTTTTCTGCATCTGATGTCCTGACGCGGCCCGCCTCACGTTTAACAGATCCTAACGCGGGCCGCATGGGACTGAAAATCAGATTTTTTTATCTTTGTTGTTTTGCAATTTGTCCCTTGGCTTCACGAAAGGGCAACCAAGGTTATTTCTTGCATTTTGACCCCCTTATTTTTATATGCAAGGGATTTAGGACTTATACCCACTTTGCCAAGTCCCTGGACACTTCCGGTTAACCCGAAAAGTCATAACTTTCAACGTTTACGCTTTAACCCCTCGTACACGAATTTGATCATAGTTTTCTCATATGATAACGAAACTTTACGAAATTTATATCATGCATTCTAGTGAGCATAACTAACAGTTACAAAGTTTCGGGTTTGTCAAAAGGTCACTCAGAGGTATATCTTTAAACATGTTGACACATTTAACCCCTGTAGTTTGTAATCTCTCACTTTTAGCTTCGCATGATCCATGATTTATTCGTTTGATGTTATAAACATCATGTAGGGTTAATGTACAATATATTTATTCACTGTTGACATTTAGAGCCCGTATAATCACATACTTTCCATGTTTGTCAACTTTAGTCCTTTTATAACTTTCTTTCACACGTTCTAACACATGACACGTGTCAACACATTATAGGACGTGAATTTTCGATGTGTTACATCCTCACCCCCTTAAAATAAATCTCGACCCGAGATTTACTGAAATAAATAAGGGTATTTTTCTTTCATCGTGGATTCAACCTCCCATGTGAATTCGGGACCTCTATGGGCATCCCATTTGACCTTTACAATAGGTACATGCTTCCTTCGAAGCTTCTTCACCTGTCGATCTTCAATCGACAAAGGTTTTTCCACAAATTTCAAGCTCTCATCTATGTGCACATCTGTATGCGGTATTACCAGTGATTCATCAGCGAAGCACTTTTTCAGATTGCAGATGTGGAACACATTGTGAATTCCACTGAGCTCTTCCGGTAAGTTTAACTTATAGGCAACTGACCCGACACGTTCGATAACCTCGAAAGGTCCTATGTATCTCGGGCTTTGCTTGCCTTTCTTACCAAACCGCATCACTCCTTTCCAGGGTAACACTTTAAGTAGGACTTTGTCACCTACTTCGAAGTGAAAATCCTTACGCTTTGGATCAGCGTAACTCTTCTGCCTATCCCTGGCAGCTTTGAGACGGTCACAAATCTGGACAATCTTGTCCGTCGTTTCAAACACTATCTCAGGTCCTGATAACTGGACATCTCCAACTTCCGCCCAACAAACTGGCGTTCTACACTTTCTACCGTATAATGCCTCAAAAGGCGCAGCCTTTATGCTGGTGTAGTAGCTATTGTTGTAGGAGAATTCGATTAACGGTAGGTTCTTATCCCAACTACCACCCAAATCGATTGCACATGCACGTAGCATGTCTTCCAACATTTGAATAGTACGCTCACTCTGGCCGTCTGTCTGAGGATGGTAAGCCATACTAAAGTTCAAACGTGTGCCCAAAGATTGCTGGAAGCTCTTCCAAAAATGCGACGTGTACCTAGTATCTCTATCAGAGATAATAGCCACAGGTATGCCATGCAAGGCTACAATCTTATCAACGTATAACTGGGCTAACATATCGGAGCTATAAGTCTCCTTGATGGGTAAGAAATGAGCTGACTTAGTCAGTCTGTCAACTATAACCCATATTGTATCATTGCCTTTCCTTGTCTTTGGCAACTTGGTGATGAAATCCATCGTCACCATTTCCCACTTCCACGTAGGAAGTTCAGGCTGTTGTAGCAAACCTGACGGTTTCTGATGTTCTACTTTGACTTGTGCACATGTCAAGCATTTTGCTACATAAGCGGCTACAGACTTTTTCAAGCCTATCCACCAATAATTTGCCTTTAGATCCTGGTACATCTTATCAGCTCCAGGATGAACGGAGTATTTGGAACTATGGGCTTCTTGGAGGATGACATCACGAAGTCCTCCATAAATTGGAACCCATATTCGTCCATTCAATTTCAGAAGTCCGTCCTTGCTAAGAGATAACTGCTCCTCAGTTACTCCTAACTTTTCATTAGGATAGTTAGCTTCCAACACAGCTTCCTTCTGTGCAGCTAACAACCTTTCCATCAGACTGTTCTTTATCTCCAGGCGCTTGGCATTGATTCGGATGGGTTTCACCCTTTCTTTCCGACTCAAGGCATCGGCGACTACATTTGCCTTACCGGGATGGTATTTGATTTCACAATCATAATCATTTAAAGTTTCCATCCAACGGCGTTGCCTCATGTTTAGTTCCTTCTGATTAAACAGATGTTGGAGGCTCTTGTGATCAGAATAAATCACACACTTGACACCATATAAATAGTGCCTCCAAAGCTTTAGTGCGAACACAACGGCACCCAACTCCAAGTCATGGGTGGTGTAATTCTTTTCATGCACCTTTAACTATCTTGAAGCGTAGGCAATAACTTTGCCTTTCTGCATAAGCACACACCCCATGCCAGTGTGCGAAGCATCACAATAAACCACAAATTCTTCTATTCCATCTGGCAATGTCAGTACTGGGGCGTTTCTCAACTTTTGCTTCAAGATATCGAAGGATTCTTGCTGCTTAGGGCCCCAAACAAACTTAACCTTCTTCTTAGTTAAGGAGGTTAGGGGTGCAGCAATCCTTGAAAAAAATTCAATGAAACGCCTGTAATATCCTGCCAATCCCAGGAAGCTACGAATCTCTGTAGGCGTCTTCGGCTCTTGCCAGTTCATTACGGCTTCAACCTTAGCGGGATCCACCTGGATACCACGCTCACTGACCACGTGTCCAAGGAATTGGACTTCTCGTAGCCAAAATTCACACTTAGAGAATTTGGCATAGAGTTTCTCCTGATGTAGAAGTTTGAGAATACAACGAAGGTGTTTCTCATGGTCAGCTTGATTCTTAGAATAAATGAGAATGTCGTCGATGAAAACGATGATGAATTTATCCAAGTAAGGCTTGCAGACGCGATTCATGAGATCCATGAATGCGGCTGGTGCATTAGTGAGCCCAAACGGCATCACTAGGAACTCGTAGTGACCATAACGAGTCCTAAATGCAGTCTTGTGCACGTCTTCATCTTTAACCTTCAACTGATGGTAGCCTGACCTCAAATCAATCTTCGAGAAGTAACTTGCCCCTTGAAGCTGATCGAACAAATCGTCGATCCTGGGCAAACGATACCTATTCTTGATCGTGACTTTATTAAGCTCGCGATAGTCGATGCACAAGCGCATCGACCCATCCTTCTTCTTGACAAACAAGATTGGCGCTCCCCAAGGAGATGAACTAGGTCTAATGAAACCTTTAGCCAGCAATTCATCTAGCTGCGTCCTCAAGTCCTTCATTTCTGTGGGTCCCAATCTGTATGGTGCTCTAGCAACTGGTGCTACTCCGGGGATGATATCGATTCTGAATTCCACTTGTCTATCTGGTGGTAAACCAGGTAGATCTTCAGGAAACACTTCTGGGTATTCAAAAATGACAGGGATGTCTTCTATCTTTGGTTTAGGCTCATCAATAATCACTTGCGCCATGTAGATGACCCCTTCTTCAAACACTTGGAAGCCTTGAGCATAGTCACTTGCTCAGGTAGCCCATACTGGGTATCTCCCCGAATGGTAAGTGATTCACCAGACGGAGTCTTTATTACCACTTGTTTCTTGTTACAGACAATTTGGGCCTGGTTATGAGATAACCAGTCCATACCCAGAACTATGTCAAAACCGGCCAACTTAAAGGGAAGTAAAGAATGAGGAAAAGAATGGTTCTTAATGGATATAACACATCCATCTAACACAGTGGAGACGGTTTCTAGAGAGCCATCTGCTAACTCCACCTCATAGTTCACTTTTAAGGTTTTGACAGGTAATTTCAACAGTTCACAAAACTTATTGTCTACAAACGACTTATCAGCGCTAGAATCAAAAAGTACTCTAGCATATACGTCATTTACAAGGAAAGTACCTGTAATAACGTTGTCGTCTAGAACCGCTTCTTTTGCGTCCATTCTGAAGACTCTAGCATTAGTCTTCTTGGCCTCTTCAGGCTTCTTGTTGTATTTCGGGCAGTTGGTCTTAATGTGCCCCTTTTCATTGCAACGGTAGCACGTTGCGTCTTTTATCTTCTTGCAATCCAAGGTTTTGTGATCCGTGGATTTGCATATACCACAAGCAAAGGGTTTTGACTGAGTCTGAGAGTTCGACTCGAGTCTGCACTTTCCATAGTGCTGTTTCTTGCAAATTTTGCATTTGGGCTTCTCACCAGAGTGATGCCCTTCTTTCCTTGACTCCGATCCTTTCTTGTTATCACCGTTCCCACGGTGTTTCTTGTTCAATCTACGTGAACCATCATCTTCACGCTTTCTCTTCTCAGCCTCCTTATTCCTCAGCGATCTCTGCCTGACCGCATCCAGAGTGAGGGATAAGGAAAGGTCAGCTACTGATCTAAAAGTAGCTGGCCGAGAAGCTTTCACGCTTGCCTTGATCTCGGGGGCTAAACCACCGATAAAACGAGCTATTCGCTTTGGTTCCGGGGTTACTAAATATGGAACCAACCGAGACATAGTGTTGAAGCTCGTTAGGTAAGCTTGACAGTCGAGGTTTGTCATCACCAAGGATAGAAAATCGGACTCTATCTTCTCCACCTCATGTTGAGGGCAGTAATTTTCCTTGATAAGGGCAACAAATTGATCCCATGACATATTGTACAATGGGATTTTCCCGGTGGCTTGAATCAGAGATCTCCACCATGCTAACGCTTCACCCTTAAAGGACTGTGACACAAACTTAACCACATCCTTTTCAGCGCATCCGCTGATATCTACCACCGTGTCCATCTCGTCAAGCCATGTCATACAATCGATGGCTCCTTTCTCCCCATTAAAATCCCGGGGCTTGCAAGACACGAAGTACTTATAGGAGCAACCCTTGTTACGGGGCTCTTGATTCAGCACTATCTGCTGAGATGGGACACTTTGATGGTTGGTGGACTGACGGTCATCACCATCTTTCTTGGGTCCATCCTTTTTGGGAGGAGGCTTGCTATGAGCCTCAGAATGTTTCTTGGGCTTTGAATGCGGTGCAGATTGGGTCCTACTTCGAGTACCACTATAATCATTATACTGTCGCTCCAGAGCCTGTGTAACATCGCCGTCTATGATCGCTTTTAATTCAGCACTCGTTAGATTAATTCGGGCTTCATTATTAACCTCCACTGGATGGCTATTAACCTCGTCTGAGTTAGCCATTTAAAATTGAACTGTTGCAGAAAACAAGGACAATAGTTTATTTGGGAGTTTATGGAATTGTCTTTTATGGCAATTCATTAACCATGGTACAGAGACCATATTTGGTTAATTTATAAATCATATTTATTTAGGATTTCTATTAAAATTTATCCTAAGTATAAAACAATAACAGTTTTATTTATGGCACAAAAGGCCTAGTCACAAGGACAATATAAATTATACGCTGTGATTTCAGAGAATCAAGGCTTTTAAGGTTTGAATATAGTTTATTACCTTTTTCAGACAGGGAGTCATAGCTACAACTGTCTTTTGGCTCATGTAGAAATGAGCAAGGCCCGTAGGCATTATATTACCAACGTATGGTAAAATATGATCATCTTAATTGATGATCTTAACCCATGATTCAGAGATCATTAAATTGGGTTAGGAATCTTCTAAAGAATCCTTATACATATAAAAATGACATGTGATTTTAACGAATCACGTCTGCCAGGAGTGTGAACATGTTTTCAGATGTTAACTTGGATTTGAATCTTTTGAACAGGTCTTACCATCTTGGCCTGGTCTTATAATTGACCCGAGGCTAGGTTTCACACTTTAAGATTCTTAATTAATAATTACATAGGCAGATTAATTCAAAAGGAATGATTTTAATTTATTTATTTCATTTATAATTTATTTAGGCACATAAAGCAATATGAAATTTATAAAACAAACATTCCATTGATTTATTAGAATATTACACATTGCCCTAAACGGGTCTTTTCAAATAACAAACTTACCCTCGCAGGGGTTTAAACAAGTACTTACCCACGCAGGGGCTTAATAACATACATGACCACGCAGGGGCTTAATAACATAATTGTCCACGCAGGGACTTACACAAATAGCGCACCCACGCAGGGGTTTACAGAAAGATAGACCCACGCAGGGGTCAATACAAACAAGCATACCCACATAGGGGCTAATAAAGCAAATACAGGGAAAAACAACAGTGGATAGATTCAATGATCCTTCTTATTCTTCCCTTTGATCAAACTTGCTAATCCTTGAAAGAAAGTCTGTCTCTCCCTACGGTCCCTGTGCACTTCCCGTTCAATCTGATCCAGCCTCTAAAGGAGTTCTTCATGCTCAGGTGGGGAGAACCTAGGCGGCTGCGATTGAGTCCGTATGATAGGCCTAGGTGGTATCTGGTACCCATGTGTTGGGTACCCAACTCCCCATGGAGCTCCGTATGGTCCAGGGCATTGTAGTTGGCTGCCACCATGTAAGGGTCGGCCTCTGCGTACCCGTAGTTGTTGTGGACCGGCGACTCGAACGGGTTGTATGCCATGGAACCCGTATACGCTGGGATTGGGTTGTCAAAACCCATTGGCGGCGGCTACGGCATCGCTGGGTTGGAAGGCCCACCCATTTGTGGGTCCTCCTGATGTGGCGGGTAGTGGCTGCCACTGGATTGACGTGGGGAACTGAAATGGAAATCCCCTGCTCGTGCCGACATGCAGGCACCGGTTCTCCTACGCCTTGGCGGTTGAGGAGGTGCCGGCTGAACTGGTGGCGGTGGAGGTGGTGGCGTAACTGCCAAAAATCGAGGATCTCCAGAGGAATCTTGATGAAGCTGCTGCTGCTGATGAGGCGGTGAATGGAGAGGAGGTGTATAGTACCATTCATGCCTGGTGAACATGGCTTGGAAGCTATCTGGACCAACATAGGGTGATCCATGGAATGAAGATCCGTCAGAGATCTCTATCGGGTGGTTCGGTGTACCACTGGATGGCTCGACGGGCTCCGTATCCTCGTCCATGTCGTCCGCATTATCTCCAGAGAAGTGATCATCTGGCCCCATTGGGTTAAAACCCACGGGTTCTTGAATATAATTGGCCGGGTTAAACCAGCCCCTGAAAACTGGTGTTGGATCCCCGAAAGAATGATGAGACAGGGATCTCTGTAATGGTATGAAGGAAGGCTGAGGGTTGTTCAGCTCGTAGTCCGGTTGCGGTCCATACGGGTTAGGAGGTGTTGAGCTATGTGAGACCGACCGTCTAGCCGGCTCAAAAAGGTTTCTCCGGTTCTACCGGGGATCGTCACTTTCTGTCGTAGATGGAGCTCGAGCATTCGAAGGTCCAGCTTCAATATCGTTGGGGGCGGTGACTGGTCCCTTGCCTCGTCCTCTCCTTCGGAAGAATCTTGGCGGCATTTTCAAATCCTGACATAATAATGTGAGATAATAAACGAAATATATGCAAGATAAAGGACAACACAAACAAAGTGGAATTTGTCCTATGTTATATGTCTAGACTCGAAAGTTTAGAATTGTGCAATTGTGTAACTGAGATTAAACACAAAAGGCTAGTGTTTAATTCACTCAGTGTTGGCTCTGATACCAACCTGTCACACCCCGATTTCCACGTGTCACCGGTGGGCCTGGTGGGGGAGTATCGTGACGTGGTTGGCAACATAATAGTCAAACAACACAAGATTTAATATGCACAGCGGAAGCAATTTAAAAGATATAATACAACCGAATTTAATATTGTATATCAATGTCACAATATCCGGAAGTTTATCCACAGTCGGATCGAAATAAAAATAGTATTTATGGTTCAACAGACTTCAGGCATCTTAAGCTTGCGAGACTTCTAATGATGCTAAGGAGAAATCCCAGCCAATTTCGCTTAGTACCTGCATTTAATCTTTTTGGGAAAATACGTCAGTTTACACTGGTAAATACATTCAACTGACTCATTTTGGAAAATGATTGAAAATTTGGTTTGGATGCACATGGCATAAACATTTTATTTAACTTGGGAGAATTATTTAATATTATAATCTTGTGAACGAATTACATGTTCCTTGTGCGTTCAGTAGCCCAGATCTTGTCCGGGTTAAAGATCAATAGACACACCACAATGTTCTTTTGTGCACTGACGGGTGTACGCCTACACCCCGCGCTTAAGTCGTGGCCATTTCGTAAAATGATGCCAAGGATATCCGGGACATGGTCATTAACCCCCCCAAAGGCTTTAAGTAACAAGACTGTTTAAACGAGCCGATCAAATTATTCAACTACCCACCTAACGGTGGAGATTTGATGCCCGATCAAGCGGTATGCTATATACCGTAACCCAAGCCCGTATAGGGAAAATAAGTTAAAAGTATTTACCTGAGCAAAGTATAATTCACAATTAGCAAAATGCACGTAGCTTTTACTGGTCCTCCTAATCTGGAACGAAGGTTTTATAATAACCTATTAGAATCCTAACGGGTCTTTAATTAAGCTTAAGCTTAGACCGGCTAGTTTCAAAGATACGGGTCGTATGCACGATTAAGAGAAGACTGGATAGAATGTGATTTAGACCCGACAAGTTTGAAGACTTGTTTAATATGGGTTTATTATTCACATTCTGGATTTTGAGATAAAACCGTTAAGGTTTGACCCGTTTCGGCTAATTTATGTAAACTTGTTACATTAACCGAGCCGTACGCGTAATAAGCGTGACGGGTATTCATGAGAGCTATATACAGGTTTCCTAAGTTAATTATGCCTCAAATATGTTGTGACATCAGTAAGATGTCTTTCATTATGCCGGAAACGTGTTTAAACACAAACTAGGCCCCGTAGGGGTAGTTTGGTCATTTAAAAGTTTATAAAAGAGTTTAAGTAACAACCTGAGTTACAGGTCTGATGTAATCAGCAAAAATACATAATTTTCTAAGTTATATCAGTAGGATAAAGTGTTTATGTGAAATTTATCAATTATAACCAAACTATGCCCCGTAGGGGTATTTTGGTAATTTCACATAAGCCGAAAAGCTCAAAACTGAAGTCTGAGTTTATCAACTTTTGCTTACTGTTAAAATATCATAATTTACCTCAAATATCAGTAGGTATCAACCTTAGTATGTTTAAAATAGTTCTAGTGCATACCATGCGCTAAAAACGCTTAATTAGGCGATTAAAGGCCATTTCCGGGTTTGATACTTAAATTTGATATTTTTATATTTCCAGAAGGCTTTAAATAATTTATTTATCATATGTGATCAGTAGAAAAAGGTTTGGAGTCGTTTAGATATGTAAAACTCATTTTATGGCCCGTAAGGGCAAAACCGACAATTACCGGATTAAGCCTACGACTACTAGTTATGCTCAGCCTAAAATTTATTAAAAATCCTTAAAAATCCCAAAATAATATATTGCATCAGTGGGTAAAAGATTTGATATCAAAACGTACGCTTAACTAGGCTATACGCTAATTACGCCGTTTTGTTAACATAAAGCTTTAATTTTGCGATATTGAGCATAACTCTAAATCTACAATTCAAACTGATGTCAAACTTTGCATACAAGTTTATATATCAGTAATTAAAGTTTCTACTCTTTTACATTTTTAAAAATCACGTTTTAAAGTAATAAGGGCATAACGGTCAACATATGAGCAATTAACGGAAACATGCATATTAATTGGATAACTAGTGAACCAAGGTGTAGCATCACAGAGGGTTATTCTAACATGTAACCTAGTCCAATTAAAGCCCTGAGGCATTTCTAAAACATGCCTAAACGGGTCAGAACTGAAAGTCAAAGTGAAAGTCAAACTATGTGACTTTCGGTTCCGAACCGGGTATTTACAGGAATTTGTCGGGTTGAACATGTTTAGACATGTTCTTACACTTATTACTAAGTTATAACAATGATCAAACATGTTGTATATGATCTATAATGTTAATTATGCATAAATGGCATTTTAAGTATCCTGTTGACTTTTTATAAACTAGTTTGACCCGACATTTGACCTGGTTAGAGTGGTAATCAGGGGGAACCCTTTTGAGGTTTTATTACCCACATAAATACCAACTTATAACTACTTTTAATTCGAGATATGACTGAGCCATTGCTGACTAATCTCGAAGTTAAACCGTAATTATGACGGTTTGACTTTTAGCTAATTAACTAAGCTAAACTCAATTAAAGAAGGATAAGCAGACTTACAATAGTCCTATGCACGAAATGTGATCAGTTGAGGCTGCTTGGGAGCTCCAGAATGGATCAGAAGCTTGTTTGAAGGAGTGTGGAACAATGTTGCACAATGAGGCCTTATATACTAGTTGTAATCACCATAAGATGTTGACAACTAAGGTTATCAACTGCCCACAACCTTCCAACATGTGTCCTAGTGCTCTAGAACAGTTTAGGGGTCGCCCACCATGATAAAATATCGATTAAAGGCTGGTTCTCCGCATAAACAGGCTGCTATTGGCCTTTTCTGCATCTGATGTCCTGACGCGGCCCGCCTCACGTTTAACAGATCCTAACGCGGGCCGCATGGGACTGAAAATCAGATTTTTTTTATCTTTGTTGTTTTGCAATTTGTCCGTTGGCTTCACGAAAGGGCAACCAAGGTTATTTCTTGCATTTTGACCCCCTTATTTTTATATGCAAGGGCTTTAGGACTTATACCCACTTTGCCAAGTCCCTGGACACTTCCGGTTAACCCGAAAAGTCATAACTTTCAACGTTCACGCTTTAACCCCTCGTACACGAATTTGATCATATCTTTCTCATATGATAACGAAACTTTACGAAATTTATATCGTGCATTCTAGTGAGCATAACTAACAGTTACAAAGCTTCGGGTTTGTCAAAAGGTCAATCAGAGGTATATCTTTAAACATGTTGACACATTTAACCCCTGTAGTTTGTAATCTCTCACTTTTAGCTTCGCATGATCCATGATTTATTCGTTTGATGTTATAAACATCATGTAGGGTTAATGTACAATATATTTATTCACTGTTGACATTTAGAGCCCGTATAATCACATACTTTCCATGTTTGTCAAGTTTAGTCCTTTTATAACGTTCTTTCACACGTTATAACACATGACACGTGTCAACACATTATAGGACGTGAATTTTCAAGGTGTTACAACGAGTGGAGCATCATCAAGAATAACGAAGTCGGTTCAGACTACCCTTTAATTTGTTTGCACTAATACGTCCTCAACTACTCCCGTTGATTTTATTATTTTTCGATTAGAAAGAAAGACTGTCACCTGAGTCTGTGCATTTGCTTCCTTATTAGCCCTGACTATTGCCCTCTGTTGTTGTAACTTCTTCATTCTTTTTCTTCTCTCATGTGCTCCCCTATTAAACCAACCTCTCTTTTTAGTAGTAAAGGGTTCCCCAGACTGTGCCTTAAATATAAATATCCCTTCCTCAGTATCGGCTAAATATCCTGAGGGATTAGGTTGAGATGATGTTCCCTCATCTTTTGGTGAACTATCTAAGTGACGATAAGCGTCCGAAGTTCCTTGCTCACTCATACTGTAAACTAACAAATAGTCAAATAACACAAAACACATAATCACATAAGTTATTTCCTAACACAGAATTTAAAATTTAAGTGTCTGCAGAACACTTCTTTGGCTTAAACCAGTGGCTGTAGCTCTGATACCACTCTCTGTTGTAGCCCCCGACCCCTTCCTAGGAAGCGGGCGCCGCGAGGATCCAGATCAGTGGTATCGGTGTTTATTAATTTAGTAGTGGAATACATCAGGACTGTAGTTAGGAAATATTTACATCAGAGTTAAACACCAAACTTTTCTAATAATAAATCATTGGGGTAAAACCCAAGTTCATTTGGCAATACATTTGTAGGGATAAAACCCAAATTATTGAAAACAAAACTCCTTTTTAATTAGGTAACTTTTATAGCCACTTTTCCAAGCCTTCAGTGCTCTCCAGCTGGCTTCTATTGGCTTTCACATTGCGTTACCTGAAACGCGTTTTAAAAAGATTTTATCAGCAAGAAATACTGGCGAGTGCATCCCATTTTAATAAAAATAGTTTTACAACTTTACAGAATTGAGGGCATCCGCAATTACATTTGTTTATATATACTCAATTACTCATTCAATATTGTCAACACCTGACCTGTGGGTCATATTACTCATAAGCTATCTCTTTGTCCAATAGTAACGTCTTTCACATTTTGTATACAAAACCCCAACATAAGGTAATAATTATAGAATCACAAATACTCAATACTGTTAAGTGTTTAATTAAAACAATTGAGGTTTTGGTAAAACATTTTGACTCACAAAGTAATTTACAAAAAGGTGGAAAAAAGCAGATGTACTCACATTGCAGATTTAGGTGATATTACTATAGCTTCCTGGTGATTTCCCTGGTTATTATCTATTAAAATTAAACAATGCACACGTGTTAGTAAAATAACCCAAATTACATTAACCGTACAACCCGAGACAGAATTCCAATGACTGAGTCAGGCAGAACCTTGACATGCATTACAGAATCCTAGATCAATCGAGTGTAACATGAGACAGAACTCCAACGACTGAGTCAGGCAGAGCCTTGACATGCGTTACGGAGCCCTAGATCGATCGTGTAGGGTAACAACAAGGTTATAGTACTTACAACGAGGCAGAGCTTCGCTTTATAGTGGGTATTATGCTCGGGTATTATAATTTCCTATAGAATATTGAGAGAGAATTTTAGAATTTGAACGAGTTGAAATAAACTCGTCGACCTCTATATATAGGCCAGATCGGAGGCGGCTCGCACCCCGCGAAGAAGACAGAGCAGGCCTTCGCGGCCCGTGAGGAACGATGTGTCGATTATAGCCTTGGCCAGTCATGGCCCTAGCTCCGATGAGTCATCTGCCACGTGGCCCTATGCCTTGTCCGGCAAACAAAGGCAGTCGCACCCCACGACAGATTGGTCGCGCCCCATGAGCAACTGTCAAACTTTGTTTTTCTTGTTTTTTATAAATACAAGGGTGTTTTGGGTCCGTTTCTCACGTACGGGGTATATTTAGGAAAGTTTTAGGGGTGTCCAAGTATGTTTTTGGAGGGTTGTTATATGGTGTGAGGGAATCAGTTTTCCCCTACTATCGCCTCTTTTCATCCACTACTATTAGGGGGAATATACATTTAAGACAGAGTCTTTCGTCATGGTCTTATTCACTAGTCTTAATTACATAAGAACTAGTAGACCGAGTAAATTTAAAAGAAATTTATTTGCTTGATTGCTAGCGGTCCTTCGACTAATTGTCTTCACCCAATAGAGTTGTCACTTTTAGTCCTTCTCCTTCCACATAGTTGCGATTAGTTGGAGATTCCAGGACACGTCTTATTTGACGCTTTAAATACATGCTCTTCTCCTTAGTTGGAGATTTGGTATACGCCTCAATTCAGTTAGCATTTAAATATATGCCCTTCTCATTAGTGGGATATTTGGGATACGCCTCAATACAGTCAGCGTATATGATACGACTCAATACAATCATCGTTTAAATATATGTCCTTCTCCACAGTAGGAGATTTGGGGATACGCCTCAATACAGGTCAGCGTATATGATACGGCTCAATACAGTCACCGTTTAAATATATGCCTTTCTCCACAGTGGGAGATTTAGGTTACGACTCAATACAGTCACTGTTTAAATACAAGCCCTTCTCCACATTGGGAGATCTGGGATATGTCGTCTCATATTTGGAAAAAAATTTACACTTTTTCAACCACTCATTGGTGGGAACATGTGCTTTTGGCCTTCGTCTATCGTGCAATCAAGAGGTCTGTTTGATAAGGTAGGAGCAATAAATGTGACCTTCATATCATTTGAAGGAAAATAATAAAATGGGCTCCATAAAATCAATGATTTTTCTTATGGTTGTAATATTGCCAAAATATATTAGATGCTTACTATAGCCGAGATCAGTACAATATGAACGTTGGGAGATCTTAGTGGCTCCATGCATTAAACCTTCATACTGGCCAGGCATGAAAGCGATCTATGGGACACACTAAGATACTACCAATTATCATATGGCGCTTCTATCAAACTAAGTTTGGCATTCGTAGTTGCTAAAAATCATTGTTGTACTCCAGCTAGAGAAATTTGCTGGCGAGAGTTGCCGAACTTATATAATATAATATACCCAAATGGGTTTGAATAATCGAGTTCCAAGACTCGAGATTATATGCTTTAAGCATAGAAAAAGTGATCCATTTTTCTGCTTATTCTCTAGAATGAGAGAATTTTTGAATCAAAGAATATAATTTGGTGCAAAAGTGCATGAATATCCTTGCCATGATACGACTTTCCATTGTTGTTGCTGTTTCATTTAGCTGGTGAGATATCACCTGAATGTCTATTAAATATGATAGACTTCAGATAAATGATATTAGGATATAACAAGAATATCAAAAGATATATCATCAGGTGACGAGGTTTAGCATCCTCGTATCAGAGTCATCGTCTCCAAAACAATGTAGTTCACCATATGGAACTTCAAGCTACTCAATGGTAGATATAACAAGAATATCAAAAGATATATCATCAGGTGACGAGGTTTAGCATCCTCGTATCAGAGTCATCGTCTCCAAAACAATGTAGTTCACCATATGGAACTTCAAGCTACTCAATGGTAGAGATCCTCGAGTCCGCGACCCATTGTAGATTCTTCATCTTGTCCGTGACATATTGGCGGTATAAAATCAATAACTACTATATATCATAAATGTAGTCTTATATTCAGGTCTAGACTCGGAGTTTTTAAGGAATCTGCTTTGAGATTAGACACAATAGACTAGTGTCTAATTCACTCAAACTGTAGCTCTGATACCAACCTGTCACACCCCGATTCCCGGTGGGCCTGGATGGGTATGGTCGTGACGGTTGGATAACAGTTATCACAATATAATAATATGCAGCAGAAGTATTAGAGTGAACATATAAAATTCAATAAAGGTTGAATATATAAATGTATTACAAGCATTTGATACAAGCCCACAGGTAGGATCTAAATAAACATTGCTTTAGACATCATAGGCCTTAAGCATCAGGAGTTGCAAATTCCTTAGCCTTCATTCTAGCTGACCCGTATAACCTATAATAAGGTTCGGTACCTGCGGTTTAATCTTTTGAAAATACGTCAGCTAAAGCTGGTAAATACAATTAAATGACTCTTTGGAAAACAGTTTCTTCGAAAAGAGTTTTATACATAGAGAAAACCCGTAGGTGATCTTTTAAATATTTCTTGGGATTTTTTCTTGTTACCAGTTTTATATACTTGAATAACCCATTGAGATGTCCGGACACGGTATCATTAACCCCCAATCAATTCAATTATCAAGTAAATGGAATAAACCGATTCTTACATTTTTGTGCAATCATAGGTGACTTACTTATGCAATATCCGCTCCAAGTGGCATAATTGTCATCCCAAGTTTACACTAAAATAAGTCAAAAGTATTTACCTTTTTGCTAGCTTCCAATCAATAAGACTATATTTAGCAAAATGCAACAAGTATAAGTATTATTGACCCAAGTCCGATTATCTGGGGGGTACTATAGTCTGGAATGAACAGATTTGTTATATGTTAGAATGTATACGGGCCAAAGGTAGTCCGTTTAGATATGACCCGATACTTAAGAATAGGTTCGCTAGATTAAGCGTATACCGTATAGAATGAGGTTTAAACCCAACAGGTATTAGTACTTGTATAATATGGGTAAACATAATACACTCTGGATTTTTTAGTGAAAATGATAAGGTTAAACCCGTTTTGGTAAACTTATGTAAACTAGTTACACAAGTCTAACCGTACGCATATAAGCGATATCGGGTAACCGGATGAGTCATGAACAAGTTCTATATGCCAATACACTTTAAACAAGTTATAATATCAGTAGGATATCAACTTGTATGCTAGTTAAGGTTTTAAAATCAAACTATGCCTCATAAGGGCGTTTTGGTCATTTAGTGACGTATAAAAGGAACCTGCGTATAATCTAATGTTATGACCATAAGCATTTTGTGAAAACACTTTATTTATAATATAATATCAATAGGATATCAAACATATGTTTGTTTTATAGTTTAAGACCAAACTATGCACCGTAGGGGCATTTTGGTCATTTCACACATAGTTTTTAAAGCTAATTTGGGATTCTGAGTTTATAACATGTACCTACTGTAAAAACATTTTAAATGAGTTATAAAATCAGTAGGTAACAAGTCTTGGTTGGTAAATATGGTTTAAAACCATACTACACGTCGAAAAGGCGTTTAAGTGGTTAAATGACGATATTTGCGATGTTTTATGAAAACTGATGCTATCACCAGGTTTATATGGCCAAGATATGTTATTTAGCATAACACATCAGTTGGTAAAAAAATTTGTGTGAAGATTATGCTTTAAAACCATCTTATGTGCCATAGGGGCGTTGTCGTCATTTAAGAACGTAATACAAGAACTTCTATATAAACTCGGTTTATAAACTGACTTGATATCCCAAAATATCCTAATTATGATATTACATAAGTAGGTAATGAGTTTGGTATAAGAAATTACGTTTAAAACCGTTCTATGCGACGAAAGGGCATTTCGGTCACTTTAAAGCGTAATTTACGATAGTATATGAAAACTCGGTTTATGATCAGATTTGTAACATCAAAATATGTTAAACATGTCAACATATCAGTACCTAAGTCATTTGCAAGTTCATTGGTGTTTAAAACCTCATTTTTAATATAAAGGGCAAAATAGTCAAAGTTTGGCATATTAACGGAAACTTGCATAAAACTCAGATTACTATTACGGTCGTATAATATAACCTCAAAGGGTTATGCTACATCATATTACGATCATAAGGGAACCTTAAATCAGTAACATACTAGTCTAATTTGGTTCATAATCGAAAGTCAAAGCAGAAGTCAAACTTCACGACTTTCGGTTGCGAACCGACCCTAAAACTGGAATTGACGAGCCGAACATGTTTACACATGTTCTAATAATTATTACCAAGTTGTTTATGTGTTAAAACGTATTTTAGAACACCTTTAAACTCAGATCGTAATTATTTCAAAATTTGATCCATTGACTTTTTAAAGCATTAATATGTTGACTCTTCAATTGACCAAGCAAACATGATTCTTAGGAGGTACCCTTTTGAGGGATTAACACCTACCTAATTATGATCACGTAGTCATGTTCATTGTGAACAATGGATGGACCCTTAAGGTCTAAACCGAAGTCAAAGCTGTTGGTGCATACATCTGTCGTCTTCGTCTTGTATCGAGTCTCGGGTTCGGTGCTGGTTCGGTGCGAATATTATCAAGCATGATGTCATCATCTAGGATGATGACATCACACTAATGACCTCATCTTTGCATCATCTCACAAAAGGACAAAATGCATGAAAATCAGATTATGTTTGCAAGGATTTCGCTTCAAGACAAAGTGCATATTGTTAAATTTCGCTTCAAGAGTTTTGTGTTGATTTCGCTTGAGTTTGTCCAAGCGAAATCATCAATTCTATAAATAGGCTAGTGTGATTTTCATTTGTAAGAGTTTTTGCCAAGTGATACCGAGGTGCTGCCGGTTATTCTTCTGATTGTAAAAGGTTGTCAATTCAATATAAAAGAAGATTATAGTGTGAAACAAGCTGTTTATCGTCCGTTTCTTAGTTTCCGCCTCTGAAACGGATTAGAATTCTTCCGAACGACTCGTTTAGGTCGCCCCCGATCCTACAATTGGTATCAGAGCTCAGGACGAGGAGTTCTTGCCAAAAACAGCCTGTGTTCATCACGATTTCTGTTTCTACATCATTCTTTTTCGAAATTTCAAACATTTTACGGATAAAATTGGACAAATATCACATATGTTGTGCGAAAACACGTTTTAATCGACCCTTGAAAGTTTCAAGTTAAAATACAGCCTAAAACTTGTAATTTTGTATGATTTCGCTTCATGTGTTCGAACAATAGATGACATCAGCAACACTTTGGGTCTGATTTCGCTTGAAATCACGTTTTATATCCGATTTCGCTTGAGAGTTTGAAGCGAACTTGAGGTTCGCTTGAATAGTTGAACTTGCGTCATATGGCTCTCGCTTGAAATGAACATTTTAGATCTGATTTCGCTTGAGAGTTTGAAGCGAAATTGAAGATTTCGCTTGAAGTAAGAATTTGTTTGATGATTTCGCTTGAATAGTTGAAGCGAAAACTGATCTGATTGCTTTTCGCTTGAAAACGTGTACTTTGCTTTAACACTGAGTATCCGCTTCAAACTGTTTTAAGACTACGCTTCAGTCTGTACTGATTCTGCTTGAAATATCTTGAGTGTTTGCTTGAATATTCATTTAAATCTGAACTCGCTTGAATCTGCTTGATAGTGCACTGTATCGTATGTTTTTCTGGTAAAACAAGTTTGTGTTTAGTGTGGAAAGTGCATCGAAGTTGAGTGTACATGTGAATATATTGGTTTATATAGTGCATGTGAAGGGTAATTTTGGTTGTTGTCTGATTATCTAGAAACTAGTTGTCACGTGATTAACATTGAACAGAACAGTTTGTGATTAAACAATTAAAAAGGGTGTCAGCTAAAGTGGGTTTGGATATTTGAAATTTGCATGTGAACTGGTCTTAAGTGATCTGTTCAAAGATATAGATCCAATCAAGCTGAATTGATGTGTAAAGTTGTCGGCCATTTTTAATTGAGAATATCAAAATTTGTTCTCATATCAATTTGTTTTGAATATTAAACTGATTGTAGGCCCATGCAATATTGTCGACTACTTGGATTGTGACCATTTATATTTGCATTGAATATTGTCTTGGTAGAAGTGTTGGGCATGTGAATGACTTTATTAAAGTTGTTGGTAGAAGTGAGGGTCCTATAATATCATATTGAATAAAGTTGTTAAATTGAATTGTGAACTTGTCACGTGAATATAGTGAATCACATGAATACTTTAAAGTTGTTGGTCACATTATTTTAAAAAAAAATCCCAACTGATTGTTCTATTTGCGATGTATTGAAGAGATTGTTTCGAGCTTACACATCACTTTTACACCATCAAATTCACTATAAACTTGATCAAACAAAATTGTCAAGAGTATTGTCGATTATATTCATTGTGTGATTTGAAATTGCTTGTGATATTTTGGTTATATGTGCTAGTCGATTGAGTTGTGTGCAATTTTAGTTCAATTGTTTGAATGGAATCTACAGGTCGCGTGGTTTGTATCTTGGTGTTTTTTGTCAGGTTTGGAGTTTAATCAGTCAGTTTGAATTTGATTCCGGTTCACAAGAGGTGTTTCGGTCCATTTGAATTCGATTTCGTTCCAGGTCGTGTGGTTTTTGCTAGCTTTGACTTTGAAACATGGAAAAGGAGTTGTTGAAGAAGTCATTTGACATGTTTGTAGCTTTTGACCATGAAACAACAACGATGACCATTGATAGATATTGTCATTTAGTCGTGGAAATGGAAAGATTGAAAATTAAGAAAGATAATGATGAATGGATTGATAAACTTGCTAATGCATTACCACAGCAAAAATGGGGAAATTATCTGTTGATTGTAAAACATATGAGAAAAAAGGAAAATATGAGTCTGGCAAAATTTATTCAGAAGATTGAGGAGCATGAGTTGGATATCCAGGAAAAAGCAAAAGTAGAAACTGACAAAGCAGAAGTTGAAGAAAGTTCAACAAAGGAAACTGAGGGACAGAAAGCTGAAATAGAATCTGAAGAACCAGTGATTGAAAAACTTGTTGAAGTTGAAAAGATTGTCGAAGTTGAGAAGATAGTTGAAAAATTGGTTGAAGTTGAAAAACCATGTTCGAAGTGTTCAGAATCTTGCAAAGTTTGTGAGGAGAAAGATATGAAGATTGCTGATTTAGAGAAGATTAAAGAAGATTTACTGTCTGATGTGAAGTATGTGAAGGAGTCGTACGATGTACTGAACAGGACAGTTGATAGTTTGAAGAAGACGAATACAGAAACCGAAAAAGCAATGGATAAAATGAGTGCAACATTAATGACAAAGCAGAAAGTCATCAATGAGTACATCGAAGATTGTGCAAAGTTAAAGAAAGAAGTGGAACTTGAGAAGATTGAGAGTGAAAGGATTAAACGATTACTGTTGAGTTACACTACTTGTGATTACTTGATTGATCGTGTTTATCCTACTGTTGCAGGTCTGGAAGCGTTCATGGACAAAAAGATTGAAGATACTGATACTGGTAAGAAACCAAGTGTCAAGTATAACAGATGTCCGCCTCCGATCCATGAAACTTATTCTCCCAGGAATCCAAATGAAGAGCGTCTAAAAAAGGCAGTCAACATCAAGTTAAAATCTGAAATCATTGATGAATTACCTGACAATATTGATGTTACATTCACAGCGTCTGACACTGATCATGAGTCTGAGTTAGTAAAGAAAGTTGTCGATCAGGTGTTGGATACGGATGAGGAGTTAAAACCGGAGTCTAAGTCTGAAAGTCCAAGTTCGTCAGAAAAGAGTCCGAGTTCACCGGTTAATAGGGTTTACAATAGAGAATTCCTGTTATCAAAATCTAATTTGAATGACGGATCAATCAAAGTGGCTTATACTTTGAGTGATTCAGACAAATTATATTCTGATGAAGAATTTCCAATCAGAAGTGTAAAAACTGAAATGATCAAACAGGTTTTCAAATTAACAGAAATTAATCTTTCTGATATAAAAGATTTAAATCTTGATGAAAAACCTAAAAAATACACTTCAAGAGTTCAACAGAGATTGAACAAGAAAAAGGGTTATAGTTCTGGTTATGGTTATCGAAAGAAACCAAACTACAACGGTAATCTCAAAAAGAAAGGTTTAGGATTTATTCCTCCTGAAAATTATCAAAATCAGAAAACTTATAAACCAAATACAAAATTTGTTGCAGGTGGAAGTTGTGAAGATGAGCAGAAGAAACCATTCTGGAAACAATCCAATCAAGAGTTTCTTGCTGAAGTGAAGAAGAATGTGAGAAAGTTTGCTCAAAGAGTTGATAGAAGAACTTGTTTTAAATGCCAGGAAGTTGGACACATAGCTTGGAATTGCCCCAAGACCAACTACAAAGAACAGGGAGTTACTTCTAACTCAAAACTGAAAGAAAAACTTGTCTTTGAGAAGAAACAATCAACTGAAAAATCGAAAGTATTTGAAAATTCTATTTCTGAAAAAGGTGAAAGTTCAAAACGGTTTTACAAAAGAAGAGGTGATTTAACCAAACAAAAATGGATTGTAAAATCTCAAAGTAGTTCTGACAATGAATCTGATTCCATAAAATCAGAGGAGTCATTTGTTGAGAAAAAGATTGAGAATTCCGTTCCTGAGGTGAACGATGAAAATTTTCCTTCATTGTCAAAGGAAAATTGGAAGTCAAAAGTTGGGAAGGTAGAGATCTCAAATCAATTCTTCGCTGATAAGGGAGAATTTGATGTTGAGAAGGCTTTCAACGGGAAAGTCAAACATATTTTTGGTAAAATGGTTGATAGGAAGGTAAAAGGTGCTCAAGAATTTTATAAATCAAAATGTTGGTGGGATAGATGTTTGCCACCAAAGTCACCCAAGGCTGGTGAGGCTTGGGTGGACGTTATGTTTGAGTAAAAACCGGACTTGCCGGAGATCCCATGTTTGTGATAGCGGATCAGGAATCGGCATCTTTCTTAGTGATTGATTATGTGATTGAATCTTAAAATTGTTAGCATTTTTACAGGTTAAGTATGACTTGCCGGAGCTCCCAGGTTGGTTTAAGTGGAGCAGGAATCGGCACATTTCTTGAGAAATTCACGAAAGTGATTTCGACTTACAAGTGGTAAATCAGGGACATTAAATTGTATCTGATTTTCTACAAATGATTGAGAAACAATGTGATGAAACCCCTAATCTACAATTGGTAAACTCAAACTTATTTTCCGGAAAAACCATTTGATTAAAACAAACTTAAGTGTTTTGAAATCAATGGGAAAATAGTTTGTTGTGAGGGGGAGTTCTGATTGTTTATGCCAAGTGAATGGCGATTTGAAGTGATTTGATATCAGTTGTCAAGTTTATTGTACAGTTTGATTTCAAATTTCCTAAAATGTGTTTGCATTTTAGGGGGAGTAAAAATTTTAGAAAATCCAAAAACATTTGAAAATTTGAAAAAAGCCAAAAACATGATAAAACAAAAATGAGTTTTGTTGTACAAAAGAGGAAATGATAGTACATCAGTGGACGGTCACAACATGCTAAAGAAATGAAAAGAAAAATGTGATAAACAATCTCACTGTGGATGTGTCAGTAGGTTTTTGCACATTTAGTAAATTGTGACGAGATATAAACATAAAATTTACTTGCGTCTACGTGGGGAACACCTCCAGGATATATAGGTAACCCCTGAAATCTTGTTTGAAGGGTCCCATATTCTGAGATACTAGGTCTTTATACTCAGTGATATCTGGGGTATTATCCCGGGACTTCTGATTTTGCGGAAGCAATGGCCTAGTCCCCGGAGAATACTTTCTGCTTGCTTGAAATATAGCACCACCCTCAGCTAAAAAATGATGAAACATTGAAAAATGCTAATCATAGCTGTTGTAATTCAAAATATCCTCTAAAGGGGACACACCTAAAAGTCAACTAGGCTCTCTGCTGAACGGAAGTTCTGACCTGAGCTATCACGGTTGCATAATTTATTCCCCTTACAGATATCATCTGTGGTATACTCACCTGTAAGACTGAATATTGGGGTCTGGATACGGGAGTATATACTGAGGTGGGACACATGTAGATGTTTAAGTCCTAAAACACTAATTCGTATCTCGAAACAGTTGAACTTTGTGTGAAAATTTAAGTGGACAAGTATACTGACAATCTAGGTGAATTGTTTAGAACTTAAAATGTTTAAAGCTTAACGGTGTTGGTGATTGGTCTCAAAAACTGATATGATCCTCTTACACAAACTCACAAAAATATTGTTTGTAAATATTTCTTTACTGCATTTTATTTTTGTTATTTCAAAAAATCCAAAAAGATTTTTGGTGTGTTTTAGCATAATTTTTGAAAAAAATTCAAAAAGATTTTAGACAACTGATGTTGAAGAGCTGATTTTCAAAATTCCGAGTGCTGAACATGACAAACAGGTTTGGGAAAATTTGATTGAAAAGTTTTTCAGAGATAAAAAATTTGTTAAATGATCATTGTTAATGTTTGTTTGTATGTTGATTGGAAAAGGCTCTGTGTTGGTGCATGAAATTTGATAAATTGTTAAATATTTTATTCTTTTGAATCTTATTTTTGGGTAGAGGATGTGCAGGATAGCAGATAGAGTGTCAGGTTCCGATACCTGAGGATTCTGAAATTCTGTAAAAGCCAGACTACGATCCCAGCATGTTTTGAGGGGGAGTCTGTTAGAGGGAGAGAGAATTGGAGATAGGATAGAGCCAGATAGAGATCCTGAAGAAAGCTCAAAGGCTGATAAAGACTGAAGATTGAGAAGACTCGACACTTAAGACTCGTCAACATCTGAGGGGGAGTCTGTTGGTGCATACATCTGTCGTCTTCGTCTTGTATCGAGTCTCGGGTTCGGTGCTGGTTCGGTGCGAATATTATCAAGCATGATGTCATCATCTAGGATGATGACATCACACTAATGACCTCATCTTTGCATCATCTCACAAAAGGACAAAATGCATGAAAATCAGATTATGTTTGCAAGGATTTCGCTTCAAGACAAAGTGCATATTGTTAAATTTCGCTTCAAGAGTTTTGTGTTGATTTCGCTTGAGTTTGTCCAAGCGAAATCATCAATTCTATAAATAGGCTAGTGTGATTTTCATTTGTAAGAGTTTTTGCCAAGTGATACCGAGGTGCTGCCGGTTATTCTTCTGATTGTAAAAGGTTGTCAATTCAATATAAAAGAAGATTATAGTGTGAAACAAGCTGTTTATCGTCCGTTTCTTAGTTTCCGCCTCTGAAACGGATTAGAATTCTTCCGAACGACTCGTTTAGGTCGCCCCCGATCCTACAAAAGCGTTTATCGAAAACGCTTAACTTTCGGCTTTAAAAGCCTAATAAATGAACAAGCCACGAAAGGAACACTTACAAGTGGTTCTAGGGACTGAATAAAACTCAAAGAAAGTTCCCAATTGCTCAGGATCCTCCAGGTATGAGATAGAGGGATTTCAAGAAGAGGTGCAAGTTGAACAATGAACTTATGCACCTATTTATAGTTTTTGAGAATCAATTTGATCATGCCAAGTGTTTAGAGGCTTCCTAGGATGTTAACAAGTGTCTTGACAGGTGTGTAAAACCAGCTAACATCCCATAGAATCGAATTGAACTAGTTATGGTTGTCTATTTAGGCTGCAAGTCATGAACAAAAATAAAAATAAAAATATGTTGCTGTTAGGGACTGGCGGCCCGCGAAGGGACCGGTCTAACCGGTCGCGGCCCGCGACGCTTCTCCGACCCAGGAAAATATATTTCATCTTTCGACCAGTTCAGGCCCTGTACCTTTTTAATCACTTTTGAACTTTCAAAGTTGACATTATTGGCATAAATACTTCTTATCTCTTATGTAATATCAATATAAAACACGAAAGCCCTTAGTGGCCAATATTAGGCACACCCGAGAGTACGACCGTAAATCACAGAGTTCCCAGTTCGTTTAAAATGTCACCCAGAGGTGAAAATTCACATGTTGACGCTTTTAATCCTTTTAACTCGCATGTTTGCGTGTATTATCATTTAACGGCATAAAAGCCTTGAACAACCAATATTAGGCATTCTCAAGAGTATGATCAAACATCATAAAGCTCTCGGTTCGTTAGAAGGTCACTCAGAGGTAAGAATTAACATCTTGACGCTTTTAACCCTTCGATGCACAAACTTTTGAATTATAATGCAAACGGTTTCGTTTATCCAACAGGTGGCTCATTAAGAGAATACGAATACCGTGTAAGGTCATTCAGAGGCTTAGTTTAAGCATGTTGACACTTTAGTCCCTCCACATTCATAGTTTTCAATTTTGTCCAAAATAGTCCCTCTTAGTCAACGTTTAGGCACGATTAAGATTACGGACACGTGTCTATACATTATTGGACACAATTTTAAGAGGTGTTACAATTTAGATGAATGCTCAAAACAATTTGTACTATCAGAGATGTCAGATTTGGGTTGAATTTCTGAAACATTGTCCATTGAAAAACACTTTGCTGAAAACCGCAGAAGTTCCTATAGTTATGTATCACCAACTGGCTGGAACCTTGAAGGCTTCAATGGATAAACCTAAGGGTGAGTTGGTTGCACATCTGTGGGGGAATGTTATAGAGACAGTCAATGTAAGGAAGATCAGGGAATGGTTGGAATTGCCTATAAGAGCTCACTATGCAGAAGTGCCAGACAAGTAAGAAATATTCAAACTATTTGAAAAATTGGGATATAGTGAGAAAATAACAAAAATATGTGAATTTAAAAGAAAGGAATTGCCTGCCTTCTGGAAAATCTTCATGGAGATCCTGAACAAGTGTCTAACCTCAAAAATCGAAGGTGCTGATCAAATCAACAATTCTATTTTGAATATCATGTATGGTCTCATCATCGGGGTACAGATTGACTATGCAGGTGACATTTTCAACTTAATGAAAAATGCAATGCTTACTGAAACTGGACGAGTAACAACTCATCTGCCATATCCAAGATTCTAGGTAATTATCATTGTTGAAACATTTGAAGAAAGGAGCTTGGAGATCCTTTAATCTGAGGAGATGTGGAAGACTCTAGTAATGGCTCCATCTAATGGAGACAAGGCCTGGAAAGAATCTGGTGTGATCCTAATTCTTACACATGGTATACTAGAAGTTATACCAAAAGAATCACCTTATCCAAAGAGACATGAAGATTTGATAAACAAGGGTGATTTTATTGATAGAAGCTCATCACCAGATGCACAGGATCAAGTACATAGAATGGAAGGTACAACACAAACATCACGAATCAAAGATACAGTCATGGAGGATAAAACTCAGTAATCAAGAATGGAAGGTGCACATCTTGACCCACAATCTGATAGTGAATCAACACCACATGCTGCAACAACCAATCTTGATCAAGAGTCTACTATGCCATAACTGGGCTAGCAGGAAAAAGTCAGAATCAAGAATTCGAAGCAGAACAATACATCGGAACAGATGAAAATTTGAATCTTAATTCTAATTTTTCAACATACTCATAAGAATCAAATTCTAATGAATCTCTTGAAATTAGTTACAAATTTGTACCAAGACAACCAAAAAATAATTTAGATAAAAAGATTGAGGGTCCTAAAGATATCAGATCATAATTTGATGAAGAGGATGATCTAGAGATAACAACAGGAGGATATCAGATTTCTGATCAATGAAGCCTGGAAATATTGAAAAATCCGGTTTTCCCCATCAACTAATAGAGAACAACCTTTAAAGGAAGTTTAAGGACATGAGGAAAATCCAGACATGCATCTATTGCAAAAATCTGGTAAAGATCATGTAAGTTGGTCTTATGATCAGCTTAGATCTTTAAAAAGTAGTTAGAAGTGTGTCTTCTACTAGGATGTTAGAAGGGACATTTGTTGTTCCACCTCACCCAGGGTCAGATATCTTGACCCAAAATCAATTTAGAACAATCATTGAAAAAATGATGAAGAATTTGGGAGAAAAACAATAGTCTGCAAAGAAGTCAAAGCCAACAATTGAAGAAAAGCTAGACATATTGTTGGATTGTAACACCCGGACCACGTAATACAACAAACCGCAGCGGAAACGTCGGGGAGTCATGTCACAGAATCATTGTTTCACAACACACGGTAATTGAAGTTTTGTTTTATTTCATTAATAGACTCGTTGTTTTGATATAAACCAAATAAGTACACCAATTGTCTTTCAAGTTTTAAGTCACTAAGGCTCGCGTCCATCCTATGTGTTGGAAAGCAATCAACAATCGTCACGTAACAAAACCTAAAACATATGTGAAAAATAGTTAGCATAAAAATGCCGGCGAGTACATAGGTTTTGTAGGTTAAATTCATGGCTTTGTATTTATATTGCAATACCTCGACCAACTACGAGAGTTTTCGAGTATGTACCTTGAAATCAAAAAGTGTTTTGATATTGCAATATGTTTTATCAACTTCACGAGTTGATATAAGTAATACCAAAACCATTGTAGCCATGAATCCGGACTGAAAACATTTGTCATTTGTACAACCAAGTAGTAAATCGTTTTGAAAATAAACATCATATGGTTTATATCTTTAAGTAAACCTCGTTGTGTGACATCGTTTGAAAACATTCGTCCAAGTGATCTTGATAACGCTACGAAATGTAATCTGATATAAGCATTTATATATAGGAAGTACCAACAGCGTATCCACCATGCTTTTATCACATTACACCCGTCCCGCTATCTAATCACTTACCATAAACCAATCGTAAAAAATCGTTCAAATCGTTTAAACGTCCGTGTTATAAATCATCGTTCAATCGCTCAAATCGTCCGTGTTATAAACCATCGTTCAATCGTTCAAATCATTCAAAACATCCGTGTTTTAATTGTAAAATGCAACTTTTGGTCATTCTTTAATGAATACATTCAAACCTGTGTTCTGACTCGACTATACCACCAAAGGGTATCTTTAACTCGACTAACAAACCACCAAAGGGTTTGTTGAAATCATTAGGTTTTGTCGTTACCCATAATACCCCATACCCATGGCGATAGTCCGATAACGGGATTTGTCAGATCCTATGGTACCATAACATACTACTGGTTGGCTTGATCATTGTTAATGAATGTCATTCATCTTATGTATTAACGCACCAACAAGTTCATCCAAAATATTGAAATCGTCGTGTTTTATATAAACCATAGCTTTTGTTTATGAAACCTCGAAAAGCATTTAGCACATATGAGTCACCCCAAAACAACTGAAAGCAGTAAAATAGGGGAACTATGTACTCACTTGAGATTGCAAGGTATCCTCGATTAAGTGAACTAATAAGCTCGGGCAATCAAGGAATCAAGTGGAACCTAGTATCGGATCACTATGTTAATAATCGGGACCTAAATCGAGAGATCAGGTAGAATGAGGTCTTGTAAACCAAATGAGTTTTGGAACTCATATGATATGGTTTAACAAAGTCTACATTCTGATTTGAAACCTATCCTAAGTGCTTTTGACCCGTTAAGGAAGTTTATGCTACTTTAATGCGTCATTTGTGCAAAAGCGCGTTCAGATGGTCTAACTAGCCCTATCATAAGTATTATATGCCCTAAAATGTTTAATTATGTTGCATAATCAGTTTAAGTGTTAAAATTTTGGTTACATATGCTTAAATCGAATTTATACGCGAAAGGGCATTTTGGTCATTTTCCAAAGGCATATAAACTACCTATCATACAACTAATTAAACGAAGTGACCATAAGGTATAACCTTGGAAGGTTATTCCCTATCCAACTATGGTCACAAAATATGTTTGGTCAGATCCTAATGATAGACCAAATGGGTCGGGTTCGAAAGTCTAAGCGGCTGTCGAGACCGCTTGACTTACGACCCTAAACAAGCACTAAACTAGAAGTGACGAGTTAAACATGTTAAAACATGTTTAGCTAAGTTAGAAAACTGATTCGATATCAAAACACAGTGTTTTGATACCCGAAAATAGTTTCGTCACAAACTGAACATAATCATGCATTTTGACCAAAACTTTGACTCGTCACTTCGACTAGTCAGCGTGGTAATCAGTAGGTATAGTCGCAATGGACTATAACCATCGTGATTATGCTCACGTTGCAAAGTTAAAACGAACTTTGTCTTGACAAAATCATGGTCAAAGCTGAAAGCCAAACACTGTTTGACTTTCTTGCTTGAAATAAATAAACAAAGCATGAAAGAACACTTAGAAGTGTTCTAGGCTGGAAAAATGACTAAGAATGCTCAAGTATGAGGCCTCCAACTAAGTGTGGTCGCCTCAATCAGAGCAAGAGTGAAAGAAAATGAAGATGAGCAAGTTTGAATGATGAAGAACCTGGGTTTATATAGGATTTCTTGAATCATTAGATCATTTCCAAGTGTAAATGAGTTGTTCAAAGCATGATCCTCACCATACACATGTTAGGCTCTGATTTGGGGACTTGGAGAACACATAAACCAGCCCACAATATGCAAAAACCAAGTTTAAAAACAAGTTCAACAGGTTGTTTTGAAGAAACAATGAAGCTACCCAGCACTAGTCCTCGCGCCCCGCGACCCAAACATGGTCTGGCTGTCACGCCCCGCCTACCAATCTGACCAGAAGTTTCAAATTTTGTCAAAACAGGTCCCTGCAGCTCTGAAACTTGTTTTTCAATGCGTTTAACCCCCGTTAACCCATTTTCAAGGCTCTACAAGGATTTTAAAGCATAGGGGACTTGAAATATGCTTGGAAATATCATGGATGTCGGTTCGTTTGGTCGTACAATCCCGTTTTTTGGTTAATTATGACGAAACTCGAACGGACGCGAAAACGATCCAAATCGCGTGACGAATGGTATTTTTGCATTCCTATCACTAAAATATAATATTCTAGTGATTACAAAAATTTTTGGATGTCCGGATATGGTCAGAACGCGAGTATGCACGTATATGCAAACTTTTGCAGTTTTGACGCTTTTAGTCCCTATGATCAAATAAGCGCATTTTCGCGCACCGAACCTCCCAAAACATATTTCTAAGATATGTTAAGGGTATTTAGGGTATGTTTAGCTTATGATATTGTTCCAGAGTGTACGTTGTTATACGAATTGGCATACTTTTGCAGTTTGTCGCAAATAGTCCCTGTGATCGAATAAACTTGTTTTTGACATACCAAACCCTTCAAAACTTATTTCTAAGTTATGTAAAGGTTATTTAATGTATGTTAAGCTTATGTCACTATTCCGGAGTGTTTTTCGCATTAAACTGGTCACGTTTACGTAATAGTTTGCATATATCTTTCCAGAAAGTGATTTAGAGCTTGAAATCGAACAAGAATTGAAACGTGAAATTGTCAAACACAAATAAACAAATATTGAGATCAAAACACATTTTTTATTGATAATTGATATTATTCTGCATCATACAATGTTTTCAGAGCATAATTGTCACATGGATGAGCTACAGAATCAGATATTTGACATCAGAAAAATGTCAGATTCTGTCTAAGTGGTCAAACAACAAACAAAAGAAAACACCTAGAAGCTGCATAGCATGCAGGAAGCCCCAACAAATACAGAAGACATCAACAACCTTACATATGACTTTAAACAAATAACAGAAGAAATGATAGAGTTGAAGAACCAGATAAAGGAAGTTTTGAAATCCAAAGGAGAAGCTAGCTCAAGTGACACTACTCAACATATCATAAAATATCGAAGAGTCTAGCAGATATGGAGGAAAACATCAAAAACTTGAAGCAAGGCATGAATATTGTCACAACTACATTGGTAAGGCTGATAAAAGATTGGAGCAAGAATGGAATTTAATGAGAACTAAACAAGCTACATGATAATGATTTCAAGAACACAACATTAATCAATGATGCAAAGTTTCTATTGAAAAGACTATCTTTCAACATAACAAAAAATACAAATGTGCCCTTGAGAGAATTAATTAGAGAAATTCCAGAAGTACCCTCTACACAAGCCCAAGGAGTACCAGCACCAGCACCAAAGAAGTCAACACCTGTACCTGATATCAAAACTGAACCAATGAGTTCTCCTATCACTTCAAATCTTGAAAAAGGTTTGATTTTGGTTCCAACACAAACAACATCAGAACTACCAAGAGAGGAACCAACAACATAAACAAGAGAACAACCAAGAAAAGAAGCACATCCAATTCCTAACCCTCAAGACAAAGAGAAGAAAACATAATCAATCAACAGAACAACCTCAGGTGATACTCTTTTCAGTCAATCTTGCATACAGGTTACAAAAGAAAATGGGTAGGAACAACATCATCTTCAAAGAAGCAGATGGTGATTCCCAGATTAGATCTCCCATCAAACGTCATCAGATAAAAATACAAGTCGACAATGAGGAAGTCATGTTTTCGGAACATCATCTCAAACATTGCTACAAAAGTGAAGAAGAAAAAACACACAGACAACTCAGTCCCATGACATGGAGGTTGTGTGAAGAAAGAGTGGTTAGAGGAAGGATTAGCCTTCATGCAATACTTACCTATCCAATCAAAATAGTGATGAAAGTACTAGATCATCCTACACCTGAGGTCTTTGGAGACACATCTAAAACTGGTATGTTGTTCTTAGAAGTCAAGTAATTGAGGAAACCTTCATTGATGTAGATATGAGCTCATTGATCCATCTAGTGGATCTGATAAAAATGAGAAAGTTGTTTGATGAAGAAAATCACATAACAAGATTGTCAGAAGAGTTATCAACTGCCTATCAGATATTGGCAAGAAAGTATTCACAAGAATGGCTCTGGGTGATTTTGATATATATTTACATTTTAATTATGTGATTTCAAGGAAGCTGATCATCACATCACCCGAAGCAGAAATCCCTGAAGAAATCAAATACGTTGAAAGAACAAGTTTGATATTTGAAACTTCTGAGATATATGTTATATTCAGGAACCATGAAGGGGAAAGGGCAATGTTTAGGTTCAGTGAAATCTGCAAATATTCGAACCAGACATTAAGCTACATCAAAGATGGCATGAAGAAAAAAACATGAACAACTGAAGCCCACTGGACTTGCCAAAGTAGAACTCATGAAGTAAATAAAGAATGTCATCAATGAATGGATTGACTTCAGAGAAATCTACAAGACATTGTACAAGGAATGCATCAAGCCTATCCCAAAAGCAACATGGCTGAAGCCTGGAGACACATTCTCTCTTTGAAGGGAAATGTAAGTGTTTAGCCGTTTCTTTTGTTATTTTGGTTAGACAATGATTTCCAAATTGGTTGATGTATTTTGAAGTTTTTGACATTTGTTTACCTTTGAATTTGATTGTTTTAAGTTTATCATTTTATTTATAACACTTAGGAAAAAATTGTTAGGATCTTTTTATCAATCTATGTAAGGGCTGGAGAAAAAATGATAAAGAATCTGATCATTTTGATCAGACGTGAAGCTGAACGAATCAACAAGTCAAAACTAATTAAGATACTTGATAAAGGACAAGAAGAGAAAGAACCAGATCAAGGAAAGATCAGAGAGTCATAAAGAAGACTGGATTAGAAGGATCTGGTCAATTTGATGATTAGCTTCAGATCTGATCAGAACAAGTCATCAGAATCTAATGACATGATTCATCATAAATCAGATGACGAATCATCAATTCTAATGCCCCCATGCTATACCTGATAAGGTATGTACAACTTCCAGATAACTAATGGAATGACAAATTCAATAAATATGCCAAAATGAGACTTTTCACAGGCCAGGTGTATGAACAAACAAATTATTCATACCAAAATTTCTATTTAAATAGGGAACAAAATCCTTGAAGAGAAATGATTCGTTCTTTGCATTTAATACATCCTACACACTCCATTACCCTTCACACACTCAGAATTCTTTAAGTATTCATTTTGTAATAGCCAATAACCATCCAATCACCTTGTAATATTTTCAACGTGAATAAACTTGAAAATTCTATCCTTTTGTCTCTTGGAAGTTTGATTTCTAATTCCGCACACTATGTTCTATCTTGTTAAATCAATTGCCATATTTCGTTAATAAGTGCTTCATCCCCCAAAACCTCTAAGAAAGGGTTTAAAGAAGTTGAACAAGTAAAAACGAGTGCTAGTTCCATGAACTATTTTTAAAAATTTTCTTTCAATTGTTTATCATTAATGAAAACATTTTAGTTTTCTTTTCAAAATTTTTAAAGTTTAAGGTTGTTAAAAACAACTCCGAAAGAACTAAATTATTTATAGAATAGTAAACCCTAGATATTTTTGTTGTTGGGTTTTGAAGCCAGCAAGAAAATCTTTGAAATGTTGAATATTATTCCAACCTAATTATGGAAACGGGTCGAATTCATATTATACTTTTCATATCTATCTTTTCCACTTTTAAAACATCGTGTAACAATATTCTAAATAAAATATTTTATAAAATCGTCAACGAATTGGGATTCGAATATGGAAAAAATGGTCTCTACAAATCGTTTTTTTTCTAATTAAAATTTTCAATTGCATCGATATTTTTGGAGGCATTATCGAATGATATTGAAAATAATTAAGTTTGTAAGTTAAATGTTGTTTTTGCATTATCTATAATTTTTAACTAAATTAGTGGCGTTATGTGGAGAGAGAAAACTTTCAAACGCAATCGTGTGTTGCATCATTTGCCACGAATTGGGATCTGTCTAATGGGCAATGATATAAATATACGATTCTCGAAAACCATGTGTAGCCAAACATCATTAGTTAAGTTCACACCAGTGTTTAAATTTTCAAAAAATACAATTAAATCATTATTTTGCTTTATTCCACAATTTTAAACAATGACGTTTAATACTAGAATAAATTGTGTGCATGTAACGAGGTTAATGCATCTCTCGAATCATGATTGTCAACCAAGGGTTGTCGAAGTGGTTTGTGACAACTCGTATTTCCGAACCTATCTTTGTACTTTGAAGTAACGTATGTGTACGATATGTGATTTTATGAAAGTGAATGATTATATGAATGTTATGTTGATACGTGCTTTGTGTAATGTATGTATGTATATAAACGGCCCAAACGCACAACACTCACCCGATCGCACAAGCCCATTCGGGCCACACCTTTGCATCCGAGACCAAAGGGTAGCCCAAGCTTGGGTTCGGCCCACTACCCCATGTCGCATAACACTAAGGGGATAGGGTACACTTCTCATTGTTGCAAAATACTTTACACACACACAAACCCTAGCTTCTCTCATCCTCTCTCTCTCAAACTCGACGACAAACATTCTCTCATCATCGAAGATCTTTCTTGTTCGGATCAATCATCTATTCCACCCTCCTCTCAATCGGTTAGTGTTCTTTGATGAGTGTTCTATGATGTTATTGTTACATGATATAGTGTGTATGAATGATAATGTTCTTGTGAAATCGGATATGTATGATAATGTTAATCGGATATCATGTCTTGTTTCGGATTGATTCATGATGAGCTAAGGATATCTTGTGATTGATTGTGATTTAAATCATCGATTGTTGTTGTGCAAGTAATCGGTTTACATATGTGTATTGGTGAATGTTCATGCTAATCGGATTCCATAATTATTGTTTTAAGAACAGAATGATTGATAATAGGCTGCATGATTGCTGAAATCGGATTAGTTGTAGGGTCGATCATGAGGTGTTATATAATGGTTTGAAATCCCTAAATGATTATGTTTAAGTGTCTTGATTATTGTTCATGATTATGATTATGTTAGAGTTATGAGAATTTATTTGAATATGCTTTGTTTGATCGATTGTATGTGATATGGATAGTTGGAAATTTGTTAATTGATAAAATGTAAATAAGGAAACAATTGAATGGTTGTAACTGATTAACATAATTTTCGGATGTTTAAATTGGTCGCACAAGACTCCTGGTCGCACAAGGAGTCCATTCGCACAAGACTCCTAGTCGCACAAGGAGTCCAGTCGCACAAGACACTCACAGTCGCACAAGGCCGTTGGATCGCACAAGCTGTATGTTTGTTTAACTGTCTGGGCCGGATGATCATGTTGGGCTGGGCTAATTCTAATCGCACAATCCAACCAGATCGTACAAGATGTCCGGATCGCACAAGATTGGATTTAATTGATTTGGGCCATGATCATGTTATCGTTTTGTTGGGTATTTTGATTTTGGGCCGGGTAGTTTTGGGCTCCAACGGATGACTCGCACAAGGCCCCTAAGCTTGTGCGAGCCCAATCTGGAATTCGAGATAACTGTTGAACGTGATATTGCGGGTTTGCCATGATCCGTATGTGTTTCTTATATGCTATCTTATGTGATACATGTGTGCACTCCTTGAAATCAAAACCTGACTTGTATCGTAACCATGTTAGGACGTGGTTGACCACTAGCTGCTAGACTTGACCTTTCTGTGTATCTGCCGAGCAAACCAAGGTGAGTTCACACTAGCCAAGGCATGGGATTCCCAGGGGTTGGGAATGGGATTGGATAACTACTCGTACAACCATTACTATTAAAACTACTTATTACTGTCCTCGGATTGAACGACACGTACGTAAAACCTCCGTACAGTTATACTTACTCCTGTCCTCGGATTGAAGGGCACGTACGTAAAGCCTACGTACACGATCTTAAGATCATCAACTCTATCAAAGGAAGTCCCTCATTTATCGACTTAATCGCCGAGGCCTAGGGCGAGCGGGTCATTAGTTAATAGCGCTATTAGGTTTAACAAACCTCACACCGTGCCAGTCGGACGGGCGTGTACTAATGGACTATGGGCAAAGGGTCAATGCTGATAGACATTGACTTAGGGCACCTCTTACATTTTCGTAGCAGTCGATACGCGTGGTCTTGTAACACATGGGAAGCCTCCACTAATCATCGCACACATGCCTGGATTGGCCGCGATACGGATTAATACGATACATGGTTTACAAAATGAACATACGATTTACGAAAAGAAAACTATAACCAAACAACCAACTGTGAACTAGCTCAACTTTGTTGTTGATTCGTTGCTACATGCCTTGCAGGTCATTAGGTACTCATGGAGTTTGCACAGGGAGGAATGGTCATTGTGGGACATGGCAGTGTGTGCCATGCTTTAAACATTACTTTATTTCATACTTAATACATGATATGGGTTTTACAAATTATGCTTCCGCTAAACACTTAACTATGCTTTGGTTTTTGGACACCTTTCATATTGTTGGTTGAATTATGTTTACTTATATGCTTGTTCAATATGATTGGTGGCTTGATCCTGGTCAGTCACGCCTCCAAGCGGTGATACGCCGCGTGTGGATTTTGGAGGTGTGACAGATTTGTATCAGAGCCATTGGTTATAGTGAACTTGGTTTTAATAAGGGAAAATGTTTTTGTTAAAACCAGACTATAACCTGTACAGTGCTCTACGATCCACAACGACGCTTCACTCCACGTGCAAGGCTCGACATTCTAGGTGATATGGTTTACGTTTTATTACCTACATGCTAGATATCATAAAACTTTGCTCATGATATGCCTAGTTAGTATGGCTACTGTTGCTTGAACACATGTGTGCTTACTCTCTTCTGTCATATCATTTTCGCGAACCCTTCTTACTCATGTTTCTCTTGATATGAATATCATGTATGGATGCATTAACATGACACAAACCCAGTTGACGGCTCTGATTAACGAACAGGTTGCTGCGGCACTTGCAGCCGCACAAGCAGGAGGTATACCCTGCAGTTTAAAACTCATTCTAGGATCCTTAGGTCCTACTCTCGTGAACCTACCTTTGTGTTAAACTTTGTCCTTTCTTACACCCACAACAGGTCAACATGCTCAGCCACCTGCGTGCACCTTCAAAACTTTTATGGACTGCCGACCCACTACTTTTAGCGGCACTGAAGGAGCAGTAGGTCTCCTCCACTGGTTTGAGAAACTAGAATCTGTGTTCGAAATGTGTGAATGCCCTGAGGCACGCAGGGTGAAGTATGCTACCGGTACTCTAGAGGGTTTAGCCCTCACATGGTGGAACGCTCAAGTCCAAATGCTGGGGTTGGTTGCTGCTAACGCCACCCCATGGAACAATTTTAAAGAGATGATCAAGGAAGAATACTGCAGTCGTGATGACATTCATAAGTTGGAAGTCGAGTTCTTCAACCTCAAGCGTATCGAACTTTATCTCAATTGAGGCGTATACGAAGAGATCGAATGAGCTTGCATTACTGTGTCCTACCATGGTGGACCCTCCAATTAAGCGTATCGAACTTTATCTCAAGGGCTTAGTGCCAGAAATCCAAAGTCATGTGACTTCAGCAAACCTCGCCACCATCCAGCAGGTTGTTCAGTTGGCTCACCGTCTCACTGACCAGGCGGTGGAGCAGAACCGATTACCAAAACGTATTAGTGCTACAGCTACCTCTGAAACTCCCAGTGATAACAAACGTAAATGTGATGGAGTTTCAAGCAGAGGTTCAACTTCTGTTCAGTCCCAGTCGCAGCAGAGAAGAACTGAAGATTATAAGAGCCCTGGTCAGCAATCTTCTGGTAGCCAAGGGCAAAGTGGTTATCGAGGGAACCTTCCAAAGTGCAACAGATGCAACAAACATCATAACGGTCAGTGCAACAAGGTTCGTTGCCAAAGGTGTCTCAAGATGGGTCACGAAGCTAAGGATTGTAGGAGCTTACGACCTGTGAATCAGAACCAGCGACAACAACCACCAGCTCCCCAAGATCAACAACAGCAACAACGAGACAACAAAGGGTGCTTTCATTGTGGAGCTGAAGGCCACTTCAAGAGAGATTGTCCCCAACTGAACAGGAACCACAACAACAACAACAATCACAACAATCAGGGGAATGGGAACAATGGGGGTAGGAATGGCAACGGTGCAAGGGGTCGTGTATTCGTTATTGGCCAGGGAGAAGCGAGGAATGATCCCAATGTTGTGACGGGTAAGTTCCTTCTCGACGACTTTTACGTTACTGTCTTATTTGATTCGGGTGCTGATACTAGTTATGTATCCCTAAAAGTTAGTCAACTGCTTAAGCGTACCCCAACACCTTTGAACCCCAAGCACACTGTAGAGTTAGCTAATGGTAAAAGTATAGAGGTCACACACGTAGTCAAAGGTTGTAATCGTGTTCTTGCCGATCACACTTTCTCGATCGACCTCCTTCCTATCACTCTGGGTAGTTTCGACGTTGTCATTGGGATGGACTGGTTATCCCAACACCAAGCAGAGATTCTTTGCAATCAAAAGATTGTCCGTATTCCCCGCTCAGGTGAGGAACCTCTTATGATTCGTGGCGACAAGAGTGGTGCTGTTGTGAGCATCATCTCTTTCCTTAAGGCCCAAAAGTGTTTGCGTAAGGGCCACACTGCTATTCTGGCTCTCGTTACTGACACCTCGAAGAAAGAGAAGAAGATAGAAGATTTTCCAATTGTACGCGACTATCCTGAGGTATTTCCTGAGGAACTACGTGGCCTCCCGCCTCATCGCCAGGTCGAGTTTCAAATCGAGCTAGCTCCTGGAGCAGCGCCCATAGCCCGAGCACCCTATCGTCTAGCTCCATCAGAACTAAAAGAGCTATCTACGCAACTACAAGAACTCTTAGATAAGGCTTTTATTCGTCCTAGCTCTTCGCCCTGGGGAGCTCCAGTGCTATTCGTGAAGAAGAAAGACGGTACTTTCAGAATGTGCATCGACTACCGTGAACTTAACAAGGTGACTGTGAAGAATCGCTATCCTCTTCCACGCATTGACGACTTGTTCGATCAGCTGCAAGGGTCGAGCTACTATTCAAAGATTGATTTGAGATCAGGATATCATCAACTGAGAGTCCGAGAAGAGGACGTCTCCAAAACAGCCTTTAGAACTCGATATGGACACTATGAGTTTTTGGTTATGCCTTTTGGGCTGACAAATGCACCTGCGGTTTTCATGGACTTCATGAATCGAGTGTGCAAGCCTTACCTAGACAAGTTCGTCATAGTTTTCATCGACGACATTCTAATCTATTCGAAGAGTCAGGAGGAACACGAGCAGCATCTACGACTCATTTTAGAACTCCTTCGAACAGAACAGCTGTACGCCAAGTTTTCAAAATGCGACTTCTGGCTTCGTGAAGTCCATTTCTTAGGCCATGTGGTGAACAAGGATGGGATTGACGTTGATCCATCCAAGGTAGATTCGATCAAGAGCTGGCCTGCACCTTGTACGCCAACGGAAATTCGTCAATTCTTGGGCTTGGCAGGTTACTACAGGAGATTCATTAAGGATTTTTCCAAGATTGCACAGCCTCTCACCTCACTAACGCAGAAAGGCGTTGCTTATCGATGGGGAAACGCACAGGAATTAGCATTCCAGCATTTAAAGGATAGACTTTGCAGTGCACCTATCCTTTCATTGCCAGAGGGCACAGACGACTTCGTGTTTACTGCGACGCATCCATTCAGGGTCTTGGTTGTGTATTGATGCAGCGGGATAAAGTTATAGCCTACGCCTCACGCCAACTCAAAGTTCATGAAAAGAACTACACTACACACGATCTAGAGCTGAGAGCGGTTGTTTTTGCACTTAAGATATGGAGACACTACCTGTATGGTACCAAATGTGCTATCTACACTGATCACAGAAGCCTCGAACATATCTTCAAACAGAAGGAACTCAACATGCGACAACGACGATGGGTTGAGCTACTAAATGACTACGAATGCTCGATCAGATACCACCCGGGCAAAGCCAATGTTGTGGCTGATGCCCTCAGTCGAAAGGACTCTGCGCCCAAGCGCGTACGAGCTTTACAACTCACTATACAGTCTAGTCTTCCTTCTCAGATATGAAATGCTCAGGTAGAAGCATTGAAACCAGAAAACGTCAGGGCTGAAGCCTTACGTGGCTCAAGGCAACGATTGGAACAAAAGGAAGACAGTGCTTACTACGTAACAGGACGCATCTGGGTCCCACTCTATGGTAACCTACGAGAGCTTGTGATGGATGAGGCACACAAGTCTCGCTACTCGGTACATCCTGGTTCGGATAAGATGTACCACGATATCAAAACTATGTACTGGTGGCCCAGCATGAAAGCTCACATAGCAACATACGTTAGCAAGTGCTTGACTTGTGCCAGAGTCAAGTCAGAATATCAGAAACCTTCAGGCCTACTCCAACAACCAGAAATACCACAATGGAAATGGGAACAAATTTCCATGGATTTTGTTACTGGCCTACCTAGATCTCAACGTGGTAACGATACTATTTGGGTGATCGTGGATCGACTCACAAAGTCTGCTCATTTCTTGGCTATCAAGGAAACGGATAAGTTCTCCACACTAGCAGACGTATATCTTAAGGAAGTTGTCTCAAGGCACGGAGTGCCCACCTCTATTATCTCGGATCGAGATGCACGTTTTACGTCAGAACTGTGGCAAGCAATGCACAAGTCTTTTGGCTCACGTTTGGATATGAGCATAGCTTATCACCCGCAAACGGATGGGCAGTCCGAACGCACCATCCAGACCCTCGAAGACATGCTTAGGGCATGTGTGATTGACTTTGGCAACGGCTGGGAAAAGCATCTGCCACTTGTGGAATTTTCATACAATAATAGCTACCACACCAGCATTAAAGCTGCTCCATTTGAGGCATTGTACGGGCGTAAATTCCGGTCACCTCTTTGTTGGGCAGAGGTGGGGGATAGTCAGATTACTTGTCTAAAACTTGTGGTAGACACAACAGAACGAATCACTCAAATACGACAACGAATGGCGGCAGCTCGTGACCGTCAGAAAATCTACGCCGATCAGGGCAGGAAACCCTTCGAGCTCTAGGTTGGGGAGCGGGTGCTACTCAAAGTTTCACCCTGGAAGGGTGTGGTTCGTTTTGGTAAACGAGGCAAACTTAACCCACGATACGTCGGACCTTTTGAAGTCATCGAGAAAATAGGCAAGGTGGTCCACAAGCTAAACTTACCAGCAGAACTCAGTGCAGTTCACAACGTTTTCCACGTCTCAAATCTGAAGAAGTGTCTGTCAGATGAGACCCACATAGTTCCTTTGAAGGAGCTTACTATCGACGAGCAGTTACGATTCGTCGATGAACCAGTTGAAATCACGGACCGGGATGTTAAGGTCCTCAAGCACACTAGAATACCTCTCGTTCGAGTTCGTTGGAACTCCCGTCGCGGCCCAGAGTTCACCTGGGAACGCGAAGATCAAATGAAGCAAAAGTATCCCCAACTATTCGCAAACAGTACAACCACTACTGAGGCTGAAGCTACGGAATTTCGGGATGAAATTCCAGATCAACGGGGGGAGGATGTGACACCCCAGGAAAACCAGAAAAACCATACAACTTAACTAGCTTCCTCAGTGAGTACGTACCAAATTTCGGGACGAAATTTCTTTCAACTTGGGGATAATGTGACAACTCGTATTTCTGAACCTATCTTTATACTTGGAAGTAACGTATGTGTACGATATGTGATTTTATGAAAGTGAATGATTATATGAATGTTATGTTGATACGTGCTTTGTGTAATGTATGTATGTATATAAACGGCCCAAACGCACAACACTCACCCGATCGCACAAGCCCATTCTGGCCACACCTTTGCATCCGAGACCAAAGGGTAGCCCAAGCTTGGGTTCGGCCCACTACCCCATGTCGCATAACACTTAGGGGATAGGGTACACTTCTCATTGTTGCAAAATACTTTACACACACACAAACCCTAGCTTCTCTCATCCTCTCTCTCTCAAACTCGACGACAAACATTCTCTCATCATCGAAGATCTTTCTTGTTCGGATCAATCATCTATTCCACCCTCCTCTCAATCGGTTAGTGTTCTTTGATGTGTGTTCTATGATGTTATTGTTACATGATATAGTGTGTATGAATGATAATGTTCTTGTGAAATCGGATATGTATGATAATGTTAATCGGATATCATGTCCTGTTTCGGATTGATTCATGATGAGCTAAGGATATCTTGTGATTGATTGTGATTTAAATCATTGATTGTTGTTGTGCAAGTAATCGGTTTACATATGTGTATTGGTGAATGTTCATGCTAATCAGATTCCATAATTATTGTTTTAAGAACCGAATGATTGATAATAGGCTGCATGATTGCTGAAATCGGATTAGTTGTAGGGTCGATCATGAGGTGTTATATAATGGTTTGAAATCCCTAAATGATTATATTTAAGTGTCTTGATTATTGTTCATGATTATGATTATGTTAGAGTTATGAGAATTTATTTGAATATGCTTTGTTTGATGGATTGTATGTGATATGGATAGTTGGAAATTTGTTAATTAATAAAATGTAAATAAGGAAACAATTGAATGGTTGTAACTGATTAACATAATTTTCGGATGTTTAAACTGGTCGCACAAGGAGTCCATTCGCACAAGACTCCTAGTCGCACAAGGAGTCCAGTCGCACAAGACACTCACAGTCGCACAAGGCTGTTGGATCGCACAAGCTGTATGTTTGTTTAACTGTCTGGGCCGGATGATCATGTTGGGCTGGGCTAATTCTAATCGCACAATCCAACCGGATTGTACAAGATGTCCGGATCGCACAAGATTGGATTTAATTGATTTGGCCCGTGATCATGTTATCTTTTTGTTGGGTATTTTGATTTTGGGCCGGGTAGTTTTGGGCTCCAACGGATGACTCGCACAAGGCCCCTAAGCTTGTGCGAGCCCAATCCGGAATTCGAGATAACTGTTGAACTTGATATTGCGTGTTTGCCATGATCCGTATGTGTTTCTTATATGCTATCTTATGTGATACTTGTGTGCACTACTTGAAATCAAAACCTGACTTGTTTGGTAACCATGTTAGGACGTGGTTGACCACTAGCTGCTAGACTTGACCTTTCTGTGTATCTACCGAGCAAACCAAGGTGAGTTCACACTAGCCAAGGCATGGGATTCCCAGGGGTTGGGAATGGGATTGGATAACTACTCGTACAACCATTACTATTAAAACTACTTATTACTGTCCGCGGATTGAAGGGCACGTACGTAAAACCTACGTACAGTTATACTTACTCCTGTCCTCGGATTGAAGGGCACGTACGTAAAGCCTACGTACACGATCTTAAGACCATCAACTCTATCAAAGGAAGTCCCTCAATTATCGACTTAATCGCCGAGGCCTAGGGCGAGCGGGTCATTAGTTAATAGCGCTATTAGGTTTAACAAACCTCACACCGTGCCAGTCGGACGGGCGTGTACTAATGGACTATGGGCAAAGGGTCAATGCTGATAGACATTGACTTAGGGCACCTCTTACATTTTCGTAGCAGTCGATACGCGTGGTCTTGTAACACATGGGAAGCCCCCACTAATCATCGCACACATGCCTGGATTGGCCACGATACGGATTAATACGATACATGGTTTACAAAATGAACATACGATTTACGAAATGAAAACTATAACCAAACAACCAACTGTGAACTCGCTCAACTTTGTTGTTGATTCGTTGCTACATGCCTTGCAGGTCATTAGGTACTCATGGAGCTTGCACAGGGAGGAATGGTCGTTGTGGGACATGGCAGTGTGTGCCATGCTTTAAACATTACTTTATTTCATACTTAATACATGCTATGGGTTTTACAAATAATGCTTCCGCTAAACACTTAACTATGCTTTGGTTTTTGGATACCTTTCATATTGTTGGTTGAATTATGTTTACTTATATGCTTGTTCAATATGATTGGTGGCTTGATCCTGGTCAGTCACGCCTCCAAGCGGTGATACTCCGCGTGTGGATTTTGGGGGTGTGACAGATTGGTATCAGAGCCATTGGTTATAGTGAACTTGGTTTTAATAAGGGAAAATGTTTTTGTTAAAACCAGACTATAACCTGTACAGTGCTCTACGATCCACAACGACGGTTCACTCCACGTGCATGGCTCGACATTCTAGGTGATATGGTTTACGTTTTATTACCTACATGCTAGATATCGTAAAACTTTGCTCATGATATTCCTAGTTAGTATGGCTACTGTTTCTTGAACACATGTGTGCTTACTCTCTTCTGTCATCGCATTTTCGCGAACCCTTCTTACTCATGTTTCTCTTGATATGAAGATCATGTCTGGACGCATTAACATGACACAAGCCCAGTTGACGGCTCTGATTAACGAACAGGTTGCTGCGGCACTTGCAGCCGCACAAGCAGGAGGTATACCCTGCAGTTTAAAACTCATTCTAGGATCCTTAGGTCCTACTCTCGTGAACCTACTTTTGTGTTAAACTTTGTCCTTTCTTACACCCACAACAGGTCAACATGCTCAGCCACCTGCGTGCACCTTCAAAACTTTTATGGACTGCCGACCCACTACTTTTAGCGGCACTGAAGGAGCAGTAGGTCTCCTCCACTGGTTTGAGAAACTAGAATCTGTGTTCGAAATGTGTGAATGCCCTGAGGCATGCAGGGTGAAGTATGCTACCGGTACTCTCTAGGGTTTAGCCCTCACATGGTGGAACGCTCAAGTCCAAATGCTGGGGTTGGTTGCTGCTAACGCCACCCCATGGAACAATTTTAAAGAGATGATCAAGGAAGAATACTGCAGTCATGATGACTTTCATAAGTTGGAAGTCGAGTTCTTCAACCTCAAGATGACGGGGTCAGAAATTGAGGCGTATACGAAGAGATCGAATGAGCTTGCATTACTGTATCCTACCATGGTGGACCCTCCAATTAAGTGTATCGAACTTTATCTCAAGGGCTTAGTGCCAGAAATCCAAAGTCATGTGACTTCAGCAAACCTCGCCACCATCCAGCAGGTTGTTCAGTTGGCTCACCGTCTCACTAACCAGGCGGTGGAGCAGAACCGATTACCAAAACGTATTAGTGCTACAGCTACCTCTGAAACTCCCAGTGATAACCAACGTAAATGGGATGGAGTTTCAAGCAGAGGTTCAACTTCTGTTCACTCCCAGTCGCAGCAGAGAAGAACTGAAGATTATAAGAGCCCTGGTCAGCAATCTTCTTGTAGCCAAGGGCAAAGTGATTATCGAGGGAACCTTCCAAAGTGCAACAGATGCAACAAACATCATAACGGTCAGTGCAACAAGGTTCGTTGCCAAAGGTGTCTCAAGATGGGTCACGAAGCTAAGGATTGTAGAAGCTTACGACCTGTGAATCAGAACCAGCGACAACAACCACCAGCTCCACAAGATCAACAACAGCAACAACGAGACAACAAAGGGTGCTTTCAGTGTGGAGCTGAAGGCCACTTCAAGAGAGATTGTCCCCAACTGAACAGGAACCACAACAACAACAACAATCAGGGGAATGGGAACCATGGGGGTAACAATGGCAACGGTGCAAGGGGTCGTGTATTCGTTATTGGCCAGGGAGAAGCGAGGAATGATCCCAATGTTGTGACGGGTAAGTTCCTTCTCGACGACTTTTACGTTACTGTCTTATTTGATTCGGGTGCTGATACTAGTTATGTATCCCTAAAAGTTAGTCAACTGCTTAAGCGTACCCCAACACCTTTGAACCCCAAGCACGCGGTAGAGTTAGCTAATGGTAAAAGTATAGAGGTCACACACGTAGTCAAAGGTTGTAATCGTGTTCTTGCCGATCACACTTTCTCGATCGACCTCCTTCCTATCACTCTGGGTAGTTTCGACGTTGTCATTGGGATGGACTGGTTATCCCAACACCAAGCAGAGATTCTTTGCAATCAAAAGATTGTCCGTATTCCCCGCTCAGGTGAGGAACCTCTTATGATTCGTGGCGACAAGAGTGGTGCTGTTGTGAGCATCATCTCTTTCCTTAAGGCCCAAAAGTGTTTGTGTAAGGGCCACACTGCTATTCTGGCTCTCGTTACTGACACCTCGAAGAAAGAGAAGAAGATAGAAGATTTTCCAATTGTACGCGACTATCCTGAGGTATTTCCTGAGGAACTACCTGGCCTCCCGCCTCATCGCCAGGTCGAGTTTCAAATCGAGCTAGCTCCTGGAGCAGCGCCCATAGCCCGAGCACCCTATCGTCTAGCTCCATCAGAACTAAAAGAGTTATCTACGCAACTACAAGAACTCTTAGATAAGGGTTTTATTCGTCCTAGCTCTTCGCCCTGGGGAGCTCCAGTGCTATTCGTGAAGAAGAAAGACGGTACTTTCAGAATGTGCATCGACTACCGTGAACTTAACAAGGTGACTGTGAAGAATCATTATCCTCTTCCACGCATTGACGACTTGTTCGATCAGCTGCAAGGGTCGAGCTACTATTCAAAGATTGATTTGAGATCAGGATATCATCAGCTGAGAGTCCGAGAAGAGGACGTCTCCAAAACAGCCTTTAGAACTCGATATGGACACTATGAGTTTTTGGTTATGCCTTTTGGGCTGACAAACGCACCTGCGGTTTTCATGGACCTCATGAATCGAGTGTGCAAGCCTTACCTAGACAAGTTCGTCATAGTTTTCATCGAAGACATTCTAATCTATTCGAAGAGTCAGGAGGAACACGAGCAGCATCTACGACTCATTTTAGAACTCCTTCGAACAGAACAGCTGTACGCCAAGTTTTCAAAATGCGACTTCTGGCTTCGTGAAGTCCATTTCTTAGGCCATGTGGTGAACAAGGATGGGATTGACGTTGATCCATCCAAGGTAGATTCGATCAAGAGCTGGCCTGCACCTTGTACGCCAACGGAAATTCGTTAATTCTTGGGCTTGGCAGGTTAATACAGGAGATTCATTAAGGATTTTTCCAAGATTGCACAGCCTCTCACCTCACTAACGCATAAAGGCGTTGCTTATCGATGGGGAAACGCACAGGAATTAGCATTCCAGCATTTAAAGGATAGACTTTGCAGTGCACCTATCCTTTCATTGCCAGAGGGCACAGACGACTTCGTGGTTTACTGCGACGCATCCATTCAGGGTCTTGGTTATGTATTGATGCAGCGGGATAAAGTTATAGCCTACACCTCACGCCAACTCAAAGTTCATGAAAAGAACTACACTACACACGATCTAGAGCTGGGAGCGGTTGTTTTTGTACTTAAGATATGGAGACACTACCTGTATGGTACCAAATGTGCTATCTACACTGATCACAGAAGCCTCGAACATATCTTCAAACAGAAGGAACTCAACATGCGACAACGACGATGGGTCGAGCTACTAAATGACTACGAATGCTCGATCAGATACCACCCGGGCAAAGCCAATGTTGTGGCTGACGCCCTCAGTCGAAAGGACACTGCGCCCAAGCGCGTACGAGCTTTACAACTCACTATACAGTCTAGTCTTCCTTCTCAGATACGAAATGCTCAGGTAGAAGCATTGAAACCAGAAAACGTCAGGGCTGAAGCCTTACGTGGCTCAAGGCAACGATTGGAACAAAAGGAAGACAGTGCTTACTACGTAACAGGACGCATCTGGGTCCCACTCTATGGTAACCTACGAGAGCTTGTGATGGATGAGGCACGCAAGTCTCGCTACTCGGTACATCCTGGTTCGGATAAGATGTACCACGATATCAAAACTACGTACTGGTGGCCCAGCATGAAAGCTCACATAGCAACATACGTTAGCAAGTGCTTGACTTGTGCCAGAGTCAAGTCGGAATATCAGAAACCTTCAGGCCTACTCCAACAACCAGAAATACCACAATGGAAATGGGAACAAATTTCCATGGATTTTGTTACTGGCCTACCTAGATCTCAACGTGGTAACGATACTATTTGGGTGATCGTGGATCGACTCACAAAGTGTGCTCATTTCTTGGCTATCAAGGAAACGGATAAGTTCTCCACACTAGCAGACGTATATCTTAAGGAAGTTGTCTCGAGGCACGGAGTGCCCACCTCTATTATCTCGGATCGAGATGCACGTTTTACGTCAGAACTGTGGCAAGCAATGCACAAGTCTTTTGGCTCACGTTTGGATATGAGTGTTGGTGCACTACATCTGTCGACTTCGTCTTGTATCGAGTCTTAGACTAGTTAGAATAGATCAGGGCACGTAGAACGAGAGAATGAGATAGAGTTAGCAAGATTTCGCTTGAAGGAATGTGTATGTAAAGGATTTCGCTTGAAGCAGCTCAAGCGAAATCAACATGTTAAGATTTCGCTTGAGTCATGCTGAAGCGAAATCCCATTCTCTATATATAGTAGGTCTAGGTCAAGCGAAATTAAGAGTAACATTTGAGTGATTCCATACCGAAGTGCTGTCGGTGTGAGAACTGATTGTATTTGTGTTCAAATATCAATATAATCAGTGTTAAAGTGAAGATTCAGTTGTTTTATAGTCAAATACTTGTTTTCCGCACCTGTATTTGATAGAATTCCTCTGAACCGACTCATTTAGGTCGACAACTCGATCCTACAATTGGTATCAGAGCTCAGGAGGAGGAGTTCTGCAAAATTTAGCCGAAATTGATCAAAATCTCTTACTTCTACACTTTCTTTTCTCAGTTCAGAAAGTTTTTACGGTCAAAACCTGTTCAAATTCTCACAGATTGTGTAAAAGTACAAGATAACAAACCCTTGAAAGTTTCACTGCAAAATTCGACGTAAAACTATCAGAAACAAACCTCCGAATGGATTTCGCTTGAACATATCAGTTTTCATTAGAGGATTTCGCTTGAAATTCCAAGCGACACCTAGATTTCGCTTCAAATAGCTTTCTATTTCGCTTCAGGGCTGTCGCTTCAAGTATTTCGCTTCAGAAATTATCTAGATTCGCTTCAAAGGTTTTCGCTTCAAAGCTTAGGTTGTTGATTTCGCTTGAGAGTGAAACTGATTTGGTGATTTCGCTTGAACTGTAATTGACTTGGTGATTTCGCTTGAACTCACTGTTGTGTGCAATTTTTGAATTCCGAAAAATGGACGAAGATTTTTACAACGCATTCGCTACTCCGGTTACCCCAATCAGCCTTGCACAAAATACAAAGTTGGAAAACGAGACCGGCACGATGCAAAAGCCTCCCAAACTCATGAACATCGAGGAGTATAAAGGTTGGGAAGGACGGTTCGAGAATTGGGTGCAAGCAAACTATCTTGATGCATGGGAATGTGTTGAGACAAAATATGTTCGACCGATGAATGATGATGAAGAAGTGGTTCCGATTAAAGATCTGACTGATAATGCTAGAAAGAAGTACAAAGATGAGAAAATGATGCTGAGTTTATTGCAACAAGCTGTGAAAGAAGATATTTGGTTCTATTGCAACATAATGGAACTTCATATTCGATTTGGAAAGCTTTAAGGTCTAAGTTTCGTGGTAGTGAAGAAATGATCAAAAGCAAGAAATCGCTTCTAAAGAAAGAATTTGATCTATTTCGCATATTAAAGAATGAAAGTACTAGAGAGATGATCGAAAGATACTGCAATTTGCTTGCTAACATGAAGAGATTGAGTATTGAGAAAACCAATGAAGAGTTGATCGAAAAACTTGCTGATGCTTTGCCATATGAGACTTGGGGAACATATCTTATGATGCTCAAAAACAAGAAAGGTTTTAGCAATTTGACACTTAGCAAGTTTATTGAAAAGTTGGAAGCTCAAGAGATGGAGCAACGAAAGATTATTCGAATGAAAGATTTCGATGGAGAACAGGATATTGGGTTGTATTACAAAGCAGGAGTGAATGAGAAGTCTACAAATTTATCTCCAAAAATAGAAACTGCTTACAATGCCAAGAATTCTCCTGGAAGTTCATCATCAGGATCAAACAGCAAAACAAGTTTCACATCATTTCCGTCTTTCGATCCAAACATTACAGCAACAAAAAATGGGAGAAAATTTCAGTGCAATATTGTTTTAAATCTTGATAATGATCAAGAGTATTCTGATGAAGTTGCTAAAAACCACATGTCTTTATTAGGAATGGTTTTAGAATCTTACAGTTGTTTTGTTGCAGGTCGAATCGGAAATCCAATGCTGACAAAGGAAGATTACGACCAGATAGATGCTGAAGAAATGGAGTTGATGGACATAAAATGGTGCTTAGCCAGTGTGTTGAGGAGAGCTGAGAAATTCAAACAAATCACTGGAAGAGATGATCTTCGTGAGGCTGGTAATTCTACTTTAGGTTTTGACAAATCTAAAGTCACTTGTTTTCGTTGTAGGGAGAAAGGACACTTCAAGAGGGAGTGCAAAAACCGCGAAGCAAGTGGAGCTCAAAATCCGTTTAACAACAACAATGATTACTATCGAAAGGCCATTTACCATCAAGTTGCTCAACAACCACCTCAACAACAACAACAGCACAAACTGCGCATGGAAGATATGTAATTGAAGATTCTGGAAAAAGAGCTTGTGCGGTTGATCAAAATTCTTCAAAGAGAGCTGATGGTAGTGCATTGATAATAGATCAAGATGATGAAAAAATACCCGAGGGTTTTAGCTGGGAGAATTTTAATTGGGATAACTATATTCCTGATCAAAACAAAGCTTATACAGCTTTTGTTGCTAAAGTTGAAGAAGATAGTGATGATGATTGTGAGTATTGGGCGAGAAAATTCAAAGCTGATATGAAACTGCTTGCTGAAAGTGACAGTGAAGATGAAAAGGTTAAAAAGAAGAAGAAAAAGATCAAGACTCCAGTAAGTAGTGATGACGAAGAAATTCCAGTAATCAAAAGGAAAGTAAAAGTTGAAGTTGCAAAGTTCAAAGTTGAAGATGAAGTTGATGCAAAGAAGATTCCAGTGAAGTGTGAAAACTGTGAAGCTGTGAAGAAGCAGAACAGTACACTGATCTATAACTTGAATAGTTTGAAGGAATCTTATGATGTACTGAACAAAGCAATGAACCAATACAATTTAACTAGTGAAGAACAAGCAACAGCGATGAAAACACTTCAAGGAGCTTTTATGACGAAGCAAAAAGTGGTGAACACTTACATTGAGAAGTGTGCTGCTCTTGAACAGAAACTGGAACTGCAAAGAATCGAAACTGAAAGAGTTAATCGTTTGTTGAAAAGTTATTCATGTACTTCTTATGTCATTGACAGGATTTATCCAACTGTTGAAGGCATGAAGGCATTTGAAGAAGATGAAGTAACTGAAGAAAAGAAGGATGATGGAAAAGAGACTGAAGAAAAGACTTCAGAAAAGAAGAACAAGAAGAAGAATGATACAAAGAAAAAGACTGACAAGAAGGATTCTGGTAAGAAACAAGAAGTCAGTTATAACAAATGTCCACCCCCGCTAGAAAATGGATATTTGCCCAGGAGTCCAAATCAGGAAAGAGTCGAAAAAGCAACAAATTTACAATGGGAGTCGGAGTCGTCAGTCAATTTGCCAGAAAATATTGATGTCGTGTTTACATCATCTGACACTGATCATGAGTCCGAGTTAATTAAGAAAGTCGTCGATCAGGTGTTGGATAAAGATGAAACTGAGGAGTCAAAGTTGGAGTACAACTCAGAGTCAAAGTCAGAGTCAGAGTCAAAGTCTGGTTCTGAAAGTTCGAGTTCGACGGTCAACAGTCAAAATTTTTCAGTTAAAAGGGTTTACAACAAAGAATTCTTGTTATCAAAATCTAATTTGAGTGACGAAACATTCAAAGTTGCATATACATTGAATGATTCTGACAAATTATATTCTGATAAGGAATTTCCACTAAGAGGTGTAAAAACTGAGATGATCAAAAAGATTTTCAAACTAACAGAAATCAATATTTCTGAATTAAAAGATGTAAACCTTATTGATAAACCTAAAAAATACATCTCAAGAGTACAACAAAGACTAAACAAGAAAAAAGGTTACAGTTCTGGTTCTGGATTTCATAAGAAATCAAACCCTAACCGTAATTTCAAAAAGAAAGGTCTTGGTTTTACTCCAACAGAAAAACAGAAAAATGAAACATATGTTCGTGATTTTAAAGCAAAGATGACATTTGTTTCAGGTACATCAAGAGATGAGGAAGAAAAGGAAAGGTTTTGGAGGCAGTCAAATAGTAAATTCCTTGCAAAGAAGCAAGAAGAGATGAAAGAAACGAGAACCTGTTTCCAATGCAACACTGTTGGACACATTGTCAGAGATTGTTCTAAGGCAATATCATCAAAACAGGGAGTTTTTCGTAAACAAAAAGAAAAAGTGGTTAAGTTTGAACCGCCAATTGATCGAACCAAATTATTCAAAAATTCTATTTTTGAAATTGGTGAAAGTTCAAACAGGTTTTACAAGAAAAGAGGAAATCTTGACAACCAGAAATGGGTTGTTAAGAAGTCTGTTGATAGTTCTAGCGATGATTCTGATGGGTCAAAATCAGAGGAGCTATCTTCTGGCGATGAAACTGATTCCATAAAGTTAGTTGAGCCACAGGTTGAGGTAAAAGGTGATAACTCAATACCGAGTGTGAAAGATGATAATTTTCCATTACTTCGGGCTGAAAATTATAAAAAGAAAATTGGTAAAGTTGAGATTTCAAACCAATTTTATGATGACAAAAAGGAATTTGATGTAGAAAAGGTTTTTAACTCCAAAATCCATAACATGTTTGGAAAAATGATTGACAGGAAGGTCAAAGGAGTGAAGGAGTTTTACGAGAAGAAGACGATGAAGGAGAAAGTTGAACCATCTCTAGTTCGTGACTGGGATGGTTCATACTATGAACAATGAGTCTGTGGACTTGCCGGAGATCCCAAGTTGGTAATTGCGGATCAGGAATCGGCATCATTCTTTGTATTTGATTGTGTTTTTCGTACAAGTGGTAAATCAGGGACATTAAGTTGTATCTGATTTTCTACAAGTGGTTAAAAAAAAACAATGTGATGAACCAAATCCCTAACTCTACAAGTGGTAAAAACAAACTTATTTTCCGAAAAAATCATTTTGATTAAAACAAACTTAAGTGTTTTGAAATCTAAATGAGAAAATAGTTTGTTGTGAGGGGGAGTTCTGATTGTTTATGCCTAGTGAATGGCGATTTGATGCGATTCGATATCAGTTGTCACTTTATTGTACAGTTTATTTTCAAATTTCCTTTAATGTGTTTGCATTTTAGGGGGAGTAGAAAATTTCAGAAAATCCAAAAACATTTGAAACTTTGAAAAAGCCAAAAACATGATAAAATTCAAAAATGAGTTTCGTTGTGAATAGAAGAAATGATAGTACATCAGTAGACTGTCACAACATGCTAAAGAATTGGAAAGTCAAATGTGATAAATGATCTCACTGATGATGTGCCAGTAGGTTTTTACACATTTAGTAGATTGTGACGAGATATAAACCTAAATTTCAAACTTGCTTATTCTGTGGGTAACAAAACTGCTTGGATATATAGGTAACCCCTGAAATCTTGTTTGAAAGGTCCCTTATTCTGAGATACTAGGTCTTTATACTCAGTGATATCTGGGGTATTATCCCGGGACTTCTGATTTTGCGGAAGCAATGGCCTAGTCCCCGGAGAATACTTTCTGCTTGCTTGAAATATAGCACCACCCTCAGCTAAAGAATGATGAAACATTGAAAAATGCTAATCATGGCTGTTGTAATTCAAAAGATCCTCTAAAGGGGACACACCTAAAAGTCAACTAGGCTCTCTGCTGAACGGAAGTTCTGACCTGAGCTATCACGGTTGCATAATTTATTCCCCTTACAGATATCATCTGTGGTATACTCACCTGTAAGACTGAATATTGGGATCTGGATACGGGAGTATATTCAAGTAGTGGGACACACGGATAAGTTTAAGTGCTTAAAACATTAACCTCGTATCTCGGATCAATTGAACTTTGTGTGAAAATTTAAGTGGATCAGTATACTGACAATCTAAGTGAATCGTTTAAAACTTAAAATGAAATGAAGCTTAACGGTGTTGGTGATTTGTCTCAAAAACTGATATGATCCTCTTGCACGAACTCACAAAAATATTGTTTGTAAATATTTCTTTATTGCATTCCTTTACAATCAAAAATTACAAAAAGATTTTTAGTGTGTTTTAGCATAAATTTTGAAAAATCCAAAAAGATTTTCGACAACTAATATTGGAAAGCTGATTGTCAAAATTTCAAGTGCTAAACATGATGACTTGGTTGTGAGGGGGAGTGAATCTTAAAATGTCAAAAAGGTTTGTTAAAATCCTACAATTGGTATAAATCTTTCAATTGGTATTTTTAAAAAAAAAAAAAAACCTACATTTGGTTCATCATTAGTTTTTGATATGAGAGAGAGTTATCTGATTATATCAGATTGTTGGTGAATTTAAATTGTTAAATTTAGAAAATTTATTTCTGGGTTAAGATTGTTACAGGTGAGCCAGGTTAATTCATTCAAAGCTTACAAAAGTCAGACTCTGATCATGAATCTAAAAGTTTGCTAGCTGCTGATGCTGATGAACTTAAGGAATCAAGAGATCTGATCAAGAGAATTAGATAAAAGCCAGGCAATGATCTTGTAAACAACATTTGAGTCAGACATCGATTCTAAAGCAGATGTTGCTGAAGAACAAATGAATACCAGCAAATAGTGAAGGGGAGTCTGATAGAGCCAGGAAATTTTGGAAAAGAAGATAGAGAGAGAAAAGCCCAGAGACTGATCAAGAATGAAGATGTGAAGACACAGTATTGGTGTGACTCGATAGTCGACTCGTCAACATCTGAGGGGGAGTCTGTTGGTGCACTACATCTGTTGACTTCGTCTTGTATCGAGTCTTAGACTAGTTAGAATAGATCAGGGCACGTAGAACGAGAGAATGAGATAGAGTTAGCAAGATTTCGCTTGAAGGAATGTGTATGTAAAGGATTTCGCTTGAAGCAGCTCAAGCGAAATCAACATGTTAAGATTTCGCTTGAGTCATGCTGAAGCGAAATCCCATTCTCTATATATAGTAGGTCTAGGTCAAGCGAAATTAAGAGTAACATTTGAGTGATTCCATACCGAAGTGCTGTCGGTGTGAGAACTGATTGTATTTGTGTTCAAATATCAATATAATCAGTGTTAAAGTGAAGATTCAGTTGTTTTATAGTCAAATACTTGTTTTCCGCACCTGTATTTGATAGAATTCCTCTTAACCGACTCATTTAGGTCGACAACTCGATCCTACAATGAGCATAGCTTATCACCCGCAAACAGATGGGCAGTCCGAACGCACCATCCAGACCCTCGAATACATGCTTAGGGCATGTGTGATTGACTTTGGCAACGGCTGGGAAAAGCATTTGCCACTTGTGGAATTTTCGTACAATAATAGCTACCACACCAGCATTAAAGCTGCTCCATTTGAGGCATTGTACGGGCGTAAATGTCGGTCACCTCTTTGTTGGGCAGAGGTGGGGGATAGTCAGATTACTTGTCCAAAACTTGTGGTAGACACAACATAACGAATCGCTCAAATACGACAACGAATGGCGGCAGCTCGTGACCGTCAGAAAATCTACGCCAATCAGGGCAGGAAACCCCTCGAGCTCCAGGTTGGGGAGCGGGTGCTACTCAAAGTTTCACCCTGGAAGGGTGTGGTTCATTTTGGTAAACGAGGAAAACTTAACTCACGATACGTCGGACCTTTTGAAGTCATCGAGAAAATAGGCAAGGTGGCCTATAAGCTAAACTTACCAGCAGAACTCAGTGCAGTTCACAACGTTTTCCATGTCTCAAATCTGAAGAAGTGTCTGTCAGATGAGACCCACAAAGTTCCTTTGAAGGAGCTTACTATCGACGAGCAGTTACGATTCGTCGAGGAACCAGTTGAAATCACGGACCGGGATGTTAAGGTCCTCAAGCACACTAGAATTCCTCTCGTTCGAGTTCGTTGGAACTCCCGTCGCGGCCCAGAGTTCACCTGGGAACGCGAAGATCAAATGAAGCAAAAGTATCCCCAACTATTCGCAAACAGTACAACCTCTACTGAGGCTGAAGCTACGGAATTTCGGGACGAAATTCCAGATCAACGGGGGGAGGATGTGACACCCCAGGAAAACCAGGAAAACCATACAACTTAACTAGCTTCCTCAGTGAGTACGTACCAAATTTCGGGACGAAATTTCTGTTGGTGCATGGAATGTCTGTTGACTTCGTCTGCATCAAGTCTTGTGTCTAGATAGGTTGAATGAACACACAATAGGGTTTAAATTAGGGTTTTATATGTTTAAACTTGTAGATTTCGCTTGAAAGGGTTTATGTGTGTTTCAAGCGAAATCAGCACAGAAGATTTAGCTTGAAATGGTTCAAGCGAAATCAACATAGGAGATTTAGCTTGAAATGGGTTCAAGCGAAATCTTCAGCTTATATATAGGTTAGTGTGTGTTCATTTGGTACGATTTGGTCATTGTGTGAGAGACGAAGTGCTGTCGGTTTTGTATCAGAATACATTGTAAAAGCACGAAAATCAATCAGAAAAGAAAGATTAAAAGGAAACTAGCTGTTATGACTTTGTTTACGTTGATTCCGCCTTCGTACTCAAAGATGAACTGCCTTAACTGACGTTTAGAGGTCGTATAACGGTCCAACAAGTGGTATCAGAGCTCAGGACGAGGAGTTCATACCATTACAGCTTGATTCTACCGGATTTTCTTATTTCTACTCACTTCTTCTCTTACTTTTCTGATTTGAACATATTTCAGTGGTGAAAATGACCTGAATTTGACACATAACAAGCGATTTAGTGTGATAACTAATCCTTGAAAGATTTGGACTTAAAATCGATCGAATTCATATAAAAATTAACAATTTCGCTTGAAAACTGTTCGTAAAAAATGACATCAGCAGATTTCGCTTGAAATATATTGAAGATTTCGCTTGAAACTTGAGTTTTGGCTGTTGATTTCGCTTGTAACAGAACTGATCTTCGATTTCGCTTGAAAATCAAAGGATTTCGCTTGAACAGTTCAAGCGAAATTGATTTGCTGGATTTCGCTTGAATCGTTGGAATTTTATTAGACAATTTCGCTTGAAAAAGTTCAAGCGAAATAGAGTTGTTGGATTTCGCTTGAACTGTCCAATTCAGAATAACAATTTCGCTTGAAAGTCCAAGCGAAATAGGAGATTTCGCTTCAGTTGTTCAGTTTCGCTTGAACTTTGTATACTTGTTGATTTCGCTTGAAGTGATTTCACTTCAAGCAATTTCGCTTGAACTTGCTGTAATTGTTAAAACTTTGAAAAATTTTCTAAGTGTTTGGTTGATTTTGCAGGTGATTCGAGGAGATTTACAAGGTGCAAATACCAAGAAATTGTGGTCAAAATGTTTGATGAAAAAGAATATGATAATCTTCAAAGAATAAACAATTGGACTTGTGGTTCTCATTTTGAGAAAAAGGAGGTTTTGCTTGAAAGATTTGAACATTTTACGTGTAGGAAATATGAGAACTTTAATGATACATATGAGCGATATGAAGATTTACATAAAGGTTTTGGAATGTATTACTTAAAGATATCAGATGTTGAAAAGATATCTAAGTTTGCAGATGCGTTACCTTCAGATTGGGATGAATTTTTGGGAAAATTGAAAAAGGATTCTAGGTTCTCAAAATTTGGTTATTATGATTTCATCAGAGAGCTTAGAAAACGCAATAATGAGAATGAAGAGAAAAAGAAAGAGTTGATAAAGGAATTAGAAAGAAAATCAAAATGGTTAAGTTTGGATGTGTTTCTTGAAATAATCAAAAGAATTGAAAATGGTATTGATGTAAGAAGAAAGATGAAATATGATCACAAGAGAGGTTGTTTTTTAAATGAAGATTTGAATCCTGCTGATATGGTTAAAAATTTTCTTGCAGGAACATCAAAGATTGAAGAATCAAAGAAGGATGAAACTTCAAAAAGTGAAGTTGTGTGCTCAAAATGCGAAAAATCCAAAGCAGAAAATGTCAATCTCTTGAAAGATATGAAGAATTTGACATTGGAAAACAAAGCGTTGAAAGACGAGAAGAAAGCTGATGATGAACAAATTTTGGAGTTGCGCTTGAACTGTGAAAAACTGAAGTCTGAAAATATCAAACTGTTGAGTAGTTTGGACAGTTTGACATTGGAAATTAACAATTTGAAAGAAAAAGAAAAAGATTTTCAAAGTCAAATGAAGGTTTTAGCAGATGAAAAGTCTGTTATTTTTAACAATAATCTTGAAAAACAGATTGAAATAAATTCTCATCTTCAGAAAATCATTCGACTTGAAAATGAAGCTGAAATTGCTCGGAACAAAATTTCTGAGTTAGAGAATAAATTGAAAGGTTTTGTGACTTCGGCACCATATGAGTGTCCAAAACCGATCAATTCTGTTCCAATAAGTGACAATGTCACAAATTTTGACAAAGTCAAAATTGAAGATTGTGATGAAATATCTGATGATGAAAAAGAAAAGAAAAGAAAAATATTTTTAGATTTACAAGAAAATTTTAAAAATATTGTTTTGCAATCTACTGAAACAGGTGAATGTTCTAAACAAAAACCTGTTAAGAAGAGTGTAGAACAGAAACAAAAAGTTAAAAATTTGAAAAATTTTAAAAATGGAAATAAAAGCTCATCAGATAAGTCATCCAATCATTATCAAAAATCACAAAAATCTAAAAATGAAAACTCACAAAATGTTGGTAATAAGTGGTGCAGGTTTGACCACAGTGCTTCAAAGCCAAAATCAGTTTTCAAGAAGAGTGATGATTACCACAAAGCCAGACAATGTTATGATCTAAGCATATGGTGTGAAAGTGGTGAATGGTACGATAACAGAGTGTGTTACACCTGTGGTGTGAAAGGACACATTGCTGTTAACTGCCAGTATTGGAGTTATGAGACAAGAAGATGCTATAATTGTCAAATCAGAGGACATATTGCCAAAGATTGCCCAAGGAGATCAATGGGAAGATCGAGGGTTGAATCTAAAAGAATGGCAAAGAAACCAGTCAACGTCAAGCCCCATGAACAAAAGGTTCTTAAACCTAAAGTTCAAGATCAGACAATTCAAGAAAAGAAAGTTAAACTTTCACAGGGGCAGAAAGACAGACTGCGAAAGAAAAGGAAAAAGGCGAGAGAGTATCTAGAGAAAATTTTGTCTTCGGGTTCACCGAACAGATTGAATAAGAGTTCTGATGAATCAACTAACTTGATTGCAAAGTTAAGCAAGACGAATTCATCAGATACAAATCTGAGGACGAAAGAAGAAAAAAAGAAGAAGAAAATGGTCGGCGATGAATCTGATGTGTCAAAGTCAGACAAGCCACCATCAGGCAATGAATCTGACAGGTTAAAGTCAGACAAGCCATGTGCAGACAATGATTCTGGTTCATCAAAACCAGAGGAGCCTAGTGTTGAGGTAAAAACTGTCATACCCAAGGCTGGTCAGGCTTGGGTGAATCTTTTCAAATAGAAAAACCTGACTTGCCGGAGTTCCCAGGTTGGTAAGCGTGGAACAGGTATCGGCACATTTCTTGAGAAATGCACGAATGTGATTTTTCGCCTTACAGGTGGTAAATCAGGGACATTAAGTTGTACTTGATTTCCTACAAGTGTTTGTGTTGATAGAATCTTGAACTGTTAAATCTTTCAAAATGGTTAAAGAAAACAATGTGATGAAATGATCCCCGAGTTTGTGAAAAGTCAAACAAAACTAATTTTCCGGAAAAACCATTTGATTAAAACAAACTTAAGTGTTTTGAAATCATAATGGGAAAATAGTTTGTTGACAGGGGGAGTTCTGATTGTTTATGCCAAGTGAATGGCGAATTGAAGCGATTTGATATCAGTTTGTCACGTTTTTTTTATAGTTTGTTTTCAAATTTTCTCAGAAAATCAAAATTGAAACATATTTTGATTTTAGGGGGAGAAAAATTAAAAAAAAAAAAATTTGAAAATTTGAAAATGTCAAAAACATTGAAAAATCAAAAATGAGTTTGGTTGTGAATAAGAGGAAATGATAGTAAATCAGTGGATTATCACAGCATGCTAAAGAAATGTAATGTCAAATGTGATAAACGGTTTCACTAAGGATGTGACGATAGGCTCAGCTAGACTAGTAGATTTGCGATAACGATACAAACTTAAATGAAAAAAGCCTAGTTCTAGTGGGAAACATGGTCAAAAGCATAGTACTTGGTTTTGTCCTTCTTGATTGTGTGCCTACTCAGTAATCGCTGATTGTCGAAAGACATAAAACTGGTTAAGTTTGTGAACTTTCACAACTTTGCTGAAAAGTCGCTGTGATTTTGTGCATTTCATTTTGCAAAGACTTAAACTTGTTTTATTTCTTTATTTTGTTTAAGCATCGGACATCCTCTGCGTATACGTGAGTATCGACCTAGGTGTTGTTGCCTAAACGTTCTGCTTTATTATTTTTTTTTTTTGTGTTTCGTTTAAGCTTTGGATCACCTCTGCGTATACGGGAGTATCGACCTGGTGGTTAAAGCCTAAACAACTTCAACTTGTTTTATTTTCTTATTTTGTTTAAACATTGGACTTTCTCTGCGTATCGAAAGATCGACCTGATTGTTAATGTTTAAACATTTTGCGTTGTTTTTGCACATATCACAGTTGATGAAAGTTTAAAGGCATTACTTGAGTTAGTGTATTACATGATGAGGGGATATGCTGAGATCGTGGGGTCCATAAGAATTTAGTGCAAAATTAATATACTTTAATGTATCGGTAAGCATTTCGAAAGTTTTTAGATTGAGTTTAAGAGGACAATTATATCGTCAATCTATGTGAATCGTTTAGAACTTAAAATGTTAAAAGCTTAACGGTGCTAGTGATTTGTCTCATAAACTGATATGATCCTCTTACACAAACTCACAAAAATATTGTTTGTATATATTTCTTTACTGCATTTCTCTAAAATAAAATACAAAAAGATTTTCGACAACTGATGTTGAAGAGCTGATTTTCAAAATTCCAAGTGCTAAACTTGATGAATAGGGTTGGGAGAATATGTTGAAAACTTTGAATGTCATATACAAATGTTTTGAAAGTTTGTTTAGTTTAGTATGTTTGTTGAATTATATGATGTCTACCAGTAAGTTTGTTAAATTCAAATGTTATAAATTTGTGAAACTTATGGTGAGGTAGAGGATGTGCGGGGTAACAGGTTTTGGACTTCATCATTCTCATGGGAGTTAATTGTCAAAGATTGAACCAGATATCTCAGATTCTAGCATATCAAGAGAGGGAGTCTGTGAAAGAGGGAGTCTGGATTAACAGTCAAAGAGAATATGGAAGATAGAATCAGGTTGTGATTCTAAACCTGTGAAGAATGCTTATGATGTGAAGACAGAGAGTTGGAGAAAAGACCAAGACTGAAGACTCGGAGCTGAAGACTTCGTCAACATCCAAGGGGGAGTCTGTTGGTGCATGGAATGTCTGTTGACTTCGTCTGCATCAAGTCTTGTGTCTAGATAGGTTGAATGAACACACAATAGGGTTTAAATTAGGGTTTTATATGTTTAAACTTGTAGATTTCGCTTGAAAGGGTTTATGTGTGTTTCAAGCGAAATCAGCACAGAAGATTTAGCTTGAAATGGTTCAAGCGAAATCAACATAGGAGATTTAGCTTGAAATGGGTTCAAGTGAAATCTTCAGCTTATATATAGGTTAGTGTGTGTTCATTTGGTAAGATTTGGTCATTTTGTGAGAGACGAAGTGCTGTCGGTTTTGTATCAGAATACATTGTAAAAGCACGAAAATCAATCAGAAAAGAAAGATTAAAAGGAAACTAGCTGTTATGACTTTGTTTACGTTGATTCCGCCTTCGTACTCAAAGATGAACTGCCTTAACTGACGTTTAGAGGTCGTATAACGGTCCAACAATTTCTTTCAACTTGGGGATAATGTGACAACTCGTATTTCCGAACTTATCTTTGGACTTTGAAGTAACGTAAGTGTACGATATGTGATTTTATGAAAGTGAATGATTATATGAATGTTATGTTGATACATGCTTTGTGTAATGTATGTATGTATATAAACGGCCCAAACGCACAACACTCACCCGATCGCACAAGCCCATTCGGGCCACACCTTTGCATCCGAGACCAAAGGGTAGCCCAAGCTTGGGTTCGGCCCACTACCCCATGTCGCATAACACTAAGGGGATAGGGTACACTTCTCATTGTTGCAAAATACTTTACACACACACAAACCCTAGCTTCTCTCATCCTCTCTCTCTCAAACTCGACGGCAAACATTCTCTCATCATCGAAGATCTTTCTTGTTCGGATCAATCATCTATTCCACCCTCCTCTCAATCGGTTAGTGTTCTTTGATGTGTGTTCTATGATGTTATTGTTACATGATATAGTGTGTATGAATGATAATGTTCTTGTGAAATCGGATATGTATGATAATGTTAATCGGATATCATGTCTTGTTTCGGATTGATTCATGATGAGCTAAGGATATCTTGTGATTGATTGTGATTTAAATCATCGATTGTTGTTGTGCAAGTAATCGGTTTACATATGTGTATTGGTGAATGTTCATGCTAATCGGATTCCATAATTATTGTTTTAAGAACCGAATGATTGATAATAGGCTGCATGATTGCTGAAATTGGATTAGTTGTAGGGTCGATCATGAGGTGTTATATAATGGTTTGAAATCCCTAAATGATTATGTTTAAGTGTCTTGATTATTGTTCATGATTATGATTATGTTAGAGTTATGAGAATTTATTTGAATATGCTTTGTTTGATCGATTGTATGTGATATGGATAGTTGGAAATTTGTTAATTGATAAAATGTAAATAAGGAAACAATTGAATGGTTGTAACTGATTAACATAATTTTTGGATGTTTAAACTGGTCGCACAAGACTCCTGGTCGCACAAGGAATCCATTCGCACAAGACTCCTAGTCGCACAAGGAGTCCAGTCGCACAAGACACTCACAGTCGCACAAGGCTGTTGGTTCGCACAAGCTGTATGTTTGTTTAACTGTCTGGGCCGGATGATCATGTTGGGCTAGGCTAATTCTAATCGCACAACCCAACCGGATCGTACAAGATGTCCGGATCGCACAAGATTGGATTTAATTGATTTGGGCCATGATCATGTTATTGTTTTGTTGGGTATTTTGATTTTGGGCCGGGTAGTTTTGGGCTCCAACGGATGACTCGCACAAGGCCCCTAAGCTTGTGCGAGCCCAATCCGGAATTCGAGATAACTGTTGAACGTGATATTGCGTGTTTGCCATGATCCGTATGTGTTTCTTATATGCTATCTTATGTGATACTTGTGTGCACTACTTGAAATCAAAACCTGACTTGTATGGTAACCATGTTAGGACGTGGTTGACCACTAGCTGCTAGACTTGACCTTTCTGTGTATCTGCCGAGCAAACCAAGGTGAGTTCACACTGGCCAAGGCATGGGATTCCCAGGGGTTGGGAATGGGATTGGATAACTACTCGTACAACCATTACTATTAAAACTACTTATTACTGTCCTCGGATTGAAGGGCATGTACGTAAAACCTACGTACAGTTATACTTACTCCTGTCCTCGGATTGAAGGGCACGTACGTAAAGCCTACGTACACGATCATAAGACCATCAACTCTATCAAAGGAAGTCCCTCAATTATCGACTTAATCGTCGAGGCCTAGGGCGAGCGGGTCATTAGTTAATAGCGCTATTAGGTTTAAGAAACCTCACACCGTGCCAGTCGGACGGGCGTGTACTAATGGACTATGGGCAAAGGGTCAATGCTGATAGACATTGACTTAGGGTACCTCTTACATTTTCGTAGTAGTCGATACGCATGGTCCTGTAACACATGGGAAGCCCCCACTAATCATCGCACACATGCCTGGATTGGCCGCGATACGGATTAATACGATACATGGTTTACAAAATGAACATATGATTTACGAAATGAAAACTATAACCAAACAACCAACTGTGAACTCGCTCAACTTTGTTGTTGATTCGTTGCTACATGCCTTGCAGGTCATTAGGTACTCATGGAGCTTGCACAGGGAGGAATGGTCGTTGTGGGACATGGCAGTGTGTGCCATGCTTTAAACATTACTTTATTTCATACTTAATACATGCTATGGGTTTTACAAAATATGCTTCCGCTAAACACTTAACTATGCTTTGATTTTTGGACACCTTTCATATTCTTGGTTGAATTATGTTTACTTATATGCTTGTTCAATATCATTGGTGGCTTGATACTGGTTAGTCACGCCTCCAAGCGGTGATACTCCGCGTGTGGATTTTGGGGGTGTGACATGGTTGAACGTCAAAGCTTCTCTAACCACCAACTTCGCCATTCAATTCCGAACTAGAATGGGTCACAACGAAGTATAGTACCATTACCACCCAATTCGGCTTGTTCGTCATCAAGATTTTCTCTTAACGCCTTGTATAATTAATTTGAATATGCTTATTCAAATTGGAGTTTGAATCATTTTTTTTAACAAAGTGTCACAAAACTTGCAATGGGCCTTTGTAGACATCTAACTCATCTCCACCAAATCCTAATTGCACTAACTTTTCTTATTCCGATTATGTGGAAGAACCCCAATAATGAATGGGTCGGAGGAAGAACCAACACCAATAGATGATGTCGATTTGGACGCCATAACGAGTGTAGAAGCTAGAAAGTGTAGAACGAGATTAAATCATGGCTATAAAACAAGGTCTCTAATGTCGAGTACTCCTCGAGTAGTCGATACAAGGTAGGCTATCGATGCGACTTTTCTTCAACTCCACCTAGTTACTTGGAATCGATAAAAATTGCTTAACTCGGGCCGAGTTTGACTTAAACAAAATAAAAAATAATTTCTATGCCTATTATATTAAAAATATCATTTTCACGTATTTTGTTATAAATATTAGTAAATGTTTGTTATTTGACATATATTTAATTTCCGAAAACTAATTTCTTTATAGTTTAACATGTCCGAGTACTCCCCGAGTATTCTCCGCCTAGGCTGAGTACTCTCAACTCCTCGTTCGACCGACTATGGAGCGCCTAGCGACTTTTACAACCATGGAATAAATCAAGAGTATTTTTTGCGTTTTTTGTTCGTTTATGCGCTTTTAAGTTGGATAATCAACCAATACATCCCACAACTATTTATAGGGCTCAAGAACCGTTTCTAACAATCAAAAGATGGTAGGAAACGGCTATGTAGCCCTTACCAATGGCTGGAATCGATTCCAAGGATTTTTAACGGTAATAACCGGTTCTGAAAATATATGAAGAATCAGGTAGGAACTTTCGGGTACTATCGGTTTTGAACCAGGCACAGAAGCCACGGGTGGGTCCCGGAACCGGTTCCAGATAGGGTCCAGAACCGGTTTTCTGCCCAAGTCTAATTTAGACATACATGATACAAACATATAGATCCATTTTTATGGAAAAAGGTGTCGTGCGTGCAAAAATTCATGTGCAAACATATAGTTCCATTAGGAGTCGCAATTTGCTGACATAAGATAGGTTATAATAAGGCCCATTCTATACCCCCCCCCCCCCCCCCCCCCCCTCCTTCCTGATTAAACCCCTTTCGTGAGAGGAAAACTGTCGGTCCCACGCAGGCCACACCTGTAAGTATGTGAGAGGAGGGGGGATGAAAAAAGTAAATAGGGGATGTAGAACAAACTTTTCTAGACTTTTAGCCATTGGTGTTGTAAAACGATAAGAATCTAATAAAGTAGTGGCTATGATTCCCTGTAAGTATCAGACTAAACATGTAAAAAGATAAATGAAAAACACACTTACCACATTAAAAATACTGAGATACAATGTTGTAAATTATGTAAGTAAATATTTGTGATATTCCTAAATTTGCGGAATAGGACCTTTTTGTGTTTCAATATTTATGACCGACCATGTGTAGTGGTTAAACAAAATAATGCCTCCACCATGGGGCATTATTCGACACGTGCCAGTCCAGTTAACATGTCCCATTATTGCAAAAGTGGCGTAGTGGGACATTATTCAAATAACGCCCATGCAATCATGGTACACGAAACAAGGTATGCAAACAGAATGTTCATGTTCCTTTATATACACACACGAAATATGTAAAGTGGGACACGAAACATGGTTAAAAAAAAACTACTAGTCAGCATGGGATTGGCCAGTCAAACATGGTTGCATGCAATATTGGCGTTGTTTTAAAAACGCTGAACTAATTTTTTTTCAAAAATAAGGCCAAACAACGCCCTATGTAACGGGGTTGGGGGCGTTTTTTTTTTAATTTTTTTTTAAAATACCGAGCTTACTAAGATTTATGTAAGGTTCATGAAAATTCATTTTAAAGTGTTAAGGTATCATTGATGATTATAAAGGGATTTCATTGAGTACAAATACATGAAAACCTGATCGAATGTAATCTCCTAATTGTGGATTGGAAGCTATGTTTAATTACTATACTACTAAACAACCATTACTTGGTCCTGGACGTAGCATAGTTGGGGCCGGGGGTGTCTGATCCTCTGAACTTTTCGCTCATTAGTGTCCGGTATGTAGTTTTCGAATAGAATTTTTTAGGTATATACGTTTTCGCCCAAACACCCCCCCCCCCCCCCCCCCCGTTTTATAATTTTTTAGGCATAATTTTAGGTCTGGTGACTTTCGACTCCCCGGTCGGAAATATCAAGCTTCGCCACTATTGTTGGTAAATAAGATTCATATATGTTTAAGTGGTCTCACTTATTATTTTTTAAATTAAACGTTTATATAGATTTACAGAGAATTTAAAAACCTAATGAAAACAACTTAAACGTGCTATATATGTATATATGCCGGTTAACGGACCATCTTATTGTGCGAAGCGTATCCGCCAGCATCGCAATCGCACATCTGACCTACCATAGGCCTTCAATTAAATGCGATGGCACAATAGTAGTTAACTTGAAATAATTACACTAACTTGAAATAATTACGTATGTTATTGCATAATTACGCATGGTTTGGGTTAAACCCAAATTACGCACGTTATTTGCATAATTACGCATGCAATGATGCATACTTATGCACGTTATAATGCATAATTACACACGTTATATAAAAATTAAACCCGCATGCCACCAAACATGAAAATTACACATGTTAAACTCAAAATTACGCATGGGTTATTTTAAAACCCTAATTACGTGTGTTATATACATAATCACACAGGTTATAAAAAAATAAGGAATGACATGCGCCTAAATATTCTGCTCGCGTATCTTCGCACGATAAGGTACTATTATTGTACTCTACACTTTCTCTCTCTCTCTCTCTCTCTCTCTATACACACACACACACACACATATATATATCTTAAAAATTCAATTTAAAATGGGGAACCAGGGGACAGTGTATGTAGGGGTGTTCAAAACCGGATATCCGAAAATTCGGATATCCGAAAATTTCGGATACCTAATTTCACTATCCGAATCCGTATCCGATTTTTCGGATATCCGAAATTCGGATACCCGAATTTTCGGATATCCATTCGGATAGCGAATCGGATATCCAAACTCAGAAAAAAAATATTTTTAAATCAAAATTCTAACACAACCAGTTTTCTAACATAACATTCACAATCGAAGATATCAACAACAAAAAGGCAAAAAAAACACAATTCCAAACTAGCACCTGAAGAAAATAGAATAAAAAAATAATAAGCCCAAGTGTAGTAGTGTACAACATGTATGCAGTATGTTTTTAAATTCAAATTTAAAATAAAATATTAATAAAAAGAAGGAATAAAAATCATCATCTCAAAACCCCAATGTCCTGTGAATAATGTCATCGTATGTTAAGCAAATATATTCATTATTTCATACAAAGCTGGTGTAATCAAACTGAGGCTGCTAAATAATGATTAAAGAGTATTGCAGAAGTCGATACAGATGTAAGATTAAATATATTACGTATTAATATTTAATTTGTAGCCATTATAATCATTTACATTATATAGATCAAAATATATAACAATCCTATTAAATAATTAGTTGGTAATTGTTGATGGACCATATTACCCTTATTAACTAATTAGGGTTTCCTCCTGGGTGCTTATATAAGGAGAATTATGTGGAGGTTAGAGGGTTACTCAGTTGCACATTAGAAACACCCCATTAGTCATAACATCAATTCGACCTCCATCTCCATACCGATTCCCTTATCGGTTTTTCTTAGTCACCATCATCAGTCAGCACCCTAAGGAGGAACCAGACCAAGTTGACAACCATGTCAAACACTGCTGCTGAGTCTTCATCTGGATTCTCTGCTAGTCTGTGCTGATGCAATCAAAGGTATGTTTTCATGTTTTCCTTTATATTTAAACAGAACTGAACCAACATGTGGTATCAGAGCATATGTTGATTAGTCGGTTATGTTTTCGTATCCATTAATTCTGGGATTGAAATTTGGAAAACGGAATTTTTTTGAAGATCTTATGAACAGCCAATTTTCGAGTCATAAAGGACGACTCGAGACCACTGTTTTCGTAAAAGATTAATTATGTATTCACTCGAAATCAAATGGGTTTATGTTTTTACAACCGAAATCTGTTTAGAAGTCTTAAAAGTTTCAGGTTTCGGGTTCCAGAATTTATGTTTTATGTTTTAGGGTTCATCATGTTCTAAGAAAATTTCGAAAATTCTGTTATGTTTAGGAATATGATTTGGGTTATTAAGTGTTTTTTCCTATTTTGATCTGATTTTGTCCTCTAAAAATTTTCGAAAACTGTTATTAGATAAACAGATTATGATTTTCGAAATACTTGGTAAAATTAGATCAGCACTGAAATAGGAAACATTATCACATAATCCCTTAGATTTCGAAATTTCAGTTAAGTTTTCACAATTAACAGCTATCAGCAGAGGGCTCGAGATCATCAGATTGCGACTCGAAACCATCGGTCTCGACTCGAAATCATAAGGGCTCTCAAAAGTTTTCAACTCGAGACAAAGGTCTCGACTCGAGACCATAACGTGTCAACTCGAGACCACTGAGGATTCGACTAAGGCCATTAAACCATTACAACTCGAGACAGAGGTCGCGACTCGAGACCATTAGATCTCGACTCGAGACCATAACGTGACAAGGCGAGACCATAACGTATCAACTTGAGACAGAGGTCTCGACTCGAGACCATAACGTGTCAACTCGAGACAAAGGTCTCGACTCGAGACAACAAGGTTGTGACTCAAAACCTCATTATTTTTAAGCTGTTTAATGTGAACTAAAAATTGGTTTTGTAATTAAATAATTGGTTTTGTAAGTTCGATCCGCGCTAACGAGTGGTTTGCTATTAAATAATTGGTTTTGTAATTACTTAGCTAATTAATAAGGATCAAATAATGTTTTACAAAACCAAAATAGCTTAACTTGAATGAGCTTCTGATATATCATTTCTGGCCAAAGCTGACTTGATACATCTACTTATCATTCAAGTATTACAAAAGCTATGTTGTGTATGCATCATAAGCATGAATGTCTTAATTTCTGGCCAAAGCTGATTTAATTCATTCATAGATGGCATACTCAACAAGTGCATAACTAAAGTGATTGTTTCAATTCTGGCCAAAGCTGATTTGTTACAACCACTTTGCACATATGCTTAAATGATTACACTTTTGGCCAAAGCTGTTTTGTCTTCGTTTAAGTAGAATTTTTAGCTAAGTCTATTATTTTGATGTTAGTAATAGACATATCACAATCTCTTCACATAATGATCCTTAGATTAATGATCCTTAATTAAGTTTTTATGATCATTTCGTCTGCCTTATTCTTAATACCCATAATGTTGCTCACTATAATTTTCTTCTATATATATCTCATCCACTCTAATTTAAAAAAAAAAAAAAACCTAAAATGTTTGCTTTATTTAAAGTTTCTATTAGAATTAGCTCTTAAATTAAATCCTTGATTATTTCTTAAGACACGATAATCCTATTGCTCTCTTCTGATAAAGATTATAAAGAAGAAAATTAGAGCATGATGAATAGGACAAATCGACCATGATGTCTATTATGATAATCAAGAACTCTCTAACGTAAATGCTATCACTAAAGTTATTCCAGATTAAGTCTTTCCTGAGACTAATCTTTATTTATGGAAGAATCACTAGAACTCCTAAGATGCATGCCTTAATTTGAAACTCTAAACTATAAAGTTAAGTGGTATATGTGAATACATTATAATGTACAAAACCATGACCCATAAAGTTAAGGGCTTACGCATGGAAATAAGTACATTTTTTTTCCAGTACATTACATACTAAAATTTTCACTTGTACAATTTGATGCATTATAAATCAACTATAACACTCAAAAGTACCAAAGTATAACGAGTGTGTTGATAAGCAACATATGTACAAAGAAATAAATATTAGAAACTGGAAAATAAGTTGGTACTCACCTTACAACCACTTAAAACTTTAAAAGAGGATTGTTCTAAGGTCCATAGACAAATTACAAGTACTAATTCCAACATTAAGGTTCTTCAAGGGAAAATCTCACTGCATAATTATGTCATTAGACTAGACATAAGCAACGAGACTATCCATTATTCTAAAGAACAGTTGGGTAAGTTGATTAGATAGTCACTTATTAATGATATTTAAGTCTGATAATTTTAATATTCCAATTAACACATGATTAGTTGACTCTAGTTCCACACGTTTCCTTACCAGAACTCGACAAATAACTAACATGAGAGTTAGTGACAAAATTGAATGTTAAGGCTATAAGAACCATAATAAGCAGTCTTCTAACAAAGCCTTTCGATACCTTACATATTCTGAAGATTAATCAGAATATAGTATCATTACTTAGACTATGTCATGAAGGTTGTGAGGTTTGCATAGTCAACATAAAGTCACACTTACCTTAAACTCTCATCTTATTTGTTCTAAATATCTGGATTGGAACATTACTAAGATGGAACTAGATGATACCTTACATTTTCACAACTTTTGGCATCATATAAATGAGAATTTGACAAAAGGAAAATGAGACTTATAAATTTCATCCATTATAACTGAAATTCATGAGAAATCATGACATGGTTAATGAGGATGATCTTTTATCTCATCTCATTCTAAGTGATTTTAAATCATGACGTTAAAACCCTAAATATTACTTGGCTTAAGGAATAAGTATGGGTCCATCATAAGTTATTCATTGACATTCGTGGAGCTTATTCCAAATGGAATATTCAGACATAATTCATTTATCATTTAAAAGACTATCAACTTGTATCTAAATTTTGTCGCATATGGCTGACGGTCTTAGAAGAAATCAATTCATATATTCATATATATACTTAATAAGATTTCTATTAGATATGTCCCTAAAGTTTCTTATGATATCTGGACATTAAAGAAATCAAATAAAGTCTAACGTATATATATGATAGGTTCCCACGTCATGTACCTCATTGAAACTTCTCTTGTAGCATTTCTAGAGATATTAAAGATCAGTGGGAGCATTAAGTGTCTTAATATTAACTTGCAATAGTTGCAAGAGGTGGGGGAGTGAAAACTTTATATTACTTCAATTTACACCTCTTGTACAAGACACCGCTCCATCACGACACTGTTTCATCAAATACTTGTCTCCTTAAATCTAATGCTGCTCTTACAAAAGTTTCATTGCTGCTTAATTGTGGGCACACTTAGATTTCTTACCTAAACTAACATAATCCTCAACAAGAGAAATCACGACTAACGTCATTAACTTATTTCTCTATTAGAATTTGTTGGTCGTTACATATTGACCCTAAGCATGCTGAGTTCCTAAAGATTTCTAAGGTCAGTGGGAGCAGTCAAAATCCTTATCATGGTTTGCAAGGAATACAAGAGGCGGGGAGAAGAGTGTCATTAAAATTCACTTCGAATTTAACTCCGATTACACCTCTTGTACACCATACTGCACCAACTCTTACAAACTTAGAATGAAAATGATAGCAACCTAACCAAGAGCCAATCCATAAAACTGAAACTTCTAATAAACCCAATAAACTTCTAATAAACCCAATAATCAACTCAGGAGGTCATCTAGGTTTAAAAGCCTACTAACTTTGATGATTACATAACCTCCCTAATTGAAGTTGAAATGGATTTTGGAAATGTTTACTGATCCTATCTCTTCAAATTAAGCCATTAGTGTCAATCAATATTCTTCTGAATGGAATAAAACAGTTTTCTAGTAAAACTGATTTTATGTGTTCTTATAACGTTTGGGATTTGATTGAATTACCTAAGAGTGTTCATAACTAAACCAAATCCTAATATAAGTGTTAAGACACGAAGAAACTTGATTGATTGTTAAAGGTTGTACTTAGGAAGAGATAAATTATTAAAGAATCTTTATTACATATCTTATAGAAGATTTCTTTGAGGATCATCACTGTTCTAATAGCTTATAATAGTTTAAAGCTACATTAGATGAACATTATAAACAATTTTCCATAACAAATGGCTGACACATTTACATGTTCATTAGATAACAACCTAAAGTTTCAAACTGAAGGTTAAAGAACACTTTATTTGTAAGCCAATAAAATCCATGTATGGGTTAATGCAAACATCATAATGTGATGAAATCTTAACGTAATCATTTTCATCAAGAATCAAGTGGATTAATGTACCTACCTCAAAATGAGTGGGAGCAACTAAGATAAACTTGTCTATATAGATGATATTCTCTTGACAAGTATATGTTACATAAGTCAAAGCATTGTTAACACAAACTTTGATATAATAGATCTCAAAGATATCTCTTACGTGATTGATATCATAACATACTGAGATAGACCCAATGGGATATTAGTTTTCGTTCCATAAGTTTAACATTAAATGGGTCCTTACGTATGTAACAAACAATTTTGCTCTCCTTCAGAGGATAATATGGTAAATGAGATTATTTATTTACGCTTCATTAATTGGAAGCCTTATGTAAGTTCAAGTCTATACTCGTTTAGATATTACTCACATTGCAACACACTAGATATGTCTAGATTAATGTGAAGCATCTAATGGAGTATTACAATATCTTTAAAAGAAATGAGAGACTATAACTTAAAGAAGAAATGAGAATTAAAACCGGTTTATTACGATTAACTTTGAAATATTCAAAGATGACAAGAATGTAATTTCGGGTATATCCTTATGTTAGCAGACAAAACATATTTCATGGAGGAGTCATAATGCACTGATATTAACAACCTAAGTTATAACGACATAATATAGTCACTAAATGTTGTTGGAAGTTTATCAGTGGACTCATAAGTTTAATGACTCCATATAATTAATGTTTTGAAGACTTAGTGTGATAAAGTCAGCTACCATAACTCCTTGAACAGTAACAGTTCAAGAGGTGCTGCATTAAGTTTCGATACGCAATTAATTATTCGTTTATGAACGAATTGAGGAAACTAAGTTTTGTATCGAATACATTCATGATATGCTTAAGGATCCTATAATTGAAGGGCTATTACCCATAAGTCTTATTAAGAGAGCTCAGAGACGGGTATTAATTGATGACCATGCGCAACTGCATATCGTACTATGAATGACTAAGTATTAGTTAATTTTCCTCATCAGTTTGATTTTGTATGTCTCTAAGAATATGTCAAGCTAGCATAATGACATATAGACAAATATAGTTACAAATCAAACAAAGGGCTTATGCGTATTTTGATCATAACGATTAGGTTTTAAATTATGGCTATAGTATGATTAATGAGGGTCCTGAGTCGCATAATGATTCAACGGCTGTATTTTTCTGCTATAGTACTTGTTTAAGGCTAAAATGAGTGTTAACTCCTGATCAGGCTTATCTAATACTCATAGTAAATGATTACTCGGCTAAGTGGGAGAATGTAAGATTAAATATATTACGTATTAATATTTAATTTGTAGCCATTATAATCATTTACATTATATAGATCAAAATATATAACAATCCTATTAAATAATTAGTTGGTAATTGTTGATGGACCATATTACCCTTATTAACTAATTAGGGTTTCCTCCTGGGTGCTTATATAAGGAGAATTATGTGGAGGTTAGAGGGTTACTCAGTTGCACATTAGAAACACCCCATTAGTCATAACATCAATTCGACCTCCATCTCCATACCGATTCCCTTATCGGTTTTTCTTAGTCACCATCATCAGTCAGCACCCTAAGGAGGAACCAGACCAAGTTGACAACCATGTCAAACACTGCTGCTGAGTCTTCATCTGGATTCTCTGCTAGTTTGTGCTGATGCAATCAAAGGTATGTTTTCATGTTTTCCTTTATATTTAAACAGAACTGAACCAACAACAGAGGGTTCAATGTAACTCGTTGAAGCAGAAGATTATATGGGGCGATTGTCAAAGGAACGATGGAGAATAACGACCGATTCACGACGAACGACCGATTAAGTGCTGTTGAGACTCGAGAAGGAGAGGAACGATCGATTGAATAACCACCGCTGTGAAGATGTCTGATGGTCATTTGGGAGAGGGGGCGTTGAGTTATGTCTAGGGTTTACAAGGAAATGGGGAAAGATGGGTATTTATATTTAATAATTAAAAAAATTAAAAAAATAGTATTATTTAGTATTTCGGATATCGGATATCCGAAATATCCGAAAATTATCAAAATCGATATCCGAATCCGAATTTTCGGATATCCGAAAGTCGGATATCCGAATTTTCGGATATCCGAAATTTCGGATTCGGAATTTCGGATATTTCGGATATTTCGGATTCGGATTCGGATTTTTTTGAACACCCCTAAGTGTATGTGTATTTAATGTGTTAAATATATCTTAAAAATTCAATTTAAAATGTTAAAAACTATTTGTCTAAAGTTTTTTCAGAGCCTTTGCGTATAAAGATGTGTAAAAACTATTCCAACAAAAAAAAATTAGCTTTTTTACTATTTTCCAGAACTTTTTAAATATTCTTAGTTTTTAAATTTTTTACTAAAAATGCTTCTACATGTAAATATATACAAAAACTCGGAAAAAAAATAACCAAAAATGATTTTGTAGCATGTTAAGTTGAATTTTTAACATGTTTAATGCATGGTTCCTCACTTCCCCACTTTTTTAGTATTTCCCATTGAACCCTCCCCTATATATATGTACTAGCAGGATGCCAGCGGGATGCGGCGAGAGCGACACATCACATTGCGATACTCGTTTTTTGTAGTTTTCTTATTCGTATAATATTTATTGTTGCATCATTGTGATAGATATACATCAAAAGCGAAGTAATCGGGTAATCCATTTAATTGTGGTGTGCATGGTTCGGGTATTATCCTCGGCCGAAGGCGAAACCAAAGTCATCGATTAGTCTATTTATTAACCAATGGGTTTTCGGTTAATCACTTTGGTTTATTCGATTAGATTTACGGTTTTTTATTTGGTTCATTTAATTTCGGTTTATAGCAAAAACCAAATTGCTTAGAAATATATGAAATTAAGGTATAAATACATGAAATGAAAGTATAAATATATGAAATGGAGATATAAAATATGAAATATATGAACCAGAGGTATAGAAGCTAGAAATATATGAAAATATGAATGATTCGGTTCGGTTCAACTAATTTTTATTAAACGAGAGTACCAAAAAATTGATAACAGGTTTTTGGTTAATTTGGTTAATTTGGTTTTTAGTTTTCAGTTAATTCAGTTTTTGGTTGATTTCAGTTCGGTTTCATCTGCTTTTGGTTTGGTTTAGGTTAATGATTTAGTTATTTCTCACTAGTAATCGGTTTTGGTTAATAACTAATTATAGTGCGCGATGCGACGGGAAACACAGACATTGCCATGGTGGGCGTTGTTCGGTTGGTTAGATCATTATCCTAACCCAAAATCGAGATCACCGATTAGTCTATTTTATTAACCGATCTGTTTTCAGTTAATCGATTTGGTTTATTCAGTTAGATTGACGTTTTTTGTTTGATTCATTTATTTCGGTTAATAGCCAAAACCAAACTTGAGCTAGAACTTTTGATTAGAAAAACATGAAATTTAGGTATAAATACATGAAATTGATGTATAGGTACATTAAATGAATGTATAAATACAAAAAATGGGGGTATAAATATGAAATACATCAACTGAAGGTATAAATGCTAGAAATATATGAAAATATGAATGTTTCCGTTTAGTTAATTTTGGTTAAATGATGGTACAAAAAAATCAATAACCGTTTTTGGTTAATTCGGGTTTCAGTAAATCAGTTTTTGGTTTATTTCAGTTCGGTGTCAGTTAACGATTCGGTTATTACTCAACCTTAGACAATGTTAATCACATAACATATCAACTTTTTAATTAAAAAAGTATAATAATACTATACTCAAATTAAAGAGAAAATTGTGTAATTTAAAAAAATATATATTAACATACCAAAAAGTTATGACCGTTTAAAAATCGGGGGGGGGGGGGGGGGTTAGTTTTTTATAAGGGGACAAAGTTTAAGTACTAACTAATTATCTATAATTTTGTTAAAGATGAGAGATTAAAGTGTAATCTAAATGAGAGGATTAAATTGATGATATTTAATCACTTGACATTCTGTAGCTATTAAACATTATGGGATAATGACTAAGTACGTTGGCCTTTAATCACTTGTACATTAATGCATCATATACTTGTATCTTTTAATCCACAATGACCAAGACAACTATCGAAATGTTGACAAAAATGAGTAGGTCGTCACGGTTCTTTTTAATTTTTTTAAAACATTATAGTTTATAAGATATGACAATAATACGTAAAAGAATTATAAGTTTGTTGTGGAGAGGGGAAAGTGTAACTAATTACCTATAAAAATGTTAAAACTCATAGATTTAAGTGTAATAAGATGGAGGACTAAAATATAACTATTGTTTAAAAGACCAATTTACCCTCATTTTAGGGGTGTATTTATAAATTAAGAGGGAAAAAGTTCTTATTTTTTGGGTATCTTAAAATGGCTCTCCCTCATGCATTATAATATGTGAAAGTGTAATGTACAATATGCCTTATCGTACAAGCGTACGAGATTTCAAGTTCGCACGTTATAAACTTCAATCGCATGTTATAAAAAAAGTCGCATGTTGTATAGAAACAAAATCGCATGTTGTATTAAAAATAAAAATCGCATATTGAAAATATAAAAATCGCATGTTGTGTAAAAATCAAAATCGCCTGTTATAATGAAAAACTCGCATGTTGTAACTCAATCTCGTACGCATCGTACGTTAATTAACCTCTTATAATATAGTAGAGATGTATGCATGTATGAAATTATCTCTATAAAAATTATAAGAAGATGAATAATGTTTTTTGTCCTTTAGTCTATTTCGTCATTAGTGTAAGCATTTTCATTTACAACCCATATAGTTTAATTAGTGTATTTTTTTTACTTTAACCAAATTACTTTTCTACCTCTAAAAAGATTTTTAAATTAACACATTAATACCGTTTTAGACATATTTTTTAACTTTCATTTTTCTTTGCTATAACGAGTGTGTGGGATAGCAAAGATAACAAATCTTTTTCTATTTATTTTCTTATGAATGGATACAAAGTTCATTAATACTTTTGAAATTGGTTATTGATTTTTTGATAAAACTATTAATATGATATGCAGACAATGTGTCGCGGGCACATTACAAACATCGAATGGAGTAATCTATGTGTTATGTCATGTGTTAACCATAAGAAAACACATGTTTCAACATACTTGGTTCAACTCAATGTAACACATCTAAACATTGTGATTGAGTCAAAACGTAGAGTAAATCAAATTTATAACGTATAGTTATAACGTGACATAACAAAAAAAAACATAATGTGTGAATAGAAACCACAAAAGGAAAAAAGAAAATGCATTCATATCAAGGAGCAACCATGAGTGTTTTGCAAAGTGAAAGAACCAAATCAGGTAGGTGTTGCAAGGGGCCGAGTAAATCAACAACAACAACTACAATAATAATAATGTAATTGTAATTTTACTCGTCTTGTGTTGCGAGGGGCCGAAATGTAGAGTAACTCAATATATATCGTCAAATCAAAATGTATTATATATATTTTAACCTTGCTTGGTTTAGAACAAAGTTTACGTCCAAATGTAGACCGATTGGAAACGTACATAAAATAACCACGAAAACATATTATATTTGAGCTGACTCGTTTCCTACAAAAAAATTATGTCCAAACGTAAACCAACTCGAATATATACTGACACGTAAATAAAAATATTAGTCTTTTTAAGTAAAGGAACAAATATGGTAAACTTGAAACTTAGAAAGTCAAGGATGTCAACGACAAATTAATTATTTAAAAAAAGAAATTCATGAATGAAAGTTATTAAAGAAAATATGTCAAAAACTTATATTCAATATGATAAAGGGATAAAGTTGGAATATTAGAAACTTGAGGGATTAAGTTGCAAAAGTTGTAAAATGGAGTAGTAATTTAGGGACTAAAATTACATTTTAGGAAACTTTGAGGGGGAGCAAACTTAAGGGACTAATATTGCAATTTTGTGAAACTTTGGAGGGTAAGCAAAGCGGATGAGAATAGGGATGAGCATATCGGTATCCGATACCGAACCGATACCGATACCGCCTAATACCGATCCCGAATTTCACCCAAACTAGGTACCGATACCGAAACATGTCGGTTAGGTATCGGTACGGTATCGGTATTATACCGTATTTTGAGGGTCGGTATCGGTATAATACCGATACCGTACCGTACCGATACCGAAAACGCCAAAAAGTGGATACCGATCGGGATACCGATCGGGATAGGGATCGGTATGGGATCGGTATTCGGTGGCATATGCTCATCCCTAGATGAGAAACCTTGCCTTTTAAATAGTATACAATGATTATGAAACCATATTGGGTTTCAATCGATATTTTTTATGCACTCTGATGAAAAAAATGGATTAATGAAATTTGTATGGCAACAAAATTTCATATGTGAAAGATGTAAAATTTCCAAACCAATTATGTATTTGTTGTATTCTTAGATCTTTCATATTGATTGTATTTTAACTTTTAAGGTACAAAATCATGGTAAGGAGAAGTAGTCGATCTTTGTTTGGTGATCGCCAAATCCCCAACGAAGCTTTTATTTATTTTTTCATTTTATTGGCAAGTATTGTTTTGGATTGTTAGGGCTGTTTACAAACCGAATGTTCAGCAAACAGTTTGTGAACTGTTAAACGGGAAGTTCGTTTATGTTCGTTCATTTAATAAATGAACAAATGCGAACAAGAAATTTCGTTCGTAAGTTAAACGGACGAACATCAATAGAGGTTGTGTTCGTTCGTTTAAGTACGTGAATGTTCGGTAATGTATTCATTTATGTTCGCGAACGTTCAGAAAATATGTTCATTTATGTTCGCTCATTTTTGTTTATTTGTGTTCACTCATTTAAAGGTTTTTATAAGTTGTATTTTATTTTTTATATGCTTATTTATTTTTTTGATGGATTCTTCGTAATCTTTATGATGAGAAGTGCAGATTTTTTTCTAAAATGAATATAAGTTTGTGTATTCAGTTGTGTTCATAAATGTTGTTTATGTTCATTTTTGTAAGGTAGCGTTTGGTATGAAGGAATAGAAGGCGGAATGAAATAGATCATTCCGATGAAATGAAAAGAAACATGCTTGGTTATCATATGATAATGGAATTGAGCATTCCATAAAGAATGTAAACCTTCTAAATATAACAATTGTCATTCCTTTGTAAGGCAGTGTTTTTTTTCGTTCCTTCAAGAAATTGAAACAAATATATTATTATTATTATTATTATTATTATTATTATTATTATTATTGATTTTTCTACCATTATTATTATTGTTATTATTATTATTATTATTATTATTAACCCACCACCGTCATTCACATTTGCCGTCACACGACACCACCTCTGCCGCCACCCACGGGCGACACCACTACTGACACAGCCGCTGCCGTGACTATTGTTGTGACAACCCGCAACTTCAGGTTACTACTTTAACCTAGCTACAGTTAATTTAGACATATATTCATAGCATTACATTACATTTAACTAGGGTTAGTTAAATGAGTCTACGTTGGTAATTCGGGGAATTACCGGAACACGCACAAGCCGATTCTCGAATACGAATAACTATAAACGGATATGAAATTTGTACGTTGCTTGTCAAATACATGAATTATGTGTTTTAAATGTGAATTGCATGATTTATGTGCTATGGTGTGAAAGTTGTATAATTAGGGGGTGTTTAGTATATTTGTGAAACTTTAATAGGCTACTTCAAACCCTAATACCTCTCCTAATCACTGTACGGCGATTCATTTATCTTAAATCACACTCCAATCATTTTGCCTTTGCAACACAACTCTCCATCCTTAATCTTGATCTTTCCAATTCTCCTAGAACAATCTGTATATCCATCTAAGGTATGTTCTTGTGTTATACTCTATTGATAACTTGATCTTTTGATTCATACAAACCCTAGATGATCCAAACAATTGATTGTGTGTAATTGATCATCCTAGATGAATATGTAATTGTTGTAGACCGAATGAATGTGTAGTGATTGTTGATGTTAGTGTTATTATGGACATGATAGAACTGTTAGATTGATTGATTTGATTCCTGACATTGTTGATTTCTGTGCGACTAGGTTTTTTTTTTGTTCGTAGAAACATTGAAAAACTGTTCTTTTTCTAATTGTCAGACATTGTGAAGTCATAAAGTCTGACCTTACATAGTCCAAATTTGTTAACTTTTTTGAGAGTTTTTATTTGTGGGTTATGATATATGGTCCGCATTTGAAATTTATACATGGTTCGCATTTGTAATCTAAACATGGCGTCCACATTTGTAATTTAAACATGATGTCCACACATATAACGTATAACATGTCCGCACATGTTGTCCGCACTTGTCTAAAGATGTCACACCCTAACTTTTGCGGAAGTGTATGATGTGTGACTTGTTCAATATCATTACATTCAATCATAATAAACAAATATATGATCAAAACGATGTTCATCCATTCATTAAGTTTAAAATATTACAAACACCAACACAACCTTTGACTAAGTTACAAACCAACAAAAGTGGATGACATCTAACTTGGAATTTACTTCTAGAAACAACACCCGCGCCCAAGATCCAACTTGTTACCTGAAATACATGTAATTTTGAAAAACATCAACAAAAGTTGAGCGAGTTCATGTGTTTTGTATGAGTACTGATAAGCTTGTAAACATTTGAGAGACTCCTTTGAAAACAGGTATGAAAAGCATCTATGAACATATCAAATTAATGTTTTGCAAGGACATTAATGTATGTGAAGACATAGGGAGCACTCAAAATAAGTAGGCTTATACCCTCGTCGATTTCCCTTGACTGTGTCGAATTTCCCCTCGACTGTGTCAATTTACCTTGACTGTGTCAATTTACCTTGACTGTGTCAAATTAACCTTGACCGTTGTCGAATTACCTCAACTGGGACACCAAAGCACTTAAGTGGTCACATAAGGACCATGAGTGGGGCTCGACCGTACCCATTAGATCTAACCTTCGTCCATATTTCTTATGAGAGTTAATGACATTTCAAATTCACTCTATGCTCACATGATCTAATAGTTCATTTCATAGCCAAATCATACCATTTAAACATATGCACATGTATTCCACCCCCGAGAGTTATAAATCCGAAAACAGTTAAGAGACAAAGGGGGACATGAACTCACAAGTTTGCGTCCTGCTATCTGTATGCTCAAGGTCCTCCTATGAGTCGTACAACTACCTACACATGTGCCATGTTTTATTAGACGCTTAGGTCGTGTCATGACTCTTTGTCTTAGTTGTTCATTATGACTTGTTTTGGAATTCTTAGTGTATTCTGAGTTACATCATTGATGTATACTATAATATTCCACAGTATATAATTATTTGTTAAAATAATAAATATTTTAACTTAAATTATATTTATTAAATTTTGAAATATTAGTTAAAATAACATATTTTAACTTAGTCTATCATGCGGTTATGCGTATGTGTTCTCCCAAGGATGGGTATAGTCATACTGGTGTATATTAGACTTATGTATTTGCCAAGTATTTGTGGCTTATTCTGGTGTGTATTTATACGTACAAGAATACGTATTTCACTGTATTTATCAAGTATTCATATACTTAATTTTGTATTTATACTTTCCGGAATAATTCTCCTAATAAAATTCACCAATATGTATTCTCAAAATATATATTTTAGGAAATCTTACATAGAAAAATTATTTATAATTTTTCCCTTGGCAAAGGTATTTATATTTCCATATAAGTCCAAAAAATAATATATTTTCAAGTTAAACTTGGAAAATATATATAAACTTATTTTTCACCCAAAAATAATGTGTCCAAAGTTTATTTAAGAAAATATATATTTTCTCTCAAAAATAATATATCTTCTAATAATTCCAAGAAAATATATATATATTTTTACTTACCAAAAATAATATATTTTCTCATTGTCAACAATATGATTTATTTTATAATACTCACGAAAATCATATTTTTGTTCTTTGGTTTCCAAAGTACCGTTACCAAAATATACTTATGACTTTAATTCCGGAATATTTATGTAAGTTATATTCCTTGTTCGGTTTCACCAATATTTTGGGTATAAATTATGTGTTTATTTCTTGGAATTTTGGTAGTATTTTGGATTGTAATTTCTTGGTATTTTGGTGAGTTATATTATTTCAAGCCCTAAAATAATATAACTAATACACATAATATACAAATAATCACACACATGGTGACATCTAAATATATATATATTTCCTAAATACATATTTAGTCACTTTTATTTACAAAAACCAACCTCCAATATTTATAATCTTGTGACAAAAATTATGGTAAACTTTATATAAAATTTCATGCTTTAAAATACTTGTAATTATTTGTTTAAAAGTAATTTTTCTAAGTGTTATATTTTTAGAAAATTTTTGCCATAGTTTCCCCTTAAAATGGAGGTTTCCATGCTTGCAAAGCATATCATTTTCTTTTATAAATCATCATCAATCATCAATAAATCATTCAAGACTGACCATATGCTTTAAATATGAAATTTACACTTTGACATGAACTTGAAATTTTGTAAAAAGTTGTAGTAACTTAGTATGTTATTTAGTAGGTTAAGTTACCCTCTAAAACATGGTTATTTGTTAAATAATCACATTCTTGCAAAATCTAGTCCTTTACAACTTACAAGATGATTTTTCCAAAAACAATTCTTTTGTATTTCTCTTGTTAATAACATGTTTCTATACTTGATTTATCACTAAAAATATGATTAGTTTCTTCAAAAATCATGATCTTGTAAATCTTGTAAATAACTTTGTTCTCTTGAAAATATTATCTTTGAAATCCTTTATTTTCAAGACTTATAACATGTATCACAAATCATCATACACTAAAACAAGTTTATTTTCAAGTTCATGTTTAACATAAAGGATGATCATTATGATTTTCTCAAGAATCATCCTCATACTTGCTAGATCATGTGTTTAATCACAATCTAGGAAGCTTCTTATGATGATCAACATCATAAACACAAGAAATCAACAATCAAGTATATTACATACACTTAAACATCTTTGATTTTCTTGATTTAGAGCTTTATGTTCATGTTTAAGCTTATGTTTCTTCATGATCTTTATGTTTAAAAATTATATCATCTTTTAACCAACATAATATGAAGTAAAATGAGATTAGGAAGGTCTTACTACTAGCACAAGGCTAGGGAAGATCAAAGTAGAAGATGAAGAAGATATGAAGTGGATAAAAGCTCTAGGAAGTGGTCCTTCAAGTCTCCTTGCTTCCAACCTTCCTAAGTATGCTTGAATCACCTTAGAGACACCTTAGATTATATGGAAATGGACTAGAAAAATTTGGAGATGAAAGGGGGTGCTTGGCCGTGAGCTTATGGAGGAGAAGAGAGGCGTTTTGTGGTGTTGAAGTGTTAGAATGTAAGTTGTTTATGTCTTGAGGTTTTTATATAAAAGATCCTCCAACAATATATAGCATAAGGGATATTATGTTTGGTATATTCTCTACAAGTGCATAAAATAACCAAATAAAATCTTCATGTGGGACCCATGTCCCCTAACCGTCCATCAAAGGGGGGGGGGGTAAAGTGTAACATTCTATTGGTAAGTTAAGTGTTATAGTTAGATTTCAAGTATACTAGTTAGGGTTATATGTGTTATATGTTTATAGGACGTGTTATGATGTTCGGTGACCATAACTAGCTTTGTAACACTAAAACAATGCTTCTAGTAAGAATTTGATGTTTCGGTTAGTGTACGGTTGTTCGTTTCGTTACTGTTCGTTAAAGCGCTAAATTGCGCAGTTTAGTGTGCTTTATGTAGTCTTTTATAACAGTTTCAATTCCCGATACTTAGGAAAGTATTCTGGACCGTTATATCATAATTCTGCATTATAATTAGATGTTAAAAGCTGAATTTTTGCTGAATTTGTTTATTTTTTGTAGAATTTTGCAGTTTTAGTGTGTTTCTAGTACTTTCCGGTACCTATGTCATCACTAGGAAGGCAGTTTTGTAATCCCTACTTTCCTACACACTATACTAGTGTAACACTTGGTCCTGGGGCTTATTTTGTGTCTTAACATCATGTCTGTCTAAGTACTGAACTCCCGTCAGTACTTTTAGTTTGTCTGATAACTATGCTAACTCTGCTCTGTGCATTAATAGAACTGTATTGTGTTGCATGTAGTAATGATAAAAGTCTTGCAACATGAAATGCCATTGTACGTATATAATAGTAATCAGAATTTCATTCGTCTTGTAAACTAAATCATGCACAGTTATTAAAGCACAGATTACTATTTAATTATTGTACGAAATGCATAGAAAAGTGCCAGTTGTTACATTCTCCCCCCGTTAAAAGAATTTCGTCCCGAAATTCAAACTATGCCATCGGTCGCAGGGGAGTTGTGAATCAAATGTGGTCACTTAGGCTTACTTGGTCTTCATGTTCCCAAGTAAACTCTGGGCCATGATATGAATTCCAACGAATTCTTACAAATCATTTACGACTTCTCCGTGTTTTGTGGACTTCCGGTCTGCAACCTTAACAGGTTCTTTAATAAATTGGAGTTTTCCGTTGACGTGAATCATGTTTGCGGGAATAACGACTGTTTCGTGAGTCAGGCTCTCTTAAAGACTAGACACGTGAAACTGTTGGTGCACTTATGTCTGCACTTTGTCTGTATTCGGTCACAATGTAAAACGATGTCTTGTTAGTCTTGTAAGTTTGACCAAGTCAACCATCCTCCTGGTTTGACTTGGCCAAACAGTCAACATTATGTTTGTAATGTGTTTGGTTCGTAGGATGGTCATCGAAGGATCACTTATATCCTTCGATGATAATGAGCTCGAAAGATGGACCTTCGAGAGATGGACCACGAAAGATCACATCCTTCGTGGTACATGTTGATCGTTCGAGCAGTTCCTGGTCGAAAGATGATCTTTCGACCGGTATGCATGATCCTTCGACCAGACCTGCTGGTTTGGGTATAAATAACCGTGTGTTGTGTTCATTTCACAAGTGAGACAGAAGTTGGACACTTAGAGAGCAGAAACACACACACACACTAGAGAGAGTTTGCAGAACTGATTTGTAAACCTTGTGCTTGTAACGGACCTTTCATACGTTTAATACAAGTGGTGTTAATCGTTGAACTTTGCGTGTCGTGTTATTGCGTGTTCTATCTCGGTTTGCTATTTCGGTTGGATTCCGCACAACCGGAGTGGTTCGTATACAAGGATTAGGCGACTAGATCCTCCCCTAGCCGGACCTACAAGTGGTATCAGAGCCTTGGCTCTTATCCTTGTTAAAACCGAGGTGTTCTTGGTGTTTATCGGGTTTTTAAAGTTCATATTTTCTGGGAACCTTGCTGTTTTTGCTGTTTGTTCTTATAAAAACCTTGTCTTTTTTCATTTTCACATGTTAAAAATGGGTTTTTAGTGAAGTTGTGGCCAAAATCGGGTTTCGGAAAACCTTCGGTTCATCAGAAATCTCATATTTCTGGGCTGTGTTCTTGATAAAAATACACATTGATCTTAAAATTTTGAATTACAAAGTGTTTGTGTTGGAAGTTGTTTACTGATTAAAATATTGGAATCATTACCTGTTTTGGTGAAACCTGCATATTCAGACCTGAAGATATGGTCTGAACATACTTTCTGCAGAAAGTTTCTACCAACCCGTCAACTTTTTCACCAACTTGTCACCGATTGTCAACTGTGTCAGAACCATTCGAAAGATATCCTTCGAACTCGAAAGACCATCTTTCGATCAGTGGAGGTTCGATAGATCATCATCCTTCGAACCAAGGAATCATTTCGAAACATTCATCTTTCGGACTACTGTTCATTTTCGAAAGACTAGGATCCTTCGATTGGGGAGTCTTTCGAAGTCATCTTTCGATTTCATCTTTCGGTCTACAGTACTTTTTCGAAGGATAAGGATCCTTCGGTTGGAGAATCTTTCGAAAAACTTTGTTCGAAATTCAACAGAGATCTTTCGAACCCTGTTGATCCTTCGAACAGGTGTGGATCTTTCGATCATCAGTCAGTTTGTGTTTTTCAAGTATCTTTCGAACAGGTATCCTTCGGCTGATTAAATATGAATCCAAGGTGGAATACTTTGGTAAATACAGATATGTATTTTGGTACTCCGTCATCTTCCGCACCGGTATCTTCACAAGCTAATGCTATTTCTACCGGTCAATGGGCATTTGTATCCAATCAAGTTCCAAGTGTTCAAAGCATTCTCTTAAGCGAGAGCGAAACTGGAAGCTTGAATCGGCCTCCAAAGTTGATGCACTTGTATGAATATCCAGGATGGATTGATAGATTTCATACATACGTTAAAGGTCAAAATACAGAATTGTGGTTGCGGTTCATTACAGATTTTGATCAAACAATAGAAGTTGCAGCATCATCTGCAGCCACGTTTGCAGATCTTACAGAAGATCAGAAGAAGGTGTATGATTTGGAAAAGAAGGCATATGCCATTCTCACTCAGGCTTTAAGTAAAGACATTTATCATCAATTCGTTAGTTACAAGACAACGAAGAGATTGTGGGACGCGTTAAAGACAAGGGGCGTAGGAAATGAAGCGACACGCCAATTGAGAAAAGAATTGCTAAAGAAAGAGTTTGATGGCTTCACTTGTATGGAGAATGAGTCGTTACATGATTTGACAAGTCGATTTAATCATTTGTTGACTGAATTGGCAAATTTTGAGGTTGTTACAACTGCAGCAGAGATTGTGAAAAAGTTTGCAGATGCGTTGCCACCCCAATGGAATACCTTCTTGGAAATCATGAAGTACAATGGTACTTTAGCTACAACAAGCTTCAACGACTTTGTACAAATTCTAGAAAACAAGAATCAGGAAGAAATTCTCAAGGCAAAAAGAGTTGCAGTGCCACAAAATCCTGATATGTATTATGGAACTTCTAGCACTTCTACAAAACCTTCTTCGCATGCTCCAATTCAAACAGCCTTTGTGACTAGCACAGATATGTATGGCAATACTATCCAAGTGCCGGTTCCTCCAAAGACAGACATGTATGGAAATCTGCTAGAACCAGTTCCTCAACAGCAACAACAACAAAGCCAACGACCTCTCAGACCAACTGATATGTTCGGAAATCCTTTACCAACAACTGATATGTATGGGAATCCACTTCCTCCTCCTCCTGTTCAATCTGCCGTACCAACAGACATGTACGGGAATCCACTTCCTCCTCAACAGCAAGCATGCTATGGAAGTACATCATCTACTGGTCAGCAATCAAAGCCAAATACAGTACGGCTCGACACCTCAAGCCTTTCTAAAGTTAGTGTGGAAGTAGCAAAGGAACACATGGAGCTGCTAAACACTGTGGTGAGCGCATACTGTGGTTTAGTAGAAGGTCAGATTGGCAACATTAATCTGACTCAAGAAGACTATCAGCAGATAGACAAGGAAGAGATGGAGATGATGGATATTAAGTGGGCCTTTGCCAGTGCTGTTAGGCGAGCAAAGGATTTCATGGAAAGAACGGGCCGAACCAGCTTGGAAGGCAAGAAAGACACCAAGTATGGTTTTGATAAGCAAGCTGTTAAATGCTTCAACTGTGGGGAACGTGGTCATTTCAAGCGTGAATGTACAAGACCATCTCAGCATGGAAACCAGAATCCCTTCAGAGGTCAAGGCAACCAGCAGAACCAGAATAGGAACAATGTTCGTACGCTGGTACCTGTCAACAACCAAAGCCAAGCAGGACCATCAAATGCCAACCAGGCACTTGTGGTTCAAGTAGATGAAGGTTGTGACTGGTCACTACAGTTGGGAAATGATGCTCCGGATGGAACGGCGTGTTTTGCTGAGATTGTCAAGGATCTTAATCACACCAGTGGTGGAGAATCTTCCACCAATGGTGATGTATCTTCTGAGGATGAAGACTCTTCCGGGTACAGTGGAAGTTCAGATGAAGAGTCCTCTGCTTCAGGCAATGATCAGGAAGATGACACATCAACTGCATCAGTTAATGCAGACATTGATGAACTTTTGGAGGAAGCTGCAGCAGGAATTCAAAGAAGATCTATTCTGGTGGATCAAGCTGCTTATTCTTCGTCTTCTCTCCATTCAGCCTTTATGGCGAATGTCGACAGTTCATCAAGTCAGGTATGTGTCGACGAACCCACTTCTGTTAGCTGTAATAACTGTGATAGTTTGCATGATAGATGTGCTGTGTTGGAAGCAAACATGTCTGAGTTGCAAGGCAAACACGATGCTTTACAAGCTAGTTTGTTTGAATTGCAAGACAAACATGTTTCTGTGAATGATAGGTGGTGTGAATTGCAAAGCAAACACAAGGCTTTGCAAGAGAAATATGATGTGACATTTATTCATAATCAGAAATTGACAGTTGATATTTCAAAGTGCACTGAAGCCAATATGTTTTATGAAAACCATGAAACGAATTATAAATCAATGATTGAAACATTGAAGAAAGATAAAACAGAGCTGACTAAAATGGTTTCCAGAAAACAAACTGACATTAATTTGTATATCACTCGTCTTGAGGTGATGCAAAAAGAAATGGCTTGTGTTAAAACAGAAAGTGAGGCGATCCGACTCAAGTTAGACAGTTATTTGAGTTCTAGCTATGTGTTGGATCACATCATTGATGTTCAAAAAGAGAAAAAGGATGTCACATGCATAGGTTACAAGAAATGTCCACCACCCGTGAGAAACAACTTTGATGCTTTGCCTGATGAGGAGTATAGGACTCATTTTGAGCCATCGGTTCCTTTGGATGTTGAGGAATTTGCAGCAGGGCTCGGATACAAGAAAGAAGTATCGTCAGATTCAGATGTGTCAGCAGATACATTTGTAACTGCTGAACAGAATCAGGATCCTCCAGTTGTGATTGAGGATGCTGATTCTTCTGATGATGAGTCTGATGATACTGATTCGGAAAAGTCTAATGCAGTAATCAAAGAAGAGGACATACCTCTTGAGAATCATATCCTATGTGATCCTCCCACAAAACCTGCTAAGACTGTTCCAACCGAGTCCACATCTGCAAAAGAGTCGGAGAGTGTGGATTTGCTGTACACTCTTGTTGGTGATGATAAAATCTATTCAGACAAAGATTTTCCTATTAAAAATGTTAATCAATCTTTAATCAGTAAAGTCTTTGAAAATTCTACACGTAAGTTTTTGGGAAAGACAGGACCACATGTTACAGTTACACAGTGTCCTCCTATCCCAAAGGCTGAAGTTAGAAAACAGTTTGGGAACAAGAAATTACCAACAGTGCCAAAACAGCAAAACCATACCAAAACAAATGGTAAGACACCGGCTCAAGATCGAAAGAAGCCGAATCAGAAGAAGAAGAAGAATGTGAACTTTGTGAAATCGAAGGGAACGGACAAAATTGAAAAGTTTGCAAATCAATCTAACCTAGATTTTGTCCAAAAGGCAACAGTGATGAAAAGGAATGAACCAAGTAGTTCAAAACCTAGTACCTCGGGTTCACAAAGTTCATCATCGGCAAGACGACCACATGATACTTCGGGGTTTGTTGAACGAAGATCATGTTTTGAATGTGGTACTATTGGGCACATTGTCAGAAATTGCCCGTATCTTCATAAGTTAAAAGGAAAAGATGATGATCCCCGTGGCCCAACTGACCGTAGGCGATCTGTTTCTGTAAAACAAGATCCCCGACTCATAAGAGAAAGGGAAAAGAAACAGAAACGCCAACAGGTCAAGAAAATTGAAAAGGCAATTAAAACCGATGTGGTTCACAAACCATCTGTTTCAGTTAAACCAGATAATTCAAAGTTTTCAAAAACTTCAAACAATCAAACTGGTAAAACTCAACAGACCTGGAAACCGAAAACGGTTACTGAATCAGGGGGACCATCAAAATTTCCGAATCATCAAAAGGTGGAAGTTATTGTTGTTGATAAGAATGGAAGACCCAAGACCACAATGGCTTGGGTCCCCATCTCCAACTAATCATTTGAGTTCATGTGCAGGGTGTTCCAGGAGGAACTATCAGTAGTCATTGGATTGTTGATAGTGGGGCATCCAGGCACATGACAGGCGACATGAAGCTTCTCTACGACGTCAAATCTATTAGAGGAGGTTATGTTGCTTTTGCTGGAGATAAGGGCGGATATATAACGGGTGAAGGAATGATTTCCAACGGGGTTGTTAGCTTTGACAAGATCAACTTTGTGCAACAACTTGATCACAATCTTCTTAGTGTTTCTCAAATTTGTGATAAGAAGTTCTCGGTACACTTTGATGCTAATGGATGTTATGTGCTGAAACCCGGCTTCAAAATTCCAAAAGAATGGATTCTCTTGTCGGCTCCAAGGATAAATGATCTGTATGTCCTTGATATGAGCCAAGCTATCACAACGTCTGCACAAGCAACATGTTTCGTTTCTAAAGCCACAGAAAAAGACACAATCTCTTGGCACAGACGAATGGGTCACATTCACTTACGCAAAATGAATCATTTGGTGTCAAATGAATTGGTGAATGGTGTTCCTCTTAAAAATTTCCATCTTCAAGACGTCTGTGTCTGGTGCCTAAAAGGAAAACAAACGAAGAAGCGGCACCCTACAAAGAAAGTCAACACGGTGGCTGTTCCTCTTGAACGTTTGCACATGGATTTGTTCGGTCCTGTCAAACACAAAAGCATTAGGAATGATCAATATTGCCTCGTGATTACTGATGATTATTCAAGATTTTCTTGGGTGGCGTTCATGGCACACAAGAGTGAAACCTTCGGTATTATCAAAAACTTGATCATTCAGATTGAGAATCTTTACAACTTGAAGGTTAGGCGGATACGCAGCGACAATGGTACTGAATTCAAAAATCATGCCATGGCAGAGTTTTGCACTTCAAAAGGTATTCTTCACGAATTTAGTGCAGCTTATACTCCTCAACAAAATGGCGTCGCTGAACGTAAGAACCGCACATTGATCGAGACTGCTAGGACTATGTTGGTAGAGTCGCAGCTACCCATTCCATTCTGGACTGAAGCTGTGTCCTCTGCATGCTATACGTTGAACCGAGTCCTTACAGTCAAAAGGCACAACAAGACCTGCTTTGAGCTTATCAACAAACGGAAACCAGACTTGTCTTATCTTGAACCGTTTGGAGCTCCTTGCACAATTATCGATCCTCATGGAAAGTTTGGGACAAGATCTATCGAGGGATACTTTCTTGGGTATTCCACCCCAAACTTAAGAGTCTGGAATCTAGAGACTAAAAGGGTTGAGGAATGGTCTGAAGTCAGAGTACAAAGGCACACTTTACCAGTCAGAAATCCTGGTCAGCCTTGGATGTTTGAGTACGATGACTTTTTCAATTCGATCAATGTTGAAGCCGTTGAAGAAAGTGCTGCGGCAAGGATGTTTTTCGAGAGCGACAATGCAACAGATTCACCGTTGGTTCGTCCCATTATAGTCAATCAAGAACCATCTTCAGTGAACAATAATGCTCTCGACAATGAGGTTTTTCAAGATGCTACCGAATTGAACGAATCTTCAGAGGATGATGAATTTCTAGATGCAGACCAAGGACCATCAGCAGCAGTACATGGTACTTCAGAGGGTACACCTCCAGTGGATGTCCCTAGAACAGCTGAAACTTCTGCATCATCCTCTTCGTCAATTCCGGGACTTGAATTGATTGCTGATCTCAATCTCAACAATCTGGGTACAAATATTCCAGTTCAAGATAATCCAGAAACAAGGATTCATAATACCCATCCTCAACATAACATCATCGGAAATGTACAAAGTGGCGTTCAAACAAGAAACATGTTGCGAAACAACAACAATGCAGGCTTGTATGCAACTATCCGAGAATCTGGTCAACAGAATGATTGGTCTTTCGCGTGTTATGTCTCACAGGAAGAGCCAAGAACTTGGAAAGATGCATTGAAAGATAGCTCATGGGTTGAAGCGATGCAGGAAGAACTGCAACAATTCCAGAAGCTTGGTGTCTGGAAACTCGTAGAGAAACCTGCTGGATACAAGAAGATTGGTACCCGTTGGGTGTTTAAATGCAAGAAGGATGACCATGGGATTGTTATTCGGAACAAAGCACGATTAGTCGTTCAAGGTTTTCGTCAGATTGAAGGAATTGACTACAACGAAGTATATGCACCTGTTGCACGTCTAGAAGCCATTCGGATCTTTCTGGCCTATGCCTCATTCAAAGGTTTCAAGGTATACCAGATGGACGTGAAGAGTGCTTTCTTACATGGTGTGGTGGAAGAAGAGGTGTACGTCGAACAGCCTCCAGGTTTTGAAGATCCTATCCATCCCGATCGGGTTTGGTTGCTCAACAAAGCTCTTTATGGTCTACATCAAGCACCGCGAGCTTGGTACGCAACCTTATCTAATTATCTGCTGGAGAACGGTTTTCGCAGAGGTCTTATCGATTGCACTCTTTTCATCAAAGAACAAGATGGAGATCTTCTTCTGGTACAGGTATACGTTGACGATATTATATTTGGTTCTACTAATGATGTTTTGTGTAGGGATTTCGAGCGTGTTATGCAGGATAAATTCGAGATGAGTGCTATGGGGGAAATGACTTTCTTTTTGGGCCTACAAGTACAACAAACAGAGTCTGGGATATTCATCCATCAGACTAAATATGTTGGTGACATCTTGAGCCGGTTCCAGATGTCTGATGCAATGCCCATCGGTACCCCATTGCCACAAAATCACGGAATTACTCCAGACTTGAAGGGTCAAGATGTTAGCCCCTCATTCTATCGCGCGATGATTGGATCTCTTATGTACCTCACAGCATCAAGACCAGATATAATGTACCCAACGTGCCTGCTTGCCAGATATCAAGTGAACCCGAAGGCCTCACATCTTGCAGCTGTAAAAAGGATTTTTCGTTATTTGAAGGGTTGCCCTGACACCGGTCTGTGGTACCCTAGGGATAATAACTTTGACTTGATTGCATTCAGTGATTCTGATTTTGGCGGATGCAAAATCGACGGCAAATCCACAACGGCTGGATGTCAGTTTTTGGGAAATCGCCTAGTCACATGGCAGTGCAAGAAGCAGACGTGCGTCGCTACATCAACATGCGAAGCTGAATACATTGCTGCCTCAAGTTGTTGCTCCCAAGTCCTGTGGATACAACAACAAATGCGTGATTACGGTTTTGAATTCCTAACTACTCCTATTTACGTTGATAATTCTGCTGCATTACAGATCACTAAAAATCCTGTGCAGCATTCAAAGACTAAGCACATCGACATTAAGTATCACTTCATACGTGATTGCTTTGAGAAAAGGCTAATCGATGTTGCTTACGTCCACACCGATGACCAACGTGCCGACCTTTTTACCAAAGCTTTTGACAAATCAAGATTTGACTATCTTTTATTGGTAAACGGCATTAAGGTCAAGCAAGAGTAAAACCAACATCGGAAAATCATTTTTGTAAATATCTTTGTGTTTTAAATTTATCTTAGTTTGTTGATTTTAGGGGGAGTAAATCCAAAATTTGAAAATCCAAAAACATTGAAAAATTTCAAAAACACAAAAACAATAGAAAATCAAAAATGAGTTTCCTGGCGAGCAAAAGAGAAAATGATAGTACATCAGTGGTCTGTCTTTACACTCTTTAAACCTTAAATGAAAAACGATAAACAGCTCTATATAAGATGTATCGGTAGGCTCACAATCATTTTAAAGTGTGCAGGGTGATATAAACTTAAATCGACTGAAGACTGGGTGGGAACCATTCATTGGCATATGGTCTTAGTACCGAAATTTCGTTTGAGAGATTGCCGAGGTTCTGAGATATTCGGTCTTTATGCTGCTTATCATCTGGGTATCATGGTTGTATCTTTTTCCGAAAAATAACGGGGACGCAAGTCTAGATCTTCCATGATACTATACATACGTGTACATATTGCATACGACCTCAATAAGTGATCAACAATCACATGTCCAAACAAATAAGTGATAATATATCACAAATTCTTTCCGGGAGTCAAGTTCGTCTCTCTGCTGTACGAAAGTACTGACCTGTTCACGGACTTGCTCCTGTGCCCTCATGCATATGAAAATCAAGTTCCTCATCAATAAGTGATTCTATCACATAGGGCTTGTTTTCAATCAAAATAAGTGAGAATCTCACATCATATACGGTCAAACAGATGATAATCGGTATACTCACCGGTAAGATGAACCCTCGTGCATACCTTGATACGGGAATGTGTCGTGATGTGGATGAACACCGGTCGGTAAGTATAAATCATACCTTAACGTATCCCTTCGCCATGATTACAAATGATAAGTTGAGCTTAAGTGGACAACAATACCGATAATTGTTATAGGATGCTTATCTTAATGTTAACTAATTGAACAAAGAGAGCGTTTTGGCATGACCGTACACTGATATGATTCTCTTACCCTCGAAACTCGCAAAAAGAATGTCTGTATATATTTATTTACTGCTTTCAGTCTTTACATTTGAAATATTCAAAAATACCAAAAAGATTTTAGGCGTGTTTTAATATAAACTTTCAAAAAGCCAAAAAGATTTTATTTTTAATTTATTTTCGATCGTACGATGTTGGAGCTCGAGTCTTCGTTACCTGAAACCTGAACGAAAACCAAAACGACTAAATCTTCATAAACGGTCGAAATTTGCAAGTTTTGAAAGTTAAAACTAAAATTGACAAATTTGTTAAACTTTCAAACTGTCGGACGGTGTTTGTTTAAGACAATGGTCACATGTGTGTTGTTTGCTTATGATATTCCAAGCGGTTGTTCTCATTACGCGTTTAGATTTCTTGCATGTGCAGATTCTAAAGGCTAGGAGAACATGGTCGATGACAAGCTTCGGAACGAAGACACGACGTGAAGGCACTCAAATGATGAAGATGATCGAGTTGCCACTGACCATCATCAACACCACAAGGATCTCACTTCATAAAGAACAAGACTTTCACGAGCATAACTCAAGGGGGAGCTTATGTTAAGGGGGAGTTTGTCAACACACTTCCTACGTGATACGGGGAGTTTGTTGATACACTTTCTGCTTTCAAGACGTGAAGACTTTAAAGATCCTCCGACATTGAAGACTTGAATAGAAGTCAAAGACTTGAAGACACGAGAACTTACAAGAATGAAGATCGAGACAAAGCAACAGCTGTTTGTTGATAAGCCAGACAAAGCTACAGCCAAGGGGGAGTTTGTTGGTGCACTTATGTCTGCACTTTGTCTGTATTCGGTCACAATGTAAAACGATGTCTTGTTAGTCTTGTAAGTTTGACCAAGTCAACCATCCTCCTGGTTTGACTTGGCCAAACAGTCAACATTATGTTTGTAATGTGTTTGGTTCGTAGGATGGTCATCGAAGGATCACTTATATCCTTCGATGATAATGAGCTCGAAAGATGGACCTTCGAGAGATGGACCACGAAAGATCACATCCTTCGTGGTACATGTTGATCGTTCGAGCAGTTCCTGGTCGAAAGATGATCTTTCGACCGGTATGCATGATCCTTCGACCAGACCTGCTGGTTTGGGTATAAATAACCGTGTGTTGTGTTCATTTCACAAGTGAGACAGAAGTTGGACACTTAGAGAGCAGAAACACACACACACACTAGAGAGAGTTTGCAGAACTGATTTGTAAACCTTGTGCTTGTAACGGACCTTTCATACGTTTAATACAAGTGGTGTTAATCGTTGAACTTTGCGTGTCGTGTTATTGCGTGTTCTATCTCGGTTTGCTATTTCGGTTGGATTCCGCACAACCGGAGTGGTTCGTATACAAGGATTAGGCGACTAGATCCTCCCCTAGCCGGACCTACAGAAACGTGTCGTGATCACTGGTAAGTTCTTCTGGAAGTTTCAGGTTGGGAGCAATGGTCCCGATCCTTTCCATAATCTCGAAAGGTCTAATATACCGTGGGTCCAACCTCCTATGCTTTCCAAATCATACCACGCCTTCCCAAGGCGAGACTTTCAATAACATCATCTCTCCAAACTCAAATTCCAACGGTTTCCGCCGCTCGCCGGCGTAGATTCTCTATATACCACATGCTTGACTTGATACGATCACGTATCCAATCGATCTTGTCTGTAGTTTCCTGAACCATCTCGGGCCAGTAAATCGTATATCCCCGGTCTCCGCCTAACACAAAGGGGACCGATACTTACGTTCCTATAAAGCTTTGCGCGAGACGGCCTAAACGGCGATGTGATAAATATTATTGTTGGAAAACTTCACGAAGGGTAAGTGAGTATTCCAACTTCTCATCGATGTTCATCACACCAGCACGTAGTGAGTCTACCAAAGCCTGTATCGCTCATTTTCTCTGGCCGTCCACCTGAGGGCGAAATGCAGTATAAAGGTCCAATCGTGACCTAAATGCCTTTTGAAGCGTCTACCATATCCTTGGCACAAAACGACCATCTCGGTTGGTCAAGATAGAAACAGGCACCCCATAACGTGCCACAATTTCTCTAAGGTAAATCTCTGCTAATTTTCTTGTGCTGTCCTCCTCACTGTTTGGTAGGAAATGTGCAGGCTTGGTGAGTTGATCAATACTCACCCAAATCATACCGTGACCTCTTTGGGTTCTTGGTAGCTTGTAATGAAATCCATTGAGATTCGCTCCCACTTCCATATGGGAATCTCAGGCTGTTGCAGCAGCCCTGATGGTTTCTTATATTCTGTCTTAACCTCGGCACAGGTAAGACAGTTACCCGCATATGTAGCTATATCAGCTTCCATCTTGGGCCACTCATATTAATCCTTCAAGTCTTGGTACATCTTTTCGGATCCTAGGATGGATTGAGTACCTTGACCTATGAGCCTTGCCCCAAAATAAGCATTCGTAAATTGTCACGAAATGGAACCCAAAGTCGTTCCAGGAAGTATAAGGTTCCGTCTTCCTTAGGCAATACTACACTTCCATTTCATATAACGCTTCAGCTTGAAGGTTCTCTGGTTTGAGCGCCTCTTGCTCAGCTTCATGAATCCAAGTGCCGAGATTTGTCTGTATGGTCATCTCTAAGGCTTGCGCCCTTAAAGGCTTTGTGCGATCCTTGCAGATCAAGGCATCTGCTACAACGCTTGTCTTGTCCAGGGGACACTTAATCTCACAGTCGAATCATTCAGTAGCTCACTCATCTCGTTATCTCATGTTTAAGTCCTTCTGATCGACGGTGTGCTGTAACCCTTGTGATCAGTAAAGATCGTGCAACGTTTTTATACAGGTAATGACGCTAAATCTTCAACGCGCAATTACTGCACCTAGTTCAAGGTCTCTTCTCATGATCCCTTAATCAATGTTACGCGTATGCGATGACTTGGTCTCGTTGCATCAACGCGCAATCAAGACCTTGTCGAGAAGCGTAACAAGAACCGCAATTTTATTGGTACTGTTAGGTGAGGACAAGATATGTGTCGACTAGGTTAGGGTTGTTAGCGGTTGAGCAGTCCTTGAAAGGTTTTCTAGGGGTCATCTGATACAGCCTATAATCCCCAAAAATTATTAGTTGTGTCCTTGGGACTACTTAGTTATTGATTGCAGGGTCGACATGAATCTCATTCTTATCCACCACGTATCCTAAGTATCTTACCTCGCGAATCCAAAGTTCGCACTTCGACATCCTGGCACATAACTGTTCTTTCTTCAAAAGCTCCAAGATATCTCGCAGATGTTACTCATGACCTTCCTTGGTCTTCGAGCTTATGAGAATGCAGTCAATAAATATAATCACGATCTTATCCAGGTACGACTTACCCACCTGATCCATGAGGTCCATGAATACTACCGGTGCAATTGTTAAGCAAAACAGTATGACAAGGAACTCGTAATGCTCAAAGCGAGTCCTAATGGTCGTCCTAGGGATACTTTCTTCTTGTACTCACAGTTGAGGACATCCTGACCTCAAGTCGATCTTCGAGTAGTAACTAGAACCTTGCAATTGGTTGAACAAGTCATCAATCCTTGGCAAAGGATACCGGTCCTTGATATCCAATTCTCTGAAGTTGATGCAAAACGGAAACTGCCAACTTTCTTCTCGTGTCCTTAACTAAGGACATCATGTCCTTAATTCCATCTTGGAATAGTAGCTGGGACCTTGTAGTTGGTTCACAAGTCATCAATTCTCGGTAAGGGGTACCGATTCTTGATGGTTAGTCGTCTATCTCCATGTAACCTATGCGTAATACTTTTCGACATTAATTCTTCTGAGTCCCTCTCAGATTAGGCTGTGTACACGTGTAAAAATTGTTGTCCTACTTCCTAAGGAATAACACTAGGGGCTTCCCACGGTGAGAAGCTCGGCCTGGTATATTTCCTCTGCTTAGTAGATCCCGCAGTTGCATCGGAGGCTCCTGTATCTCGGACGGAGCTAGTCGGTAAGGCGTCATCCGTCACTGGTGCCGTTCCTGGCACTAGGTTCATCCTAAACTCCTCTTGTTGCTGTGGAGGTAACCCAGGCAAGTCTTCGGGAAAGGCTTCTAGAAATTCCTTCACAACGGGGATGTCTTATGGCTTTGGCTTCTTGGTCTCTTTATTGACAAAATGAGCAAGGAAGGCTATGCAGCCTATTCAGAGGCGCTTCTGTGTCTCTACGACCAATGTGAGATGTCGCATCTATTGCAAGAAGGTTGTGTGCTATGAATGTCTCATCATTCGCAAGAGGAATGCAAATGATTTTCCTTATGACGAACAGCTTCAGCTCTATCCTTTGATATCCAATCCTTGCTGACTACAATATCGTGACTTCCCAAGTCAACGGTAATAGGGGGTTCCCGCTCTCTAAGTTCCTAAATACAATCCTTAATCATCCCCTTCGCTTAACTAACCTTCCATTCGCCAATTCTAAAGAATACGAGACATCTATTCTACTCGAAACTAGGCCAAGTAGTTTCTTAAGTTCTAAGCATACATGGTTAAAGTCGGTGCCAGTATTAATAAAAAATAGATGCATAGAGTTGGTTAATAGGGAACGTACCCGTAACCGCATCTGGATCCTGGCATGCTTCACGAGCTCTGATCGTGAAGACCCTTCCTTGCTTGGTTCTTCCTAGGGCAATCTTTCCTAGAGTGCCCCACTTCACCACATTTGTAGCAACCCGGAACTCTACCATTATCACTTCCGTCTTGGTTTCCGTCATCATTTCCTCCTTGTTTGGGATACTTTGCCCAACAGGCATCCTTGCGGTGCCCTTCTTTTCCACACCTATCACACTTAGGCCTCAGACAACGGCCTTCATGGTGAAACTTGCATTCCTCGCATCTCGGCTTAGTCCCTAAATAAACTTTATCACCGGCCTTAATAGTGGCTCCATAAGCTTTCCTGCCACGAGGCGGGTTCACTTCCCTTCTTTTGTTTGCTTTAGAGCTTTCATAACTGGTTTGGGTGCCTATCTTTAGGTTCGAAGACTTCCTTTTCTTATTGCCCGAAGAATCCACATGAGTCTCTCTCTTGTTTGTCTCAGATCCCGAAAACTTCCCCATACGAAGAGCTTCTTCAGTAAGTGCAACACTCAAATCGATAGCCTCTGTGATGGTTGGAGGCTTTGAGGCAGTAACCATGCTTAGGATTTGAGGTGCAAGTCCCCAAATGAATCGCTCAATCCTTTTGAATTCCGGCTCGACTAAGTAGGGAACAACCCTAGACAAGTCGTGAAAGCGTTGGACGTACTTAGAGATATTCGGCCCGTCCATTTTCAAATTCCATAACTCAGTCTCAAGCTTCTGGATTTCGGCCCTAGAACAGTATTTCTTCTGCATCAATTCCTTGAGCTCGTCCCAGCTTAGTGCATAAGCAGTAGCTTCACCAAGGGTCTGAACCTGAAGGTTCCACCAGGAGAGTGCGCCATCCAAAAACAACCCTTAGATATAGGTAACTCTCTGCTCGGCCGGACATTTACTCATTCTCAGAACGGAGTCAGTCTTTTCTATCCAACGAACAAAAGCTGTCACACCCCCAAAATCCACCTGCGGAGTACTACCGCTTGGAGGCGTGACTGACCAGGATCCAGCCACCAATCATATTGAACAAGCATATAAGTAGTTATAAAAATCCAACCAATACAATTGGTGTTCAAACAAAACATAGTTAAGTTGCAAGCGGAAGCATAAGTCTTAATTCATAACATAAGTTTAATTGTTTCAAAGTTTTACATGGCACACGGCCGTCCATGTCCCACAACGATCCTCCTCCGTGCAAGCTCCAGTTAGAAACCTAAGGACCTGCAAAACATGTAGTAACGAGTCAACAACAAGTTGAGTGAGTTCACGGTTGGGTGTTCGTTTTAAGTTGTTTCGAAAACAGTTTCCTTTAGCTGGCATCCTGCCGTGGGGGTTACCCCATAGTTAAAAACGTGTCTTGTTTATTCCCGGTTACTCTGGCTATCCAGCCGTGGGGGCTACCCCGTGTTAGTTATCTGGCATTTCGGCCGTGGGGGCTACCCCATGTATCTACTAGACTCGTTACCATATCGACTGCTGACTGTAGTCATGTTTATGTGCCCTGAAACTGTCAATGTCTATCATCATTGACGTGCCCCAGATCCATTAGTTCACGCCCGTCCTCTGCGGCACGGTGTGAGGTTTGTCAGACCTAAATAGCGCTATCTAACTAATGACCCGCTCGCCATTGGCCCGGCGATTAAGTCGATATAAAAATGAGGGACTTCGTGATAGAGTTTTGGTCTAGTACGAGTTATCTGTCCGTGAGGACGAGGAATTACATTCCTGAACCTTTGCTGTCCTACCCAAGGAGGACGAGGAACCCACGTTCCTTAACCCCATTCCCAACCCAGGGAATCCCATGCTTTGTAGAGGGTGTGAACTCACCTTGGTTTGCTCGGTAGAAATACAGAAAAGTCAAACAAGCAATGTTGTGGCTACTCACGTCCTATCATAGTTGTATCATACAAGTCAGGTTCCAACCATGTATTGCACGTATGTTCTACACGTATGCTAGCACGTTGCATGCAAGTTCATCTATAGCAGCCCAAATAATCATTCAAAATTAACAGTACGTATGAGGTCCGTGTAGTAGGCCCAAAGGTCTGGCCCAATCAATTAAGTCCGAACTGAGGTGCAAGCCCAAACAGCGTATATCTGCGTATTGTCTCGAGTCGCAACTAGGCGTTTGCGACTCGCAACCTGAGTCGCAATCGTGGTTTCGGTTCGTGCTGTTTTGGTTACGAGTCGCAACCGGACTCGCAACAATGGTTTCGAGTCACAAAGTTGGTGTGCTGATCATGTGTGGTTTCGAGTCGCAACCAGGTGTTTGCGACCCGCAACCGGTGTCACAATCGGGGATCTCGACTCGTTGTGCTTGGTTTCGAGTCGCAACTGATGGTTTCGGTTGGACAGGAGCTGATTCGGTACAGTGAACTACCCACTAACATTCTGATTTCATGTAACAGTTTGTACTATCCAACCAAATTCCTTAAACATGTTTCTTGTCTAGCAAATTACTAAAAATGGATCAAACATATCAGATTTCAAATATTCAACATGTTCATATGATATTCAACAAGTTCTTCATGTGTTCATCTTGTTCTTCAATATTCAAGTAGTTCATCTTTATTCCTATGAACCTAGGTCTAACAAGAATCATGAACAACTTATCAACAAATCACCCTAATAGCAAGCTTTCGGTTCTTAACACAAGAGTACACAATCCGATTTATATGAACATCAACAACTAGTGTTTTAGACTACATTTAAACACAAAACATCATGAGTTCATTATGCCACATATTCGAAATCAAAGCATGTTCCGATTATCAACATCATACACACGATTCACAAGCACATCATCATTGTACAAACGGTTCTAGTTCAATCATGTCATCCATAACATCAAACATCATAAACACTAACCAACAAACATCATAAACACTAACTAGCATCATAAACACTAACAAACATCATAAACACTAACAAGCATCATAAACACTAACAAACATCATAAACACTAACCGGTTATGAGGTGGTGAAAGATGAAGCTTTGTTTGGTGTGAACAAGCAAATCCGAGAAATCCTTTTTGTGGTCGGTTGGTTTGATCCGAAAAGAAAGAAGAAGAAGTATGATGTTTGGTGTCTAGGGTCTTAGTGAGAGAATGGAGAGTGTGTGTGTAGAGGAGAGTATGAATGTTATCAAAATGGCAACATGTCTAACTATCAAGTTTATATATCCGCTCCTAGTAATACACCCTAGTGGGCTCTCGGATAGGCTAAGAGTGGGTGTGTGGCCCAACCGGCCCAATGTTGCATCGTTCACTCGAGACCACATGGTCTCGAGTCGGGTTCTTGTTATCTCGGTTCCTATATACATACATCGCATACATACAAGCACACACAAATAACACATAATCACATAAAGGTTCATTTGTCATTAATCACATAAGCTAACTAGTCACACGTTTAAGCATACAACGAAAGGTTCTAAATTTCGAGTTGTCACATCATCCCCAAGTTGAAAGAAATTTCGTCCCGAAATTTGGTAAGCACTCACTGAGGAAGCTAGTTAAGTTGTATGGTTTTCCCGGTTTTCCTGGGGTGTCACATCCACCCCCCGTTGATCTGGAATTTCGTCCCGAAATTCCGTAGCTTCAGCCTCAGTAGTGGGTGTACTGTTTGCGAACAGTTGGGGATACTTTTGTTTCATCTGATCTTCGCGCTCCCAGGTGAACTCTGGGCCGCGACGTGAGTTCCAACGAACTCGAACGAGAGGTATTCTAGTGCTCTTGAGGACCTTAACATCCCGGTCCGTGATTTCGACTGGTTCCTCGACGAATCGTAACTGTTCGTCGATCGTGAGTTCCTTCAAAGGAACTACGTGGGTCTCATCTGACGGACACTTCTTCAGATTCGACACGTGAAAAACGTTGTGAACTGCACCGAGTTCCGCTGGTAAGTTTAGTCTGTAGGCCACCCTGCCTATTTTCTCAATGACCTCGAAAGGTCCAACGTATCGTGGGTTAAGTTTACCGCGTTTACCAAAACGAACCACACCCTTCCAGGGTGAAACTTTGAGTAGTACCCGCTCCCCAACCTGGAGCTCAAGCGGTTTTCTGCCCATGTCGGCGTAAACTTTCTGACGTTCGCGAGCGGCCGTCATGCGTTTTCGTATCTGAGCGATCTGCTCGGTTGTATCTACCACATATTCTGGGCCAGTGATCTGACTTTCTCCCACCTCTGCCCAGCAAAGAGGAGACCGGCATTTACGTCCGTACAATGCCTCAAACGGAGCAGCTCCAATGCTGGTGTGGTAGCTGTTATTGTACGAGAATTCCACAAGTGGCAGGTGCTTTTCCCAGCGGTTGCCAAAGTCGATTACACATGCACGGAGCATGTCATCTAAGGTTTGAATAGTGCGCTCGGACTGCCCGTCCGTCTGAGGATGGTACGCTGTGCTCATGTCTAATCGTGAGCCGAAGGATTTGTGCATTGCTTGCCACAGCTCTGAAGTGAAACGTGCATCTCGATCCGAGATGATGGAGGTGGGCACCCCGTGCCTCGAAACAACTTCCTTGAGGTATATTTCTGCAAGAGTGGAGAACTTATCCGTCTCCTTGATAGCCAAGAAGTGTGCAGACTTTGTGAGTCGATCCACGATCACCCAAATTGTATCGTTCCCGCGCTGGGATCTAGGTAGGCCAGTAACAAAATCCATGGAAATTTGCTCCCATTTCCATTGAGGTATCTCTGGTTGTTGGAGCAGGCCTGATGGTTTCTGGTATTCGGACTTGACTCTCGCACAAGTCAAACACTTGCTGACGTAAGTTGCTATGTGGGCCTTCATGCTAGGCCACCAGTACGTAGTTTTGATGTCGTGATACATCTTATCTGATCCAGGGTGTACTGAGTAGCGAGACTTGTGTGCTTCGTCCATCACAAGCTCTCGTAGGTTGCCATAAAGTGGGACCCAAACGCGCCCCGTTACATAGTAAGCACCGTCTTCCTTCTGTTCCAATCGTTGCCTTGATCCGCGTAGGGCTTCAGCCCTGACCTTTTCTGGTTTCAGTGCTTCTATCTGAGCAGCTCGTATCTGGGAAGGCAGACTAGAATGGATCGTGAGTTGTAAAGCTCGCACGCGCTTAGGCGCAGTGTCCTTCCGACTGAGGGCGTCAGCCACAACATTGGCCTTGCCCGGGTGATACCTGATTGAGCACTCGTAGTCATTCAGTAGTTCGACCCATCGTCGTTGTCGCATATTCAGTTCCTTCTGCTTGAAGATATGCTCGAGACTCCTGTGGTCAGTGTAGATCGCGCACTTGGTACCATACAGGTAATGCCGCCATAACTTAAGCGCAAAAACAACAGCTCCCAGCTCTAAATCGTGCGTAGTGTAGTTCTTTTCATGAACCTTGAGTTGGCGTGAGGCGTAGGCTATAACTTTATCTCGTTGCATCAACACGCAACCAAGACCCTGAATTGATGCGTCGCAGTAAACCACGAAGTCGTCTGTGCCTTCCGGCAAGGAAAGGATAGGTGCGCTACAAAGTCTATCCTTTAGGTGCTGAAATGCCAACTCCTGTGCGTTTCCCCAGCGATAAACAACGCCCTTCTGCGTTAGTGAGGTGAGAGGCTGTGCAATCTTAGAAAAATCCTTTATAAATCTCCGGTAGTATCCCGCCAAACCCAAGAATTGGCGAATTTCCTTTGGTGTACGAGGTGCAGGCCAGTTCTTAATCGAGTCTATCTTGGATGGATCAACGTGAATCCCATCCTTGTTCACCACGTGGCCTAGGAAATGGACTTCCCGAAGCCAGAAGTCGCATTTCGAGAACTTTGCATAAAGCTGTTCTGTTCGAAGGAGTTCCAGAATAAGTCGCAGATGCTGCTCGTGTTCCTCCCGACTCTTGGAATAGATCAGGATGTCGTCGATGAAGACTATAACGAACTTGTCCAGGTAAGGCTTGCACACTCGGTTCATCAAGTCCATGAAAACCGCAGGTGCGTTTGTCATCCCAAAAGGCATGACCAAAAACTCATAGTGCCCGTATCGAGTTCTGAAGGCTGTTTTGGAGACGTCCTCCTCCCGGACTCTCAGCTGGTGATAACCCGATCTCAAATCGATCTTCGAGTAGTAGCTCGATCCTTGCAGCTGGTCGAACAAGTCGTCAATACGCGGTAGCGGATAACGATTCTTCACCGTCACCTTGTTGAGTTCTCGGTAGTCGATGCACATTCTGAAAGTACCGTCTTTCTTTTTCACAAATAATATTGGAGCTCCCCAGGGCGATGAGCTTGGACGAATAAAACCCTTATCCAGGAGCTCTTGTAATTGCGTGGAGAGTTCTTTCAATTCTGATGGGGCTAAACGATAAGATGCACGGGCTATGGGTGCAGCTCCAGGAGCTAGTTCGATCTGAAACTCGACTTGACGATGAGGCGGAAGACCAGGTAATTCCTCAGGAAATACCTCTGGATGATCGCGTACAACTGGAAAATCTTCTATCTTCTTCTCTTTCTCCGTGGTGTCAGTAATGAGAGCCAAAATAGCAGTGTGGCCCTTTCGCAAGCACTTTTGGGCCTTAAGGAGAGAAATGACGTTCTCAACAGCACTCCTCTTGTCGCCATGAATCATGAGAGGTTCACCATCGGGACCTGGAATACGGACAACTTTCTCGTTGCAAAGAATCTCTGCTCGGTGTTGGGATAACCAATCCATCCCAATGACAACGTCGAAACTACCCAAGACAATAGGAATGAGGTCGATAGAGAAGGTCTGGTCAGCGAGAACGAGTTTACAACCCTTGACTACGTGTTTGGCTTCTAAACTCTTACCATTTGCTAGCTCTATTGTGTGCTTGTTGTTCAAAAGTGTTGGAATACGCTTAAGCATTCGACTAACTTCTAGTGACATGTAGCTAGTATCGGCACCCGAATCGAATAAAACTGAAACATAAAAGTCGTCGAGAAGGAACTTACCCGCCACAACATTGGGGTCATTCCTTGCTTCACCTTGGCCGATCACAAACATTCGCCCCCTGGCGCCATTGTTGTTGTTCCCATTGTTACCATTCCCCTGATTGTTGTTATTGTTGTTGTTGTTGTTCTGGTTCCTGTTCAGTTGAGGACAGTCTCTCTTGAAGTGGCCTTCAGCTCCACACTGAAAGCACCCTTTGTTATCACCTTGCTGCTGCTGTTGGCGCTGGTTCTGTTGAGCTTGCTGACGATTCTGGTTGGCGGGGTATAAGCTCCTGCAATCCTTTGCAGCGTGACCAGGCTTGTTGCACCGATGACAGTTGCCTCTGGTGCATGGTCCGCTGTGGTGCAGGCTGCAGCGATTGCATTTGGGGTGATTTCCTTTGTATCCACCACCAGACGATTGCTGATTAGGGCTCTTGTAGTCCTCAGTCTTTCTCTGCTGAGACTGGGACTGAACAGAAGCCGAACCCTTACTCGAAGTTCCATCCCACTTCCGTTTGTTGTCACTAGAGGTACCAGAAGTAGTTGCAGCACCTATGCGTTTTGGTAACTTGTTCTGCTCCACCGCCTGATCCGTGAGACGGTGAGCCAACTGTACAGTTTGCTGGTAGGTAGCGAGGTTCGCTGAAGTCACATGACTTTGGATTTCTGGCACTAAGCCCTGAAGAAATAGTTCGATGCGTTTGATGGGAGGATCCACCATAGTAGGGCACAGAATTGCCAGTTCGTTCGACCTTTTCACATAAGCTTCAATTTCCGACCCCGTCATCTTGAGGTTGAAGAACTCCACTTCCAGTTTGTGAATCTCATCACGACTGCAGTATTCCTCTTTGATCATTTCCTTAAAAGTTTCCCATGGGGTGGCGTTGGCAGCAACCAACCCTAGCATCTGAACTTGAGCGTTCCACCACGTGAGGGCTAATCCCTCGAGAGTACCAGTAGCATACTTCACCCTGCGCGCCTCAGGGCATTCACACATTTCGAACACAGATTCTAGCTTCTCAAACCAGTGTAGGAGACCTACTGCTCCTTCAGTGCCGCTAAAAGTAGTTGGTCGGCAGTCCATGAAAGTCTTAAAAGTGCACACGGGTGGCTGAACATGATGACCTATCGTGGGTGAAAGAAAAGACAGAGTTTAACACAAAGGTTGGTTCACGAGAGTAGGATTCTAAAGATCCTAGAATGAGTTCGGACTGCAGGATACACCTCCTGCGTGTGCAGCTGCAAGTGCTGCGGCAACTCGTTCGTTGATCAGAGCCGCCAACTGGGCTTGTGTCATATTAACGCGTCCAGACATGATCTTCATACCAAGAAGAACGTGAGTGAGAGGGGTTCGCGAAAGTACCACGATAAAATAGAGTAAGCACGCACGTGTTCAAGCAACAGTAGTTATTCTAACCAAGCATACCATGAGCAATGTACTATGTAACTAACAAGTAGGCAATATATACACAGATCATATCACCTAGAACGTCGAGCCTTGCATGTGGAGAGAAGCGTCGTTGTGGACCGTTGAGCACTGTACACGTTATAGTCTGGTTTTAACAAAAACGTTTTTCCCTTTATTAAAACCAAGTTCTCTATAACCAATGGCTCTGATACCAATCTGTCACACCCCCAAAATCCACCTGCGGAGTACTACCGCTTGGAGGCGTGACTGACCAGGATCCAGCCACCAATCATATTGAACAAGCATATAAGTAGTTATAAAAATCCAACCAATACAATTGGTGTTCAAACAAAACATAGTTAAGTTGCAAGCGGAAGCATAAGTCTTAATTCATAACATAAGTTTAATTGTTTCAAAGTTTTACATGGCACACGGCCGTCCATGTCCCACAACGATCCTCCTCCGTGCAAGCTCCAGTTAGAAACCTAAGGACCTGCAAAGCATGTAGTAACGAGTCAACAACAAGTTGAGTGAGTTCACGGTTGGGTGTTCGTTTTAAGTTGTTTCGAAAACAGTTTCCTTTAGCTGGCATCCTGCCGTGGGGGTTACCCCATAGTTAAAAACGTGTCTTGTTTATTCCCGGTTACTCTGGCTATCCAGCCGTGGGGGCTACCCCGTGTTAGTTATCTGGCATTTCGGCCGTGGGGGCTACCCCATGTATCTACTAGACTCGTTACCATATCGACTGCTGACTGTAGTCATGTTTATGTGCCCTGAAACTGTCAATGTCTATCATCATTGACGTGCCCCAGATCCATTAGTTCACGCCCGTCCTCTGCGGCACGGTGTGAGGTTTGTCAGACCTAAATAGCGCTATCTAACTAATGACCCGCTCGCCATTGGCCCGGCGATTAAGTCGATATAAAAATGAGGGACTTCGTGATAGAGTTTTGGTCTAGTACGAGTTATCTGTCCGTGAGGACGAGGAATTACATTCCTGAACCTTTGCTGTCCTACCCAAGGAGGACGAGGAACCCACGTTCCTTAACCCCATTCCCAACCCAGGGAATCCCATGCTTTGTAGAGGGTGTGAACTCACCTTGGTTTGCTCGGTAGAAATACAGAAAAGTCAAACAAGCAATGTTGTGGCTACTCACGTCCTATCATAGTTGTATCATACAAGTCAGGTTCCAACCATGTATTGCACGTATGTTCTACACGTATGCTAGCACGTTGCATGCAAGTTCATCTATAGCAGCCCAAATAATCATTCAAAATTAACAGTACGTATGAGGTCCGTGTAGTAGGCCCAAAGGTCTGGCCCAATCAATTAAGTCCGAACTGAGGTGCAAGCCCAAACAGCGTATATCTATGTATTGTCTCGAGTCGCAACTAGGCGTTTGCGACTCGCAACCTGAGTCGCAATCGTGGTTTCGGTTCGTGCTGTTTTGGTTACGAGTCGCAACCGGACTCGCAACAATGGTTTCGAGTCACAAAGTTGGTGTGCTGATCATGTGTGGTTTCGAGTCGCAACCAGGTGTTTGCGACCCGCAACCGGTGTCGCAATCGGGGATCTCGACTCGTTGTGCTTGGTTTCGAGTCGCAACTGATGGTTTCGGTTGGACAGGAGCTGATTCGGTACAGTGTACTACCCACTAACATTCTGATTTCATGTAACAGTTTGTACTATCCAACCAAATTCCTTAAACATGTTTCTTGTCTAGCAAATTACTAAAAATGGATCAAACATATCAGATTTCAAATATTCAACATGTTCATATGATATTCAACAAGTTCTTCATGTGTTCATCATGTTCATCTTGTTCTTCAATATTCAAGTAGTTCATCTTTATTCCTATGAACCTAGGTCTAACAAGAATCATGAACAACTTATCAACAAATCACCCTAATAGCAAGCTTTCGGTTCTTAACACAAGAGTACACAATCCGATTTATATGAACATCAACAACTAGTGTTTTAGACTACATTTAAACACAAAACATCATGAGTTCATTATGCCACATATTCGAAATCAAAGCATGTTCCGATTATCAACATCATACACACGATTCACAAGCACATCATCATTGTACAAACGGTTCTAGTTCAATCATGTCATCCATAACATCAAACATCATAAACACTAACCAACAAACATCATAAACACTAACAAGCATCATAAACACTAACAAACATCATAAACACTAACAAGCATCATAAACACTAACAAACATCATAAACACTAACCGGTTATGAGGTGGTGAAAGATGAAGCTTTGTTTGGTGTGAACAAGCAAATCCGAGAAATCCTTTTTGTGGTCGGTTGGTTTGATCCGAAAAGAAAGAAGAAGAAGTATGATGTTTGGTGTCTAGGGTCTTAGTGAGAGAATGGAGAGTGTGTGTGTAGAGGAGAGTATGAATGTTATCAAAATGGCAACATGTCTAACTATCAAGTTTATATATCCGCTCCTAGTAATACACCCTAGTGGGCTCTCGGATAGGCTAAGAGTGGGTGTGTGGCCCAACCGGCCCAATGTTGCATCGTTCACTCGAGACCACATGGTCTCGAGTCGGGTTCTTGTTATCTCGGTTCCTATATACATACATCGCATAAATACAAGCACACACAAATAACACATAATCACATAAAGGTTCATTTGTCATTAATCACATAAGCTAACTAGTCACACGTTTAAGCATACAACGAAAGGTTCTAAATTTCGAGTTGTCACAAAAGCAACGGCACCTCTTGTGCCATCAAAATTCAATGGCTTGTAGTCCAGGAACTGTTTATTGGTGCAGCCAGTTAGAGGGTTACTTCCGGAAGTTCCATCGCTGTATTCAGAGCGGAGGGCTTCATGCTACGCTATAGCTTGGGAAATGCGGTCATTGAATTCTGCCTTAGTTAACGTAATGGTGTTCGTGTCACGTCTGGGCTGCATTTTCTTCTATCAAAAGGTATGGGGTAGGTTAGACAACATTCCATAATTGTCTATGAGGTATATATATCACCACAAGAAAACATGCAATCACCTAACATCACATGCATATATAATAAACAATGTATAAGTAAGAAAACGACCACTGAGCTTTCATATATGCTTGACAACTTGACTTATTGTTTGTAACAGGGAAAACAAAATGAACTCGAGGTTGCATCACCTCGGTCATACAAGTTTCATAATATGAAAAGTAATAGTATACTTCCCAAGAGATGGGGGTTGTACATATAGGGGTGATAGAGAGTGTAACGTCACTGAATCTTTCTTGGGTGTTAGCCATCTTCACTTGCTTAGATATCGGTTCCCAAACGACTCGTACGGGTAGAAGTGTCAGGCACGAAGTAGGTAAAGACAGGTTTCCTACTTTCTAAAGTGCTAAGGCAACTGTCTAGGTATTGTTCTACTAGATGAAGGCGTGAACACCTAGATATTATTTTTAGATGGGTGGTGATCATTAGCTCGACCAGCAGAGTCCACCAGGATTTCAGTGCACGACAAGTCATTATTACGTGGGCCCCCGTAATAATAAATTGTCTTGCATGGTCACCCCAATTTTCCCTCGTTCAAAGCAAATGATCAACCAAAGAGGGGACACTACAATCCTTATGCCTCCGGCATGGGAAGGACCATTGTGGTGGTCCACGCGCTAACATTCGTTATCGTTACGCGCAAATAGGCACGATGCTTAGACGCAATAGGAATAAGGAGAATTCCTAGTAGTTGGAGGGGCATCTTCAAGATGAATACTTCATCTTCCTAGTCTGGACAAGAGCGTCTTCAATCTTGTTTCGAAAAAGCCACAGGGACCTCATCCCACGGATGAGGGTGTTGTCCAAGGTTGCCTCCCCCGCCTCGCTGTCACTACCGTAGTCAGGCACCTTCGCATTCGAGAGAGAAGAACAACCATCTTCTACAGAAACAAGCTCAGGATCTCGTTTGGTAATCACTCCAGCCATGAGCTTCGTAATAAACGCGAGGTCGATAGTCTCATCGTGCGAGTCAAGAACAACGATAGGATTCGGAGTCGTAGGTATCTCGTTCACATCTTTAATTATTCCGTACACTTATAAACATATATACTAATAAATAAATATGTTACTTAGTATAAACAGGAAAATAGATGCATCATATCACATATAACTCTCGTTTATCCTTTCGGAGGGGGGGGGGTCATCTTGTCTTTGGCAAGTCTATCTCACGTAGACTATGCCTTAATTGGCACTTTAATTTGGGGTATCCTCCTCCCTACTAATGTCCTTGCCTTGTCTTTTCTTTGAAAAATGTTTGACTCATGGATCTTGACGCTTTCGTGAATGCAATGAAAAACCCTTTTGTAAAAATGTTTTCATGAGAGAGTCCTAGTGATTGTAGTCTAGACTCGAGAAGGAATCCTAGTTCACTACAATCGAAGATCTGATACCAAACTGTCACACCCTGACTTTTGCGGAAGCGTATGATGTGTGACTTGTTCAATATCATTGCATTCAATCATAATAAATAACTATATGATCAAAACGATGTTCATCCATTCATTAAGTTTAAAATATTACAAACCCCAGTCATTTAAGTTTCAAACAACATGACCTTTGACTAAGTTACAAACGAACAAAAGTGGATGACATCTAACTTGGAATTTACTTCTAGAAACAACACCCGCGCCCAAGATCCAACTTGTTACCTGAAATACATGTAATTTTGAAAAACATCAACAAAAGTTTAGCGAGTTCATGTGTTTTGTATGAGTACTGATAAGCTTGTAAACATTTGAGAGACTCCTTTGAAAACAGGTATGAAAAGCATCTATGAACATATCAAATTAATGTTTTGCAAGGACATTAATGTATGTGAAGACATAGGGAGCACTCAAAATGAGTAGGCTTATACCCTCGTCGATTTCCCTCGACTGTGTCAATTTACCTTGACTGTGTCAATTTACCTTGACTGTGTCAAATTACCCTTAACCGTTGTCGAATTACCTCGACTGGGACACCAAAGCACTCAAGTGGTCACATAAGGACGATGAGTGGGGCTCGGCCGTACTGTCACACCCTAACTTTTGCGGAAGCGTGGTTATTGGTATGACTTACTTAATACCATAGCATTCAATCATAACAACACTATATGATAAAACCATAAGATGTTCATCCATAAATTAAGTTTGAAAATAACACAACATACTTGTCTGGATCGTGGACACCAAGTTTTAAGTTACAACCACAACATGTTTGAATGAGTTCACAAAGACTCAACAAAAGACCTTAAATAAAGCCGAATTTAGGGACATGTATCCCGTCCAGGAATAAGATACATCTCCTAAACCCTACGACCATGGATGACATCCTTTATTCATGACGCAGCTTGAAAACATGCACACACCTGCCAGATCCGCTTAGTTCCTTGAAATACATGTAATTTGAAAACATCAACAAAAAAGTTGAGCGAGTTCATGTGTTTGTGTATGAATAAACCTTTAAAGTATGTCTGTATGTATGTATGTCCCTGGTATGTAGCAATAAGGAAAAACAGATCACCAATGGTTTGCAAGGCCAATGGTATGTGTGAAATGGTGCAGGAAAACTCAAACCTAGCGGATTTTGCCACGGCTTCAGTATGTGGACATAGTCACCACATGGGCCACCCTGGTTCTCATGGGTGTGGGCTCGCTACACCCAAATAGATCTATCACTCATGTCCCTCGGTCCTACGACGAGGATTAATGCCTTAAGTGTTATACCCACCTTTCACATGATCAAGCAGTAACCCTCCTTAGCTAACCATACCATGTATAAAACGTTTGTAAACAATTGTAACATGTATTTCACCCCCGAAGTTATAAGGGGGACATGAACTCACAGTATTGCGTCTTCAGAATCGTAACTCAAATCTCCTCAGCAAACACGACTACCTACAATGTGCTAACGTCTATTAGACGAACGGGTCGTGCCTTGTCTTAGTATTAATGTTTTTGAGTTACGTTTCTTTTAAGTCTTCAATATTATTCCAAGTTATAATTACTTGTTAAAATAATAATTATTTTAACTTATATTATATTTTTAGATCTTGGAATAATCGTTAAACAATATTTTGTAATAATACTTCTCAAGTATTTAAATCCGTATTTCCTTCCCAAGGATGGGGGTATCTTATACATGTATTTTCGTATTCTTGTATTTGTTGTTCCAAAATAATATATTTCAAGTCTTACTTAGAAAATATATTTAAACTTATTTTGTCAAAAAATAATGTATTTCCGGAAAATATATATTTTTCCCAAAAACCATATATCTTCCAAATATCCCAAGAAAATATATTCCCAAAAATAATATATTTTCTCCTTGTCGAAATTATGATATACCTTGTAATAATAATAAAAATCATATTCTCATTTCTTTCGTATTCCAAAATAATATTTACCAAAAATATATTTATAACGGTATTTTCCGGAATATTTTGTAAGTTACGTTCTATCGTTCGGTTCCACAATATTATGTGTGTAACTTATATATTTATTCCTTACGATTTTTTGTAATATTTTGGATTGTAAATTCTTGGTATTTTGTTAAGTTATATTATTTTAGCCCTAAAATAATATAACTAATACACAAAGTGTACAAATAATCACACACAATGTGTAAATATATATTCTAAATACATATTTACTCATTTTTATTTATAAAAACCAACCTCCAATATTTGTATTTTTGTAACAAAAATTATGGCAAGGTTTATGTCGAAAACCATAGTTAAAACACACTTGTGAATATTTGTTTAGAAAATATTTTTCTAAGTGTTTGTATTTTTAGAAACTTTTGCAATAGTTTCCCCTAAAAATGTAGGTATCCATGCTATGAAATTGAAAGTATATCATTTTCTTTTCAAAAAAACATCATACACAATCAACAATCAATCTACACTTACGATGTGCTTAAACAAAGCTACATAATGATCATGAACTTGAGTTTTCATGAAAACTTGTAGTAACTTGGTAGTGTATTTAGTAGGTTTAGTTACCCTTTAAAGTGTGTTTATTTCCTTAAAAATCTCATTCTTGAAAGATTTGAGTGTTTACAACTTGTTAGATGATTTTTCCAAAAATCATTCTTTTGAGTTTTTCTTGTAAACAAAGTGTTCTTATACTTGTTTCAACACTAGAAACATGATTAGTTCTTTTAAAACAATGTTCATGTAAATCTATATGATTTAGCTTGGTTTCTTTGGAAAACTATTTTAGAAATCATCCACTCACAAGACTTGTATTTTGTTTAAATCATCATTACATGAAAACAACTTTTATTATTCAAGTTCATGTAAACATAAGGCATGATGATCTTGGTCTTTCACAAGATCATCACATTAACTTACTAGATCACGTGTTTAATCACAATCTAGTAGGTTCCATATGATGTCTAACATCATTAAAACTAATAATCAATCAACAAGAAGCAAATAAACACAAATCAACAAGTATTCATATGTTTATAAGCTTATGTTAGAGATTCATGAATATGTCTTTTAATGTTCATCATGATTAACAATGTATATCATCTTTTAACCAACAATATATGAAGTAACAAAGGGTCATGAGGGCCTTACTACGAGCACAAGGCTAGGGAAGAACACTTGATGTTGTAGATGACAAATGGGTTGGATAAAAGCAATCGGGAGAGGTCCTTCAAGATCCAAGACCACCAAACCTTCTTATATGGTTCCTTACACCTTTGTGAGTATATGGATTGAATGGAAGTGAAATGATGATGGTGGGGTGGTGGGTGCTTGTTCTCGGCCGATTGGAGGGGAGGGAGGAAGGAGATGAGTTGTGGTGGAGTGTGTGTGAGAATGATCCACCAAGTTCCTCTTATAACCAACTAATTTTATTATCCATTGTGTAACATGTTTGTAATAGTACAAACAAAATCCTCTAATCAATCTTATAGGAATTAAGCAAGATCTTGAGAAATCTTGTAAGATTTTGGGAGGTGGGGCCACAAAAGTGACCGTCCACTTAGGGGGGGGGGGGTATTTAGTTGGTGTTTAAATGATAAGTTAAGCAACTAGTTAGAATTCAAAGTGTATAGGTTAGTGTTCAAGTGTATTATGTGATATATACTGTGTTAGGGTGTACGGGGATCATAACTAGCTCAGAAACATTAAAACAATGCTTCTATTATAATTTTGGTGTTTCGGGTAGTGTCCGGTTGTTCGGTTAGATACCGGTTCGTTAAAGTGTCAAACTATACCGTTTAGTGATCTTTAAGTACCCTTTTGTGACACTTTTAATTCCCGACACTTAGGAAAGCATTCAGGACCATTTAGTCATATTTTTGCATGTTACAAACTTGTTAAAACGCTGAATTTTGCTGATTTATGCAGAATTCTGCACTTTGTGTAGGTTTTAGGCACTTCCCGGCACTTTAACTATCACCTAGAAAAGCATTTTTGTGGTCCTTACTTCCCTACACACTATACTAGTGTAGAACTTGGTTTCTGGCTCATACTGGGTCTTAAAACACTGTCTATCTATGTACTGAACCCCGTCAGCATATTCCTGTTTTATCCGTTAACTGTGCTAACTCTGCTTTGTTCATCATGTATGTCAATATAGTTTGTACGTGATAATGATGTGACATTATGTAATATGTGATGCACATGTAAGTATGATGTAGTAATCAGAAAGCAGTTTAAGTCATTAATTGTAATTCAGCACAGTCATTAAGCACTAATCATGGTAATTTAAATTGTACGGATACCTGTATTTTTTACGGTTGTCACATTCTCCCCCTGTTAAGAAAATTTCGTCCCGAAATTTAAGTTCTGCTACTAGCTGCAGGGGAGTTGGGGAACAAATGTGGGTATTTCGCTTTCATGCGATCCTCAAGTTCCCAAGTGAATTCTTGGCCGTGAGCGCATTCCAACGAACCTTGACGAGTTTTACACTACTCATGCGTGTCTTGTTAACCTTCCAATCAGTAACCTTATTAGGTTCTTCGGTAAAGTGGAGTGTGTCGTCAATGTGGACTTCATCGACAGGAATGACAACCGTTTCCTGAGTTGGACTCTTTTTCAGATTAGATACATGAAATGTATCATGAACGCCATTCAGTTCTGCGGGTAGATCCAACTTGTAAGCTACAAGATCAATCCTCTCCAGGATTTTGAACGGTCCAATGTATCGCGGGTTCAACTTTCCACGCTTCCCAAAGCGTGCTACACCCTTCCAGGGTGAGACCTTTAACAAAACCATGTCTCCCACTTGAAACTCCAAAGGTTTCCTTTTTCGGTCCGCATAGCTCTTTTGTCGATCACGAGCTGCCTTGATGCGTTCTCGGATCTGTATGATCTTGTCTGTCGTCTCTTGGACCAATTCAGGACCAACAAGCTGTCTATCACCCGCATCTGCCCAGCATAGCGGTGATCGACACTTGCGTCCGTAGAGAGCTTCAAACGGTGCGGCTTGAATGCTTGCATGGTAGCTGTTGTTATATGAGAATTCAACCAAAGGTAGTTGGGTGTCCCAACTGCCACCCAAGTCCATAACGCAATGTTAGGATCAGAGGCTCTCATGATTGTGTTTATTTGTGATAAATGAACAATTAATAAACATGATTCAATGATTTATGCAGCAGAAATGAACAACAAACTTTGTAAACACAATCAAATAGGAAAATAGTTTTGATAAACACATGCTTTGCATTGAGTCGAATGATTACAATACATATCAAAAGGTTACAAAGCAAGCTTACAAGCTAAACTCCCCCTCAGCCTGATACTCCATGGTTGATTGCACAAGATGAAAGGTGTCACACCCCCAAAATCCACACGCGGAGTACCACCGCTTGGAGGCGTGACATGACTAGGATCAAGCCACCAATCATATTGAACAAGCATGTAAATAAACAAAATTCAACCAACCAATATGAAAGGTGTTCAAAAACCAAAGCATAGTTAAGTGTTTAGCGGAAGCATAATTTGTAAAACCCATAGCAAGTATTAAATATGAAATAAAGTAATGTTTAAAGCATGGCACACATCGCCATGTCCCACAACGACCGTTCCTCCCTGTGCAAGCTCCATGGGTACCTAATGACCTGCAAGGCATGTAGCAACGAATCAACAACAAAGTTGAGCGAGTTCACAGTTGGTTGTTTGGTTAAAGTATTCATTTCGTATGTTCGTTTTGTAAACCATGTATCGTATTAATCCTTGTCGCGGCCAGTCCAAGCATATGTGCGATGATTAGTGGGGGCTTCCCATGTATTACAAGACCACGCGTATCGACTGCTACAAAAATGTAAGAGGTGCCCTAAGTCAATGTCTATCAGCATTGACCCTTTGCCCATAGTCCATTAGTACACGCCCGTCCGACTGGCACGGTGTGAGGTTTGTTAAACCTAATAGCGCTATTAACTAATGACCCGCTCGCCCTAGGCCTCGGCGATTAAGTCGATAATTGAGGGACTTCCTTTGATAGAGGTGATGGTCTTAAGATCGTGTATGTAGGCTTTACGTACGTGCCCTTCAAGTGTCTCAAGGTTACCGTCGGATACCAAGAAAAGCGAGACAGAATGTGAGAGGCGGTTAGGATTTTCTCCGTTATCCATTTTGTACACGAAATAAAACAAATCCTATATTTAATTGTTACTGGGCCGAAGCCCATGCTGATTTCGCTGACCCACCTCTAACGAAAACACTAAAGTGTTTTCATCCAAGAGGGTTTTCGTGAAGGAGGGTAGAGGTGATTTCGGGTGAGTGTGTTGTGGAGTAAGGTGTTCGGCAAAACCTTTAGGTTTTTTTTAATTATTTAAAACCTCCTATTTATACAAAACATCATATTAACACACACACTTAAAATACAAACCAAGAATCTATGAATAGCACTTATATTGCACACCATATATAATATAACACAATACGATTTAGCATATTACAAACGTATACAGTTGTGAAACAAACAAGTCATGTGAACAAACAATCTAAACGATTAATCGTGCAATAATGCGAAGATGGAATCTCAGAAACTCGAGTTGTCACATTTTCCCCAACTTGAAAGAAATTTCGTCCCGAAATTTAGCACGTGGTTACTGAGGAAGCTAGTTGTGTTGTGTAGTTTACTGGTTTTCTTGGGGTGTCACATCATCCCCCCGTTGATTTGGAATTTCGTCCCGAAATTCTGTAGTAGCTTCAGCCTCAGTAGTGGTTGCACTGTTTCCGAATAACTGGGGATACTTGAGTTTCATTTGATCTTCTCGTACCCAGGTAAACTCTGGGCCACGACGGGAGTTCCAACGAACTCGAACAAGAGGTATTCTAGTGTGCTTGAGGACCTTAACGTCTCGGTCCGTGATTTCAACTGGTTCCTCGACAAATCGCAACTGATCGTCGATAGTGAGCTCCTTCAAAGGAACTATGAGGGTCTCATCTGACAGACACTTCTTCAGATTCGACACGTGAAAGACGTTGTGAACTGCATTGAGTTCAGCTGGTAAGTTCAGTCTGTAGGCCACCCTGCCTATTTTCTCAATAATTTCAAATGGTCCAACGTATCGTGGGTTAAGTTTACCTCGTTTACCAAAACGAACCACACCCTTCCCGGGTGAAACTTTGAGTAGCACTCGTTCCCCAACTTGGAACTCGAGTGGTTTCCTGCCCTTATCGGCGTATGCTTTCTGACGGTCGCGAGCTGCCGCCATGCGTTGTCGTATTTGAGCAATTTGTTCTGTTGTGTCTACCACAAGCTCTGGACTAGTGGTCTGACTATCCCCCACCTCCGCCCAACAAAGAGGTGACCGGCATTTACGCCCGTACAATGCCTCAAACGGAGCAGCTTTAATGCTGGTGTGGTAGCTGTTATTGTACGAAAATTCCACAAGTGGCAGGTGCTTTTCCAGCCGTTGCCGAAGTCAATTACACATGCCCTAAGCATGTCTTCTAAAGTTTGAATAGTGCGTTCCGACTGCCCAACCGTTTGAGGGTGATAAGCTGTGCTCATATCTAAACGTGAGCCAAAGGACTTGTGCATTGCTTGCCACAGTTCTGAAGTAAAACGTGCATCACGATCAGAGATAATAGAGGTGGGCACCCCGTGCCTCGAGACAACTTCCTTAAGATATACGTCTGCTAAGGTGGAGAACTTATCCGTTTCCTTGATAGCCAAGAAGTGTGCAGACTTTGTGAGTCAATCCACGATCACCCATATAGTGTCATTTCCGCGCTGAGATCTGGGTAGGCCAGTAACAAAATCCATGGAAATTTGTTCCCATTTCCATTGTGGTATCTCAGGTTGTTGGAGTGGGCCTGAAGGTTTCTGGTATTCAACTTTGACTCTCGCACAAGTCAAACACTTGCTGACGTAAGTTGCTATGTGGGCCTTTATACTAGGCCACCAGTATATAGTTCTGAGGTCGTGGTACATCTTATCCGATCCAGGATGTACCGAGTAGCGAGACTTGTGTGCTTCATCCATCACAAGCTCTCGTATGTTACTATAAAGTGGGACCCAGATGCGTCCCGTTACATAGTAGGCGCCGTCTGCCTTTTGTTCCAACCGTTGCCTTGAACCGCGTAGGGCTTCAGCCCTGACATTTTCGGGTTTCAATGCTTCTACCTGAGCATCTCGTATCTGAGAAGGAAGACTAGACTGAATAGTGAGTTGCAACGCCCATACACACCTAGGTGTAGTATCTTTTTGACTGAGGGCGTCGGCCACCACATTGGCTTTACCCGGATGGTACTTTATAGCACATTCATAATCGTTCAGTAATTCGACCCATCGACGTTGTCGCATGTTCAGCTCTTTCTGCTTGAAGATATGCTCGAGACTCCTGTGATCGGTATAAATGGTGCACTTGGTACCGTACAGGTAATGTCTCCATATCTTGAGCGCAAAAACAACAGCTCCCAGCTCTAAATCGTGTGTAGTGTAATTCCGTTCGTGAATCTTAAGTTGGCGCGAAGCATAAGTAATGACTTTATCCCGTTGCATCAACACACATCCAAGACCCTGAATGGATGCATCGTAATTGACTACAAAATCGTCTGTGCCCTCTGGCAATGAAAGAATAGGTGCGCTACAAAGTCTATCCTTTAAGTGCTGAAATGCTGATTCCTGTGTATTACCCCAACGGTAGATAACGCCTTTCTGAGTTAGTGAGGTGAGGGGTTGCGCAATCTTTGAGAAGTCTTTGATGAACCGTCTGTAATAACCCGCCAAACCCAAGAATTGACGTATTTCGGTTGGTGTGCGAGGTGCAGGCCAGTTCTTAATCGAATCTACCTTGGACGGATCAACATGAATCCCATCCTTGTTTACTACGTGGCCTAGGAAGTGGACTTCACGAAGCCAGAAGTCGCATTTTGAAAACTTGGCATACAGTTGTTCCGTTCGAAGGAGTTCCAAAATAAGTCGTAAATGATGCTCGTGTTCCTCCTGACTCTTCGAATAGATCAGGATGTCATCAATGAAAACAAAAACAAACTTGTCAAGATAAGGTTTGCACACCCTGTTCATAAGATCCATGAAAACTGCCGGTGCGTTTGTTAATCCGAATGGCATGACTAGAAACTCATAATGGCCGTAGCATGTTCTGAATGCTGTTTTGGAGACGTCCTCGTCCCGGACTCTCAGTTGATGGTAGCCTGACCTCAGATCAATCTTTGAATAGTAGCTCGACCCTTGCAGCTGGTCGAACAAGTCGTCAATGCGTGGGAGAGGATAGCGATTCTTTACGGTCACCTTGTTTAGTTCGCGGTAATCGATGCACATTCTGAACGTACCGTCTTTCTTCTTCACGAATAGCACTGGAGCTCCCCAGGGCGAAGAGCTAGGACGAATAAAACCCTTATCCAAGAGTTCTTGTAGTTGCGTAGATAGCTCTTTCAACTCTGATGGAGCTAAGCGATACGGTGCACGAGCTATGGGCTCTGCTCCAGGAGCTAGCTCGATTTGAAACTCGACTTGTCTATGAGGCGGAAGGCCAGGCAATTCCTCAGGGAATACCTCAGGATAGTGGCGTACAATTGGAAATTCTTCTATCTTCTTCTCTTTCTTCGAGGTGTCAGTAACTAGAGCCAGAATAGCAGTGTGACCCTTCCTCAAGCACTTCTGAGCCTTAAGGAAAGAGGTGATGCTTACAACAGCACCACTCTTGTCGCCACGAATCATGAGAGGTTCATCACTTGGGCGTGGAATACGGACAATCTTTTCGTTGCACAGAATCTCTGCTTGGTGTTGGGATAACCAGTCCATCCCAATGACAACGTCGAAACTACCCAGAGTGATAGGAAGGAGGTCGATCGAGAGAGTGTGATCAGCAAGAACAAGATTACAACCTTTGACTACGTGTGTGACCTCTATACTTTTACCATTAGCTAACTCTACACCGTGCTTGGGGTTCAAAGGTGTTGGGGTACGCTTAAGCAGTTGACTAACTTTTAGGGACACATAACTAGTATCAGCACCCGAATCAAATAAGACAGTAACATAAAAGTCGTCGAGAAGGAACTTACCCGTCACAACATTGGGATCATTCCTTGCCTCTCCCTGGCCAATAACGAATACACGACCCCTTGCACCGTTGCCATTGTTACCCCCATTGTTCCCATTCCCCCGATTGTTGTGATTGTTGTTGTTGGGATTCCTGTTCAGCTGGGGACAATCTCTCTTGAAGTGGCCTTCAGCTCCACACTGAAAGCACCCTTTGTTGTCTCGTTGCTGCTGTTGTTTGTCTTGTAAAGCTGGTGGCTGTTGTCGTTGGTTCTGATTTGCAGGTCATAAGCTTCTACAATCCTTAGCTTCATGACCCATTTTGAGACACCTCTGGCAATGATTCTTGTTGCACTGGCCGCTGTGGTGTTTATTGCATCTGTTGCACTTTGGAAGGTTCCCAAGATAACCACTTTGCCCTTGGCTACCAGAAGATTGCTGCCCAGTGCTCTTAAAATCTTCAGTTCTTCTCTGCTGCGACTGGGACTGAACAGAAGTTGAACCTCTGCTTGAAGCTCCATCCCATTTACGTTTGTTGTCACTGGGAGTTTCAGAGGTAGCTGTAGCACCAATACGTTTTGGTAACCTGTTCTGCTCCACCGCCTGATCAGTGAGACGGTGAGCCAACTGAACAACCTGCTGGATGGTGGCGAGGTTTGCTGAAGTCACATGACTTTGGATCTCTGGCACTAGACCCTTAAGATAAAGTTTGATACGCTTAATTGGAGGGTCCACCATGGTAGGACACAGTAATGCATGCTCATTCGATCTCTTCGTATACGCCTCAATTTCTGACCCCGTCATCTTGAGGTTGAAGAACTCGACTTCCAACTTATGAATGTCATCACGACTGCAGTATTCCTCCTTGATCATCTCTTTAAAATTGTTCCATGGGGTAGCATTAGCAGCAACCAACCCCAGCATTTGGACCTGAGTGTTCCACCATGCGAGGGCTAAACCCTCGAGAGTGCCGGTAGCATACTTCACCCTGCGTGCCTCAGGGCATTCACACATTTCGAACACAGATTCTAGTTTCTCAAACCAGTGGAGGAGACCTACTGCTCCTTCAGTGCCACTAAAAGTAGTGGGTCGGCAGTCCATAAAAGTTTTGAAGGTGCACACAGGTGGTTGAGCATGTTGACCTGCTGTGGGTATAAGAAAAGACAAAGTTTAACACAAGGGTAGGTTCACGAGAGTAGGACCTAAAGATCCTAGAATGAGTTTAAACTGCAGGGTATACCTCCTGCTTATGCGGCTGCAAGTGCCGCAGCAACCTGTTCGTTAATCAGAGCCGTCAACTGGGCTTGTGTCATGTTAATGCGTCCAGACATGATCTTCATATCAAGAGAAACATGAGTGAGAAGGGTTCGCGAAAGTGCGATGACAGGAGAGAGTAACCACATACGTGTTCAAGCCACAATACCTATACTAACTAAGCATATCATGAGCAAAGTTCTACGTAATCTATCATGTAGGTAATATAACATAAACCATATCACCTAGAATGTCGAGTCTTGCACATGGAGTGAAGCGTCGTTGTGGATCGTAGAGCACTGTACAGGTTATAGTCTGGTTTTAACAAAAACGTTTTCCCTTATTAAAACCAAGTTCTCTATAACCAATGGCTCTGATACCAATCTGTCACACCCCCAAAATCCACACGCGGGGTACCACCGCTTGGAGGCGTGACATGACCAGGATCAAGCCACCAATCATATTGAACAAGCATGTAAATAAACAAAATTCAACCAACCAATATGAAAGGTGTTCAAAAACCAAAGCATAGTTAAGTGTTTAGCGGAAGCATAATTTGTAAAACCCATAGCAAGTATTAAATATGAAATAAAGTAATGTTTAAAGCATGGCACACATCGCCATGTCCCACAACGACCGTTCCTCCCTGTGCAAGCTCCATGGGTACCTAATGACCTGCAAGGCATGTAGCAACGAATCAACAACAAAGTTGAGCGAGTTCACAGTTGGTTGTTTGGTTATAGTTTTCATTTCGTAAATCGTATGTTCATTTTGTAAACCATGTATCGTATTAATCCGTATCGCGGCCAATCCAGGCATGTGTGTGATGATTAGTGGGGGCTTCCCATGTGTTACAAGACCATGCGTATCGACTGCTACGAAAATGTAAGAGGTACCCTAAGTCAATAGATATTGAATCTTTGGTTACGCATGTGTTTTACACTTTGTTTGGTTTGCACCGTCACGGGGATTCCGCACCCGTTACCTTGTTTGTGATAAACAAGGATAGGTGTTCGTTATCGATCCTCACCGGAAAAACGGGACCTACAATTGGTATCAGAGCTTTGGCTCTAATCCTTGTTTAAAACCAAACAAGTTTCGGTTTTTATCAAGTTTGTTCTTGAAAAGTTCATATTTGTTTTTTAAAAATGGCTAAGATCTGTTAGAACTTGCTTGTTTGCCTAAGTTTTGGTAAAAACCTTTGTTATATTCTTTTTCACAAGATAAAAATCGGGTTTTCATTAAAAGTTTGTGCATTTTCGTGTTTTCGGAAAACTGTTCGGTCACCGGAATCTTCAAATATTCATCGAGTTCATCTTATATTCAAGTTGTTCTTCATATTCTCCACTTTTAGATCTTTGGTGAATTTACTGTTCGGTTTGTTTGTGAATTAAAAAATTCATATTTGGTTGAAAATAGTGTCTCAAAGTATGATGAGTATTCTGTAAAGTTTGAAAAAATGTGTCTCTTGTCAGAGAATAGATAAGGATTGCTTTGAAAATATCTCGCCATTTCACAAATCTTATCCTCACTTGTTTCGTCGTTCAAACATAACAAACATCAGTTTCGTCGAGGGTCAAATTATATCAGTTTCGTCATATTTTAATACATCAAATTTTGTTGACCAGTCAAACCTTGTGTTTAGTCGATCAGAAGTTATTGCATGTTAAATATTAAAGGAATTGTCAGCCTTTTTGTCAATTGCATGTGAAATATTAAAAGTATTGTCAGCTTTGATTTGCATGAGGTCCAATAAAACTGATTTTAATGGCAAGTGTCACGTGAAGGTCATTATCATTGCATGTGAGATTTTAGTTGAGGTCATTTATCTTAACAAGGGTTTCGTCGTCTTTTGTTTATACCTTTAAATCAGTTTCGTCATGGCATATCACATAAAATCTGTTTCGTAGCACCTCTTCAATCTGTTTCGTCGGACAAGATCACTATTCTGTTTCGTCGGATACAAACATAAATCTGTTGTTTCGTCGATTCAACAACACAAGAGTGTTTCGTCGTCTAGTTTCATATTTCAGTTTCGTCGGACCGTATAATTTCTGTTTCGTCGAGAACAGATCTGTTTTACACAGAGGCGTTGCAAAACCATTCTAACCTTGTGTTTTCAAGTGTGTGTGCAGGTGTTATCATACATATACCAAATATGAGTAACAAAGGTCTGTGGGATTGGAGTTCGGACTCAAGACCAAGTGAAAATCAGCCTTCGCTTGCCGATTTAATGAACCAATTGCCTCAAAAACAACAATCAATAAATACAGGTCAATGGGCAATGGTTTCTAATCAAAATCAAAACATTCAAAATCTATTGCTCAGTGAGAGTGAGACGGGAAGCAACAATCGCCCGCCAAAGCTAAATCACATGAACGACTATCCATCTTGGAAGGGTCGTTTTCACACATACATTCAAGGGCAAAACGTTGAACTTTGGACGTGTTTCACTACTGAATGTAGCCCGGAACTAGAAGAAGCAGCATCAACTGCCGCTGGTATTTCTCATATGCTTGAAGAAGACAAGAAAGCCTATGAATTAGAGAAGAAGGCGTTTGCTTTTCTAACACAAGCTCTTTATAAAGACATCTATCATCAATTTTCTTATAGTAAGAGCACAAAAGCTTTATGGGATGCATTGGAAACAAGAGGAGAAGGAAATGCAGCTTCTAGAAAAATACGCCATGATCTTTTGAAGAAAGAATTTGAATCATTTCAATCTTTGGAAAATGAAACTCTAAATGATATGACTTCTCGTTTCTATCATTTGATAAGTGAAATGAGTTCTTATAAGGTTGTTACAACTCATGTGGAAATGATTGCACGTTTAGCTGATGCTCTACCTCCTAGGTGGAGTCAATTCATTGAACTTCTAAAGCATACTGGTGCTCTGGATGGGGAAAATGTCACTATCTATGGATTCATTCAGAAGTTGGAGCACAAGAACGAAAAGGAAACTAGGAAATCTAAAAGGATTGGAGCTCCTCAAAACACAGAAATGTATTTGCCTGGTTTTGCTCCTTCAGCTAGTTCTAGTTCTGTTCAGCAACCTAAGCTTCAAACGGCGTTTGTTTCCAACACAAACTCATCAACTCAACCAGAGTTTGATTTAGGTGCTTATCTTTCACAATCGCTATCCAAATTAAAATCTCAAGCCCAACCACCACCAAGCTCATCTCCGTTTAAACAGTTCAATCAAAGTGCTTATCTTTCACGACCTAAACCCCAACCTCAACCTCAACCTCAAATTTCCACAACACAACCTCAATTAGATCCAAGTGTCAATTGTGGTCCGGCCATACAGTTGGGAAACGGTGATTAAACAAGAACTGCATTTTACGCTGAAATTGTCAAGAATGTCAATGATGGTGAATCTTCAGGAAAAGATGATAGTTCGGCATACAGTGGCAGTTCAGAATCGGACGTCAAGGAGGGAATGGATTCGGAAGATGATAGTTTGTCGAATGACGCCAAGGAGATGAAATGTCAAAATTCTGACTTGATCAAGAAAGCTGATGCTACATCAAAAGAAATGGAGAAGATTCTCACTGAAGATGGATCTTTCTCTTCTCAGACTGCCTTTATGGCTAATGTCACAGCTTCTACAAGTCAGGTACAATCTGAAACTCCTAGCATATGTAGTGATTGTGCTGATTTGAAACATGAATGTGCTAATGCTAAACATGCTTTTGAAGAATTAAAACATGAATGTGCTGATTTAAAACGTGAATCTGAAACGGTTCATAGTCACAATCAGAGTTTGGTTGTTGAACTTTCAAAGTGCAAAGAGGCAAATATGGCTTTAGTTCGAAATGAAAAGGAATTTAAATCTGTAATTGAAAATTTAAAGAAAAGTGTTTCCGAAACTACCAAAGTTGTTTATCATAAACAAATTAGTATTAACAATTACATTAATATTGTTGAGGAAACCAAAAAGGAACTAGCCATTGCCAAATGCGAGCATGATGCTATCAAGCAAAAAATGGAGAGTTATTCTAACTCCCGATTTGTGCTCGATCACATAATTGACGTTCAACAACTGAAAGGGAACGTGAAAGGCGTTGGGTATAAGGCGTGTCCACCTCCTTTGAGACACAACTATACCAAGATGCCCGATGAAGAGGATATGCCTCGTTTTGAACCCAGTGTACCTCTGAATTATGAGGAAGTTACTACTGGCCTAGGGTTCAAACCGGACAATTCATCGGAGGGCTCATCTGATAGAAAAGAAAAGTCATCATGTGCTTCAAATCAAAGTCCTCCAACCATTGAGGACTATGATTCGTCCGATGATGAACCAGATGTGAGTGATGAGGATAAATCTCTTGAGAAGAACAAAGGAGTAGAAGTGCCTTTTGAGAATCACATTCTGTGTGATCCTTCTACTCCTGTTGTGCAATCAACTGGTGCCAAACCAGAGATAGATCCTATCACTGAGACAGTGTCTACCATTAAAAGTGATAACGTGTTGTATACTTTAGTCGGTGATGACAAAATTTATTCAAACACAATTTTTCCAATTAAAAATGTCAATCAATCTTTGATTGATAAAGTGTTTGAAGATACTACCAGTAAGTTTTTGGAAAAGGGGATTCTGAGAGTTTCAGTAACTCAGTGTGATCCGATTCCAAAAGCTGAAGTTAGAAGAAAATTTGGAAATAAAAAATCACCAACGAAGCAACAACCTATCGCTTTTAAGGGTAAACAGCAACAGCAGCGAGCTCAAAATTCTAAAGGTTCACAACCGAAGGTTGAGACCAAAGGAGCTCGTTTCAAGAAGAAAAACAATGATGTTAAATTTGTAGCATCCAATGGTACTGATAAAATTGAGACTTTTGAAAATAAATCAAACACCGATTTTGTTGGCCGAAGAGTACAGAAATAACAGAAATATGTCTGGGCCATAAACTTACATGTGGGCCGAAGACTTTGATGGGCTTTGACTTAAGTTTGGGGCCTTATACTACATCGACGAAACAGGTTTAGAATTAATATGTTTGTCGACGAAACAAGGTGTGTTTCGTCGACTTTAGTGTTTCGTCGGGTCCTTATTTGTGTTTCGTCATGTTCTGTGTCTGTCTAGTATAAATACCCTCATTTGTTTCTGTGTGAAATAGATGAGCGCCGAGAGACTTAGAGAGAGTCTGTTAAAACATTGTTTGTATATGTTTGTGGTTGTACTCATCCCTAATCAATAGATATTGAATCTTTGGTTACGCGTGTGTTTTACACTTTGTTTGGTTTGCACCGTCACGGGGATTCCGCACCCGTTACCGTGTTCGTGATAAACAAGGATAGGTGTTCGTTATCGATCCTCAGCGGAAAAACGGGACCTACAACAGGATGTATAGCGCAACTCATCTTTCATCAGATTATAAGGGTTTCTATCACACCTATCTATTCCGTCCGCAAACAACACCACACAACAGTTACGCATGGTATCACACAACTAATTCATGATGATATCAATCAAATAATATAAATCGTTGATCACTAACCCCAAACAAGAGAAGCGATGAATCAATCGATGTGAGGGCCTTCAAGTGTCTCAAGGTTACCGTCGGGTACCAAGAAAAGCGAGACAGAATGTGAGAGGCGGTTAGGGTTTTCTCCGTTATCCATTTTGTACACGAAATAAAACAAATCCTATATTTAATTGTTACTGGGCCGAAGCCCATGTTGATTTCGCTGACCCACCTCTAACGAAAATACTAAAGTGTTTTCATCCAAGAGGGTTTTCGTGAAGGAGGGTAGAGGTGATTTCGAGTGAGTGTGTTGTGGAGTAAGGTGTTCGGCAAAACCTTTAGGTTTTATTTTAATTATATAAAACCTCCTATTTATACAAAACATCATATTAACACACACACTTAAAATACACACCAAGAATCTATGAATAGCACTTATATTGCACACCATATATAACATAACACAATACGGTTTAGCATATTGCAAACGTATACAGTTATGAAACAAACAAGTCATGTGAACAAACAATCTAAACGATTAATCGGGCAACAATGCGGAGATGGAATCTCAGAAACTCGAGTTGTCACAAAAGGATTGGAATAGAGGAGAAGAACTCACTCAGTCAATCAAATGAAACAGTACACGGTACTGTTCCATTTATTGACACAGTCAAACCACTGAAGCATCTTTGCTGACATCACCATGAAGGCGACGTTTAACAAACTAACAAACTCTAACTACTGATATAATACAAACATTGCTTATGCTAACCACTGACTACAATATATAACATAAAAGAAGTTAAACAACTGCTGAAACCTTCCACTGATGTGAACCCAGCAGTGCTTGACCCATAGAAGTAGATTGAACAGCAGCGCTCTGTAGGTCTTAACACATGACAAAACTTCCTGTGGTTTCTATGCACTGAATTCCATAATTATGTAGGCCTCCATAATTACGTAGTTCCTTGCACAGTCCGCACAGTTCGTTTCATAACATCTCTTGATTTAGACCACCCGAGGGCCTATTTAACTACATAAACACATGATATATTTAACTAGATTGTCGAACCAATCTATTTAACTTAGATCGACGTAGGATCTCTTTAACTAACTACCTACGGGGAATCAGCAGTAGTAAGTTAGCAGTTGTACAAATCAGTGGATTGGAAGTCATCAGATGTTTCAAATCACTTTCAAGGGGAAAGTCTAGTGCAAACTACTGTTTATTGTGAATCCACTGTAGTGACCTGGTTTTGGCTTTACATCATCTGTTCCTCTGGTAGGGTGCAATCCCAACAATCTCCCCTGGAACAGATGATGCCAAAAACCTTTCATTATTCTGGATCTTTATTTTCTCATCAGTAGTTCCTTAGCTTGTCTTTTAAATTTCACTTCAAAATCCTTGGAACTTGAGTCATCCTCATCCCTGCACAGTGTAAGTTCAAGGAGATCATGTAGATCTTCAACGCCAAGGCCTAGTGCTTGTTTCCTTGATATGTACTTCACTTCACCATTGGATCTGATCATAGTTAATACATGGGTCTTTTGATCAGGCGTCCATGTTAGTATTTTTTGAACCCAATGGGTTTCTTGGGAGAGGTTTATTGACTGATGAGTTGGGAGATATTAGCCTTGTAAAGATTTGTGAAGCAGTATCCTGAGCTTTTGCTAGTTCAGAATTTTCAGACATTTGTTGGAAAGCCATTTTTATGACCTCAGTTGCTGCAGCTATATCTTCTGCAACTTCTTTGTCAACATGCTCTTGTCTCTTTCGTTGATCTAGCTCAATGTCTGATATATCTGCTGATGTGTTTGGTGATGATGGTTTGTTCAAAACCTTTTTGGTAAGGTCTTGAAGTTTTGCTGATCTATCTTCATCTAAAGCCATTTTATTGATGGCCTCTTTAAAGTACTCAGCTTCTTTTTCCTTTTCTTCTGCATTAGTCAGCAGTTTCCTCTTTTCTTGATTTATCACAATAACATAGGTATCTGCTGAGGTGATCAGTGGTTTGGAAGTACTAATCTGCTGTTCCGGCTTTTTGTATTCAGGCTTCTGTGGTAAACTAGAATTTGTCATCTTTCTTTTCTTTAGCCTCTCATAAGCCTCATCTGTATATTGCCTAGTCCATTTTGCTATGACATTGGCAGGTTTAACCTTTGCATCCACCAGCTCTTGTTTCTTCCTTTTGTACTCTGAAGTAAGATCAGCAATGAGTTTTTGTATTTGCTCCAGTTTGGAGTTGTTCTCTTCTTGCTTGGATCATTTTTGATTCTTTCAATTCTGTTTGCCTCATGCTTTAATGCAACTATTGGCCATTCTTCGAATTGTTTTTCTTCAGCTGAATAGAATTTTTCTTTCATGATGTATGCAAGATATTCTTTTCTCATTTCTTTTCGTAGATCTGCTTTGGGTGGTAAATTTGACATTTCTTTGCTCAGATCTCTTGCATAGTCTTCCATCTGTTTGACTTTAGTGAGCAAAAATTCCATTCATTCAGAAATGGCTTTGTCACCTTGATCTTTACATTCAAGTTTGGCTCTTATCTTAGCCTGCCTTGCTTTGAGCTTGAGATATTCATCCATATTTTCTGGGTTTATGAAGCCAATAAGAGAAGGAAATCTTCTTTTTGAAGGATCATCCTCAGTGTAGAATTATCTCATCTCATTTTTTACAACTTCCAGTTCCAGTGGATATTTTGCAGCAATAGGATCATATTTGTCATCATTTACCTGAGTTGTTTTTCTTTTTCTGGTGTAAGTTTTCTCCAGTGAAGGAGTGCTTTTGGGTGATTTGTTGATTGGAGTGAAGATGGCTTGAAGTGAAGTAAGGGTGCTTGGAATGACAGGTGTTGTCATTACAACAAATGTTGTAACATCTGATGTCTTCTGCTTTTTAGCAGGAGGTGATGGTGGTGAAATGGTTTTCAGAGATGATGGTGTTTCTGATGGGGCAATAGTTTGAGTGAGAGCAGTTGTTGTAACTGAGGTGGTGATTGTAGAGTTAACAACTGCTGAAACCACTGAAGTATCAACAGTTGTTGAGACATCAGGTGTTGCAACAGTTGTTTGGGTGGAAGATTGATGTGTGGAGCTTTCAGGAAGTTTGGGAGTGTGTTTTCTGGATCTGGATGGTATGGATTTGGGTTGCCTCACTTGTCTAGTGGGCTTCTTCTTTTCATCCTTGGGATTTTCATCATCCTTTGGTTCAGAAGTACCCTGCGCATTCAGTTCCATGAAAGCTTTCTTCTCCTATTCAAACTTTGCTTTTTCCTTTGCTTCCAGATCACTTTTTACCTTTGCTTTTTCATCAACAAGGATCTTAGTGGTTTCATCAATCTTTTTAGAGCCATCTGGTTCCACTTTCTCCCCCTTTTTGGCATCAGCTGGTTTTGGGTTATTTATAATTATGATAGAGGGAGGAACAATGCCAGTGGTGTTCAATATGTGGGCCTTAATTGCCTTGATATCAGCTTGAGTGTCTTTAAACCTTGCATCCATAACATTCCTGATCTTTTGAACCTGAATCTCATGTTGCTGACCAGCTAGTTGTTTTTGATGGTTGAGCAATGGTTGAAATATATTCCACAACTCACTTGCAGTGAGAGTGTATGTTGGCTGAGCTGTTGAAGTTGATGCAGCAATGGATGGTACCTTTTGATCTTTCAACACCTGTTGCAGCATGCCTTTGATTTCTGCAACAGATGTGTCTAGTTTGTCAACTGTGGCCGTCAATTCTTGTTACAATAAATCATCACCCAAGTTAATGGGATCATCTAATTTCCCACTAGCAGTGGTTGTATCAATGTGTGACTTAGGAACTAAGTCCCAAAAAGCATTCATTGATGCCCCTTGTTCTTGGTTCTAGGGTATTCTTTCTTCAACACTTGATAACCTTTTGAAGGTACCAGTGGTCAAAACTAACTCACTAGTGGTTACCAGAGGTGCTATAGAAGAAATTGCCTTCAAGGGAGTCTGATTTATGAAACAACTGGCCAAGTGTAGATCTGTTGATCCAACACATGTAGTTGCTACTCCACTTGAACTACTGTCAGAAATTATTTGTAAAACCTGTAGTGTAACCTCCTCAAATGTTGTTGGGATAGCAGAGGTATAAGCATCAGCCCCAGTCACTTGTGGGCGTGTACTCTCAGTGATAGGTGATAGAGAGGAACTGGTTTGTGTCTGAGCTATAGCAACTGCATGCAACAAGGGTATTATGGATTGTGGTAATGTGAGGGGTGAAGATAAGGGTGTTGAAAGAGACATGTCCTTGGGATCAGGACTGAGGAAGATGGATTCAATTGAATCCAGAGCTTCATAATGTGGGGTCCCTGTGTTTACAACCTGATCCTTTTGTGAGGATGCAGGAGGAGTTTGAGGCAATGGTGGAGATCTTTCTTCCATCTGCTATGATGAAGTAGCAGCAGTGGTTGTAGATGACATTTGTGTTGTCACTGGTAGTGACTCTGGGATCTCATCTTCCAAAGTTGCCTTTGTTTTTGGTTTGGAGGGCTTTCTGGATGTTTTCTTTTTGATCTTTTTGGTAATGGCATGTGTGGGTTTCAAAGCAGTGGTTGTGCTGCTATGATCACCTGGAGCAGTGGGCTCAGCAGCTGATACCTGAGGAGCAGTGGTAGCTGCTAAATTCTGCTCAGGCACCTCTGCTTTTGTTTTTGAAGGTGTTAACATTCTAGTGAATGTTTCAGTTGTTAAACCTTTTATTTGAAAATAAACACCTTGTTTGAGCAAGTTTTCATTTTCCTTTCCAAATTTTTGTTTAAAATAATAGCTTAGAAACCTTGGAAAAAGTAAAAATGATTTGCTATCAACATTTTTTACCAAGTCATCAAAGATCTCCTGGGAATAGTTATAATTTTCATTATGTAAAATAGCATACCCCAGACATTGGATCTTCAATGGTATTTCGTTAAAAGCAGTTGTTTTATTTGAAACGCACATCAAAAGTGTATGGAATAAGAATCTAGGTGCAGAAAGGAAGAAACCTTTTTTGTAAGGTGTCTCTTTTTGTTTGTTCTGCATACCCCCTTTTTCAGAAAATCAGTTTTCAACTCGCTTTTAAGAAAAGAAGCTTTACCTTTTTGATCATCGAGTTTAAAGACTTCTGAGATGGATTGCGGAGTAATTTGAATCATTTTACCTTGTATGGAAGAGTTGATGGCTATGACATTCTCGCCTTGTTTGTCAAGGGTAGCATTTTTCCAAAACTCTCTTTGGGTTTGTTGATAGATTGGAGCATCAGCTGTTAGCAAAGTTTTGTACTTTGATGCAGATATGATGTCGATGATGGAATCGAAAGTGTTGGTTGTAGTGGGTTTTGTGAGTAGACCCAAATAATTGTGAGGAGATTTGTATGGGATTTCAATGGGTTCAGCGACCACTTGAGTGTCCTCTTTGGAAGATGAGGATGATTTTGATTTTGATTTTGTCATCTTGATGAAGAAGAACGAAGGATGATTTGGGATGGAAGGTTGGAAACTGCTTTGAGAAGAGAATTTTGGAATTCAATTCGACAGTGTAAAAACCTGTTTGGGGTTTTAGTCAGGGTTTTATTTAGAGAAAAAGTGAATACTGATGTGGCTGCGGTTACAAGGATCTAATGGCTAGAAACTGACCACGTGTCAACCTCTAATGAAAAGATGAATAATGGAGGACAGTTGTTTTGGTGAACCACTGATGAAGCAAATATCAGTGGTTACAACGGTAACAATATGAGAGTAGTAGGTGATTTTTACTATCAGTGGATAGCATATCAGTGGATAAGACACTGATTTTGAGCATCAGTGCTTGCCAAGAAAATGAAAGGTCAGTGGTTGACTTTCAGCAGTGGACAGTATTTAGGAAACAGATGTTTGAACAAAACAGTGGTTAGGGGTAAGGTAATGGTAAAGATTTGAAAGACTAGTACATCAGCAACTGTTAGTGCATCAGTGGATAAGCTTTTGACAAATATCTTGAGCATCTGCTGTTCTGATGAAAGGAATAATTTATCTTGTAAAATCACAATATCATCTCTAACATCTGTTGATGGTGATTCTGAAATATCTACAGGATTGCTATCCTCAAACAAAATACATTTAAGATGCAAATTGTCAAGTTTGATATGTCAGCAGCTTTTATGAGAATTTGCATTCAAGGTTTTGCCACATGTCAATTTCCAGATTTGAAGCTTTTATAAATTCCTGACAGTGGTTTAGTGCCCTAGATGATGAAAACTCTTTTACAATGGCTACTGATTTTGAAACATAGTTTTTAATTATGATATGAGCATCCATGCATTTTAACGTCTGTTAGCATTCAATCTTTGATCTGAGTTAAACCAAACTTGAGTTTGACATGACCTTGACACTTGAACCATTTCCTTTTGACTTGTTTTCAAGGATAGTATCTATAAAAAATTATACATCCTGACAAGAGATTGAAAATTTTACCATAAAAAATAGGTAAAAGTACAAAATATATCATTCCCCAAAAAAATGAATAATATATCCTGTTTTATTTAGAAAAACCTTTGTTGGTGCATACGTCTGTCAACTTCGTCTTGTATAGAGTCTTGTACTAGAATTGTTAGATCAGGGCACGTTGTACGGATAAAATAGGTTTTGGGTGTGTTTGGTTAATTTCGCTTGAAAGTGGCAAGTGCACTTTCAAACGAAATCAACATTGGTAATTGCTTGAAATGGCCAGTGCCAATTTCAAGCGGAATCACCTCCTCTATAAATAGCCTTCATGCGAAATCATTTGTAAGGTTCATGTTTCCGGTACCGAAGTGCTGCCGACGTGTCTACAGATCTGTAAATTTGTTATAATCAATATACAAGACAATTAAGTGTGAAACAAGCTGTTTTCCAAGTCAATTCATTTGTTTCCGCCTCTTGAATTGATTAGAACTCTTCTGATCGACTCGTTTGGGTCACAGAACGATCCTACAAGTGGTATCAGAGCTAAGGAGGAAGAGTTCTTGCCAAAACAGCCATTATTTCTGATTTCTACACCTTCTTTTACAAAATTCACAAGATTTTACGGTCAAAATTATTTGAATTTCACATATTATACGCGAAACTGTGTTTTAAAGAATCCTTGAAAGAATTGGACCTTAATTCAGCTTAAAATTGGCAAAAATCATAATTTCGTTTGAAAATCAGATCGAATATGATGACGTTAGAAACATTTCACACGAAATTAGCACTTGATTCCGCTTGAAACGACTATTTCGCTTGAAAAGTACATCTGATTTCACACGAAATTACCTGATTTCGCTTCAGAGTGATTCCGTTTGAGAGTAATTCCGTTTGAGAGTGATTCCGTTTGAGAGATAATTCCGTTTGAATCTATATTTCGTCTGAAACTTGTTTTTTTTTTGTGAAACAATTTTCTAAAACATGGAAGAGGAATTCTACAATGCATTTGCTACACCAATTGCTCCTGTTACAGCTGCTGAAACTCTTTACAGTGAGAATGAAATGGGAACTCATCAAAAACCGCCAAAGCTTATGTACATTGAGGATTTTAAAGGATGGCATAATCGATTTGAAAACTGGGTGCAAGCTTATAAGTTTGACGCATGGTGTTCATTAGAGAAAGATTACGAGAAACCGAAAAATGAACGTGGGCTTGAAAAAGCATTTTGTGATTTTTCAGAGAATGATAAATTGAAATATACAAGTGAAAAAATGATGATCAGTATTCTTCAACAAGCGATTAAAGAAGATATCTTTGTTTTGCTCCAACATGAGGGTACTGCTAGGTCAATTTGGACGGCTTTGATTCAGAAGTTTAAAGGAAGTGCATATATGATAAAGAACATAAAGGCTTTACTTAAGAAATCATTTGACATATTTGTAGCATTTGACCATGAAACAATAAAAATGACCATTGACAGATATTATCATCTTGTTTTGGAAATGGGAAGATTGGACATAAAGAAAGACGATGATGAATGGGTTGATAAACTTACTGATGCATTACCACAGCAAAAATGGGGAACTTATTTGTTGATCCTTAAACACATGAGAAAATCTGAAAATATGAATCTGGCACAGTTTATACAGAAGATTGAAGAGCACGAGTTGGATATCCAGAAAATAGCAATCATGAAGAATCCAAATGCTCAACAAGATGTCAGTTTATACTACAGAGGAAACAAATTTGATGCTACTCTTAGCCCAAAGATCCAAACTGGTTTCAGTGCTGATAGTTTGTCCGAAACAAAGGGTAGTACTGTAACTCAGAGTAGTGGACATTCATCTTCATATTCAAGCTTTGATCCAAATTTTACAACACCAAGTCCTCAAAAACAGAATTCTACAAATCTGCAGTGCAATGTTACCTTGAACATTCAAAATGGTCAAAATCTTTCTCTAGAAATAGCTAAGCAACACATGGCATCACTCGTTGCTATGTTGGAATCATATGAAAGCTTGATTGATGGCAAAATTGGAAATCCGATGCTTACTAAAGAGGATTATGACCAGATTGATGCAGAGGAACTTGAGTTGATGGATGTAAAGTGGTGTTTAGCTAGTGTTGTTCGAAGAGCAGAAAAGTTTCAACAAATCACCGGTAGAGATGATTTTCGGGAAATGAGTGCATCTCCAATAGGGTTTGACAAATCAAAGGTCACTTGTTTTCGTTGCAAAGAAAAGGGACATTTTAAGCGTGAGTGGAAAAACAAAGAAGCAAACGGAAGACAAGATCAGTCTGGAAAGAACAATTATTATCAAAAGTCAATTTTTCATCAGATTGTTCAACAACCACAAACTGCACATGCACGTGCAATTGAAGAAAAAGAGAAAAGAGCTTGTTTTGGTATAATTGATCAAGATGATGAATTTGTTGCAAAGGGATTTAGCTAGGATAAATACATTCCACCTGGTTCAGGTCTTGTTGCTAGAATTCTGGAAGAAGATGAAGTCAAATTGAGTTCGAAAAGAATACTGATTTTTCCAGATTTTGGAAGTGATGTAGATACTGATGATGAAGAAGAATACATTAATAAAGCTAGAAAAGGTCTAGATCCTAATAACTTTAATTTGTTTTTTACAGATAAAGTTGAGATGCTGAATGAGAAGAAGATTGCCAAATTGAAGAGAGAGCTGGAAGCAATAAGAAAAATAGCTGATGAAAAGGCAAAGATGGAAGCTGAAGAAGTAAATGTTGAACCAGTAATTGAGAAAGTAATAGAAAAAAACGTTGAAGTGGAGAAAGTGGTAGAGAAAATTGTTGAGATCGAAAAATAGTCGAAGTTGAAAATATCATCGAAGTTGAGAAAATCGTCGAGGTAGAAAAAATTGTTGAAGTTGAGAAGATTGTCGAGATTGAAAAGATAGTTGAGGTCATTTAACCTTGTCTGAAATGTTTGGAGTCTTGCAAACATTGTGAGGAGAAAGACAAGAAGATTCTTGAACTGGAAGAACTGAAAGAAAATTTGTTGACTGATGTGAAGTACGTGAAAGAATCATATGATGTTTTGAACAAAACATTTGATGGTTTGAACAAGACAAACAAAGAGGTTGATGCTGCTATGACAATGATGAGTTCCACTTTAATGACTAAGCAGAAGGTCATCAATGAGTATATTGAAGACTGTGCTAAGCTGAAGCAGGATTTGGAACTTGAAAAGATTGAGAGTGAATGAATCAAACGTTTGTTGTTGAGTTATACAACATGTGATTATTTGATTGATCGAGTTTATCCTACTATTGCAGGTCTTGAAGCATTTCAAGTTATAAAGACAAAAGATTCGGATACTAGTAAGAAACAAAATGTCAAGTATAACAAGTGTCCGCCCCCGATCTATGAAAGTTATTCTCCCAGAAAGCCAAATGAGGAACGTTTAAATAAGGCTCTCAACATCAAGTTAAATTCTGAAACCATTGATGAGTTACCAGATAACATTGATGTTACATTCACAGCGTCTGACACAGATCATGAGTCCAATTTGTTAAAGAAAGTGGTTGATCAGGTGTTGGATACGGATGAAGAGTCAAAGTCGGAGTCTGTCTGAAAGTTCGAGTTCATCAGAAAAGAGTCCGAGTTCACCGGTTAAACGGGTTTACAATAAAGAATTCCTGTTATCAAAATCCAATTTGAATGACGGACCAATCAAAGTAGTATATACTTTGAATGATTCAGACAAATTATATTCTGATGAGGAATTTCCAATAAGAAGTGTCAAATCTAAAATGATCAAACAGGCTTTCAAATTAACAGAAATTAACATTTCTGAAATAAAAGATTTAAATCTTCATGAAAAACCTAAAAAATACACTTCAAGATTTCAACAGAGATTGAACAAGAAAAAGGGTTACAGTTCTGGTTCAGGTTATCTAAAGAAACCAAACCACAATGGTATTTCAAAAAGCAAGGTCTTGGTTTCATTCCCCAAGAAAATCATAAAAATGAGAAAATGTATAAAACAAAAACAAAATTTGTTGCAGGAGGAAGTTCTGAAGAAGAACAGAAGAAACCATTCTGGAAACAGTCAAATCAAGAGTTTCTTGCTGAGAAGAAAAAGAATATGATGATGAGAACTGAGCAAAGAGTTGAAAGAAGAACGTGTTTCAAATGTCACAAAGTTGGACACATTGCTTGGAATTACCAACAGTTCAATAACACAAAACAGGGAGTTTCTTTTAACTCAAAATTGAAAGAAAAATGTGTTGATAAAAGAAACAACTAATTGAGAAAGCTAAAGTGTTTGAAAATTCGATTTTTGAAACTGGTGATGTTCCAAAACATTTTTACAAAAGAAAAGTCGATTTGAACAAACAGAGATGGGGTGTAAAATCTGATTCAAGTTCTGACAATGAATCTGATTCCATAAAATCAGAGGAGTCGTTTGTTAGGAAAAAGAATGAGAATTCCATTCCAAAGTTGAACGATGAAAACATTCCGCCATTGTCAAAAGAAAATCTGAAATCAAAAGGTTGGTTTGAGATTTCAGGTCAATTCTTCTCTGGTAAAGGAGAATTTGATGCTGAAAAGGTGTTTAATGGAAATGTCAAACATATCTTTGGGAAGATGGTTGATGGGAAGGTTAAAGGTGCAAAAGAATTTTATCAATCGAAAAGTTGGTGGGATAGATGTGTACCAAAATCATCCAAGGTTGGTCAGGCTTGGGTGACTGCATTTTCTAACTAAAATTCTGACTTGCCGGAGCTTCCAGGTTGGTAAGAGTGAAGCAGGAATCGACATCTTTCTTGAAAATGGTTGAGTGGTAAACCTACAAGTGGTAGTTTTTCTTGAAATTGTTATATTTTGTATTTTCATGTGTTTCTGGTTGAAAAAAGTGAACCTACATGTGGTTGAAGAAGGTTTTCACTTACAAATGGTTGATCAAGGTCATTAAGTTGAACTTGATTTAACTCTCATTCAAAATGTATGGAAAACAAAGTGATGATAACCCTGATTTTAAAAAGTGATAAAATCAACAAAACTTATTTTCTGGAAAAACCATTTGATTAAAACAAACTTAAGTGTTTTGAAATCACAATGGGAAAATAGTTTGTTGTAAGGGGGAGTTCTGATTGTTTATACCAAGTGGATGGCGAATTGAAGCAATTCACAACAGTTGTCATTTACTCGTACAGTTTGTTTTCAAATTTCCTTTAAATGATTTTGAATTTTAGGGGGAGTAAGATTTTTCCAGAAAAAATCCAAAAACATTTGAAAATTTGAAAAAGCCAAAGACATGATAAAAAACAAAAACAAAAATGAGTTTTGTAGTGAAAAAGAGGAAATGATAGTACATCAGTGGACATTCACGGCATGCTAAAGAATTGGAAAGTTAAAATGTGATAAACGGTCTCACTGATGATATGCCAGTAGGTTTTTGCACATTTAGTAGATTGTGTCGAGATATAAACCTAAAATTCAAACTTGCTTATATCGTGGGGAACATCTCTTGGATATATGGGTAAGCCCCGAAATCTTGTTTGAATGACCCCTCTTTCTGAGATACTAGGTCTTTATGCTTAGTGATATCTGGGGTATTATCCTGGGACTTCTGATTTTGCGGAAGCAATGGCCTAGTCCCCGTATACTTTACGCTTGCTTGAAATATAGCACCGCCCTCTGCATAAAAAATGATGAAACATTGAAAAATGCTAATCATGTACTGTTGAACAAAAGATTCTCTAAAGGGGACACACCAAAAGTCGAAGCCGTCATCTCTCTGATTTTGCGGAAGCAATAGCCTGAGCTCTCACGGCCCTCGCAATTTAACCCTTTACAGATATCATCTAGGTATACTCACCTGTAAGACTGAATATTGGGATCTGGATACAGGAGTATATTCTGAGGTGGGACACATGAATAAGTTTAAGTCTCTAAAACACTAATCTCGTATCTTGAAACAGTTGAACTTTGTGTGAAAATTTAAGTGGATAAGTATACTGACAATCTAAGTGAATCGTTTAGAACTTAAAATGTTTAAAGCTTAACGGTGTTGGTGATTTGTCTCATAAACTGATATGATCCTCTTACACAAACTCACAAAAAATATTGTTTGTAAATATTTCTTTACTGCATTTCATTATACTCAAAATCCAAAAAGATTTTTGGAGTGTTTTAGCATAAATTTTGAAAAATTCAAAAAGATTTTAGACAACTGATGTTGAAAAGCTGATTTTCAAAATTCTGAGTGCTAAACATGACGAACAGGTTTGGGAGTGTGTGATTAGAAAAATGATATACATACATGTGGTCATCAGAAATTAAAATTGTTATATCAATAATTGATGTCTCGAACTGAATTCATCTAGTGTTTAGCAGAGTTTAAAGTTGAATTTTATATTTGTGAAATTTATTGTTAGGTAGAGATGTGTGCAGGTTAGCTAGATTCCGATACCTGAGCAGGATGTGAACCAGGTCACGATCTTGAAACCTGTGAAAGCCACACGACGATCCCAGCACAATTCAAGGGGGAGTCTGCTAGTAGAACAACATCCGAGGGAGAGAAGAGTTAGTAGATGCAAGAGCCAGAACCAAATCCTGATGATAAGAGAGAGTAGAGGATAAAGACTGAAGATGCTTACTCTGTCAGATACTTTGGAAGAGCCCAAAGACTGATAAAGACTGAAGACGTTGAAGACTTGACACTGAAGACTCGCCAACATCCGAGGGGGAGTCTGTTGGTGCATACGTCTGTCAACTTCGTCTTGTATCGATTCTTGTACTAGAATTGTTAGATCAGGGCACGTTGTACGAAGAAAATAGGTTTTGGGTGTGTTTGGTTAATTTCGCTTGAAAGTGGCAAGTGCACTTTCAAACGAAATCAACATTGGTAATTTCGCTTGAAATGGCCAGTGCCACTTTCAAGCGGAATCACCTCCTCTATAAATAGCCTTCATGCGAAATCATTTGTAAGGTTCATGTTTCCAGTACAAAAGTGTTGCCGACGTGTCTACAGATCTGTAAATTTGTTATAATCAATTTACAAGACAATTAAGTGTGAAACAAGCTGTTTTCCAAGTCAATTCATTTGTTTCCGCCTCTTGAATTGATTAGAACTCTTCTGATCGACTCGTTTGGGTCACAGAACGATCCCATAACCTTTACAAGAAAAATAATTAAAGGTTATTCTGAAAACAACATAAAAAAGGATCTAGTATATTTTCAATTAAGACACATGGTCACATCATTCTTCAAGTTTTAAGAAAGTAGTCGATGATGATAACTGTTTGAGACCACTTCCTTGTTAATTGATTGCAACAATGAGGAGACATGTACACATAGGTTTTGAAAGTCCTGTCATAGACTTTGTTACCATGTGATGACACTGGAAAACTTGCCTAGTCCTTTTTTGAGTTAAATCACTGGTGACACTACTGTTACCTGAACTTACCTGAATTAATAAATGCACACAGCTGCTTGATAACCATTGTTTACCCAATTTTTGGACTCTTAAGTGTTTTATATTTATACTCTTTTCTCTTGACTTCAAAAGTTTTGAGATAAACACACTTTTGAGTTTTTTTTACCCTTCCCATACATAAGTAATGAAATACTCACAGGGAGGTTTTTATTGAAAGAATACTTAATCCAAAATCATTTTGTAGCAATGTTTTGAGAGATCTGACAACTTTTGTACATGCGTATATCAATTCTCACATTACATATGATTAGGACTATTTTCACACCTGATTTTCCTAATGTATTATTAACACAATTGATTTTGGTCCTTTTGAAGGATTCTCAATCTGTCTTTCAATACATTAGATCTAAATGACTAAAGTTTTAATTTCCCTCTTTTTATGTAAACAAAAACACTAATGTTGTTATGAACATAGGTTTTTGTCGACCTGAGGTACATACTTTAGCTGCAAACATGATGGATACAACATAAAACTTCATAACAACAATTGAAATCAATTTCGTAAAGAAGATAATTATACCATAGTTAACAGATATATTTTCAGATCTGAAACCTATAGGTGATTTATGTATGACATCACTTGTTGTATGAATTTTGTGTGTCGTATGACATCTTGGTTGTTTTACAGAGCTTTTGAATAGTCACTTTGAACATGATTTCTTGTTACTATGTTTTTCAACTAAATACAATCAACCTTAGTATCAATGAATTTTGATCTGAACTGTTATGTCAAATTGACTGTTAGATCGAATTTGACTGTCCAAGCTCTGATACCAATTGTTAGGATCGGAGGCTCTCATGATTGTGTTTGTTTGTGATAAATGAACAATTAATAAACACGATTCAATGATTTATGCAGTAGAAATGAAAAACAAACTTTGTAAACACAATCCAAGAGGAAAATAGTTTTGATAAACACATGCTTTGCGTTGAATCGAATGATTACAATACAAATCAAAAGGTTATAAAGCAAGCTTACAAGCTAAACTCCCCCCCCCCCCCCCGCCTGATACTCCATGGTTGATTGCACAAGATGAAAGGATTGGACTAGAGGAGAAGAACTCACTCAGTCAATCAAATGAAACAGTACTGGGTACTGTTCCATTTATAGGCACAGTCAAACCACTGAAGCATCTTTGCTGACATCACCATGAAGGCGACGTTTAACAAACTAACAAACTCTAACTATTGATATAATACAGACACTGCTTATGCTAACCACTAACTACAATATATAACATAAAAGAAGTTAAACAACTGCTGAAACCTTCCACTGATGTGAACCCAGCAGTACTTGTTGTAACCCAGCAGTGCTTGACCCATATCAGTAGATTGAACAGCAGGGCTTTGTACTTCATCAGACTTTAGTGTGATCAGCAGTAGTAAGTCAGCAGTTGTACAAATCAGTGGATTGGAGGTCATCAGATGTTTCAAATCACTTTCAAGGGGAAAGTCTAGTGCAAACTACTGTTTATTGTGAATCCACTATAGTGACCTGGTTTTGGCTTTGCATCATCTGTTCCTCTGGTAGGGTTCAATCCCAACACGCAATCTCTCAGCTTGTCTTCTAGCGTTTGAATCGTTCGTTGGGTGAAATGCAGTACTCAGATTCAACTGAGAACCAAAGGCTTCTTGAAAGGATTGCCAAATCCTTGACATGAATCTTCCGTCTCTATCAGAAATGATTGAGAGAGGCACTCCATGCCGTGCAACTATCTCTCTCAGGTACAGCTCAGCAAGCTTACCGGTGTTATCTTTCTCTCTAATCGGTAAAAAGTGTGCAGATTTCGTCAGACGGTCTACGATCACCCAAATCGTATCATGACCTCTGGGCGTCTTAGGTAACTTCGTTTTAAAATCCATTGAAATATGTTCCCATTTCCACAGGGGTATTTTGGGTTGCTACAGAAGACCTGAAGGCTTCTGACATTCAGCCTTTACCTTGGCACAAGTCAAATAATTACCAACATACGTTGCAACATCACCCTTTAATCTTGGCCACCAATAGAATTCCTTCAAGTCCTGGTACATCTTATCCGATCCTGGATGGATCGAGTACCTTGATTTGTGCGCTTCATCGAAAATAACGTCTCCAAGACCACCAAAGAGGGGAACCCAAATTCTTCCCAAGAAACACAATGTTCCATCCTCCATGGGTATCAACTGTTTCTCCATCCCACGGAGATATTCATTCACAAGATTTTCCTTCTTAAGAGCTTCTCTCTGCGCGGCACGAATGCGCAACAAGAGGTCTGTCTGAATGATCATTTCCAAAGCCCTAACCCTTATCGGCTTGATCTTTCTTTTCGACTTAAGGCGTCTGCTACCACATTTGCCTTCCTTGGGTGGTACTTGATTTCACAATCATAGTCGTTTAACAACTCAACCCATCGTCTCAGTCTCATGTTAACCTATTTCTGGTCAAATATGTACTGCAAGCTTTTGTGATCAGTGAAGATCGTGCATCGGGTGCCATACAAATAATGTCGCTAGATCTTTAATGCAAACACCACTGCACCTAATTCCAAATCATGCGTGGTGTAATTTCTCTCGTGAACCTTTAATTGGCGCGAAGCGTAGGCTATAACTTTCTGTCGCTGCATCAGCACGCAGCCTAAACCTTGACGTGAGGCGTCACAATATACCACGAAGTCATCAGTGCCATCGGGTAGGGACAAGATGGGTGCATCGCAAAGCTTGTTCTTTAACAACCGGAATGCTTCTTCTTGCTTATCTCCCCATTCGTATTTCTTATCCTTCTGGGTGAGGGAGGTTAAAGGTTCAGCAATTTTCAAAAAATCCTCAATAAATCTGCGGTAATAACCAGCCAAACCTAGGAACTGACGGATCTCGGTTGGCATCTTCGGAGTCTCCCAATTCTTGATCGCCTCGATCTTTGTGGGATCCACGTGAATTCCATCTCCATTAACCACATGACCAAGAAACTGAACATCGCGCAACCAAAATTCGCACTTCGAGAACTTTGCGTACAATTTCTCTTTCTTAAGCAGCTCTAAAATAGCTCTTAGGTGTTGTTCGTGTGTTTCCTTCGTCTTCGAGTAGATCAAAATATCGTCAATAAACACAATCACAAACTTATTGAGGTACGGCTTGCAAACTCTATTCATCAAATCCATGAATACTGCTGGCACGTTTGTAAACCCAAACGGCATAACCAGGAACTCGTAATGTCCATATCGAGTCCTAAAGGCCGTCTTTGGAATACTCTCCTCTTGAATTCTCAACTGGTGATAACCTGATCGAAGATCGATCTTGGAGTAGAAACTCGAACCTTGTAGTTGATCAAACAGGTCATCAATCCTTGGCAAAGGATATCTATTCTTGATAGTCAACTTGTTTAGCTCTCGGTAGTCGATATACATCCAGAAACTACCGTCCTTCTTCTTGACGAACAACACTGGAGCTCCCCAAGGCGAGAAGCTTGGTCTGATAAATCCCCTGTCTAACAACTCCTGAAGCTATGTTGACAGCTCTTGCATCTCAGACAGCGCAAGTCGATAAGGTGCCTTGGCTACAGGCGCGGCGCCTGGAACCAAGCCAATGTAGAACTCGACTTGTCGCTGTGGCGGAAATCCTGGCAAGTCTTCAGGGAAGACTTCAGGATATTCCTTCACAACTGGGATATCTTCTAACTTCGGCTCAACGGCTTCCTTGTCCACAATGTGTGCCAAAAAGGCAACACATCCTTTCTGCAAACATCTTCGGGCTTTCAAACAACTGATGATCCTTAGGGGTGTATCGTGCTTCTCTCCATGCACTACAATTGTTTCTCCATTCGCCATCGGAATGCGAATGATCTTCTCGTGACATACGATCTCTGCTCGGTTGCTCGACAACTAATCCATGCCAACTACCACATCGAAGCTTCCCAACTCGACTGGCAGAAGATCAAGCATAAACTCATGTTCTCCCAGTTCTATCACGCAACCGCTAACCACTTCATTCGCTTCTACTAGCTCTCCGTTAGCTAGCTCGATCGAGTACGGAATATCTTGCTTACTAGCTACTAACCCAAGCATTTTCTTAAACTCTAGTGATACAAAGCTATAATCGGCACCAGTATCAAATAGTACAGATGTAAAGCGTTGATTGATAGGGAACGTACCCGTGACTACATTTGGATCCTGGCGAGCTTCCCTCGCTCCGATGTTGAAAACCCTTCCCTGAGCTTGATTGAGCTTTGGGCACTCTCTCTTGAAATGCCCAACGTCTCCACAGTTAAAGCACCCTGGTCCCCAACCATTTCCATTCCCATTACCACCTTGATTGTTGTTTGCTCCACGATTCCCCATACCAGCTTGATTCCCAAAACCACCACGATTCCCATTACCGCCATTTCCTCCTTGAGGGCGGTTTCCATACCCATTTCCACAACGGTTATTGTTTCTATTGCCATAACCTTTCTGACCACCATGACCAGTACCGGCCCAGCACGTCTCCTTTGAATGTCCATTCTTTCCACAAGACTCACACTTTCTAACCCTGCATTGGCCGGCATGATGGTACTGGCACACCTCACATTTGGGCAGAGTGCCCATATACCCTTTTCCCTTGTTTTCAATGCCAGTCTTGGCTTCAGCTGGTGGGTTCACATCCTTCTTGTTGATGCATTCATCTGTCGTCTTCGTCTTGTATCGAGTCTCGGTTCGGTGCGGAGCTAATCAAGACATGATGTCATGATGACATCATCTAGATGACATCATTGATGACATCACATCATAAAAGGACAAACGTGAATGTGCATGAATCTTGAAATCAGATATTTTATTTGATTTGTCGGTTTCGCTTGGACATACATTTCACGTGGATTTCGCTTCAAGCAAAGTATGAGGATTTCGCTTCAGTAGATGATGTATAGATTGAAGCGAAATCAAGGTCTCTATATATAGGTATTATGTCTTGTCATTTGTAATAGTTCGATTGATTCTTCCGGTTAGCCACGAAGTGCTGCCGAAGTGTTGTTAGGTCTGTAATAGCATTTGTTATCAATACAACAACAGTTTAAAGTGATATCTCGCTGAATTGACCTCGGTTTCTTTGTTTCCGCCTCTGAAATCGAGATAAACTCTTCTGAACGACTCGTTCGGGTCCGCAAACGATCCTACAATTGGTATCAGAGCTCAGGAGGAAGAGTTCATACCAATTCAGCCACGATTTCTGTTTCTACACCTTTCTTTTTCAAAAGTTAAAATTTTTTACGGTTAAAATCGGCTTAAATTCTCATATAATGTGCGTAATCATGATTTAACAATTCCTGGAAAGTTTCAGAACCTAAATCGAATTAAAAACTGATTAAAATCATGAGATCGCTTGAAAGGTGTTCGACATATGCTGATGTCATCTGTGATTTCGCTTGAATATTGTGTGTTAATTGTCGATTTCGCTTGAAGAACTAAGGTGTCGCTTGAAATATTTTGTTTTAGCTTGAATTGTTGTTGAAGCGAAATAGATATATTAAGAATTCGCTTGAATATAATATCATTTAGTTTGCTTGAAATCATTTTCACCGATTGATTCTGACACACCGCTTGAACATATTTTGAGAAATGAAATCATGAGGATGTATCAGATTGTCATGTGATCACATTTAAAGTGTCAGCCATGTGATGTACGCATGTGAAGTAATGTTGTCACCGACCCATGTGAAGATTTGACTGCCGAATAGTTTGTTAGTTCATGCGCATGTGTATTGACATTGATAAGTCCATCACGTGAATTTTAAAAAATTGTCAGAATACATGTGATTGTTGTTGGTTGTTATGTTTTGCTTTGAAACTGAAGATTGCATGTGAATATATTGAGTCATAAAAAATTGTCAGTAAAAGAATTGATAAGTAGTAGGTCACGTTCTGTCAGTTCTTGATTAAATCAAATTGCATGAAATTCATATTTGATAAATGTGTAAGTTGTCAGTCTTTGCATGTGATGAGATAATTGTTGTCGACTGTTTTGTTTAGTCAGAATCTATGTGCTGTGTCTGTACCATTTAATGTTTGTAGGTGATGATGGTTATCTAGTAGAGAGTTAATCCTTTCAATATTATGCCATCACCTGAATACATTGATTCAATTTAGAATATGATAGGTCAAAAGGGAGGTCCAATCAAAATGAAATGCATGTTGTCAGTTTACTGTTATTGTTTCATGACATACATGTGATAAAGCTTGTTGTTGTCGGCCACTGTTCAAATTGTGATTTGTGTTGGATTGTATCATTATCGCATGTGATTTAGTGGATTTAGTGGCCTAATCAATTTTAATTTGTTTCATCAGTGTTGGACTATTGTTTGTGTCAGCCCACTAGTTGATCGGCCCATGTGATCTATTAATATTGTCGGATTAGTGTTTGTTTTGATAAAATTTAAAAATTGTTGGGCATGATCATAGATTGAATATTGACTTCGTATTATTTTACATGAGATATGATTGTTTAGTATGATAATCGATTAATATAGTAATACATTTGTCGTTCTTTTAGTGTGTTTTGAAATAGTTTGTGACATATTAGTTTACATGCGTTAGTTGATTGAGTCGTGTGCAAGTTTAGTTCAAATCGTTTGAACAGAATCTACAGGTCGCGTGGTTTGTATCTTGGTGTTTTTGTCCGATTTGGAGTTTGTGTCGATTTGCACGGTTCTATCAGTACGTTTGATCAGTCAAGTCGTTTTTGTGTGATCAAGTCGCGTATTAAAGTCATCGACTCGCTTGAAAGTTTTGTACAGTTTGGAGGTCAAAAGTTTCAAGGGTCAAGTCGATCGAATTCAATCCAGGTCACATCAGTCTGCACAGTTGGTCAACATTCAGTCTGCACAGAAAATTCACAAGTTCGAGTACCAGTTTTATTCAGTTAATTGATAAACGGTTAAACTAATTGTGGTTTGTTTGTTTTGTTGTTAGGTAATCGAAAAGTATTTTACAAGGCGATACAGCTCATTTGAAAATCCGAAACATGGAGAACGAGTTCTACAATGCTTTTGCTAGTCCAGTTACAGTCACTCAGAGTGCTTTGCATGAAAATGAAACCGGGACGTCTCAAAAACCACCAAAACTCATGGATATTGATGATTACAATGGATGGTCTGAAAGGTTTGGAAATTGGGTTGAGGCATATCACTTGGATGCGTGGGAACACACTGAAGAGCGGTATGTTAAGCCCACAAAGAACGATGTTGTGAATGGTACTCCGTTAACACTTAGAGAAATGAGTACTGTAGATAAAAAGAAATATCGAGATGAGAAATTGATGGTGAGTCTGCTTCAGCAAGCGATAAAAGAAGATATTTTGATACTGCTTCAACATGATGGAACTGCATATTCGATATGGACAGAGTTGGAAGCAAAGTTTACTGGAAGTGACGATATGCTCAGGAATAAGATGTCTCTCATGAAAAAAGAATTTGACTTATTTCGGGGATTGAAAAATGAGAGTGTCAAGCAATTAATTGATAGATATTGTAACTTGGTGAGAAATATGACAAAACTTGGTGTTAAGAAAGATACTGATGAATTGGTTGAAAAACTTGCAGATGCGCTACCATATGAAACATGGGGAACATTTCTGATGATGCTGCGGTCAAACAAAACAGATTATAAGAAAATGACACTGGGAGATTTTATCAAGCATCTGGAAGCTCAGGAGATGGAACAGAGGAAGATTGCTAGGATGAAGAATTATGATGGAGAACAAGATATCAGTTTGTATTACAAAGGTGGTGTCAACGAAAAATCATTTTTTTCTCCAAAAATAGAAACTGCTTACAGTGTGAAAGATTCTTCTGAAAAGAAATCATCCCAGGGATCAAGCAGCACAAGATTTTCATCATTCGATCCAAACATTTCAGCAACAAAGAACGGAAGAAAACTTCAGTGCAATACTGTTCTAAGTCTTGAAAATGATCAAGATTATACTGAAGAGGTTGCTAAAAATCAAATGTCTTTGTTGGGAATGGTGTTAGAGTCCTATAGTAGTTTTGTGGCAGGAAAGATCGGTAATCCAATGCTCACGAAAGAGGATTACGATCAAATCGATGCTGAGGAAATGGAATTGATGGATATTAAATGGTGCATGGCCAGTGTAATGAGAAGAGCTGAGAAGTTTAAACAAATCACGGGGAGAAATGACTTTCTTGATGCAAGTGTTTCAAACTTAGGATTTGATAAGTCCAAAGTTACATGTTTTCGTTGCAGGGAAAAGGGGCATTTCAAGAGAGAATGCAAAAATCGTGAAGCTACTGGAGCTCAGAATCCTTTTGGAAACAACGATTATCACAAAAAGGCAATTTATCATCAAATCACACCACCAGCACTGCATCAGGCACAAACTGCACATGGAATGATGCAGATTAAAGACTCAAAGAAAGCTTGTCTGGGAAATGATGGTGGATTCAGTTGGGATAAATATGTTCCAATAAACAGCAAAGGGTATTTGGCAGAACAAGATGATGAAAAACTGGCTGATGGTTTCAATTGGAACAATTTTTGTCCAGATCAAGAATTTATGGCCAAAGAGATTTCTAAAGACACTTCAAATGTTAATGCTTTCTTTGCTAATGCTTATGATTTGAAATGCGCAGAAAGATGCAGAAAAGTCATGGAAGCAGCTGAAGAAAGACGAAGGAAGAACAAAGAAGAGGAAGAAGAAGAAGAGAGATTGAAGAACGAAGCGAAAGCTGAGAAAAGAAGAAGAGCTGAGTTTTTACAATCAAACACAAGTGTCAAAGAAGTTCCAGAATATGAAGTGAAGATTAATGAAGAACGAGTTGAAGTTTCTGAAAAGTGCATGAACTGTGATTCGTTAATCAAACAAAACAATGAGTTATTGCACAATATTCACAAGTTGAAAGAATCGTATGACACAATGAACAGAGAAATTAACAAATATACTGATTCGAGTGGTGAACAAGCAATGGCAATGAATACTTTGAAAGTAGCATATCTTAGACAGCTGGATGATGCTAACTTTTATATCAAGAAATGTGCTGATTTAGAGTTGGAGCTGGCAACACAGAAGATAGAGACTGAGAAAATTAAAAGGTTATTAAACAGTTACTCATGTTCTTCTTTTGTTGTTGACAGGATTTATCCAGTAGTGGAGAATTTGAAGACATTTGAAGAAATGAAAATGTCTGAAGAAAAGAAATCTGTGACAAAAGATGAAGTGAAGACTTCTGGTAAGAAACCAAGTGTGGTCTACACTAGATGTCCGCCCCCAGTCGAAAATGGATTTTTACCTCGAAATCCAAATTCAGAAAGAGTCGAAAAGGCAATGAACTTACAATGGGAGTCTGGGCCGTCGGATAACTTGCCAGAAAATATTGATGTCACGTACACGTCGTCCGATACTGATCATGAGTCAAAATTGATAAAAAGTGTGGTCGATCAGGTGTTAGACAAAGATGACATAGAGGAGTCAAAACCAGAGTCCAAATCCAAGTCAAAGTCTGAGTCCGATACATCAAAATCAACAGTCAGAAAGGACAAACGGGTTTATGATAAAAAGTTTTTGATATCAAAATCTAATTTGAATGATGAATCATTTAAAGTGGCATATACTTTGAAAGATTCTGACAAATTATATTCTGATGAAGATTTTCCAATAAGAGGTGTTAAAACTGAAATGATTAAAAAGGTTTTCAAACTAACAGAAATCAATATTTGTGAAATAAAAGATGAAAATCTTCATGTAAAACCTAATCCTTACACCTCAAGAGTTCAACAACGTTTAAACAAGAAAATGGGTTACAATTGTGGTTATAGTTTCCAAAAGAAACCAAACCATAATCGTAATTTCAAAAAGAAAGGTCTTGGTTTTATACCACCGAAAAATTATAAAAATGAGGAAATCTATAAACCAAAAACTGATTTTGTTTCAGGAACAAGTCAAGAGAAAGAACAAAAGAGTTCATTCTGGAAGGAGACAAATCAAGAATTCCTTGCCAAGAAGCAAGTAGAGCTGAAGAAAAATGCTGTTCCAAAGAAGATTGAAAAGAGAACCTGTTTTCAGTGTAAAACTGTTGGTCATGTTGCTAGGGACTGTCCGAAGACATTCAAACCAAAACAGGAAATTTCTGGTAAACTAAAAGAGAAAGTGATTGAGAAAACTGAACTAACAACCAAAAAGTTCACAGGCTTTGAAAATTCGACCTTTGAGATTGGTGAATGTTCAAAGAATGTGGTTAAAAGAAAAGAAAATCTGATAAATCAAAAATGGGTTGTTAAGGGTTCAAGAAACAGTTCTGGTGATGATTCTGATTCCACAAAATCAGAGGAGCCACATATTGAGAAAAAGATTGAGAAATCAGTTTTGAATGTGAATGATGAAAATTTTCCAACTTTGAGTGCTGAAAATTTTAAAAAGAGAGTTGGGAAAGTTGAAATTTCAAATCAATTTTATTCTGACAAGAAGAAATTTGATGTTGATAAAGCTTTCAACGGAACTGTGAAACACATTTTTGGCAAAATGATCAATGGTAAGGTCAAAGGTGTTAAAGAATTTTATGCTGCCAAAAGAGGAGGTCACAGGTTAGTTGAAAGAAAAGATGATGAAGAGATTGTTACACCCAAGGAAGGTCAGGCTTGGGTGGATATATTTTTCAAAGAGTAAAAATCTGACTTGCCGGAGATCCCAAGTTGGTAATCGTGGATCATGAATCGGCATCTTTCATTGTTTTTATCATGTTTGTATAATGTGTTTTTGAGAAGTTTTGCAGGACTTGCCGGAACTCCCAGGTATGTAATCGAGGAGTAGGAATCGGCACCTTGAAAATTCAATCAAAAGATGGAAAATTGGTTGAAAAACAGGTTTGAGTTGTATGTTTGTGATGGTTACAAGTGGTAAATCAGGGATATTAAGTTGTATCTGATTTTCTACAAATGGTTGATAGATAATGTAATGAACCAAACCCCAATTTTACAAGTGATAAAATCAACAAAACTTATTATCCGGAAAAACCATTTGATTAAAACAAACTTAAGTGTTTTGAAATCGATGGGAAAATAGTTTGTTGTGAGGGGGAGTTCTGATTGTTTATGCCAAGTGGATGGCAAATTGAGGCAATTCGATATCAGTTGTCACGTTGTTGTAAAGTTTGTTTTCAAATTTCCTAAAATGTATTTGCATTTTAGGGGGAGTAAAATTTAGAAAATCCAAAAACATTTGAAAATTTGAAAAAGTCAAAAACATGATAAAATGAAAAATGAGTTTTTGTTGCATAAAAGAGGAAATGATAGTACATCAGTGGACGATCACAACATGCTAAAGATTTGGTAAGATAAAAAAGTGATAAACGGTTTCACTGATGATGTGCCAGTAGGTTTTTGCACATTTAGTAGATTGTGACGAGATATAAACCTAAATTTCAAACTTGCTTATTCTGTGGGTTAACAACTTCTTGGATATATAGGTAACCCCTGAAATCTTGTTTGAAAGGTCCCTTATTCTGAGATACTAGGTCTTTATGCTCAGTGATATCTGGGGTATTATCCAGGGACTTCTGATTTTGCGGAAGCAATGGCCTAGTCCCCGGAGAATACTTTCTGCTTGCTTGAAATATAGCACCACCCTCAGCTAAAAAATGATGAAACATTGAAAAATGCTAATCATGGCTGTTGTAATTCAAAAGATCCTCTAAAGGGGACACACCTAAAAGTCAACTAGGCTCTCTTCTGAACGGAAGTTCTGACCTGAGCTATCACGGTTGCATAATTTATTCCCCTGACAGATATCATATGTGGTATACTCACCTGTAAGACTGAATATTGGGATCTGGATACGGGAGTATATTCAAGTAGTGGGACACACGGATAAGTTCAAGTGCTTAAAACATTAATCTCGTATCTCGGATCAATTGAACTTTGTGTGAAAATTTAAGTGGACAAATATACTGACAATCTAAGTGAATCGTTTAGAACTTAAAATGAAATGAAGCTTAACGGTGTTGGTGATATGTCTCAGAAACTGATATGATCCTCTTGCACGAACTCACAAAAAATATTGTTTGTAAATATTTCATTTTCTGCATTTCTATTTCAGTCAAAAATCCAAAAAGATTTTAGTGTGTTTTAGCATAAATTTTGAAAAATGTAAAAAGATTTTTGACAACTGGTGTTGGAGAGCTAATTTTCAAAATTCCAAGTGCTAAACATGATGAATAAATGGTTTGGGTGAAAGTGTTTGAAGAATGTTGAAATGAAAGGAAAAAATGTTTTGAAATATAAATGTTATTCCTGCAAGTGGTAAATTAGTCTTGAAAATCTTATCTACAAAATGGTTATCAGAAAATTTATTTTTGGGTAGAGTTTTTGCAGGTTAGCCAGGTTCCGAAACCTGAGTTTGATAGAGTGCCAGATTACGATCTAAGAACCTGTGGAAAGTGAATTCCAGACTACGATCCCAGCAGATTGAGAGGGGGAGTCTGAAGACACCATGATATTCAACATTTGAGAGAGAGGACTTTGTTGATGTTGAAGATAGAGATTGAGGATTCTTGCAATGACAAATACTTCAGAGAAAGATCAAAGACTGATAAAGACTGAAGATTGTGAAGACTCGACACTTAAGACTCGTCAACATCTGAGGGGGAGTCTGTTGATGCATTCATCTGTCGTCTTCGTCTTGTATCGAGTCTCGGTTCGGTGCGGAGCTAATCAAGACATGATGTCATGATGACATCATCTAGATGACATCATTGATGACATCACATCATAAAAGGACAAACGTGAATGTGCATGAATCTTGAAATCAGATATTTTATTTGATTTGTCGGTTTCGCTTGGACATACATTTCACGTGGATTTCGCTTCAAGCAAAGTATGAGGATTTCGCTTCAGTAGATGATGTATAGATTGAAGCGAAATCAAGGTCTCTATATATAGGTATTATGTCTTGTCATTTGTAATAGTTCGATTGATTCTTCCGGTTAGCCACGAAGTGCTGCCGAAGTGTTGTTAGGTCTGTAATAGCATTTGTTATCAATACAACAACAGTTTAAAGTGATATCTCGCTGAATTGACCTCGGTTTCTTTGTTTCCGCCTCTGAAATCGAGATAAACTCTTCTGAACGACTCGTTCGGGTCCGCAAACGATCCTACACTTCTTCTTGTTAGCACTGCTGGTACCCTTTTTAAATTTGAGAACTTCCTTTTGTTCTCACCCGATGACTCAACGTGAGTCTTTATCTTCTTCTGGTCAGAGATCGAAAACTTGTTTAACCTGATTGCCTCTTCAGTTAGCGCTACGCTCAGATCAATAGCTTTGGTGATCATAGCAGGCTTTGATGTTGTCACCATACTCATAATCTGAGGTGCCAACCCCCAAATGAAACGCTCGAAGTGCGTTTGAATTCCGGATTAACCATGGATGGTACAACGCGAGATAGGTTGTGAAATCTCTGCACATACTCCGCAATCTTTGGGCCATCCATCTTGAGGTTCCAAAACTCTGTTTCCAGTTTTTGAATTTCAGCCCTGGAGCTCATTCCAAGTCAAAGCGTATGTTGCTGCCTCTCCCAGAGTTTGAACTTGGAGATTCCACCATGAGAGTGCTCTGTCTAAGAACAATCCGAAGATGTATGCGACTTGATGTTCCGGCGCACATTTACTCATTTTTATCACAGAATCGATCTTCTCCGTCCATCTAACAAAGGCCACAGCACCCCCGGCGCCGTCGAAATTCAGAGGTTTAAAGTCTAAGAACTGCTTATAGGTACAGCCTGTACAAGTAACATCATTCACAGAAAGCATTAGCGAACGCACATGGAATATCCAAATGTAACATAATGTGTCTCAAATGATTTAGACATTACCATGAGGTGGGTTACTTCCCGACGTACCCCCGCTAGTTTCAGCGCGTGAGGCCTCGTGCTGTGCTATCGCTTGTGAAATTCGTTCTTGTAATTCGGCCTCGGTAGTGGCCAGACGAGTTTCCCTTCGTGGTGGCATCTTCTATAAGAAGATTGTATTGGTCAGGTCATAATAAGTATAGTAAGTACATGTCATGCACATGTAATAGCATTTGTCCACACAAGTAAGCATATAATATCACATTCATTTCACCAATGAACAAATCAATGCATATAATGAGAATATTGCGATTGAGCTTTCATATATCAATTACCACAAGTACAGTTTTACAAGTTCATCAAATATATCAAGTCACTACAAAAGGGACTATAGGGTCACATCACCCACGTCCAAAATATCCATCATACTACAACAGTCATATAAACAAAAAGTGGTTTTCAAAAGGTCTTCGTAAGCTGCCTCAATAGCGACACTCTCACCAAAAGTAAGGTATCTGCATAAGACCAAAAACCAACTACGCTGATGGTGGAGGAGGAGGAGGTGGAGGAACGAAAAGTAAACTGCGCACGTGCGCTAACTCCTCCTCGAGAGCATGAACGCGGCACAACTGGTAACTAACCTGCTGCTCCATAGTAAGAAAACGAATGTCAAAATCTGGGTACGGCAGAAGAGGAGCTGGTGGAGTCGCGAATGGTGACTGACATGTACAGGGTGGAGGACGTGGTCTCCTCTCTAACTCCATGATTCTCCGACATAACATCTCCTGCTGAAGGTGTAACGATAAAAGCAAATCATCCCTCGTGTAACCAATGTAGAGGGAGGGATGGTATGGATCAGAAACATGCATCGTGTTTGGTGAAAACCAAATCAGTGGCTCGCCTGATGGTGCAGAAGCAAAAGGAGCAGTGTGTGTAAACTGTGGCATGAAAGGAAGAGCTGCTGACACAGGAGGAATATGACTGGGCTGCTGACTCGATGGACCTTCCCCTGGACGGGGTGGGGTGATATCCTATAAGAACGTGATCGGCGGATCAGTGCGGTGAATATCAGACACATGTGGGTGAAACGGGGCAATTTCAGCTGGTGCATGTGAAGATACAGGTAGGTGAGGGGGAGTAACAGGCTCAACAAAATGGGGTAAGTTGTCATCATCCTCTATCCACCCATTGCGGGTGAATGCATAACGGGGATCTATCTAGGCAGCAAAAGGAGCATGGTCAACAGGTACAGGGATCGGGTCAGGTAAAGGTGGTGCAACAACGGGTATCCCAACGGGTACAGCGTCATGCTCAGGTGGAGGATCATGAGCAGGCATAGGCTCGGGTGCAAGTATAGGCTCAGGAGCTAGTATAGGCTCAGGGTCAGCTGGTGCCAGCTCAAGATCAGCGGGTAACGGCTTGAGATCAGCGGGCGCATCAAAATGCTGATCATCAGGAATAAAGTCAATCTCATGCTCAAGATCAAACTCATCATCAAACTCAAAGTCCTGTGGTGGAGCAGGTGTGGCAGACATAGCTGTGTCGGAATCAGAATCGGTGGGATAACGCTGTAATCCCAATGCATGTAAAGTTGTGGACGACACAGACTCGAATGAATCAGGACCAGAATGGTCAGAAGAAATCTCAACAACAAGAATATCAACAAGTGGAGCAACAATAGCATCACCGGCTGGAACTCCATTACCCTGAACAGCATCGGGGGGACCGTCAATGAAAAGATCGATATTGTCATCAGCCATGTCATCAAGAGGCAAATCCTCGAGAGGAAATGCAGCAAGGGGCAAAGGATCGGGGATCAGAAAAAGAAGTGGATCCTCAACAGGAAAACCATCAGCTAGTGGTACATCATCGCCAAAATCTGGCAAAGCAAAAGGCTGAAAGTCATCATCATCGCTACTCTCAGTGTCAGAAGTGAAAACCTCAGGGTCTGTGGCTATCTCATCGTCTGAAACTATGGCCATAGGGTCTACGGTATCTGATACTCCACTATCAGAAGAGGACATGGTGTCTGAAATCAAAACAACCACAACATATGCACATATATCAACAATCATCAAATAAGCATGCGAGCAATAATAATGTAAGCATCTAATCATCCTAGTCTTCCCAGACAACCCACTTAGTCTCTCGGACTAAACCTCCCAGTCTCTCAGACTGAACTACTTAGTCTCTCAGACTAAACTCCTCAGTTTCTTAAACTGTCCCAACTAGTCTCTCAGACTAACCACCCAGTCTCTCAGACCGAACTACCCAGTCTCTCAGACTAAATTTCTCAGATTAAACTCCCAGTCTCTCAGACTAAATCATAAACATAAATTTTGAAATGTGTTTCGTGGCTTTTGTTTGTAAAAATGTGTCTCCTGGATCTGGACGTTTTGTGTATGCAATGAAAACATGTTGTAAAAACATTTTCGTGAGAGCCCTAATGATCGTAGTCTAGACTCGAGAAAGAATCCTAGTTCGCTACGACCGAAGCTATGATACCAAGCTGTCACACCCTGACTTTTGCAGAAGCGTGGTTAATGGTGTGACTTTCTTAATACCATATCATTCAATCATAACAACGCTATATGATAAAACCATAAGATGTTCATCCATAAATTAAGTTTGAAAATAACACAACATACTTGTCCGGAATGTGGACACCAAGTTGTATGTTACAACCACAACATGTTTGAATGAGTTCACAAAGACTCAACAAAAGACCTTAAATAAAGCTGAGCTTAAGGACATGTATCCCGTCCAAGAATAAGATACATCTCCTAAACCCTACGACCACGGATGACATCCTTTATTTATGACGCAGCTTGAAAACATGCACACACCTGCAAGATCCGCTTAGTTCCCGGAAATACATGTAATTTGAAAACATCAACAAAAGTTGAGCGAGTTCATGTGTTTCTGTATGAATAAACCTTTAAAGTATGTCTGTATGTATGTATGTATGTATGTATGTATGTATGTATGTCCCTGGTATGTAGCAATAAGGAAAAACAGATCACCAATGGTTTGCAAGGCCAATGGTATGTGTGAAATGGTGCAGGAAAACTCAAACCTAGCGGATTTTGCCACGGCTTCAGTATGTGGACATAGTCACCACATGGGCCACCCTGGTCCTCATGGGTGTGGGCTCGCTACACCCAAATAGATCTATCACTCATGTCCCTCGGTCCTACGACGAGGATTAATGGCCTTAAGTGTTATACCCACCTTTCACATGATCAAGCAATAACCCTCCTTAGCTAACCATACCATGTATAAAACGTTTGTAAACAATTGTAACATGTATTTCACCCCCGAAGTTATAAAACTGAAAAACAGTAAAAGTAAAGGGGGACATGACCTCACAGTATCGCGTCTTCAGAATCGTAACTCAAATCTCCTCAGCAAACACGACTACCTACAATGTGCTAACGTCTATTAGACGAACGGGTCGTTCCTTGTCTTAGTATTAATGTTTTTGAGTTACGTTTCTTTTAAGTATTCAATATTATTCCAAGTTATAGTTACTTGTTAAAATAATAATTATTTTAACTTAGATTATATTTTTAGATCTTGGAATAATCGTTAAACAATATTTTGTAATAATACTTCTCAAGTATTTAAATCTGTATTTCCTTCCCAAGGATGGGGGTATCTTATACATGTATTCGTATTCTTGTATTTGTTGTTCCAAAATAATATATTTCAAGTCTTACTTAGAAAATATATTTAAACTTATTTTGTCCAAAAATAATGTATTTCCAGAAAATATATATTTTTCCCAAAAACCATATATCTTCCAAATATACCAAGAAAATATATTCCCAAAAATAATATATTTTCTCCTTGTCGAAATTATGGTATACCTTGTAATAATAATAAAAATCATATTCTCATTTCTTTCGTATTCCAAAATAATATTTACCAAAAATATATTTATAACGGTATTTTCCGGAATATTTTGTAAGTTACGTTCTATCGTTCGGTTCCACAATATTATGTGTGTAATTTATATATTTATTCCTTACGATTTTTGGTAATATTCTGGATTGTAAATTCTTGGTATTTTGTTAAGTTATATTATTTTAACCCTAAAATAATATAACTAATACACAAAGTATACAAATAATCACACACAATGTGTAAATATATATTCTAAATACATATTTACTCATTTTTATTTATAAAAACCAACATCCAATATGTGTATTTTTGTAACAAAAATTATGGCAAGGTTTATGTCGAAAACCATAGTTAAAACACACTTGTGAATATTTGTTTAGAAAATATTTTTCTAAGTGTTTGTATTTTTAGAAAATTTTGCTATAGTTTCCCCTAAAAATGGAGGTGTCCATGCTATGAAAGCATATCATTTTCTTTTCAAAAAACATCATACACAATCAACAATCCATCTACACTTACCATGTGCTAAAACAAACCTATCTACATAATGATCATGAACTTGAGTTTTTATAAAAACTTGTAGTAACTTGGTAGTGTATTTAGTAGGTTTAGTTACCCTTTAAAGTGTGTTTATTTCTTTAAAAATCTCATTCTTGAAAGATTTGAGTGTTTACAACTTGTTAGATGATTTTTCCAAAAATCATTCTTTTGAGTTTTTCTTGTAAACAAAGTGTTCTTATACTTGTTTCAACACTAGAAACATGATTAGTTCTTCTAAAACAATGTTCATGTAAATCTTTGTGATTTAGCTTGGTTTCTTTGGAAAACTATTTTAGAAATCATCCACTCACAAGACTTGTATTTTGTTTAAATCATCATTACATGAAAACAACTTTTATTATTCAAGTTCATGTAAACATAAGGCATGATGATCTTGGTCTTTCACAAGATCATCACATTAACTTACTAGATCATGTGTTTAATCACAATCTAGTAGGTTCCATATGATGTCTGACATCATTAACACTAATAATCAATCAACAAGAAGCAAATAAACACAAATCAACAAGTATTCATATGTTTATAAGCTTATGTTAAAGATTCATGAATATGTCTTTTAATGTTCATCATGATTAACAATGTATATCATCTTTTAACCAACAATATATGAAGTAACAAAGGGTTATGAGGGCCTTACTACTAGCACAAGGCTAGGGAAGAACACTTGATGTTGTAGATGACAAATGGGTTGGATAAAAGTAATCGGGAGAGGTCCTTCAAGATCCAAGACCACCAAACCTTCTTATATGGTTCCTTACACCTTTGTGAGTATATGGATTGAATGGAAGTGAAATGATGATGGTGGGGTGGTGGGTGCTTGTTCTCGGCCGATTGGAGGGGAGGGAGGAAAGATATGAGTTATGGTGGAGTGTGTGTGAGAATGATCCACCAAGTTCCTCTTATAACCAACTAATTTTATTATCCATTGTGTAACATGTTTGTAATAGTACAAACAAAATCATCTAATCAATCTTATAGGATTTAAGCAAGATCTTGAGAAATCTTGTAAGATTTTGGGAGGTGGGGCCACATAAGTGACCGTCCACTTAGGGGGGGGGGGGTATTTAGTTGGTGTTTAAATGATAAGTTAAGCAACTAGTTAGAATTCAAAGTGTATAGGTTAGTGTACAAGTGTATTATGTGATATATAGTGTGTTAGGGTGTACGGGGATCAACATTAAAACAATGCTTCTAGTATAATTTTGGTGTTTCGGGTAGTGTCCGGTTGTTCTGTTAGATACCGGTTTGTTAAAGTGTCAACCTATACTGTTTAGTGATCTTTAAGTACCCTTTTGTGACACTTTTAATTCCCTACACACTATACTAGTATAGAACTTGGTTTCTGACTCATATTGGGTCTCAAAACACTGTCTGTCTATGTACTGAACCCCGTCAGCATATTCCTGTTTTATCCGTTAACTGTGCTAACTGTGTTTTGTGCATCATGTATGTCAATATAGTGTGTACGTGATAATGATGTGACATTATGTAATATGTGATACACATGTAAGTATGATGCAGTAATCAGAAAGCAATTTAAGTAATTAATTGTAATTCAGCACAGTCATTAAGCACTAATCATGGTAATTTAAATTGTACGGATACCTGTATTTTTTACGGTTGTCACACGTACCCGTTAGATCTAACCTTCGTCCATTTTTCTTATGAGAGTTAATGGCATTTCAAATTCACTATATGCTCACATGATCTAATAGTTCATTTCATAGCCAAATCATACCATTTAAACATACGCAACATGTATTCCACCCCCGAGAGTTATAAATCCGAAAACAGTTAAGAGAAAAAGGGGGACATGAACTCACAAGTTTGCGTCCTGCTATCTTGTAAGCTCAAGGTCCTCCTATGAGTCGTACAACTACCTACACATGTGCCATGTTTTATTAGACGCTTAGGTCGTGTCACGACTCTTTGTCTTAGTTGTTCATTATGACTTGTTTTGGAATTCTTAGTGTATTCTGAGTTACATCATTGATGTATATTATAATATTCCAAAGTATATAATTATTTGTAAAAATAATAAATATTTTAACTTAAATTATATTTATTAAATTTTGGAATATTAGTTAAAATAACATATTTTAACTTGGTCTATCATGCGGTTATGCGTATGTGTTCTCCCAAGGATGGGTATAGTCATACTGGTGTATATTAGACTTGTGTATTTACCAAGTATTTGTGGCGTATTCCGGTGTGTATTTATACGTACAAGAATACGTATTTCACTGTATTTATCAAGTATTCATATACTTAATTTTGTATTTATACTTTCCGGAATAATTCTCCTAATAAAATTCACCAATATGTATTCTCAAAATATATATTTTAGGAAATCTTACATAGAAAAATTATTTATAATTTTTCCCTTGGCAAAGATATTTATATTTCCATATAAGTCCCAAAAATAATATATTTTCAAGTTAAACTTGGAAAATATATATAAACTTATTTTTCACCCAAAAATAACGTGTCCAAAGTTTATTTAAGAAAATATATATTTTCTCTCTAAAATAATATATCTTCTAAAAATTCCAAGAAAATATATATATATTTTTACTTTCCAAAAATAATATATTTTCTCCTTGTAAAAAATATGATTTATTTTATAATACTCACAAAAATCATATTTTTGTTCTCTTGGTTTCCAAAGTACCGTTACCAAAATATACTTATGACTTTAATTCCGGAAAATTTATGTAAGTTATATTCCTTGTTCGGTTTCACCAATATTTTGGGTATAAATTATATGTTTATTTCTTGGAATTTTGGTAGTATTTTGGATTGTAATTTCTTGGTATTTTGGTGAGTTATATTATTTCAAGCCCTAAAATAATATAACTAATACACATAATATACAAATAATCACACACATGGTGACATCTAAATATATATTTCCTAAATACACATTTAGTCACTTTTATTTACAAAAACCAACTTCCAATATTTATAATCTTATGACAAAAATTATGGCAAACTTTATATAAAATTTCATGGTTTAAAATATACTTGTAATTATTTGTTTAAAAGTAATTTTTCTAAGTGTTATATTTTTAGAAAAATTTTGCCATAGTTTCCCCTTAAAATGGAGGTTTCCATGCTTTCAAAGCATATCATTTTCTTTTATAAATCATCATCAATCATCAACAAATCATTCAAGACTGACCATATGCTTTAAATATGAAATTTACACTTTGACATGAACATAAAATTTTGTAAAAAGTTGTAGTAACTTAGTATGTTATTTAGTAGGTTAAGTTACTCTCTAAAACATGGTTATTTGTTTAATAATCACATTCTTGCAAAATCTAGTCCTTTACAACTTACAAGATGATTTTTCCAAAAACAATTCTTTTGTATTTCTCTTGTTAATAACATGTTTCTATACTTGATTTATCACTAAAAATATGATTAGTTGCTTCAAAAATCATGATCTTGTAAACTACTTTGTTCTCTTGAAAATATTATCTTTGAAATCCTTTATTTTCAAGACTTATAACATGTAACACAAATCATAATACACTAAAACAAGTTTATTTTCAAGTTCATGTTTAACATAAAGGATGATAGTTATGATTTTCTCAAGAATCATCCTCATACTTGCTAGATCATGCGTTTAATCACAATCTAGCAAGCTTCTTATGATGATCAACATCATAAACACAAGAAATCAACAATCAAGTATATTACATACACTTAAACATCTTTGATTTTCATGATTTAGAGCTTTATGTTCATGTTTAAGCTTATGTTTCTTCATGATCTTTATGTTTAACAACTTATATCATCTTTTAACCAACATAATATGAAGTAAAATGAGATTAGGAAGGTCTTACTACTAGCACAAGGCTAGGGAAGATCAAAGTAGAAGATGAAGAAGATATGAAGTGGATAAAAGCTATAGGAAGTGGTCCTTCAAGTCTCCTTGCTTCCAACCTTCCTAAGTATGCTTGAATCACCTTAGAGACACCTTAGATTATATAGAAATGGACTAGAAAAATTTGGAGATGAAGGGGGTGCTTGGCCGTGAGCTTATGGAGGAGAAGAGAGGAGTTTTGTGGTGTTGAAGTGTTAGAATGCAAGTTGTTTATGTCTTGAGGTTTTTATATTAAAGATCCTCCAACAATATATAGCATAAGGGATATTATGTTTGGTATATTCTCTACAAGTGTATAAAATAACCAAATAAAATCTTCATGTGGGACCCACGTCCCCTAACCGGCTATCAAAAGGGGGGGGGTAAAGTGTAACATTCTAAGGGTAAGTTAAGTGTTATAGTTAGATTTCAAGTATACTAGTTAGGGTTATATGTGTTATATGTTTATAGGATGTGTTATGATGTTCGGTGACCATAACTAGCTTTGCAACACTAAAACAATGCTTCTAGTTAGAATTTGATGTTTCAGTTAGTGTCCGGTTGTTCGTTTCGTTACTGTTTGTTAAAGCGCTAAATTGCGCAGTTTAGTGTTCTTATGTAGTCTTTTATGACAGTTTCGATTCCCGATACTTAGGAAAGTATTCTTGACCATTATAACATAATTCTGCATTATAATTAGATGTTAAAAGCTGAATTTTTGCTGAATTTGTTTATTTTTAGCAGAATTTTGCAGTTTTAGTGTGTTTCTGGCACTTTCCGGTACCTATGTCATCACTAGGAAGGCAGTTTTGTAATCCCTACTTTCTTATACACTATACTAGTGTAACACTTGGTCCTGGGGCTTATTTTGTGTCTTAACATCATGTCTGTCTAAGTACTGAACTCCCGTCAGTACTTCTAGTTTGTCTGATAACTGTGTTAACTCTGCTCTGTGCATTAATAGAGCTGTATTGTGTTGCATGTAGTAATGATAAAAGTCTTGCAACATGAAATGCCATTGTATGTATATAACAGTAATCAGAATTTCATTCCTCTTGTAAACTAAATCATGCACAGTTATTAAAGCATAGATTACTGTTTAATTATTGTACAGAATGCATGGGAAAGTGCCAGTTGTCACAAAAGATAAAAAGGAGTCCGCACGTATGTTATTTTAAAGGGGTCCACACTTGTGATTATACAAAGGAGTCCTCACTTATGTTATTTTAAAGGGGTCCGCACTTGTGATTATACAAAGGAGTCCGCACTTATGTTATTTTAAAGGGTCCGCACTTGTGATTATACCAAGTAGTCCGCACATGTTAAATACAAAGGTGTCCGTACTTAAGACAAACATGGAGGTCCGCACTTTTATGAATAATAAGATGTCCGAAATTAAAGGAAAGAACTTATAAGTTCTGAATAGTAACTGATTATGTCTGAACATGCTTATAAATTTGTCCGGATTTGTGTGGGAATACACGGTTAGGTGTTCGAGGTTATGTGAAAGTATACATGATATGTTTGAGTTTAATGATCCTTGAAATACATGTATGTGTATAACTGTTTTGAATAACGAAATGTAAACTGTGTGTAGTCTGTGTTCCCAATGTCACTTTATATTCCACCGAATCACGACACCAACTAGAGAGATCCACTTTGTGTAACTTTATGATAAAACACGTTAATCTGATCAAAGTAAACACTTGGTTATTTGGACACTTAGTGTATTGCAAACACTCTACTTGCATACATACTTACATTTAAACATACATTAGGTCGCGTGTGACGGACCTAACACCTACTTAACGCGTAAAGACACGTTATCATTTACCGAGCAAACTAAGGTGAGTTCACTACTCTTTCACAAGCATCGTCCCGGGGGGGGGGAACAAACTAATATTCCTGGGAGGAATACTTTTAAATGTCTTGGTTTAATTTTGATGATAGTTAAAAAACTCAACTCTATCAAAAAAGTCCCTACTTACATACTGAGCTAGTTACCTGGGAGGCAACGGGGTATTAGTTGATAGAGATATTAGGCCTGACAAACCTCACACCATGCTGGGAGCCGAGAGTGAACTAATGACCTTAAACACTTTGATCAATTGATGATAGACATTGATGAGGGCACCAAAAACAAACAGTCAATTGGTACAGAGTTTATTATTTATAACATGTCTTTAAACTAAACACTAATTGATTTACGCATACAAAACTGTGAACTCACCAACTTTATGTTAACACACTTTTCTGCATGCTTGCAGGTCATTAGATATCTTCATGGATCGGAACTTGTAATCGGAGGAGCTAGAGAGTTCCTGGGTCGCGTCGCTTACTGAAACGTTTTATGCTATGATATGCTTTAGAAACAATTTGTTTTCGAATGTTTAAATATTTAAAATTTCTTCCGTTGAACAAATACTTTGGTGAATCGCTTATTTGATGAGCACTTTTCATGTTGAATAAGATTTTGAGTTTAATATACTATTGTTGGTTCAACGTGATTGGTGGCTAGATCCTGGTACATCACACGCCTCACGGTGGAATCCGCATGTGGTATTTTGGGGGTGTGACAGTTTGGTATCAGAGCCACTGGTTAGAGCGAACTAGGTTTTTAAACGTTTTTATAAAGCTAGACTATAACCGAATAAGTTCTGAAAACGACAATGACACTAAGCTCCAGATTGCAAGGTTCGTCTTTTACTTATTGTATACAATACACATCTAGCGTACACATATGCATTGCATTGCGTACCCAGCATTACAGTAAAATTACATGTGTTACTTGTTTACATTATGATGCATAGTTAGTATGACATAATCTCTAGACCTTCGTGATCCTTATCATTTTGACAACACCTTAGATTTTAACACTCGAATCTGAGGTTCTTTTGACGCAAGTTAAGAGGAACCGAGTTGAACATGCAAATCACATTATCATTATGGGTGCACAGTTAATAATGACTTGGGGTGCATGTGAGTCCTAGTGAGGTTTAGAAAGTGTAAAAGGATTCTGACCCATTATCCGATACAATTGGGGATTCAACAATCTATAGGAGTCATAGCGACGATTGACTTCTACTCAATCTCGATCCTTACTCTTTCCACCCTTCTTGTGGATGCAGAATCATGAGTAGACGTGGTGGACACGGTGTGGCCATGGTAATATCGTCATGACTCAGGCGGAATTGATGGACCTCGTCAACACACGTGTGACTGAGGCCTTAGCAGCTCAGCAAGCTGGTATGACACTTACAACAAGAAAAAAATTGTTCTTTATTCGTATATTCAAACTCTCATTCGTGCGTTGTACGTCCTTTCACCTACAGGTCAACACGTGAACTAGAATCAGAACAATCCACCCGTCTGTACTTTCAAGACGTTCATGGATTGCAAACCACAAACTTTCAATGGGACTAAAGGAGCAGCGGGCCTCCTTCGTTGGTTTGAGAAGGCCGAATCAACATTTGCTATGTGTAATTATCTGTCACCGCTTCAGGCACACTGGAGGATGGTGCCTTAATTTGGTGGAATGCCCAAGTTCAGATGCTGGGAATTGACATGGCGAATACTACTACTTGGGACGATTTTAAGGAATTGATGCGGGGGGAGTACTGTCCTCATGATTAGATTCAAAAGTTGGAGAACGAGTATTATCATATGAAGATGGTGGGATTGGAGATTGAAGCGTACACTAAACGTTCTCATGAGCTTGCAAATATGTGCCCTAACTTATCGAACCCACCCTACAAGTGGATCGAGCTGTATATCAATGGATTGGCGCTGCAAATCAAAAGTATGGTTACTTCAGCGAACCTGTTGGGATTGAACCCTATCAGAGGAACAGATAATTAAAGCCAAAACTGGATCAGAGCAGTGGATCCAGAATAAGCAGACGACTACAATTGGTTCATGCAAATCTCTCCCCTTGAAAGTGCTTTCATATCTGCTGACCTCCTATCTGCTGATCTTACTAAGTGCTGACCTACAACTGCTGCCTTGCATCTACTGCCAAATGTCAAAGACTGATGGAAGAACAAAGCTCTGCTGAGTCAATCTACTGCCTTGAGTCAAGTACTGCTGATCCGGACAAGCACTGCTAGGTTCACAGCAGTGGAAGGATGCAGCAGCTGTTTAAGTGTCTTTTGTGTAATAGTTTGTAATAGCAGTAGTTAGTACATCAGTGTTTGTATTGATCAGAGGTTAGAGTTTGTTAGGAGGTTAGATGTCACTTTCATGGTGACGTCAGCTAAGATGCTCAGTGGTTTGCAAGTGCCTATAAATAGTTCAATACTTTGTACTGATCTATTAGCTCTTTCACCACATCGTCTTCTTTGCACGAACAAACTACTGAGCTCTGGCTGAGGGGGAGTTTGCATTCATTCATCAATCATTGTAATCGTTGTTGAAATAAATTCAATCTTTCGATTCATTGTGTAAAAATGTTTGATAAAAGTATTACTCTCGTTTGATTGTATGCAAAGTTTGTTTTCATCTTAATTCCGCTGCACAACTCTTTCATTTCCATCTTAATTTCAAACGAAAATACAATAAAAAAGAAACTCAGATCCAACAATTGGTATCAGAGCTTGGACAGTCAAATTTGATCTAACAATCATTTTGACGTAAATAGTTCAGCTCATAACAGTTGATACTGATCGTTTGTTCGTCCGTTGAAAAACAGAGCAAGGATTAATCACCATTAAAGTTGATTTCTCAGTGTCTGTAAAACAACAAGAATGACGTCACAATCTCAGGATGATAAAAACAACATCGGCTCGCTTTTTAAACCACCTATGCTAAAAAGAAATGAGTACAACATCTGGCAGAGGAGGATGGGTCACATCCTTGCTCAACAAAGCACAGGTTGTTGGAGATCTGTCATTTATGGTCCCCATGTTCCTTCAGTGCCAAGCGCTGAAGATGCTAAAAAGTTCGTTCCTAAACCAGTTGAAAATTATACCGAAACCGACTTTCAAAAGATCGAACTAGATGCTAAGGCTTTTAGCATCATAGCATCAGTGCTGCCCAATGAGATATATGCTGGACTGTTACACTGTAACAGTGCCAAAGAGTTATGGGACGCACCTAAGGAACAGTTTGGGGGAACTGAAGAAGTCATAGAAAACAATAGGGAAATCCTGAACCAACAGTATGAAACATTTTGCTACGTTAAAGGTGAATCACTAACGCAACAATTTGAGCGTTTTAGTTGTCTCATCAGTGAACTGAGGCTTGTTAACACCACTTCTACAAACTCAACTCAAAATAGCAGGTTCCTCAGGTCACTGCCAGAAAAATGGGACACTATAGCTTTTGTCACCCGAAACTCACCTGAATTCAAGGATCTGACCTTGACCCAACTCCACGGTCGACTCCTGACCTACGAAAGGGAGTTGAACCAGAAAAGGAGGTTACAAGAGTCAGGAAAAGTTACCGATGATTACACTTTCGATAATACTGCTCTTCTGGGTCAAGAAGAATCTGGGAGCAGTGGTAAGGACCAGGGTTATGATCACTTCATTGACATAACTGCTGGTGCAAATTTTAACAACCCTGATCCTCACTCTGCTAGTTATGCATTCACTGCAAATGAAAACCAGATGTCAGATAATCTAAGCTTTGAACTCAATGATTTACAACATTTTGATCCCACTGATTTAGAGGAAATGGACATCCTGCGCCAACTGGCTTTGCTAAGTGTTAGAACTAGCAAGTTCTACAAAAGAACAGGGCGAAAATTCCCAGGTTTGCATGGGAATCTAAGGGTTGGGTTGGATAAATCGAAAATCAAGTGCTACAAGTGTAATAGGTTGGGACATTTCGCTAGGGAATGTAGGAGTCAAACCGCTGGTCCCATAATTACTCATCCTAGCTCAAATCCTAGACCTCAAAACCAAAACACTGTGCACTATGCCCAATATGCCCCAGCAGCACAAGTGAACACTGCTCACTATGCTGCTACCCCTGTGCCAGTACATTATGTCCAAACTACTGTTCCACAAATCCAATATGTTCAAACCCCTGCTCCACAGGTACAAGTGCAACCTGTTGCACCTCAAACCACTGCTCCAGCAGCAGCACAACCAGATCAACAAAGTTTTTTCACTCAAGGGTTTGTTGACTGGAGCAGTATGCCTGAAGACCTTAATGATGAAAATTTTGCACTCTATGCTTCTAATGATTCTTCTCATGATGAGTTTTGTTTGATGACATTAGAGTCAATACAGGAGGGGGTTGAAGCTGAGGAGGAACAGCAGTGCTTTGAAACAGTGGAAGTGGTGACTGAAGCAGTGGTTACTGCTGTGGCTGGTGAAATACTGTTGAAAGAAAGTTCAGGTACCCTGATTGAACCAATGACAGATCCATGGTCCATAGAGGATAAAGAAGAAGAGAAAGAAGAAAAGGCTGGTGAAAAGAAGGTAAAAGCTGATGATGATGAAGATCATCAATGTGATTGTGCAATGATGGCAGCTGCCAAGGTATCTCCTCAAGTTCTTGAAAAACTGTGTTCTGACAATTGCATAATTGCTTTTGCAAACATTAAAGAGGTGAATGAAAACCTTCGGGATAAAATCTTGTCTGATGAGGTCAAATTTGAAAGCACTTTAAAAGAACTTAAAAACAAATTGACTGAAAAGGAAAAAGAAATCAGCTGTCTAAAAGAAGAGCAAAGCATCACCAAAACCCAACTTCAAACTATGGTAGAAAAATACCAAAGTTGCAAAAAGGAGTTGGAATCCACCCAGATTACTTGTGAAAGATGGGTGGAGTCCGGCAGAGGATATGAGGTGATGCTTGCTAAACAGATTAAAAGTAATGTGAAATTTGGGGTTGGGTATAGAAAATATGATGATGAACACATTGCTTATGAAAAATCTGTTCAAAACACTGATGTAACCACTGAGTTCATCCCCACAAACAAGAATGGCCAAGAAGTGAAAATCACTGACAAACTTGGTAACAAAATCACACTTGGCAGAACAAGGAGTTCCTCAACTTTTGAAGAACTTGAAAAATATCAGTTTAAACCTACCTGGTCTGACGAGTGTGATATTCTTGAAAATTTCAAGCCAATGGACTTTACATCAACTGATGGTGTTAAAGCTCCAAAAGCTAAAGTCATACCTCTCAAGGACATCCCAGCAGTGGTTAAAACCTCTGCTGCAAAGGAGTCTGAAAAGACAAAGAAGAAAGAAAAAATTGATAACTTGTTTTGTGAATTCTGTGAAAAAAGGAATCATCTAACAAAAGATTGTTTCCACTTGAAAGCTTATGATTTAAACAAAACAAGTATCATTGTTTCAGCAGAAAGCTGCATTGTTTGTGGTAAGACAAACCACAAAACTCAAGCATGTGTGTACCTCAAAAACTTTGATGTGAAAAAGAATGAGTACATGGCTAAAACATCCTTGAGTCCACCATCATCATCAACATCTGTCAAATTTACCAAGAAACAACCACTGTTTGTGCCAGTTCAAACAGCTGTTACAAAACAGCTGAACCAAACATCTGTCAAAAGAAATGTTCAGGTTACTGATGCACCTCCTGCCAATCAGTTCAGAAAAGGCAGAGAAAAACAGTCCTACCAAAGGATTCCTCACGTTTATGAGGCCTACAAAAGGCCCTCTAAACCCAAAGTGAACAAGCATCCTTTTGGTTATCAGCAGATGATTGGTCAGGACCCACAACAGTGGTTAAAGAAGAACTGTCCTAAAATAGTTCAAACCCCTGACCTAACCACTGTCCATCATTCTGCATCCATCCCAGACACTGTTGAGACCCCATCCAAAGCCTTGTTGGCTTTGGAGACCTTAATGAACTAATCCTTTTACTTCATGTGCAGGGAGCTTCTGCATGCTTTGATAGTCTTTGGTATGTAGATAGTGGAGGCTCCAGGCACATGACAGGATGTAAAGCCCTCCTCAAAGACTTTAAAATCCATGGAGGGGGTGATATATCCTTTGGGAATAATAGTAAAGGAAAAGTTCTGGGGTCGGGTACAGTGGAGTCTGGAAAAGTAAAATTTGAAAATGTCAATCTAATAGACAATCTAAAATTCAACCTTCTGAGTGTGTCCCAAATGAGTGACAAGGGTTTTGGGTCATTCTTCACAAAAGATTGTTGTAGGATTGTTGGACCAGAAATGGTCAAAAAGATTGAAGCAATAATCAAAACTGGTCAAACTAAACTTGTTGCTCAAAGAAGTGGCAATGTTTATGTTGTTGACATGTCAAAAGAGTGTCCCAGAGCTGATGCCTGTCTGTTCTCAGCTGCCTCTAACAAAGAGACAGAACTTTGGCACAGAAGGTTGGGACACACAAATCTTAAGACAATCACAGAAATTTCAAAAAATGGTTTGGTGAGAGGCCTACCACAAAAATTGTTTTCATGTCCTGAACATTGCATTTCCTGTTTAAAAGGAAAACAACATAAAAGTTCTTGCAAGTCCATTGAAGAGTCCAAAACAACCCAGTGTTTGCAAATGCTACACATGGATTTGTTTGGCCCAGTTCAAGTCATGAGCCTCAAAAAGAAAAGATATTGTTTGGTTATTGTTGATGACTTTTCTAGGTTCACATGGACTTTCTTTTTGCACTCAAAAGATGAAACTGTAGGCATTTTGCAAGACTTTGTAATACAGGTTGAAAAGCAATTTGACCTTCCAGTGAAAAGCTTCAGGAGTGACAATGGCACAGAATTCAAAAATAGGGAGTTGGATGCCTTCTGTGTGAAGAAAGGGATTGTAAGGCAGTACAGCATCCCAAGAACACCAGAGCAGAATGGGGTAGTGGAAAGGAAGAACAGAACTCTGATTGAGGCTGCCAGAACCATGCTTGCAGATTCAGGTTTGCCATTAACTTTCTGGGCAGAGGCAGTAAACACTGCTTGCTATGTTCAGAACAAAGTTTTAATAAACCCCAGGCACAAAAAGACTGCCTATGAAATTCTGTATAAAATTAAACCACTGATCTCATATTTCAAAGTGTTTGGCTGCCCATGTTTTATTTTGAACTTAAAAGATTCCATTTCAAAATTTGTAGCCAAAATTGATTGTGGTTATCATCTGGGATACTCAACCACTGCCAAGGCCTACAAAGTGTTCAATACACGGACCAAGGCAGTGGAGGAGACTTTGAATGTTAAGTTCAATGAACTCTCATCAATGAAAATCCCAGCAAACCCTGCAGATCTGTTTGATCTTGAAAAATTCACTTTTGAAAATACTGCTGTCAAGACTAACAGTGCAGGTCCATCAGAGGATACAACACAAGACTATGGGTATGAAATCATCATCCCTCAAAGGTCTGCCACAAAGGGAAAAGCACCAGCTGTTCAAAACAGTTGTCAAAGCTCAACCACTGCTACCTCAACAGTTGTTGACCAAAGTAGCCCATCAACCACTGCTTCCACATCCTCAAACACTGCTGACAAAAGTCCTCAAACAGTGGATAAAAGTCAGCAGTTGTCCACTTCATTACCTCCAATTCCACCACCTTTTGAAGCCATTGCTGGATCATCAAAGTCCCCAGCAGTGGTTAGCTCAGATGATACACATTTGCAGCCTTCACCAACCAATGCCATCATACCATACCAAGGAGATTTAATCTTCTTGAGATCTCATCCACCTGATCAAATCATTGGCAACATCAATGAAGGGGTGCTCACAAGAAGTCAAACCCAAAACATTTGTCTTTTTGCTGGTTTTCTATCACTCCATCAGCCAGTCAAGTACCAAGAGGCACTAAAAGACAACAGCTGGGTAGAAGCCATGCAAGAGGAGCTCCAACAGTTTAAAAGACAACAAGTATGGGAGCTTGTACCACTGCCAGAAGAGGTTAGTCCCATTGGCACAAAGTGGGTCTTCAAGAACAAAACTGATGAAAGGGGTATTGTTGTCAAGAATAAAGCCAGGCTTGTGGTTCATGGTTACAGACAGGAAGAGGGGATTGATTATGATGAAACATTTGCCCCTATTGCAAGATTGGAAGCCATTAGACTGTTCCTGGCCTTTGCTGTCAACCACAATATGAAGGTGTTTCAAATGGATATCAAAAGTGCTTTCCTCTATGGTACAATTCAAGAAGAGGTGTATGTTTGTCAACCTCCAGGTTTTGAGGATCCATTTTATCCAGATCATGTCTACAGGCTAAACAAAGCCTTGTATGGCCTGAAACAAGCACCAAGGGCCTGGTATGAAACTCTTTCCAACTTCCTACTCTCAAATGGTTTCAAAAGAGGTACCATTGATAAAACACTGTTTTTAAAATGGAGAGGGAAGGATTTAATTATTGTCCAGATTTATGTGGATGACATTATTTTTGGAAACACATGTAACTCAATGTGTGAAGAGTTTAGAGAACTCATGACAGCTGAGTTTGAAATGAGTGCTATGGGTGAGCTGCAATGCTTTCTTGGTCTTCAAGTACAGCAACTACAAAATGGAACTTTCATTCATCAAAGCAAATATGCTAAAGAACTTTTAACCAAATTTGATATGAATGATTGTAAACCATGCAGCACACCCATGGCAACTAATAAGCTGGTCATGTCTGATGAAAAGGATGAGCTGATTGACCAAACACTTTATAGAAGCATGATTGGGTCTTTATTGTACCTAACTGCATCTAGACCAGACATCATGTTTGCAACATGTGTATGTGCAAGAAGTCAATCAGCTCCCAGAAAATCAAATCTCATTGCTGTAAAAAGGATCTTCAGATACATAAAAGGTGCTCCCACACTTGGTATCTGGTATCCAGCTAATGGGAACATCAAGCTTTCAGGTTTCTCAGACAGTGACTTTGCTGGATGTCACACCACAAGGAAGTCCACATCAGGAGGGTGCCAGTTTCTAGGTGATTGCTTAGTTTCATGGCAAAGCAAAAAGCAAGCAGCTGTTTCAACATCCACTGCTGAAGCTGAATACATTGCTGCTGCAAGCTGTACAGCTCAACTCCTGTGGCTTCAAAATCAGTTACTGGATTTTGGTATCACTGCCTTAAAGACACCACTCATGTTGGACAGTCAGGCAGCAGAAAATATCATCAAAAATCCGGTTTCCCACTCAACCACCAAACACATCGACATCAGACATCACTTTGTGAGGGATTGCTATGAAAAAGGTTTGATTTCTCTGCATCATGTCCCAACTAAAGACCAGCTGGCTAATGTGCTTACAAAAGCACTTGATACAGCCACTTTTGAAAGTTTGGTCTCTAGGATTGGGATGCTGAACATGGAATAACAAGCAACCTCTTGTTTTTCTATGAATAAAAGCAACAAAATGTTTTCAGAAAATCAAAATTCCATCCTTAAAAATAGCTAAAAATGAAAATTTTCATTAAAATCCTTAAAAGTCTGCCATTAACCACTGATTGTTCAAAAGTCTGCTTCTTTCAAAAATCTGTCCACTGCTGAAAGTCAACCCCTGCTCTCTCATTACTTTGATAAACTCTGTTGTTCAAAAGCAGTGTCTTATCCACTGATAGTGAAAATCATCCACTGCTTTCATACCACTGCCTTCATATGTCCTTATCACACAAGTACTGTCCTTCACTTTCAACAGGGGTTGTCACGTGGGCAGTACATATTGGTCAGGCTTTTTGTAACGGCTGCCACCTCAGCATTCACTTTCTTCCCTATAAAATCCCCCACTCACCACCAAAACAGGGTTTTACTGTCGAATTGAATTCTTAAAAATTCTCTTCTCAAAGCAGTTTTTCATCTCATTTCTTCCCAAATTTCTTCGATCAATCATCTTCAAAATGACAAAATCAAAGAAATCTGCAAAACCCTCATCCAAATCATCATCGAAAACAGCCTCTCAAAAGGCAATCTCCACTGAAATTCCACATAAACCATCTCACAATCTCCTGGGTCTTCTCACAAAACCAGGAACCACCAAAGTTTTCGATTCCATCATTGATCTCATGGCAAAATCAAAGTACAAAACTTTGTTCATTGCCGATGCACCAATCTATTTGGCAACCCAAAGGGAGTTCTGGAAAAATGCAACCCTTGAAAAACAAGGAGACACTGCAACCACCATAAACTCTTCGATAATGGGTAAAGTTGTCCAAATCACACCACAATCCATTTCAGAGGTCTTTCAACTCGGTGATCAGGAAGGTAAAATTTCTTTCACTAAAAACGAGTTACAAACTGACTTCATTGAGAGAGGGTATGAAGCAATGATGAAGAAAATTACCTTAGAAAAAGGTTATTTTCCGTCTGCAACCAAATTTTTATTTCATACCCTCCTACTATGTGTTTCAAACAAAACCACTTCTTTCAATGAAATCCCTTTAAAGATTCAAAATCTGGGATATGCAATTCTTCAAGGAGAAAATTTTAACTATTCTCGGGAAATTTTTAAAGATTTGGTAAATAATGTTGAAACAAAATCATTCTTACTGTTTCCAAGGTTTTTAAGTTACTATTTTACAAAGAAATTCAGTAAGGATGATTTAGCTATAATAAACCAAGGTGATTCTACTCAAATAAACAGTTTAACAACTGAAACTTTTTCAAGAATGTTAACACCTTGCAAAACACAAGCAGAGGTGCCTGAGCAGATTTTAGCAGTTACAACTGCTCCTCAGGTATCTGCTGCTGAGCCCACTGCTCAAGGTGATCAAAGCAGCAGCACAACTGCTCTGAAACCCACACCTACTATCTCCAAAAAGCCAAAAAGAAAAACTCAAAAGCCCACAAAACCCATCAAAAAGGCAACTCTGGAGGATGAGATACCAGAGCTCCTGCCAGTGACAACACAAATGTCACAAGGAACCACTGCTGCTACTTCCTCACAGCAGTTGGTACAAATATCTCAACCCATAACCACAACTCCTCCTGCTTCTTCACAAAAAGAACAGGTTGTACAAATAGGGTCTCCACATCATGATGCTCTGGAAACACTCGTTTCTATCATCCACAGTCCAATGCCCGGGACATATCCTTTTTCTACACCAATCATCACATCCACAATTCCCTCATCAATAAAACCACTGTTGGATGCAATTGATTTGAACCAGGCATTAACCAGTCCTTCTCAATCACCTACTAATGAGAATATACCTCAACAACTGACTGGGTCTGATGTATCAATCTTTGATAACCCACCAACACAACCTGAGGAGGTTACACCCCTTGAGTTACAAGTAACTCTTGGTGGTAATCCAAGTGAAGCAACCACTACAAGTGTTACACCCACTGGGTTACATTTGGACAGTGGTTACATTAATAAGACTTCCTTGGAGGCAATTCCTTTCATAGCACCTCTGCCAACCACCAGTGGATTTATTTATCCTACTGGCAACATCAAAAGGTTGTCAAGTGTTGAAGGAAGAAGACCCCAGTACCAAGAAAAAGGGGCATCAGTGGTTAATGTTTGGAGTATACTCCCTATATCTACCACTGATAAAACCACTACTAGTGGGAAATCAGATGATCCCATTAACTTGGGTGATGGTTTAAAGTACCAGAAATTGACGGATCGTATTGCAAAGCTTGATAACTCTATTGAAGAACTCAAAGATATGCTAAACAGGTGTTACAAGCTCAGAAGGTACAATCAACTGCTGTTCCACCTCAAGCACCTGCTCCACAAAGGGCACCTGCTACAAATGAGCTTTGGAATCTATTTCAATCTTTTCTCCAACAACAAGCACAATTAGCAGATCAGCAACATGAAAAACATGTACAACACTGGCACAAGAACACTAAGGCTGACTTAAAGGCTCTCAAAACTCAGATCTTGCACACCACTGGCACTGCTCCTCCACAAGTACGCTACATTTATCAACTCCCAGAAGATAATGCCAAAAAGGGGGAGAAAATTAAGGAGTGGAAAAAGAAGGGTATAGAGGATGGTCTCTATCTTGAACCAGAAAATTCAAACATGACCAAAAAGATCCCTTTACCAGATGGCAGCAAGAAAATTGTTGTGACAACAAATGCACTAGCAGAAGCAGTTGCAAGTGTAAAAAGGGATAGAGAGGCCAAAAGGAAAGCCAGGGTGGAGAGAATGGATCATCCAGATCAGGGTACTTCTGGGTCAAAGGATTATGAAAATCCTGTTGAGGAAAAGAAGAAGCCTACTAGAAAAGTGAGGCAACCCAAATCCATTCCAACCAGACGTTCAAAGTCTGCTCAAAAACCACCATACAAAACAGCTGATGCAACAGGAGTTACAAAAACCACTGCTTGCCAAACAGTTGTTCCATCAACACACACAACATCCACTGCTTTACCATCATCACCACCAAAAACAACACCTGCTGACATACAGCAGAAGACAGCAGATGTTATAACATCTGTTGTAATGACAACAGTGGTTGAAACACCAGTTGTTTCAACAGCTGTTAGTCAATCACAATCCACTGCCACTACATCTACCACCACTGTTCCATCCAAAACATCATCAGTCCCTCCTACAAAAAGGAGAAGGCTAATTTTAAAAGATGATGACACATCTCCATCACCAACATCTTCAAAATCCCTGTCACTTATCACTATTCCAAAACCCATACCTCTCTCTTCAGCTCAAATTATACAATCACTACCTCCTGCTGGTGTCTCATTTCCTCTAGAACTCATTGCAGTCAGAGAAGAAATCAAATCTTTTTATTATGAAGATGACCCAGCCAAAAGGAGTTTGCCATCAATTGCAAATTATCCCAGGCCTAACAACATTGAAGAATACTTGAAACTCAAAGCCAAACAAGCAGAGGATATTGCAATCAAAAACAGAAAAGGGAAATCTGATAGAGAATTTCAACAAAACTATCAGTTTTTACTCTCACAGGTCAATGCTATGGAGCGTTTTGCTAAAAATGTATGTCAGAAAATTTCAGAAAGGGCAGATGAGTCCTTAAGAAAAGACTACATTAAAAACATCATGACCTACAAGAAATACAAGGGGGAGAAACACATGTACAAGAACTGGACCATTCCTGAGCTTGAAAAAGAAGCAGCCAGGATTCAAGACATGATCAAAAATAAGGTCAAGCAGACTCCTCCTGAAAAATTCAAACAATTTGAAGCTGAGAAGATGTTAGAGCTGAGGAGAATGAAAGAGGAGCTGATTGTAGTTGATTATGGGTCAAAGAACTCTGTGACAAAGTGGGGAGAAGATAGAGTCAGGGCAACCTATAAAAGATTAGAGTAACTTAGAAAGAAAGATCCAAGAGTTCCACAAAAGCCTGACTATTCCAAAGCAGAGGTCTCAAAGAGACTACCAAAGCTGCAAGTCAAAAGAACCACTGCTCCAGCTGGTGCTGCCATCTACAAAAGAAGGAGCAAAAACCAGTTTAGCATGGAAACAATTCAAGATTTATTAGCTGGAGATGCCATTGTAAAAGCAGGCACGGAAGTAATGATTAAAGAAGATCTTGAATTGGAACAATCTGCAAATGCTGCTCAGCCAGCTATGAACAGGCCAGCCTCACCAAATACTTCTGCAAATAAACATCTCCCAAGAAACCCACCAGGCTCAAAAATACAAAAGTGGGAAACTGACAAACAGACCTGCGTATTGACTTTGCTCAGGCCTGGTGGAGAAGTGGAGAAAATATCAAGGGAACAAGCTCTTGGCCTGAGTCTTGAAGATTTGCAGGATCTCCTTGATCTTCCACTTAGCAGGGATGATGAAGATACAGATGCCCTAGACTTTGAATTACAATTTAAAGGTCAGATAAGGGAGCTGTTGATGAGGCAATAAAGAATTCCACAAATAATGAAGAGTTTTGGCATTATCTGTTCCAGGGGGAGATTGTTGGGATTGAACCCTATCAGAGGAACAGATAATTAAAGCCAAAACTGGATCAGAGCAGTGGATCCAGAATAAGCAGACGACTACAATTGGTTCATGCAAATCTCTCCCCTTGAAAGTGCTTTCATATCTGCTGACCTCCTATCTGCTGATCTTACTAAGTGCTGACCTACAACTGCTGCCTTGCATCTACTGCCAAATGTCAAAGACTGATGGAAGAACAAAGCTCTGCTGAGTCAATCTACAGCCTTGAGTCAAGTACTGCTGATCCGGACAAGCACTGCTAGGTTCACAGCAGTGGAAGGATGCAGCAGCTGTTTAAGTGTCTTTTGTGTAATAGTTTGTAATAGCAGTAGTTAGTACATCAGTGTTTGTATTGATCAGAGGTTAGAGTTTGTTAGGAGGTTAGATGTCACTTTCATGGTGACGTCAGCTAAGATGCTCAGTGGTTTGCAAGTGCCTATAAATAGTTCAGTACTTTGTACTGATCTATTAGCTCTTTCACCACATCGTCTTCTTTGCACGAACAAACTACTGAGCTCTGGCTGAGGGGGAGTTTGCATTCATTCATCAATCATTGTAATCGTTGTTGAAATAAATTCAATCTTTCGATTCATTGTGTAAAGATGTTTGATAAAAGTATTACTCTCGTTTGATTGTATCCAAAGTTTGTTTTCATCTTAATTACGCTGCACAACTCTTTCATTTCCATCTTAATTTCAAACGAAAATACAATCAAAAAGAAACTCAGATCCAACAGAACCTCGATAACTTACCACAAATTATTTGTCTAGCTCACAAGATTACTGATCAAGAAGTGGAGCGCGGTACTGTAACACCTCGTACAATCGTGTCCAGTAATGTGTTGCCATGTGTCCCTATTCCTAAATATTCCTAATGTTGACTAGGAAGGACTAATTTTGCCAAATGTGAAAAGTATGAATGCGGAGGGACTAAAAGTGTCAACATGCTAAAACTATGCCTTTGAGTGACCCTTTATGGTGTCCGTACTCTTAAATGAGCCACTTGTTGGACGAGAGGGACCGTTTGTGAATTTACATAAAAGTTTGATAGTTGGAAGACTAAAGGCGTCAACATGTAAATTTATACCTCTGAGTGACCCTTTAACGAACCGGGAGCTTAATGATGTTCGGTTATACTCTCTAGTGTGCCTAACATTGGCCATAAGGAGCTATTTATGCTTGAAATGATAATATATAAGAATATGGGAGTTAAGGGGCCAAATGTGTCAAAGCTTGAAAATTAATTTCTGGGCCGAAGCCCTTTACGGACCACATACACGGACCTCTACATTCTATAAAAATCTTCCAGCTTTGAAAAATTCCTTGGAGGCCACACAAACCACCAAAAACCTTCATTTCCGTTACCAGGGGCTGCATGGTGGTTTAAGACACGTACAAGGACACTAGTGATGATCTCCTAGCCCTTCATAACACCTGTATTGTTCCAAATCTTGAGCTCCATCTATAAATAGATGCATTTGTGCATCAAACCAATTTGCACCTTCTTGTTTTCAATTTCCTCTCATCTCCTGGAGATTCCTAGCTAAAGGGAGCTTCCATTTGAGTTCTTTTTCGTGCAAGGTTCACTGGTAAATGATCCCCTTCCTTGCATTTTCATTTATTTGGTTTTTAAAGCCTAAAGTCAAGCATTTTTTATAAATGCTTTGACTTTTGGTTTAGACCTTAATGGTCCAGCCATTATTCGAGGCGAACATGGCTACGTGATCGTAACTAGGTAACGTGTTAATCCCTCAAAAGGACACCTCCTGAAAATCACGTTTGCTTGGTCAATTGACGGGTCAAAGTTATTGTTTTAAAAAGTCAAACTAGGCAGAATTTATAAATCTTATAATCTAAGTTTATATACGTTCTAAAATATGTTTTAACACTTAAACAAGTTGGTAATAATTATTAGACCATGTGTAAGCATGTTCGGCTCGTCAATTCCAGTTTTAGGGTCGGTTCGCAACCGAAAGTCGCAAGGTTTGACTTCTGCTTTGACTTTCGATTCTGACCCAATTTAGATTAATTTGCTACTGATTTAAGGTTGATTATGATCGTAATTTAATGTAGCAAAACCCTCTGTGGTTATATTACACGATCATAATCATATTCCGAGTTTTTGTTCAAGTTTCGTTACTATGCCATAGTTTGACTAAAATGCCCTTTTCACAATAAATGAGGTTTTGATCCATAACGAACTTGCAAATGACTTAAGTACTGATATGTTAATGTAATTAACATATTTTGATGTTACTAAACTGATCATAAACTGAGTTTTCATATAATGTCGTAAATTATGTTTTTAAATGACCAAAGTGCCCTTTCGTCACATAGAATGGGTTTAAACATACTAATGTTATAACTTATTTATAATGTTTTTACAGTAGGTACATGATCTTAACTCAGATTTACAGATAAGTTTTCAAACTATGTTCATAATGACAAAAATGCTCCTATGGTGCATATTTTGGTCTTAAACCATAAAACTCGCATATGTTTGATATCCTACTAATATTATATCGTAAATAAAATATTTTTACAAAATGTTTATGGAGATAATATCAATCTATACACAAGTTCCTTTTATACGTTGCTAAATTACTAAAACGCCCTTATGAGGCATATTTTGATTGTAAAACCTTAACGGGCATATAAGTTGTTATCCTAATGATATTACAACTTATTAAAAGTATATTGGAATATAGAACTTATTCGCAACTCATCCGGTTACCCGATAGGCTGGAAGCTGCTCGGTAATGCTAAGAAGACTTGCAAATCCTTTGCATAAGCCTATTAGTCTGTTGAAGTCTTTTGTACATTTTATGATCCACCTGTGGATTTTATTACAAACAAGTCTGTATTATTATTTTTGAACTTTCGGACACATATGTTTGTAATAATATTTTATACTCCAAGACTTCCGCTGTGCTATCTGTGATTATTTGACTATGACGATACCAATCTTACATCACGATACTCCCCAACCGGGCCTACCGGGTTTGTTGGAATATCAGGGTGTGACAGATTGGTATTAGAGCCAACGTTTGAGTGAATTAAACACTAGCCTTTTGTGATTAATCTCAAATGACACAGTAGCATATTCCTTAGACTTTCTGAGTCTAGGAAAATGACCTAGGATTACTCCTTATCCTTATTAAGTTTATATTTATTGTTTTCTTTGATTCTTTGCAGGTTGTTGATTTGAAATTGCCGCCAAGCACAAAGGAATGGGACGAGGTAAGGGTCCAATGCGAGGAGGACCTTAAGGAGATGCAGGACCTTCACATCACTTACCATCTCCTTCATTTGACTCAGATCCCTTTCAGGATTGGGGGAATTCCTATTCGTCTGCGAGGCATTCCGTTGATTCGACGCCCTCGTATCACCACTCGTACCACTCACAACAGTCCCATTCTCACCATTCTTCACATCACTCACATTCGCAGTCCTTCAATGGGTCTTTTGACCCAAATCAGTATGTTAACAATCCCCCAACTGCCCAGAATCAGTTGGAGCAGAATGTGAACCAAAACATGGATGTGGACGAGGATCCATATCCAGAAATACCGCATTCAGGGTCGCCAGCTCACCCCATTTGAGTTCTCAAGTGGTTCCGCTTCTTATGCAGGGTCACCATACCAAGGTCCTAATGAATGGGACCAATACTGGGGCAATTTAACTTTGCATACACGCCCTCCTACCATTCACCTTCACCACCTCCGCCATCTCCACAAGAGGATGTGCATATGGAGCCAGTGGAGCACCCACAAGCACCACCAGCTGTGGAGCAACCATAACCACCTCTTGAGCCGCCAAGTAAAAGGCGTAATGCGCGCATGTCTGTGCGCATGGGACCGCAGACAAGTCTGCTACCACCATTGCCACCTACCTACCCAAAAATGGGTGGACCCTCCAACACCCTCCAACACAACACCTGTGGTTGACACAACGCGTGTGACGTTTGCTCAGCCACCACCACCAGTGGGTTTTAACAACCCAATTCCTACGTATCCATCCACGTCTGGATACAATCCTTTTGAACCATCTACGCCTATGGGTTACTACTCCCAGGCACCGACGTATAACCCTTACTTGGAAGCGGTTGTACATAATGCCTTATATCCATCTCCTTTCCCACCTGCTTATCCACCTACTGAATATCCAAGTTATGGATACCAGTATCCAGCTATGCCTCAGCCATAGCCACTGCCACCACAACAATTGCAGGCCATTAATCAGGCCTTATAAAGGGTGGAAGACGTTCAGCGACGTGCTAAAAAGAGTGAGAAGATAACAAGAAAATTCTTCAAGAAACTTCACAAGTTGATCAAAGGAAAGAAAGATGATTGGAAGCTTCCTTTATTTATCTTGTATTGTAATTGTTTGTTTCCAAGAAGTCCCTGCATGGACATGTTTCTCTTTTAGTCCATGCGTGGACATATTTATCTTTTAGTCCCTGCATGGACAATTAGTTAGATTTATTTATTTCAAGTCCTGTTTAAGGCACATATTGTAATTTCCTATCATTTAATGGAAAATTTTTGGAGTTTATATTATTATATATGAATTCATTTCATCCTTTTTAAGCGATCGTCTCGATTTTAATTCGAACTTTATTGATCCACTAAATAATTCCAAAAGATCTTCTTAATGGTTTACACGAGCCAATTGGCATAGTCCATATTATTTGGCAATTATAAATGATAGTTAAGGATGTATAGCCCTTCTATCAAGATAGTTAAGGAAGAGTATCCCTTCTATCTAGAGGTGGTGAACTATGTTCAAGCCTCCAAGCCTTTATGGTCAATGCGACCGTGGCTTTATTATTTAATCATTAAGACATTTATTCTTTGTTAACATTCAAGAAATGTTAACACTCCTGGTAGTGTGACTTGAGGAACCACACTAGCTGTCAAGGTATTTGGACTACGTCCAAGCCTTATAGTCTATATGATCAATGCGATTATGACTAATATCATCAGTGCGATGATTATTATTTTAACATCCTTTTTTGGTGTCAATTGATTTACCTACGGGTCATATTATATCGTCTTCTATGACAATGACAGTTGTGACTTTATGATCCCCTGTGCAATAAGTAAAGGACTTTTATATCCAAATTTGGTAGCCTATATGGTTTAGTAATACCATGGCTCATACATTACAAATCATCCGATTGAATGACCAATTATTATAATGCAACTGAGCAATGGTCTATTTTGGTTTATAGTACCAAGCCTTTAGTAATGGCAACTTCGGATGAAGTGAACAGCAGTCGCAACACTAATGATGTTGTAAATGTAAACGATGCTGCAAATGTAAACCATAATGTTAATGGAGTTGATCTCCAAGCAATGATCGACGTGGCAGTCGGCGAGGCATGAATACTATCATGGAAAACTTTAAAGAGTCGAGTGCTACTCGCCCTAAGTCCCTATCTAAACCACATTCATCAGCTTGCAAGGAGATCTCGGTTCACTCTTCAACTGCGAAGAGTGAACCCAAGAAACAAGTGCTTCAAGATAAGCCTTGTTCGTCTAGGGATGGGTGTATATACAAATACTTTGTCTCCTGCAAGCCTAGAGACTTTAATGGAGAAAAAGAGGCTATAGATGCCATGCGATGGCTAGATGAGATGGAGACGGTAGTTGATATCAGCGGCTGTGCTGATCGTGAGGTTGTGAAGTTTGTTTCACAGTCTTTTAAGGGCGATGCCCTCACTTGGTGGAAATCCTTGATTCAATCCACAGGAAAGATCCCCTTATACAACCTTGAGTGGTCAAAGTTTGTGGACCTAATCAAAGAGACATACTGTCCATAGCACGAGGTGGAAAAAGTGGAGTCAGATTTCCTGACTCTTGTGATGAAAAATTTGGCCTGTCGGCAGTACGTCACCGACTTCAATTCTATGTTAAGGTCGGTACCATATTTGATCACCCCTGAGCCAAATGCATTGCACGTTTCATCGGTGGTTTGGCACCAGAAATAAAGGGCATGGTGAAGGCTTCAAAGCCAACCTCTTACCGGTCTGCTATGGACCTATCTCTGTCACTCACCCGAGATGTGGTGAGAAGCAAATCGGTCAGAACTGAGACCGAGGTTAATAGGAAGAGGGAGGATGACAACTCCTAGAAATCAAAGAAGAAGAATCTGTTTCGGTTCAAGAAGAAGAACCAAGGTAGGTTTGATGAGAAACCAACTTGCAAGACCTGTAACCGAAGGCACTGGGGACAGTGTAATTCTGACCCACAGGCAAAACCCTGTGGCATCTGTAAGAAGAAAGGGCATAAGACCTTGGAGTGCAAGGATCTTAAGGATGTCGTTTGCTACGACTGTAATGAAAAGGGGTATACTAAGACAAATTGCTGTAAGAATGCCAAAGGAAACACTTCTAAGCCAGGAGAGGCCAAAAAGAATAATGTCCGAGCCTTTCAGATGAATGCTAGGGAGGCTGTGAATGACAATAATGTCATAACAGGTACTTTCCTCATTAATGATATCTTTTCTAGAGTTCTGTTTGATTCGGGTGCTGATAAGTCCTTTGTAGGATAAGTTTAGCAAACTATTAAATTTACCGATAAGAACTCTAGATATTACTTATGTGGTAGAACTTGCTGATGGAACCATAGAAACCGCATCTTCCATTCTTGATGGATGTTTTATATCCATTAGGAATCATTCTATTCCTATATCTCTTCTGCCAATGAGATTGCCGGGGGGTTCGATGTAGTTTTAGGCATGGATTGGTTATCATATAACCAAGCCCACATTGCCTGTGATAAGAAACTCATTGAAGTTAAAACCCCTTCTGGTGAAATTATCACCATCCAAGGAGATGTACACTATGGATTGCCTGAGCAGGTGTCTCTACTCAAAGCATCCAAGTGTCTTAAGAACGGATGTGTCATTTACATGGCACAGGTAACGATAGATGAACCGAAGCCCAAGATTGAAGATATCTCCATCATCTCTGATTATCCTGATGTCTTCCCAAAAGAACTACCTGGTCTGCCTCCTGAGAGGCAAGTGGAGTTTAGGATCGACATCCTACCTGGAGCTACACCAGTTGCAAGAGCTCCTTATCGTTTGGCGCCAACAGAAATGAAAGAACTAAGAACACAACTTGATGAACTTTTGAAGAAAGGCTTTATTCAACCTAATTCATCACCTTGGGGAGCCCTGATTTTGTTTGTAAAGAAAAAGGACGGTTCAATGCGGTTGTGCATTGATTACCGTGAGCTGAACAAGGTAACAATCAAGAATCATTATTCACTGCCCAGGATCGACGGCCTATTCAACCAACTACAAGGGGCTAGCTACTTCTCAAAGATCGACTTGAGGTCGCGTTATCATCAGCTAAAGGTCAGAAGTGAAGATGTTCCTAAAACTGCCTTATGAATAAGATATAGCCACTATGAGTTTCTAGTGATGCCTTTCGGGCACACTAATGCGCCTGCAGCATTCATTGACCTCATGAATAGAGTCTGCAAGCCGTATCTAGATAAGTTTGTCATTGTCTTTATAGATGACATACTTATCTATTCTCGTAATCAATCTGATCACGAGAAACATCTTTGGTGCATCCTTGAACTTTTACAGCAGGAGAAGCTTTTTGCTAAGTTCTCCAAGTGCGAGTTCTGGCTTCGAGAAGTTGAATTTCTTGGACATGTGGTTAGTGAGCGTGGTATCCAGGTGGATCCCACTAAGATTGAGGCTATTATGAACTGAGAAGCACCTAAGACGCCTTCAGAGATCTGTAGTTTCTTAGGATTGGCAGGTTATTTTAGGAGGTTCATTGAGAACTTTTTGAGGATAGTATCTCCTTTGACTACCTTGACCCGTAAGAATGTTAAGTTTAACTAGGGTCCGAAACAACAAGAATCCTTCGAGATTTTGAAGCACAAGTTAGCAATGCTCCTGTGCTAACCCTGCCTAAGGGCATTGAGGATTTTGTTGTCTATTGCGATGCTTCGCACACTTGCATGGGTGGTGTGCTTATGCAGAGAGGCAAGGTGATTGCCTATGCATCACGACAACTAAAGGTGGATGAAAGGAATTACACCACCCACGAGTTGGAGTTGGGTGTCATTGTATTTGCACTTAAGTTATGGAGACATTACTTATATGGAACGAAGTGTATTATATACACTGATCATAAGAGTCTCCAACATCTGTTCAATCAGAAGGATCTGAACAAGAGACAACGCCGTTGGATGGAAACATTGAATGATTATGATTGCGAGATTTGCTATCATCCCGGCAAGGTAAGTGTAGTTGCTGATGCGCTTAGTCACAAAGAAAGGGTTAAACCTATTAGGATTAACGCCAAGAGCATTGTGCTTAAAAACAGCTTGAATGAGAAACTGTTGGATGAGCAGAAACAAGCCCTGTTGGAGGATAACCTTCCTAGTGAAGAATTAGGTGGAACTGTTGATCAATTGTCACCAGGAAAAGATTTGGAATACTTACATTCAATGGTCGAATCTGGGTTCCTATCTTTGGAGGACTTAGAGATCTAATCCTCTAGGAAGTGCATAGTTCCAAATATTCTGTTCACCCTGGAGGTGACAAGATGTACCAAGATCTGAAAAGGAACTGTTGGTGGATGGGTCTGACATGTTAGCAAAGTGTCTGACATGTTAGCAAGTTAAGGTTGAACATCAAAAGCCGTCAGGACTTCTACAACAACTTGAAATTCCCCCATGGAAGTGGGAAATGGTAACTATGGATTTGATTACCAAGTTACCTAAGACCAAGCGTGGTAATGACACGATATGGGTCATCGTTGATACGCTGACTAAGTCAACACATTTCTTGCTCATAAAGGAGACATATAGCTCCAATAAGTTAGCTAAGTTGTGCGTAGATGAGATTTTGTCCCAACATGGTGTGCCAGTATCTATTGTCTCCGATAGAGATACAAGATACACTTCTCATTTATCAAAAAGTTTCCAGCAATCATTAGGCACCAGATTGAATTTCAGTACGGCTTACCATACTCAGACAGATGGACATAGTGAGCATACTATCCAGACATTGGAAGACATGCTTAGGGCATGCGTAATCGACTTGGGTGGTAGCTGGGATGACCATCTCCCCCTAATTGAATTCTCCTATAACAATAGTTATCATACAAGCATCAAGGCTGCTCCTTTCGAGGCCTTGTATGGGAGAAAGTGTCGAACGCCCATTTGTTGGGCAGAAGTTGGGAGGCCCAACTATCAGGACATGAGATTGTCCTGGAGACCACGGATAAGATAAGATAATACAAATCCGTGATCGTCTCAAAGCTGCCAGGAATTTGCAGAAGAGCTACACTGACAATAGGCACAAACCTCTTAAGTTCCAAATGGGGGACAAGGTTCTACTGAAGGTATCACCCTGGAAAGGTGTGATGTGCTTTGGTAAGAAGGGCAAGTTAAGCCCAAGATACATTGGACCATTCAAGATAATTGAATGTGTCGGGTCTGTAGCTTATAAGATAAACTTTCCAGAGGAGCTCAGTGGAATTCAAAATGTGTTCCACATCTATAATTTAAAGAAATGTCTAGCCGATGAGTCCCTAGCAATGTCACATCAAGATGTGTAGATTGGTGAAAACCTACGATGTGTTGAGAAACCGGTTTTGATCAAGGATCAACAGGTTACAAAGCCCGACGGAAGTACATACCTATTGTAAAGGTCAAGTGGGATGCCCGTAGAGGCCTCGAGTATACATGGGAGGTCAAGTCAACTATGCGACAGAAGTACCCCCATATTTTTGAGTAAATCTCGAGGTCGAGATTTCTTTTAAGGGGGTGAGGATGTAACACCTCACAAAATCATGTCCAGTAATATGTTGACACGTGTCCCAATTCCTAAATATGCCTAATGTTGACTTGGAAGGACTAATTTTGCCAAATGTGAAAAGTATGAATGTGGAGTGACTAAAAGTGTCAACTGCTGAAACTATGCCTCTGAGTGACCCTTTACGGTATCTGTACTCTTAAATGAGCCACTTGTTGGACGAGAGGGACAGGTTGTGAATTTACATGAAAGTTTGATAGTTGGAATACTAAAGGCGTCAACATGTAAATTTTACCTCTGAGTGACCCTTTAACGAACCAGGAGCTTAATTGTCACACCCTGACTTTTGCGGAAGCGTGATTATGGTGTGACTTTCTTAATACCATTGCATTCAATTATAACAACGACTATATGATAAAACCATAGATGGTCATCCATTAATTAAGATTAAAATCATGACAACATTGTCTTAAAGCATTGAAATTCAAATACGAGTACAAACCATGCAACTTGTTTAAAAGTTAACAAAGACTCGACTAATGACATTAAATAAAATCAGGATTTGGAAGACGTGTCTCGTCCAGGAATAAGACACACTGACCAAACCCTAAGACCATGGATGACATCTTTTATTCTTAACTCAGCTTGAAACATCCAACGCCCGCCAGATCCACTACTAATTCCCTGAAATACATGTATTTTGAAAACATCAACAAAAGTTGAGCGAGTTCATGTGTGTGTTTTTGAATAAACCTTTAAAACATTTGTAAGTAAGTTTGTATGTACTTGAAAAACCCGGTATGAAATCAAAACAAGGAAACATATCGATTAATAGTTTGCAAGGCCATTAACATGCGTGCAACGGCGTAGGAAGCCTCAAACCTAGCAGATTTTGCACCGGGCCTCCGGCTGTAAGACATAGTCACCTCATGGGCCACCCTGGTCCATATGGGTGTGGGCTCGCTACACCCAAATAGATCTATCACTCATGTCACTCAGTCCTAACGCGAGGATTAATGGCCCTAAGAGTGCGCCTACCCATTCACATGATCTACTGTACTTTCCAAAGCTAACCATAGCATTTGTAATTGTATGTAATCATTTTGTAACATGTATTTCACCCCCGAAGTTATAAAACAAAAACAGTTTAAAGAAAATGGGGACATGAACTCACAGTCTTGCGTCTTCAATAATCGTAACTCAAGCTCCTTCGGCGAACACGACTACCTAACAACGTACTAATCTATTAGACGAACGTGCCGTGCCTTGCTTAGTATTATTGTCTTTGAGTTACGTTTCTTTTGTGTCTTCGATTTTATTCCAAGTTATATAATTATATGTTAAAATAATTAATATTTCAACTTAAATTATATTTAAAATTTTGGAATAATAATATACTTTTGACTTGATACTCCTCGGGTGTTAATACATGTATTTCCTTCCCAAGGATGGGTGTATTTGTATTTGTATTCTTATACTTGTGTATTTTTGCCATGTATCGGGGTCGTATTCAGGTGTGTATTTATATGTTTAGGAATACGTATTTTATTGTATTCGTTAAGTATTCTTTTACTTAATTTCGTATAAAGTTTTCCGTACTATTATCTTTAATAAAAGTCCACCAACATATATTTCCAAAATATATATTGTACTAAATATTATTTAGAAAAATTATTTATAATTTTTCTTTTGGCAAAAATATTTATATTCTCTTATAAGTTCCAAAAATAATATATTTCCATGTCCAACATAGAAAATATATGTATAAACTCATTTTTCTCCAAAAATGATATCTTTCATATTTATTTGAGAAAATATATTTCTCTTCCAAAAATATTGTATCTCATGTTTGTATAAGAAAATATATATTTCTAAAAAAATAATATATCTTCTAAAATATCAAGAAAAAATATAAATATTTCATACTTGTCAAAAACAATATATTTTTCCTTGTCAAAAATATGATATATTCTTGTAGTAATTGTAAAAATCATATTTGTGTTTCCTTTGTGTCCAAAATATTAATTACCAAAATATATTTTGTGAATAAATTCTGGAATATTTTTGTAAGTTATATTCCTTGTTTGGTTTCTCCAATATTTGGTGTAAATGTGTATATTTATTTGTTGGAATTTTGGTAACATTTTGGATTGAAATTCTTGGTATTTTGATGAGTTATATTATTTCATGTCCTAAAATAATATAACTAATACACAAAATATACAAATAATCACACACATGGTGTCTTCTAAATATATATTTCCTAAATACATATTTAGTCACTTTTAGTTATGAAAATCAACCTCCAATATTTGTATTTTTGTAACAAAAATTGTGGCAAAGTTTTTGTAGGAAACTCTTGGTTTAAAATACACTTGTAAATATTTGTTTAAAAATATTTTTCTAAGTGTTTATATTTTTAGAAAATTTTGCCATAGTTTCCCCCAAAAATGGAGGTTTCCATGCTTTCAAGCATATCATTTTCTTTTGTAAAAATCAACACATTCAATTCACAATCATCAACAAACAATCTTTACTTACCAATTTGCCAAAAATCATGCATTTTCTACTACTTCATGAACTTAAATATTTGTAAAAATTTGTAGTAACTTACTAGTGTTCTTAGTAAGTCTTGTTACCCTTTAAAATGTGATTAGATCTTTAAAAACTTCATTTTTAAAGAAGTTAGATGTTTACAACTTCTTGTCATATTTTCTAAAAATGTTTCTTTATGAAATCATCTTGTTACACAAGTGTTTCTACACTTGTTTAACTACTAAAAATAAGATTTGTTTATGTAAGAATCAAGATTAAATGAAACTTATATTTTTAATTTGGTTCCTTTGAAAAACCATTCTTAAATCTTTCGATCAATATGATTATTAACTTACTTTGATCACTATTTTTCAAGAAATCAAAGTATTCTTTCAAGTTCATGATCCATGTGTGGATGATCTATCATCCTACAACATTTCTACTTTCTCATCTTGCTAGATTATGTTTTTAATCATGATCTAGCAAGATCTTATGTTGATCAACATCATTTCTACAAACAATCAATGATCAACAAGCATAACAACTCATATTCATCAAGATTACTTCATTAAACAAACTTATGTTCATGTTCACTTCTTATGTTCTTTAGTGTTCTTTAAGATTTTGATTATGATTCTTCTTTAACCACTAAAAATGGAAGTAATATAGCAAGATCAAGACTCTTACCACTAGCACAAGGCTAGGGATGATTCAAGAGTAGAAAACAAGTGGATAAAAGCAAACAAGAAAGGTCCTTCAAGCTTCAAGGCCACCAAGCTCCCTAGTCTTGCTTCTAGCACCTTTGTATGTATGTGAAATGAATGAAGAAGGTTGAATGATGATGGTGATGGTGATGGTGGTGATGGGTTTCGACCGAGAACAAGGAGAGGGGAAGAGGAGAGAATTTGTGTGTGTTTTAGTGTGTGTGAAATGAGGTTATGTCTCATATGTTCTTTTATAAACCAAGTTCTCATTCTAACCTTTGTATAATATGCTTATTATTAGGTGTCACACCCCGATATTTCCACGTATTACCGGTGGGGAGTATCGTAACGTAGTTGATATCATCATAGACAATTTATCACAGTTTATATACACAGCGGAAGTCGAAAGATAAAATCATTACAAACCGAATGAAAGTAATATCATTTATTACGAAAACGGTTGTGAAGGATCCACAGGCGGATCAAAGTTAAAAGAAACATTGTTCAGCAGATTTATAAACACTGATGATGAGGAAGAGTATATTAATAAAGCTAGAAAACAATTGGATCCTTACAGTTTTAATTTGTTTTTTGCAGATAAAATCGAGATATTGAAAGAGAAAAGGGGTGCTAGACTGAAGAGAGAAATGGAAGCAAGAAGGGTTGCTGAAGAAAAGACTGAAACTGATAAGGCAAAAGTTGAAGAAAAATCGACAGAGAAGGTCGAGGTTGAAGAGAGTGAAGTGAAGATAGAAGTTGAGAAAGAATCGTTTGTGATTGAAAAGGTGGTGGAGAAAATAGTTGAAAAAATAGTTGAAGTTGAGAAAATTGTTGAAGTTGAAAAGATTGTAGAGGTTGAAAAACCTTGTGCAAAGTGTTTAGTACCTTGCAAAGATTGTGCTGAGAAAGATACAAAGTATGCTGAATTAGAGAAGCTCAAAGAAAATTTGCTACACAATGTGAGAAGCATAAAGGAATCATATGATCTCTTAAGCAGCAAAGTGAACTTGTACAAAGGAGCTAGTGATGAGGATATTCAGATGAAGAATCTTCTGAAAGCAACAGTTCTTCAAAAGCAAAGTGCAATCAACAAATACATTGAGATTGTTGCAGGGCTGAAACAAGAATTGGCAGCGATGACGATCGAAACTGAAAGAATGAATTCTTTACTTCGAAGTTATCAAAGTTTAGATTATGTTATTGATCACATTTATCTTACCGTGGCATCTCATAAGTTTGCAGATGATGAAGAAAATTCTGGAAAGAAAACTGGTTTGAATTATAACATAGTACCAAATCTAATGTGGGATGGATATACCCCCCGACACTTTGAAAAGGTGGCTGAAGCACTCAATCTGAATCTGAAATCCGAGTCTATCAATGGATTACCAGATGATATTGATGTCACCTTCACAGCGTCTGACACTGATCATGAGTCCGAGCTAATTAAGAAAATGGTAGATCAGGTGTTGGATAAAGATGAGGAGTCAAAGTCAGAGTCTAAATCTGAAAATTCAAGTACATCAGACAGAAGTTCGAGTTCACCGGTTAAAAGGGTTTACAATAAAGATTTTCTGATGTCACAAAATAATTTGAATGACAAAACATTCAAAGTAGCATATACTTTGAATGATTCCGACAAATTATATTTTGATGAAGAATTTCCAATAAGAGGTGTTAAAACTGAAATGATTAACAAGGTTTTCAAATTAACAGAAATTAATATTTCTGAAATAAAAGAAGTAAATCTTACGGAAAAACATAAAAAATACACTTCAAGAGTTCAACAAATATTGAACAAGAAAAAGCGTTACAGTTCTGGTTCGGGTTATCGAAAGAAACCAAACCATAACAATAATTTCAAAAAAAAGGATTAGGTTTTATTACACCAGAAAATCATAAAAATTATAAAGAAGCTAAACCAAAAACTAAATTTGTTTCAGGAGCAAGTTCTGAAGAGGAGAAGGAGAAACCTTTCTGGAAACAGTCAAACAAGGAGTTTCTCGCTGAAAAGCAAAAGAATATATTGAAGGAATCTGAACCGAGAATTGAAAGAAGAACCTGTTTCAAATGTCAAGAGGTTGGACATATTGCTTGGAATTGCTCAAAGCCCATCAACACAAACGGAGAGTTTTTTCTAACTCTAAATTGAAAGAGAAATGTGTTGATAAAAAGGAACAACCAATAGAAAAATTTAAAGAGTTCAAAAATTAGACTTTCGAAGTTGGTGAAAGTTCCAAACATTTTTACAAAAGAAGAGCCAATTTAAACAAACAAAAATGGATTGCTAAGAAATCAGAGGTTGTTTCTGGCAATGAATCTGATTCGTCAAAGTCAGAGGAGTCACATGTTGTGCTAAATGATGAGAATTCCATTCCAACAATGGATGATGAAAATTTCCCACCATTGTCCAATGGAAACTTGAAATAAAAAATTGGTAAGATTGAGATTTCAAATCAATTCTTTTCTGATAAGAAAGAATTTGACGCTGAAAAAGCATTTAATGGTAAAGTGCTACATATTTTTTGGTAAGATGGTAGATGGGAAGGTGAAGGGAGTAAAAGAACTTTATGAATCGAAAGTTGTTAAACCAAATGAGGATGGTTCACCCATGATTGATCAGGCATGGGTGAGATTCTTTAAAAAGTAAAATCCTGACTTGCGGAGCTCCCAAGTTGGTAATCGTGGAGCACGAATCGGCATCATTCTTGAAAAACATTTTTGTGAAAATTTACAAGTAATATTTTTACAAGTGATTAAAAGAACAAAGTGATGAATGAATCCCCATGATGTGTGAAATCAACAAAACTAATTTTTTGGAAAAACCATTTTGATTAAAACAAACTTATGTGTTTTGAAATCATAATGGGAAAATAGTTTGTTGTCAGGGGGAGTTCTGATTGTTTATGCCAAGTGAATGGAGAATTGAAGCAATTCACATCAGTTTGTCATTTTATTTGTACAGTTTATTGCTTTTGCTTTCAAATTTTCCTGGAAAATCAAAAATTGAAACATATTTTTGATTTTAGGGGGAGTAAAGAAATTTTGAAAATTTGAAAAATCCAAAAACATGATAAAATCTAAAAACCAAAAACATCGAAAAATCAAAATGAGTTTTGTTGTGAAAAAGAGGAAATGATAGTACATCAGTTGACAATCACAGTACGCTAAACAATTGGAAAGTTAAAATGTGATAAACGGTCTCACTGATGATATGCCAGTAGGTTTTTACACGCTTAGTAGATTGTTTTCGAGATATAAACCTAAATATCAAATGCTTACTTATCTCGTGGGGAACATCTCTCGGATATATAGGTAACCCCTGAAATCTTGTTTGAAGGGCTTTCTATTTCTGACATACTAGGTCTTTGTGCGTGATGATATCTGGGGTATTATACCGGGACTTCTGATTTTGCGGGAGCAATAGCCTTATCCTCGTATAATACTCTGCACTGCTTTAATCATAAAGCTCACCCTCAGCATAAAAATGATGAAACATTGAAAAATGCTAATCATGTGTTGTTGAAGAAAAGATCCCCAAACGGGATACACCTAAAAGTCGAGCCATCATCTCTTTGTCTGAACGGAAGTTCTAACCTGAGCTCTCATGGCCTCGCATTACCCGTTTACAGATATCATTAGTGTACATTCACCTGTAAGACTGAATATAGGAGTCTGGATACGGGAGTATATTCTATGGTGGGACACGCGAATAAGTTAAGTCCATTAAAACACTAATCTCTTATCTCGATTCAATTGAACTTTGTGTGAAAATTTAAGTGGATCATTATACTGAAAATCTAAGTGAATCATTTAGATCTTAAAGTGTTTAAAGCACAACGGTACTAGTGATTTGTCAAAAACTGATATGATCCTCTTACACAAACTCACAAAAATATGTCTGTATATAGTTTATTTCCAAAAATCCAAAAAGATTTTCAGTGTGTTTTAGCATAAAAATTTTGAAAAATCAAAAAGATTTTATTTCATCTTATTTTCGGCAACTGATGTTGAAAAGCTGATTTTCAAAATTCCGAGTGCTAAACATGATGAACGACAGTAGGTTGGGAGAGTGTGTTTGAAATGAAAAATGATGTTTTGAAGCTGATATTACTGTTAGTTAATCAAGGTCATTAATTTGAACTTGATATATCTATTGTTGATGGTGAATGATATCTACAAATGGTTTCTAAGTTTGTTAAATTTTTACAATTGAGAAATTTACTTTTGGGTAGAGATTTGTGCAGATCCCCGTGTCTAAGCCTGAGCAGAGTTTGAGCCAGGACACGATCTTAGAATGAGAGCTATGTCAGATTGCGATCCCGGAACAACTTCAGGGGGAGACTGTTAGCAAAGGGGAGTTTGAAGTTTAAAAGAGCCAGACTGTTATTCTGAAACAACGCTCGAGAAAGAAGCTGATAATGTTGATTATCTTAAGGAATCAAGAGATCTGATCAAGAGAATTTGAAGAGTAAGGTTGAGATTCTGGAAGAGTACGAGAGAGATTGAAGGATGCTTACAGTGAAAGATACTTTGGAAAGAGCGAGAAGACTGATCAAGACTGAAGACTCAATACACTAAAGACTCGTCAACATCCAAGGAGGAGTTTGTTAGTGCATATGTCTGTTGACTTCGTCTTGTATCGAGTCATGTAATAGAATAGATAAACCAGGACACGTTGTTCAAGAGAAACGGGAAACAGGTCTGAACCAGCCACTTCACATGAAGTGACCAGTTCGTGCAACCTGGCCAGGTTGTGCGACCTGGACCAGATCATGTGGAATGGTTCGTGCAATCTGGATCTCCTATAAATAGGTGAGTCTTGGATTTCATTTATAACTTTTTGGATTCCAGTAGCGAAGCTCTGCTGAAGTGTCGTCAGCTCGTGTAAACAGTTTCAAATCAATACAAACGACTGTTAAAGTGATTCTAAGTGCAAATCAAGCTGCTATAACATCAATACGTCTGATTCCGCCTTTCGTATTGATCGAGAGATCTTCTGATTGACTCGTTTGATCGAATCCCCGATCCTACAAAAGGGCACAATGGTCAACATTTAAGCAATTAACGGAAACATGCATATGAATCAGATTAATTAGGAACCAAGTTGTATAACCTCAAAGAGTTATACAAATCTATAACCTGGTCCTAATGGAACTCTAAGGCATAACTAAACTAAACTAAATCGGGTCAGAACTGAAAGTCAAAGCAAAAGTCAACTTTTGTGACTTTCGGTTGTGAACCGAGCCTAAACTCAGAATTGTCGGGTTGAACATGTCTAAACATGTTCTTACATTAATTACCAAGTTATTTTAGTGTTAAAACAGGTTCCATAGCTTCTACATTGCTAATTATGAATTTATTTGCAAAGTAGCTTTCTGTTGACTTTTTATTATTAGGTTTGACCCGACATTTGACCAAGTTAGGGTGATAATCAGTAGGTGCCCTCTTAGGGGTTTATTACCTACATAATTACCAACTTATATCTACTTTCAATTTGTCTAATGACTGGACCATTAGTGATTAATCACTAATTCAAACCTTAATTACGATAAGTTTGACTTTTGGTCATTAAACGAAATAAAACTGAAATTAGGAGGTTAAGGACACTTACAATGGTCCTAAGCACGATATTGGAACTTAAGGGAACTTGTTTGAAGATTAGAAAGCTCCAGAGAAGGCCTTGAAGTGAGTTAAAATGAGCAAGTCCCTTTGTTGCAACATAGTTCCTTTATATAAGACCTTAAATCTCATAAGATCCTTCCACATTAGCCTACCATTGATCCCTGATGATTTCCAATTGTCCCTATGCATTAAATACCATTGGCTCAGCCTCTGGATTTCGAAAACAAGCTCTCAAAGGCGGTAGAACCTGCTGATACAGACATATGTCCACAAAAACTGATGCTGGCACTTTTAGGCGGCCCGCGTAAGGTTTGGGTAAGTCCTAATGCGGCCCGCTAGAGGGTGGGGTCCGGTCAGAAGTTTAGCAGCTTTGCACTTTTGGTCCCTGGTCCTTCTAATAGTTGTTTTAACTTGTTTTATTGCACTTTTGACCCCCAAACTTGACTTTTAAGGGCTCTAAGTCATAAATAAACTTCGTTAAGCTCCCGGTTAGTTATACGATCACCGGAAAGTCCTAAATTTCAATGTTGTCTCTTTTAACCCCTTATTTACAAATGTTAACATATCTTCTTCATACGATATCGAAACCTTGTGAAATTTTTATCACTTATTCTCGTGAGCATAATTAATCGTTACAAAGCTTCGGGTTTGTTAAAAGGTCACTCAGAGGTAATAATTAAACATGTTGACACATTTAACCCTTGCGGTTTGTAAACTTTCACTTTCTTCCACAAACGGCTTCATATGATTCATAATTCATTCGTTTAAGGGTATAAACATCGTGTAGGGTTGTTGAAAGGTATATTTATCGAATGTTAACACCTTGAATCCTTTTACACATATACTCTCCGTGTTTGTCAACTTTAGTCCCTCATATTTAATTCATTACACGTTTAAAGCTCATGACACATGTCCTCATTATATTGGTCATGATTTTACGAGGTGTTACATCCTCACCCCCATAAAAGAAATTACGACCTCGAGATTTACTAAAATAAATGAGGGTACTTCTATTTCATTGTGGACTCAACCTCCCACGTGTATTCGGGACCTCTACGGGCATCCCATTTAACCTTTACAATCGGTACGTGCTTCCTTCGAAGCTTCTTAACCTGTCGATCCTCGATCGACAAAGGTTTCTCTACAAACTTTAAGCTCTCATCAATATGCACATCCGTATGTGGCATGACTAGTGCTTCATCAGCTAGACATTTCTTCAGATTGCAGATGTGAAATACATTATGAATTCCACTGAGCTCTTCAGGCAGGTTTAACTTATAAGCCACAGTTCTGACACATTCGATGATCTCGAATGGTCCTATGTATCGTGGGCTTAACTTACCTTTCTTTCCAAAACGCATTACCCCTTTCCAGGGTGATACCTTAAGTAGAACTTTGTCACCTACCTCGAACTTTAGAGGTTTACGCCTTTTGTCTGCATAACTTTTCTGCCTATCCCTGGCAGCTTTAAGACGATCTCTTATCTGTACAATCTTATATGTCATCTCTAGGACTATATCTGGTCCTGTTAGTTGGACATCTCCAACTTATGCCCAACAAACGGGCGTCCGGCATTTCCTTCCATACAAAACTTCGAAAGGTGCAGCTTGAATACTGGAATGATAGCTATTATTATATGAGAATTCTATCAATGGAAGATGATCATCCCAACTTCCACCTAAATCAATAACATAAGCCCTTAACATATCTTCTAGCGTTTGAATTGTACGCTCGCTTTGACCATCCGTCTGAGGGTGATATGCAGTGCTGAAGTTTAATCGAGTGCCTAGGGACTGCTGGAAGCTTTTCCAGAAATGAGATGTATATCTCGTATCCCTATCAGAGATGATAGACACTGGCACTCCGTGAAGAGATACAATCTCGTCCACGTACAGCTGAGCTAACTTGTCTGAGCTGTGTGTTTCCTTAATAGATAGGAAGTGGGCTGACTTAGTCAGTCTATCTACTATAACCCAAATAGTATCATTTCCTCGCTTTGTTTTTGGTAACTTAGTGTTGAAATCCGTAGTTACCATTTCCCACTTCCAGGTGGGAAGTTCAGGCTGTTGCAACAAACCTGACGGCTTCTGGTGCTCTACTTTAACTTGCGCGCATGTCAGATATTTAGCCACATAAGTGGCAATAGACTTCTTCAAGCCTATCCACCAATAATTTGCCTTTAAATCCTGGTACATCTTGTCACTTCCAGGATGAACAGAATACTTGGAACTATTAGCTTCTTGAAGGATCACGTCCCGAAGTCCTCCATAAATTGGAACCCATATTCGTCCATTGAATCTTAAAATTCCATCCTTTCCATATGATAACTGCTCAGTAGTTACTCCCAACTTTTCATTCGGATAGTTAGCTTCTAATACGGCTTCCTTCTGAGCAGCTAACAATCTTTCATTTAAGATGTTCTTCAATTCAATGCTCTTGGCATTGATTCTAATAGGCTTAACCCTTTCCAGTCTGCTCAATGCATCGGCGACCACATTCGCCTTGCCTGGATGTTATCGGATTTCACAATCATAATCATTTAAAGTCTCCATCCATCGGCGCTGTCTCTTGTTCAGATCCTTCTGATTGAACAAGTGTTGAAGGCTTTTGTGATCAGAATAGATCACACACTTGGTACCATATAAATAATGCCTCCAAGGTTTTAGTGCAAACACAACTGCACCCAACTCCAAATCGTGGATGGTATAATTCTTCTTGTGCACTTTTAATTATCGGGAAGCATAAGCAATAACTTAACCCTTCTGCATGAGCACACATCCCATTCCAGTGTGTGGTGTGTCGCAGTATACCACAAATTCTTCAATCCCTTCAGGCAATGTCAACACAGGAGCATTGCTTAATTTCTGTTTAAGGATATCAAAGGATTCTTGTTGCTTAGGACCCCAATCAAACTTAATATTCTTCCTAGTCAACGAAGTTAGGGGTGCAGCAATTCTTGAGAAATTTTCAATAAAACGCCTGTAATATCCTGCCAGGCCCAAGAAGCTGCGAATCTCTGTGGGCGTCTTCGGCTCTTGCCAATTCATGATAGCTTCAATCTTAGCGAGATCCACCTGGATACCACACTCACTAACCATATGTCCAAGAAACTGGACTTCACGAAGCCAAAATTCACATTTTGAAAACTTGGCGTAGAGCTTCTCATGCTGAAGAAGTTTAAGAATACAACAGAGGTGTTTCTCATGGTCAGCCTGATTCTTCGAATAAATAAGAATGTCGTCAATGAAGACGATGACAAACTTGTCCAAGTAGGGTTTGCAGACGCGATTCATGAGATCCATGAATGCTGCTGGTGCATTAGTGAGCCCAAAAGGCATCACTAAGAACTCGTAGTAACCATAGTTCTGAATGCAGTCTTGTGCACATCTTCTTCTCTAACCTTTAGCTGATTGTAACACCTGTGTCATTTCAACCATCAAACAAATGCCAAACCAATGAAATATTGTATTTCATACTTTGGACTTGTATAAATATGTGTATCTTTTGCACATATCAACTCTTGTTCGATTTCAAGCTCTAAATCGCTTTCTGGAAGGTTATACGCGCACTGATGCGTAAATATAACCGTTTGTTCATTTTCGTTTCTGAAGATTTGTCCGTTGAGGAAATGAATATCCGTTTGTCTATCATTTTCATTTCCGTTTCTGAGGAAGCAACCGTTGAAAATAACTCCGTTTGTTCATTTTCGTTTCTGAAGATTTTCCGTTAAGGAAATGAATCCCCGTTTGTTTATTCCTTCATTTCCGCTTCTGAAGAATACTCGTTGAGGAAAATGACTCCGTTTGTTCATTTTCGTTCTGAAGAATGTCCGTTAAGGAAATGACAGGATTATGCTTTACATATCTCTGGTGGTTATCTGACACAAAGTCACAAATAGACTCCTACGATTTAATTTCGGGACGAAATTTCCTAAAGTAGGGGAGACTGTAACACCTGTGTCATTTCAACCATCAAACAAATGCCAAACCAATGAAATATTGTATTTCATACTTTGGACTTGTATAAATATGTGTATCTTTTGCACATATCAACTCTTGTTCGATTTCAAGCTCTAAATCGCTTTCTGGAAGGTTATACGCGCACTGATGCGTAAATATAACCAGTTTAATGCAACAAACACTCCAGAATAGTGAAATAGGCTTAACATACCTTAAATAACCTTTACATAACTTAGATATAAGTTTTGGAAGGTTTGGTGTAGTGAAATCAAAGTTTATTCGCTTACAGGGACTAAATTTGACAAACTGCGAAAGTATGCCAATTTGAACTGTAACAGACCTTCCGGGACATGACCATAAGTTAAACATACCATAAATATCCTTTACATAGCTTAGAAATAGGCTTTGAGGTGTTCGGTATGCTAAAATAAACTTTTGTGTCATTTAGGGACTAAAAACGTCAAAAAGTGCACAAGTTTGCATTTTTACGCGTAACTTACGTTCTGAATACATCCGGACATCCAAAAATTTATGTAAGCACTAAAATATTTTATTTTAGTGTTTGGCATAAGAAAAATCCATTCGTCACGTCATTTGGATCGTTTTTCGCGCTTATGCGCATTCCGTCGTAATTAACCGAACATCGCAATCGTACGGCCAAACGAACCGACATCCGAGATATTTTTTAGCACAATTTAAGTTCCCTATACTTTAACTTCATTTTAGAGCTTTGAAATGGGGTTAACGGGGCTTAAACGTGTCAAAAATGCATCGAAAACCAAGCTTAGGGGCTGCAGGGACCAAAACTGTAAATCTGCCAAAGTTGTTACCTTACGGACCTCAACATTGGCAGCTTTGAGGTCCGTAAAGCAGTCCCCAGAACAGATTAGATTAAACAGTCAGCAATTTGCAGCTGTTTAATCCTCACCCACACATTTCCCACTTGCCTAATCAGCTGATAAGAACCATTTTTAGGCACCACAACTTTCCGACACTTGTACGGATATGATTAAGGCACGATATTCGACAAACGATCTTAACGGTTCGGGTATTCCTATAAATACCCAACCCACTTAACTTCAAAAATCACTAGAATCTGATCATTTGTGCTCTAAGTTGAAACCTTTGTTTCATACCTGAGCTATTTTGATCTAGATTAGCATTCGGGGACCCTTCGTAAGTATTCTTTCGTTCTTTTATTGCTTTTCGGGTCCGAAAGTCAAACTTTGTTTGACTTTCTGCATTGACCAATTTATGGTCGATGCGAAGTTCGTTTGAACTTCATAACGTGAGCGTGATCACGATGGTTATAGTCCCTAGTGACTATACCTACTGATTACCACGTTATCTAGGCTCAGTGACGAGCCGTAGTTTCGGGCAGAATACGTATTCTTGCGTATTTTGTAACCAAACTACTCTTAGGTGTCACAACCGTTTGTTGTGATACCAAACCTATTTTCTAAACTTAGTTAAGCATGTTTTAACATGCTTAACTCGTCACTTTTAGTTTAGTGCTTATATAGGGTCGTAAGGTATGCGATCTAAACAATCGCTTATACTTTCGAACCCGACCCGTTTGGTCGATCATTAGGATCCGACCAAACACATTAGGTGACCATAGTATATAGGGAATAACCTTATGAGGTTATACCTTATGGTCGCTTTGTTTAAGTAGTTGTATGATAGGTAGTTTATATGCCTTAGGTAAATTACCAAAATACCCCTTTGATGCCAAAATTCATTTTAAACATATGTAACATAACTTTTGACATCTAAACTGATTTGACAACCATATTAGACATGTTAAGGCATATATTACTTGTCATAGGACTAGTTAGGCGGTCCGAACGCGTTCTACGCAAACGACACGTTAAAGTAGCATAAGCTACTTAAACGGGTCGTAATGGGTCACAAGCACTTAGGTTAGGTTTCATTTAGTATGTAGGCTTTATTAAACCATACTACATGAGTTCCCATACTCATATGGTTTACGAGCCCTCATCCTATCCGATCTTCCGATTTAGGTCCGGTTTATTAATGTAGTTACCTATATTAGGTGCCGTTTGATATTCCGTGATCTCTAGCATTGCTTGGTGGTTATCTTTATACATCTGAGCAATCTCAAGTGAGTACATAGACCCCTCTTTTAATGTTTTCCAAACTGTTTTGGGGTGGAACACATGTGCCTACTTGTTACTTTCATGCTTTCCTGTTTTCACATCATATACATGCTATGTTCGTTAGTACATTATAGTACATGATTTCATTGCATTTCATGCTAGGTGTGCCCATTGTGTGCATTACTTAGTACATTGTTTTACATTACATTTCATGCTATGTATGCCCATTGTGTGCGTACTTAGTACATCGTTTTACATTACATTTCATGCTATATATGTCCACTGTGTGCATACTTAGTACATTATTTTACATTGCATTTCTGTTGCATATGCTCATCCAGCATATGAACACATTATACTACATTTTGAACCGTTGAAATCATTTGACTATGTGAACCGTTTGTATCTGTGAACCGTGTGTATCTGTGAACCGTTTGTATCTGTGAACCATGTGAACCATTTGTATCTGTTGACATGTTTTACATTTGACAATAGACAATTGACATTACAAAAACATTCCTACAATTGTTAAACATTACTTTGGTGGTTTGGTTTGATTAAGTGATTAAGTAACGATGCGTGTGTAATATGATACAAGCATGGTGGATACGCCGCTGGTACTTCCTATATATAAGTGCTTGTATGGTATTACATATCGTACCGTTATTTGAATCATTTCGGTTTGAGACATAGAACATTTTATACAAGTAACATACTTTTTACAAGACATTGATTTACAACAACTTATTTTACACAAACACATTTTACATGGTTATTCATTTAACCTGACATTTATTTATACATATCATCTGATCTTATCGTTTTTCAAATGATTTACAAGACAAAGCAAATTACAAGGTTCATGACTAAACATTTTCTCAAACATAAGTCATGAATCTTATTTTTACAAAACCTATGTATCTCACAGGCATTTTTATGCTGACGTACCTATTTTCACATGTGTTTTCAGGAGATGATGCATAGGACTTATCAAGACATACTTAGGCGGACCTGTGCCTTAGTGACTTAAATCGAGACAAGAACTAGTTAATTTCTGTTATGTACTCTTGGTTTCTTGCTTAAAACAATGTAAACTTGGATGGTTGATTAATAAAACGAACTTTAATTTCCATGGTTGTGAAACATTAATTCTGTTACAACACTCCCCGACGTTTCCGCCACGTTTTGTATGTTCTACGTGGTCGGGGTGTGACAGAAAAGATGGTATCAGAGCCAATGGTTATAGGGAATTAGGTTATTAGTAATGCTTTGACCTAGTCTATAACTTTCTTAGGACCCTAACGCGAGTTTACTTGCGTTTAGTCATAAAACAATACCGTCACCTATCCTTAGGCGACGACCACATCAAGAACATGAATTTCAAAACCACTTTTAAAACTAATCATCTGTTCTAGGATGATTTATTACAAGGTTTTGAACCCTCTATTGTAAGGTTTTGAAACCCTTTGAATTTTCAAAATCTCGTCAAGGTTTTGGGTTTTAAATAATGTGAACACGTGCAAACTGGAAGGGTGAATGCCTGTATTCTGGGTTTTCTGTCTAGGCAAGCACTTCGTATACATCTCATCAGACGCGAGACCAGTGGTGCTTACCTGGGAATTCTTGGGATGAGTGTTCACTTATAGGCGAGCATGTCTTCGCGATACATTATTTTGACCCATTTACTTTGATTAGTCACTGTGTGTCGTTTGTTTACCTTGTGGTAACAAACAAATGACCACTACCCTTGCTTTCATCAGATTTGTTTCATCTCATTCTTTTCGTCTAAATCTCTCACTCGTTTCTTTTCATGTTTCCTCTTTTAGAATGCCTCCTCGACGCGAGAACCAGATAGCGACTGCCGAACTGGCAGAAATTATTGCACAGCAAATGGCTGCTCAATTCCCAAACCTCTTTGCTCAATGGAATCAAGCCAACAACAACAACAATGGTGTATGCAATTTCAAGAGTTTTAACTCGGCAAAACCACTCAAGTTTAGTGGTTCGGAGGGAGCGACTGGGCTTCTTCAATGGTTCGAGACCATTGAGAATACTTTCCGCCACGTGCAGTGTCCTGACAATCGCAAGGTCGAATTTGCTTCGAGTGTGTTCCAGAAGAGAGCCCTTACGTGGTGGAACGGGGTTATGAGAGATCGTGGTGCAGAAGTTGCTCTAGCACAGACATGGGCTGAACTTAGAGCCCTTATGATGAAGGAATTCTGTCCTCGACACGAGATCAGGGCTTTGGAAAGGGAATTCGACAATCTTGAGCAAGACAGCGGTGAGCATCGAGCCTACACGGACCGTTATGAGGAGTTAAGTCTGTTATGCCCAAACATGGTCACGCCTTTGGATAAGGCAATCGAAAAGTACATTGATGGCCTCCCTGACTCAATACAAGACATTGTGACTGGTAGCAACCCTACTACAGATAGACAGGCCATTGAGCTATCTGCAACCTTGACTGAATCAAAGATCAGGAAAGGTAAACTTTTCCGAAAAGGTGACAAGAAGCCGGTCGAAGAATCGGAACCAATCGAGGAATCAAAGATCATGGATGAACAGACTGGATCCCCTAAGAGGTCAAAGAAGCGAAAGGCTTCTCAGAACTACGCTGTGGTCGCTCACAATGATCAAGCCGTCCTCAACCAACCAGCTCAACCCCCTGCCAGGAAACCCTACAACGGAACTGCACCCTTGTGCAACCAATGTGGCCTACACCATCATGCTGGGGTGAAGTGCCGCACATGCCAAGTTTGCGGACTTATAGGTCATACAGCTAGGGTTTGCCCAACTGCAGCTGCACCAAATCAAGCTGGCAACTATCCTGCTCAAGCTCGTTTTCCACCAGGATCTTGCTACAACTGTGGCAAGATGGGCCATTTTCGTAGGAATTGCCCAAGACTTGCTAATGCAAATCCAGCGCAGGGATGAGCATATGATCAATCAGAAGACAACATCGTTTAGAAATAATCACGTCTTATGTATTATTTTTCTTTTGTTGTCAAGATCCAAGAAACAGTTGTTATCGTTGTTTATAAATAAATCTTTTACATTACAATGTATTTATGTGATTGTATGTATAAACAACATATCCCCTACAATACCGACAATCAAGGAACCGCATTCCTTGATGAACAGACTACTCCCAAATTTCTTCCATTCTATGATCTTTTGCGTTTTTCACAAAAATCCTAAGTACCCGTTTCTTCCAAGAGAAACGAAGTACGAGGTGCCAAGTTAATAGCAATCAATAACAAGGTAATAACAATTAAACAACTATGTGATTATGTGCTTATAAACATTACAAGACAAACTGTGCGGACTATGCAAGGAATTACGTAATTATGGATGCATACATAATTATGGAATTTAGTGCACAGAAACCACAGCGAGCTTTGTCATGTACCTAGAAGTTAACCCTATTCATTTCCAATTCTGATGAAGTATCCGTTGAGGAAAAATGAACTAGCTATTCATTTTTCACTTCTGAAGAATATCCGTTGAGGAAATGAATATCCGTTTATCCTTCATTTCCAATTCTGAAGAATACCCGTTGAGGAAAATGACTCCGTTTGTGCATTTTCGTTCTGAAGAGTATCCGTCGAGGGAAATGAATATCCGTTTATTTAATCCTTCATTTCCGAACCTGAGGAAACAACCGTTGAAAATGACTCCGTTAGTTCATTTTCGTTTCTGAAGATTATCCGTTGAGGAAATGAATATCCGTTATTTAATCCTTCATTTCCGAACCTGAGGAAACAACCGTTGAAAATGACTCCGTTAGTTCATTTTCGTTTCTGAAGATTATCCGTTGAGGAAATGAATATCCGTTTGTCTATCATTTTCATTTCCGTTTCTGAGGAAGCAACCGTTGAAAATGACTCTGTTTGTTCATTTTCGTTTCTGAAGATTTGTCCGTTGAGGAAATGAATATCCGTTTGTCTATCATTTTCATTTCCGTTCTGAGGAAGCAACCGTTGAAAATGACTCTGTTTGTTCATTTTCGTTTCTGAAGATTTGTCCGTTGAGGAAATGAATATCCGTTTGTCTATCATTTTCATTTCCGTTTCTGAGGAAGCAACCGTTGAAAATGACTCCGTTTGTTCATTTTCGTTTCTGAAGATTTGTCCGTTGAGGAAATGAATATCCGTTTGTCTATCATTTTCATTTCCGTTCTGAGGAAGCAACCGTTGAAAATGACTCTGTTGTTCATTTTCGTTTCTGAAGATTTGTCCGTTGAGGAAATGAATATCCGTTTGTCTATCATTTTCATTTCCGTTTCTGAGGAAGCAACCGTTGAAAATGACTCTGTTTGTTCATTTTCGTTTCTGAAGATTTGTCCGTTGAGGAAATGAATATCCGTTTGTCTATCATTTTCATTTCCGTTCTGAGGAAGCAACCGTTGAAAATGACTCTGTTTGTTCATTTTCGTTTCTGAAGATTTGTCCGTTGAGGAAATGAATATCCGTTTGTCTATCATTTTCATTTCCGTTTCTGAGGAAGCAACCGTTGAAAATGACTCCGTTTGTTCATTTTCGTTTCTGAAGATTTGTCCGTTGAGGAAATGAATATCCGTTTGTCTATCATTTTCATTTCCGTTTCTGAGGAAGCAACCGTTGAAAATAACTCCGTTTGTTCATTTTCGTTTCTGAAGATTTTCCGTTAAGGAAATGAATCCCCGTTTGTTTATTCCTTCATTTCCGCTTCTGAAGAATACTCGTTGAGGAAAATGACTCCGTTTGTTCATTTTCGTTCTGAAGAATGTCCGTTAAGGAAATGACAGGATTATGCTTTACATATCTCTGGTGGTTATCTGACACAAAGTCACAAATAGACTCCTACGATTTAATTTCGGGACGAAATTTCCTAAAGTAGGGGAGACTGTAACACCTGTGTCATTTCAACCATCAAACAAATGCCAAACCAATGAAATATTGTATTTCATACTTTGGACTTGTATAAATATGTGTATCTTTTGCACATATCAACTCTTGTTCGATTTCAAGCTCTAAATCGCTTTCTGGAAGGTTATACGCGCACTGATGCGTAAATATAACCAGTTTAATGCAACAAACACTCCGGAATAGTGAAATAGGCTTAACATACCTTAAATAACCTTTACATAACTTAGATATAAGTTTTGGAAGGTTTGGTGTAGTGAAATCAAAGTTTATTCGCTTACAGGGACTAAATTTGACAAACTGCGAAAGTATGCCAATTTGAACTGTAACAGACCTTCCGGGACATGACCATAAGTTAAACATACCATAAATATCCTTTACATAGCTTAGAAATAGGCTTTGAGGTGTTCGGTATGCTAAAATAAACTTTTGTGTCATTTAGGGACTAAAAACGTCAAAAAGTGCACAAGTTTGCATTTTTACGCGTAACTTACGTTCTGAATACATCCGGACATCCAAAAATTTATGTAAGCACTAAAATATTTTATTTTAGTGTTTGGCATAAGAAAAATCCATTCGTCACGTCATTTGGATCGTTTTTCGCGCTTATGCGCATTCCGTCGTAATTAACCGAACATCGCAATCGTACGGCCAAACGAACCGACATCCGAGATATTTTTTAGCACAATTTAAGTTCCCTATACTTTAACTTCATTTTAGAGCTTTGAAATGGGGTTAACGGGGCTTAAACGTGTCAAAAATGCATCGAAAACCAAGCTTAGGGGCTGCAGGGACCAAAACTGTAAATCTGCCAAAGTTGTTACCTTACGGACCTCAACATTGGCAGCTTTGAGGTCCGTAAAGCAGTCCCCAGAACAGATTAGATTAAACAGTCAGCAATTTGCAGCTGTTTAATCCTCACCCACACATTTCCCACTTGCCTAATCAGCTGATAAGAACCATTTTTAGGCACCACAACTTTCCGACACTTGTACGGATATGATTAAGGCACGATATTCGACAAACGATCTTAACGGTTCGGGTATTCCTATAAATACCCAACCCACTTAACTTCAAAAATCACTAGAATCTGATCATTTGTGCTCTAAGTTGAAACCTTTGTTTCATACCTGAGCTATTTTGATCTAGATTAGCATTCGGGGACCCTTCGTAAGTATTCTTTCGTTCTTTTATTGCTTTTCGGGTCCGAAAGTCAAACTTTGTTTGACTTTCTGCATTGACCAATTTATGGTCGATGCGAAGTTCGTTTGAACTTCATAACGTGAGCGTGATCACGATGGTTATAGTCCCTAGTGACTATACCTACTGATTACCACGTTATCTAGGCTCAGTGACGAGCCGTAGTTTCGGGCAGAATACGTATTCTTGCGTATTTTGTAACCAAACTACTCTTAGGTGTCACAACCGTTTGTTGTGATACCAAACCTATTTTCTAAACTTAGTTAAGCATGTTTTAACATGCTTAACTCGTCACTTTTAGTTTAGTGCTTATATAGGGTCGTAAGGTATGCGATCTAAACAATCGCTTATACTTTCGAACCCGACCCGTTTGGTCGATCATTAGGATCCGACCAAACACATTAGGTGACCATAGTATATAGGGAATAACCTTATGAGGTTATACCTTATGGTCGCTTTGTTTAAGTAGTTGTATGATAGGTAGTTTATATGCCTTAGGTAAATTACCAAAATACCCCTTTGATGCCAAAATTCATTTTAAACATATGTAACATAACTTTTGACATCTAAACTGATTTGACAACCATATTAGACATGTTAAGGCATATATTACTTGTCATAGGACTAGTTAGGCGGTCCGAACGCGTTCTACGCAAACGACACGTTAAAGTAGCATAAGCTACTTAAACGGGTCGTAATGGGTCACAAGCACTTAGGTTAGGTTTCATTTAGTATGTAGGCTTTATTAAACCATACTACATGAGTTCCCATACTCATATGGTTTACGAGCCCTCATCCTATCCGATCTTCCGATTTAGGTCCGGTTTATTAATGTAGTTACCTATATTAGGTGCCGTTTGATATTCCGTGATCTCTAGCATTGCTTGGTGGTTATCTTTATACATCTGAGCAATCTCAAGTGAGTACATAGACCCCTCTTTTAATGTTTTCCAAACTGTTTTGGGGTGGAACACATGTGCCTACTTGTTACTTTCATGCTTTCCTGTTTTCACATCATATACATGCTATGTTCGTTAGTACATTATAGTACATGATTTCATTGCATTTCATGCTAGGTGTGCCCATTGTGTGCATTACTTAGTACATTGTTTTACATTACATTTCATGCTATGTATGCCCATTGTGTGCGTACTTAGTACATCGTTTTACATTACATTTCATGCTATATATGTCCACTGTGTGCATACTTAGTACATTATTTTACATTGCATTTCTGTTGCATATGCTCATCCAGCATATGAACACATTATACTACATTTTGAACCGTTGAAATCATTTGACTATGTGAACCGTTTGTATCTGTGAACCGTGTGTATCTGTGAACCGTTTGTATCTGTGAACCATGTGAACCATTTGTATCTGTTGACATGTTTTACATTTGACAATAGACAATTGACATTACAAAAACATTCCTACAATTGTTAAACATTACTTTGGTGGTTTGGTTTGGTTTGATTAAGTGATTAAGTAACGATGCGTGTGTAATATGATACAAGCATGGTGGATACGCCGCTGGTACTTCCTATATATAAGTGCTTGTATGGTATTACATATCGTACCGTTATTTGAATCATTTCGGTTTGAGACATAGAACATTTTATACAAGTAACATACTTTTTACAAGACATTGATTTACAACAACTTATTTTACACAAACACATTTTACATGGTTATTCATTTAACCTGACATTTATTTATACATATCATCTGATCTTATCGTTTTTCAAATGATTTACAAGACAAAGCAAATTACAAGGTTCATGACTAAACATTTTCTCAAACATAAGTCATGAATCTTATTTTTACAAAACCTATGTATCTCACATGCATTTTTATGCTGACGTACCTATTTTCACATGTGTTTTCAGGAGATGATGCATAGGACTTATCAAGACATACTTAGGCGGACCTGTGCCTTAGTGACTTAAAACGAGACAAGAACTAGTTAATTTCTGTTATGTACTCTTGGTTTCTTGCTTAAAACAATGTAAACTTGGATGGTTGATTAATAAAACGAACTTTAATTTCCATGGTTGTGAAACATTAATTCTGTTACAACACTCCCCGACGTTTCCGCCACGTTTTGTATGTTCTACGTGGTCGGGGTGTGACACTGATGGTAGCATGACCTTAAATCAATCTTGGAGAAGTAACTCACCCCTTGCAGTTGATCGAATAGATCATCGATCCTGGGCAATGGATATCTATTCTTGATTGTAAGCTTGTTCAGCGTCTATAATCAATGCATAAACGCATTGATCCATCCTTTTTTCTTCACAAATAGGATTGGTGCTCCCCAAGGAGATTAACTAGGTCTAATAAATCCCTTTGCCAACAAATCATCCAGTTGAGTTCTTAACTCTTTCATCTCAGTTGGGGCCAACCGTTAAGGTGCTCTTGCAACTGGTACTGCTCCAGGTAAAATGTCAATTCTGAACTCCACTTGCCTATCTGGGGGTAAACCAGGTAGTTCTTTAGGGAAAACATCAGGGTATTCGGAAATGATACGAATGTCTTCGATCTTGGGCTTTGGTTCATCAATAGTCACCGGTGCCATGTAAATGACACAACTTTTCTTCATACACTTTGACGCCTTAAGCATGGACACTTGCTTAGGCAACCCGTATTGAGTAACTCCTAGTATGGTAAGTGGCTCACCATACGGAGTCTTGATAATCACTTGTTTCTTGTCACAAACAATCTGGGCTTGGTTATGAGATAACCAATCCATGCCTATCACTATGTCGAAACCAGCTAATTTCAAAGGAAGCAAGGACAACGGAAAAGAGTGGTTCCTAATGGATATAAAACATCCATCTAACACAGTTGAGGTGGTTTCTATGGTACCATCGGCCAATTCTACTTCATACTTTATGCTCAGGGTTTTAACAGGCAGATTTAATAACTTACAAAACTTATTATCAACAAATGACTTATCTGCACCCGAATCAAATAATACCTTTGCATAAACATCGTTCATAAGAAAGGTACCTGTTATCATGTTTTCATCCTGAATTGCTTCCTGTGCATTCATTTGGAAGACCCTAGCATTGGTCTTCTTTCCTTCCTCAGGTTTCTTGGCATATTTTGGGCAGTTGGACTTGATATGCCCTTTCTCATTAAAATTGTAGCAAGTAGCATCCTTTATCTTCTTGCAGTCTAATGTCTTATGCTCACTTTACTTGCAAATCCCACAAGCTCTTGGCTGTGACAGGGACTTTGATTCATATCTACACTTCCCAAGATGACGTTTCTTGCAGATCTTGCATTTGGGCTTTTCGGCCGACTGCTGGTCATCCTTCTTGAACCCTGAACTCTTTTTGAGGTCAGAGTTCCCCTTGTGCCTCTTGTCTGAACGGTGTGAGTTATCATCCTCACATTTTCTCTTCCCAGTATCAGGATGCCTAAGCGATCTCTGCCTGACCACATCAAGGGTAAGAGATAATGACAAATCCGCTACAGACCTAAAGGTAGTAGGTGGAGAGGCTTTTACGCTAGCTTTGATCTTCGGGGCTAAACCCCCAATGAAACGGGCTATTCGTTTTGGTTCCGGCGTCACCAAGTAAGGAACCAATCGAGACATGGTATTAAAACTCATAAGATATGCCTGACAGTCCAAATTTTTCATAACTAATGTCAGGAAGTCAGTCTCGATCTTCTCAACTTCATGTTGAGGACAGAAAGTATATTTGATCAATGTAACAAACTGATCCCAAGTCATGTTATATAACGGGATCTTCCTAGTAGCTTGGATCAATGACCTCCACCAAGCTAGCGTTTTTCCTTTAAATGATTGTGACACAAACTTAACTATATCCTTATCAGCGCAACCACTGATATCAACCACGGTATCCATCTCGTCTAGCCATGTCATGCAATCAATGGCTCAATTTTCCCCAGTGAAATTCCTGGGCTTGTAGGAGATGAAATACTTATAGGAACATCCCCCAATACGTGGCTCCTGATCGAATATGATCTTCTTAGATGGAACACTATGCTGATTTGAGGAGTGTTGAGCATCATCCTTCTTTGACTCATGAGGTTTAGAAGGTGGCTAACTATGAGCCTCAGAGTGAGCTTTAGGGTGTGATTTTGCGTGTTGTACAGATAGGGTCCTGCTGCGGGTACCACTTGATTCATTATCTCGTCTGTCTAGAGCTCGAGTAACGGCATTGTCTATTAATGCCTGCAGCTCTGCACCAGCTATGTTGATTCTGGTGGTATCACGATTCTCTCTCGGGTGACTGTTGACTTCATCAGACCCAGCCATGTAGCTTGATTGCTACATAAAATATTAACAAGGATTTATTCAGGAGTCTATTATAGAATTGTCTTTTATGGCAATTCATTAACCATGGTGACTATAAACCATAATTTATCATCATAATTTAAACGTATTCATTTAGGATTTTCATCATAATTTATCCTAATTATAAAGTATTAAGGGTATTATTAATGGCACATAAGGCCTAGTCGCAAGGACAATTTAAATTATAAACCATGATTTCAGAGAATCGAGGTATTAAGGTTTAAACGTAGTTCATTACCTTTTATCGTCAGGGAGTCGTAGACTACAGCTGTCTTTTGTCTTATATGACAATGATTATGGCTCGTAGGCCCTACATCACAAATGGATGTTTTAAATAAAAGCAGGAATTGCAAAAATCCAATATAAGGATGACATGTGTGATTTTAACGAATCACATCTGCCAAGAGTGTTAACATGTTTTCAGATGTTAACAGGGATTTGAATCTTTTTAAATATGTTTTACCATTATGACCGGGTCTATAATGACATGCAGGCTAGGTTATACCTTTTACGATTCTTTATTTAATAATTAAAGGCAAATTATTTTAAAAGGAATGATATTTTTAATTTATTTCATATATTATATTTATGCATATAATGATAAAATGAAATTTTAAATTCAAATATTCCACTAAGATTAAAAAGGGTACATATTGGCCCTAAACGGGACTTTAACAGAAATAACTTGCCCACACAGGGGCTAAACTGAAAATACAAGTCCTCGTAGGGACTGAATACATAAATAGATGTCCACGCAGGGACTAAAGATAGAAAGATGAGTCCACTCAGGGACTAAGTACATAAAAAAATAAATGTCCACGCAGGGACTTGATTAATACAAGGAAATTACAAAATAAATATGGAATCTTCGAAAATCCCTTTTCTTCTTTCCCTTGATTAGATTCGCCAGACCTTTGTGAAATCCCCGATGGTTCCTACGTTCCTCTTGAACCTCCTGTTCCACCTGGCTCAACCTCTGTAGAATCTCCTGTTGCTGCTGGGGCTGAATCAGTGGTGGTTGTGGCGGCTGCTGCTATAGAGGTTGAGGAGGCGGTGGGTGTTGATACCCATAAGGTGGGTATCCGGTTTGGTAGGAGGCTGCGTAAGGTCCATCAGGATGATGGGCATTGTAGTTGGCTGCTACAAGGTATGGGTCAACATCGGGGGCATTGTAGTAGTTATACCCCGGGTAGGCAGGCTGCTCAAAGGGGTTGTACGCCGCTGTACCGGCGTAGGTAGGAATTGGGTTATCATAACCCAATGGTGGTGGTGCGACTGGCGCATAGTCCACCTCACCCAGGCATGTTTGGGTATCAACAGCAGTTTCAGCAACCGGATCCGATTAATCAACAACCAATTCCGGGAAGGCCTTTAAACATTCCATTGCCACCACCGGTACCTCAAATTCCGGGTCAGGCAAGGCCTTTTCCTCGAAATTTGATCCTACCGGTTAATCCAGCGGAAGGCATCCCAAGAAGATATAGTCGGGGACCAGTTCACGGTGTTGAGAGTCACTTCAAACCCGCCATAGCTAATAACCCATCATTGGTTGTGATCCCGCAATTACAAGGAGGCTAGTTGTTTAAAGTTCGTGCTCAGTCCATATCTAATTTGCCTAAGTATCATGGCTTGGCATACGAAGAGCCATATTTAGACATTGTTGCATATGACGCGCGTTGCAACACTATCAGGGGCCAAGGTTTTTCTGCAGATGATGTGAAATTGGTTCTCTTCCAATTAACCCTTGAGGATAAAGCGCAACAGTGGTTTCACTTGTTACCATCTGCATCGATATTCACATGGCCGGAAATGCAACAACTCTTTTTGGATGAGTTCTATACACCGCAACGAACGAATAATGCTCGGAAGGATATTCGGGGTTTTCAACAGTAACACGGCGAGCTATTTCATCACGCTTTTAATCGATTCAAGATGATGTTAAAGAATTGTCCGCATCATGGAATTCAGCTATGGGAACTCTTAAATGCGTTTCATGAAGGGTTAACGGATAAAGATGCTCGGGATCCTACCTCAATCTCAAACGGTATATTCTGTACTAACTATGAGTATGTTGATTGGGGGTACTTAGAAATGAATGTGAATACATCAAAGCGGAAGGCTCAGCCTTTAAGGAGCACCCGACATTCGGTAGTGAGAGCGGTGGACAATCCACCAGATTTAGTGGACAATACCCGTTGTGCGGTCATTGTGAGGATATAGGGCACATAGCTGATCAGTGCCCTAATATGATTGGTAAGCAGGATGATGTGAATATGCTGCAAGGTAGTGGGAATATGTATTCGGGTTCCCAAGGCAACAATCAGTATTACTAGCCCCGAAATCAAAATAACTATCAAGAGGGAAATAACTTCGGTTATCAAAGGAACTACCAGCAGGGTACTGGTCAAGGAAATAATGAGATGATGGAGATGCTGAGGGCAATACAGCAGGAGCTGCAAAATAGAGGTTAGATGGATGACGTGAGGGCCCAAAAGGATGAGAATCGGGACAAGGCCATCCAATCATTGACGACTCAGATGGGGCAATTGGCGAGTGAAGTAGCAGAGCTAAAGCAGCAGAATGGGAAGCTGCCAAGTGACACGTAGATGAACCCTAAAAATTCAAAGAACATTCCGATCAGTGGGGTAAATCATGTTCTCAAAAATAATTGTTTTGATAACGGTTTATCTGTGTCTCATGTGATTACAGGTGTAATGGATACTGATGAAGAGCTAAATGGAGTTGATCTAGGGGAACCAGTCATCCCAATCCGGGTCGGAAAGTTTAAAATCCACCGCGCGTTGTTGGATTATGGAGCGGGAGTGGGCGTTCTCCCCGGTAGTTTGTACGACCAATATGATTTTGGTCCCCTACAAGCATGCGATAGCACGGCGATGTTCGCGGATGCGAGTTTGAAACAACCCTGGTGGGTTGTGAAAGATGTGGTGATCCAGCTCGGCGAGTTCTACTACACGGTCAATTTCATTGTGGCCGATTATGCACCAGCACAGACCTACGCACATCCGCAGGTAATCGTGGGACGCCCATTCCTGTATTCAGCAAATGCTCAAATCGATTGCAGGAATGGGATGGTCATTCTAAGCTACAAGAATCATAAGTTATACTTCAATGTATTTTTAAAGTCTATTGCTTATGATCTTCTTGATGATTTAAGTCTTGCAGGTGCTACTAATGAGATTGGGTTCAATGGTGGTAATTTTTGCAGGTCTGAGTTAACAAATGGTGGAAATCGAGCGGAGAAGGCAAGTGTGAGAAAGAGAGCTGATGAGAGGAAACCACCTAATGGTGGGATTAGTTGGGGTGGCCCAGTTGAGCGTGAACCTAACCGAAGTGAAGCTCTGACCCTCCCTAAAACTGAGATTGTGAAGAGGATATTGCGCTACCTGAAAGGAACTCCTTCATTGGGGTTGTGGTATCCTAGGAAAGGCGACTTTATGCTCGAAGGGTATTCGGATTTGGATTTCGGATGCTGCAAAGTCAATTCAAAATCAACAACTGCAGGATGCCAGTTCTTTGGTCCTAGATTGGTTACCTGGCAGTGTAAGAAACAAACGTCTGTGGCGCTATCTACATGTGAAGCGGAGTACGTTTCTGCTAGCAGTTGCTGCTCTCAGATTTTGTGGATACAGCAACAGATGCGCGACTACGGTTTGCAGTTTCTTAACACACCTCTTTTTGTTGATAATGAGGCCGCTATAAATATAACAAAAAATCCAGTACATCACGCTAAAACTAAACACATAGAAATTCGTCATCACTTTATTCGTGATTGCTTTGAGAAAAAGTTGATGCGAATTGAGAAAATCCACACTGGCGAACAGAAAGCTGATTTACATACCAAAGCTTTTGATAAAAATCGGTTTAAATATTTGTTAAAACTGAATGGTATGAAGCATCTTTCAGTGACGGATGACATTATTGGCGTTGATGAAAGTACTGTTGCGGATGAAGACGAGAAACAATCTGTAATGGTTTGTCGATTTTTTACTTGTTTTGGTATTTAGGGGGAGTAGATAGATGTATATAGTTTATTTTCAGAAAATACAAAAACAGTAAAAAATGCAAAAATACAAAAACATGATAAAATCTGAAAAAGAGCTTGTGTATATAGGGAAAATGATAGTACATCGGCTAGACAATTACAGTATGCTAAAGATTTGTAAAGTATAAATGAGTTAAACAGTCTCACTAATGATGTGTCGATAGGTTTTCGCAAATTTAGTAGATTTATTCGTGATATAAACCTAAATTTCAAACTTGTGAAATTCGTGGGGAACACTACTTGAATATATAGGTAACCCCTGAAATCTCGTTTGAAAGGTCTCATAATCTGATATACTAGGTTTTTATACTCAATGATGTCTGGGGTATTATTCTGGGACTTCTGCTGAACGGTAGTTCTGACCTAGTCCTTGGATAATACTTTCTGCAATGCTTGAAACATAGCATAAACCCTCAGCATGCAGATGAAACAATAAAATTGATAGTCGCTGCTGTTGTAGCTAAAAGATCCTCTAAAGGGGACATACTGTAAAGTCGAAGCTGATATCTCTCTGCGTATACGGAAGTATCGACCTGAGATCCCTCGGCCCTCGCATACCTAATTTATGTACAGATATCATTGTAGTATACTCACCTATAAGACTGATAATTGGGATTCTGGATACGGGAGTATATTCAAGAGGTGGGACACATGAATGAGCTAAGTTCATAAAACATCTAATTCGTATCCTGAGTAAATTGAAATTTGTGTGGGAATTTAAGATGGATCAGTATATCGACAATCGAGGTGAATTGTTTAAGTCTGAGTATGAAATGAAGCTTAACGGTACTTGTAATTTGTCTGAAAAGCTGATATGATTCCCTGACACGCTCGCCAAAAATAAGTTTGTAAATAGTTTACTTTGTTTACTTTCTGCAATTTAAGTTTTCTGTATTTCATTTCTTAGTTTAGAACACTTTGTTAAAATCCAAAAAGATTTTATTTCTGCTTTATTTTCCGACAAACCAAAGTGGAAAGTTGATTTTCAGAGATTGATGCAGATGCAGGAGATTCTGAACTGAAGAATGAGAAGAGCTTATCTTGATGAAGTTTGATTTATTGAAAAGTCAAAAACAAGTTCATTAACTTGATACTTGTTATTTTCAGAAAATGGTTGAAAATGTTTTTAAAATCAGTTTGATTCGTCAAATGATCAACCAAGGTCATTAAATTGAACTTGGTAGATTAATTGAGTGATCAGGGTCATTAACTTGGACCTGAATACTTGAGTGGATTTCTAAAACTGATTGAGTTTGTGATTTATTGTTGAGAAGATAGTTTGTAATGATTGATGTTTGAGAAACAGGTTTTGGACTTCATCATTCCCACGGAAGCTAAATGTCAAAGCTTGAACCAGATAAAGACCTCAGATTCTAGCATTTTGAGAGGGGGAGTCAGTGAAAGGGGGAGTCTGGATCAACAATCAAAGGGAAGTTTGAAGATGGAGCTAGTTAGATTTTCTGAACCTGTGAAGAAAGAGTTTTTGCAATGAGAAGACAAAGTTGATAAAGACAAAGACTAAAGACTTGAAGCCAAAGACTTCGTCAACATCCAAGGGGGAGTCTGTTGGTGCACTGAATGTCTGTTGACTATATCTTATCAAGTCTTATGTCTAGATAGAATGAATGAGCACACACTAGATTAGAATTTAGGGTTTTATATGTTTTTCTAGGGTGTTTATCTTGAAGGGGTTTCAAGGCTAGTTCAAGCTAAACCTATTGATCAGCTTTAGCTTGAACTGATATTGTGCATATTCAAGCTAAACCTAGGAGTGTGCCATCCTCAAGCTAAACCCAGAGTCTATAAATAGGGGATGTGGTCATTTGAAACAAAACCAGAAGATGTTTGTGTGTGAGTCAAGGTGCTGTCGAAATTTTGTTAGAAATTGATTGTAAAGACTCAGAATTGATTAATAGAGGAAGAATTGAAAGGAACAAAGCTGTTATGACTTTATATACGTTGATTCCGCCTTCGTATTTGAAGATGAACTGCCTTAACTGACTTTTAGGGTCACGCAAACGGCCCAACAGTTTCGGTTTAGGGAATGTGTTTTATTTAATTGTGTTAATAGTTAGCCGCTTATTGGTTTGTTTGGTTGGTTTTCTTGGGTTAGTTTTAAAAGCACTATACATGGAGGACAATGTATCTCAAGTGTGGGGATGTGGGAGCTCGGGAAGGGATTCGTGGATAAAGCTTTGATGAGATTGAAAAGTGGTTAAAATCGATGAAATTGAAAAAAAAATTGGAAATTTTAAAAATTTTAAAATTTTTTCATCACCTTAAGTAAACTAATTGGACATGAAAACCTAAGGTTTCAATCACTAATGGGTTCCTTACCGGTAGTAGACTAAAATAGTCCCTTGTCATGGTTGTTCCTTTAAGTTTCATGAGAATATGTCTGGCATAGGTTTGGAAAATGATTTGAAAAGATATGTCTTTCTAGGGGTAACATGTTTTAAATTGCATATACTATATGTCGGTATCCCTTTTTACCCTTTCTTGGTGAGATCTTGATCCTGTAGAATTGATAGAATTATTTATATTATGAATTCGTTTGTTGAGTGCAGGCCACATGTTATTTTGTGTTAGAACTTGTGTGATTTGATACATGCTGAGATTGTGGATTTGACATGTGCACATAGATGATAAAGGCATTAGGATTTCTCGGTACATCCATTGTGTTTGTGTTTGTTATGTTTATCAATCATTCCCCTAGTAGCCCTGTTGAGCCTATCTACCTTTTGTTTGTCCACCCGATATGAATTGTGTAAGACCAACCATGAATGACAATGTATGAGTTTTGAAAGAAAAGAAAAAAAAAGGAAAACAACAAAAAAAGAGTTTTGTGAATAATGCTTGTTTTGTTTGGGTAGAAACCAACCCAAAAGTATGAGTCGTGTGAATAAAGTTATCACGGTTTGGTTGTCTGTTCGTTAGCCCCATAAAAATAAAAAGCCAAAAAAATTTTCCTACCTTAGCCTAAGCCCAAAACCCAAAAGTCCTTTTGATATATGGCGTGTTACAAGATACAGTGGAGGTGTGATTATCATACAAGCTTATGATTGCAGGATCTCATGTTTGGTTCTTGAGTGTTTACATACTAGCACATTACATGCTAGTTCAGATATTACCCGAGAGGAGAGTACATTGTAAGGGGCGTGTAGTATGTGATTGAATTGTAAACATGTTAGTTTTAGATAGACAAGTCTTGAGTTTTTAAGTTACATGATTTGCTTGTCAGACTGTCAATCTCGAATTTGTTAGTCTATGGGACGGGTATGACTTGGGAACTTAAAATGTTGAATCGGTTAAAGGATTTAGAGGTGTTGTTACTATGGTGAGTAGTTCTAAGTTGGTTTGCTTGAGGACAATCAAAGGTAAGTGTGGGAATGTGATGGAGAGGGTGAAACCCAAGCTTTAAAGTGCCTATTTCGTGAGTTATGTATGTGTTTACTTGCCTTGAATGAGATAACTACGAGTATTCGTTGTTTTGCAGGTTAAACACGTAATTCGGTGAAGTTATGATGGTTAGAGATGCGGTAGAATGCAGTGGAATGGTTATTATAGCTTTCGATACGGATTCGGAATTTGTTCGGTTGGGAAAACAACTTGAGAATACAAGAAACATGAAATAACAAAGTTCAGGGACCATTCGGCACTTAATTGGAAGTTTCTTTGTGCTTAAATGTGCAAGAAACAAGATTTTACAAAGTATAGGGGTCGTTTGGTAATTAACTAAAAGTTAATAATGGCTGAAATATGTGAAGAAATAAGAGTTTGTAAAGTTGAGGGGTCTTTTGGTCATTACATGGAAGATATGTGATAGCTATATGTGAAGAGAAGTGAAAATATAAAGTAGAGGGGTCAATGTTGACATTTGTTGAAAGTCATAAATGTGTGTACATGAGAGCTGACATTCATGCTTCTACCCATGGTTTGTAAACCATGGGTCACGGTTCAGGATAACTCTAGACCATCACTCCCATTCTACACCTTCACCCAAGGTCCAGTATGTAAAAGAATGAAAAAAAACAGGGAGTTTATACTACCACAGTTCTGAACCGTTGGTGAAGCTGGGAAATAGGGGGCGCGGATAGGACTTATTTTGGAGGGTTTTTTATAATGGAAAACCCTAGCTTCTCATTATTCTTCAACTAGGGGTTGACTAGGGAAGCAAGAAAACACACTTTTTGGCATTCAAGCTCAACCAGTCATCCTCATATCTTCACATCTTACCGAATCAATCAAGCAACGATCGTTTCTACATGCTTTTGAAGATCTTACTTGTGAGATGAGCGGCTAAACTCTTTTGATTTCCTCCGGATGGAGGGTTTTTGTAAGTTAGGTGATATCATGTGTTTGTGATTATCGTTTAAACTCGGTGATCTAAGCATTCGATGCTTTTCACCTTTGATTTGATTAATCGATTGTAACTAATTGCATTTTGTTTAACCTTGATTCTTAATCATTTAATTCCTGAGAGTTCTAGTAATTGGGATATATTTGCTATGGGATTAGGGTTGGTAATTGCAATTGATAATTATTTGATAACCTCCTGTTATGTATTGACCGGAGTACTTAGTCGTTGATTATCACAATTGGTTAATTAGATTCAACACCTATGTCTATGTAAGTGTTTCGATTAAACACATAATTGAATCTAGCTGTAAAACCTGAAATCTGGAGGAACCCTTGTTTCTCTATTGATTTAAACTTCGTTTTTTTTAGTTCGTAATTTTAGATAATCAATCAAACCCACAACTGAGTTTTATTTTTTCTATAGTATTTAATCAAAACTGAGCATTACACACTTTCCACAATCCTCCTTTTGTTCGATATCTGACTTACCCTATCTATAGAGTTAATTGGTTTTTGCATGTTCTTAATGACAGACATCAATCCTTCTGGGTCGTCGAACACTGCGGCTTGAGTATCCTGAACAGGTTCATCTTGTTCTGCCGTCAGAGTTTGTTGAACTTCTGCATCATCTTGTAGAGTGTAACTTGGACCAGCTTCATGATCATTAGGACATTGTCATCTTTTGGAAGTCTTGGTCGGACCTCGTTCAACTTAGAAGACTTATAATCCTGATATAACCTTATCTGATCTTTAAATGATGGTTCTTCAGGAAGATGAAATGACTCCCACAACTTCTTATAGTTGAATAACCACAAATCACCAGGTTTTTGTGTCGGCATAGTGTAGCCTTGGATATCCACATGCTGAGCTTCAATCACTTTTTTGAGACTTGGAAGATATACTCGTTTGAGTGGACTAGCATATCCCAGAAAGAATCCCTCCAAAGATTTTGCACCGAATTTTCCATCAGGATCTATCACCGTGCAGGGTGACCCAAACGGCTCAAGATACTTTAGGTTCGGCTTTTGATTGTTTAGCAACTCAAAACATGTCTTGTTATGTGGCTTTACAGTCAACACTTGGTTTAAGGTATAGCAAACAGATGCCACAACTTCAGCCCAAAAACTCACAGAGAGCTTTGAATCAGCTAACATAGTGCGTACAGCTTCAATCAGCGTCCGGTTTTTTCTTTCTGCCACCCCATTTTGTTGCGGTGTGTACGGAGCACTAAATTCTTGCAAAATACCTTTTCTATTGCAGAACTCTGTCATTTGGTTGTTCATGAATTTTGTATCATTGTCGCTGTGAATTCTTCGAATAGGTTGATGGTACAGATTTTCTATCTTTCAGAACAAACTCAACACACTCTGGAATGTTTCATCTTTGGACTTTAGAAAAGATACCCACGAAAACCTCGAATAATCATCCGTCACAACAAGGCAGTACACTTCTCCGGTAATACTCTTCACATTAACAGGACCGAAGAGATCCATATGTAGCCTCTCCAGTGGTTTAGTGATCGAATTCTAAAGCTTCCTCAGGTGTGATTTCTTAGTTTGTTTTCCCTTCTTACAACTAATGCACCCATCTCCCAAGTGGAAACTCTTTAGATTGAAACCTCTCTCCAAATCGTTATGGACCAGATAATTCATCGTTCGTAAGTGGATATGAGCCATTTTGCGGTGCCAAAGAATCGACTCCTTTTCAGTGGCTTTAGATACAAAGCAATGAGGTTGATTGGTTGTTGTAGTCGCGATGCTCATGTCGAGGACATAAAGATCGTTCTCTCTCGGTGCTCGCATTAAGATCCACTCCTCGGGTATAACAAATCCTGGCTTCAGGATCAGACATTCTTTATCGTTGAAGTGGGTAGTAAACTTCCTGTCACAGATCTGAGAAATACTGAGTAGATTGTTCTCTAGCTCGGGAATATAGTTTACTCTCTCAAAGGACACTTGACCATTTGATAACGTGCCTTCCCCGATGATTCTTCTTCCCTTATTTCCAGCAAAACCCACGTAACCGTCGTTAAATCCTTGAACGGCATATAACAGGGCTTTCTTCACTATCATGTGCCTGGAAGCTCCACTATCCATTATCCATTTTGAAATTGATCTCGGGAGCTCCTGAACATTTCAGACGCGATTAGTTAAATGAAGTAACCCAAGCCTCCTTTGACTCGAGTAGCTTGACATTGAGATGAATTGTGGAAAGAATAGTAAAATTCTTATCATTTAACTCCAAAGCTTTTTCTGTTCCAACCTCAACCTCTTTGTATAGGAAAAATTCTTCTTTGGTTGGTTGAACAGATTTAGGAACATACTTCTTGGCCTGAGAGGTTGAAGAAGTTTGTTTCTTCATGTCACTCGCTGAAACCTTGGGAACAACCTTCTCAACCGGTTTGGTTGGAGGAGTTTGTTTCCTTTTTGGTTCAATAACAGTCTTCTTGACTGGAATAGTCGAAGAAGTCTGTTTTGTCTTTGACTCAACTGATGTTTTGGTCTGGGATTTTGGCTTCCAAGTTTGTTGAGTTGGAAAAGTTTTCTTGACTCTTGGAATTGATTCTTTCTTAACAGGTTGTTTTGAAGTTTCACCAGTTTTCATAACATCTTGTTTTACTGGTTGAACTTTAGTTTTAAAATCATTACCAGATTTTTGAAATATTTTCTCAACAAACATAGGAGCTTTGCCTTTAACATCGTTGGGTTGCTGCTCGTTCTCAACAACAACAGACTTAGGTTTATGTTAGTTCATTTTCGTGCAATGTGACCAACTTCATTACATTTGAAGCAAGTCTGATTATCAATAACCTGACTTTGACCTTCAGTCTGTTTTTTCTGACTCTTTCTATGCAAAGAATTCTTTGTTCTATTTCGAAAAGATTTTAGTTTCTTGATCATTCATTGAACTTGAACTTTTCACAAACGTAGTTCTCTTAACAAATTTTGACTTCTGAAAATTTCTTTACTGATTGTACTTACCATCCCTTTGCCCATTATACCCATTTTTCTGATGTTTGTTCTGAAAACGTGGCAAGTTTTTAGGCTTGTTATAGTAAGCTTTATCTTTTTGGAAATTCAGAAATGTTTTGGAACTTGACAAATTTTCAACCTCTGACAAATCTACCTCCACAAGTTTGAAAACTTTTTCCAGTTTATCCACATTAACATTTTTTATCGGAAATTCCTCATCCGAATACAACTTATCTGAACCACACACTTGGTACATGACCAAGGTAGGTTCGTCCTTTAAGTTGTTTTTGGATTTTGGAAGATATTTTTTTAGATAACAATCATCATCCTCAACACACTAATTTGAAACCATAGATTTAGTGGAGTTGCTATCAGTTTTTAAAACATTTTCTACCACATTCTTAACAACCTCAGAATCAACATTGCCCTCATCGGAAGATTCACTGAATGTGCCATCTATGTTTTCTGGCAAATTGTCAACTTCACCTTTTAAATTCATGTTTAACTCTTTTTCTACCCCGAAATGTTTCTTTGTAAAATTATTATTCATGGGTGATGGAACACAATGATACCCAACCCCTGTTCCATTCTGGTAAACATCTTCACCTTCTTTGTTCTTACCGATTGGTTTTGGTACAATGTGTTGAAGAACAAAGCTGGCTGAATGATAACTCTTCAATTTCAAATTGATTCGTTCATTCTCAATTTTGACTTCTTCAATTTGAAGTTTCAAGTTTGCAATCTCATCCAGTTGAGTATTAATGTGTTTTTCTTTTTCTTAAACGACAGTTGTTAATCTTATATTTTCTTGACGAGTTTGAAAATCTCTTGAATCAGAATCTTTGATTGTCTTTTTCAATTTTTCAAAAGCCTTTTATATTTGTCTATCTTCAAGAACAAGTTTTTCATTTGTTTTTTCGAAAATGCTCAACTTCTTTTTCATCATTTTTTATCTTTTATTCCAAAGAATCAATTTTCTCTTTCGAGCTTTTCAAAATTTTATCTCTTCTTGGTCCCAGTATGGACTTAAAGACTTCTTTTCACGTAATATGGCAAGTGATTTCAGTAGATGTGAAAAGGTGTGCGGAAATGGAAATCAGACTTTCAAGAAACAAGACCTACAAAATTATCAAGTTTATATCACTTTGAAACAAAATGGTTTACAAGGTGATTGTAAGATTATTATTTATTACAAATGAATACTTGAATTCTGAGGGTGAGAGGACAATGGAGTTTTGTAGTATGTATTGAATGCTAAGCCTAACTCAACTCATGTTCTCTGCTTGGTGAGCCTTCTATTTATAGAAGGCTGAATATATGAATAAACATTTGTTTATTCATATATATTCCGGCAAAAAGTAGCTCCTTGGCATATTCATTGAATCCAACAATCAATTTGCCTTTGTCATCATGAGATCCAATAATGTCTACTTGCTTCGGTTAGTGTGGCAGGATAGAGCTGATTTTTAGACAAGTGGGGTATCTTATCAGAATTTTTGATAAACCACTTCATCAGAAATTCTGGTGAACAAATCATCAGAAAATCTGATGATCAGAATAGTTAGAAACTGATGATATTTCATCAGAAATATTATCAGATCCATCAGAAATGACCTTCTCTGATAATCTTCTTCAGCTCCTGATCAACTTCTGATTCTTTGAAGTAGATGTTGTTCATTTCAGTTGTCCTATCCGATCTTCTTCTTGTTGTGATCTTCAGGACTGTTGTCTTCTTCATAGATCAAGTTGAATCTGATTTTCTTCAATACTTACAAATAAAGTTTCCTAATAGTTTCCCCCTAAGTATTGTAAGAAAATGAACTATCTCTATATCTAACATAAACAACTTTCAACTAATCCTTGAAGAGAAAGTTCAAACAACTAAGTTCAGAAACATAAAACATAATCAACCAACCATTGTTCAAAACAGATAGAAATAAAATATTGTTCTTAAAAACATAAATTTAATCTCGTCAATTCATTAATTGATCTTCACTCCACTTCTGTATTTGTCTCCTGGTTTCAGCCTTTTCTTGTGATCAATTGCCTTTTGAGTTTCCTTGTAAAGTTCTTTGTACCATCCTCTGGATTCCATCCACTTTTCAATGCAATCTTCAATTTTTTTTCTCAGCTGTTCATTGTTTTTTCCCTTCTTCTTGAGCTGCTCTTGTTTCTCATTCATGCAGTTCTTTATATATTTCAAAGTTTGATTTGAATACCTGCATATTTTACTGATTCTGAACAGAGCTTTCTCATCATGAGCATCTTTAAAGACCACACACATTTCTGGTTTGTCAAAGATTGCTCCAGTTCTTACTAGTTTAGAAGGAATTTCAGCTGGAATTGTGTTGTTGGGAGGAGGTATTAGCACCTTGTTGTTATACTCAAAATTGATACATAAATCAAAGTCTGCCAGTGCAGCCCTTTTATATAACTTTGCTCCTGCACTTTTGATGCTTTCAAGGGCTCTTCTGATCACAACTGAACCACTTTTCTCACTATCAATGATATTCTTCATTTTGACTATTCCCAGTGAGTGAATATCATCAGCCAGATTTCCATCAGTAACCTTTTATTCACTGTTATCTTTTCTGATCAAGGTGTATTTGTTCTACCCTTCTGTACCTAAGACACCTCCTCCAGTGGTTAAAATGTTGATTCTTTCTATAGAGACTATTGGATTGGTCATTGGTTTGTGCAGAATTTCCCAGCTTCCATTATTCCTGACTTGAACAATATTTTTGCTTATTGGAGAGAGTGGCCTTTCTGGGTTGTCTTCTTTACCTTTCCAGTAGTAATGCTTCAGGTGTTCTTCAGGGTACATGATTGTGTGTAAATCACCTTTCAGCACTTCTATTTCTTTGAGGTTTCCATCTGAATCTTCTCTAATCAGTTTTCTTGGCCTTTTTGAAGAGGTTACTTCATGTTCCATTCTTCTCTTCTCTTTTGTAACTATTTTTATGTTGAATTCGGTTTCTCCTGTGAGAGTTGTGGAAGATGATTGAACTGGAACATGTTCTTTCTGTTGGACCCTTGAGGTATCTGGCTTTGGGATGTTTGGTGGAGAACCCCTGAGTAACTTTGGCTTACTAGGAGGAGGACCCATGAGCTACTTCTGTTTTTTGAGTTGTTGGTGTTTTTGATTGTTTGGTTTGATCTTGTTGAATGATTTCTGGTTGTTTGAGTTTTTGTTGAGAAGTTTTTGGTACTCCTGCTTGTTTTTCTTGTAGAATTGGGGCTTTCAGTTCATGAACATCAATTTTTGCCAGTCTGACAACATTGTACTCCAACCTCTTTACCAACAGATGAACATCAGCAAGAGCTTGAGTATTTGATTCTTCTTGTTTCTTCATTCTCTGAAACTCTAATTTATTCTGATCTTTCTGTGTAGACAAGTCCACTATCAGCTTCTCAAGAGCCTCAGCCATGCTGCTGTTGTTGGCTGTGAGGAGCTTAATTTCTTCAAGGATTCTTCCTGAACTTGAGCTTTCCCCAGCACTTGCAACCTCAGCCATCTGTTTCTTGATTTCTTGCAATTCATTGAGAGCTTTATTGAATTCTGGTGAGCTCTCTCTGTTTTCTGATGACTCTTGTAGTTTGTTGAGGGCTGCAGAGTTGTCTTCTGTTTGCTTCTGCACAGCTTTGACAGTTTCTGATAATACTTTGATGTCTGATCTTTGATTTCTGATCTCTTCCAATATCAGATCAAGTTTATCTTCTGTGGCTGTTTTCCCAGTACAAACAGCAGTTGTGTCTTCAAGTTCCTTATGTAGTTGTTTAGTTGACATGGATTGATGTCCTTGGAAAATAGGAGGAACAACAGATGTTCCACCTCTAACACCAGCAGAAACCACATTCTCTGCTGTTCTGAGGTTAAGAGGATTGAAATATTCCACATTCTCTATACCCTCACCAGAAAATTAAAACACATTCAAGTTCTGGTTTTCCTCATATCCTTGAACCTTTCCAGGTTCTCCATGAGTTGTTGAGAAACTCTTAGTTTTCTCATCCAGGTTTCCTTAATCAGCAGACTGATCTCCACCTGTTGCCACCACATTTTCCTCCTCAGAATCCGATTCAGAAAATGGGCATTTGGTTCCACTCACATTTTGTCTTTCAGAAACAGTGCCTCTTTGTAAAATTTCATAATTTCCTTGAATTGAATCATCAAAATAACTCTCAGAATTATGAAATATATTAAGTTTAGAGTGTTGTGCACCTGTTTCTCCCATATGTGAGATTTCAGCATGATGTTCTTCTGCCACGGGACTCATGTTCACATCTTCATCAGTTGGGTGAGATTCTGATTCACCTTGCTGTTCCATTGTTGGTGTGCTTGAGTCTTGTGCATCATGCTCCATGGGGGACACACTATCAAAGACTTCCCTGTTCTCTGGCTTTTTGCTCAACATCCTTAGATATTCTGCTTTGTAAGGTGAATCTTCTGGTATGAGATTCATCATTCTTTCTGACAGAACAGGCACATCATGATTTGTCTTCCAAGACCCTCTTGCAGTCCAAGGTCTCATGAATTATGTACACCACATATCTTCCGATGCTGGAATTTCTAGGTTCCTTTCAGAAAATGCATCAGAAATTATGACTGACAAAAATCTGGGAAAAGGTAGATGAGAATCTATCCTTCCAGTGTTAGTCATAATTGTTCTTCTGATCAGATTAAATATTTCTGTTCCAAAATAAATATTCAATCCACTAATGAGACTGAACATGATTGTTAGAACATTCATATTTATCTGATCTGTACCTCCAATTTTTGATGATAAACACTTGTTCAGAATTTCCATTAATACTTGCCAGAAGGCAGGTAGTTGATTCCTCTCGAATTCATTGATTTTTGATATCTTTGTTTTGTAACCCATTACTGCATCAAGTAGTGAAAACATATCTTCCTTCTCTGGTGTATCTTCATAGCTTTGGCTTAAGGGTATTTCCAAACATTCCCTTAATTTCCCTGGTGAGATTGTAATGAAGATATCTCACCACACATGTGTTGTAAGCTCAGTTTGATTTGAGAGTTTGAGAGTCTTTATAACTTGTTGTATAAGTTTTTCTGGTACCTCTCTGGTCTTTATGAGAGCTTGAGCTATTGGGCATCTGGTTAGAAATTCAATCAGGATTTGACATTTTGTATCATATCCTTCAATATTATCGTTCATCGCTTCATTGTTGTTCGTTAATGGTAGAAATTCAGCTTCGGTGATGAAAGGAACAGAATGTTCAACAGGTGGTATATTGATGTTGATGACAGCCATTGAGAATTTTGGTTTTTGTTTCGCAAAAGGCTTTTTAGGGTTTTGAGTTTGAAGGTTGAAGATGGAAGTCTCTGTTTTTTAGTGAGGTATTTATAGTGTTTTGAGACAGAGATGTTTGAGTGTTTTCCATGGGTTGTTTGCATTCAAGGTGATTAATGACATCTTAATGATGTTTCTAGTCCGTTTAGAAAACAACCGTTTTTGAAAACCTTTGGTTTATCTCTAATTTAATATCAATCTTTTAGTGAAAATCAGAGATTCAAAAAATTTAGCAGATAAACACTAATGTCCAACTTGCACCTTTTCTTCATGTGGGACCCTTTTGAGATTGTGTATCTTTCCAAGTTTTCCTTTTGATGATTTATATCAGAAAGTCTTTGAATAATTTCTTTGAGAGTTGGATTTTCTTCATAATTCATCAGAATGCATTTGATTCATATGTAGAAATTGAATCAGCATTTTTTTTTTTTGAGATGAGAGGGAATAAGTAGAGTTTGAGGTTTTAACTTACATTGCAATTCTGAACTCCACATCATTGTTCTGACTTCCAGAAAGTGTTGGTTATTCAGCTTGTTCCAATCCTCAGAAAAGAAATATTTTGAAAGAAACTTATTTCAAAAATTTAGTTGGTTATAAGTTTCTTTGAATTTGGTTGAAAGCAATGTTTACTGATGTTTCTTTCTACTAATTTGTCAGACTTCCTGGTTGTCAAGAGACTTTTTTGATAAAAAAAATTTGATCTTCTGATTCATTATCAGATTTTCTAGTTAATTTTCTGATGTTTAAACAGATTCTGTTGATTTATTGGGTTTTCTGAAAAATTATCAGATTTTTTGATTGATCCTCAGATTTTCTGATTGATCATCAGATTTTCTGAGTTTCACTAAATCTATCAGATTTTATTTGAGTTTCACCAGATTTTCCTTGTTTTTATCAGATACGTTGTTTTAGTTCCCCCTAGATCTATTGTCTTGTTTTTGTTTTTTTAAGATAAAGGAAAAGAAACAAATATATAATGATACGAAAATATCATTAAACATAAAAAAAAATAAACAAGCAAACAACAACTACTCCTCCTTGAGTACGTTGAACATGGCCTTCACATATAACCAGAGACAAGTTATATGACCAGTGTGATTATTTGATGGGACAAGGGTAGGATCGCTGATGTTCTGTTGTAGCGCTAGTTCAGCCCTTAGATACCAGCTTCTTACTCCTCCGAAGTCCAGCTGACTGGTAATCACCTTGGTCACAAATCGAGGGTAGATCAGAAAAGGTTGACGGTCGTGAATGTTAGCTTTTAGACCTCTCATGAGAAACTTAGAAAAGTTGTAAGGTTTTTCCTGTACAACTGCATGAATCGGTTCCATCATCCTGTATGACAGCTCGTTGAAGTGTCCTATCTTCTTAGAGAAGCAGACACTATGCTGTGTCACCAGGTACTGGAAAGGTGGTATGAAACCAGACTTGCTGATTTGCCTTGACACGTTGTATGTATGCTAGCCCATGTCCGTCAAGGTTTGTTGCACCATTTCCTTATCCAGGAAGGTGTTTTCCTGATCATCACCCAACTGGAGGACTTCTCTGAGAGTCTCCTCCTTTAGGGTGATTTTAACCCCCATAACCTTATTTTCAATCCACATGGAAGTGCCACTGAAGATGATTTCAGCATTCCACCAGAATTCTTGAAGAAGATCTGGATAGATGTTGACATGTGTAGACACAGCAAAGCCCAAGGGACTTTGCATGATCATGTTATACACATACCTGCAATCTTCCCACGCAGGTCCTTCCAAATTAGACATAAGTCCAAGGTTATGATGTCTGTGAAGTGGGAGAGGGAAGTGAGTTTTTTTCATCATTTTTGGGTGTGTCATTTTTTAAAATAAGAAATTTTCTGATGAGGAGCTTTTGAAGAGAAGATTGTTTGGTGAAGAAAGTCTTTTTCTAGATGTTAATATTTATAGATGAAAGTGATGGTTATACCATAAATGTTATTAACAGGAAAATATTTTCATTTTCATTTCAATCTCTTCATTTAAGACGATATATGTTGTAGTGGGAATATGACAGTCTACTTAAGCCCCGTGTGTGAGAGAGCATTGAATAGCTAGGCGGCTATGTTTATAGCCCCTAATCATTTTTGTGCCTACGTGTCTCTCAGACTTCTTATGAAAAAAATGACGTTGCATGCATTGGTAGTATAAGAAAAATTCAATTTTCTGCAAAAATTTCTCTTGTGACGGTTGATTTTCTTTGTAGTGACATTTATCTTAATGCATGTTACCTTTCCCCCCTTTTTTGTTGTTTTTTTAATTTAAATAAAAGAAAAAAAATACAAAAACAGAATATACACAATTATGAATTTATACACATATGAGATATGTATGGAGATGGAAAAAAAAATTGATGATCAGTGATCATTCTGATTTTTCAGCAAAGTTTCTGATGTCATATCAGAATTTCTGATAATCTTATCAGATTTTCTGATACTTCTTCAGATTTTCTGATAAATCATCACATTTATTGATGATTTATCAGATCTTCTGAAATTCTATCAGATTGAGGATTTCTTTGTCAAAAACTTGTTGATTTACTCTTTGATTATCAGAAATTTGGTGTTCATCAATTTGGTTTTCAATTTGTGTCCTTTTGTTTTCAGAAAAATCTTTATCTTTTATATTAACCATGCCAAGTTTGCTGATTAAAAAATTATGTCTCTTTTCATCAAGTGGTTTTGTAAAGATATCAGCAATTTGGTTTTCAGTTGGAACAAAATACATTTCTATGTTACCTTTCTCAACATGATCTTTTATGAAGTGATATCTGACATCTATGTGTTTGGTTCTTGAGTGATAAAATGGATTTTCTGTTATTGCAATTGCACTCTTTGAATCACATAGGATTGGTATTTTTGTCAGATTTACTCCATAGTCTCTCAGTTGAGTTTGCATCCACAGCACTTGTGAACAGCAACTTGCTGCTGCTACATATTCTGATTCTGCTGTTGATGTTGCAACACAGTTTTGTTTCTTGCCTGCCCAACATACCAATTTTTCTCCCAAGATTTGACATGCACCATATGTGCTTTTTCTGTCAATCCTGCACCCTGCATAATCTGCATTTGTATATGCAATTAGTTCAAGGTTTGTATCCTTAGGATACCAGTGACCAAGATCTGATGTGCCTTTTAGATATTTGAAAACCCTTTTTACAGCTTTTAGGTGGGATTCTTTAGGATCACATTGATATCTGGCCAGAAAGCATGTTGCAAACATAATATCTGGTCTGCTTGCAGTTAAATATAACAATGATCCGATCATCCCCCTATAGGTTTTAATATCTACACTTATTCCATCTTTATCAGAATCTAATTTGTTCCCTGTTGCCATGGGAGTTTTTGAAACAGATCAATTTTCAAGTGAGTATTTTTGCAGAATTGTTTTCACATACTTTGATTGACTCAAGAATATTCCATCAATTCTTTGTTTTACTTGTAAACCTAAGAAAAAGGTTAACTCACCCATCATACTCATTTCAAAGTGGCTGGTCATTAACTTTTGAAACTTTTTACAGAAATTTTCATTTGTTAATCCAAATATGATGTCATCAACATATATCTGGACTAACAAAGTGTGACCTTTGTGTGTTTTGAGGAAAAGTGTTGTGTCAATAGTACCTTTAGTAAACCCAGAATTGAGTAAGAAGTTTGAGAGTGTTTCATACCAGGCTCTTGGAGCTTGTTTCAAACCATACAAGGCTTTGTTTAATCTGTAAACATGATTTTGAAATTTTGGATCAACAAAGCCTTCTGGTTGATGCACATAAACTTCTTCCTCAATTTTACCATTCAGGAAAACAGATTTTACATCCATTTGATAAACTTTGAAATCTTTGGATGCAGCATAAGCAAGAAAAATTCTTACAGCTTCTAATCTAGCTACTGGTGCAAAGGTTTCATCATAATTAATACCTTCTTGTTGACAATAACCTTTGACCACTAACCTTGCTTTATTCCTGGTGATTATGCCATTTTCGTCTGATTTATTCCTGAATACCCATTTAGAGCCTATGACAGATTTGTCATTTGGCTTGGGCACTAGATCCCATACCTTGCTCTTTTCAAACTGATCCAGCTCTTCTTGCATAGCTTGAATCCAGTCTGAGTCATTTAGAGCTTCTTTGACAGAGTTGGGTTCTATTTTGCTTATGAACCCAGCAAATGCACATTCATGTGCTATTGCAGATCTTGTTCTTACACCATCTGCTGGATTCCCAATGATGTCAGAATGAACATGTCCTTTAATCCATCTTAACTTGTTGTGAAAAGTTGTTGGTTCGGATGGATTTGAAGTTTCCCCCTAAACAATTGCCTCAGTTGTGTGTAGTGTATCAGAATTTTGGTGATCATACATATTTTCATTGTTTTGATTCCAGATTTCTGATGCACTATTCATTTGTTCTGCAGGGTTAGTACATGAAATATCTATTGATTTGTTTGTGAGAGATTTATCATGTTCTAAGAAATCTTCTGTTATCATTTCGAAGAGATGTTCATAATTTTCTTGTTTGTCATAAAAATTTATTTCTTTCATGTATTCATCAGAAACCTCTGTTTTTGATGAGTCATCAAAAGAAACATACAGACTTTCTCTGATTGACCTTGTGTTTAGAATAAAAATTCTATAAGCTTTTGAGGACAATGAATAACCAAGAAAAATACCCTTTTCTGCTTTTCTGTCAAATTTCTCAAGGCTTTCAAAATCATTGAAAACAAAACATCTACAACCAAATGTATGTAAAAATTTTACACTTGGAATTCTTCCATTGATAATGTTGTATGGTGTTTTGTTGTGCCTTTTGTTGATTATGGTTCTGTTTTGGGTAAAGCAGGCATTTGCTATTGCTTCTGCCCAAAAATTAGTGGGCATTTTAGCATAAGCAAGCATTATTCTGGCAGCTTCCACTAAGGTTCTATTTTTTCTTTCAACCACCCCATTCTGTTGAGGTGTTCTAGGAGTAGAAAAATCATGACAGATTCCTTTACTCACAAGGAAGCTCTCAAGTTTTGAATTCTTAAATTCTGTCTCATTGTCTGATCTGATCCTTCTGACTGTTAGTTTTAAAAGATTTTCAATCTTTCTGATAAAATTAATGATCAGATCAGGAGTTTCACTTTTCTTCCTTAAAAATTCTACCCATGTGTACCTTGAAAAATCATCTACTATTACTAGTATGTATTTCTTTCCAGAAAAGATTTCTGTACTTATGGGTCCACACAAATCCATGTGTAAAAGTTCCAAATTTTGTGTAATAGAAGACTCAGAAATTGATTTGTGTGAGCTTCTTTTAGATTTTCCCATCTCACAAGCTTCACAAATTTTATCCTTCTTTGAGGATATCAAAGGTAATCCTTTTACCAGACCTTTGCTTGCTAATTTGCTTAGGTTTTTGAAATTTAAGTGGGCTAACCTCTTGTACCATAGCCAACTACTACCCTTGTTGATTTTTGAAAATAAACATAATTTTGGATGTTCATTTTCTTCTTTGAAATCAAAATAGTAAATTGATTGCCTTATCCTTTTTCCACTTAGATAAATTTTATTATCATCCATACCTATTAACAAGCATTTTTATGGTAAAAAGGTTACCTGAAACCTTTATCACAGAATTGACCACAACTTAGCAGATTGTACTTCAAGCCTTCTACATAGGCTACTTTCTCTATGGTCAAACATCCATACCTTATGCATCTATATCCCATGATCCTCCCTTTTAATCCATTTCCAAAATTTACCACTTTACCCGGCTTTAAAACAAAGTTGCTGAGTAAGCTCCTGTCCCTAGTCATGTGCTTGGAGCTTCCTGAATCACAGTACCAGATCTCCGGCACACGATGGTCCAGAAATGGAAAAATTAGAGGGTTTTGGTACCCAGACTTGCTTGGGTATTTTTCTGATGAGATTTTAATCAGATTGTTTTCTTTTGAAGGCCTTTCATAAGAATATTTGTTATATGCTGAGCCATAAACAGAATTTTCATTTTTATTTTGGAGATGGTGTTGAACAAGCTTCAGTATATCAACACACATACAAGATTCTTTATCAGAATTTTCTGATATTCTTTCTTGTGATGGAATGAGTGGATAATTTTGAAAAGATGAGTGAACTGCTTCTGGAATATTTAAAGATTTTTTATTGCATTCACTTATTTTTGCTTTAAATTTGGCTTTTTCAAAAGAGTATTCAGAACAGTTTGATTTGCATGATTCAGAATCAGATTCTGATAAAAATTTATCAGAAATCTGATGGGTTGCTTTTACAAAGACAGTGGGTTTATTTTCTCTTGTTTTTACATATCCCAACCCCTCTCCTTTGTTCTTTGGTGTGGACTCAATGAAGTTTATGAATTCTTTAGCTTGTTGAAAACCTTTTACATTAATTTCCTTATCATTAATTTTCTTGTAAAGATCTTTTCTTTCATTTTCATAGTCAATTTTTGCTCTGTGATCTAAAATTTCTTCTATTAGTAATTGGTTTTCAAATATGATTTTATTCATGGTCCTCTGCAACTCATCAAATTTTTTACTATCTGATTGTTGTATATTTTGCAGATTTAGATAATCTGACATGAGCTTGTTTAGCTTATGTTCAAGATCAAGATTGTCTAAACTTACCTACTGTCCTGAAGTTTCTGGTAGGTCATTAGAAAGTTCCATGAGGCAGAAATTTGCCATTTCTTCCTCTTCTACATCAGAAGATTCATCAGATAGCCATGTATCTGTCCCTGCAATTAAACTAACTTGCTGCTGCTTCTTAGCTTCTTCCAGTTTCTTCTCATAATAAGCAACATCTTTCAGTTTCTTGGTCTTGCATTCTGATGCATAGTGGCCTCTCTGCTTGCACGTGTAACACACAACTTCAGCCTTTCCCTTATCCTTAGATCTACCTTCTTCCTTAGATCCACCATCCATCCTCCCTTTGTCACTTCTCTGGTATCTTTGGCCTCCTCCCCTCAACCTCTGCTCAAATGTTTTGGTGAGCAGTGTTATTGCTTTAGCAAAAGCTGAAAAATCTGATGATGTATCAGAAATTTCAAGATTTTGAATGTTTGATGGTTGTGGATCATTAGTAAGTGGTGTTCTTTGTGAGTTTGAGATAAGACCTAAAGATCCCCCTCTTTGAATGGATTCTTCAAATATTTCTTCCTCTCTGGGGACCAGAATGCTGTATAAGTCATGAAGACTCATATTCCCTAGTTCTAAGGTTGAGGACAAAGTCATGGTTAGACTTCTCCATTCTCTTGGTAAAGCATCCAGAAATTTTATGTTTCTTTCATCATTTGATTTTGTTATTCCAAATTTCTTTAGCTCGTTCAAAAGTTTTGTAAATCTTTGATATGTTTCATTTAATCTTTCATTAGGTAAAATTTTGAACCTCTCATATGAGGAAACGTTGTTTGTTCTCTTGTTTCTCTTCATCCTTTCTCCTCCTTCACAAAGATATTCCAACTGGTCCATATTTCCTTAGCTGATGCACATGCATCAACTTGTGAAAATATGTCATTGGGGATAGCCATTATTAAAGGTGACTTTATCCTTTCATCCCCAGCCACCTTTTCCTTGTCTTCCGGGCTCCAAAGTATTTAACTTTTGAGAGATCGGGAGGCAAGGATTGCAGGTGATTGGTCAGTTGCTAGAATAGCTGGTATTTCAGTCATTGGTATATGTGGACCCATTTCAATGGATTGAAACAGAGCTCGGTCATGACCATTAAGGAAATTGACCATCCTGATTTTCCATTGGGGGTATTCCCCTCTGACCAGAGTCGGAGGTTTGGACATAGAACCAATGTTAAAAGCATTATTCCATGATTGAAAGCTGGCCATATTTAGAGAAAAGAAGATGAGCAATTGATCGTTTGAAAATGATTTATTCAATCTGCTCTGATACCAATTATTGGTCCCAGTATAGACTTAAAGACTTCTTTTCACGTAATATGGCAAGTGATTTCAGTAGATGTGAAAAAGTGTGCTGAAATGGAAATCAGACTTTCAAGAAACAAGACCTACAGAATTATCAAGTTTATATCACTTTGAAACAAAGTGGTTTACAAGGTGATTGTAAGATTATTATCTATTACAAATGAATACTTGAATTCTGAGGGTGAGAGGACAATGGAGTTTTGTAGTATGTATTGAATGCTAAGCTTAACTCAACTCATGTTCTCTTTTTGGTGAGCCTTCTATTTATAGAAGGCTGAATATATGAATAAACATTTTTTTATTCATATATATTCCTGCAAAAAGTAGCGCCTTGACATATTCATTGAATCCAACAATCAATTTGCCTTTGTCATCATGAGATCCAATAATGTCAACTTGCTTCGGTTAGTGTGGCAGGATAGAGCTGATTTTAGACAAGTGGGGTATCTTATCAGAATTTCTGATAAACCACTTCATCAGAAATTCTGGTGAATAAATCATCAGAAAATCTGATGATCAGAATCGTCAGAAACTGATGATATTTCATCAGAAATATCATCAAATCCATCAGAAATAACCTTCTCTGATAATCTTCTTCAGCTCTTGATCAACTTGTGATTCTTTGAAGTAGATGTTGTTCATTTTAGTTGTCCTATCCGATCTTCTTTTTATTGTGATCTTCAGGACTGTTGTCTTCTTCATAGATCAAGTTGAATCTGATTTTCTTCAATACTTACAAATAAAGTTTCCTAACATCTCTCATAATCAAATCACTTTTTAAATTGTTAATTTTACCATTTAACTCCTGGATGTTGGATTTCACCACAAACTCGTTTGTATTACAGACCTTGCATGATTTCATGCAATTTCTGCAATCATTCTCAGTTTTAGTATCCTGACTCAAATCCAGATTTGGTACCTACCTCAAGTGCTTTTGCCATCATCGCCTGATCAGCCATCTTCTTCAAATTCTCAGCCGTCAATTCCAGGTTTACGTCAATAATCTCCTTTACAAACTTCTCAGGATTCTCTCTTCTTTCCTTTTCTTCTTTTTCTCTTTCAGTCGTTCTTCCTCCGCAGTTGGAATTGATTTCACTAACGCCTCGAAATCAATCGAGCTCGGATCTGTAAGAATATTCCCTTTAGGATCCAAGTAACATTCCCTCTCTGCATCCCACCATTTTGCCTTTTTAGCTTCCTTCCAAGCTTTGTAAATTCTATTCATTCTCACATGAGCAATCTCTCTTTCCCTACTGGAAATCACCGGTGTTGTCATAGCGACAAAAGCTGATCCTTCATTTTGGAATATAATCGTTCTAGTTGAATCCTTCATCATCATGAATCACCGCTAAAACTCTGGACTTTTCTTTCGCTGGGCCTTCCTCTATCTACTTCATCTTAGGAGGTTCCTCTTTGTTTCGATGATAAACTAACTTCCGGTAATAATCATCATGGAAATGATTGACAGTTTCATCTGCAACTAAATTCTTACACTCTCGTTTAAAGTGACCCTTCTTCTTGCATTTGAAGCAAGTCACCTTCGACTTCTCGAAACTGAGCTTTGTAGATGGACCACCGATAGACTGCCTATCCGTGATCTCCATGAAACGCTGAGCTCGATGAATAACACTGGCCATACACCAACGGATATCAATTAGCTCCATCTCCTCAGGGTCAATCTGGTCATAATTCTCTTTAGTCATATTGGGGTTACCAATCATCCCCGCAACTAAGCTTTCGTAAGATTCGAGGATTGATGCTAGAAATACCATCTCTTGTTTGGCTGTTTCAGCATTGAAGCTCTGAGCATTGTTCATGTTCACCGCAATGTTGCATTGAATAACATTCAGATTAGAGCTATTTTGACTCTGATGAGAGTTTGGTGCAGACTGTGATTGCGTGTTTGTGCTTGAACTTGGGTAACCAAAACCACTGCTTCTAGACGATCCGCCACTTGAACTGCCTTTGGATGTATCGTTTGAGTTATCGGCACTAAACGCGGTTCCTATTTTAGGTGACGGAGTGTTCGAAAACATGCTACCATGATAGTACAAGTTTACATTCTGTTGATAACTGACACTATTTATTTTGTTCTGTTTTCTGATTTCTAATTCATGACCCTCTAATTTTTCGATTAACCAGTTTAGCATCATTTCATTCATCGGTTTAGTGTTTTTCAAAACTATAGCATAGTATTGCCAGTCTTGTTCGTATGGTAGTGCCTCGAATAGTTTGTCGATGATTTCATCATGATCTTTCTTTATCCCGAACCTTTCCAGCTCTACCTTCAAGTGACAGAATCTTTCAATCATCTGGCAGACATTCTCGCCTTTCAAGCAAGCAAACAGATCAAATTCGTACTTAAGCAAAGACTTTTTTTTCTTTACTATCTCTTCACCACCAGTACATTTCTTTTTCAATGCTTCCCACAACTCTTTTTATGTTTCATACTCGAGCAATGAGATAATGTCATCTCTAACTGACTGATGGAAAAGTGCAATAGCTTTCTATTCAGCAATAAACACCTCTTGTTCATCTGATCCCAACTGTGTATGTATTGCGTTTGTATTTGTGTATCCAACCTTAATTAACTTCCAGCTTTCATAAGCAAACACCCTTAACCAGTTATCGAAACATTTCTCCCATTTGTTGTAGTCCTCGATGTTCATCAACTTCGGCGGCTTGTTATATGTTCCGTATGCATTATCGACATTTAACGACTCGGAAATGGCCTTTGTCGCATTCTTCGGATTTATGTTAGATGAAGTTGGTTCTGAACTGTTGAAAGCATAAGTATCATAGAACTCGTTGTAAAATTCACTGTCCATGATCGATACCTGTAAAAAAACACTTAGATAAATTCTGAAATGAAAATAACCAAGACAGTGCGTTCATACAAAGCTGGAATGATGCCTTCGTACGAAGCTACGAAGTAAACTGATCAAACAAACACTGTGCGTTCATACGAAGCTGGAACAGTAGATTCGTAAAACTCAGATTCAGAAAAAATCACAACCAAGAATAATGGGTTCGTACGAAGCTGAAGAGTGTGGTTTCGTACGAAGCTACGATGAGGAAAAACTTGTTGTGTTTTTCATGGTTTTTTGTTGATTTTGAGAGATTTAGATTGAATTTAGTTCTGAAACTTTAGAGGGTTGTTTAATGATGTATTTCGCATAGTATATAACAAATTTAGCTGAATTTATTCGTGAATTCAACGTGAATTTGAGGTCCAAATTCTCAAAAAGTTCCAAAAGTTCAAAAAGAAGAAGAATGAGTAGAAATAAGATGAAATCTGATTCGAATCGAGTCGAATCAGGAAGATATCGCTGGTAATAGTTGATCTTCAGTCATGAATCCGGCCTCCAATCTCTGATACCACTTGTGAGGACCGTGTTCATCTTCAATAAATTCTCCGACCGGATTGGTAATCTATGTGCAATGTGCGGAATCCATGCAAGAGATCGACATAAAGATCATACAGATACCGTTAAGATCACTTCTCATTAATGTTTGAAGAGTTACAAATCCTGGGGAAATTTTGGTAGAGCTTCACTAGAGTTGCCAAAAAGTTACATAACAAATGAACCCAACACCCCTATATATAAACGTCATGCTTTATACGAAGCTATGCCTGGCTTCGTATGAACCGGGTGTGGTTCAAAAACTTCGTACAAAACAATCTATCCTGCCTTCGTACGAAAGGACCTTATACATAAACATTCAATTATTAACATACAATCAACATTAAACATAGACTCGATACTAGACGTAAGCTACAGACATATTGCATTCACAAATAGCATCGCGGGGTGGAACTCTTAAACGATTACGATTATGCATTTAAGTAACATCCAGGCAAAGCTAACGTTGTAGCTGACGCCCTCATCTGGAAGGAAAGCAAACCCAAACGTGTTCGAGCCTTACAGCTCACAATCCATTCTAACTTTCCCGATTAGATTCGTTCTGCCCAAATAGAAGCATTGAAGGACGAGAACCTTCAAGATGAATCCATGCGGGGCATGGAGAAACAACTCGTAACTAAGTCTAACGGTATTCACTATCTTATAGAGCGAATATGGGTCCCTTTGCATGGTAATCTGAGAGAGCTTGTGATGGATGAAGCGCACAAGTCTCGGTACTCTATTCATCCGGGTTCTGACAAGATGTATCAAGATCTGAAAATATTGTACTGGTAGCCGAACATGAAAGCGAACATAGTGACTTATGTGAGCAAATGATTGACTTGTGCAAAAGTCAAGGTAGAGTACCAAAAATTGTCTGGTCTGCTTCAGCAACCAGAACTGCCTATGTGGAAATGGGAACAGATTTCCATGGATTTCATCATTGGATTGCCTAGAACTTAAAGCGGAAATGATACCATATGGGTGATCGTTGATCGTCTGACAAAATCTACACACTTCCTTGCGATCAAGGAAATTGAAAAGTTTTCGTAACTTGCTAGTATTTACTTGAAGGAAATAGTTTCTAGGCACGGGGTGCTGATCTCTATCATTTCTGATCACGATCCGCATTTTGTGTCCGATTTGTGGCAAGCGATGCACAAATCTTTCGGCTCACGACTAGACATGAGCACCGCTTATCACCCCCAGACGGATGGTCAAAGTGAACGAACCATCCAGACGCTTAAAGACATGCTGCGAGCATGTGTGATCGATTTTGGTAAAGGATGGGAAAGACATTTGCCTTTGGTAGAGTTTTCCTACAACAATAGTTACCACTCTAGTATTCATGCAGCTCTGTTCGAGGCATTGTACGGACGGAAATTCCGATCTCCTCTTTGTTGTGCTAAGGTGGTGACAACCAAATCACGGGTCCAGAACTCGTACTCGAAACTTCTGAAAAGATTGTTCAAATCAGAAATCGTATGGCGGCAGCACGTGATCTCCAGAAAAGCTATGCCAATAAACGTAGGAAACCCTTGGAATTCGCCGTGGGCGATCGTGTCTTATTGAAAGTCTCACCCTGGAACGGTGTGGTTCTTTTTGGGATACGCGGCAAGCTCAACCCCCTTTTTGTTGGACCGTTCAAGATTTTGGAAAAAATCGGTAAGGTGGCTTACAAGCTTGAGTTGCCTGATGAACTTGGTAATGTTCACAAATGTTTTTTCATGCGTCTATTATAAAGAAGTGTTTGTCCAATGAAACACTTGTGGTTCCTTTCCAAGAACTGAAGATCGATGACAAGCTGCAGTTTATCGAAGAACCCATTGAAATCATGGATCAGTAAGTTAAGGTCCGTAAACATAGTCGTATACCTATCGTGAGAGTTCGTTGGAACTCAAGACATGGACCGGAGTTCACATGGGAACGCGAGGACCAGATGATGCTTAAGTACTCTCACTTATTCAAAACTACTGAACCTGACACTAATACGACTAGTGAATTTCGGGACGAAATTCCCTTTCAAGTTGGGGATGATGTGGTACCCGAGTAAAACCCACAATCATCTTAACTTACCATTTCACTTCTTCGAGACCTCTTATCAAATTTCGGGACAAAATTTCTTTCAAGTTGGGGATGATGTGACAACCCGCAACTTCAGGCTACTACTTTAACCTAGCTACAGTTAATTTAGACATATATTCATAGCATTACATTTACTAGGGTTAGTTAAATGAGTCTACGTTGGTAACTCGGGGAATTACTTGAACAGGCACAAGCCGATTCTTGAACATTGGTGACTAGCACGAATAACTATAAACGGCGGTTTACATGAAATTTGTACGTTTCTTATCAAATACGTGAATTATGTGTTTTAAATGTGAATTGCATGATTTATGTGCCATGGTGTGAAATTTATATAATTAGGGGGTGTTTAGTATACTTATGAAACTTTAATAGACTACTTCAAACCCTAAAACCTCTCATAATCACTGTACGGCAATTCATTTCTCTCAAATCACTCTCCAATCATTTTGGCTTTGCAACACAACTCTCCATCCTCAATCTTGATCTTTCCAATTCTCCAAGAATAATCTCTATATCCATCTAAGGTATGTGCTTGTGTTATACTCTATTGATAACTTGATCTTTTCATTCATACAAACCCTAGATGATCTAAACAATTGATTGTGTGTAATTGATCATGCCAAATGAATATGTAATTGTTGTAGACTGAATGAATGTGTAGTGAGTGTTGATGTTAGTTTTATTATGGACATGATAGAATTGTTAGATTGATTGATTTGATTCCTGACATTGTTGATTTCTGTGCGACTGGGGTTTTTTTGGTTCGTAGAAACATTGAAAAACTGTTCTTTTTCTAATTGTCAGACTTTGTGAAGTCACAAAGTCTGACCTTACATAGTCCGCATTTGTTAACTTTTATGAGAGTTTGTATTTATGGGTTATGATACGTGGTTCGCATTTGTAATTTATACATGGTCCGCATTTGTAATATAAACCTTATGTCCGCACATATAATGTATAACATGTCCACACATGTTGTCCGCACTTGTCTAAAGATAAAAGGAGTCCGCACTTACGTTATTTTAAAGGGGTTCGCACTTGTGATTATACAAAGGAGTCCGCACTTATGTTATTTTAAAGGGGTCCGCACTTGTGATTATACAAAGGAGTCCGCACTTATGATATTTTAAAGGGTCTGCACTTGTGATTATACCAAGGAGTCCTAACATGTTAAATACAGAGGTGTCCGTACTTAAGATAAACAAGGAGGTCCGCACTTGTATGAATAATAAGATATCGAAAATTAAAGGAAAGAACTTATAAGTTCTGAATAGTAATTGATTATGTCCTAACATGCTTATAAATCTGTCCGGATTTGTGTGTGAATACATGGTTAGGTGTTCGAGGTTATGTGAAAGTATACATGCTATGTTTGAGTTTAATGATCCATGAAATACATGTATGTGTATAACTGTTTTGAGTCACGTATACATAAACTATGTGTAGTCTGGGTTCCCAATGTCACTTTATATTCCACCGACTCACGACACCAACTAGAGAGATCCACTATGTGTTAGTGTATGAAAAAACACGTTAATCTGATCACAGTAAACACTTGGTTGTTTGGACACTTAGGGTATTGCAAACACTCTACTTGCATACATACTTACATTTAAACGTACATTAGGTCGCGTGTAACGGACCTAACACTTACTTCACGTGTAAAGACACGTTATCATTTACCGAGTAAACTAAGGTGAGTTCACTACTCTTTCACAAGCATCGTCCCGGGGGGGGACAACAAACTAATATTCCTAGGAGGAATACTTTTAAATGTCTTGGTTTAATTTCGATGTTAGTTAATAAACTCAACTCTATCACAAAAGTCTCTACTTACATACCGAGCTAGTTGCCTGGGAGGCAACGGGGTATTCATTAATAGCACTATTAGGCCTGACAAACCTCACACTGTGTTGGGAGCCGGACATGAACTAATGACCTTAAACACTTTGATCAATGATAATAGACATTGATGAGGGCACCAAAAACGAAAAGTCAATCGGTACAGAGTTTATTATTCGTAACAAGTCTTTAAACTAAACCATACTTGATTTACGTAAACAAAACTGTGAACTCGCCAAGTTTATGTTGACACACTTTTCTGCATGCTTGTAGGTCGTTAGATATCTGCATGGATTGGAACTTGCAATCGGAGGAGCTAGAGAGGTCATGGGTCGCGTCTCTTACTAAAACATTTAATACTATGATATGCTTTAGAAACAATTTGTTTTCGAATGTTTAAATATTTAAAATTGCTTCCGCTGAACAAATACATTGGTGAATCGCTTATTTGATGAGAACTTTTCATGTTGAATAATATTTTGAGTTTAATATACAATTGTTGGTTCAACGTTATTGGTGACTAGATCCTGGTACGTCACACGCCTCGCGGTTGAATCCGCATGTGGTATTTTGGGAGTATAACAATTGTCGCCGCCACCCACTGACGTGAGGTCGAAGTCTCATTCAAATTTAATCCAAATACTACTAGATAGCTAGCAGTAAGTGGGTATCGAACACCGGGAGTTTGTGGAATATGCGTTATCTAAATGGTTAGCTAATTAACTAGATTAAACTAATTGCAAGAAAAGTAACTTTCAATGATTTGGATTGTTTGTTTTTTAAAACTAAAATTAACTAATTAAATTGCAAAAAAAAAAGTTTGGTTTGCAAACAGTAGAGGAACAAATGACCATCCCAGGTTTCCGGTTTACATTGACATTCCTATTAAAATTCAACTAGAAAGAACCGCATAGACATGGCTCATGTGTTGTTACTTGTTGTGATGAAAGAGAACTAAGTACTCGGATTCCTAGAACGAGAGGTTGTTACCCGATGAACAATTAGTCAATATCTAATCCTAATCCCGCCCATGATTTCTCGATTGACAACGGCACCAAGAACGTATGGTTTAGACTATGATTAACATATAAATTAACAATTTACGAACAAGCAAACAACACATCATAATATACAAACCATCATAGTAAGTCTATTATTCTAGAAATACGAATCAAAACACAAATGTCTTAGACAAACCTTCACCTAGGATGATCACCAATCGTTTAGCCACTCATGGCTTGGACAATCATCATCACATAAGTATCAATGTTCATTGGAATTAAAAACACTAACAAGATATTTAGAAATTGTTTCAAGCTCTCAAGAACACCAAAACTTTGCCTCAACACTGCTCGTAACTGACTTGGAATCATTGGAGATCAAAAGACACCTTAAAACCGCATTAAATGGTGGAAGTTACACAATTACGCAGTTCAGCGCCGTAAGCTACGGCGCCTGCCGTAGCTTACGGCGGCAATAAAAAGCCTACGGTGGGGATATACTGGACTACAGCAAACAAAATGGCAAAGTGAGTGCCGTAACCTACGGTAGGGCCGTAGGGTACGGCGGCGACTAATTTTGCCTCCTTTGTTTCTTTGTCAATTCTTCAAGTCTCAAATTTGTTTCCGTCACATACGTGCTCCCATCCAAGCATCATAAATCCCTTTCTTTATGCTCCTTTTCACCTGCAAAGCTAATTATCCCGTAGTTACCAAGTTCCAAAAATTAACCGAATTAAGCATGAGATGTGTGTATATTTATATCATTTAAGGGTTGTCCTACGGACCACCCGTCACATCCCCACACTTAACCGTTGCTTATCCCAAGAAACTCATTTAAACAAAACACAATTACCCAAGCGATCAAGTACAAACCAAGCAAAAAATGTCCTCATTTACTAATTCTTTCCTAAACCTGCACATAACACACCCCTCACAATAACTCTCTTCTCGGTGGCAAGTAACAACTAGCAACGATATGCTAGATCACACTTCAAGCAAATGGGTAGTTGAACAATAATTTGCATGTACTCAAATTGGTTCTTCGCCTAAAGAATTTGCTAAACATGCATGCGAATCAAAGGGACTTTAAAGGTTGTAACACGGCTAGGCATACGGGTAGGAAATGGAAATTTATGTAGTAGCTAATGATTCGACCCGGTCTTTTATTTGTATCTGAACACAATATCTATATACAATACATCACTCTCTTTTTTCTTTTTCTTTTTTTCATTGCTTTTTCTCTTTTTTTTTCTTTTCATTTGTTTTTTTCTCATTTTTTTAACAAACAATTGAAACATCACATAACAAACATACTAATATAAAATGCTAATCTACTAGACCGGGTCGAATACGGGTGAATTTTTTAGGAACTAGGCACGGGTTAACAAATGATTGGCTTAAAGCTCAAAGTGGCTACTAAAAGTCCAAACCCCCGCCCCTCTCGCTACCATGCTCATATATGTAATTCACGAGGTCCAACCCCCCAATTCCCACACTCGCACACACCTTGACGAGGCTACCTAAATGCCCTTATCCTTTTCACATTCATGCCAAGCTAAGGCCTCAAACCGCATCTAAGCACAAGTTCTAATGTACCCCTACCCATTGCCACTCTCATCAAAGAAAAATATTTCTAATAAATTCAAAGAGATGGCTCAACTCTCACCAAGAAAAAACAAGGGGATATGGGTTGCCGGTGTATCATGCGATTTAGTATTCAAATGTTCAATACGGACCATTTTCGCTTGATTTTTAAAAAAATTACAATTTGCGCAAATTTTTCAGAATTCCCCTCATCCCCACACTTGGGATACATTGTCCCCAATGTATGGTTTTGAAGGGAAGATTGCTTAAACACTAAGAACATCAATTTAGCTTCTTTTCTCAAACCTCAAATTTCCTTTTTTTTATAACGAGCAACACCACCATTCTTTCACACCCCATAAACACATCAAACACCACCCAACCACCCGACCAAAAACATCAAACATAATAATGTACAAACATATAAAAGATGAGATGGACACGACCTGATCAGTAGTATCTTGGCTGAGGAGGCCCGAAGATAGATGTCATCACATCCACAAACTCTCCAAATCCGAATGAGCCACTGCTACTACCTCCTTGATCACCTTCTTGACCGGCTTGTTGATGACCCATACCCGTATGTGGATCCACCCACTGTGAATGGTGGGATGGGGTATGTGACACTACCATCATACGGCGGTAGTGTGGAGTAGTCCACAATCGGCGGGTCGGATACAACCGGTTGGCCTGAATGCCAAGCGTCATGCATGCGTCTCTGTCAGTCGTCAAGATAACGGTTGTTCATCTCTTCTTGGTGAGCGTACATGTGGGCACGGTTCCACTATTCTGACAGATCAAAATATTATTCAACACAAGAAACTAAAAAGGGATAAGTGGGGACCCATGTAACAGCATGTAGAGCACCGGAACTTCTGCAAACCTTACCGAAACCTTGTCACCCCGCCTTGGGATAACGTTTTGCAACATCAACTTCACTTCGATCCTCAAGTTCCTCCTTAAAAGCTTCCCGTGAGTGGTTCCCGGGAGGAATAGATAATCAAGCATGTGTTGCCACTTTGGGTGATTTTGAGGGTTAAAGTACAAATCCTCTAACCGTCAAAAAATGTACTGGTTCACCGGTTTACTGTCGAACTTTGCAATTCGGCGCAGGGAATCATATGACATCTCAACACTTACATCATTCACCGTTCCTATGTGCTTCGTTTTTTATGGAGCTTTGAAAGGAGGACATGTAAGAGTGGCCATCCACTCTTGAATTTATCTATCAAACAAATTTTTAACCTCCCCATCCTAGTTCTTCAAGGCAGCTTCCCAACCCAATGCCTTGAACTTATCAGTGATCCCGAATGGCCCAAAATCAACCTCTTGTACTTCCTTTTCACAGATAAAAGCTTCCTTGCGTTGTTGTAGTTTGTTCATTTGCTCGTGGAACAAATATGTTTGCCATTCAACTGGTTGATCAAGTAAGGAACCGGATGTCCAATCCGGCTTGGGGCCTCTTGGTGGTGCATACTCTTCCGGGTCCAGGTCACCCGCACTAACCAATCTTCTTCGTTTTTGTTGAGCTTCAGCCTCGGGTTAGCTTGAGGAACTAGCTACTCCTTTTCCTTTGCTCTTTCCCATTTCCTTGAGTTAGTGATGCAAGACACACAAGAAATTTCCTAGAAAACAAGAAATCTCCTACAAAACCCCCAAAATTTTTGGACCTAAATTTCCAAAATCGAACACCAAAACAGAAGAATCTTCGAAATGCAACCACAAATCCAGAATCCTTGCGAAATGCAACCACTTGATTTGGTGAAGGTATGAGAAAGTTATGGAGGTTTGAAGGTTATGGAGAGTTAGGGTTTTATTGAAAGAGAGGGGAGATGATGGAAAAGGTGTGTGATTAGGGAATAAGTGCAGGAGATGAGTGGTTGGGAGTGAATTTCGAGTTTAATGATTTTTGTTTTTTTTTCTTTATTACAACTGATAGCGACCGCCCAAGTCCCCCAGTGCGAGCCGTAGCCTACGGCCTTCGCCGTAGGATACGGTGAAGAATGAAGATAATTATGTCGTAAGTCAATACCCAAGTGCCGTAGGTTTTTTTCATGTCTCACTGACCGCCGTAAGCTACAGCTATCGCCATAGCCTACGGCCCTATCTGGGCGATTTTCTTTGTTTACTTTTTCAACTTTCAAGTGTTTTTGTTGTTGTTTTTTTCAAAATTTTATAATTTTTATGGTTTTATAGTTTTTCGAAAGTGTGAAAATTATACCCTACCCCCCATGAAAAACCTGTGTTGTCCTCAACACCGTGTTAAAGAAATTCGTACGAATTTCCCCACACTTGTTTTGAACACAAGTTAAAGCGAGTACGATAATTATTTTAAAACAAACTAACTAAACTAAACTAAACTAAACTAAACTAAATATTTACACTACCAAACTTGGGCCTCTTTAAACTTCATCATCCAATGGGCGTAAGATGTAGCCCACCTTGTCAAGCTAGAGGTTCTTGATGTTGTTCCCTTCCAAGTACGGTTTGAGCCGGTGCCCATTTACCATTTGCTTTATGTTGGTTTGAACATCTTGAATATCTACATCCCCAAACTTGCCCAATCGTGTACTCTTAAGCTTGCCCGCAAACAACTTCAACCTAGAATTGTACAACCACACTTTTTGACCCACTTCAAATGTTCTTTTCCTTATCTTTGCATCGTGAACCTTCTTTAACTTGTCTTTGTATGCGGATGGACATTCATACGCTTCATCCCTTATCTCTTCAATCTCACTCAATTGGAGTTTCCGAATTCGACCCGCTTCATCATAATTCGTATTCACCGTCTTAATAGCCCATAATGCCCGGTGAGCCAACTCCATCGGTAAATGACACCCTTTCCCATAAACCATCCGATACGGAGTTGTACCAATTGGCGTTTTATAAGCCGTTCGGTATGCCCAAAGTGCATCATCCAACTTACCCGACCAATCCTTCCTATCCACCCGCACCGTTTTCATCAAAATCTCCTTGATTTGTCTATTGGACACTTCAACTAGTCTACTAGTTTGGGGGTGGTAAGGAGTAGTGATTCGGTGATTCACATTATACCGTTTCAACAATTTCCCAAAATTAAAGTTTTTGAAATGTGAACCACCATCACTAATTATGACCCGTGGGATACCAAATCAAGCAAAAATGTTAGATTGAACAAACTTACATACCACGAAATGATCGTTGGTCCTTGTTGCGATTGCTTCAATCTACTTCGACATGTATTCTACCGCAACCAAGATATATAAGAACCCATTCGAATTTGGGAAAGGACCCATGAAATCTATTCCCCACACATCAAATACCTCAACCACCAAAATTGGTTGAAGAGGCATTTCATCCCGCTTTGAGATGCTTCCCACTTTTTGACAATTGACACAATTATGGGCAAATTCACAAGCATCTTTAAAAATTGTAGGCCAATAAAACCCGCAAGTTAAAACCCGATAACCCGTTTTGTGTCCACTAAAGTGACCTCCACATGCGGATGAGTGAGCATGCGTCAAAATTTCTAATACCTCCGTTTCGGGAACACATCTCCTTATCACTTAATCGGGCCCAATCTTGAAGAGATCCGGTTCATCCCCTATATATTGTTTGACTTGGACCATGAATTTTTGCCTTCGTTTCTTAGTCCAATGACTTGGGATTGCACCCTTGGCCAAAGAATTAACATAATGAGTATACCAAGGTGCGGTCGAAACGGATAGAAGTTGTTCATCGAGGAACCGTTCATTGATTTCGTTTGGATCGTCAATTCCTCTAACGGAATTCGGGACAAGTGATCCGCCACAACATTCTCACAACCTTTCTAGTCCCGAATTTGCAAATCAAATTCTTGCAAAAGAAGCACCCAACGGATCAAACGGGGCTTCGCGTCTTTCTTTTCCATCAAATATCGAACCGCGCTGTTGTCCGAATAAACTATCACTTTGCTCCCCCCATATGTATGATCGAAACTTGTCCAAGGCATACACCACCGCTAACAATGTTTTTCGGTTGTGGTGTAATTCAGTTGCGCCTCGGACAAAGTTTTGCTTGCATAATAAATGACCACCGAATTCTTGTCGACTCTTTGACCCAAAACCACTCCAACTGTTGTGTCACTAGTATCACACATAATTTCAAACGGCTTTGACCAATCCGGCGGTTGCAAAATGGGAGCTTTCACCAACTGTTCCTTCAAAACATTAAACGCTTGCATACATTCGTTAGTAAACTCAAAAGGGACATCTTTCAATATTAAATTACATAAAGGTTTGGTGATAACACTAAAACCTTTAATAAACCTTCTATAAAATCCCGCATGCCCCAAAAATGATCTCACCCCCTTAACATTCTTTGGTGGAGGTAAAGATGAGATTACCCGAATTTTTGCTTTATCTAACTCCATCCCCCGGTCCGAAATCACATGACCCAACACAATACCCTCTTGAACCATAAAGTGACTTTTTTCCCAACTTAGCACCAAGTTTGTCTCAACACACCTTTTTAAAACTTTTTTTCTAATTCATCAAGACAAGACTCTAAACTTGGGCCAAAGATGGAAAAATCATCCATAAACACTTCAAGAGACTCCCCGACCATGTCCGAAAAAATACTCATCATACATCGTTGAAAAGTGGCCGAGGCGTTACATAGTCCGAATGGCATTCGCCGAAAAGCAAATGTACCATACGGACATGTAAACGTTGTTTTGTGTTGGTCGTCCGGGTGGATCGTAATTTGGCTATATCCCGAGTACCCATCCAAAAAACAATAATATTTTTTACCTGAAAGTTTTTCAATAATTTGGTCAATGAAGGGTAACGGGAAATGGTCCTTAGAGGTAGCGGCGTTTAATTTTCTATAATCAATGCAAACTCGCCACCCGGTGACCGGTCGGGTGGCAATTTGCTCGCCTTGTTCATCTTTAATTACCTGGATGCCGGCCTTTTTAGGCACTACCTGTGTCGGACTTAACCATGCACTGTCCAAAATGGGATAAATGATCCCCGCATCCAACCACTTTATTATCTCTTTCTTCACAACTTCTCTCAAGTTCGGGTTCAACCTTCTTTGTGTTTCTCGGGTAGGCTTTGCATCTTCATTGGTAATAATCTTGTGCATGGCAATGGATGGACTAATACCTTTCAAGTCGGCTATCGTCCATCCAATGGCCGCCTTATGAGCCTTTAACACCCGCAACAAGCCTTCTTCTTGAGCCACATCCAAATTAGAAGCAATGATCACCGATAAGGTGTCATTGTCCCCCAAAAATGCATATTTCAAATGCTTTGGTAATTCCTTCAACTCCACTTGTGGTGGACACTCTAAAGAAGGCTTTGTACTCAAATCGATCTCCACCGGTAAACTCTCAATTTGATTGGTCCATGGCGGTCTTCCTTCCTTGACCGCTAGAGCCTCTTGCTCTTTTTCTTCCATCCTCAATGCACACATATGTATCTGCAAAGAACAATCACAAACACACGGTTCCAACACATCCTCCTCGTATTCATGCAGGTCTCATCCGTCAATTATATCTGCTAAGAAACACTCATCACCACCAAAAGAATTAGATCCGTTAGTAAAAACATTTAATCTCATCTTTCTATTACCAAATGTCATGTCAACCGTACCATATAGACAATTAATTACGGCATGAGCGGTGTTCAAAAATGGCCGATCCAAAATAACATTTTGTTGTTGAATTGGCTCCGCTTATGAGTAGTCTAACACAATAAAATCAATGGGATAATAAAATTCGTCGACTTTCACAATAACATCCCACACAATACCCGGGGGAAGCTTGTGAGACAAATTGGCTAAAACAACCGTTGTCTCAACCCGCTTCAATGGACCAAAATCGTATTAGTCATATAAGCCCCCCGGTAGAATACTTACTTCGGCTCCAAGATCAAGTAACGCCCTCACCGTTAGAAAATTTCCAACTTGAATATTAATAAGAGGCGTTCTCGGATCTTATAGCTTAGGAGGAAGATCTCCCTTTAAAACCGCACTTACCCGCTCGGTCAAATCAACCCGTTTAGGCACTTTTTGTTGCCTCTTTTGGGTACACAATTCTTTTAAAAACTTTGCATAAGCGGGTACTTGTTTAATTGCTTCAAGTAATGGAAGATTTATTTTGACTTGTTTGAACACCTCCCACATTTCTTCTTTTTTGAGGACCTCGTTTTGAAATAAAATTATTTTTACCCGGATCTAATAAAGCCGAAGGAAATGGGACTTGACTAGATCCCCCTTCCTCATTTTTATCTTTTGTTTCTTCACTAATTATGGGTTTTTCAAAATTGGGTTTTTAGAAGAAATTTTAAGTGTTTCATTTTCATCATCACTTTCTTGACTCGTTATGTCCTCAACCACCCCATCAACCAAACCCGGTGAAGGGTTGGTTTTATACTCTTTCCCACTTCTCAAAACACTAACATGATTAATATTAATATTATTACGACATGAAGTATGAGAAGGGTTTACCTTAGTGTCGCTTGGTAACTGACCTTTACCTTTTTCAAGTCCGCCACTTCGGTTGCGAGTTGACCCATTTGGGTGGTCAAAGATTGAATTGCTTTGTCACGGATCTCATCCTTTTGAATGCGAGCATCGTCCATTTGATTTCTCTTTTGCATCTCCGTTTGCATCGCCTTCAACATCTCCATCACCTCATTTCCACCCGAAGACCCACCATGCTCTTGACCCGTTTGATATTGTCTTTGAAACCCATGGTTGTTCCCGCCTCGGTACCCGCCTTGATTATTGAACGGTTTGTGTGGAACAAAGTTACCTTGACTTCCTTGAAAATTCGGGTTGGCTTGATTTGATGGATTCCCATATCGAAAGTTCGGGTGGTTTCGTAACCCGGGATGATAAGTATTTGAATTCATGTTATAGTTTCTTCCACCCCCACCTTGACCTTGAAGTGCATTAACCTCCTCATATTGCCCTTCCACTCCTTGGCAATTTCAGCCGCATGCCGCAATTCGTTGCAAAGTGCACAAACATCGTAGATTTGGTTTGTGGTTTGTATATTTGCATCTTCCGCCGCATACACTTGAGTTCGAGTTATGGCCGGTCGTGCTCTCCTTGACGATTGAGCTTTCCTTTTTGATGTGACCACCATTTGTTCCAAGTATGCCCAATCATCTTGCTCATAATTGGTACCGAATGTACCATTCGTGATAGACATTAAATCACGTGCATCCTCGGAACATAAACCCTCATGGAATGCATTCAACAACTCCCATAGCACTATCCCATGATGAGGGCAATTCTTTATCATCAAGTTAAGCCGTTCAAATGCCTCATGGAACATCTCACCTTGTTATTGTTGGAAACTTCTCAAGCTTCTCCTTGCATCATTTGTCTTTTGGGCGGTAAAGAATTCCTCCAAAAAGATTTGTTGCATTTCTGCCCATGTGTAAATAGATGCCGAAGGTAAGGTGTAGAACCATTTTTTTGCCTTGTCTTCTAGCGAAAACTGAAAGAGTATCAATTTTACTTCATTCGATGAAAACCCTTGACCACCAATTGTGTTACATATCAAATCATAAGCTTCCAAGTGAAAATAAGGCTCCTCCGTTGTTAGACCCTTATATTTTGGCAAACTATGTAGAGAATTTGTTCTAACTTCAAAAGTCCTTCCTTGATTGTTTTGAGGAATGACTATTGGTAACGGGTTGTTAGTGATCACCGGCCTAAAATGTGCCTCTATACCTTTCACGGGCTCTCGAATATGTCTTCGTGGTACGCTCAACCAAACTCTAGGACGTACGGGACCCATTGGCCTTTGAGCTTGTGGCCTTGGAGGCCCGAATTGTTGTAGAGTTGGTTGAAATCTTGGCCCCACATGTTGTTGTTGAACTTGCCTTTGAATCGGTGGACCTTGTGGTGGCAATTGTTGAGGTATAATTTGTTGAACCACTTGTTGTTGAGGAACTCTACCATACCCTTGCATCCCTTGGTTTTGACCTTGAACATATGTATACTCTCCTTGCTCTCCATCTCCTCTATACATGTACCCCTCATCTTCATATCCCCCAAATTCTTCGTCATACCCATCATCAAACCCATCTTGTCTTACACCCGAAGTTTGTAGAAACTGTGGTTGTTGATATTGTGCTCCCGGTTGCAAAGATGGTTGAAATGGAGTAGAATGGATTATGGATGGACCGGGTTGGAATAAATTGGGTGGTGGTATTTATTGTGATGGTGATGATTGCCCGGAAGTTGGGAAAAATGATGAAAAGGCTGGAACAACGGATGATGTAGCAGTGTAGCTAAAAGATTATTTAGGTAGAGTATTTTCGGGTAATGTACTGTTGGTCGGTTTAATTTCGGGTGTGGATGTGGGAATAGTAGTATTTGGTGAAGGTGTGGATGGTGTTGGTTGACCCGTAGTGGGCAGTAGTTGTGATTGATCCATTTCTCCAATTGGTGTAACTGGTGTTGTAGGTGTTGTTGGTGAACCAAGAATTTTGTTTTCTCTTAATAGAACTCGATTTCTTCTCAAATTTCGCTCAATCTCCGGATCAAACGCTTGTGGTGTTAGCTTGTGATAACCTCTTGTATGCATGCACCTGTAAATACATGCACACTAACACACCCAGCGTAAACCAGAAAAATAACAAACTTAAAAGATCAAAGATAACACACATTGCGCACTACTCCCCGGTAACGGCGCCAAAATTTGACATGAGGTCGAAGTCTCGATCAAATTTAATCCAAATACTACTAGATAGCTAGCGGTAAGTGGGTATCGAACACAGGGAGTTTGTAGAATATGCGTTATCTAAATGGTTAGTAAATTAACTAGATTAAACTAGTTGCAAGAAAAGTAACTTTCAATGATTTGGATTGTTTGTTTTTGAAAACTAAAATTAACTAATTAAATTGTAAAAGAGAAGTTTGGTTTGTAAACAGTAGAGGCACAAACGACCATCCTAGGTTTTCGGTTTACATTGACATTTCTATTAAAATTTAACTAGAAAGAACGACATAGACATGGCTCATGTGTTGTTACTTGTTGTGATGAAAGGGAACTAAGTACTCGGATTCATAGAACGCGAGGTTGTTACCCGATGACCAATTAATCAATGTCTAATGCTAAACCCGCCCATGATTGCCAATGGCACCAAGAACGTATGGTTTAGACTATGACTAGCATATAAATTAACAATTTACGAACAAGCAAACAACACACCATAATAAACAAACCATCATAGCAAGTCTATTATTCTAGAAATACGAATCAAAACACAAATGTCATAGACAAACCTTCACCTAGGATGATTGTTTAGCCACTCATCGCTTGGACAATCATCATAACATAAGTATCAATGTTCGTAGGAATTAAAAACACTAGCAAGATGTTTAGAAATTGTTTCAAGCTCTCAAGAACACCAAAACTTCGCCTCAACAATGCTCGTAACCGACTTGGAATCATTGGACATCAAAAGACACCTTAAAACCGCATTAAATGGTGGAAGTTACACAACTACGCAGGTCAGCGCCGTAAGCTACGGCGCCTGCCGTAGCTTACGGCGGCAATAAGAAGCCTACGGCGGGGATATACTGGACTACGGCAAACCAAATGGCAAAGTGAGTGCTGTAACCTACAGCAGGGGTCGTAGGCTACGACGACGACTGATTTTGCCTCCTTTGTTTCTTGGTCAATTCTTCAAGTCTCAAATTTGTTTCCATCACACACGTGCTCCCATCAAAGCATCATAAATCCCTTTCTTTATGCTCCTTTTCACCTGCAAAGCCAATTATCACATAGTTACCAAGTTCCACAAATTAAGCGAATGAAGCATGAGAGGTGTGTATATTTATATCGTTTAAGGGTTGTCCTATGGACCACCTGTCACCCACCGCCATCGTCACCCACTTTCACCGCCGTGACTATTGCCACCACCACCACCACCCACCTCCACCCCAGCCGTCACCCGCCACCACCCACCTCCGCCCCTGGTGTCTCCCACCGCCGTCACCCGCCACTACTCACCATCCCGACACCACCCCTGCCACAGCCGCCACCCACCTCCACCACCGTCGACGTCACCCACCACCATTGTCATCTCCGCCACCTACCTCCATCCCAGCCCCACCCACTGTCGTTGCCACCTACCGTCACCACCTTCGACCACCGCTACAACTGCCACCTATCACCACCCACCACCACCGACTACCGTCACTCACCACCGATTTTATTCCTTCATCTATTCTTTCCTACCAAACAACACAAAGTAATGATTCATTTCATTCTCACATGGTAACCAAACAAGACATGGAATGGTAATAATCCATTCCATTACCTCGTTCATTTCATTATCTCGTCCATTTCATTCACCAGTCCATTCCATTATGCCATAACAGTTCATGAACACGTTCATTTTCCTTAATGAACGAGCCCGAACAATAAATCTCGTTCGGTAAGCGTTCGTGAATAGTTTATTAACATGATCATTCTTTAATGAACGAACAAGGCTTTGTTCGTATTCGTTCAGTTCGTTTACAACCCTATAGATTCTATTTTGAAGAAATCTTTTTTATCACATTTTGTTGGAAATTTATGAATTCTAGTAAAACAATTTTATTCATTTAAAAAAATCTTATAATTATGTAAGAAAATTTTTCCACTATAACTAAAATAATAGAAAACTAATAATGGTGACCCTAATGAACAAAAATAATAGAAAACTAATAATGATGACCCTCATGAAAGTTGTAAATCCTCATGAAAGCTGTCACAAAAATAATAGAAAACTAATAATGGTGGCCCTAAATGAAAGCTTGGCATGTGTAGGTAAATTAGACCATCTAGATTCAACTACACATACGGGATCAACAAGTTTCAACCCACAGAAATGTAAGTTATGATGGTTTCACCACACGCGCATAGAGGACCGCTAGAATGAGAACCACCATGAGTTATGAGAACCGCGAGAACCAAGTGCCACGGAGGGGCGTTGACCACGATTTTTTTTTTACAACTAGATCCGTATATTTTAACAACATTCGTAAAAAAAAAAATTCAAACGGCGCGCCCGAGGGGGTAGTTTTTTACACCCAAAGTTTGGTGTTTTTATTATTTTTTTGTTTTCTCTTTTTTTTTTACAAACTTTAGCCGCTAGAATGAGAACCACCACGAGTTATGAGAACCGCGAGAACCAAGTGCCACGGAGGGGCGTTGACCACGATTTTTTTTTACAACTAGATCCGTATTTTTTAACAACATTCGTAAAAAAAAAATCAAACGGCGCGCCCGAGGGGGTAGTTTTTTACACCCAAAGTTTGTAAAAAAAACAAAAAAATAATAAAAACACCAAACTTTGGGTGTAAAAAACTACCCCCTCGGGCGCGCCGTTTGAAATTTTTTTTTTACGAATGTTGTTAAAATATACGGATCTAGTTGTACAAAAAAAATCGTGGTCAACGCCCCTCCGTGGCACTTGGTTCTCGCGGTTCTCATAACTCGTGGTGGTTCTCATTCTAGCGGTCCCCTATATATATATATATATATGGCCAGGATCATTTCAGAACCATAAATATTTACAGAACTCGCAGAACTCCTAATAAACAATCTTTTTATTTATATATTTTTATGTTTAGGATAATTTTATCATTTATTATGTGTATTTTTACGATTACATACATATTAAGAGTAATTTTATCATTTTTTATATGTAATTTTATAATTACACATATGTAAACTAATTTTTTTACATATATGTAATTAGTTATGACACATATATATAATTTTGGTAATTAAACATATGTAAACTACTTTTAACATGTATGTAATCAAAGAAATACATATAATAGATGATAAAAAGATCCTAAATACAAAAACTTATGTATAAAATGATTGTTTAGTAGGAGTTCTGAAAGTTCTGTAGTTATTTACAGTTCTGAAATGAACTCAACCCTATATATATATATGATGTATCATTAGAAAATTAGTTTAAATGAGAAAACCAAAAAACTAACTAAAAAAGCCTAAAAACATACAAAAATTTTTACTTTTATAAAAAATCACAGGTTTTTATGCATGGAAAAAAATTTCAAAAAAAAAAAATTTTTTTTAATTTTTTTTGTTGTATTGCACATGTGCACTATTACGGATATATTGCACATGTGTAGTACACATATAATGCACATGTGCAGTACAACAATTTTTTTTTTTTTGAAAATTTTTTTATATATAAAAACCAGCGATTTTTTTATAAAAAATTGTAAAAAAAATCGGTATGTTTTTTAGCTTTTTTTTAGGTTTTTTTTTTGTTAGTTTTCTAATTTTCTCATTTATATGTAGTTTTCTCATGATCCTCTCCCTATATATATATATATATATATATATAGGATTAGGTTCAAGAGTGAACACTAGTGTAGCTTGCGAACTGAGTGAACTAATCCTAGCCATACACGTGTGTAGATCAATGGCCTGGATTTGTTCACTCAGTTCACAATTACACTAGTGTTCACTATAGAACCCCACCCTATATATATATATATATATATATACATGGGAAGAATCCACTAAAAGGTGGATTTTGCCTAAGTAGATTAAGAAGGATTGTAATGAACACATGTGGCACTCCTAATAAGCAGGAGTGAAGGGCATTTTGGTCCTTATAAATAGGAGTAAAAATGACATGTGGCACCTCTTTTGTTTTTAAAAATACAACAAAAAAGATCTAGTACAAAAAAATCTAGCACAAAAAATCTAGTACAAAAAAATATAGCACAAAAAATGTAGTACAAAAAAATATAGCACAAAAAAATCTAGTAAAAAAATATAGCACGAAAAAATTCAGCAAAAAAAATTAATTTAAAAAAATTCAGCAGAAAAAATTGAGAAAAAAATTAAGACAAAAAAAATTAGTACAAAAAATGTAGCACAAAAATATAGTACAAAAATCCAGCAAAAAAATGTTATACGACATAGAAGTAAAACACATTTTAGTGGGTTTTTTTAGTCGTCATATTTTATATAGCAATATGGTACTCAAATTAAAGATAAAAAGACGCTCGATTTTACGGTGAAATTTTTATGAAAAAAATAATTTCGTATAAAAAAAGTTATGAACGTTTAAAAAATGGGGGTGAAATATGCATGTGCCTTGCATGTGAAAAGAGAAGTCCATAAATAGGATTTTCCCAAGATACCATTGCACTCCTCATTTCTCCTACACTTTCATCTTAACCATTGATTTGAAAAATAAATGGTTAAGATTCCTTCTCATCCTACTTAGGCAAAATAAACTTTTTATTTGAGAAAATGGGGACGGTGAGAACGGTTATGGATCGTCAGATCAAAACAATCTATGGACTAGATGACGCAGTGGCGTTTTCGTAAATAACATCACTTTTATTAGTGTGGCGCGCTTCATTAAGGGTAAAAGGGTCTTTTACCGCTCAAATTCAAAACGCCAACAAAAAATGATAACACGCCATTCACAAAAATAAAACGCCATTAAATACAAAACGCCAAATATTAGTGATAAAACGCGTTGGAGATTACAGGAAGAAGAAATAACACAGTAACTGAAATTCAGTTATTAACATTTATTAAAAAAATCCCTCCTAAATTACGCACCAAAAACATCATTATATAAACGACATAAAACATCGCTTCCATAATCACTTCAATCTAACATTCTGCAAAACACATCTTTTACCAAAAACGCCAAGTTTAACCAAAACGCCAAAAATGGCAACCATCGTTTGGTGGAGATACACTCTCGCAATCAGGCGATTACTCCTACGTTTTGACAACAGAATGAGGGTGTATGTTAAGACGATCCAGGCAATTTCAAAGATGGAAGAAAATGTACAGATGGGTATCCTATCTCTTGGCATCCCTCTGGATAACGAATGCCATGAAATACATAAGCTTATGAAAACATTAACAAGGAAATTTGGACCAATCAAAGCAGATGGAAAACCGGACCCTGTCATGACATCATGGCGTTTTGATGATGAAACAGACACGGTGATCGTTATATACGACAATGGAGAGCAGGAAGACTACCTGCTTGAAAACATCCTGACAAAGCAGGGGCTTGGGTTCATGGAAGAATTGCACAATGCCACTTGTTTGAACACATACATCGACTCAAAATGGCGTTAATGCAGGACATGTTCAAATGGAGGCTTCAGAATCTTCAGGAACAAGAAGCCGATGAAAGTGAAGGTGATGACATGGATGAAGGTCTAGATGAAGACTCCGAGGAAAAAGACGACGGAAGTGACGGATACTTCTCGGATAAAGTATCTTTTGACGAGGAGTTTTAATTTTTTTTTTTTTGTTAGTTTTCTTCTGTCTAATATTCTTTTTTTTCTTAAGATAATTAAATGCTATATTTCTCTATTTAGTTGCAAAACGCCAAAAAAATACTACAAAAAGTTATTGCTTACAAAACGCCAAAAATAATAAAAAGATATTTTTCCTTCTTAATATTTTCTCTATTATTGTATTTTGTCATCTTGGTCTGCATAACGCCATTTAAAAAAACGCCAAACTTGGAAGATAGGACGTCTATCACCCTAGAAACTGATAAAGCTGAACGAAACAGTAAATACACAAAGTAACTGAAAAGACGGCTACTTTATTACTATCATTTATTATAATAAAAATCTCGCATAAACTACGCACCATAAAACTCCTATAAGAGATGGGTCTCTACACAATGAATTGATCACACCCAGAAAAACAAACGCCATGTTCCCTAGAAACCACTCACTTTAAAACGCCAAAAAGTTAGTTAAAAAACCACAGATGGCAAAGCTTTCGGTGAATGGATTCTTCTCTGAGGTGGGTATCTCTATAATCTTTTGCTGAATGAGATGGACAAATATTCAAGAAAAAGAGACTGATGACAGTGATATGTCATCATGTGAGCTTTGTTCTTGATGACTATATGCATGGCATAAAGGGATCAATACAAGTGTAAAATGTTATTTTGGACTCCATTATTATAAATAGTATCAAGCAAGAGTTGATCTTCAATGTCATGCCACCAAACAAGAATATCACACCAAAAAACAAGATGCCACTAAGGAGCTTCGTCTAAATAAGACGGGGCTTATATAGGAAAGTTTGCATCTAGCTAAGGTATTCAAAGGTTCAAAACGCCAAAACAAATTCAAGAAGAAGAAGCTGATGACAGCGAAGATTTGGATAAGAATTTAGATTACAATTTTTAATTTTTTTTTCTTTTTTCATTTTCTATTGTTTTGTTATATAATTATCTGTTGTTTGTTATCTAATTCTCTGCTAATAAAATACATTATTATATAAAACGCCAAAAACTACAAACACCAAAACGCTAATAGTATGAAAACTGTGAGAACGAGTGCTGGCAAAGCACCTGTGAATGTATTAAACGCCAAAAAAAATGATTATAACGCCAAAAAAATTATCTATGTGACACAAAAACAATTAATTCAACGTTCTCACCATTGTCACACTTTAGGGCGTTTTCTCCTGATCTCGTACCTATATATATATAGGGGAAGGTTCAAATGAAAACCACTAGTTATCGCGAAAACTCGAAAACTAACTAAAAAAGCTTAAAAAAACATACAAAAATTTTTTTCATACCAATTTTCGCTATTTAAATTATATAAAAAAAACTTTTTAAAAAAAATTGTAGCACACATGTGTAATAGTACTACACATGTGAATTATTACACATGTGCACTACAAAAAAAATTTTGAATTTTTTTTATATATATAAAAACTAGTGATTTTTAATAAAAAAAATTGTAAAAACAAAAAAAATTGGTTTGTTTTTTAGGCGTTTTTTAGTTAGTTTTCGAGTTTTCGCAATAAAAATGGTTTTCATTTGAACCATCCCCTATATATATATATATATATATATATATATAGGGCTTGGCTATACAAGAAACCCAATCTTTTTTAAGAAACCTTGGAAACCCAATGTGAGCCATTGATTGTCTCTCATCACACTTGATCAATGGCTCTCATAATTTTGATAACAATTAGATTTAAAATAAATGTAATAATACACATTAGTCAACTGAAAAGGGCATTTTGGGTAGAACATTTCCTTCTCTCTCCACTGGCTAGTCTTATCATCTCTCTTTAATGCAATCATCTTTCTCTCTCTTCATATCCAATTCAAAATCACAATCCCTCTCTCTAAAAATCACAGATCTCATCTTCTCCTCCCCCGAATCAAAACCCTAGCCCCCATGACTTTCCCTTCTCTCTACACAACACTTACAACCTGCAAGCCTAGAGAGAGAGTGAGAGCCGTGAGAGAGAGTACCAGAGAAATCGAAAGAGAAAGAGATGTCCAGAGAAATCGAAAGAGAAATAGAAAACTGGTATGTTTCCAGCCAAGAACACACATACAAGTGTGTGAGAGAGAAGAAGTTTGAAGTATGTTGTTTTAGAGAGAGAATGATGACACACGCACGAGTGTGTGTGTGAGAAGAAGGTTTGAAGATCTTCTTCATGTTCATCGGACGGTTATAGATCCGGTAAGTGTTCTTGAAATATCATTTCACACTTGATTTTTTGTTGAAATGGTTATTAATATGTTTTTGTGTGCTGAAAATGTTTTAGTAATGGTTGTTAATATGATTTTGTATTTTAAATAAACCAAAAACTTTAGGATGAGATTTTGAACGAGTTTTTTTTTTGTTGGTTTGGTTGCTTGTTAGATGCTTTTGATCTTAATAGTAGCTGTTTTTTTGTTGGTTTGGGTTCCTTGTTTGGGTTTTTGATCTGAACAGTAAATGTTTTTTTGTTTGGTTGCTTGATTCACAGACTCAGACCCATAACATGTGTTAAGCCCCCTGTTAGAATGTTATGTAACGTGTGTTGATTTACAAAAACAAACCCATAAAGGTTTAGGTTGCTTGTTTGGGTTTTTGATCTGAACAGTAAGTGTTTTTTTGTTAACAATAATTGTTTTTTTTTGTTGGGTTGCTTGATTTACAAAGACAGACCCATAACATGTGTTAAGCACCTGTTAGAATGATATATAACGCGTGTTAATCATAATATGTTGATTATGATAACAATTACTCATTTTGTTTATTAGAGGCAATGTTACTTTTTCGGTAAATTGGGATTGCATATTCAACATATTAGTTTGTTGTGATGAGCAGGAGCTTGAGAAAACAGCACTGAAAGAAAGGAAACTAGGATTCTTCTCATGTGGAACTGGTAATCCCATTGATGACTGCTGGACGTGTGCCCCGAACTGCCAAAAGAACCGCATGCGCCTTGCAGACTGTGGTATCGGTTTTGGGCGGAATGCCATTGGAGGCAACGACTTAACGGTTTTACATGGTCACGGATTCTGGAGACGAGTCATTTATAGTAACACATGTACCGGTAATGTGGATAGTATGTAACGTGTAATATGAAACGAGCCATTTATGGTAACACGTGTATCGGTAATTTTGGAATATATAATATGAAACGGGTCATTTGTTTTGCACAATTTTGGAAGTATAACATGTGTTAAGCCTCTGTTATAATCTTTTTGTAACCTGACATGTATTCATGTTTAAGCTAGTGGTTTACAAAACACCATGATGTGTATATACTGATCTAACATGTGTTACAATTTTTTTGTTTGGAACATGTAATTGCTTAACATGTGTTAAGCCTCTGCTATAATCTTGGTTTAACCCAACATGGTGTCATGTATAAGCTAGTGGTTTCTAAAACAATATTAACTTGTATAATCTTGGTTTAACCCAACATGGTGTCATGTACAAGTAATAAAAGTACAAGTTAGTATGTAACGTGCAATATGAAACGAGCCATTTATGGTAACACATGTACCGGTAATTTTGGAATATGTAATATGAAACGGGTCATTTGTTTTGCACATCTGGTAAATGTATAACATGTGTTAAGACTCTGTTATAATCTTTTTGTAACCTGACATGTATTCATGTATAAGCTAGTGGTTTACAAAACACCATGATATGTATATACTGATCTAACATGTGTTACAATTTGTTTTGCACATTTTGGAATGTATAACAATTTCATGCAAAGGACGAGTCAGCAAATTTAGCAGATAAACAGCAAAGACAGACCGTCAACGGAAGATCCATCCCTTCTTAGTCCGCCATGAGACTCACCAACAAGCAAAAAAGGATATTTGTGTTACTATTGGGCTCTATGCATCCATTTTTGTTGTAAACTCACCAACAAAAATGTTTTGTGTTGGAGTCACCCGTTTTTTACGCATGCTAACATGTTAACAAACGTTATATATCATATGTTCCGGATGTTAATGAAAACAAATGTGAAAACAAACGCTGACATAAACGTAACACATGTTAATGAAAACAAATGTGACCTTACATGTACACTAACACATGTTAGTATCTGACCAACTATTGAGGGCAGTCATTTTTCCATCGTGCGATCCATTCGGCCTTAGAGAAACAAAAATGATATTTTTTGGATTCAACAACACGTACCAGTAACACATGAACCACCTAAGATTTTATACACACGTACCAGTAACACATGAACCACCAAATATCCCCTGGTTCAGGATGTTTGCTTTTGAACTACTGTTTTATTGTAAACTCACCAACAAAAATGTTTTGTGTTGGCGCCATGGTTCGGGATGTTTGCTTTTGAACTACTGTTTTATTTAAATGTTATAAAAATATACCAATTAAATGACAACCATAGATCTAGTTAATAGAACATAATCAATGGTTGATGTTTGGCTTCATAGAATTTCACAATGGTTTCGAATGTCAATCTAGTCAAATGAAATAAAATACATGGTCTACATTTATCCACATGGTCAAAGAAGTAATCATGTTCTTTTTGTCCTTTGTACATACTTTTTAAATTAACAAAGGTTAACACACATTATATATCATTCTATCAGGGGCTTAACACATGTTATACATGAACACATGTCAGGTTACATCATGGAGTTCTGTTACAGCATGAACCACTAACACATGTTATAAATGAACGAATAGTTCCTTCCCAAAAAATGTGACCTATTGAATATCTTTTTTTAACACATGTCCCCGCATTAACGTCGCCTACATCCATCCAGCTTGTCGATTGAATATCTTTATTGGTCTGTTTCTGTAAATCAACACACGTTATATATCATTCTAACAGGGGATTAACACATGTTATGGGTCTGTTTCTGTACTATAACGCACAAAAACAGTTACTATTCAGATCAAAAGCCCAAAACAAAGCAACCTAACCAACAAAAAACAGTTACTATTCAGATCAAAAAGCACCAAACAAGGCAACCAAACCAACAAAAAAACAGTTACTGTTCAGATCAAAATCCCCAAACCATCAAACACATTTTTTTAACACAAAAATAACTAATCCATGAATCAAAATCAAACGAGTTTGAAACCAAAACAAGTAATCCATGAATCAAAATCAAAATTTATAAACACCAGAAGAATGAAAACCAAACTAAGATCAATAGTATTGAAATTTATTACCTATAAACGTCATTCTTTTTTTTTTTGAAACAATAATCAATGGTATTGAAAAATAATTAATCTTTTGGCAACATTCTTAATTCTGGAAAAAAATAAAACCAATTGTGAAGAACGAAAATCAAAGTAAATGACAATTAAAAAATGAAAACCAACTTATTATTGACAGGATCTTGATTCTTCGACAGTATCTTGGTTCTTCGATTTCTTTTAAGAAATTAACATGTAAAGTTGAATTTGGGGTGTAAAAAAAAAAAAAAACTCGAACCCATAAAAAAAAGGATGAAAAACCTTGATCATTCTTGTCCTCGTCAGTAGGGAACTCGTTGTGAATGACGTTCCCGTCAGTGGGGATCTTGAAATGGATGTTTCGAAATGGTGGATCTTGAAACCGAAATGAAGTTCATGGAAATGGATCTTGGGTAGAACTTGAAACAGATATGAAGTTAATGGAAAATGGAGGTTTTGAAAGAGTGGATATTGAAACACAGAGATGAAGTAAGTTAATGAAAAATTTGAGGTTTTGAATGGTGGATCTTGGGTTTTGAAAGTAAATTTGGATGTGATGGGGTATTAATTATTGTCAAATCAAAAAGGGAAAATATCTAAGATAGAGGTGAAAATACCATAATGCCCTCAAGGATAAAAAGAATATGATATTTACTATGGACACATGGCAAAATCTAGACCATGCATTGAGTTTGCTAAGTTTTCTAAAAAAATAGGGTTTCTTGTAGAGCATTATCCTATATATATATATATATATATAGGGAGCCACTAGAATGAGAACCACCACGAGTTGTAAGAACCACGAGAACCGCGCCCCGCGGGTGGCCGTTGACCACGAAATTTTTTTTACACCTAGATCCGTATATTTTAAGACCGGGTGTAAATTTTGGGTTCAAACGGCGCGCCCGAGGGGGTAGTTTTTTACGCCCAAAGTTTGGTTAAAAAAAAAAAAGAAAAATTAAAAAAACCCAAACTTTGGGCGTAAAAAACTACCCCCTCGGGCGCGCCGTTTGAACCCAAAATTTACACCCGGTCTTAAAATATACGGATCTAGGTGTAAAAAAAATTTCGTGGTCAACGGCCACCCGCGGGGCGCGGTTCTCGTGGTTCTTACAACTCGTGGTAGTTCTCATTCTAGCGGCCCCCTATATATATATATATATATATATATATGTGTGGGAAGGTTCATTGGGTAACACTAAAAAAGTGGGGAACGGCGGGGAACCGACTCAAACGAACTCCGATTGGACTCATTCCAGCGGCATTGGAACCGTCTCGTCGAACCCTAACTAGGATCTCTTAACCCTAAACCCTAAATCATAACTCGTAAACTCTAAACCCCAAAGCTAAAAAATAAGGCTAAAACCTTAGCTAAACCGTAAAATCTAAACTATAAATCCTAAAAGCTAAACCCTAAAGGCTAAACCTTAAACTAAACCCTAAAGCTAAACCCTAAAGCTAAACCATAAACCCTAAAGCTAAACCCTAAGGCTAAACCCTAAAGCCAAACCCTAATATATTTAGGGTTTAGGGGTTATGATTTAGGGTTTAGGGTTAAGAGATCCTGGTTAGGGTTCGATGAGCCGGTTCCAACGCCGCTGGAATGAGTCCAATCGGAGTTCGTTTGAGTCGGTTCCCCACTGTTCCCCACTTTTTAGTGTTCCCCAATGAACCTCAAGGATCATTACAGAACACTAATTATTGCGAGAACAAAAAGAACAACTCTAAATCACTAAATTTTGGGATTTAAGTTTCATATTTCTTAAATTTTATGTTTCTTACATTCATATGTGTATTATATATACATAAAAAAATCATAGATTTTTTCCTACACATAGTGTTCATACATGTAGGTAATTTAGCCTACACATAATCTACATGTGTGTAGGTTATTCAAAAATTGAAGATTTTTCATATTTTGTTTTAAATTCTAGTGTGAGAAACAATAAATCATACATTTATAATATTTTCATCTACTTTTTAGGTTTTTAGGATTGAAAAAATGAGTGATTTATTTTGTTCTGCGTGTTCTCGCAATATTTAGTGTTCTGCAGAAGAACCTTCCCCTATATAGGATATATATATATTGAGAGTTTCAACCTATATATATAAAGTTTCAATCCACTCATATGCAACTCATGAGAGTTTAAACCTACGTATATGAATTTCATGAAAATTCAACCTATATATATAGAGTTTCAATCTACACACATGCAATATCAACCTATACATATGAAGGGGATATATACTAAAGGGTTTTGTACGGGGCTTTTCAGTCACTTGTTGGCACGTTTTTTCTATGTTAATATAGAAGTTGGTTGCTTTCAAAAATAAAAAATAAAAGTAGGTTGTAAACGAGCCGAGCCGAGACCAAGCTCCCAAAGCTCGAGCACGGCTCGTTTAATTTACAAGAGCTTGAGCACAACTCGTTACACGTTTTATTTCTAACGCTATAGCTCGGTTAGTGAGTAATTTTCAAGCTCAAGCTTGGCTTAGGTCTACTCGTCTGTTATTTATTAACTATTTATATTCAGTTTTAATTTGTTTTAGGTATCATTCTAATTAAAAAAACTATATGATCTGACACAACTAATTAATAATAACTTTATATAATAATCATTTTTATAGATATATATTGAATATATTAAGTAAAAATTATATGATCTGACACAACTAATCCCCTCTCTGTGGCCCAGTGGTTGGAGGCCGGTTCCTCCTTTGGGAGGTCACCGGTTCGACTCCCGCTTGCGGCTTTAGGGGACGTCCCAATGATAGATCGTTTCCTTCCGAGGTATGGAGCGGTCTTGAGGGCAACCCGATTTTACCCAACTGTTACCTCAGCAACACGTGTGGGGGCAACATGGTTTCCGGGCGAAGTCAGCTCGCGCGCCGGCCGCGGCCCGATCGAACATCGCGTCCGGAGATGCGGGGTTGATGGAGAATGTCTTAGACATGTCCCCGGAGACCAATCGGTCTTGTACAGAAAGTCTCCTTCCAAAAGAAAAATGATTTGACACAACTAGGATACATTTTGATTGGTGTTTTAGAGTAGGAGTAGAGTAAAAAATTAATGTGATAGACTAGAGAATAAGTTAATTAATTTGAGGGAGAAAAGATAATTAATTATGTGGAGACATAAACTTTAATCTTTTATCAATATAACCTTTTAATTATTTCTTTTTTATAAAGATCGGATAAAAAATGAGCTGGTCGTGAAAAAAATCATGTGAAAACTATACCGAATCCAATGTGGATGCTATATCTGAAAACTATACTGAATCCAATGTGGATGCTATTGAATACATAATACTGATATATGCATCTACTTTTATGAGATAAAGGGGGCTTGCTAAAAATTATGTGAAAACAATTTTAAAGTAGTCCAGTTGGGAGAGAAGATTATTGAAGGGTTAGGACAATATATGTTGGTGATGGAGTATTGAGTCATTCTTAAATACTGGTTAATGATCATTTTGTTTCCAGTTGATGAGCCTAGTTTGTCGCAATGTTTGTTTGGATAACATTGGGGAGCATGCGGTCCATTGTAAGAAGCTACCGGGTTTTAAATACAGACATGACTTGATCATGGATGTCCTATGTGATGTGCCCAAGCAGGCTAGAATCTCTGCAAAAAAAGAGGCCCTTATGAATTTCCTGACAGATAGGATTGTAATGAACCGAACGTTTAGCGAACATTTCGTGAACCGTTCGTCAAGAAGTTCGTTTATGTTCGTTCGTTAGCTTAACGAACGAACATGAACAAAAATTTTCGTTTGGTTAGCTTAGTGAACGAACACGAACAAAGGTCTCGTTCATTCGAGTGCGTTTGTGAACGTTCGGTAATATGTTAAGTTACGTTCATTCGTGTTCGTTTGATTATATTAAAAAAAATAAACCTTTTATCTAAACATATTGAAAACATAAAACCCTTTTTTTCTAAGTTAACTAAAATTTGGACATTTAAGACATTTTTTGGGATAATTATGTTTTAGTTAAACGTTGAATAATTATGCTTAAGTAATTCTGGATAATTATGTCTAGCTAAGTTAAACTTGATTCATCGTTTGGTGGTTGTAGTAAACTTCTTGTGTTTTGATTTATCATTTGATGGTTGTATTTAACTATTTTTTCCAATGTTTAAGGTTAATAATGTTTTATTTTTTATTTTCAAGTTAAATGTTCGTTTTTATTCGTTTACGTTCATTTGTGTTCGAGACAAGTGCTCACGAACTGTTCGCGAACAATTGAATTTCCTTAACGGACGAACACGAACATAAACTTACAGTTCGCGAACATGTTAATTTCCTTAATAAAGGAACATGAACAAGACCATGTTCGTGTTCGTTTGGTTCGACTACTGCCCTACTAACAGACCCACTTGAAATGAGGTACACTCTGCGACCGACAAATGTTCTTGTTTTCGGTTGAGTATGAGGGAAACATGCTTGTGTGGACCTTACCAGCGTATCCTTCCTTGTTGGGCTAAGGGAAAACTATTTGTGGCTGGTCAGGCTGTCTCGAATGCAGAATCAGAGAAAGTTACTAAGCATAAAAAAGCTTGTACTGAGAATCAAAATGTCTTCATTATCTTTGCCTTTGATACATTTAGTTAACTTGCTCCTGAAGCTGTTGATTTTTGTAGAGTATAGAGGGTCGTGCCCCACAATTTTCTCAACACCAAAAAACCAAAGTTTTATTTTCAATAGAATTGAATTTGCTATTTAAAAGAGGGTTCAAGTATATTGTGGCCCGTTTATCTATAAACCATACAAAATCATTATAAACCAAAAAGTGTCGTTAAAAGTACACATTATTGATAGACAATGGTCTTTAAAACTATAGTAATAGAAATAGGCATCCTAAGCTGCATGTGATCAGTGGTCCCAAATCACTAAAACTTTACTCATGTTATAATTTTTTGTTAGAAAAAAAAAAGAACGATTGATTGAGAGTATGTTCAGTACTATAGGTTTTTATTATTGTGGAAGTACCAAATAAAAGAGTTATATTCAAAGACTATACGGTGGGTAGGGTTTTGAAAATGGGACGTTATGTGACATGTGGATGACACGTAAGCACACGTCAGAAATATGGGCGTGTTGCAAAAACGTGAGGTGTGTGAGCGGCGTGGTTAGTGGCTTTTTTTTATAAAAATAAATAAATAAATAAACATCAACCAATTAAAACACACCTAAAATCCACCCACCAATCAAGAGCATTCACCTCACAACCCAAATGCCCCCATGCCGGTGGACAGGGGCGCAGCTTTGTAGGGGCAGGGGGCGACCCCCCGAACTTTTCGCTCAGTAGTGTCAGGTATGCAGTTTTCGTATAGAATTTTTTAGGTATATACGTTTCCCCCCCCCCCCCCCCCCGGATTTATATTTTTTAGGTATATACGTTTTCTACCCCCGGTCGAAAATCTCAAGCTTCACCACTACCGATGGAAAACTCCCCGCCCTCATCACCACGCCATGTCCACGCCACCACAAGGAGTGGTGTTCCCCGGCGTGGAAAGGCCACCACGCCACTTTTCCACGCACACACCGTGTGGTCTAAGAAAGTATAGATAGTAAGAGCATTCATATCCATCCCACCATATTTTCACACTAAATTACACTAAAAAAACACTACATTTTCTCTCTTTTTTTTCCAATTAAATAATATTTTTTATAACTTTATCATTACATTTTTTATCTCCTCCACTCACAACCACTTTCAAAATATATTAAAAAATTATAAGGGGTGAACAGTGTCCCCCAAATATACAGATGAACATTAATATTTTCTTTATCCTCCACTCACAACCACTCTTTATACTCTTTATATTTTAAAAACACCACACACAGAATTTGATGCCATGGATGTGAATGCTCTAAGAGCATATCCCTTACACTAAAACACGTGAGAGTGGTCTTTATATTATAAAAGTGGTTATAAGTGGTTATGAGTAAATGGGAAAGAAAATGTTATTGATCATCTGTATATTTGATGGAACACTGTTCACTCTCTATAATTTTTTAATATATTTTGAAACTGTTTGTGAGTGGAAGAGAGAGAAAAAAAATAAGGGTCGTAATAAATCCACATGGTATCATCTTATTCTAACATGGTTGATACGAGCCGTATAAGGTTATACGACCCGTATAGAATAAAGTGAACCGACAAAGGCTGTGCCAGCATCGAACGAGTGTGTGGGATCTAAGGGTTGAGGAAGCTAAACATAACCACGAACCATTTTTCGAGCGAGCATCGAACAAGTGTCGAACGCCGAGCAATTTGAACAGCCCTATTCGCAAGGTACACTTATTAATAACGTCAATACTGTATAGTATTGAAAACTTGCAAAAATCCATGCATACCTGATTGCATACGTGCACACTCACATATTTACATACGTACATACCTTCATACATGACTACATACTTGCATACGCTCATATATACCTACTTGCATAAATTCATACATACATACCTACATACGTACATACGTTCATACACGTCTACATACGCGCATACGCCCATATGTTCCTATTTGCGTAAATACATACACACATACATACCTACCTTTCCTAAAACATGAAATAAATTAATCATACTTAGTATATAAGCGTTTAAAAACGGTCTAAACGGGTTCGCATTGCGTATACAAATAAAATATAATTTTTTCAATATTCTGGAGCCCGTCGCGTCGCGCGACGGCCTATTGCTTTTGTCGTCGCGCCACCCCCCCCCCCCATTTGAACAGAATGTTCGCAGCTGTTGCTGTATATTCCCAGCATAACTCAATTTTACGGAAACGAGCATAACTCTCTCGTTTTTTATCCGTTTGACCCACTTCTTTCCCAAGCTTCCACACCGCTTATCAAGCATCAAACTATCATATATTATTTTCAAGATAGTTAGCTTATTCATCGTTTATCATGATCCATTCCATCTTACGGATCCTATATCGAAATTATCATTCGACCTTACAACATGCTAATTTATCAAATCTTAGTCGAATTCTTTAAACATTCACACATACACGATTTCAAACATCAAACATCATTAACAAGAGCATATGATCATTTCCATCATATTATACAAAACTCACTTCATAACTACTTTGTTAATCATTTATAAGTGATCTAATCCCAATTACCTCATGATTTCATCGTATTCTTAGTGTGCGTACTACCTCCTAAGCATAGTGTACAACTAATTTATGCATATTCTTCTTATCTCATACATAATTCCTCCAATTCCTCCTACTAATTAACATGCATCATTCACACGTAAACATCAAACATATTAGCATCACATTTCTTTCAATTCTTCTAACAAGAATACATCATACATATCAAAATTCATCTATATTAAACAAGAATTGGACATGGGTTATTATTCAATCCCTCATCCTTACCATAACTAATGGTTTTCACCTCTAAACCTCAAATTAACCCAAACCATGCATAATCCATATTCTACATGATGATTCTAACACATGCTCATACTCAATTTCATACCAATTCACGGATTAGAACATAACCCACTTCATGAAAGATCACTAATCTAGGTTTTAAGACATACCTTATGATCCCCTTATGAAGGTGATCATTAATCCATGCTCGGTTATGAATTTAAGCTTCATTTAGCCTTCCAATTTGAGGATTTTAGTGAAACTAGGGTTTGAACCCTCTTTCTTCTTCCTGGATGTCGATACACACACACATTGTGTGTGTGTGTGGTGTTTTAAGTTTATTTTATAAAACTCATGTTTCCCACTTAACAGTTTTGGTTCCTCAAGTCTCATTTTGATTATATAAGAGACTAAAACTCATTTCTTTATATTAACCTGGTTCTAATTTACCAAACCCGCTTTTTGGGGTGTTACATGATCAGGCGTGTTTAAGGGCTTTTTTTGAAAAAAAAAAAACATGCCCACTATGCATGGTCTAACAAAAGAGACGGTGACACTTTATTCAAATAAAGTAGATATTTTTTTTGAAAAATTACGTTGTTTTTATATTAGATAATAGCATTATTGGTTAACTGTAGTTTGAAAATTAAGAAGAAAATTTTGACAACTAGGTTTATCACCCTAGCCGCGTTGCGGCGAAATTCTTTTGTTATTTAGTATGTGTTTACACGTGTTTTGAAATCACTACGAGCGCGTTGCACGCGGAACCACTAAGAAGAATAAAAAGAAAATGTAAAAAAATAAAAAATAATCGAAAGAAAATCAACTAAAAAAGTTGTATTTTAATGATGTTGTTCGTATGAAACTCGTTGTCAGATATGAGTAAATAATACCGGGTACCGGTACTGAATTTCCCAAACCGAAGGATCCTAAGTATCAATTCGGTACCGACTTTTGCCGTTCCTAGTATCGGTTCGCTACCGATTTTTACCTTCGTATGCTGGTACTGTAACCGGTATTTTCGGTATCGGTTGCCACCGAGCTCATCCTTACCCTAGAAACTAAAAAAGGAAATCATTAAAAGTTGAAGAAAATCAACAAGAAAAAGTTGTACGATACCGTTGTTGTTTGTACGGCGCCCGTGATCAGGGATGAGCAAATGGTACCGTGTAGCAGTACCGAATTTGCCAAACTAAAAGATTTTCAAACTCAATCCGGTACCGGTACCTTTTGGCGTTTTCTGTATCTTGCTGATGCCGATTTTTACCTTCATGTACCGATAATGAACCGGAGCGTACTTGTATTTTCGATACCAGTATTAGTTGACACCAAGATTATCCAACTGTGAAAGTACAGAAAATAATAATAATTATTATTAAATTAATATGTTATTATAATATAATAAAATTACTATTCATTTCATTTGTAATCTATACTATATAATAAAATAAACCACTTTTGGGACACTTGTCATTATATTAGGCCATCTCTTATAAATAATTATTATTTTAGTTTAATTTCTTCTAATTAATTATGGATAATCCTCCTATTAACTATTATTTAGTTTAATAACTTAGAGATAATTATTATTTAGTTTAATCTCTTCTTATTTATAATATTATTTATTTGAATTAATTAGAGTTAATTACTGTATTCGTCCCTGTGCTTTGTCAAAAATCACTATTCAGTCAATTAGTTTAAAAATTACGATTTCAGTCCCTATGGTTTCACTTTCGTAACTATTTCATTCCACGTCGTAACCATTTCAGTCCCTGTAATTAACAGAATAATGGATTGAAATTGTTACGAAATTGAAACCATAGGGGACAGAAATGGTTACGAAAGTGAAACCACGGGGACTGAAATCGCAATTTTTAAACTAATGGACTGAAATAGTGAAACCACATGGATGAAAACAGTAATTAACTAATGGACTGAAATAGTCAAAAATCGCAATTTGTAAACAGAAACGGTTACGAAAGTGAAACCACATGGACGAAAACAGTAATTAACTCAATTAATTATTACTTTTATATTTATCTATTTACTTCAAATTCAAACTTAGTTATCTAATTTGATCTTAACTATATATTTGAACGTTTTGTTTAGTTTGGTATCAAATAGATTTTACGAAACTTGAAATAAAATTAACTAATATTATTTATCATTTATATATTTACGGAGCTTTAAATAAAGGGTTACATTTATTGAGACTTCGTTAACAAATTTTGCAACAACAGAATAATCTATTTTTATCACGAAAACCAAACTTTGTATTAATATATTAAATATTTTTATTTTCACTAAACAAAATTACATTTACTCGACCCATGTAATACATGAGGTGTTTTAAGATATAACTTTTTATTATTTGATATATAAAGTTAGATTTATTCAATTCGTACAATACACGGGGTTTTCTAAGGATATATTTTTTTTATTATTTAGTACAGAAAATTAAATTTATTCAAACCGTGTAATACGCATATTTTTAAAGATGTAATTTTTTTATTATTTGGTATATAAAATCACATTTATTCAACCCGTGTAATAAATGGGTTTTTTTTTAAGATGTATTATTTTATTATTTAGTAAAAAGTATTACATTTATTCAACCCATGTAATACACGTGGTTTTAAAGATATAACTTTTTTATTTGGTATATAAAATTACATTTATTCAACTCGTACAATATGGTTCTTATAGATATAAATTTTTATTATTTAATATATAAAATTATATTTATTCAACCCGTGCAATAAAGGAAGTTTTTAAAGATATATTGTTTTATTATTTAGTATATAAAATTTATTTATTCAACCCGTGTAATACACGGGATTATAACCTAGTATTAATAGATAGTAATTTGTAATATTAATAGCTAGTAATAATAGTAATTTTCATTTGTAATATTAATAGATAGTAATGTTATTGGTTACTTAAACAGTTAAACGTGGGCCACTGGGCTTGTTTTTTTTTTTTTTATAATGTAAGGGACACTAATTGACTAAAACCAGCCTACCTTGAGGGTCATTTCATCAAAGCTTAATCATTTTTTAGTTTAAGATGTGACATGAGGGGGAATTAAATACATTGGTCACTTTGAGAATTTTTACCAACATATTTTTCTATAAAATACTTCTGTTATTTACAATAATTTAACAAAAAAAATGTTAGCACATAAAACCTCTTAATGTGAAAACAAAATCGTGAGTTCCTAGATGGACAACTCATCGGAGAGAAAGCGGACAATATCTTAGCATGATTTACTTCAGGGTGAGAATCGCTTACACAACCGGCCCAATTAGACCGTAGGGTATGGTGGGGCGGGGGTTTGGGGCATGGGTTGACACGTGGAACTTGAAAACTCAATACACAAACCCACTTGTTTAAGGGGTATGGTGGGTGTGGCTGGGCTAGCGTGGTCAAGCCACATCAAGTTTTTTTTAATATATATATATATATATATAACCATTATCAAAATATAACATACATAAACATACAAAATAATTAAAAACTATCATTCTTCACATAAACATACAAAATAATTATCAAAATAAAAAACTATCATTCTTCGTCGTCTTCGTCGGTTTCGAACCCAGGAATAGTTGAAACATGATCCACCAAATCAGATCGAAGCTTGTGATGTATATCCCTTGACTTGATCAAATATTCATTTGACGCTTTATCTTCGTCTGTAACTGTTACGTTACCTTGTTGGGGGTCATCGTCATCATAGTAGGAAACGACCGCTCTACCTTCATCCTCCAAAATCATGTTGTGAAGAATGATACATGCGTACATCATGTTTCCAATCTGATCCTTGTCCCATAGTCGACAAGACATTGCCAATATTCGCCACCTTTTCTTCAAAACACAGAATGCTCGCTCGACGTCTTTACGTGCAGCCATTTGGACCCTGTTAAACTTTAATCTCTTTGGATCTATGGTACCGTCTTCCACGATAGCTTTCACCACCGCCGCAATCGTTTGTAGAAATATTTCCGCACCATCGTCAGATGATGATGACGATTCACTTGAACTTGAAGAACTCATGGCAAGATTGTGTTTTATGTGTTTGATATTGTGTGAAAAGAATGTTAAACATGGTAAGGTATTTATAAAGGAATTTTTTTTTAAATGCCCCCAACGGCTAGTTTGATTTGGCCATTGAGAGCCCGCCATGTCATAGTCATAGACCCGCCCCACGCCTGGCTTTAAACTCCCGCCCCTTGGGCTACGCCCCAACCCAAGCCCACCCGGGGTGATGGCTTGGGCGTTTTCGGCCAACCCGCGCCCCAACCCATGCCCCATACCCCATAGTCTTAAGTACTTTTAAAACACCTTAATTTGGCCAGCCGCCTGTGACGTCAACCAATCGGTGGTTGAACTATGTTCTTAGAAAAAGAAAAATATATACTTTCTTATATTTTTCCATCCAAAATCTCCTTGTCAATTCAATTACTATTTCAAAGTTCAAACTATATATATATATAGAGGAGGGTTTAAATGAGAACGCTAAATATCGCGAGAACCGTGAGAACGAATGAAAAAACCACAGGAACTTGGTCAAAAGCAATTCAAATTCAAAATTTATTTTTACACTTATCGTTATTGCTCGAATACAATGTTAGAAACTAAATTTACACGTTTAAATTTACGTGAATTCGTAAATAAAGAAAATTTACACATGTGTAAGTTTGTCATTTACACATGTGTAAATTTGCTATATTTACAAGTTCATAAAAAAATTTAGTAATAGTGATTTTGAAAGGAGAAATGAATTATTTGATGTTGTAAATTCTTTTTTGATGTTGTATTTAATTACAAGAGGTTTGTATTAAAAAAATCGGTTTTAATTGGTTATTTAATTCGTTCTCACGGTTCTCACAATATTTAGCGTTCCCAAGAGATAACCCTCCCCTATGTATATATATATATATATATATATATATAGGATTATGATCAAGAGTGAACAACTTCATGAGAGTGAACCGAGTGAACTAATCTTGGCCCTTGATCATTTTTTTATATTAAAAAGGTAAGATTGACATTACCCAAGTATATTTAATTAAAATTCCTTAATTTTCTCATCTCTTAACTCTCTTTCCCTTTCTCTCACTCTCTCTCTCATTTTTAATTATTTCTCCATTATTTTTTTATCTATCGATTTTGTTTCAATTTTAACTTGAATGTTGTTTTCTTTTATTATGCGTATATATAGATATCATAATACATTGTTTTAACTTTTTATAATTTTCAATAAACATTAAAAATTTCTCGGAGATTGAAATTGTAATTATTTTTGGGCATTATTTTTTTTTGAATATGTGATAAAATTATTTATTTTTGCATACATGTGATATGTTTCATTTTCATTAATTTCATAATTTTTATATGAATCTACTCGTGTGCATGCCTAATATACTATATGTTGTTAATATACACATATGTAACCATTTCTGAATATAATACACATATGTATAAAAGATTGTACACATGTGTATAAACTAGCAGCAGTGTATCTTGTATAAATTGATAGTTAGCGAGACTGTACACATGTGTATAAACTAACAGCCGTGTATATTGTGTAAACTGATACTAGCGAGACTGTACACATGTGTATACACTAACAACTATGTATCTTGTATATACGGAAACTAGCGAGATTTTAGGGATTTTGATTATATTGTTTAATAAATGCAATTTACAAAAGACACAAATACCCTTCTGTCATTTATTTTAAAGGGGAGTTACAACATTATAGTTACAATCTTGCCATTGTTTAAATCTCTAGATGATGTAATCCAATGGCCCATATTAGTTCACACAGTGCACTCTCAACCTAGTGTTCAATATAGAACCCTACCCTATATATATATATGATTTTTTAATTTTTTAATTCTAGGCTTCATGTTTCATCAATATTGCAAATGTACACCAAAACATAAAGTGAATTTATATTTTGTTGTAAATTATTAATATGCATTTCAAAACTTTATATTATTCATTAGATTATCTTATTTCTAAAACTGGTTTGAACCGATAAGACAATCATCATCAATAACCAATCCAATTATGAAAATATTGGTTAGTAAAAAGAAAATAATCAAAATATAGATTGAAAACCTTAAGGTAGTGTTTGGTATGCAGGAATGAGAGGTGGAATGAAATGAGTGATTACGAGGGAATGAAGAAAAGAGTGTTTGGTTGGTAAATGGAATGGAATTACCCATTTCAAAAGGCATTCCATTCCCTCAAAATCATTCCTTCCACCCCCATGTTTTTTTACATTCCATCCCCTCTTGCACCATTTATCAACACCACAACCCACAACCTTTGCCACAACCCACCACCACCACCCCCCACCACCCACCACCGACGCCATCGCCGCCACCCGCCAGCACCTCACCCCGACAGCCACCGCTGCCGCCGTCACCCACTCGCCACCGTTATCACCCACAGCTGCAACCAACCGCCAACGCCACTCGCTGTCGCCACCCACCCCCATCGTCGAAGCCACCACCACCGCCACCACCAACCGCTGCCGCCGCCGCCACCAACCGCCACCTTTGCTGCCACCCACCACCAACGGCCACCTTGTCGCCACCACCACTCGTCGTCACCGCCGCACCGCCACTCGCCGCCACCACCACCACCCATCGCCGCCGCCACCTATAACCACCCACAATCACTACCACCACCACTCACCGCTAATTTTATTACTCCGTTTTTCTTGCCTACCGAACGATACACAATAATAATTCATTCCATTCACATGGTAACCAAACAAGATATGGAATGGTAATGATCCATTGCATTCCCTCGTCCATTCCATTACCTCGTCAATTCCATTCCTTCGTCCATTCCATTACCCCATACCAAACATACCCTAAGAAAAGAGACGGATAATGTGGGGGACAAATCAAAACAAGATATATAGAAAGAGATGCTACAATATAGCGTAAATAATAGTTACATTATTTGTTTTAAAGTTTTTTACTTTGCTAAGTAGCATAGTTACAATATCCACGATATTGCCACCGTACGTTTTTTTTCCTCTTTGCTTTGTATGCTTCGCACGTATACGATCCAAATACCATGTGTGTATGTGTAACAATTTTAACCTTTCAAATTAAAGCTTAACTAGCAATAAGACCTGCGCGCATTGCGGCGCAGGTACACCACAAATATCGAATGAAGTAGTCCAAACGTTATGTGATGCATTAATTATATGAAAACATGTGTTTCGAGGTATCTGATTGAACTCAATGTAACCTATATAAGCATTGCGATTGGATCAAAACATAAAGTAAATCAAATTTGCACCTTACGATCATAAATATTAGAGTAAACTGCAATTTTACCCCCTGGCCTTTAAGCCAATTGGCACTCTGACCCCCTCCCTGAAAATAATTGCAATCCCCCCTCCCAACGTTGATGTTCTGTTGTAATTTTACCCCCTGCCGTCAAATAAGTTATAGATCTGTTAAATGGAATGTGAAATGACTATGTTACCCTTTCATATTACCTCCTATGATTTGTTCTACTCTAAAATATTACCCCCTCTCTCATAAGCCCTCCACCACCACCACCATCAACCACCACTGCCACCTATCACCACCACCATCTCCCCTACCAACCACCACCTCCACAATTATCACTAACGACAAAATCAACACCATGCCTTTTTTTATAAATCAATAAGAATCTAAATTCCAAAATCACCATTATCGCAACAACATTAACTAGACCCCTCCCCCTACAAAAATTGTAGGATCGAGATTCGATCAAATACGAGTCGGTCAGAGTTAAATCAAGTCACTAGAGAGGCGGAATCAATCTAGTAACCTTGAATCGGTGTTAGAATGTGAGTCGAAGCAGAGAAATTCACTTTAAACATGTTTTCCATTCATATAAAACGTTTTTACATGCAGAGAATCCGGCAGCACTTCGTGAGAGATTTCACCAGAATGTTACAAATGAAAAACCCAACATGCCTATTTATAGGCCAGCCAGTTCGCATGGAATAGACATCCCACTTCGCACGAATTGGCAAAGTCCAATTCGTGCGACCTGGCCTTACAAAAGCCACTTCGTGTGAACTGGCACAATACATACAAAACTTAACTTTAAACCCTATTACACGTACACGACACGACCTAGAATGATGACGTGGGCGATAGACATTATGCATCAACAATCTCCCACTTGGATATTGCCGCAGTCTTCAGTCAGCTTGTCTTCAAAACATTCTTTCACAAAGACTTGAACTTTTCTTCTCTCTGTTTCAGCTTTTTCAACAAAGCTTTCCTCAGGCTCCCCCTTTCGTTAAGCTTCCGTGCTTTTGGGATCGACACCTTGCTTTCCGGTTACAAGCTTCCCTTTTGCATCTAGCTCGTCTTCAGACTCCCACTTAGACTCAGCTATCGGGATCGTAGTCTGGAACTTTTATCTGCAAATCTCAAACATTTATGAGAAAAATCAACAAAATCTAGCTCTTTACAATCAGATATCCAAATTCCTCACAGTCAATCATCCAAGTCCAACTTAATGACCTTGGACACTTCACAAACTGTTTTTTATTTTTGAATTTTTAACAAACACACTTAGTTAACCAAGTCCAAGTTAATGACCCCGGTCAACTGTTTAGCCTACCAAGTCCAACATAATGACCTTGGCTGACCAAAATATGATCTCGCTGACAAGTTGAAACAAATTAAGTTCAAATTAATGAACTTTTAAACATTTCGAGCAATTACCAACACTTTTCACAAACTTTTTCGTATCCAACCCAAATGATCCAACATGTTTAGCACTGTGAGACTTTGATCATCAGATCCCAACGTCTGTTGTCGAAAATAAAAAAAAACAAATCTTTTTGGATTTTTCAACATTTTGCTAAACAAACAGGAAATGTTTTGGAATTTAAGAAACAGGAACTGTACAAACATATTTTTGTTGAGCGTGTTAGGGGATTATATCAGCTGCTGACAAGCTACAAGTACCGTTAAGCTTTGATTTCATACTAAGCATTAAACAATTCACAGTGATTGCCGATATACTGATCCACTTTAAATTTTCACATAAATTTCAATCTGTTTAGGATACGAATTAGTGTTTTAAAGACTTAACTTATACGCGTGTACCACCTCAGAATATACTCCCGTATCCAGACCACTATATTCAGTCTTACAGGTGAGTGCACACTAATGATATCTATAATTGGGTTAAATGCGAGGCCATGAGAGCTCAGGCTATTGCTTCCGCAAAATCAGAGAGATGATGGCTCGACTTTAGGTGGGTCCCCCTTGGGGATCTTCTTTACAACAACACATGATTAGCATTTTTCAATGTTTCGTCATTTTTTATGCTGAGGGAGAGCTTTAAGATTTAAAGCAGTGCAAACTATTATACGAGGACTAGGCTATTGCTCCCGCAAAATCAGAAGTCCTGGTATAATACCCCAGATATCAAGACGTACAAAGACCTAGTATGTCAGAAATAGAGTCTTTCAAACAGGATTTCAGGGGTTACCTATATATCCGAGAGATGTTCCCCATGTAAAAAGCAAGAAATGATTTATGTTTATATCCCGAGCAAACTTACTAAATGTGTAAAAACCTATCGGCATATCATCAGCGAGACTGCTTAACACATTTAAACAATACATTTCTTTAGCGTACTGCAACTGTCTAGCTGATGTACTATCATTTCCCTTTTTTTACACAAACTCTTTTTGACATTTTCACTGTTTTTGTATTTTCTATAAACTTTCTCCCCCTAAAATCAAAAACATATTTTTGTATTTTTGGTTTCATCAAAAGCAGTAAAGAAAACTGTACAGAAAACATGACAACAAGACGCAGATCACTTCTGATCGCCGTCCTCCTCGGCCACACACTCAACTACCCTCCCAGAAAACAAATTTTTCAACCCGTTCAATTTTAAAAGATAGTTAAATCTTGTTTTATCAAAGGGTTTTGTGTAAAAATCAGCTCTCTGGTCATCGGTGTGTATATGATCAATTCGAAACAGTTTTTTCTCGTAACAATCGCGAATAAAATGATGTCGAATCTCAATATGTTTTGTTTTAGAGTGATGCACCGGATTTTTAGTGATATTTATGGCCGCCTCATTGTCCGCAAAGATTGGTGTGTTTAAGAAATGCAAACCATAGTCCCTCATTTGCTGTTGGATCCAGAGGATCTGAGAGCAACAGTTGGAGAGAGCGACTGTGGTTTGTTTCTTGCACTGCCAGGTGATGAGCCGTGTTCCGAAGAACTGGCACCCAGCAGTGGTGGACTTTGCATTCAACTTACAGGACCCGAAGTCAGAGTCAGCATAACCAGTTAGTGAAAAGTCACCAGATCGAGGATACCACAAGCCGGTGCTTGGGCAACCTTTGAGATACCGTAAAATTCTCTTCACTGTCTGCATGTGTGATTGTCTGGGACTCGACTGGTACCAGGCACAGAGGCAGGTTGGATACATTATGTCCGGCCGTGACGCTGTCAGATACATAAGCGATCCCATGATTGACCGATACAACGTTTCATCCACTTTCTCACCGCTTTCATCCGGACATATACCATGATATGTAGCCAGGGGGTTGAAATAGGAGATGATTCAGACATATTGAACTTTTCCAATACATCATTCACATATTTTGTCTGGTGTATGAAGATTCCATTGGGCAGTTGCTCAACCTGAAGCCCTAGGAAGAACTTCATCTCCCCCATCGAACTCATTTCAAACTTCTTCTTCATAGCCTTCTCAAACTCTTTGCACAACTCATCGTTCGTCGATCCGAAAATGATATCATCAACGTAGATTTGAACAATAAGTAGATGTCCTGCAACCTCTTTTGTAAACAAGGTACTATCGACCGTCCCTCTGGTGAACCCGTTGGTCAGCAGATCTTGGGAAAGCGTCTCGTACCAGGCTCTCGGGGCCTGGTGTAGTCCGTACAACGCTTTGTCGAGTAGATACACCTTGTCTTTGTGCACTGGATCGGTAAACCCTGGTGGTTGTCCGACGTACACTTCTTGTTTGATTTTTCTGTAAAGGAATGCAGATTTGACATCTAGTTGGTAGACCTTGAATCCTTTCCATGACGCGAATGCCAAGAAGATTCTAATCGCCTCAAGTCGAGCAACGGGAGCATACACTTCAGTAAAATCAATCCCTTCTTGCTGACTAAAACCTTGGACTACCAACCGTGCTTTGTTTCTTACGATCACCCCTCTATCATCCCGCTTACACTTGAAGACCCACTTGGTCTTGATCAGCTTTTGATTTTTCAGGAGTTCAACTAACCTCCACACTACAAGCTTTTCAAACTGTAGCAGCTCTTCCTACATTGCATTCACCCAGCTATCTTCAGTTAATGCTTCTTTATATGTCTTCGGCTCTACCTGCGAAATAAAGCATTTTAATGAGAATTCTTCCTGTAAAGGAGCTACAGAAGAATAAAAACATGTAAGCCCTTTTGTTGATTTGTTCTCGAGTTTTCACTCCAATTTGATGATCCCCGATGATTTGCTCCGATGGATGGTAAGATAGAGTTCTCGGCATGACTGTGTCTGGCACGCTCACTTCCGATTGCAAATTTGTGATGTTCTAATCATCCGTGTGATCAACAGCATCTGAAGTCTCAATATTTGGTTCCTCGTCATAAGTCGGATTGGTTTCCGATTCTGAGTCGTCAGATTGATCAAATATTGGAGCTGATTCTTCTGGGGGTTCGTGTGCAGTTCCACTTGGACCGGCCTCATGATCATTTGAACCCTTGGTGGGCTGAGAAACTACCAACGGTCTCGGCACTTGATCTTGTGAAAGTGATTGCTGTTGTTGGTATAAGTATGCTAGTTCTTCCTCACTTGGCTCAGTCGGCAACTGGAATGACTCCCAGAGTTTTTCGTAATCAAAAAGCAATCTGTGTCCGGGAAGTTGACTCGGAGCTATATACCGTTGACAGTCGACATGCTGACCTTGTATAATCTTCCCCAAGCATGGAACAAATACTCTCTTCAGTGGACTCGCATATCCTACAAAAAAACCTTCGTTAACTTTTGCACCAAATTTACCATCTGGATCAATAAATGTGCATGGTGATCCAAAAGGTTCTAAGAATTTCAGATTTGGTTTATAGCGATGAAGTAATTCGAAGCAGGTTTTCTTGTACTTCTTTACTGTAAGAACACGATTTAGCGTATAACATGCTGCAGCAACCGCTTCACTCCAAAAGAATATCGGCAATTTGGAATCGGCTAGCATAGTTTGAGCTGTTTCGATCAGTGTGCGATTCTTTCGTTCTGTGACACCGTTTTGTTGTGGAGTATACGGTGCGCTGAATTCATGAAGAATGCCTTTGTCATTGCAAAATCCGAGCATACGGTTGTTTTTGAACTCCGTTCCGTTGTCGCTTCGAATTCGTCTGATCAGCTGTTTGTACAGCGTCTCTATCTTTTTGAATAAAATTATCAACGAATCAAACGTTTCATCTTTTCTTTCGAGATGCATCACCCATGAAAATCTTTTATAGTCGTCAGTGACCACTAGACAATACAGATCTCCACTTACGCTCTTCACATTTACCGGTCTGAAAAGATCCATATGGAGTCTTTCGAGCGGTAGTCTGATGGAGTTCAAGAGCTTCTTTGGGTGTGACTTCTTCGTTTGCTTACCCTTTTTGCATTCTACACAATCATCATTCAGATGGAAATTTTTCAAATTAATGCCTTCAACAAGATCATTGTGAACTAAGAAATTCATTTTTCTCACATGAATGTGACCCATCTTACGATGCCACATTATTGATTCTTTTTCAGTTGCTTTTGTTTTAGATACAAAACATTGTGCCTTTTTGTCTGAATGTTGTTGCGATGCTCATGTCTAGAACATACAAATCGTTTTCACGAGGAGCGCGCATCAACACCATATATTCTGGAATTTTAAAACTTGGTTTAATGATCAAACACTCATTTTTTGTAAAATGAACTGTGAATGACTTGTCACAAATTTGCGATATGCTCAACAGATTGTTTTCTAGTTCAGCAATGTAGTTCACTTTATCAAAAGTTAAAACTCCATTGGTAAGAATTCCTTCACCAAAGATTCTTCCTCCCTGAGTTCCAGCAAAGCCAACATATCCTCCATTAATTGATTTGACATCATAGAGTAGTGCTAACATCCCAGTCATGTGCCTCGAGGCGCCGCTATCCATGATCCACTTGTAGATGATCGACCTCGGAAGCCCCTGCACACATCAAACACATTCACTTAAACAACGATGCCCAAGATTTTTCAGTATTTGAAACAATACCAAACATAATATCATGAGCCAGGTCAACTTTTGGAATGTTGAAGACAACGTTTGGAACAACAGGTTTTGACTTTGATTTTATATCTCCCTCCTTAATTGGTGGAAATTCTCCAATCAACTTGTCCAATTCAAACTCAAGATTTTCATTGTTAGTTACAACGACTGTCGGCTCAGATTTTAAAACATTTTCCATTTTCTTTTCTTCAAACGATTGTTTAGGTTTCTCCACCCATGATTGATTTTGAAAAATCTTCGTTTTAAGATAAGCCTTTGAAGTCTTTGGATATTTTGAAGATTCACCAATCTCAAAGGTTGATTTTGGCTCGTCCTCGGACTTCAAAGATTCACCGCGTTTCAGAATACGCACGGGGGAAACCATCGGTGTTTTACCCTTAACATCATTTGAAGTTTTAGGTTTGGGTTTCTGGAAAACCTTTTTTTTCAATCCTTTTAACACACTGTTTGGCCATGTGACCAATTTCATTGCAACGATAACAGACTCTTTTATCGTACTCAACAAAAGTAGATCTGTTGGTCTCATCTTTCAACTTTTTAGCTGCATTGAAATTGTCAACTGCTTTCTGACTAAAGATATAATCTTTTTCAGCTACTGTATTCTTACCCGCCACAAACACATCACTCAAATTTTCTTTTGGCTTAACCTCTTTCTTAGCCATTTTCTTCTCAAAATCGACACCTTTCTTTTTGAAATTATTACCATGTCTTTTGTTACCATTGTTACCCACCCATTCTTTCTTCCCTGGGTTGTTTGATTGTTGTTTCACAAAAGATTTTTTCGGTTTTGATAGAAACGCGTTGTTGTTGACTTCTGAAATATCAATTTCCACAAGTTTAAACACTTTTTCAACATTTTCCAAGTTCGCATTCTGAATCGGGTACTCAAAATCAGTATAGAGTTTGTCAGTTCCGGTCATTGTGTAAACCACAATGATCGAATCATCATCCACAACTTTATCTGATTTTGGTATGAACTTGTCAAGAAAGTTTCCATCATCTTCAGAATCTAAACTTGATTTCTCCAAATGAGTTTTAACCGTTCCGAAATCAGAGTTATCACTTTCTTCATCCAACACTTGGTCAACAACAGTTTTAATCACTTGTGACTCGTTGTCGGTGTCAGATGGAGAGAATGTAACATCAATGTTTTCCGGTAACTCATTCTCTACAGTTCTCAACTTGAGATTCAAAGCTGCTTCCACCCCATCTGGATATTTCTGTGTATAATGATTCCACATTGGGGGTGGAACATTGTTGAAAGCAGGTTTAGCATCAGATTGTTGAGGAACAATCTGATCAATCACATAAGATGAAGAAATATAACTGATCAATTTCTTATGAACTCTTTCTATTTCAATACGCATCAATTCTAGTTCCTTTTTCAAAGATGCGATTGTGTCCAGATGAATGTTAATCTCCATTTGCTTTTCAATGATCGTTCCTTTGAGCAAATTAACGACTTTATTATTTTCTATACTTTTATTTTGAATCATTTTAATAGAACGTTATAAAATGTCTTAAGCTTCTTTCACATTATAAAGATCGAATTTTACTTTGTCAGTATATTTTTTCAATTCTTGAAACTGTTTGTCTTTTTCAAGACAATCCATGCAGGGTTTTAAAAAGTTTTCGCATGGTGTTTCAGGAATTTGATCAATCTTTTCAAAAACCTTTTCTTCTTTATCAGTTTTAATTTCTGGTTTACCAAACTCTTCAGACTCAGACTCTGATTTTTCTTCTGCTTTGATATTCATATTTTCTGATTTGAACTCGGACTCCTTTTCGACTGACTCTTTTTCAACTGACTCCTTTTCGACTGATTTCTTTACGATAGACACTGACTCTTGAGTTTTTTCTACCTCTTGCAACTTGACCATCAACGCTTTATCAGCTATCTCCTTCAGAGTTTCTTCATTCATCTCTTTAGAAACATCTATGATTTCTTCAACCGAAGCTTTTTCGACTTCATATTGTGGGCAAAAACCTGTAGTTGGCTCGCTGAAGAAACCTGCAAAAGAATCAAACACGTTAGGAGGCATTATAGATTTAAAAGAATTAGCAATAACCTCCTGTTCTGACTGATAATAATAATAATAAACTTCTGCTGCTGCCTCTTCAAGCTCTGCCAGACTCTCTTCACTCATCACTTCACCGACTTCCTTAGCTTCAACAACATATTCTGGCTCTTCAATAATCTCCGCCATCATAGCAAGACCCTCACCAGGAACATATTTATCCCAACTAAAACCTTCCGGGATCTTTTCATCATCCTGATTAACCAAAAGAGCCTTTTCTGCTTTGTTCTCAATTTGAGGTCTTTGATTGAATGGTTGCTGACTATTTTTGTGATAGATTGCTTGTCGGTAATAGTCACTTGCGAATGGATTATGATGATTGTTCACTTCTCTGTTTGGACATTCGCGCTTGAAATGTCCTTTTTCTTTGCATTTGAAGCAAGTTACTTTTGCTTTGTCGAACCCAAGCTTCGAATCAGGACCTAAGAGACTATTTCTTCCCGTAATTTCCATGAATCTCTGAGCTCTTCTCACAAGACTCGCCATTCCCCATTTGATGTCTATGAGTTCTAGCTCCTCTGGATCAATCTGATCGTAGTCTTCTTTCGTCATGTCTGGATTTCCAATCCTTCCGGCAACTAGACTTTCGTATGACTCGAGTACTGAAGCAAGAAGTGCTATATGCTGTTTTGCTGCTGATTCTGTAAAATCTTGACCATTCTTGATGTTAACAGCTATATTGCACTGAATCCCTTGACCGTAACTTTGATTGTTTGACTCTGAAGAGCTTTGAGTATAAGCTTGTTCTTGCGAACTCTGAACCTTAGGATTTGGTTCGTAGCTTGTAAACGGTGAATAGCTGTTGCTTGGTGTGCTTTGAGAAACTCCAGATGTAGAATCAGCACTAAATGCTGTCTGAATTTTTGGACTTGGGGTAGATGTTGCAGATGAGCTTCCTTTGTAGTACAACTGAACATCTTGTTGTACATTAGCAGAATTTATTTTTCTAATCTTTTTAAGTTCAAGCTCATGCGCTTCAATTTTCTCGATGAACGTGCTTAGATTGAAACCAACATATTCCAAGTTATTTTTCAAAACCAACAAATATGTGCCCCACTCATCATGCGGTAAAGCATCTGCCAACTAGTCAACCCACTCTTCATCTGTTTTGTTAATGTTCAAACGCTTCATCTCTACAACCAAATGACAATACCTCTCGATCAACTCTTTTGTTGACTCACCCCTGATACTAGTAAAAATATCAAATTCCTTTTTCAGCAATGCCGTTTTGCTCTTTATCATCGAAACACTTCCAAGAAACTTGATTTTTAGTGCATTCCAGATAGACTGCGAGTCATTCTGATGTTGTAGCAAAACCAAAATATCTTCTTTGATTGCTTGCTGCAAGATACTCATCATTTTCTTCTCGGCTTTAAAGCTATCCTGTTCAGCCGGAGTTAAGCTGCCAATTGTTTTCTCAATACCCGCTGCATTCGTCGGAGGTACATACTTTCTCTCAATTTTCATCCAACACTCAAGATGATTTGCCTGTACCCATGTTCTAAACCTATCTTGCTATCCCGAATAATCTTCGATATTAAGAAGCTATGGTGGCTTTTGCATTGTACCTGTCACACCCCCAAAATCCACCATGCGGAGCATCACCGCTTGGAGGCGTGACATGACCAGGATCGAGCCACCAATCATATTGAACAACACAATTAAGTAATTAAAACCAACCACCATACGATTGGTGACCAAAAGAAAGTAAACCGACTTTAGGTTAACAGCGGAAGCATAAAACGTAAGTTCAAAACATAAGTTCATAAGTTTATAAAGTCTAATTAATAAGCATGGGACATAACAGTCCGCATCCCACAACAACCTCCTCCTCGTGCAAGCTCCATAAGCATCTAGCGACCTGTAAGGCATGTAACAACGAGTCAACAACAAAGTTGAGTGAGTTCACGTTTGGTTGTTTAGTTTTAAGTTGTTTCTGAAAAACGTGGTTTGACTTTCGTTGGCTTATTTGCCGTGGGGGTTACCCCATAGTTGAAAGTATGTTTAACCAGTTCCTTTTATTACCCAAACCATATCCATAATCAGTGGGGGCTTCCCCATGTGAACTACTAGACGGTATGATATCGACTACTACGAACAATAGTTGTGCCCTACATCAGTGTCTATCATCACTGACAGTTTGCCATAGTCCATTAGTCACGCCCGTCCGAACGGCATAGTGTGAGGTTTGTTAAACCTAATAGCGCTATTAACTAATGACCCGCTCGCCATTGGCCTCGGCGATTAAGTCGATATAAAATGAGGGACTTCATGATAGAGTTTTGTCTAGTAAGTTTTAAGGTTGTTGTCCTACCCAAGGACGACGAACGTACGTATTCTACCCAAGGAGAATACGCAGAATTTATTATTGGCATCCTACCTATGGAGGATGGCCGTACATATCCTACCCAAGGAGGATATGTAGATCCCGTTTTAATTTCTTTAACCCATTCCCAACCACCGGGAATCCCATGCCTTAGAAAGTGTGAGCTCACCTCGGTTGCTCGGTTTGACTCTCAAAAATAGCTAACAGTCAAGGTCGGTCAATCACGTCCTATTATGATTACCAGTTAGTCATTTAGTGGTTTTCAAATAGAGCACAAAGTTCCTACACGTATCTATCACATAACATGTATCACTTTAACGGTTCATGCCCATATAAACTTCCTATCTATTCCCCACTCATAAACAAACATACGACATTGCACATAACACTTTTATAGACATATAACATGTAATATCATTCTCAGATAACCTACTCGACATTTAAACACGCAGTATAGAAGGTGTTAAATGATCAAAATATTATTGTGTAAAAATATCGGGATCCAATTCATTACCAGTATTTTATAAAAAATCATTTTCAGGACTGCACTCAGATTTATCTTTTTCTAACTGCAGTCCACGGAATAATTTATTTAAAATTCATCGTAAGTCCAATTTACGAAATTCCAGTGGGAGGATTACAAATAGATCAGTGGTCATTTACAGTACAAGTTTCATGAGTTGATTCAACATAGATTTTCAGTTATGACTAAAAACATATCACCCATTTACTGCAGCAAAAACTCAGCTTTAGTTGCTGTTACAAAAAGGGTCTTTAAAAATAGTAAACGAAGTCCATAAATTATGATTCCAGTGCCATTAGAACCGTATTTTATAATACATAAGTCTAGACTTCAGAAAATGCATTTTTCGTTTTATTAAGGTTCGGTTACAGCCAACTGAAGTTGGCTGTAATCACCAAACAGCCTTCTGTTTTCAGTTTTTAACATCCTAAAGCGCGCTCGATTGATTCCGTTAACATGTTTAGCGATAAACAACGATACTTATAGCAGATTATAAGTCCTTCATATCAACACATAATCATCATACACCAAACAACATCATTCTAACATCATTTCTTCATGTATCATCTTGTTTAAGCTTATGTTCAAGTTTTAAGTGCAAGATCTTATGGTGTTCATATGTTTTCTTCATAATACATCTATTAACCACTAAAACAACATGTAAAATGCAAGGATCTAAGTTCTTACCACTAGCTCAAGGCTAGGGGAGTTAAAGTTTGGAAAAGTGGTGGATAAAAGAAGATGAGAGTGGTCCTTCAACTTCCGAACACACCGAGCTTCGTTGTACACCTTGTAGCACCTTTGTATGCTTGTAGAATGGATGAAACAAGATTGAATGTGATGGTAGGGTGGTGGTGGTTTGCAGCCGTGACCAAGAGGGAGAGAGGAGAGCATGAGGGTGTTGTTTGAGTTTGAGAATGATGAATGGTGATGGACTTGTGGTTTTAAATAGAAATCTTCCAACATCTCATTATCTAATGGTTACTATGTCCCTTAATGACCCAACACCATCCAATAAACAATTTAAAGAAATCAAGGGGGTGGGTACACCCCTTGTAACAGTGAGAATGAGGGGGGGGGGGGTGGTTAGGATGTAATGGTTAGTTGGGTTTATTAGTTAGGTTACAAGTGATTTAGTTTAAGTATTTAGAGGTTATGTAATAATATAGTGTGTTAGGGTGTTCGGGGACCCTAACTAGCTCAGAAAAATAAGAACAATGTGTTTGACAATATTTTTGTGTTCCGGGTAAAGTCCGGTTGTTCGGTTCGGTGTTGTTCCGTTAAAGTGCTTAATTAATCCGTAAAGTGTCCTATATATATATTTTTGTAACATTTTTAATTTTCAACACCCAGAAAAGCACACAAGACTATTTAGTAACTTTTCTGTACACTACTAGTATGTTAACAAGCACATGTAAGTATAACAAAGAAATCAGAAAGCAGTTAAGTGATTCAACACAGTCATCAAGCACTTTAATTATCATTAATAAATCGTACGTATACATTTAAATACGAGGGTTGTCACATTCTCCCCCTGTTAAGAAAATTCCGTCCCGAAATTTAGCACGTGGTTACTGAGGAAGCTAGTTATGTTGCGTTGGTTTCCTGGTTTTCCTAGGGTGTCACATCATCCCCCCGTTGATTTGGAATTTCGTCCCGAAATTCTGCAGTAGCTTCAGCCTCAGTAGTGGTTGCGTTTTTCTTAAACAGCTGGGGATACTTGAGTTTCATTTGGTCTTCTCGTTCCCAGGTATACTCTGGGCCACGACGGGAATCCCAACGAACTCGGACTAGAGGTATCCTGGTACGCTTGAGAATCTTAACATCTTGATCAGTAATCTCTACTGGTTCCTCGATGAATTGCAGCTAGTCGTCGATAGTGAGCTCCTTGAGAGGAACTATGAGGGTCTCGTCTGACAGACACTTCTTCAGATTTGACACGTGGAATACGTTGTGAACTCCACTGAGTTCTTCAGGTAGATTCAACCTGTAAGCGACTTTGCCAATTTTCTCAATGATTTCGAACGGTCCGACATAACGCGGATTGAGTTTGCCTCGTTTGCCAAAACGGACTACACCTTTCCAAGATGAGACTTTGAGTAGCACCCGGTCCCCAACCTGGAACTCGAGTGGCTTTCTTCGCTTATCAGCATAGCTTTTCTGACGGTCACGAGCTGCCGCCATTCGCTGTCGTATCTGGGCAATTCTTTCGGTTGTATCTACTACAAGTTCTGGGCCTGTGATTTGACTGTTACCAACCTCTGCCCAACAAAGAGGTGACCGGTACTTCCGTCCGTATAATGCCTCAAACGGAGCGGCTTGGATACTGGTGTGGTAACTGTTGTTATATGAAAACTCCACTAATGGGAGGTGTTTTTCCCAGCCATTGCCAAAATCGATTACACATGCCCTGAGCATGTCTTCAAGGGTTTGGATGGTGCGTTCAGATTGCCCATCCGTCTGTGGATGATATGCTGTGCTCATGTCTAATCGAGAACCAAAGGACTTGTGCATAGCTTGCCACAGCTCAGATGTAAAACGTGGGTCACGATCAGAAATGATGGAGGTTGGCACTCCGTGCCTTGATACTACTTCCTTCAAGTATATATCCGCTAGGGTAGAAAACTTATTCGTTTCCTTGATAGCTAAGAAGTGTGCAGACTTAGTCAATCGATCCACTATCACCCAAATAGTGTCATTTCCGCGTTGGGATCTAGGCAGGCCGGTAATGAAATCCATGGAAATTTGCTCCCATTTCCATTTAGGTATCTCTGGTTGTTGAAGTAGGCCTGATGGTTTTTGATATTCGGTCTTGACTCTCGCACAAGTCAAACATTTGCTAACATAGGTTGCTATGTGGGCTTTCATACCAGGCCACCAATACATAGTCTTTAAGTCGTGGTACATCTTATCCGAACCAGGATGTGCTGAATAACGAGACTTGTGCGCTTCGTCCATTACAAGCTCGCGTAAGTTTCCGTAAATCGGAACCCAGATGCGCCCTGTTACATAGTAAGCGCCGTCTTCCTTTTGTTCTAGCCGCTGCCTCGATCCTCGCAAGGACTCAGCCCTGATGTCCTCTACTTTCAATGCTTCAACCTGAGCATCTCGTATCTGGGTAGGAAGACAAGATTGGATGGTAAGTTGTAACGCATATAGTATCCTTTCGACTGAGGGCGTCGGCCACCACATTGGCTTTGCCCGGATGGTACTTAATCGCACATTCGTAATCATTCAAGAGCTCGACCCATCGACGTTGTCGCATGTTTAACTCCTTTTGCTTGAAGATATGCTCGAGACTCCTGTGATCAGTGTAAATGGTGCACTTGGTACCGTACAGGTAATGTCTCCATATCTTAAGTGCGAAAACAACTGCTCCCAATTCCAAGTCGTGCGTAGTGTAGTTCCTTTCGTGAACTTTAAGTTGGCGTGATGCGTAGGCAATGACCTTGTCACGTTGCATCAACACGCAACCAAGTCCCTGGATGGAAGCGTCGCAATAAACCACGAAATCATCTGTGCCTTCAGGCAATGAGAGGATAGGCGCGCTACAAAGTCTATCTTTTAAGTGCTGAAAAGCAGATTCCTGTGCATCACCCCAATTATAGGTGACACCCTTCTGAGTTAGCGAGGTGAGAGGTTGCGCAATATTTGAGAAATCCTTTATAAACCTTCTGTAGTAGCCCGCCAAACCCAAGAATTGGCGAATTTCTGTTGGTGTACGGGGTGCAGGCCAGTTCTTGATCGAGTCGACCTTGGATGGATCAACATGAATCCCATCCTTGATTACCACGTGGCCTAGAAAGTGGACTTCGCGTAGCCAGAAGTCATATTTCAAAAATTTAACATACAGTTGCTCTGCTCGAAGAAGTTCCAGCATAAGTCGTAGATGCTGCTCGTGTTCCTCCTGACTCTTAGAATAGACCAGGATGTCGTCGATGAAAACAATAACGAACTTATCCAGGTAAGGTTTGCATACTCGGTTCATGAGATCCATGAAGACCGCTGGTGCGTTCGTCAATCCGAAAGGCATAACCAGAAACTCGTAGTGGCCATAACGAGTTATGAATGCTGTTTTGGAGACGTACTCATCCTGGACTCTCAGTTGATGGTATCCCGATCTCAAATCAATCTTAGAGTAATAGCCCGACCCTTGCAACTGGTCGAACAAGTCGTCAATGCATGGAAGAGGATAACGATTCTTCACGGTCACCTTGTTAAGTTCGCGATAGTCAATACACATCCTGAAGGTACCGTCTTTCTTCTTCACGAATAACACTGGAGCTTCCCAAGGCGAAGAGCTAGGACGTATGAAACCCTTTTCCAAGAGTTCTTGTAATTGCGTGGACAGTTCTTCAAGTTCCGATGGGGCTAAGCGATAAGGCGCATGGGCTATGGGTGTTGCCCCAGGAGTTAGCTCGATTTGAAACTCGACTTGTCGATGAGGTGAAAGACCAGGTAGTTCCTCAGGAAATACCTCAGGAAAATCGCGCACAACAGGTATGTCTTCTATCTTCCTTTCTTCCGAGGATGTACCAGAAACGAGAGCTAGAATAGCAGTGTGGCCCTTTCGCAAACACTTCTGGGCCTTAAGGAAAGAGATGATGCCTATGACAGCACCACTCTTGTCACCATGAATCACGAGGGGTTCTTCACCAGAACGAGGGATGCGGACGATTTTCTCCTTGCAAAGAATTTCCGCTTGATGGTGAGATAGCCAATCCATCCCAATAACGACGTCGAAACTACCAAGTACAATAGGGATAAGATCGATAGAGAAGGTCTGACCAGCTAAGACGAGGTTACAGCCCTTAACTATGCGTGTGGCTTCAAGACTTTTACCGTTTGCTAGTTCTACCGTGTGTTTGGTGTTCAAAAGTGTTGGAGTGCGCTTAAGCACTTGACTAACTTTTAAGGACACGTAACTAGTATCGGCACCCGAATCGAATAAAACAGTAACAAAGAAGTCATCCAGAAGAAACTTACCCATCACAATGTTGGGATCGTTCCTCGCGTCGCCCTGGCCCAGCACGAAAACACGTCCCCTGGCACCATTGCCATTATTGTTACCCCCGTTGTTGCCTCCATTATTGTTTCCGTTTCCTTGGTTGTTGTTGTTCTGATTATGGTTCAGCTGAGGACAGTTCCTCTTAAAGTGGCCTTCAGCGCCACACTGAAAGCATCCTTTATTGCCCTGCTGTTGCTGCTGCTGGTGGTTCTGTGGAGCTTGTTGTGGTTGTTGGCGATTCGGATTTGTTGGTCGTGCGCTCCTGCAATCTTTTGCTTCATAACCAAACTTATTACACCTCAGGCAACGACCCTTGTTGCACTGCCCGCTATGATGCTTGTGGCACCGGTTGCACTTGGGGTGGTTCCCTCGGTATCCACCCTGTCCTTGACTACCGGAAGATTGTTGACCAGGACTTTGGTAGTCATCAGTCTTTCGTTGCTGAGACTGAACTGAAGTAGAACCCTTGCTGGAATTCCCATCCCATTTTCGCTTGCTATCATTAGGAGCGTCAGTAGTAGTAGCACTAATACGCTTGGGCAGTTTGTTCTGTTCAACTGCTTGATCGGTGAGACGATGGGCCAACTTAATGATTTGCTGAATGGTACCCAGGTCAGCTTAAGTCACGTGACTCTGAATCTCTGGTACAAGACCCTTGAGGTACAACTCAATACGTTTAATGGAAGGGTCCACCATAGTAGGACACAAAATGGCCAGCTCGTTTGACCTCTTCGTATACGCCTCAATCTCAGACCCCGTCATCTTCAGATTGAAAAATTCCACCTCTAGCTTGTGGATGTCGTCACGACTACAGTACTCTTCTTTGATCAGTTCTTTGAAACCATTCCATGGGGTGGCGTTAGCAACCGCCAGCCCTAGCAGTTGAACCTATGCTTTCCACCAGGTTAACGCAGCACCTTCGAGTGTTCCAGTAGCATATTTCACCCTACGATCTTCAGGGCATTCACACATCTCAAAAACAGACTCCAGCTTCTCGAACCAGTGAAGAAGACCTACCGCTCCTTCTATGCCGTTGAAAGTACTAGGTCGACGTTTTGAACGTGCACACAGGAGGCTGAGCATGTTGACCTCCTGCAGGGACAGCTGTGAGTGCCTCAGTAACCCGTTCATTGATCAAAGCCGTCAACTGGGCTTGAGTTAGGTTGATACGTCCTCCGCGTCCGTTCATGATCTTCACAACGAAGCAACGTAAGTGAGAAAAGTGTCACGAAAGTGCGTAAGCGTGGGACGGCAGAAGAGAGCAAACACACAGGGTTTCAAGCAATAGTTGTTATGCTAACTAAGCATATCATGATCAAATGTGCTACTAGCAGGTAGGCAATACAAACATAAACAATATTACCTATAGTGTTGAGTCTTGCACGTGGAGCGAAGCGTCGTTGTGAATCGTTGAGCACTGTACAGGTTATAGTCTGGTTTTATCAAAAAGCCTTTCCCCTTTTTAAAACCAAGTTCACTACAACCAATGGCTCTGATACCAATCTGTCACACCCCCAAAATCCACCATGCGGAGCATCACCGCTTGGAGGCGTGACATGACCAGGATCGAGCCACCAATCATATTGAACAACACAATTAAGTAATTAAAACCAACCACCATACGATTGGTGACCAAAAGAAAGTAAACCGACTTTAGGTTAACAGCGGAAGCATAAAACGTAAGTTCAAAACATAAGTTCATAAGTTTATAAAGTCTAATTAATAAGCATGGGACATAACAGTCCGCATCCCACAACAACCTCCTCCTCGTGCAAGCTCTATAAGCATCTAGCGACCTGTAAGGCATGTAACAACGAGTCAACAACAAAGTTGAGTGAGTTCACGTTTGGTTGTTTAGTTTTAAGTTGTTTCTGAAAAACGTGGTTTGACTTTCGTTGGCTTATTTGCCGTGGGGGTTACCCCATAGTTGAAAGTATGTTTAACCAGTTCCTTTTATTACCCAAACCATATCCATAATCAGTGGGGGCTTCCCCATGTGAACTACTAGACGGTATGATATCGACTACTACGAACAATAGTTGTGCCCTACATCAGTGTCTATCATCACTGACAGTTTGCCATAGTCCATTAGTACACGCCCGTCCGAACGGCATAGTGTGAGGTTTGTTAAACCTAATAGCGCTATTAACTAATGACCCGCTCGCCATTGGCCTCGGCGATTAAGTCGATATAAAATGAGGGACTTCATGATAGAGTTTTGTCTAGTAAGTTTTAAGGTTGTTGTCCTACCCAAGGAGGACGAACGTACGTATTCTACCCAAGGAGAATACGCAGAATTTATTATTGGCATCCTACCTATGGAGGATGGCCGTACATATCCTACCCAAGGAGGATATGTAGATCCCGTTTTAATTTCTTTAACCCATTCCCAACCACCCGGAATCCCATGCCTTAGAAAGTGTGAGCTCACCTCGGTTGCTCGGTTTGACTCTCAAAAATAGCTAACAGTCAAGGTCGGTCAATCACGTCCTATTATGATTACCAGTTAGTCATTTAGTGGTTTTCAAATAGAGCACAAAGTTCCTACACGTATCTATCACATAACATGCATCACTTTAACGGTTCATGCCCATATAAACTTCCCATCTATTCCCCACTCATAAACAAACATACGACATTGCACATAACACTTTTATAGACATATAACATGTAATATCATTCTCAGATAACCTACTCGACATTTAGACACGCAAATCACTACTTATGTCGTTTCACCTTTTATATTCAAAACTGGGCTGTTTTCGGGGATTTTAATAAAATAGTTAGCTTGTTTCAAAAATTCCCAAATTTTTATAGAAGGTGTTAAATGATCCAAATATTATTGTGTAAAAATCTCGGGATCCAATTCATTACCAGTATTTTATAAAAAATCATTTTTTCGGACTGCACTCAGATTTATCTTTTTCTGACTGCAGTCCACCGAATAATTTATTTAAAATTCATCATAAGTCCGATTTACGAAATTCTAGTGGGAGGATTACAAATACATCAGTGGTCATTTACAGTACAAGTTTCATGAGTTGATTCAACATAGATTTTCAGTTATGACTAAAAACATATCACCCATTTACTGCAGCAAAAACTCAGCTTTAGTTGCTGTTACAAAAAGGGTCTTTAAAAATAGTAAACGAAGTCCATAAATTATGATTCCAGTGCCATTAGAACCGTATTTCATAATACATAAGTCTAGACTTCAGAAAATGCATTTTTCGTTTTATTAAGGTCCGGTTACAGCCAACTGAAGTTGGCTGTAATCACCAAACAACCTTCTGTTTTCAGTTTTTAACATCCTAAAGCGCGCTCGATTGATTCCGTTAACATGTTTAGCGATAAACAACGATAATTACAGCAGATTATAAGTCCTTCATATCAGCACATAATCATCATACACCAAACAACATCATTCTAACATCATTTCTTCATGTATCATCTTGTTTAAGCTTATGTTCAAGTTTTAAGTGTAAGATCTTATGGTGTTCATATGTTTTCTTCATAATACATCTATTAACCACTAAAACAACATGTAAAATGAAAGGATCTAAGTTCTTACCACTAGCTCAAGGCTAGGGGAGTTCAAGTGTGGAAAAGTGGTGGATAAAAGAAGACGAGAGTGGTCCTTCAACTTCCGAACACACCGAGCTTCGTTGTACACCTTGTAGCACCTTTGTATGCTTGTAGAATGGATGAAACAAGATTGAATGTGATGGTAGGGTGGTGGTGGTTTGCAGCCGTGACCAAGAGGGAGAGAGGAGAGTATGAGGGTGTTGTTTGAGTTAGAGAATGATGAATGGTGATGGGCTTGTGGTTTTAAATAGAAATCTTCCAACATCTCATTATCTAATGGTTACTATGTCCCTTAATGACCCAACACCATCCAATAAACAATTTAAAGAAATCAAGGGGGTGGGTACACCCTTTGTAACCGTGAGAATGAGGGGGGGGGGGGGGTTAGGATGTAATGGTTAGTTGGGTTTATTAGTTAGGTTACAAGTGATTTAGTTTAAGTATTTAGAGGTTATGTAATAATATAGTGTGTTAGGGTGTTCGGGGACCCTAACTAGCTCAGAAAAATAAGAACAATGTGTTTGACAATATTTTTGTGTTTCGGGTAAAGTCCGGTTGTTCGGTTCGGTGTTTTTCCGTTAAAGTGCTTAATTAATCCGTAAAGTGTCCTATATATATATATATATATATATATATATATATTTGTAACATTTTTAATTTTCAACACTCAGAAAAGCACACAAGACTATTTAGTAACTTTTATGTACACTACTAGTATGTTAACAAGCACATGTAAGTATAACACAGAAATCAGAAAGCAGTTAAGTGATTCAACACAGTCATCAAGCACTTTAATTATCATTAATAAATCGTACGGATACATGTAAATACGAGGGTTGTCACAGTACCAGGCTCGTTATCCATGTTTACGTTCTGTGCAATACTCGCTGGAGTTTGAGCTGCTGTCATTCCTCCTCCGAAAAACACGTTATAAAATTCTTGGTTATCCATTTTAAACTATGAAAACAGTTTTGAAAATTTTTCTAAGTTTTTGAAAAATTACTTTTCAAGCGAACTGACTTCTCACCCAATCTGGATTTTCAAACGGACTGGAACTCAAACGAAGTGGACTGTTTTTAAATGACCTGAACTACCCAACTCGTACGAAGTGAAAAAACTTGTTAAAGAAAAATTCAATTCATGCGAGCTGATGAACTCACACGAACTGGATACTCAATTCGTGCGGAATGAACGATTTTCAAACGACCTGATCCAATTCGTGCGAATTGGACAAGTTTTTCAAGCGAACTTGCAAAAACTCAAACGATCTGAACCATTTCGCACGATCTGAGCATCTGTTTTACACGAAGTGAAGTTTTTGACACTTTTTGATTGGTTTTAGTGTGAATTATGGTCTGTAACTTTGAAGGATTGATTAAAATGGTGTTTTACACGTTATATCCAAAATTCAGTCCATTTTGTCATTGAAATCGTCCAGAAATCCAAGAATGAGTAGAAGAATCAGATTTTCACACATTCAAAACACTGATATCTCTGATTTAACTCATCCTGAGCTCTGATACCACTTGTAGGATCGAGATTCGATCAAATACGAGTCGGTCAGAGTTAAATCAAGTCACTAGAGAGGCGGAATCAATCTAGTAACCTTGAATCGGTGTTAGAATGTGAGTAGAAGCAGAGAAATTCACTTTAAACAGGTTTTCCATTCATATAAAACGTTTTTACATGCAGAGAATCCGGCAGCACTTCGTGAGAGATTTCACCAGAATGTTACAAATGAAAAACCCAACATGCCTATTTATAGGCCAGCCAGTTCGTATGGAATAGACATCCCACTTCGCACGAATTGGCAAAGTCCAATTCGTGCGACCTGGCCTTACAAAAGCCACTTCGTGCGAACTGGCATAATACATACAAAACTTAACTTTAAACCCTATTACAGGTACACGACACGACCTAGACTAATGATGTAGGCGATAGACATTATGCATCAACAAAAATCCCTTTCAGATCCTGTAATCCCCCATGCTTCAGCAAACTAACTTCCAGATCCTCAAATCCCCAACTCCAATTCCAATGGAAACCCCCCAATTCTTGAACCAAAATCAACCAATCTAGAACTCCTTAATGACTACTCACTTTAAAAAAATGAAACTGGGTTCGTTGAATCTGAAGGACTCGTTGACGATGGCGCTAATGGTGGTTGGTGGTGGCTGTTGACGGTGCCGCTGATGGGTGTCGAGGTCATAGAAGCGGAGGCGGAGGGCGGCGAGGTGGGTGGTGGCGAGAGCGAGTTGTGGGGTGTCGAAGAAGAGGTTTTGTTGGAGGTGGGTTTTGGTGTGGTAGGGTGAGAGGATGTCGGAGAGTTTCTGGTGGGCGGTGGAGTCCGGTAGTTGTCTTCGATTTGTGTTTGATGTCTCCCCGGAAAGCAATCGGACATTAAAACTCTGGCGATATTTCGTTCTCGTTAATGCCGCGCTCAATAGAAGGTATTGTGCTTGTTGGTGCCGGGGGTTTTTGAGAGAAAAACCAGGCAATGAAATGAATCAATTGTATGTCGTGGTTCTCCGGCGATATTCTGACAGGGTGTAAAATTGCACAGATTCAAGGTGGTGTTCGCGATGGTGGTGGTTAGCAAACTGGTGGTTGTTTCAGAGGTATGTGGAAACGAGGTGGTGGGGATGGGTTGGGTAATAATAATAATAATAAATATGGGGTAAGATTACCAAAATAACCTTACCTATAATAGTCAAACAACTGTTGACTGACGGCAGGGGGTAAAATTGCGATATGACATCAACGTTGAGGGGGAAAATTGCAATTATTTACAGGGAGGGGGTCAGAGTGCCAATTGGCTTAAACCCCAGGGGTAAAATTACAGTTTACTCTAAATATTATATGTGACCCGAGTCATACATCGAAAACGTAAAGGGTATAACGGAAAAGCTGACACATATAATCAAAAGAGATTAATTAGAGCTTTTAAAAAAGGGAAAAAAGAAACTACAATTTGACTCCACTCAGATCGAAACAAAATTTACAAAAATTCATAAAATAATCAGAAAAACATATTATATTTGACCTGACTCGTTTCCCAAAAAAACTTATGTCGAAACATACACAAACTCGAATTTATATGAAACGTACATAAAAATATTCATGTAAAAATGTTTTTTTTAAAAGAAAACGTATTATATTTAACCTGACTCGTTTTGCAGAAAAAGTTTACGTCGAAATATAGAGCAAATCAAATTTATACAGACACGTACATAAAAATATGCACTTAAAAAATTAGTTTTTTTTAAGTAAAGAAGGTATAGTGGTAAACTCGAAACAAATTATTAGTAAAAAAACCTAATAGGCTAAATACATTCGTAAAATCGTACCAAGTAGCATTAATGTCACACCACTGTCAGCGACTACCAACATCAGAAGAGCTCGTACAAATAAAATAAATAAAAAAGTAAAAAATAAAACCGAATGAAAAATAGCGTAAATTCGTTGAATGACTCACACTCGTTGCGGCACGTTAATGCGAAGAAATTAGACATAAGCGTAAAACGTAGAAAAAAATAACTAAGTCAATTTAGGACCCACGCGTTGCGACGAACTTGTCAAACAAAGAAAAATAGTCGCATTGCGATTGTCCTGTTAAACGGAAAAAAACAGGGACGAAAAAACATTGAACCTCACATGCACGTTGCGGCATGTTAACTCACAAAATTTAGAATGAAACGTAAAACGAAAAGCTTGCGAAACATGAAAAGTATGAGGTTACAAAGTTGAAAAAGAAAGTGTTGGGGTTATATTGTAAAAAGATGAAAGGCTTTGGGTTAAAAGTAAAAAAGTTAAAAGGACTAAAATGCAAAAGGAAAAAATATTTAAGTTAATAGTGCAAAATGCTTTTTTTTTTTTTTAAAAAACCCCAATGCACATCTTACAATAACATAAAGCAAGAACATGATTATAATTATTATTTATAGATTGGAAGTAAGAACAAACTTTTTTATCTTTTAGCCATTGGTAAAATGAAGGAGCCCCTTTGGTTGTAAAAGGATAAGAAGTTAATAAAGTAGTGGCTATGAATCAATGTAAAGTACGGAGTAAGCATGTAAAGGATAAATGAAAAACACACGTACCATGTTTAAAAATATTGAGATACAGATATCTCAAATTATAGACCTAGTAAGTCACGTAAAAAATGTTTGTGATATTCCTAAATAATGTGGAATATGACATTTTTATGTTTCAATAATATGATTATGAACTTGTTAAGATTTAGTGATTGATATGTGTAAGGTTTGGGAAAATTCACCTCAAAATGTTTAGGTGACTTATAAGGGATTTTTAAGAATATAAATACTAGAAACCTAATCAAATACAGTCTTTTAATTGTGGTAAAGGAAGCAAGTCGATTTTATGGCTAAGCATGAAGTTCACATAGAAGGTGACTTTATAAAATGTGGAAGTTTCTCGGGTGTTCTATCAAAGTCACTTAAAGTTTTTTCATTTTATTTACTTTTTGTTCATTCAGCTTTTATTAGGTGTTTAAATCTCAGATATATTTTTACAACTATTGAAAATTAAAATTAAGGGAAATGAAACTTAGAAGGTGGAGTGGTAAGAGAAAGACTTGGTGTTCTAAGGGACTAAGATTCGATTCCTGCCCTCACCGTTATTTCTGCGGCACCTGGTGATGATGAGAGACTAGACGAATAGGTGGAGATCGCTAGTTTGATCCTTGAACTGAGCGGATTTTACCTCACCACACTGTCGTGCATTCGGGCGAGTGTTCACGGGCTTGGCCCTAGGTGAGGGTTTCCCCCGGTTCGAAGGTGTGTGTATCCCGATGTAGTGAATTTCGCCAGTAGCACATTTAGATAATTCATTGGTCGTTAAAAAAAGGGAAATGAAACATATCTCAATTTTACTTGCTATTTAGCGATTTTTATTTTCAATTTAATTTAAATTTAAAATGATGAAGCTTAGTTATTATTTTGTGGAATTTTTTTTCACTATTATCTTCTACTTCAAGTTAACTGGAAAAAAAACTTATTAAGAAACATGATTCATATAAGTTTCACCTGATTTATAAAAAATATAATAATAATAATAATAATAAACATTTATATAAAAATTACAGAGCATTAAAACACGTGATACAATTAAATGACTTTAGAGAACACAAATTTTTTTTAAATAACTTTAGTGAAAGAGTTGGAAAAAATGGCAAATTTCTTTACTCTGGTCGTCTGTTGGACTCGAACCCAAGACCTACGTTTTTCAAAGTATTTAAAGGTATTGCGTTTGCTAAGACCGGAAGGTATGGAGGAGGCAAGTCCTCCAAGGATGGGCCGCCACGTCACCGCCACGTAGGAGTGGCTTGGAGGGGATGGACCTAGGGGGTGGGGGATGAACCCCTTTGTGTATATATATGTATGTATGTATAGGTATATGTGAGAGAAGGAAGGAGAAGGAGGCCCGACGAGTTTGGCTGTGGGCTGCTGGTGAGGCCGGGACGGAAGGGAGGGGGGCGGTGTGGCGCCGGTCCCCCACCCGGCCTCAACCGGCCCCCATACCTTCTAGTCTAATGGACCACCACCCTATTGGTAGAAAACTTGATTTCTAGTAGGTGGAAGTCTTTTGGTATATGAATAAATCTTGTATTCTTGTTTAAAACAAATTGACGGGTCAAACAATTAGATTAAAAAGGGTTAAACAATCAATTTAAATGACTAATTTAATTAAATAAGTTATAACCATTAGGATGGTGGTCTATTGGCAAACACAAAGCCTTTTATAAGACTGCGGGGTATGAGGGGCTTGGGTTGGGGCTTGGGTTGGGGCATATGTTGACATGTGGAATGGGAAAAAACCCACCACCAAAACCCACGCCCATGGGGTATGATGGGGCTTGGGTTGGGGGCATGAATTTGGTTTTGGCCATTTAGAGCATGTCATGTCACTTACTAGCCGCCCCACGCCCGGGCTGAATCCCACGCCAAAGGGGCCACGCCCAAACCCATGCCCACCCGGGGTGGTGGCTTGGGCGTTTTCAGCCAACCCACGCCCAAACCCCCGCCCCATACCCCGCAGTCTAACATTTGGGGAGGGGGGAGGATATTTGGTTCAAATCTCACAAACGACACGTGAAATTTAAAACACACTACTTAACACTTAAAACACTCTGCTTAACGTTTTTGGCATGGTGTTTTAAGTTTTAAGCCATTCATTGCATTGTGTCATAAATTGTTATGTTTGGTGTTTTTATTTCCAAAACAACTCAAAACATTATGCCTAAGTCCAAAATGATGTCTATATATGAATTTTATGTCTTCTCACATTTCTCACGAAAAGTGTTCTTTTTACACGATCCTAAGACCATGTTAACCTACTTATTTTTTTAAAGGTCAAATAATAAAAGCCTGATTACTCGGAATATCCAATGACAAAATACGAACTCATACGAAAAAAACTTGCCGCCCCGAAAATCTAATTAGATAAAATTCGATTAGAATCATATTAGAACTTAACACCCGTAAGCTTTGACCCTTAGGCCACCCGGGGTAGTAGCGTGATAGTTTCTATCACTCGTGGAACTATCACTCAACACCGCCGCCACTAGTTTCTATCACTCGTGATAGTATAACGCGTTGAGTGGGTAACGCGTTGTAGATAAAAAAAGGAACATGTATCTTGTACATTGTGCATTAATATTTATACATTGGAATCCCTATCACTAGTGATACCACCCCTTCTACATTTCTATCACTATCACTAGAATATTGGGTGCCACATGGCATCATTTGATTGGTTGCTTCCATCACTGGAATCTATCACTAACAAACCACCCCTACCCCTTATCCAGAGATACAACTCATTAATATCAACCCATATTTCGGCCGAGTCAATAATTAACATTAATGTCAACCCATATTTCGTCCGAGTCAATAATTAACACGTGCTTTTATTTAAAATAACTAAAATATTTTATCCAAAAAAACGTTCGTGTATAATAGCCAATAGCATGTCAGAAAAAAAGCTGTACCTACTTTTTATTAATAATCTGACATGTACAATAAGCGTTCTGTTCAACGAAAAGTAGGAACCCTTTTACGTCATTTTCAAAAAAAAAAAAAAAAAAAAAAATAGTTATTGATTAATTCATAAAGATTGAAAAAATAAAATGACTTATCACTTTATTTAAGGCCCCGTCTATTTGCAGTGTATAGGGCTTGTATAAGTTTATACATAGCTTATACTATATATCTTAAAATAAGAACTCTTCTAATCTGACGGTTTATCGTATACGCTATATATAGCCTAATATGGGGCTTATAAGACCGGAGGGTATGGGGGCCGTCCCCATGCACGTCCTCCCGCCGCCGCCCCAAACTCTCCACCCCCCAGCCCCGTCGCCGCCCCAGCCCCGTCAACTTCGTCCTCCCCAAGCCGATTTCGACGGGCCTCCTTCCTCTCTCCTCACACACACATCTATACATACATATATATATATATATATATATAAAGGGGTTCATCCCCCACCCCCTAGGTCCATCCCCTTCAAGCCCCTCCTACGTGGCGGTGACGTGGCGGCCCATCCCCTTGGGGATGAGGCTCTCCATACCCACCAGCCTAAATGACCCATGTATTATTATCATCAAAAGTTGGGCAGATTGGAATCTTTGTAGTGCTATCCGTCACATATAGACCAATACGAGGTATACGATATTTTAATTTATCTTATTACAATACTTATTATTTTTTTAAATATTTATTGATTTAACAAGATTCTAAAAAAGTTTTTGTATAAAAAATGAAACATGCAATATTAATCGCTTTATTAAATATTACAAATTTTACAAAAAAAATATAAATATTTATGTAAAATGTTTTTTTTTGTTTTATAAAATCCAAGACGCTATATAAATAAATATTTTTATTAGATAATACAAACATTTTGAATTAATCAAAACTAAAATATCGTATGATACGTAACCAGCCGAACATGCTAATTTGTAAACAAACATCACAGATATAAACAACTAAAACTATACATACATGTAACATCAGTTTGTACATATATAACAATAAAGCGGCCCTCCTCCTATCATCAATCTGGTCGATCGGACGAGTAATCCCGTGGAAGAAGGCTTGTGCTACCGGGGGTAGCCTACACCTTAGTAAATGTGATGTGGATACTGATGCAGTTGAGGCTACTGTGGCGGCGATGGTATATCATGATCAGGTGGATGCTACGTCTCCTCGCATACGCTTGACACCCTTGGAAGCTCAATAGGGATCATCTCTGGCAACTACTACAACACCTAAAACCTGGTGGTGCACATACGAAATCGAAGGGCGACACCATTGAACTTATGCATGATGCCCATGCCATGCATTGTGCGCCTATCTAATCTTGACGGCATGACCACTAGATACAACTGAGGGTCATCATCCGGGAAGTGCTATGTATTGCAAAATACATTTAGTTTTCGTGTACAGTTTGTATAATTTTCGTTAAGTTTTGTCTCGTTTTAGTTAGGATTTGCATTGTATTTAATCGGTTGTGATTTGAAGGGCTCCGTGAGAGATATGAAGCTAAAACAAGTGAAAAACGAGCTAAATTGGAGAAAACCGAGCCTCGGACGAGCTGTAGTTGATCGTGCAGATAAACAAACGAAGCAAAGCTGGAAAACACCTTGTCGCGTCGCGCGACAGAAAGAAGGCAAACTCCTCGCATGACGCAAGGGGTAAAAGGTAAAAAAAGAGGGTGATTTATGCATCTCACGTCACGCGAGAGGTGAAGGTAATGCCCGTCGCTGGACGGGTCCCCGAATCGTGAAAGTTGTTGATTGCTGCAAGTTTGACCTAGTTATACCATATAAGACGAATTTTAAGCATCATTAAGATAACACATGTCACACCCCGACTTTCCACGTGTCACCGGTGGGCCCGGTGGGGAGTATCGTGACGTAGTTGGCAACATAATAGTCAAACAACACAATATATAAATGCACAGCGGAAGCAAAAGATAAATTATATTACATTCCAAATATAAAGTAATATCCAGTATTACAACGGAAAGTAAAGGATCCACAGGCGGATCTTAAAACATATAATTTGTTCAACAGACTTTAGACGCCTAGAACTTGCAAGATTCCTTATTAGCGCCCTGAGCTTCCAGCCAATTACGTTCAGTACCTGTCACTCAACCTTTTTGGAAAATACGTCAGTTTTCACTGGTAAATACACTCAACCGACTCATTTGAAAAGAGTTTAAGAAAATTGATTTGAATGCACGTGGCACAAAATATCTTTTATAATTTGATTAAAATGCACAGAGGCAAAATTAACCTTTTTAAATTGGAACAATTATATTTATAACCTTGTATACAGATTTACATGTTCGTTGTACGTTCAGGGCCCGATGTAGAAACCGAGTCAGATTAACAGACACACCACAAGTATAGGCCCACATGGAAGTGAGATACCGTTATTACTTAAGTAACTGTCAGGTGTATGCCTACACCCCGTACTTAAGACGTGGCCATTTTATAATACAATGATGTCAAGGATATCCGGGACATGGTCATTAACCCCTAAAGGTCTTTATTTCAAAAAATACAGATTAAACCGGGTTACCTCAATAATTTAACCATAATAAGATTAAATATTCAATACCCGACCAAACGGTATTATAATACCGTATTCCAAGCCCGTATAGGGAAAATAAGTTAAGAGTATTTACCTGAGCTAGCTCCTGTCTTAAATAGCAAGAATCTAATAACTCAGCCGTATTCACTTAAGTAAGCGTAGGTACCATTTACCGAAATGCTCTAGTCTGGAATGATGGTATAAATAACCAATTAGAATGCTAACGGGTCTTTAATTTAGCCTAAGCTTAGACCGGTCAGTCTTAAGGGAATATACGGTTCAGACGCATGATTAAGCGAAGACCGGAATAAAATGTGATTTAAACCCCGACATGTTCAGAGACTTGTCTTATATGGGTATTTCATACACATTCTGGATTTTTAGATAAAACCAATAAGGTTTGACTCGTTTCGGCTAATTTATGCAAACTTGTTACATAAACCGAACCGTACGCGTAATAAGCGTGACGGGTATTCATGAGAGCTATATACAGGTTTCCTAAGTTAAATTATGCCTCAAATATGTTGTGACATCAGTAAGATGTCTTTCATTATGCCCGAAACGTATTTAAACACAAACTTTGCCTCGTAGGGGTAGTTTGGTCATTTAAAAGTTTATAAAAGAGTTTAAGTATTTACCCGAGTTACAGGTCTGATATAATCAGCAAAAATACTTATTTTTATAAGTTATAACAGTAGGATAAAGTATATATGTAAAATTTATCAATTATAACCAGACTATGCACGTAGGGGCATTTTGGTAATTTCACATAAGCCGAGAAGCTCAAAACTGGAGTCTGAGTTAATCAACCTTTGCTTACTGTTAAAACATTCTAATTTTCCTAAAATATCAGTAGGTGTCAACCCGGGTATGTTTAATGTAGTTTTAATACATACTAGGCGTTAAAAACGCTTAAAAAGGCGATTAAGAGCCGTTTACGTGTTCGATACATATAGCTGATATTTTTATACTTCCAGAAGGTTTAAAATAATTTATTTATCATTTCTAATCAGTAGCAAAAGGTTTGGAGTCGTTTAGATATGTAAAACTCATTTTACGGCCCGTAAGGGCAAAACCGACAATTACCGGATTAAGCTTACGACTATTAGTTATGCTCAGCCTAAAATTAATTAAAAATCTTTAAAAATCCGGAAATAATATATTACATTAGTGGGTAATAAGTTTGATATCAAAAAGTAGGCTTAACTAGGCTATATGCTAATTACGCCGTTTAATTAACATAAAGCCTTTAATTTACGCTAATGAGCATAACTCTCAATCTACACCTCAAACTGATGTCAAACTTTGCATACAAGTTTATATATCAGTAACTAAGGTTTCTACACTTTTAAATTTTCATAAATTACGTTTTAAGGTGTAAAGGGCATAATGGTCAACATATGAGCAATTAACGGAATCATGCATATTAATTGGTTAACTAATGAACCATGGTGTATAATCACAGAGGGTTATACTAGCATGTTACCTGGTCCAAATAAAGCTCTAAGGCATTTCTAAAACATGCTTAAACGGGTCAGAACTGAAAGTCAAAGTGAAAGTCAAACTGTGCGATATTCGGTTCCGAACCGGGTCTTTACAGAGAATTGTCGGGTTGAACATGTTTAGACATGTTCTTACACTAATTACTAAGTTATAAAAATGATCAAACAGGTTGTATATGATCTACATTGCTAATTATGTATAAAATGTAATTTAAGGATCCTGTTGACTTTTTCTTAACAAGTTTGACCCGACATTTGACCTAGTTAGAGTGGGAATCAGGGGGAACCCTTTTGAGGTTTTATTACCCACATAATTACCAACTTATAACTACTTTCACTTCGATTAATCACTGGACCATTAGTGATTAATCTTAAAGTCAACCGTTAATTACGACGGTTTGACTTTTAAGCTAAAACTAAGCTAAAACTTAATTAAGAAAGGATTAGAACACTTACTGAAGTCCTAAGCTTGATTAGGAAGGACTTGGGTCTGCTTTGAAGCTCCAGAAGGCTCCTCAATTGTAGAATGAAGGTGTGAAGACTTGTTGCAAGTTCATGGTCCTTTTATAGTGAAAATTTCACCACAAATCTTTGACACACAAGTCTACCAACTGACCACAACCTTCTAACATGTGTCCCTAGTGTCTAGGGGTCGTTTAGGGGCCTCTTGGAAGGTTTTAGGTGCATTACAAGTTGTTTAGAAGGCTGAACAGGCAACAAGAACATTTTTCTGCATCTGGGCGTCCCAGGCGGCCCGCCTAAGATTTTGTTAAAGGCCACGCGGGCCGCGTGGGCCTTGAATTCTGGTTTTACATTTTCTATTTGTTGCATATTCGACTCTTGGCCCTTCCGAAAGGTCAACTAACCTTTATATTGCAATTTGAACCCTCTAATTTGATACATAAGGGCTTCAAGATATATACCTACTTTGTTTAGTCCTCAGTTAACTTTATTGTCACCCGAAAAGTCCAAACTTTCAACGTTGACGCTTTAACCCCTTGTACACGAATTTGATCATAACTTTCTCATACGATTACGAAACTTTATGAAATTTATATCATGCATTCTAGTGAGCATAATTTACCGTTACAAAGCTTCAGGTTTGGCAAAAGGTCACTCAGAGGTATAACTTAAACATGTGGACACATTTAACCCCCGTAGTTTGTAATCTCTCACTTTTAGCTTCGTATGATCCATGATTTATTCGTTTGAAGGTATGAGCATCATATAGGGTTAATATACTATATATTTATTCACTGTTGACATTTAGAACTCGTATATTAACATACTTTTCATGTTTGTCAACTTTAGTCCTTTTAGAACATTCTTTCACACGTTCAAACATATGACACGTGTCAACACATTATAGGACGTGAATTTTCGAGGTGTTACATCCTCACCCCCTTAAAAGAAATCTCGACCTCGAGATTTGTTAAAGTAAAGGAAGTATTTTCTGCCGAATATTGGCATCTTACAGATAATTAGGGATTTGTGTGATCTGATTTGTTGTTTCCACTGTAACTTTCAGATCCTGATAATTGAACTTACCAATCTATTGTCCTATCAATGGACGTTTAACATTCCATCTGTACAAGGTCTTCAAGGGAGCAGCCTTGATACTTATATAACAGCTATTATAGAAAAGCTTATCTTAAGGTGAGATGGTTATTCCAACCATTGCTCAAAATTAATCTTAAGAAATAGCTAATCTTTACAATTAGTCGAGCAAATCGACGGTCCTTGGTAGTTGATGGCAATTCTTAATTGTTGCCTAATTAGGGTTGCGGTAATCAATGCATAAGCAAAATGAACCGTCTTTCATAATTTACTATACCGAATTCTCAGGATATTGAGTTTGGCTTTATGAATCTATATCTTAAAACTTACTTAACCAGGGTTTTCGATTCTGCCAATAATGGTACTAGTTGTCTTGGAGATTTCATAATAATGCAGCCCTAAATGGGATATTAAACTTAACTCTACCTGCCTCCCAGGGGTAAACAGGGTAATCTTAGGAGGAGATAATCAAGGTACAAGGAGGTTACAGAGATTTCCATATCTCAGGCTCCAGTTCACTCATCATTGCTTGTGTCAAATAAGTGACACATTTATGTTACTAGTCCACGAATTCCTTAATCGGGAATATTTACTTGGACAATTTCATTCTGGATATCTTCTTTGAATACTATTAGTTGACTTTAGTACCATAAGATCATTGGGATATCTTTGTGGTCCCATGCATTAAACCTCCATACTGATCAGGCATGGAAGCAATCTATGGAACTTATTAAGATACACCAATCCTCATATAGCGCTTTTGTCATACCAATTGGTATTTGAAATCGATAGAGATTAAAGAGATATCAACTATATGTGCTTATATTTAATCAGAATGGAAATTTCACAAACTAGGCACCTAGCTCGGTTGGCTAGGCGCGCGAAAGGGTGTGGCCTAGACCCAGGTTCGATTCCGGGGACGGCCGGTTCCACCATTTTTTTTTGCGACTTACCGAATTCTTACAGGAACAGAAAAATAGTCCTTATTACTAAACGAATCAACTTCTTGGTTGCGATCCGACAACTGCTATTCATCATCCTCATGGCTTTATACTAACCATGGTTTCATCAAACTATTCCGGCCAATAAGGCACTAACATTCTTAATGAACGTCATTTTAAAAATTATATTAATATCACTTAGCCTAGGTCACAAAAGACCATCAATGGCATTTAAGGGTTGGACCTAGTCCATCACCTTTTTGACAGGGGATCAAAAGTCACATCTGTCTTTATTAAACTGATGAATTTAGTTAGCTTGAAAGTTTGCCAAAAGGGTATCAGAAAAGAGCGATTCCTAATAGATATAAAATATCAATCTAGGATTTGTTGGAGCATTTTCTAAAGTATCATCGGTCACTTTCCATCTCGTTTTAAATGATCGGAGTCTTAATCAGGTGGAGACAATAGTTCTCAACATTTATCATTCATTATAGTGTCATATGTGCCAGTATCAAATAAATTTCTGCATAAACTGCTTGATATGGAAAGGTACCTGTTATATAGTTATTATTCTGCATCATCTCTTAGGCGTTCATCTGATTCCTAGGGCAGTTGGTCTTGATATGTCCCTTCTCATTGCAACCATAACAGGTTGCATCTTTCAACTTCTTGCAATCCAAGGTTTTATGTTCCTTAGACTTGCAAATTCCACACGGTAGAGGCTGAGACTCAAATCTGCATTTCCCAAGATGGTATTTCCTACAGGTTTTGCACCTGGTCTTCTCTCCCGACTGCTGGCTGTCTCTCTTAAACCCGGAACTCTTCTTATCTTCAGAATTCCTCTTCCTATCGGAGCGATGAGAATTCTCATCCTCCCTTTTACGCTTTCCATCTTCTGTGGCTTTGGCAGCCTTGTTTCTGACCACATCGAGTGTGAGAGATAGCGACAGATCTGCCGCTGACCTGAATGTAGTAGGTCTTGAAGCCTTAACACTGGCTTTGATTTCTGGGGCTAAACCCCCGATGAAGCGAGCAATTCTCTTGGGTTCTAGTGTTACTAGGTAAGGAACCAGTCTGGACAGGGTATTGAAACGGGCGAGGTATGCTTGACAATCTAAGTTTGTCATCACCAATGATAAGAAATCTGATTCGATTCTTTCGACCTCATGTTGAGGGCAGTAGTTCTCCATAATGAGAGCAACAAACTGTTCCCATGACATGTTGTAAAGTGGGATCTTCCCAGCAGCTTGAATGAGAGCCTTCCACCACGCTAGCGCCTCTCCCTTGAATGATTGGGATACATACTTCACTACATCCCTCTCAGCACAACCGCTGATATCGACTACTGTGTCCATTTCATCCAACCAGACCATACAATCAATTGCCCCTTTCTCCCCAGTGAAATCCCGGGGTTTGCAGGAAACAAAATATTTGTAGGTACAGGACTTGGTATGCGGTTCATTATCGAACACTATCCTCTTGGATGGGACACTGTGTTCATTAGATGAATGTCGATCGTCATTCTTCTTTAGTTCTTCTTTCTTAGAGGGCGGCTTGTTATGCGGCTCTGAATGAGTTTTAGGGGCAGACTTGGAGTGGGGTACAGATGAGGCTTTACTATGTGTCTCACTGTACTCCTTAAATTGCTCCTCTACAGATTTAGATACAGCTGTATCAATCAGTGAGCGAAGCTCTCCTTTGGTTATGTTAATCCTCTCATCATCGCGGTTTTCCAAAGGATGACTGTTCTCTTCCTCTGACCTAGCCATGTAGCTTTAATTGCTACATAAAAATTAAACAAGGACACGGTTTATACGGAAGTTCATACAGTCTTATCGTTTTAAACGATTTATTAACCATGGTAATATAAACCATATTGGTTAATTTGTTAGTTACATTTATTTAGCATTTTTATTATAATTTATCCTAGTTATAAAACATTAAGGATATTAAGGTGGCGTAAAGGCCTAGTCACATGGACAGTTTTAAATTACAAGCCATGATTTCAGAGAATCAAGGCATTAAGGTTTTAATAATAGCACAAATGGCCTAGTCGCGTAGACAAGTTTAATTTATAAGTCATGATTTCAGAGAATCGAGGCATTAAGGTTTGAATCAAAGTTCATTACCTTTTCTTGACAGGGAGTTATAGGCTACCACTGTCTTTAGTCTCAGAGGACATTAACTATAGCCCGTAGGCATTTCCCTTCTAAGGGATGTTTATAATATGGTCATCTTCATTTGATGATAGTAGTCAGGATCGCATTGATCATACAGACTAATAGGCTTGAGCATAGCTCACCACCATAGACAAGGAATCATAAAGATCAAATGTCAATGTCTTAAATGGACAATACATTATAGCCCGTAGGCATTATTTTACCAATGGATGGTCAAAATATGATCATCTTAATTGATGATCTAAACCCATGATTCAGAGATCATTAAGTTGCGTTAGGGATCTTTTTAAAGAATCCATATATAAAAATGACGTGTGTGATTTTTTTTAACGAATCACGTCTGCCAGGAGTGTTAACATATTTACAGATGTTAACAGGTATTCGAATCTTTTAAACAGGTCTTACCATCTTGGCCCGGCCTTAAAATGACCCGAAGGCTAGGTTTCACTCTTAAGATTCTTATTAATATTTAACGCAGAACAATCCTAAATTGAGGTGTTAAATATGGATCTGAACCTAAATTGAGGAACTGCCATCTTGGCCGCGTCTTAATAATGACACCTGACTAGGTCTTGTCCCTTTTTAGATTTTGCCATTTTATTATAATGGTAGATCTTATAATATAGGAATGATATTTTCAAACATAATCATTCCTTTAAAATTTAAACAAGTATATGGTTGTCCTAAACGGGACTTCTAATAAAAATGACTTACCCATGCAAAGGCTAATCAGAAAAATAATCAAGGAAGTAATTAAAAGACAATGAAACAAATTGGAATTTGTCCTATGTTCTTGTCTAGACTCAAGAATGTGCAACTGTGTAACTGAGATTAAACGCAAAAGGCTAGCGTTTAATTCACTCAGCGTTGGCTCTGATACCAACCTCTCACACCCCGGTGGGGAGTATCGTGACGTAGTTGCAACTTAATAGTCAAACAACACAATATATAAATGCACAGCGGAAGCAAAAGATAAATTATATTACATTCCAAATATAAAGTAATATCCAGTATTACAACGGAAAGTAAAGGATCCACAGGCGGATCTTAAAACATATCATTTGTTCAACAGACTTTAGACGCCTAGAACTTGCAAGATTCCTTATTAGCGCCCTGAGCTTCCAGCCAATTACGTTCAGTACCTGTCACTCAACCTTTTTGGAAAATACGTCAGTTTTCACTGGTAAATACACTCAACCGACTCATTTGAAAAGAGTTTAAGAAAATTGTTGGTACACTACATCTGTCGACTTCGTCTTGTATCGAGTCTTACTTTAGATAGATTAGATCAGGGCACGTAGAACGAGAGAATGAGAGAGAGTTAGCAAGATTTCGCTTGAAGGTTTGTATATGTAAAGGATTTCGCTTGAAGCAGCTCAAGCGAAATCAACATGTTAAAGATTTCGCTTGAGTCTTGCTGAAGCGAAATCCCAATCTTTATATATAGGAGTTCAGTGTCAAGCGAAATCATAAGTTGTTTTTGTGAGATTTCCATACCGAAGTGCTGCCGGTGTGAGAACTGATTGTAATTGCTTTCATATCAATACAAATCAGTGTTAAAGTGAAGATTCAGCTGTTTTATAGTCAAATACTTGTTTTCCGCACCTGTATTTGATGGAATTCCTCTGAACCGACTCATTTAGGTCGCGAACACGATCCCTACAATTGGTATCAGAGCCAGTTGAGGAGTTCTGCAGGATTTCAGCTGAAATTGACATCATTCTCGTACTTCTACAACTTCTTTTCATCAGTTCAGAATTTTTTTCACGGTCAAAATCTATTCAATTTCTCACGGATTGTTTAATAGTACAAGATAACAAACCCTTGAAAGTTTCACAGCCAAATTCAACCTAAAAGTGATCTAAATTGACATCCGAATGGATTTCGCTTGAAGAACAAAGTTTGTGTTGGACAATTTCGCTTGAACTTTCAAGCGACACTTATCAGTTCGCTTCAAAGTTTATCTGTTTTCGCTTCAAGGATCTCGCTTCAGGGTTCTTATTCGCTTCAAGTGTTTCGCTTCAGGATTTCGCTTCAGAAAGTGTTTATTTGAAAGTTTCGCTTGAACAATTTCGCTTCAAAGGTCTCGCTTCAATCAGTTTGACAGATTATTTTGCTTGAAGAAAGTTTAATTGACCAGTTCGCTTGAAAGTAATTGAAACATGGATAACGATTTCCACAACGCATTTGCAACATCGCCTAGTTCATCTTCCATTGCTCAGAACATGAATTCAGAGAATGAAACGGGGACTACTCAGAAACCCCCGAAGCTAATGTGCATTGAGGAATACTATGGATGGAAAGATCGTTTCGAAAACTGGGTGCAAGCAAATCATTTGAGATCATGGGAATGTATTCTGAAAAAGTATATGCTACCACGTACTGAAATGGAGACAGTAAAACAGATTTCAGAGTTTGGTAATGAAGAACGGGAAATGTATCGAGCTGAAAAAATGATGATCAGTTTGCTTCAACAAGCTATCAAAGAAGACATCTTTATACTACTTCAACATGACAAAACATCAAAGTCAATCTGGGATGCTTTGAAAGTCAAAGTTGAAGGTAGTGCAAACATGATTAAAAACAAAAAGGCATTGCTTAAAAAGGAGTTTGACTTGTTTACAAGTTTGCCCGGAGAAGATACAAAGAAACTCATTGAACGTTATTGTCACTTAGTTCGAACAATGTCAATGATGAACATCAACAAAGAAGATGAGGAATGGGTGGATAAGCTAGCTGATGCTTTACCTCAGAAAGAGTGGGGAACATATTTGATGATACTGAAAAATACCGGAGTTTATGAAGGGTTGTCAATTTCTCAGTTCATTGAAAAGATTGAAAGTCATGATTTAGAACAACAGAAGATCGCAAGGATGAATAATCCAAGTGGTCAACAAGATGTAAAGATGTATTACAAGGGTAGTGTTCCAACTTCAGAAGCTGAGAGAAGTCCGAAAATTCAGACTGCTTATAGTGTTGGAGATTCTACAGAAAAGACTGATCAAAACTCAAACAAAAGCAACAGTGGTTTCTCATTGTATCCGAGTGTTAATCTGAAAAGCTCATCAGAAAGTTTTCAGTCTCAAAGCACAAAGATGGGAAATGGTTGTGTGATTCAATGCAACATAGCTCTAAATCTTCCAGAAGGTCAAAGTTTTTCTGAAGACATTGCGAAAGATCATATGTCATTACTTGGTTCCGTGCTTATCTCATATGAAGGTTTAGTGGCTGGTCGAATTGGAAATCCTATGCTTACTAAAGAGGATTACGACCAAATAGATGCTGAAGAGATGGAACTAATGGATATCAAATGGTGTCTTGCAAGTGTTCTTAGACGTGCTGAAAAATTCAAAACAATTACTGGGAGAAATGACTTTCTTGATGCTTGTGTTTCTACTTTAGGTTTTGATAAATCTAAAGTTACTTGTTTCAGGTGCAGGGAAAAAGGTCATTTTAAGCGGGAGTGCAAGAATAGAGAAGTTAGTGGTGCTCAGAATCCATTTGGGAAAGATGACTACTACCGGAAAGCCATTTATCAGCAAGTTGGTCAGACACAAGAATTACAGACGGCTCATGGTAGAAAGATTGAAGATTCAAAGAAAGGATGTTTGGTAGATTTTAACTGGAGCAACTACATTTCTTCTAACAGCACAGCATGTATAGTGAATCAAATTGATGAACAACTACCTGAAGGATTTAGCTGGGATATGTTTGTTGATGAAAAGGGGGATTTCAAAGCTTTCATTGCAAAGATTGTTAGAGAACCAGATTTGTTTTCTACTTGGATGAGATCAATTGGTGAAAAAGTGAAAGATCAATTGAGTACATCTGAAGAAATTTCAGAAAGTACTGATTCTGACTCTTTAAGTACAGATGAGAGTGTGCAAAATGAGGATACTTTAGAAAAAGAAGTTGTTTTTGATCAAACACCATCTGATTCTGGGGTTTCAGATGCTGAGTCTGAAAAATCTGTAGAGTTTGATCAAACACCGATAGAGAGTAGCAGTGATGATGAAGAAGAGAAACATATTAATATTGCTAAAAAACATCTTTCTCCTGAAAGTTTTCATTTTTATTTTGCAGATTGCATGGAGAAACTGAAGGAGAAACAAGCTGCAAAAGAACAACAACAAGATGAGAAGGTTGAAAATGTTGTTCAAAATGAAGAAGTTAGAAGTGTGGATGAAGAAAAGGTGGTAGAAACTGAGAAAGTAACTGGAGTAGAAAAAGTAATTGAAGTAATAAAAACAATTGAGGTTGAGAAGATTGTTGAAGTTGAAAAGCCTTGCAAGAAATGTTTGGAAACTTGCAAGAAGTGTGAAGAAAAAGATGTGACGTTGTTTGATCGGGAAAGATTGATAGAAAAGCTATTATCTGACATCAGCTATGTGAAAGAATCGTATAGCGTGTTGAACAGAACTGTGACAGGTCTTCAAACAACAAACTCTGAAAGAGAAAAAGCTTTAACGATAACGAATGCTACATTGATGACAAAGCAAAAGGCAATTAATCATTACATCGAAGAAAATGCTAGTCTAAAGCAAGAGTTGGAGAAAGAAAAGATCGAGAATGAAAGGATCAGAAGGTTATTACTGAGTTATTCTTGTTCTGATTATGTTATTGATCGAGTTTATCCTACTGTTGCAGGTTTTGAAGCATTTCAGGATGAGAAGCAAAAGAATGAGACTGGTAAGAAATCGACTGTTAAATATAACAAGTGTCCGCCTCCTATCTGGGAAGGGTATTCTCCTAGAAAACCAAATGAGGAGCAAGTCGAAAAAGCAGTCAATATAAAGTTAAAATCCGAGACAACTGACGTTTTACCAGATAACATTGATATCACGTTTACCTCGTCTGATACTGATCATGAGTCTGAGTTAATCAAAAAGGTGGTCGATCAGGTGTTGGATACTGAGGAGGTGTCTGAGTCAAAGTTTGAGTCTGGGTGTTCAAGTTCGTCAGTCAACAGTTCAAAGTCATCGGAAAAACGGTCTTATAGTAAAGAATTTTTGTTATCAAAGGCAAATTTGGATGATGAAACATTTGAAGTTGCATATACTTTAAATGATTCGGACAAATTATACTCTGACAAAGAGTTTCCGATTAGTAATGTTCGTTTTGACTTGATCAAAAAGGTTTTCAAAATGACGAAAATTAATTTTTCTGAAATTAAAGATCTAAAATCTATTGAAAAACCTAAAAAATACATTTCTAGAGTTCAACAAAGGTTAAACAAGAAAAAAGGAAAAAAGAATTACAATTCTGATTCTAGTTTTCAAAAGAAAACAAATCAAAATTGTAGTTACAAAAAGAAAGGTCTTGGTTTTATTCCACCTGAAAATCGTAAAAATGAAAAATATGTTAGAGATTTTAAATCAAAAATGACATATGTTGCAGGAAAAAGCTATGAAGAGGAGTCAAATAGCTTATCTTTGAAAAAATCAAATCAAGAGTTCCTTGCTGAAAGGAAAAGGACAGGAACTGGAGTTTTTCAACCAAAAGACACAAGAACTTGTTTTCAATGTCAAGTTGTTGGACACATTGCTCACAATTGTCCAAACAAAGCCAACAAAAAACAGGGAGTCTCTGAAAAACTTAAAGAAAAAGTGGTTGAAAAGAATGATTTACCAACTACAAAATTCAAAATTTTTGAAAATTCAAAGAATGAAGTTGGTGAAAATTCTAAAAGATTGTACAAAAAGAGTGCAAAAGACAATCAAAAATGGATTGTTAAAAAATCAGATGTACAATCTGGCGATGATTCTGATTCCACAAAATCAGAGGAGTCACAAGATGAGATCAAAGATTTGATGAATGATGTTGACATTAAATCACTGAGTGTGAAAGAGATTAAACAAATGGTTGATAAAGTTGAAAGCTCAGATTTTGATATTGAAAAAACATTTAATGAAAACGTTAAGAAAATTTTCAAGAAAATGCTTGATGGGAAAGTAAAGGGGGTTAAAGATTTTTATGCAACTAAAAAGGCAACTTACAACCCTACTGCTCAGGAATTGGAAGCCACCAAGTCAAATAAGACTTGGGTGGAAGTTTGCTTTCCTTAAAGTCTTAGGACTTGCCGGAGATCCCAAGTTTATATCGTGGATCAGGAATCGGCATCTTTCTAATGCTTGAAGTTTTTGATTGAAAGTTTTTGATAGTGTTTGGATGTTTACAGGTTGTATGACTACGCCGGAGCTTCCAGGTTGGTAAGTGCGAAGCAGGAATCCGCATTTTGATTGGTAAAATGGTGATGTAGACGTAACATTCCTACAAGTGGTATTGTGTTCTACATGTGGTAATTTTTATAATTGATATAGATGGTGCGTACATGCAAGTGGTAAATCAGGGACATTAATTTGTACTTGATCTGCTACAAGTGGTTAAGAATAGACAATGTGATGAACCACACCCCGAACTTACAAATGATCATATCATCAAAACTTATTTTCCGGAAAAATCATTTTGATTAAAACAAACTTAAGTGTTTTGAAATCTAAATGAGAAAATCGTTTTGTGATAAGGGGAGTTCTGATTGTTTATGCCAAGTGAATGGCGATTTGATGCGATTCGATATCAGTTGTCATTTTATTGTACAGTTTATTTTCAAATTTCCTAAAATGTGTTTGAATTTTAGGGGGAGTAAAAATTTTCAGAAAATCCAAAAACATTTGAAAATTTGAAAAAGCCAAAAACATGATAAAATTAAAAAATGAGTTTTTGTTGCAAATAGAGGAAATGATAGTACATCAGTGGACTATCACAACATGCTAAAGAAATGTAAGGAAAAATGTGATAAACAATCTTACTGTGGATATGTCAGTAGGTTTTTGCACATTTAGTAGATTGTGACGAGATATAAACATAAATTTCAAACTTGCTTGTTCTGTGGGTTAACACAAACTTGGATATATAGGTAACCCCTGAAATCTTGTTTGAAAGGTCCCTTATTCTGAGATACTAGGTCTTTATACTCAGTGATATCTGGGGTATTATCCCGGGACTTCTGATTTTGCGGAAGCAATGGCCTAGTCCCCGGATAATGCTTTCTGCATTTGCTTGAAATATAGCTCACCCTCAGCTAAAAATGATGAAACATTGAAAAATGCTAATCATGGCTGTTGAAACAAAAGATCCTCTAAAGGGGACACACCAAAAGTCGAAGCCGTCATCTCTCTGCGTATACGGGAGTATCGACCTGAGCTCTCACGGCCCTCGTACTATAATTTATTCCCCTAACAGATATCATCTGTGGTATACTCACCTGTAAGACTGAATATTGGGATCTGGATACGGGAGTATATTCAAGTAGTGGGACACACGGATAAGTTTAAGTTGCTTAAAACATTAATATCGTATCTCGGATCAGTTGAACTTTGTGTGAAAATTTAAGTGGACAAACATACTGACAATCTAGGTAAATTGTTTAGAACTTAATATGAAATGAAGCTTAACGGTGTTAGTGATATGTCTCAGAAACTGATATGATCCTCTTGCACAAACTCACAAAAATATTGTTTGTAAATATTTCTTTATTGCATTCCTTTACAATCAAAAATTACAAAAAGATTTTTAGTGTGTTTTAGCGTAAATTTTGAAAAATCTAAAAAGATTTTCGACAACTGATATTGGAAAGCTGATTGTCAAAATTTCAAGTGCTAAACAAGATGACTTGGTTGTGAGGGGGAGTGAATCTTAAAATGTCAAAAAGGTTTGTTTAAATTCTACAATTGGTATTTTTTTAAAAAAAAACCTACATTTGGTTCATCATTGATTTGTGATTTGAGAGAGAATTATCTGATTATATCAGATTGTTGGTACATTTAAATTGATAAATTTAGAAAATTTATTTCTGGGTTAAGATTGTTACAGGTGAGCCAGGTTAATTCATTCAAAGCTTACAAAAGTCAGACTCTGATCATGAATCTAAAAGTTTGCTAGCTGCTGATGCTGATGAACTTAAGGAATCAAGAGATCTGATCAAGAGAATTAGATAAAAGCCAGGCAATGATCTTGTAAACAACATTTGAGTCAGACATCGATTCTAAAGCAGATGTTGCTGAAGAACAAATGAATACCAGCAAATAGTGAGGGGGAGTCTGATAGAGCCAGGAAATTTTGGAAAAGAAGATAGAGAGAGAAAAGCCCAGAGACTGATCAAGAATGAAGATGTGAAGACACAGTATTGGTGTGACTCGATAGTCGACTCGTCAACATTTGAGGGGGAGTCTGTTGGTACACTACATCTGTCGACTTCGTCTTGTATCGAGTCTTACTTTAGATAGATTAGATCAGGGCACGTAGAACGAGAGAATGAGAGAGAGTTAGCAAGATTTCGCTTGAAGGTTTGTATATGTAAAGGATTTCGCTTGAAGCAGCTCAAGCGAAATCAACATGTTAAAGATTTCGCTTGAGTCTTGCTGAAGCGAAATCCCAATCTTTATATATAGGAGTTCAGTGTCAAGCGAAATCATAAGTTGTTTTTGTGAGATTTCCATACCGAAGTGCTGCCGGTGTGAGAACTGATTGTAATTGCTTTCATATCAATACAAATCAGTGTTAAAGTGAAGATTCAGCTGTTTTATAGTCAAATACTTGTTTTCCGCACCTGTATTTGATGGAATTCCTCTGAACCGACTCATTTAGGTCGCGAACACGATCCCTACAAAAATTGATTTGAATGCACGTGGCACAAAATATCTTTTATAATTTGATTAAAATGCACAGAGGCAAAATTAACCTTTTTAAATTGGAACAATTATATTTATAACCTTGTATACAGATTTACATGTTCGTTGTATGTTCAGGGCCCGATGTAGAAACCGAGTCAGATTAACAGACACACCACAAGTATAGGCCCACATGGAAGTGAGATACCGTTATTACTTAAGTAACTGTCAGGTGTATGCCTACACCCCGTAATTAAGACGTGGCCATTTTATAATACAATGATGTCAAGGATATCCGGGACATGGTCATTAACCCCTAAAGGTCTTTATTTCAAACAATACAGATTAAACCGGGTTACCTCAATAATTTAACCATAATAAGATTAAATATTCAATACCCGACCAAGCGGTATTATAATACCGTATTCCAAGCCCGTATAGGGAAAATAAGTTAAGAGTATTTACCTGAGCTAGCTCCTGTCTTAAATAGCAAGAATCTAATAACTCAGCCGTATTCACTTAAGTAAGCGTAGGTACCATTTACCGAAATGCTCTAGTCTGGAATGATGGTATAAATAACCAATTAGAATGCTAACGGGTCTTTAATTTAGCCTAAGCTTAGACCGGGCAGTCTTAAGGGAATATACGGTTCAGACGCATGATTAAGCGAAGAGCGGAATAGAATGTGATTTAAACCCGACATGTTTAGAGACTTGTCTTATATGGGTATTTCATACACATTCTGGATTTTTAGATAAAACCAATAAGGTTTGACCCGTTTCGGCTAATTTATGCAAACTTGTTACATAAACCGAACCGTACGCGTAATAAGCGTGAAGGGTATTCATGAGAGCTATATACAGGTTTCCTAAGTTAATTTATGCCTCAAATATGTTGTGACATCAGTAATATGTCTTTCATTATGCCCGAAACGTATTTAAACACAAACTTTGCCCCGTAGGGGTAGTTTGGTCATTTAAAAGTTTATAAAAGAGTTTAAGTATTTACCCGAGTTACAGGTCTGATATAATCAGCAAAAATACTTATTTTTATAAGTTATAACAGTAGGATAAAGTATATATGTGAAATTTATCAATTATAACCAGACTATGCACGTAGGGGCATTTTGGTAATTTCACATAAGCCGAGAAGCTCAAAACTGGAGTCTGAGTTAATCAACCTTTGCTTACTATTAAAACATTCTAATTTTCCTAAAATATCAGTAGGTGTCAACCCGGGTATGTTTAATGTAGTTTTAATACATACTAGGCGTTAAAAACGCTTAAAAAGGCGATTAAGAGCCGATTACGGGTTCGATACATAAATCTGATATTTTTATACTTCCAGAAGGTTTAAAATAATTTATTTATCATTTCTAATCAGTAGCAAAAGGTTTGGAGTCGTTTAGATATGTAAAACTCATTTTACGGACCGTAAGGGCAAAACCGACAATTACCGGATTAAGCTGACGACTATTAGTTATGCTCAGCCTAAAATTAATTAAAAATCTTTAAAAATCCTGAAATAATATATTAGATTAGTGGGTAATAAGTTTGATATCAAAAAGTAGGCTTAACTAGGCTATATGCTAATTACGCCGTTTAATTAACATAAAGCCTTTAATTTACGCTAATGAGCATAACTCTCAATCTACACCTCAAACTGATGTCAAACTTTGCATACAAGTTTATATATCAGTAACTAAGGTTTCTACACTTTTACATTTTCATAAATTACGTTTTAAGGTGTAAAGGGCATAATGGTCAACATATGAGCAATTAACGGAATCATGCATATTAATTGGTTAACTAATGAACCACGGTGTATAATCACAGAGGGTTATACTAGCATGTTACCTGGTCCAAATAAAGCTCTAAGGCATTTCTAAAACATGCTTAAACGGGTCAGAACTGAAAGTCAAAGTGAAAGTCAAACTATGCGACTTTCGGTTCCGAACCGGGTCTTTACAGAGAATTATCGGGTTGAACATGTTTAGACATGTTCTTACACTAATTACTAAGTTATAACAATGATCAAACAGGTTGTATATGATCTACATTGCTAATTATGTATAAAATGTAATTTAAGGATCCTGTTGACTTTTTCTTAACAAGTTTGACCCGACATTTGACCTAGTTAGAGTGGGAATCAGGGGGAACCCTTTTGAGGTTTTATTACCCACATAATTACCAACTTATAACTACTTTCACTTCGATTAATCACTGGACCATTAGTGATTAATCTTAAAGTCAACCGTTAATTACGACGGTTTGACTTTTAAGCTAAAACTAAGCTAAAACTTAATTAAGAAAGGATTAGAACACTTACTGAAGTCCTAAGCTTGATTAGGAAGGACTTGGGTCTGCTTTGAAGCTCCAGAAGGCTCCTCAATTGCAGAATGAAGGTGTGAAGACTTGTTGCAAGTTCATTGTCCTTTTATAGTGAAAATTTCACCACAAATCTTTGACACACAAGTCTACCAACTGACCACAACCTTCTAACATGTGTCCCTAGTGTCTAGGGGTCGTTTAGGGGCCTCTTGGAAGGGTTTAGGTGCATTACGAGTCGTTTAGAAGGCTGAACAGGCAACAAGAACATTTTTCTGCATCTGGGCGTCCCAGGCGGCCCGCCTAAGATTTTGTTAAAGGCCACGCGGGCCGCGTGGGCCTTGAATTCAGGTTTTACATTTTCTATTTGTTGCATATTCGACTCTTGGGCCTTCCGAAAGGTCAACTAACCTTTATATTGTAATTTGAACCCTCTAATTTGATACATAAGGGCTTCAAGATATATACCTACTTTGTTTAGTCCTCGGTTAACTTTATTGTCACCCGAAAAGTCCAAACTTTCAACGTTGACGCTTTAACCCCTTGTACACGAATTTGATCATAACTTTCTCATACGATTACGAAACTTTATGAAATTTATATCATGCATTCTAGTGAGCATAATTTACCCTTACAAAGCTTCGGGTTTGTCAAAAGGTCACTCAGAGGTATAACTTAAACATGTGGACACATTTTACCCCCGTACTTTGTAATCTCTCACTTTTAGCTTCGTATGATCCATGATTTATTCGTTTGAAGGTATGAGCATCATATAGGGTTAATATACTATATATTTATTCACTGTTGACATTTAGAACTCGTATATTAACATACTTTTCATGTTTGTCAACTTTAGTCCTTTCAGAACATTCTTTCACACGTTCAAACATATGACACGTGTCAACACATTATAGGACGTGAATTTTCGAGGTGTTACAACACATCAGACATGGAGGAATTTGCTGTTGCTACGGACGAATTTTGGAGCCTTGATCGAGAAAGTCAGAGACTTTGAGCTTGCGGAAGTAAAAGGTTGAAGGTTTGGAGCATCGGATCGAAGATTCTCGAGTTTCATCATCCAGTTTCTTTGCTTTAATTGATTTAACCATGTTTTGTGAGCTTGAATTATATATTGCTCTCGTTTATACCATGAAACTTAGCTAGTTTCTTAAACACTACCTAGGTTGTTGATGAATACCATGCTTGATTAGTTTTCTTTTTCGGTTTTGGAACTTGAATTGTGGTTTAATAATAATGTAAAGATTTGTTTTTTTTATGATTTGACGTGTACGTGTATCTTTACTTGTTTAATGAATGATTGTTACCTTCACACGTTTTCTTGTTGAATGTCTTTTGTTATAAGTTTATGTTAGATCAATTACTGTGTGTTTTTATTAATATATGGTTTGCTAGACATAGTATCCATAGGAGTTATAATCTTGAATTAAGTAGGTCTAGATATTCAACTAATCTTAACAGCCGTGAGGTGCGAGATTGTCGGTTTGTCTAGGTTGTTAGATTGCTAGGGTTAGAGCCTTTGTGAGAAGATATCCCTAGTTTCCCTATCTTCCTTACTTATCGAGTCAGATCAGTATTCCAAAAGTTACCCTTGACTTTCGCGTTGTGAGGTAGATTTTCTTTTATGGTACTTTCTTATTAGAGTTTGAAAACCCGTGAGGGAATCCACTTAAACCGGTAAATTTACAGCTTTTAGGGTTCTTTTAGGTTTCAACTTGAGAAGGGTCGAATGTCCTTTAGATTACCTTTGAGTTTAGCATCTTAAGATCCCGGTTCCACAATAGTTCCAATTCTAATAGAAAACCCGTCTTTCATGTGTAGGATTCTAACCTAGGTAGTGCCTTCTTCATCATCTGAGTTAATTCGAAGTCACAGTTCGTGTCAATGTTTGCGTTAAATAGTATTTTAATTAATTACATTAGGTTATTAGAAAACCCCCTAAAAATATAAAAACATTTAAGTCGAGTCAGCTTAGATAAGTAATTGAGTCTAGTTAACGTAATTAATAGAGTCTCGTGGGTTCGATACTCGGACTTCTTAGGTTGTACTACATTGATCTGTACACTTGCCGGTTGTGTGGTTTAGGTTTAGAGAGTCTTAGCTTATAAATTTAGAACTTAGAGTGTCTAGGTTAGGGTTAATTTAGTTAATATTAGTTAAACAACTCTATAACAGCAGACAATATATGAAGCAAGGGTCAGCACTCGTGCACCACTCTCCGCTCCTTCATGTGGCGTGATGGACATAGCAATAAGCTTGTGTAGGTACCTGTAGAGGGGGTCTACGGTGCCAGTTACCTTCGATTTGGATTCACCAAAGGGAGCATCGACAATCACCCTCAATTTACTAAGCTCCGCTAGTACTATTCAGTCGATTGCATTTTGCTCGCCGATCTCCATCCTGCGTAGCTTATGGCACTGACCATGCACGAGGTACCAAGGTTGAACTCCAAATATAGGTGACCGGTAAGAAGGTCCTTCTGTTGATGTGGGCCCTCACCCTCATCATGGTGCATCTCCTCATTCATCCTGAAAAAACCAAAACAGCGGTACCAAGGTATACGTGTGATATTGAAACACGCAAGTTTTTTCATTAAATATTATAAATACAATATATTACAATTTAAAAAAATAAAATAAAATAAATTTTGAATTTGAGTTAAATTAAATATTAATAAAATAATTTATTAAATTTATTAATTTTATAAATAAATTAAATTGAAATTTAATAATATATTAAGTTAAGTTATTATATTAGAAAATTAAATCTTAATAAAATAATTTAATAATTAGATTTAATAATAAGTTTTATATATTCAATTTAATAAAATAAATTAATTTTAATTTTAATATAAGATTAAATTCATTTAACAATAGATTAAATTTAATTTTGATAATATACTAAATTAAATTAAAAAAATACATAACTGACGTTTAGGTCACGTACAACCTATACGTGTGGCGTATACACCAATGTAAGTCCCCGATTTCACATCGCTCTTTGAATCAAACATAGATATAGCCGAATGTGTAGTGAAATCAAATCGTGCAAACACACCAACTGATAAACAAACAAGATAAATGATCAAGTATGAATTCACTTAGGCTGGAGGGTGTGGAGGGCGCCACCCCTGCCACCTCACCTCCGATTGAGCCGGAGGGGCGCCACTGTTCATACCGTCATCTTTAGGGGAGGGGGGGGGGGGGGCATCGTGTCATCGCTAGCATGGTAACGAGATGGAATTGGCAGGATCAAGGAAGGTTGGTCAATTGTTACCGTTGGCCAACGTTCAAATTAAAAAAAAAAGTTTTTTTTTAACTCAAATATAAATACAAACCTATCCCAAACTAAAACACACACCAATCACAAAAAAACAACTTAAATTTTACCCAATCATTTTTAAGAATGTCATCCGATTCTTCGAGCTCTTCATCCGACGGTGTTCTTTACGATATGATTATCGCAATTACGCAGGAGACGATTAATTATTTGCGAGAAGAAGCCCAATCCTCTACATCGCGTACCAGACAACCGGCTCTTGAATGAGATCGGTTAGGTGCTCATGAACGTCTAATGCAAGATTATTTTTGTGAAAATCCGTTGTTCGATAATGTTCAGTTTAAGCGTAGGTTTCGTATGAGCCGTCGTCTTTTTATTAAAATTTCTACTGATCTTGCGGGCGAATTCCCTTTTTTTTCACACAAAGAGAAAGTTCTAGTTACAAAGTTGGTTTCTCTAGAATACAAAAGTGTACAGCAGCAATTAGGAAACTAGCATACGACACAACGAGTGATGCGTGAGATGACTATTTAAGGATGTCGTCAAGAATGTGTCATGATTCTCTTGAAAATTTATGTGAATGTAATTTTTATTCTTATTGTTATTATTAATATTTTTTTAATTTACAGATTACTATTTTTATTTTTATTGTTATTATTTGTAAATTTACATTGTTTTTTTTATTTACGTGATTATCTTGAAAATTTCTGTGCGAACAATGACATCGCAGTTTTAATGTCTTCGAATCTTTTCGACGATGTCATAGATGGTGTTGCACCAGATACTTCATTCTATGCAAACGACGTATAGTATATGTATGGGTATTATCTCACAGACGGTATTTATCCCGAGTGGGCGACGTTGGTAAAAACTCTTTCCGTGTCCAGATGACGAAAAAAGATTGTATTTCAAGAAAAAACAAGAGTTAGCAAGAAAATATATCGAGCAGGTTTCGATGTGTTAAAAACCATCAAGGATACTTGAAAAAAGTAAAATGAAAAACGTCATGTATTCGTGCATCATTTTGTATAACATGATATTGAAGGACTCGAGTAGAGCATTTTGTGGAGAAAATTATGATGAAAGTAACCAACCGACGAACCCACTACTAACATACGCTGAAAAAGAAGTTATCCGATTGAAGATACACGATAAGAACACATACCATGACCTTTGAGCTGATCTGACCGAGCACCTATGGTTTTATCGTGAACAAGGAGGAGACGACGAAGACGACGAGTGACTTTGTATTTTTTTATTTTAATTATGACATTGTATATTTAATTTAAATTATGACATTTTATTTTTATTATTTAAATTATGGCACTTTATTTTTATTATTTAAATTATGAGTTATAAATTAATATACCAAAATTAAATAATGTTTAAATTTAAATAAATAAAAAAAATAATTAGGTAATGATGACATGGGCTTTATCCCACACCTTGCAGGTTAAGGAAGAGCGTGATAAAGCCCCCTTGCTGACGTGGATCTGACGTGGCACTAACGTGGGCTTTATCCCACACCCTACGGCCTTATCATCATCACAATTACATGAATTCGCACATACACATATTTACACATTGTTTAAACATGACTGGTTTTATTTAATTAAATATGTATTTGGGTTGGGTTTGAATTTTATTAACTTACTGGGCTTGATGGAATGAATTCAAGTTTTATTAAAAGGGTTAGTGGGCTAACTTGTTTACATAATTGGGCCGGGTTTCAATCCGTGTTCAATTTTTTTTTTATATAAATTCCTAACATTTTTTTCTAATGTGTGTGCATGAAAATTTCCAAGGGGTACGGTCGGGATTTTTCACGGAAAATACCACTAATTTTTTTTCCAATGAGGTGAAATGATACAAATTTCTTAATTGTTGATTAAGGGTTCAAGTTTTGGAAGGAACTATGTTGGTTTTATCCTGCGTGTTCCGGCAAACGGAAAATCTTTCGATTTTGATTCACTTGCTATAGCATACGAAAAAACAATACCCAAAAAATATAGGTGTAACATGTCCAAAACACATTCGATTCGTTAAATTTTCGCTAAATAACAAAAGGGAAAAAGCATTTGAATACCAATTAAAGAAATTTCGCTAAATTTAAGTTAAATAGATAAAAAAAAGAAAAATAATAATAATAATAATAATAATAATAATAATAATAATAATAATAATGCCTCAAAGCTAAATAATAAAAATATAAAACTTTTTATCAAAAAAAGAAAATTTAAATTAATGCATGAAAACAATAAAAAAAACAAGAAGAAAAAAACAAAAACGACGTTTAAGAAAATTAAGTTGTCTGGAAAAAACAAAAACAAAAAACCAAAAACAAAAAACCAAAAACAAAAAAGTAACAAGAATAAAAAGGGAAGATAGAGATATCCAACTATAGCTTTGACCTTCTAATATGCATATATACCTCAAAAACACATCAACCAAGTGGGTTGAAACTTTGTTAGACGAGTCGTAGTCGTTTGGATTTTGGGCATTTTTTTTAATAAAAGAACACCCTCCAACGCCCAAATACCCGTCCCGGGGCGTTTTTCTTCAAAAAATCGAACAACGTTGTTTAAAAAACGCTCATGCCCCGCACACTTTTCGAAATTATACTGTTGATCAACGGTCAAATGTATTAATAATTTATTTTTTTATTCAATTTTTACCATATATAATTCCCACTTCTCCACTTTTCACCCACATTCTCTATTTTTTATAAACTTTTCACCCACATTTTTTATAAACTTTCTCCACTTTTCACTCACAATCATGAATCCCTTCCGACCCCCATTCGGTGTGTCGTCGAGACCCGGTAACCCCAATACATATCGGCCGAACACCACGCAACCGCAACCGAACTTCAACCTACAAGACATGGATCCAAATATATTTGCTAGCCTCGAGCGGTTCGCAACCATTCTTTCAAGTTCCTCAAATCTTTCCAACCATGGGGCGGTTCTCAACCGTCCACTCAAGATACCGATCCGGAGATAGAAACGGTACCAGAGACACAACCCGAGCCCGTTGTCGAGGGATCCAAACGTAGGAAAAGGTCACACAAAAAGAAAGATCCAACTGCTCCTCGTCGAAAAAGAAACTACCAAGCATGGACGAAAGACGAGGGTACGCGTTGGCACATGCGTGGCTAGATATATTGGAGGCCCCCAATGTTGGTAAGCGTTTTAAAAAGTTATTTTTTACATAATTCGGCCCATGTATATTTTTTTTTGTAAAATATAACATTATAATTTTTGTACTTCATCGTAGCAAATTATCAAACATTACCGGTTTTTTTGGCAAAAAATTTGTGAAACGTTCGTTAAAGCAATAGGAAAAGATGAATATCGAGATAAAGATTCTATTTCGAGTAAATGGACCGAAATCAACTTTAAATGTCATCAGTTTCAAGAGGTCTTCCAACGCACTCGGGACAACTGGGGAAGCGGCCAAAACGATGGTAATATTTTAACAAGAGCGTTGGAAGAATACAATGTTACGAAAGCCAGTTTCACGTATTTGAGATGTTGAGAGCTTTTACGAGTAAGTCCCAAATGGTCAAACGTACCGACGACGACGTCTAGCGGTAGACGTTAATCAAAGCGGTCCAAAACATTATCGTCGATTGACCCGGACACACCCACCTCAGAGGAAATAGTTTATTCATGATCCTCTCCCATATAGGGCTCAGTTCAAATCAGAACCACCACGAATTGTGAGAACCGTGAGAACGTTTTCTTCCAGCGCGAGTTGGGCCAAATTTTTTTTGCACAAACGTAGATGAAAATATCATAAACACATCTGTAAGAAAAAAGTAAAAAAAAATTGTCGAGTCGGTAGTTTTGACTGATGCAAGTTTTTTTCCGCGCTAGTGTAAATTTTGTACGAAGATAAATATTTTTTACGCTCATGTAAATGTGGGTATGCGGCATTTTTTTTAATTTTTTTTGCTGAAACAAGTGATTTTTTATGACTTTTGAGAAAAAAAATTCGGAAAAACCTTTTGGATGGCCCAGTTATCACAACTCATGGTGGTTCTTATTTTAACCCATCCCTATATATATATATATATATGGTCAGGATTTAGGGAAAACGCTGAAAAGTGTGAGAACAGTGAGAACGCTTATGGATCGTCCGATCAAAACAATCTATGGACTAGATTTGCGCGATGGCGTTTTTGTAAATAACATCAATTTTATTACGTGGACGCGCTTCATTAAGGCTAAAAAGGTCTTTTACAACTCAAATTCAAAACGCCAAACTAAAATAAGAACACACCATTCAAAACGAATAAAATACCATTAATACAAAACGCCAAAGCTTAATGATAAAACGCTTTGCAGTCTTACAGGTAGAAGAAACAAACAGTAACTAAAAGTCAATTATTAACATTTATTAGAAGAAATTCCCCCCCTAAATTACGCGCCAAAAACATCATTATATAAACGACGTTAACATCGCTTCCATAATCACTTCCATCAATCATCCTAAAAACATCTTTTACCAAAACGCCAAATTTAACCAAAACGCCAAAAATGGCAACCTTCGTTTCATGGAGATACACCTGAGAATCAGAAGATTCGTCATACTTTTTGACAACAGAAGAAGGGTGTTTGTTAAAACAATCAAAATAATTTTGAAAATGGAATAAGATGTACAGAGGGGTATGCTATTGCTTGGCATCCCTTTTGATAACGAATGTGATGAAACACATAAGCTTATGAGAAGATTGTGAGTGCGTAATGTCTATCACCTCCATCAAACGTGAAACGTAGTAGGAAATGGAACAAGACAAGATTCCAGAATGAAGATTATAGGGAGAAGTCCATCCGGACGGATGGAGCATTGCCCATCCGGACGGATGCAGAGCATCATGTGAGGAATGCATCATTTAAGAGTTCCCTATAAATAGTCCATGTTATGTTTCATTTTAGAACTTTTGCCACTTTCTACATTTGGAGAGCATTAGACTCTAGAGAGAGAATGTAGCAAAGAAGGTGATTCAAGGTGAAAATCAAGGTGCTATTATCAAGACGTGATTTGAAGATGTCGAGCATGGACAAAGTGTTTTACAATGCCTTTTACAACGCTTTCATATCCGAAACAACAATTGAAGCAACACCCGGAACAAAATTGGTTTCTAAAATTGGCTTGTGGTATCCTAAGTCTGGTGACTTTTCTCTTTCTGGTTTTGCTGATTCTGATTTTGGTAGCTGCAAGCAAAGTGCGAAGTCCACCACTGCTGGGTGTCAGTTCTTTGGAACTCGACTAGTCACCTGGCAGTGCAAGAAACAAACCTCAGTCACTCTCTCTACGTGTGAGGCTGAATACGTTTCGGCCTCCAGCTGTTGCTCTCAGATCCTCTGGATCCAGCAGCAGATGAGGGACTTTGGTTTGCAGTTCTTGGATACGCCCTTTTATGTGGACAATGAGGCAGCGATAAACATAACTAAAAACCCGATTCACCATTCTAAAACAAAACATATTGAAATTCGACATCATTTCATCCGTGATTGCTACGAGAAGAAATTGATTCGAATTGAACATATTCACACCAAAGATCAGAGGGCTGATTTTTACACCAAACCGTTTAACAGATCAAGATTTAACTATCTTTTAAAATTAAACGGGATGAAAAATTTGTTTTCTGGGAGGGTAATAGAATGTGAAGCCGAGGTGGACGGCGATCTGAAGTGATCCACGTCGTGTTGTCAAGTTTTTGTACAGTTTATTTTCTGCTTTTGATAAAACCAAAAACACAAAAATGATAGTACATCAGCTAGACAGTTTTTCAAGTTTAGTATATTTTTTTGGGATATAAACATAAAATCATAACTTGCTTTTTCGTGGGGAACATCTCTCGGATATATGGGTAACCCCCAAAATCTTGTTTGAAAAGTCCCTCTTTCTGAGATACTAGGTCTTTATGCTTAGTGATATCTGGGGTATTATCTTGGGACTTCTGATTTTGCGGAAGCAATGGCCTAGTCCCCGGATAATACTTTACGCTGCTTGAAATATAAGCCTCCCCTCAGCATAAAAAATGATGAAACATTGAAAAATGCTAATCATGTGCTGTTGTAAAAGAAGATCCCCAAAGGGGACACACCTAAAGTCGAAGCCATTATCTCTCTGATTTTGCGGAAGCATTAGCCTGAGCTCTCATGGCCCTCGCATTTAACCTCTTACATATATCATCTAGGTATACTCATCCGTAAGATTGAATATTGGGATCTGGATACGGGAGTATATTCTGAGGTGGTACACACGTATAAGTTAAGCCTTTAAAACACTAAATTCGTATCCTGAACAGATTGAAATTTGTGTGAAAATTTAAAAGGATCAGTATATCGACAATCACTGTGAATTGTTTAAGCTGAATATGAAATCAAAGCTTAACGGTACTTGTATCTTGTCGGCAGCTGATATGATCCCCTAACACGCTCACAAAAAATATGTGTGTACAGTTTGTTGCTTATAAAAAATCCAAAAAGATTGTCTGTTTGTTTAGCATTTTAAAATCCAAAAAGATTTGATTTGATTTTCATTTTATTTTATTTTATTTTCGACAACAGACGTTGGGGATCTGATGATCAAAGTCTCAAAGTGCTGAACAAGTTTGGATCATGAGGGTTGGGTAAGCAGATAATTGTGAAAATGTGTTGGAAATTGCTTGAAAAAGTTTGAAAGTTCATTAACTTGAACTTAAAATCTGTTTCAGAAAATCAGCAACTTCATAATTTGGTCAGCCAAGGTCATTAACTTGGACTTGGCAGGCTAAACAAGTTGACCAGGGTCATTAACTTGGACTTGGTTAACTGGGTGTGATGGTAAAAAAATCAAAAAGTTAAAAAAAATTTGAAAAAGTTTGAAAATTTGACATTTCACACGAAATAGCCATTTCATTTCAAAGGTGATTTCGCTTGAAAATGTCAAAAGCTCATTTCGTACGAAATGAGCTCGCCTATAAATAGTGGCCGTATTTCTCTTGAACTCATCATTTTCGTCATTTCGCTTCAAACCCACTGTTAAGGCGATTTCATGCGAAAACACCCAATTCATCAATTTTTAGCCGAACTCTTGCCCGTTTGTTGATCGTAATCAAGATTTAAGTTGTTTTACTCAACTTAGATCATGGGAAAGGTAAGATTTGTGATGATTTGACCCAGATCTGTATGTTTTCGTATGGACGGCGGTGAACAGGACATTAACATTAGATCTAGGGTTTGATGATAAACTAAAATGAACATTAATCATATTTGTGTGTTCGGAACATGTTGTGGATGGGTTCTAGGGTATCAATTTGATCTAGATAATATGTTTTCGTATGAAGTGGGTAGATCAGGATCTTCGGACTTAGATCTAGGATATATTTGTGGGTAAAACTGAGAATAAAACATACCCATGTGCTCGGAATTCATCAAAGAACAAACCCAGAAGATCAATTTCATCATCAGTTCAGTTGTTAATAATGATTAAAATCACTGTTCATAAATGTGTTTTTCAAACGAAATGACAGGCTATTTCGTATGAAATAGCACCCTGATGAAAGTGTCAAATTCACACGAAATGGCTATTTCGTTTGAAGTTAATTTCGTTTGAAATCAGGCTATTTCATTTGAAGTTGTTTTCGTTTGAAAGCAGGTCATTCCGTTTGAAATGACATTTCATTTGTATGTGTGATTTCGCATGAATTGTCATTTCGCTTGAAATCATTTCGCATGAATGATATGTTTTTGAAAAATATTCTAAGTGTTAACTTGAATGTATGTTGTTGGTTTTCAGGCGTCGAATGTTCAATTCGATCCATTACACAACATCTGTTGTGTTTATGATGAGAAACTTCCAAAGATGGCTGCATTCAAAAGTATTCTGGAGTTTATGAAAAGATTACCTATTCAGAAGGCCTTAACTAATTAGCATCTTGTTTTTGAGTCACACATTGAGCGTTTCTGGAAGAATGCAACTTATGATGAAGAAAGAAAAATGATAAATTCGATTGTGAGCTTGAATGGCCAAGATAAACCGATCATCACAACTTGTTCGAGAAGTGTTGAACTTTCCGGATGATGAAAATTCTCCGACAAAGTTTCCTGAAAGAATGGTGAAGGGATGTATGCTAAGGATGGGGTATAGTGGACCATTGAACAAAGCAAACTATTTAAAAGCAAATTTATCAAGGCCTTACAAGTTTCTTATACATTCAGTGTTGCATGCTCTTAGTCATCGAAAAGGAGGTTATGATGTGATGCGGGATTATCAAATGTGCATGGTGACTGCACTGGTGTTAAACAAGAAGTATAATTTTTCAAAAATTGTGTTTCACTACATGATAGAGAATATTACTTCAAAAAGCAAAACATGGATCTATCCTAGATTTGTACAGATGATGTTAGACCATGCTTATCCTGGTTTGGAGAAAGATGAAAACAATGATTTGTTGGTGTTGTTCCACATGGATAATGAAACGCTGAAAAACTGAAAAGATATCACAAAAATTATCCGGAGTCATCAAATAAAGCTGATTTCTTTGGATTCATCAAAGACAAAAATTACCAAGATCCAAATCCGGTTGATCATCAAAAGTGGAGGAATGATAAAGAAATGAAAGAAAAGAGTTATGCAGATGAGTTGAAAATGCTTGAAAATTTCAAAGAAACAAGAAATGAATGGTTTCTGAAGGAAGAGAAAAAGAAAAGGAGTAGAAAGACAACTCCGAAAGTACAAGCTGAGGAAGGTTCATCTTCTCAACCTAAATCAAAGCGTCAAAAGAAGGTTGTTGAGACATTACTGGTCGATGAACCAGAGGAAGAAGAACCAGAAGCTGAAGTTGAAGGAGATCATGTTCGTTTATCTCCTGAATCTGATCGTTTGTTGAAAGCTCTTAATGAAAGTTTTAAAGCTGATGAAGCAGCTAAAGCAGCTGGTGAAAATAAAAGTGACAATGAAGATAAAAGTTCATCAAGCTCATCTGAAGAGGAGGTTGATGAAACTGAACGTTATAAGAAAGTAATATCTAATCTAAAGAAAGAGAAATAGAAAAAGAGAAAAAAAAGTGGTAAAAATGATGATGATTTGTACATACCATCTCCGGAACATGTTCAAGATACTCAAACACCACCATCATCTGGTGGTAGGAAGAAGCAATCTGCTAGAAAGCGTGTTGTATCTCCTGCTGTTGCAAAAAGATTGAAGATCTTGTTAAAGAAGAAACCTATTCAGGAAACAAGTAAACAACCATCACCACCACCTGAACCATCATCACCTAAATCACCACATCAATCACCTCCAAGACAACCTACACCACCATTTCATTCATCACCACCAAGACAACCCACACCACCACATCTGTCACCACTACATCTATCACCACCACATCAATCACCACCACATCAATCACCAATTCTAGAACAACCTGTTATCACATCACAAAATATTCTACAAACACCTCCATCAACACAATCACCGATACAAACAACTCCTGGTTCTTTTGGATACAGAAATTTTCCACGTGTTCCAGAGAATATTGGTCTTGATGATATTGGGGATTCTGGTGTTGCTAATGATGAGCAAGTGAAGAAGTTGGAAAAGAAAATGGAAGAAGTGTTAGTTGAGAACAAAAAGTTGATAAATCGTGAAAAGAAACTTGAAAAGCGTGTCAAGTCAGTTGAAGCTGAAAACTCGTCTTTGTTGAAGAAAGTTGAAGCAGATCAGAATGACATTGATATTCTTAAAGTACGTATTGCTGAGTTAGAAGAGGAAAAGGCTCGGAGGGATGAGCAAAATAAGTATTTCAAGTTAAAGAACAAAGAATTAGAGGCTGCCAATGCAAAGAAAGAACATAAGATATATATGATGAACATAGTGTTAGAGAATTTGCTTGGGCAGTCTGTTGAATAGAGGTTTGAAGAGATTAAGGTTGAAGAGGTGAGAGCTCGTCGTCAAGCTGCGATTGATGTTGAGATGAAGAATAAGGGAAAAAGTGTTGAAGGGGTTTCTGAAGTTATTGAGAGGGCAATAGTTTCATCAGTTGTACTTGAATCACCTATTCAAAATCCTCGTCCTATATCTGCAATTTCTGGTATATTTGAGGAAGATGTGTTAATTGATGATGTTAATGATGATAAGGAAGATGATGAAGATGATGAAGTTGAAAAAGATGATGCAGATGATGTATTTTCTGCTAGTAGTCATGATGACGATGATGGAAATGATGATGATGATCATGGTACTTCTGATATTAAAGTTACTGAAATGTTGAATGAAGAGAATGTTGATGATTATCTTCATGATGATGCAAATGAGGAGCCAGAGAATACTGATGGAGAGGGGGAGAATGTTGATGATACAAATGTTGATGAAAGTGAAAGATTGATTTTGCGTCTAGAGCCTGATGTAGAAGAAGGAGAGATCAGGCATACGTATACCCTGGATGATATTATCAAGATGTCACACATTGATGAAAGCACTTTCAAGTTTGATTTCGAAGAAGAGCTGAATTAGTTCGGCATCAACCAACAGCCTGATTATCAATATAAGTATGTTGAAGAGGCTGATAACTATGATCGAGTTGAGGTTGAAGATTGCAGTGATGAAGAAAGTGGGAATGTTGATACTTCTGATTTTCCAACGCTTGTTGAATTTTTCAGTCAGGAAAACATTGATGAATTGAGAAGAAAATTGAAGAATGTTTGAAAGATAAAAACTTTGATGGTACACTGAAAGATGAATAGCGGGAAGAGAAGAAAAAATGGTTTAGAAAGAGTACTGAACGTAAGTTTAAAAGACCGCTGAAGTTCTACAAGAGAGATAGAGTTGTGTCACTGGGTGACATTATCAGTTGGGGCTTTCTACCACAGGTTAATGCGTATGCTATTCGTAGAGAGTATGGTGTTCAGTATTTTGCTTATATTCAGGATATCATGACCTTGCCCTGGTGGGATGTTGAAGAACTTGCAAAAGTCATAACTTTGGATTATCCTATCAGAAAGCATGATGTGCCTGTTTAGGGTTTAATCAAGTTTGAAGCTTACAAAGAATTCAAACACTGGAAGCCTCATTATCCAAAGAAAGTGAGGAAGATAAATACAATGACTGGAAATGAAGAAACCATTCTGCAGATAAAGAAACCCAGGGTGATCAAGAATATTCCACTGCCAAAGATGGAACAAGATTTCCATAAAGGGTTTGTGTGTTGGGTGTACAGTTACTTGTCGACTGAAGCGGTAATCACATACAAGGTGGAAAATGAAGTTAGATATATCCACTTGTATGATCTGATGTGGATTATCAACTGCTCAGCAAAAGACATTGAATGTTTGTTTGTAAACAAGATCTGCTACAAAGCTGAAGACAAAGAGCAGGCGATGCAGTTTCAGAAGGTTGTAGCTATTTGTTTCCAGAAAGGAATTAATGCTGAAAGTAAATGGTCGACAAAGTGGAGAGAGATTGAGAAATAGGAAGCGTTGAAAGTTGAGAAAGAAAAGAAGAAACTTGAAGAGAAAAGAGGTAAATGGATGAGGATACAAGCTGAAGAAAAGATGAAAGCTGCAAGAGAAAACGAGAAGTTAAAGAGTGCATTGAGAAGAAAGCCGAAACAGAGGGAAGAAAGATTCAAGTCCCTGTGAAGCTAGTGCTGAAGACAACCTGACTGAAGACTCCGGCAATATCCAAGGGGGAGTTTGTTGGTGCATAATGTCTATAGCCTACGTCTACAGTCTAGGTCATGTCGGTAGCTTGTATTAGGGTTAATAGTGTCAAATACGTAATTTTATGTGCTTTGAAAGTCATTTCGCACGAAATAGCATTTGGCTATTTCGTACGAAATCAAAGTTTGTTATTTCGTACGAAATCAAAGTTTGTTATTTCGTACGAAATGGCATGTTGCCATTTCATGCGAAATCATCTGCCTATAAATAGGAGATGTTGGTTTTTCATTTGGTACGAAATAGGTGAACGTGTAACGAAGTGCTGCCCAATTTTCACCGTGTAATCAAGTTGAATATCAATGAAAAACGTGTTTTAAGTATAATTCTCTATTTCTACACCTTTCTATCACTCATTCTCAGTTGTTTGACTGTTTCCGCCTTTTAAACAACTTAGTTTTGACTCTGAATGACTCATATTGGTCGCAAAACGATCCTACATGAATCATGATAATGTTTACGGAAACCACCGAAACTAATGAATATCGAAGATTATCACCGGTGGAGTATGATGTGCTGTCGTGGTACACGCAAATTTAATCCAAATAACAACTAATAGATAGTGGTAAATGGGTATCGAACTCAGGGAGTATGTGGAAAATGTGTTAAATCTATAGCTTTGCAAATTAACTACAATTAACCTAATGTGCAGAAATTAAATATCAAGAGTTTGGATTGTTTTGGTTTTAAGAACTAATAGTAACTAATTAAATTTCAAATCAAAGATTGTTTTTTTTGTAAGCAGATTAGGAACAAGCGACCATCCTAGATTTCAAGTTTTAATCCACACTAATGTTTATGCTTAACTAGAAAGAACCACATAGACATGGCTCGTGTTTGATTATCTGTTTGTGATGAAAGAGAACTAAGTACTCGGATTAGAAATGCGGGGTTGTTACTCGATGATCAATTGACAATTATCCAACCCTAATCCCTCCCATGATATCTCGATTGCCAACGGCACCAAGAACGTATGGTTTAGATTAACATCAAACAATAATCAACAATTTACAAACAAATATCCAAACACCATAATAACTCAAACAAACATTCAAAGTTATTATTCTAGAAATTCAAGCACAAACACAGTGTTTCAAAAGCAAACCTTACATCTAGGATGATCACCAAAAGTTTAGCCACGCATGACTTGGTACATCATCATCACACAACGATTAATGTTCATACGAATCGAAAACACAAACCAATTCTTTAGAAATGTTTGGAACCAAGAGAAACCAGCCAAAATCGCCCCCAATATGCCAAGAAAACGTCCAATCATGAGATAATGTGAAAAGGCACCACAAAAACTGTTTTAATGAGGCAGTTACAAGTTTTCCGTCATCTCCACCGTAACTTATGGTACCCACCGTAAGTTACGATGGACATCAAGTTGTTACGGTGGAGATAGACTGTGGTACGGTGGATTTGGGCAATTTCAGGGTCTACCGTAATTTACGGTACCCACCGTAAATTACGGTGGAGCCCTGAACTTTTTGTTTCTTTCCTTCCACGCATGCCCCGTTCCACTCCGTTCCATCCTAAGCAGCGTTTTATCCACTTTTAGCTCCCAAAACATACCTGAAACATAAACAACTGCAGTCATCTAATTCTAGATAATTACGCGATTAAGTGAAAGATAATTTCGTCTTTTAACATCATTAAGGGTTGTCTTATGGACCACCCGTCAGAGTACAAGATTCAAAAATTTGGTGAAAGCGTATGCATATGATAGTTGGATCATGTTAACGTTTGGATATGAAAAACCACGAAACGATCAAAATGTATTACTCACAATCAAACAATTTTCAGAAACTGATAAAAAAGATCACTCTAACGAACTAAAAATGGTAACTTTGTTACAACAATCTGTCAGAGAGGATATTATGTTTTTACTCCAACATGGTGAAACCTCCAAGTCGATGTGGGAAGCTCTAAAGCTGAAAGCTGAAGGCGGCAAAGACATCAAGAAAAACAAAATATCTTTACTGAAAAAGGAGTATGATCTCTTCGGTTGCATGAAAGGAGAAACTGTTCAACAAATGATTGAAAGATTTTGTCATCTGAAGACCGAGTTAGAGAGGTTTGGAATCTACAAAGACAGAGAAGAGATTGTTGACAAACTTGTCGAGGCGTTACCGCAAGTTAACGACTGGAAAACATTTGTGATTGTTCTAAAGAATGATGCTAAGTTTGATGAGATGACGTTGGAAGCTTTGATCGAGAAACTGGAAGGACATGATCTAGAGTTACAAAAACAAAACAAAATGTCTAGTTCCAGTTACCAGTGGAATGTTGATCTGTACTACCGACGAAGTATGCTACTGAACAACCAGTCACTAAAGGTTGGTACAACCTTCAGTACTGACAATGCTGGTGATTCATCAAAGAATAAATCTCCAAGTTATGATTCAGGATATCATTCATCGTCTGCATCATCTAAATCTTATTCAACTTAGAACTGGAAAGATTCTCCGAATTTAAACACTGATTTCGCTTAACAGCACATGAGTTTCTTAGCATCTGTTCTGGAATTATATGAAAGTTTAATTGTTGGAAAGATCGGAAATCCAAACATGACAAAGGAGGATTACGATCAAGCAGACCCAAAGGAGATGGAGCTCATGGACATTCGCTGGTGTATGGCAAGCGTATTCAGGAGAGTTCAACGGTTCATGGAGATTACAGGGAGAAAGTATTTGGAAGGTCCCGATATGAAGCTTGGATTCGACAAAGCTAAAGTCACTTATTTCAACTGCAAACAAAAGGGGCACTTCAAAAGAGAGTGTACTATCGCCAAGCTGACGATAGCGTGAATCCTTTCCATGAAGACTACTAACAAAAGGCCATCTATCATCGTAATAACGAGCAACCGTCAAGAAAGAAGATTAAAGAAGTATCTTCTAAAGAAAAGAAACAAGCTATTGTGATGCTTCGTGCTATAATTAATTTTGTGAAAATCCGTACTATGTGAGATACGTACAAACTCTGTGAATCTTATGCTACGTGATTTTTCGTGCTATGTGACCTTGTGTGCTATGTGGCTTACATGTTCGTTTTGTAGACTTTCGTGAAACTGCTTGTATCTACGTATGGTAATGGAGTCTATGTATACATATAGAGCGTATCGTTTGACCATTGCCTAATTTCGAGGACGAAATTCCAGTAACATGGGGAGAATGTGACGACCCGTACTCTCGTTGTCGAGAGAAGCGTATTTTAGTAAAAACGTCCGTTTATTATTATTATTATTGTTATTATTATTATTATTATTATTATTACAATTATTATTATTATTATTTGCGAAATAATATCCGCGACGAGAGATTTAAATTATTTACGCGATTAGATAATATAACCGGATAAGTCTGGTTGAGCGAGATGCGTAGTCTTTTAAATGGATTCACGCACTTGGGCTAGGCCCAAACCCACTCCCTAAACCTAAACCTATACTATTTAAACATCCTAAACCTCTCCCCTCTCATTTTCTTTAAAAAAAAACCCTAATCACATTTTTGAGAAATCAGCCGCACAACCCATATTCCTTTCCCTCTCTCTCTCGACTGCAATTCCCGTCGACCGGAGCCATGACTTCCGGTGACTGGTTTTCTGTCCGATCAACACCATAACCCCCACAACCCATCCCCCATGTTCATCTTCTCGTATACCCATACACACTCACTGCCCAAACACCACCACCTTCCTTCTCCTACCCTCTCGCACCACCCACACCCCCTCTAACCTCTCTCTTCTGTAAATATGGCCGACCACCACCGCGTACAGCGGCGGTGCTGGGTACCGGCATTAACAACATCAGCAGCGTCATCATAGGAAGTTTGAGGGTTCGGGTTTGAAGTTCCAACGATGGCAGTGGCTCGAGGTGAAAGTGGTCCAAGTTTTGGCATTCATTGGATTGAGGCTGGTGGCCGACGGCGGCTGTAGCCATCGAAAATGATGGCAGCCATGGCAGCAGGGCACTCCCTTCCCCCTTTTTGTCTTAAAGTTTATATAGGTCAGTGATGTGTTCGTTTAGTTGAAATTTTGGTTAATGTGTGATTTTAGCATGATGAGTGCAAGTATTTGTGTATTTTTTACATTTTGAATTTTGAGCATATGTAGTAGTTAACCGTTTGGCCAGAATGTTTAAATTACCTGCTTTGTGATTCTTGTTTAAGATGTAGAGAATGGTTAAACTATCTTGGCCGATTGTCTGTTTTGGATTCTTTGTGGTCCTTAATTTGTATGTGTAAATGTTTAGTGGCGTGTTGCTAAGTTTAGAATTTGGGGATTTCATGTGTGACTGTGGAGATGTGTCATGATATGTTCGCTGTGTTCTTTATTTATTTCATACCAAATGATTTGGCTATTAAAATTGTTAAATGATTGAAAGTGGTTTTAAAAGTAATTTGTGTTGATTGATGTTTATGATAATGGGGTTCTAATAATGTTTTCAATAAAAATCCGATACTATTACAATGATGTATTCATGAAATTGATAAAATACTGATAGGGCCATAATGTCTACGATGAGTATGTTAGTTGAATGTGAAAACCATAAATGAAGAACTGTTTGATGATGTGATGAAAATATTTGAAATTTGCTGCTGATCTGATTTGGTGATTGTACGGTATAATAAAACATGTTACAGAAATGTGATTGGTTTGTACAAGTTGGATAAGGTTCTAGAAGGATTCACGCAGTGGTTGCGAGTCGAGAACGTGTGGTTTCGACTCGAGATCACTCAGTGACCACTCGAAACCAAAAGAACAACAGGGGACTCGAGATCGGGTAGGTTGCGACTCGAGACCTCAAGGTTGCGACTCAGAAATGCACAACCCGAGATCATCTGGTTGCGACTCGGAATCTCATGGTTGGGACTCGAGATCTCTTGGTCTCGAGTCGAGACCTCCCGGTGTCGACTAGACTACTTTGCTTAATTATTGGGCCGCACAAACTGATGTAATGGACTGTGTGCTAAGGTTGTTGTTTAACTGTTCATATGCTAGGATTGGCCCAATACCGTGTATGTCATGCATGTTATGTGTTAGATAAGTGTAGGATTATACGTGACACTACTTGCATACGAACCTAATAAATATTAATAACCATAATAGGGCATGGTTGACCAACGTAACACAAGTAAATTGTTTGCCGAGCAAAGAAAAGGTGAGTTCACAACTTTTTACTTAAAGCATGCGTTCCCGGTGGTGGGGAAACAGGACGAAAACACTTTCCCTGGTTTGGGATTGCTTACTATCTCCTTGTGTGGGATACGGCTACCACTTTCCCCTTGTGTGGGACATTTTTATTAATTACTATTTATATTGGATGCAATGAGTGTACTAAACGAAACTCTATCACGGAAGCCCCCACTTACATATACCGATTAGTCGCCGGTGCCTGGCGAACGGGTTATTAGTTGATAGCGCTATTTAGGCCTCACCAGCCTCACACCGTGCCTGGATAGGATCGGTCGTGAACTAAGAGACTCTGGCAACATTCAATGAGGATAGACATTGACAAACGCGGCACATTAAGGAAACGTACGGTCGCAAGGATTCGGTATAACGCAGTTTAGTAGCTTACATATGGGATAGCTCCCCCTCGCTAGATATAGATGAGTAATTAATCAACAAAAACGTTTTTTGGAAAATAAAACTAGAAAACGGTAAACTCGTGAACTCACCAACTTTATGTTGACACTTTATTGCAAGCTTTGCAGGTTGCTCGGTGCAACTTTGGATGGACATTGCAATCGGTTGGAGTGCGTGGCTTGTAAGTTTCATGTTAACAAACTTGTGGTTTTAAATTACAATGTTATTTCTTTCTCTTTCCGCTGCAAACTTAAACGATGTTTTGAAAAATTTAAATTAGGTCACTAATTATACAATTATTTGTAATAATAACTCATCGGTTCAAAATAATTGGTGGCTGGATCCTGGTCAGTCACACACCTCGCGGTAGTACTTCGCGTGTGGATTTTGAGGGTGTGGCAGCTATGTTGACGATTCATGATGATAGCCCCGGACCCAGGACGTTTCATGAGGACGAAGGTTTTAACTGAGATAAATACATTAAAGATGAGAAAGCAGGGAAAAAGGCTTTAGTAGCTGAATTTAAAGAGAGCCGAGAAGAATGTCATGTGCGAATGTATTTGAGTGATGTGAATAAAGCTTTCATAAAAGCACGGTGGGCAAACCGATGGAGTGTAGAGAAAGAATGTTTTGTTGATCCGAAAGGAAACCCAACAGTTGATTCTGACAAGGTAGATTTTGAAGCACTTGTTGCTGCTATTCCAACTGTAGGGGTTTGGTGTAAATGTCTCGAAGAGATTCCGAGATACAGAGAAAAGGTTGAGGAAGGCACAAGGAAGGTGATATATGCCAATCTGGAGAAAAATAAGAAAACGGTAGAGGAAATAGTTGATGAAAGTCAGAAGATGGTGGAAGAGGTAAAGAAAGCTGAGGTGAAGGCAGAGGAAGCTGTTGCTGAGAAACTGCAGGTGCTTGAGGAAGATCAGATTCAAGAGATGAAGGAAGCCATGGTGCCAAAAGCTAAGGTAACATCAAACTGATTCTTATGTTTCATTAAATAAATCTAAACATAAAACTGTTGAACAATGCAAGAAATGCATGGAAACGTGCAAGGCTTATACTGAAAAGGATAACAAACTAAGATCCAGAGATATTGAATTCACTAAAATAGAAAAGATTTTCAAAGAAAATTTTAATGAAATGTTTGAAAATGAAAAGATTTTTAAAGAAAGAGAAAAAGAGCTGACACAGAATGTGAAAATCTTGAAAAATAAAACAAAATTTTGAAAGAAAAGTGTTCAGCTGATTGCAACAAATGTTTTCAAAAAGATAAAACTATTCAAGAGTTGCAAAAAGAATATGATGTAATAAAATTGTCATATCACACGGTAAAGAAGCTTATGAAACTTTGAAAAGTAGAGTCAAAAGTCAGGATGATAGATTGTCTACATGCCAAAAGACAGCTAAATTTCTTGAAGCAAGATATGAAGGAAACCAAATGGTTTTAAATAACTATATTGTTGAAGTTGCTAAACTTAAACAAGAACTGGCTAAAAAAGAAAAATTGGTTAACAAACTTCAAAGTTATCATGCTTCTTCATACATTTTGGAGCGTATTTTCAACATTACACCCGATGGAAAAGAGTCAGAAAAGAACAAAAAGGGAATTGGGTTAGAATACCATCAAGTTCCACCACCGTTGGAGAATAATTATACATTCTATGATGTGCGAGAAGGTGGAAAAAGCAATAAACATGGTTGACCAATTACCTGACAACATCGACGTGACTTACTCCAAATCTGATGATCTTGATTATTCAGAGGTGGTAGGTAAGGTTGTTAAAACTGTTCTCATAGAGGAGTCTACCAACACAGATAAATCTGAATCACATAATGAAAATGAGGGAAGTTTTCATGAAAGTTATTTGAAAAATTCAAAATCTGAAAAAGTTGTGAATGATGATTCAACAGGATTGGTTTATACCATGATTGGATCGGACAAACTATTCTTGGATGATGAATTTCCAATTCAAAATGTGATTTCAGATAAAATCAACAAAGTTTTCAAACTGGTAGAAATTGAAAAGTCTGAAATTTCAAAATTTGCTGGAAAGAGCAAGAAAACTTTTTATAACAAAACTGGTTACAAAAAGAAAAACATGAAGGCTGGGCTGGGTTATAAAAAGAAACATAATCAAAATAAATGATTCGAAAGGACAAATTATCAGAAACAGAAGAACTTTGTTCACGGAACAAGTTCTGAGGAAGAGAAAGAACTCCAATTTAGGCGACAATCTAATGGAGAGTTCTATGCTCAAAAGAAAAAACAACAACAGGTTAAAGATGTTTCCAAAAGAACATGTTTTATGTGTGGTAAAGGTGGACATCTTGGTCGCAAGGGTCCAAATCCGAAACCTGTTGATGTTGGAAAGGAAAAGAAAGTTGAGGCACAGAAGTCAAACAAGTTTGGATAAAAAAAAATTGGAAACCAAAACCGACGACACCCAAAGTTGTGCCACAACAGATTTGGAAACAAAAAGTAAATGTTTCAGAAACAAAACAAATCTGGAAACCTAAAAATGATTTGTCAAAACTAAACATTCTAAGTGATTTAAGATTTTATTGAAGGAATGTTTTAAAAGGACAAACTTGGGTGGTCAACAAACAAACTTCTGTGAGTGATAATCAAAATGAAGATGTTTTTGAGAAGAATGAACGAAACTATCCAGTTCTACCTGGTAAGATTTATGTTCAGCTACCTGAGTCTAAACAGGATTGGGTTGCATTGTTCAAATGATCGAATTATTTGAATTTACAGGTGCTCCAGAAGATGGATGATTGTCAGAATGGACAGAGGAGCAGCCTGACACAAGAAGAGGTTGCAGATCCCTGCAACTGAAAACAGGGAGCTTGTTTGTTTCTGTACATAAATAAACCTTAAATCAAAAACCCTAAAAATAAAAAAAATTAAAAACCAAAAATATGTTTTTATTTTGTCAAAAATTGAAAAATGAAAAAAAAAATGATGATTGTGGTTTTAATTTGCCAAAAAATAAAAAAATTAAAAAGATGTTTTGATTGAATATGTCGAAACCCTCACGGCTGAACAAACATGATTATTTCACAATTGAAAATGGTTTTAACATTGTTAAAAATCAATGTGTTGTAAATCACGGGGGTACTTTCTGCAAAACAAAGCATGTGAAACAGAAATGGATGGCAAGACAAAGCTGTCTACATCGGTTTATCAAATTTTCTTTAAATGTTTTGAATTTTAGGGGGAGTAAAAATTTTGAAAATACAAAAACATTTGAAAATTTGAAAAAGCCAAAGACAATACAAAATTCAAAATGAGTTTTTGTGTAAAAAGAGAAAATGATAGTACATCAGTAGACAATCACAGTACGCTAAAGAAATGGAAAGTCGAATGTGATAAACGGTTTCACTGATGATATGCCAGTAGCTTTTTACACGCTTAGTAGATTGATTTCGAGATATAAACCTAAATATCAATAACTCTCTTATCTCGTGGGGAACATCTCTCGGATATATGGGTAACCACCAAAATCTTGTTTGAGAGATTGCCTGATTCTGAGATACTAGGTTTTTATACTGTTTGATATCTGGGGTATTATACATGGTCTTCTGGTTTTACCTCAGTAATGGCCTAGACCTCATATAATACTTTGCGTGCTTAATGCTTACCTTCTGCATAAAAATTGAGAAAATATCGTAAGATATAAATCAAGTGCAGTTGTAAAGAAGATCCCTAAGTGGGACACACCTAAAGTCAAGCCTTCATCTCCTTGACTGAACGGTAGTTCATACCTGAGCTCTCAAGGTCTCGCACTAACCCAGAGTACAGATATCAATATAGTATATTCACCTATAAGACTGAATCTAGGGAATCTTGATACGGGAGTATATTCTGAGGTGGGACACGTGAATAAGTTAAGTACTTAAAACATTAAACTCATATCTCGAATCAGTTGAAGTTTGTGTGAGAGTTTAAGTGGATCAATATACTGACAATCTAAGTGAATCGTTTAGAACTTATAGTATTTAAAGCTCAACGGTACTAGTGATTTGTCATAAACTGATATGATCCTCTAACACGAATTCAAATAAAAATATTGTCTGTAAATATTTCTATACTGCCTTATATTTCAGAAAAATACAAAAAGATTTTGTTTCTACTTTATTTTCGACAACTTATGTCTGAGAGTTGAGTTTCAAAATCTAAGTATGCTGAACATGTTTCTGAAAAATAAACAAGTTCATTAATTTGAAACTTGAAGTTTTAAATGAAAATAAAAAACAGTTTGTGATATCTCCAAGGTCATTAATTTGGACTTGAATGATTATGTTGATAAAAGTTTTGGATGCTTAAACTGTCAAATTTTATAAAGTCATTCGATAGGGGGAGTAGAGTCGGGTAATCCTGGATGAATACATATTGTTACATTTGTGCATTAGAGCCAGGTTCTCGATCCTAGGATATATTGAGCTTTAAATGACATATTTTGATGCTTAGAGTCAGATTTCCAATTCTGATTTATTCAAAAAGCTTTCATTGTCACATATTTGAAATGCTCCAGCTTATGTTTAGAGCTAGGTTTTCAAACTTAGAATTGTCAAATATCTTACAAAAAGCACAGAAGCTTAACGAAAGGGGGAGCCTGAAGAAAGAGTCAAACGAAAGGGGGAGCTGATTCAGAACGCAGAATCAAGAGAAGCTTGAAGAGGGAGTCTGTGGTTGCTGATATTGTCAAAAGCTTTGTGAAGACTCAGAAAGAGAGAAAAGACAGAAAGCTACGAGATTGACTGCAGTAATATCCAAGGGGGAGTCTGTGAGTGCATAATGTCTATCACCTCCGTTAAACATGAAATGTAGCAGGAAATGGAACAAGACAGGATTTCAGAATGAAGATTATAGGGAGATGTCCATCCGGACGGATGGAGAGCATCATGAGAGGAGTGCATCATTTTAGCGTTCGCTATAAATAATCCATGTTATGTTTCATTTTAGAACTTTTGCCACTTTCTACATTTGGGGAGCTTTGGAATCTAGAGAGAGAAAGTAGCAAAGAAGGTGATTCAAGGTGTAAACATTGTCATACGATTAATTGAATCATCATTATAATTAGTTCTTGTGTTCGGTCCACACACATGCATGGATTCCGCACGTCGTACGTGTTATTCGCAATCGCCCGGGAGTCAAATTCGATCCCAAAACGCGTTCACAAAGATTAACCAGGAAATTTGGGCCAAGCAAAGCAAATGAAAAAATGGACCCGGTCATCACATCATGGCATTTTGATGAAGAAACAGGCATGGTGACCGTTATATGTAACAACGAAGCGTATGAAGACTACATGCTTGAAGACATCATGACCAAGCAGGGGGTTGGGTTCATGGAAGAGTTACACATGCCACATGTTTGAACACATACATGGACATAAAAACGGCGTTGATGCAGGGCATATTAAAATGGAGGCTTCAAAATCTTCAAGAACAAGAAGTCAATGAAAGTGAAAGTGATGACCTGGATGAGAGACTAGAAGAAGACTCCGAAGAAGAAGACGAAGGAAGTGATGAATACTTCTCAGACAAAGTCCCTTCTGACGAGGAGTTTTAATTTTTTTTGTTTTCTTTTGTGTAATTTTTTTTCAAATAATAAAATACTATATTTCTCTCATTAGTTAAAAAACGCCAAAAAATACCACAAAAGCCATGGAATACAAACACCAAATAATGAAAACTATTTTTCCTGTGTAGTTTTTTCTATGTTAGTGTATTTTATCATCTTGGACTACAAAACGCCATTGAATATAAAAACGCCAAACTTGGAAGATGGGACGTCTTACAATATTAACAGAGAAAGCTGATCAAAACAGTAAATACAAACACTAACTGAAAAGGACGGTAACTTTATTACTAGCATTTATTATAATAAAATCCCGCCTAAACTACGCGCCAAAAACATCCTATAAAGAGAAACGTCTCAGCACAATCTATTGATCACACCAAAAAACAAACGCCATGTTTCCTAAAAACCACCCACTCACTTTAAAATGCCAACAAGAATAGTTGAAAAAAACCACAGATGGCAAACTTCGTTTCTTGGATATTCAGTATTGTTATGCATGAAGTTTCACTGAATGGATTCTTACCTGGGTGGGTATCTCTATAAGCTTTTGCTGAAGGAGATGGACAAATATTCAAGAAAAAGAGACTGATGATAGTAATATGTCATTTTGTGTGCTTTGTTCTTGATAAATATATGCATGGCATGAAAGGATCGATACCAGTGTAAATGCTATTTTGGACTCCATGATCATAATAGCATCTACACAGGCGTTAATCTTCAACCACATGTCACCAAACAAAAATAGATCACACCAAAATATAGGAGGCCACTTATCCGCTTCATCTAAAGGACGGGCGTTATGTAGGAAAATCGGCATCTAGCTAAGGTATTCATAGGTTCAAGTCACAAAAACTTCAAGAAGAAGAGGCTGATGACAGAGAAGATTTGGATGAGGAATTGGATTAGCATTTTTAATTTTGTTTTTGTTTTTTGGGGATCATTTTATGTTGTTTCTTATCTAATTCTCCACTGATAAAATACATTATATTTGTAAAAAAATGTTTATAAAACGCCAAAAACTACAAACACCAAATGCCTAATAGTATGAAAACTGTAAGAACAGATACTCGCCAAGCACGTTGTTGCTATAAAAAACGCCAAAAAATGCCAAAACTTATAATAAAATTACTTTAACCAATTATTATTAAAAAATCCAAACATTAACTAAACGCCATTCAAACAATGTATAAAACAACGTGCCATCTTTATCTAAACGCCATTAAAAACAGAGCGCCAAACCCTGAAAAAATGGGAAGTGTTACAACCTTAACAGATGAAGTTGAACAAAACAGTAACTGCAAACAGTAACTGAAATGACGGAAAACTTTATTACTAACATTTATTATATATTAAAATCCACGCCATCATAATTAAATTTATTTATCTTTTCAAAACTCCATAATTACCTGTCACATTATAGGCCTGCATCCTACATGGCACGACAATTGATACACAAAATACACATAAAAAATTACTAATGTTTTTTACCGCCAAAAACATATATATACCTGGCGCCAAAAAAAGCTCATTATATAAGTACAATAGCTAGACAAAGCTTGACACTCCCCACGTTCACTAAACAGGCCACACATTGTCTAAAACGCCATACAACTTAAAAAAAATGGCTCAGGTTATTGTAGGTTATTGTATGGAGGTTTGAGAGGTAAGAGAGACGTTTCATCCTAAAGTTCTCTGATAGGATTAAAAGCCACGCCATCGTAATTGAATTTATTTATCTTTTCAAAACACCATAATTACCTGTCACATTATAGGCCTGCATCCTACATGGTACGACAATTGATACACAAAATACACATAAAAAATTACCAACGTTTTTTACCGCCAATGACATATATCTACCTGGCGCCAAAAAAAGCTCATTATTACAACAGTTAAACAAAGCTTGACACTCCACACGTTCACTAAACACGCCACACATTGTCTAAAACGCCTTACAACTTCAAAAAAATGGCTCAGGTTTTTGCATGGAGGTTTGAGAGGTCAGAGAGACGTTTCGTCCTAAAGTTCTCTAATAGGAGAAGGGTGAAAGTCAAGAAAATCAAGGCCATACTTACTATGGATGAAGCTATTTAGAGGGATATTCTAGCCCTTGGGATTCCAGTGGCCTTCGATTGTGAAAGGACTCAAACCGTAATAAGATGATTAAAGAGAAAATTTCCAGCAGATGATGATGATGATGATGTTGACGATACTGACCTACCAAAAGTTACCAGTTGGAGTTTGGATGAACAATCAAGAACGGTGAAAGTGAGCTATCAACACGGGGTGGATTATTCATTGACAATGGATGAAGTGCTGAACACAGATAGACTACATCTTCATGAACAACTCTTGATTTAGCACCTTCGAATGATGCAAGATCCAGCGTTGTGATGATACTTAAGTATAGGATGCAAGAAAGAGGAGACGAGATTATGGCGTGATACGCCAATGCACAAGATGATGATGATGATGATGAGTCTGATGAGAGTGATGAACAAAGCGATGGTTACATCTCTGATGTAATTCCATCCACAGAAGACTATTAGTTTTTGTTTAATTTCGTCTTAGTTGTACTCTTTTAAATTACTAATGAATTTAAAAATGCCATGAACGCCAAGAAATTTACCTTTATAACATATATGAACTGTTGAAATATACAAAAATGCCTAATGAATTTGGGAATACCATGGACGAAAAGAAGTTATAACTACTAATTGATTTTAACGAAGTTGGAGACTCCATAAACGCCAAAATATTTACCATGCACGTGATCTAAAAAAAAAATAAAACGCTAGGTAGTTATTGAACCTAACTAAACGCCAAAAAAATCTTACACGCTAAAAAAATGAAGCGGTGTTGTGAGTCGCATTTGAAAAAAAGAATACAAAAGGACAAAAAAGCCCCTCCACCCTTCATTATATCGCGTTCCACGTATTGGCCCACGATCCGTTCTCACCGTTCTCACACTTTAGGGCGTTTTCTCCTGATCCCGTACCTATATATATATATATAGCGTAGGATTCATTTGAGAACCACTCTTATTGCGAGAACCACGAGAACAAATGTGAACATAACAAAATAAACCCACCCACCACCACTACCAAAAAACCTAAACACCCCCACCCTCACTCCACCACAACCCAAAAACCTAAACACCCCCCACCCACCCCCACCCCCACCCCCGTTAAAAAAAACTGTACCTTACCAAAAAACCAAAAAAAAACCCTAACCCCCCTCCCCACCACCCACTAAAAACCTAACCCCCTACCCCCACCCCCCCAAAACCTAAACCCCCCACCCACCCCATGTTGGTGCATCTAGTGTCTGTTAACTTCGTCTTAATCGAGTCTTATGTCTAGATAGGATAATCGAGCACACAACAGGGTTGAAATTAGGTTTTGTATGTTAAAGTGGGTGATTCTGCTTGAAAATGACACAGATCAGTTCAAGCGAAATCAACATGTTGATTCCGCTTGAAATGGAATGTGTCAAAATCAAGCGAAATCAGAACACTATATATATGTGTGTGCTGGTGTCATTTGGAGCGGAATCAGATCATATGTTCTGAGCCGAGGTGCTGTCCGTTTGTCATTTGAACTTGTAAAAGCCCAGGAAATCAGTAATAGATAAAGATTAGAAAGGAACAAGCTGTGTTGACATCTTTTACATTGATTCTGCCTTTATATTTGATGATGAACTACTCAGATTGACTATTTAGGGTCACACGACGATCCAACAAGTGGTATCAGAGCTCAGGACGAGGAGTTCATACCAATTCAGCTTGATTTGATCAGATTCTCACACTTCTACTCCTTCTTTTCTGATTTGAACAAAATTTAACGGTTGAAATGGCTTAAAACTTACACATATTAAGCGAAACATAGTGTTAACTAATCCTTGAAAGTATTGGATCTAAATTCGAACAAATTCTGATAAAATTGGATAATTTCGCTTGAAAACTGTTCGGACAAAATGACATCATCCTAATTCCGCTTGAAATTTTTGTTGATTTCAAGCGAAGTAGGTGATTCCGTTTGAAAGATATCGGTTGATTCCGCTTGAAGTCTATTTCCGCTTGAAAGTTCAAGCGAAAAAGCGAGTTTGCTTCAAGTGACCTTATTCCGCTTGAATTGTCTTATTCCGCTTGAAAAGCAATCTAGCGTAAAAGCTGATTTCGCTTGAAGCTATTTCGCTTCAACTGATTCCGCTTGAAATTGTTGTTTTTCAAAATTTCAAAAACTTTTCTAAGTGTTTGTTGACTGTTTCAGGTACGTGAAAGATGGATGATTTGCTTATGAATCCGTTCTGTGATGTGTTTGCATTAACCGGTGGTTCGGGAGATGGCACTTCAACCAACACGAATGAAACTACACCAACACCGAGTGCGAAGAAAATTCTTTAGGATGCAATGAGTGTAGACAGTGCATACGGAACATACAATAAGCCGCCCAAGTTGATGGCTATTGAAGATTACAACCGGTGGGCCACAAGATTCGAAGAATGGCTTAAAGCGTTTGCGTATCCCAGTTGGAGAAGTTTGAAAAATGGTTTTGATATGGGAAGAGATGATTATGAAAACTTAGAGGAAAATCAGATTGAAAAATACGTTGCTGAACAGAAGTGTATTGCTTTACTTCACCAATCTGTTCGTGATGATATTATCGCACTGATCGAGTACAAAGATTCAAGAGACCTTTGGGAAAATTTAAAATTAAAATGTATTGGTAGTGCTGAAATAGTGAAGAACAAAAAGAAACTGTTACAAAAAGAGTTTGATTTGTTTGCTTGTTTAAAGAACGAGTCTGTTTCCAAGATGATCGAAAGATTTGGGCATCTGAAGATGTGGCTTGCTAGACATGACATCATTTATAGTCAAGAAGAGCTGGTAGACGAATTGTTTAATGCTCTACCGAATGAGCAAGACTGGCAGTATTTTGCATTGATGCTGAAGAATACGATAAAGTCGGCTGATTTGAAGGTTGATCTACTTATAGAAAGGCTGGAAAGCCATGAATTGGAGATCCAGAAATGCAGCGAAGTCAATAACACATCTTATCAGCAGAATGTGGAGCTGTATTACAGAGGCAATATGCTTCCAAAGACCGCATCTCCAAAGACAGCTTTTTCAGCAGAAAGTTCAAACACAATGAATCAAGAAACTCCTAGCAGTGGCTATCATGGTGGTTCTTAGTCAAATACTTCAAATCAATCTGCACCAAAGAATCTATTTCAATGCAACATTGCTGTTGATCTAAAGAATGGTCAGAATTTCAGTGAGGAATCTGCCAAACAACAGATGGTGATCTTAGTGTCTGTGTTAGAATCGTATGAAAGTCTCATGGCAGGCAAGATAGGCAACACCAACCTAACAAAAGAGGACTACGATCAGATCGATCCTGAAGAGATAGAATTGATTGATATAAGGTGGTGTATGGCCAGTGCAGTGAGAAGAGCGCAGCGTTTCATGGAGATTACAGGAAGACAGTCTATTGGTGGACCTTCTACCAAGTTAGGTTTTGACAAGTCAAAAGTGACATGTTTCAAGGGTAAACAGAAAGGTCATTTTAAGCGTGAGTGCAGAAATGCTTATGCTGATGATACTGCATATCCTTTTCGAGAGGATTATTACAAAAAGGGCGATTTATCATCAGAATAAATCAGAACCTCCTAGGATGAAGCAGATAGAGGAGGCACCCAAAGAGAAATCTAGGGCACTTGCAGTTTTTCATGACGAAGAAGGTTATGATTGAAGTGATGTTTTGCCTGAGGAAGACACAGTTGGTTATGCCTTCACAGCAACAAAAATTATTCCATTTAAGGATAAGAGAACTGAAGAAGTGAAGTATATGAACAGGAAGGATACAGCTCGATTCATGAAAGCCAAAATCTATCGTACCTGGATGGAAGCAAAGAAGGCAAGGCGATGGGATCCTGATAGAGAATGTTATCTTGATCCTAATGGTAACATAGCTGTGGATCCAGATACTGTTGATCTTGAAGTTCTCACCAAACAAATTGCTGATGAAGAGGAAGCCAGACAGAGAGAATGGTGGGGAGGAGAAGCCGTTGAGAAAGAAAAGGAAAAAGAGACAGCAAAAGAACTGGAGCCAAAGAAGATTGATGACGGAGTTATTGATACGTCACAAGAACTCACCGCTGAAAAATTAAAGAGGATGGCTGACAAGGTTCTAGCTGCAAAAGAACTAGAGGTAGTTTCTGGTTCTGGAACTGAGTCCAAAGATAAGGTCAGTTCAAATGATACACATGTGTCAGGTAAGAATGCTAAATCTGAGAACAACTGCAAAAATTGCATGAAAGAGTGCAAAGTTTGTAGTACACATGCTTACCTCAGTGGTAAGAAGGTTGAAGAGCTGACTAGTAGAGTCAGAAGTGTTGAAGATCAGATCTTAAACCGTGATAAACTTTTGAAAGCTCCGAACGACAAATTAAAATAATTAAATGAGAAAATCAAGAACGATAAAAATGACGTAGAAAGAGTTAGGAAAGAAAATGAAAAATTGATTCTTGAAAAACGTCAAATTTCAGAAAATTTTGAGAAGCTGAAACGAACGGTTTAAGATTGTGTTGAAAGAAATGGTAAGACAGACAAAGAAAATATTCAACCGACCGGTGTTCTTAGAGTGAAAGAAGAGTTAATCAATCAGCAACTGGATGAAATTGCTCGGTTGAAGCTTCAATTTCAAGAAGCCAAAATTGAAAATGAACGCATCCAGTTGAAATTGAACAGTTACAACTCTGCAAGCTTTGTTTTACAACACATTGTTCCCAAACCCATCGGGAAAAACAAAGCAGGCGAAGATGTATATGCTGATGGAACCGGGGTGGGGTATCATCAGGTTCCACCACCAGTTCTAAACAATTTCTCAAAGAAGAAATCCGGGCTGGTTAATGATGAAGATGTTCATGAAGTGAAACTTCCAGAGTCAATTGATGTCACATTTACTTCATCTTCCGATGAAGATAGTGTTCAATATGAAATTGTTAAAAGTATGGCTGAAAATGTTTTAAAATCTTAAAGTGACACTACTGAGGAAGAAGAGTGTTTTCTGAACAATTACATTCCGAAACCAAAATCCAAAAACAACTTCAATGAAGAACCTACTCTTGTCATGTACAAGATGTCGGGATCGGATAAGTTGTATTCGGATTCTGAGTTTCCACTGGAGAATGTTAACGTTACTAAATTGAAAAATGTGTTCAAATTGGTTGAAACTGATCTGTCTGAAGTTGAAGGTCTAAAACAGACAAAGAGGCAAATGAATTTTGAAAAAAGATAAAGCTTACTACAAGAAACCTGTTGTTCCACTGCGTTTTTATAACAACAATCGAAACAAATGGTCGGGTGGTTATCAGGGTGGTAAGAATTATCAGAAAAGGAATGTTCAAAACAAGAAGTTTGCTGAGAAAAAGGTGTTTGTGAACAGTTAAAGTTCACTTTCTGATGAAGAATCTGAGATTTTTTCAAAACCAAACAAAGAGTTCTTTGAGAAGAAAGCTTCGCAGTCTCAGTCTGAAGGCACAAGTCGGGTAGTTGACACCCGAATATGCTTCAAATGCAATCAAGTTGGACATATTGCACGAAAGTGTACCAACTTGAAGCCTAAGACTGAAGTTGTGATGAATTCAAGAACGAAAAATGATGTGAAGGCAAAAGCTCCATTGATTGTTGAGAAAAAGATTTTGAAAAATGATAACACCAAGATCAAAACTGAACCTGTTAAGAAGATGGTAACTAAAAATGACAAGTTTTACAAACGGGTTGCGTCATCTCAACAAACATGGAAGCCAAAAACTGTTGACAAGAAAGAAAGTTCATCTAAACCAAAGGTTTCAGAGTCAGAAAAACAATCGTCTTCTACCACTCCGGTAAAGATGGATGTTCCTTTGGATTATTATGAACAATTGGAGAAACAATCTTCTACTCCACTAGAGAAGAAGAATGTTCAAAAGAAAGATCAACCAATCGATCAACCTAAGAAAGATGGGTTTTTCTTATACAAAAAGGTTGAGGGTGGATCAGAAGAAAGCTTGAAAATGAATGACAAAAACTTTCCGCCACTTTATATTGCAAAATCTCACATTAATGTCAAGTTACCCGAGTCAAAAGAGACTTGGGTGGCATCAAAATCTCACTAAGTGTTTTTGAAATGTGCAGGAGCTTCCAAGATCCGTTTCACGATGGATTATGGATAGTGGAGCTTCTCGGCACATGATGGGGAAGAAAACCCTACTGTACGATGTTCGTGGGTTCAATGGAGGTTATGTAGGTTTTGCAAGAAATCAAGGAGGTAGGATAGTTGGAGAAGGAACATTATCCAATGGTATTGTCAAGTTTGAAAGAGTTAACTACATTGCTGAGATTGAGAATAATCTTCTAAGCATATCTCAGATCTGTGATAGGATGTATACAACGCACTTCATAGACAAAGAATGTTTGATCTTGAAACCAGGATTTGTTGTTCCCGAAGAATGGATTATCATGAGAGCACCCAGAGTCAATGATCTGTACGTGTTGGATATGAGTGTAGCAACTACAATCACGGGTCAGGCTCACTGTTTTATGTCTAGAGCAACAGGGAAAGAATCACAGTTGTGGCACCGAAAGATGGGTATATACATTTACGAAAAATGAATTACCTGGTGCATAATGATTTGGTTATTGGTGTTCATGTGAAAGGATTTCATCTTGAAGGAGAGTGCATTAGCTGCAACAAAGGAAAGCAAAAGAAGAAATCTCATCCCAGGAAGAAAGAAAAATTCCATTTTGAGACTTTTAGAGAGACTCCATATGGATCTGTTTGGTCCAGTGAACGTCAAAAGCATTACAGGGGATCTCTGTTGTCTTGTTGTCACAGATGATTACTCAAGATTTTCATGGGTACTATTTCTGAAATCAAAAGATGAGACGTTTGATCGTTTGATGACGCTTTTCAAGAAGATGGAAAACTTGTACCAGACACGCATTAGAAGATTACGTAGTGACAATGGTACTGAGTTCAAGAATATCAAGATGGAAGAGTATTGCGATGAAAGAGGTATATTGCATGAATTTAGTGCTCCTTATACTCCGCAGCAGAATGGAGTAGCTGAAAGAAAGAACATGACACTAATTGAAACGGCCAGGACGATGCTTGCTGATTCCAAGCTACCTGTTAACTTTTGGGCAGAAGCAGTATCAGCCGCAAGCTATACGCTCAACCGGGTTCTTACTGTAAAGAAATTCAACAAGACATGTTTTGAGCTGATCAACAGTCGCAAACCGAACCTGAAGTATTTAGAACCGTTTAGGTCTCCCTGTACAGTTCTAGAGCCTTTCGGTAAGTTTGGTCCAAAAAGTATCGAGGGAATATTTGTGGGTTACTCAAGTCCATAAAAACGAGTCTTTGTTCCAAGCTTGAAGAGGATTATTGAGGCACATAATGTTGAATGTCAAGGCTACACAATGCCACCACAGAATCCAGGAGATTCATGGCGTTTTCATTATGACACTTTGTGGAATTCATTTGACATGGAAAAAGAAGAGGAAGAAGAAGAAGATTTCTTTGATGAGTTGGATATTCTGAGAGAGTACGAGTTATCACAGGAAAGGTTCCCAGTTGAGTCTTCAAGACGTCAAAGGCATACTTCAAATGACGATGAAGCAGGTCCAAGCAATGCTGGAGAACATGATGATATTCAACAAAATGAAGTTGCTCAAGATAATCAGACGGTGGAGAATGATAATCAAGAATCTGAGAACATAACAATATCTGATCGTGGCGATTCAGATTCTGAGGGGGAGCAAATTCAGATTTCAAGTCAATCTATTCCAGTCAGCGAACAAAGTGCAGAACAAAATATCACAAATTTGGAAGGCGAGGTAGATGTTCGAGGCAAGGTGATGCCAAGAACACTTTCATACCATCTAGAGGAGCTGATAATCGGAGAATTGCAATCAGGCGTCCGCACTAGAAGACAACTTGATCAAGGGCTTACATGTTTTTATACTACAGTTGCTCCTTTACAAACTGAATTCTCACTGAGTTGTTTTATCTCGCAGATTGAACCTAGAACTTACAAAGAGGCGCTTACTGAAGATTCTTGGGTCAATGCGATGCAGGAGGAACTGAGCCAATTCGAGAAATTAGGAGTGTGGAAGTTAGTAGATTTACCTGATGGTCACAGGAAAATTAACACAAAATGGGTGTTTAAATGCAAGAGAGATGATAGAGGAGTTGTTGTTCGAAACAAAGCTCGACTCTATGGGAAGGTAAAAGAGGAGGTATATGTCGGACAGCCACCGGGCTTCGCCGATCCAATCCACAAAGACAAGGTTTATTTGCTAGATAAAGCACTGTATGGTTTACACCAGGCTCCGAGAGCTTGGTACGAGACATTGTCTCAACACTTGCTTGCCAACAGCTTCATCCGTGGAAAAGTGGATGCCACTCTCTTCACCAAAGAGGTCGACGGACATCTTCAGATAGTTCAGATATACGTGGACGACATCATATTTGGGTCAATGAATGAAAATTTGTGCAAAGAGTTTGAAAAAGTTATGAAGCAAAAGTTTGAAATGTCATCAATGGGGGAGATGAAATTCTTCTTGGGACTTCAAGTTGATCAACTTCCTGAGGGAATTTTCATACACCAGACAAAGTATGTTCATGATATCTTAGAGAAATTTGGGATGCCAGGATCTACTCCAGCTTTAACCCCTCTAGCGACGAACCATGGGACAAACCCAGATCTCACCAGAGACAGGGTAGATGAAACGATGTATCGTTCCATGATCGGATCGCTGATGTACTTAACTGCTTCAAGACCCGATATCATGTATCCGACGTGCCTCGCAACGCGGTTTCAGTCAAGCCCCAGAGCTTCGCATATGGTGATTGTGAAACGGATATTACGTTACCTGAAAGGAACTCCATCATTGGGGTTGTGGTATCCAAGAGAAGACGATTTCATGCTCAAAGGGTATTTCGATTCCGACTTCGAAAGCTGCAAAGTTAACGCTAAATCTACAACAGCGGGATGTCAGTTTTTCGGACCACGTTTGGTCACCTGGCAGTTTAAGAAGCAGACCTCTGTGGCTCTATCCGCATGTGAAGCGGAGTATGTATCTGCTAGCAGTTGCTGCTCTCAGATCTTGTGGATCCAGCAACAGATGCGCGACTACGGTTTGCAATTTCTTAACACCCCTATCTTTGTTGATAATGAGGCCTCAATAAATATTACGAAAAATCCTGTTCATCACGCTAAAACGAAACATATAGAAATTCGTCATCACTTCATTCGAGATTGTTTCGAGAAGAAGTTGATACGAATTGAGAAAATCCACACTGACGAACAAAAAGCTGATTTGCATACCAAAGAATTTGACAAAACTCATTTTAAATATCTTTTAAAACTAAACGGTATGAAGCTTCTATCGGTGTCGGATGGGATTATTGGCGTTGATGAGGATAACATTGTAGATGATGATGTTGAGAAACAATCTGCAATGGTTTGTCGATTTTTTACCTGTTTTGGTATTTAGGAGGAGAGTATAGGGTAATATTTTCAGAAAATACAAAAACAGTAAAAAATTTCAAAAAAACAAAAACATGAGATATTTTCAAAATCCAAAAACAATAGAAAACCAGAAAATAGCTTGTGTAAAAAGGGAAAATGATAGTACATCGGCTTGACAGTTACGGTATGCTAATGATATGTAAAGTTTATAAGTCTTAAACAGTCTCGCTGATGATGTGCCGATAGGTTTTTACACATTTAGTAGGTTTGTTCAGGATATAAACCTAAATCTTTACTTACTTATTTCGTGGGGAACACTACTTGGATATATAGGTAACCCCTGAAATTTCGTTTGAAAGATCCCTCTTTCTGAGATACTAGGTCTTTATACTCAGTGATATCTGGGGTATTATCCCGGGACTTCTGATTTTGCTGAAGCAATGGCCTAGTCCCCGGAGAATACTTTACTGCTTGCTTGAAATATAGCGCCGCCCTCAGCCTAAAATGATGAGACAATAAAATTGCTAATCAATGCTGTTGTAAAAAAGATCCTCTAAAGGGGACCCACTAAAGTCGAACCGTCATCTCTCCACTGAACGGAAGTTCTGACCTGAGCTCTCACGGTCTCGCAATTAACCCCTTTACAGATATCATTTGTGGTATACTCACCTGTAAGATTGAATATTGGGATCTGGATACGGGAGTATATTCAAGAGGTGGGACACATGTATAAGTTTAAGTCTATAAAACATTAAATTCGTATCCTGGACAGATTGAAATGTGTGTGAAAATTTAAGTGGATCAGTATATCGACAATCTAAGTAAATTGTTTAATTCTGAGTATGAAATTAAAGCTTAACGGTACTTGTGACTTGTCGAACAGCTGATATGATTCCCTAACACTCTCACCAAAAATATGTTTGTAAATAGTTTACATTCTGCATTTTATTTCTGTAATTCATTTTCTAGTTTAGAACTTTATTAAAAATTCAAAAAGATTTTTCATTTCTGCTTTATTTTCCGACAAACCAAAGTGGAGAGTTGATCTTCAGATTCAGAAGGTTGGAGCAGATGCAGAAAGATTCTAAGCTGGATAATGAGTTGGGAGCTTAACATGTTAATTGAGAAAATGGAAAGTTAAAACAAGTTCATTAACTTGAAACTTGTAATTTTCAAAAAAGTTTGAAAATGTTTGAACAAATGTCAGTGTGAATTATCTCAGATCAACCAAGGTCATTAAGTTGGACTTGGTAGATAAATTGGGTAATCAGGGTCATTAATTTGGACCTGAATACTTAAGTGGATTTCTGTACACTGATAATATCAACAAATGAGTTTGAATGGTATGTATGGATTGAAACTGTTATTATCATATATCTTATATTTAGGTAGAGTTTGTGCAGGAAAAGGAGTCAAAATCCCCATGGCAAAGAAAATGTCAAAGTTTGAACCAGAATTCAAGTCCTAGCTTATCGAGAGGGGGAGTCTACGTAAGGGGGAGTCAGAATTCTGGATTAGTACTCAAAGGGGAGATTGAAGATTAAAGATTGAAAGAAGCTTTTACAATGTCAAGACAATTTGGAAAAAGACAAAGACTAAAGACTCGACGCCGAAGACTTCGTCAACATCCAAGGGGGAGTCTGTTGGTGCATCTAGTGTCTGTTAACTTCGTCTTAATCGAGTCTTATGTCTAGATAGGATAATCGAGCACACAACAGGGTTGAAATTAGGGTTTTGTATGTTAAAGTGGGTGATTCCGCTTGAAAATGACACATATCAGTTCAAGCGAAATCAACATGTTGATTCCGCTTGAAATGGAATGTGACAAATTCAAGCGAAATTAGAACACTATATATATGTGTGTGCAGGTGTCATTTGGAGCGGAATCAGATCATATGTTCTGAGCCGAGGTGCTGTCCGTTTGTCATTTGAACTTGTAAAAGCTCAGGAAATCAGTAATAGATAAAGATTAGAAAGGAACAAGCTGTGTTGACATCTTTTACATTGATTCCGCCTTTGTATTTGATGATGAACTACTCAGACTGACTATTTAGGGTCACACGGCGATCCAACACCCCACCCAAGCTAAATGCTAAAAACTAAACCATAAAGCTAAACCACACAACTAAATGCTAAAAAAAGTTTTTTTTTTATATTTTCATTAAAAATCGCTAAATTTCGTCACTAAAAAAATGAACAACAGAACCGATGCATATGTGCAACGGTACTTTTTGTTCAAATTTTGTTTTTGTAAAAAAATGCTAAATTTCGTCACAAAAAAAAGAACAACTGCACATGTGCATCGGTACTGTTGTTCAGTTTTTCTTTTCTTTTTTAGTGACGAAATGTAGCGTTTTTTTATAAAAAAAATATTTTTGTGTGTTTTAAATTTTTAGGTAATTTTTGTTGTGTTCTCATTAGTTCTCACGGTTCTCACGGTTCTCACAATAAAGGGTGGTTCCTAACGGATTCTTATCCTATATATGTATATATATAGGGTGGGGTTCTAGAGTGAACAATAGTGTATTTGTGAACCAAGTGAACAAATCCCGACCATTCATTTAGAAGATCTAGAGTTTTTTTTTTATCAATGACAAGATTGTAATTATAATGTTATAACTTCCCTTTAAAATAAATGATAGGAGGGTATTTTCGTCATTTATAAATTTCATTGTTTAAACAATATAGTCAAAATCCCTAAATTCTCGCTAGTTTCCGTTTATACAAGATACACAACTGTTAGTTTATACACATGTGGATAGTCTCACTAGTATTAGTTTATACAAGATAGACAGATGTTAGTTTATATACATGTGTACAGTCTTGCAAACTATCGGTTTATACAAAATACACAACTGGTAGTTTATATACATGTGTACAAGCTTTTATACATCTGCGTATTATATTTAGAAATGGTTACATATGTGTATATTAACAACATATATTATACTATACATGCACACGAGTAGATTCATATACAATTATGAAATTGATTAAAACCAAACAAGTGTACACATGTGTATCAACGATTAACACAAAAACTACATGTCTACCCAAAACATACATGCACTATAAATACGTGTAAAATAGGTGGAACACATAAAACAACAATATTTATGAAACACATCAATTTATACACTTGTGTACGGTTACAGAATTGTTTTGGAATGAAGGAAGTATAAAAAATTGTCGATCACGTTATGTTGCTACGAATTAATGTTTTAATGATATTTGAAATCACAAAAAGTAGGGATATATAACTACTATTAATAACCTCCTATTAAATGGGATATAATTAAATGAGTTAACATTAAATTTGTATGTATAATTACAATCCTATCCCTATTCATCTTGAACTAAATCAAGGGCAAGGATAAGTTCACAAATGAACCTAACCCTATATATATAGGATGGCTAAAAAGAAAACTTAATCTTGAACTAAAGCAAGGCCTTTAGTCGACAAACTTAATAGACCCCTGAAATGTGGTAGTGTGTTACTTCAATCGTACTTTTTTGAAAACTTGTTTCCGCATTTTCACATCGAAGCCCCTCGGCGACGTAAGCGTTACTTCGGACACATTCGCACGACTTAGAACACTCCACTCGAACTTGATTTCCTATCAATTTGAGAAATCACATCCTGCCAGACGTCTCAGTAGATCCAAAATCCTACAAACCAGCACGACGACCATCCCTTTCTAGCTACTGCTTATTGTGCTAACCACATCGACGTAACACTCCTTATCGGCAAGCGACGTTTATTTTAACCGCATACCACTTGTGTACGACCAGCTACCTCATCGACATCAGACAAATCCTTATTGCCGACCCCAAAGCCTTTATGTTTTACCTCGATTGCGACTACCCTGCTCGCATATTCACACTACTCGTGTTATGCTTCACAAATTTCATGATTCTTATCCTACTCTATTCTGCACAAATCTCCCTTTGGACGGATTACCTACTACGAACGTTACTCGTTGGAGAACGAGCCAAGGATACCCCGGAGGTAAAGGTATCACAAGACCTGTTCATCGATCTCGACACGATCAACACCTAGTCACGACACTCGAATTTATCCTATCCTGTCAAAATTCGACGCTTGTTTCTTTCGACGACATCTAGACCTACTCCAAAAGCAGTGGGAATCAGGACGACTCCTACGCTTTACCCTGGCACTTCTACGACACAAACCGCCTTGCACTAAGTTTTCAACACACGACTTTGGGGCGTCGCGAAGTTCACCTCTCTCGGTCGCATACGCAATAGATTCGAAAGAGTATCACCTAGCGTTAGAAAGATGTCAAGAATTCGCAATTCCCGTGATTGGAAAATAAGTTATGAGGTGCTCATATCCTATTTTATCCTGTCCGAGGCATTGATGAAATATTTTCCGGTAACAGTACGCGACCAAAGAAACCGAAAAGTTTTCAAACTTGCAACCACTTACATGAAAGAAGTAGATGCCGGGAACGGAGTGCCAACTTCTATTGTCTATGATCGCAATCCACATTTTGCATCCGATTCATCGCAGGCTGTGCACAAAATCCTTTGGCTCACAGTTAGGCATGAGCACCGTTTATCACCCATTGATGGGTGGTCAAACCGAATGCACCATCTAAACACTCGAAGAAATGCTGAGAGCATGTGCCATTGACTTTGGAAACAGATGGGAACGGCATCTACCGCTGGTGGGATTCTCTTCCAACAACAGCTACCACACTAGCATTCAGGCAGCACCATTCGAGGCATTGTAGGGTCATAGATGCCGATCACCTCTATGCTGGGCGGAAGTTGGCAAGAGCCAAATTACCGGTCCAGAGCTCGTACATGATACTACGGATAAGAATGCCCAGATCAGACAACACATGGCTGCAGTTTGAGGCCGTCAGAAAAGCTACGCTGATAAGCGTAGGAAACCTCTAGAATTCCTGGTTGGGGACCGGGTTCTACTAAAAGTCTCACCCTGGAAGGGTGTGGTACGTTTTGGTAAATGGGACAAGCTTAATCTGCGATACGTCAGACCATTTGAAATTACCGAGAGGATTGGTAAAGTAGCTTACAGATTAAACTTGCCTGAAGAGCTGAGTGTGGTGTACAACGTCTTCCATGTGTCTAATCTGAAGAAGTGTCTGTCAGATGAAACATTCGTTGTTCCTTTTTAGGAAATCACGATCAACAACCAACTACACTTCGTTGAGGAACCGGTTGAGATCGTGGATCAAGAAATCAAAACCCTCAAGTGTAGCAAGATAATTAGCCAGAGTTCGTTGGAACACGCATCGTGGTCCTAGAGTTTGCCTGGGACCGGGAAAAACAGATGATGCGCAGGTATCCCCAGTTGTTTACAAACAATACTTCCAGCACTGAGGCCACAACTGAATTTCGGGAAGAAATTTCAAACCAACAAGGGGATGATGTGACGCCACACACAAACTTTTAAACACCTTAGCTTGTCAGTGGCTACGCGGTAAATTTTGGGACGAAATTTATTGAACTTGGGGATAATGTGACGCTTCTGGCTTTCCGCGTGATTTCATCTTTATTTTATAATTAATTTTGTGAAAATCCATACTATGTGAGATAAGTACAAACTCTGTGAATCTTATGCTACATGATTTTTCGGGCTATGTGACCTTGTGTGCTATGTGGCTTACATGTTCATTTTATAGACTTTTGTGAAACTGCTTGTATCTACGTATGGTAATGGAGTCTTTGTATATATATATAGAGCGTTTCGTTTGACCCTTGCCTAATTTCGAGGACGAAATTCCAGTAACATGGGGAGAATGTGACAACCCGTACTCTCGTTATCGAGAGATGCGTATTTTAGTAAAAACGTGCGTTTATTATTATTATTATTGTTACTATTATTATTATTTGCGAAATAATAATCCGCGATGAGAGATTTAAATTATTTACGCGATTAGTTAATATTACCGGATAAGTCTGGTTGAGCGAGATGCGTAGTCGTTTAAAATAGATTCACGCACTTGGGCTAGGCCCAACCCCAAACCCAAAACCTAAACCTACACTATTTAAACATCCTAAACCTCTCCCCCTCTCATTTTCTTTAAAAACAAAACCCTAATCACATTTTTGAGAAATCAGCCGCACACCCCATATTCATTTCCCTCTCTCTCTCGACTGCAATTCCCGGCGACCGGAGCCTTGACTTCCGGCGACCGGTTTTCTGTCCGATCAACACCTCAACCCCCACAACCCATCCCCCATGTTCATCTTCTCGTATACCCACACACACTCACTGCCCAAACACCACCACCTTCTCCTACCCTCTCGCACCAACCACACCCCCTCTAACCTCTCTCTTCTATAAATACGGCCGACTACCACCGCGTACGGCGGCAGTGCTAGGTACCGGCATTAACAGCATTAGCAACCTCATCATAGGAAGTTCGAGGGTTCGGGCTTGAAGCTCCAACGGCGGTAGTCGTTCGAGGTGAAAGAGGTCCGATTTTTGGCATTCGTTGGATTGAGGCTGGTGGCCTACGGTGGCTGTAGCCATCGGAAATGATGGCAGTCGTGGCAGCAGGGCACTCCCTTTCCCCTTTTTTGTCTTAAAGTTTATATAGGTCAGTGATGGGTTCGTTGAGTTGAAATTTTGGTTAATGTGTGATTTTTGCATGACGAGTGCAAGTATTTGTGTATTTCTTACATATTGAGTTTTGAGCATATGTCGTAGTTAACCGTTTGGCCAGAATGTTTAAATTGCTTGCTTTGTGATTCTTGTTTAAGATGTAGAGAATGGTTAAACTATCTTGGCCGATTAGCTGTTTAAGATTCTTTGTGGTCCTTAATTTGTATGTGTAAATGTTTAGTGGCGTGTTGCTAAGTTTAGAATTTGGGGATTTCATGTGTGACTGTGGAGATGTGTCATGATAGGTTTGCTGTGTTCTTTATTTATTTCATACCAAATGATTTGGCTATTAAAATTGTTAAATGATTGAAAGTGGTTTTAAACTTAATTTGTGTTGATTGATGTTTATGATAATGTGGTTCTAATAATATTTTCAATAACAATCTGATACTATTACAATGATGTATTCATGAAATTGATAAAATAGTGATAGGGTCATAATGTCTACGATGAGTATGTTAGTTGAATGTGAAAACCCTAAATGAAGAACTGTTTGATGATGTGATGAAAATATTTAAATTTTACTGCTAATCTGATTTGGTGATTGTACGGCATGATAAAACATGTTACGAAAATGTGATTGGTTCGTACAACTTAGATAAAGTTCCAGAAGGACTCCCACAGTGGTTGCGAGTCGAGAACGTGTGGTTTCGACTTGAGACCACTTAGTGACCACTCGAAACCAGACGAATAACAGGGGACTCGAGATCGGGTAGGTTGCGACTCGAGATCTCCTGATCTTGACTCAAGCTTGACTCGAGACCTCAAGGTTTCGACTCAGAAATGCACAACCCGAGATCGTCTGGTTGCAACTCAGAATCTCCTGGTTGCGATTCGAGATCTCTTTGTCTCGTGTTGAGACGACCCAGTTTCGACTGGACTACTTTGCTTAATTATTGAGCTGCACAAACTGATGTAATGGACTGTGTGCTACGGTTGCTGTTTAACTGTTCACATGCTAGGATAGACCCAATACCGTATATGTCATGCATGCTATGTGTTAGATAAGTGTAGGATTGTATGTGACACTACTTGCATACGAACCTAATGAATATTAATAACCATAATAGGGTATGGTTGACCAACATAACACAAGTAAATTGTCTGCCGGGCAAAGAAAAGGTGAGTTCACAACTTTTTACTTAAAGCATGCGTTCCTGGTGGTGGGGAAACGGGACGAAAACACTTTCCCTGGTTTGGGATTGCTTACTAACTCCTTGTGTGGGATACGCGGAACGGTAACAACAACACTTTCCCTGGTTTGGGATTGCTTACTATCTCCTTGTGTGGGATACGATATTTCTATCTCCTTGTGTGGGATACGGCTAACACTTTCCCCTTATGTGGGGCATTTTTATTAATTACTATTTATATTGGATGCAACAAGTGTACTAAACGAAACTCTATCATGGAAGTCCCCACTTACATATACCGATTAGTCATCAGGGCCTTGTCACACCCCAATCACGTAAAACAACAAACTGATGCAACAAAAGTGTCTATGAAATCGATGTGCTAGCATGCTCAGTTAGCATACATAGCAAAACATAATTGAAATAATGTACTATATGTGTACTAGATGAACATAGCGTGTATTTGTCATGAAAAGCATGAAAGCATGAAAGTAACATATATGTACATGTGTATCACTCCAAAATATTTGAAAGCGGTAAAAGAGGGGAATATGTACTCACTTGGGATTGCTTAATAGTCTTGGAATAAAGACCGATTAAAGCTTGAGAAATCACGGAATCAAACAGCACCTAATATAGATAACTACGTTAATAATCAGATCCTAAACCAGAGGATAGGATAGGATAGAATGAATTTCTATAAATCAAATGAGTATTGGAACTTATATGGCATGATTTAATAGACCTAACATTCTGATTAGAAGGTTACCCTATGTGCTTTTGACCTGTTTCGACTCGTTAAGATAGTTTAAGCTACTTTAACGTGCCGTTTGCGTAAATATAAGGTCGGATGGTTATTTATGTCATATGTTAAGCCTTACATGCCCAAACATGTTTAAAAATGTTATTAAATCAGTTTAGATGTCAAAAGTTAGATTACATATGTTAAAAATGAATTTATGCTCAAAAAGGGCATTTTGGTCATTTTTAATGGCCATATAAATGACTTAACGAATAACTAACCAAACAAGCTGACCATAAGTTATAACCTCAGTAGGTTATTCCCTATACAACTATGGTCACAAAATATGTTTAGTCGGATCCTAATGATCGACAAAACCGGTTGGGTTCGAAAGTCTAAGCGGTTGTTAAGACCGCTCGACTTACGACCCTAAATAAGCACTAAACTAGAAGTGACGAGTTAAAAATGTTAAAACATGTTTAACTAAGTTAGAAAACTGATTTGATATCAAAACAAAGTGTTTTGATACCCGAAAATAGTTTCGTCGCAAAATGCACATAATCGTGTATTTTGACCGAAACTTTAACTCTTCACTTCGACTAGTCAACGTGGAAATCAGTAGGTATAATCGCTAGGGATTATAACCATCATGATTACGATCACGTTGCAAAGTTCAAACGAACTTTGTCTTGAGCATATCATGGTCAAAGCCGAAAGTTAAACGCTGTTTGACTTTCTTGCTTGAAATAAGTAAACAAGCATGAAAGAACAATTACAAGAGTCCTAAGCTTGTAAAAATGAACTAGAATGCACAAGTATGAGGCCTCCAACTTAATGTGGTAGCCTCAAATCAGAGCAAGAGTGAAAGAGAATGAAGATGAGCAAGTTGGAAGTGAAATGGTGTTGGCTATTTATAGTGTTCTTGGATTAACAAGATGATGACAAGTGTTTATGTGTTGTCCAAGGAAAGATCATAGCCTTACAAGTGTTTGGATATGAATTAAAGCCTTGGAGGATACTTAAAACACCCACAAGATCTCAAAAACCAGGTTAGAAAATAGCAGGAAATGAGCTGGAAGCTGTTTAGATGTTTCTGCACAGCGACTGCTTAGGCGACACGCGATAGGTACACTTGCTTCTGGCGCGACACATCTGGCTGTACCACCAGAAACATTCAGTTTTTGGCAGAAACAGTCCCTGCATGCTCCAAACTTGTTTTTCAACGCGTTTAACCCATGTGCCCAATTTCAAGGCTCTACAAGGATGTTAAAGTATAGGGGACTTGAAATATACTTGGAAATATCATAGATGTCGGTTTGTTTGGTCGTACGATTGCGTTTTTCGGTTAATTACGACGAAACTCGAACGGACGCGAAAAACGTTCCAAATTACGCGACGAGTGGTATTTTTGCATTCCCATCACTAAAATAAAATATTTTAATGATTACAAAAATTTTTGGATGTCCGGATATGGTCAAAACGTAAGATATGCGCGTATATGCAAACTTCCGCAGTTTTTCACGCTTTTAGTCCCTGTTATCAAATAAGCGCATTTTCGCATACCGAACCCCTCAAAACTTTTTTCTAAGCTATGTTAAGGGTATTTTGGGTATGTTTAGCTTATGATCATGTTCCAGAGTCTACGTTGCTATACGAAATGGCAGACCTTTGCAGTTTGACTCAAATAGTCCATGTGATCGAATAAACTTGTTTTTGCCATACCAAACCCTTTAAAAATATTTCTAAGTTATATAAAGGTTATTTAAGGTATGTTAAGCTTGTATCACTGTCCCAGAGTGGTTGTTGCATTAAACTGATTACGTTTACGCATCAGTTTGCGTATAATTTCCAGAAAGCGATTTAGTGTTTAAAATCAAACAAAAATCAAAATGTGCAAAATTTCAAACATAAATAAAAAATATTGGGATCAAAACACATTGTTTTATTGATATTTGAATTTTTCAGAGTTATACAATGATTACACAAGCACAGATGTCACAGTCTCCCCTACTTTAGGAAATTTCATCCCAAAATTTATTTAGAGGAAACTTGTGAGAATAGATGTGGATATTTCACTTTCATTTGATCTTCATGTTCCCAAGTAAATTCTGGGTTACGTTTAGATTCCCAGCGAACTTTGACAATAGGTATGTGCTTGCGTTTAAGCTCTTTGACTTCACGGTCCATTATTTCCACAGGTTTCTCAATGAAATGCATCGTGTCATCAACACGAATTTCATCAAGTGGTATCTGGAGGCTTTCATCAGCTAAACACTTTCTAAGATTGGATACGTGGAAGGTTGGATGAACATTTCCATGTTCAGGAGGTAGCTTAGGTCTATAGGACACTTTTCTAATTCTTTCAACGATTTTAAATGGTCCAACATATCTTGGTGCAAGTTTTCCATTCTTTCCAAATCTGATTACACCTTTCCAAGGGGATACCTTGAGTAGGACGTGATCACCGACTTGAAATTCTAAGGGCTTGCGTCGTCTATCCGCGTAACTCTTTTGACGGCTTCTATCTGTTCAAAGGTTATCACAAATTTTCTTGACCTTATCTGTAGTCTTTAGAATGAGTTCAGGTCCAGTAAGCTGAGCATCACCTATCTCATTCCAGCAGACCGGTGAACGACATTTTCGACCGTATAAAGCCTCGAAAGGAGCCATGTTGATGCTAGAGTGATAACTATTGTTGTAGGAGAATTCGATCAACGGTAGATGCGAATCCCAACTACCACCAAAATCGATCACACAAGCTCTAAGCATATCCTCCAGTTTCTGGATTGTTCGTTCAGATTGACCATCCATTTGAGGATGATAAGCTGGGCTCAAATTAAGTTGGGTTCCCATGGCAGATTGCATGGTTCTCCAAAAGTGAGACAAGAATCGAGCATCTCTGTCAGTTATAATGTTCAAAGGAACACCATGTCAGGATACAATCTCATCCACATAGATTTTAGCAAGTTTGTCACTAGATAGATCCTCATGGATCGGCAAGAAGTGTGCTGACTTTGTAAGACTATCAACGATTACCCAAATGGCATCATGACCTCTATTTGTGCGTGGCAGCTTGGTAATGAGATCCTTAGCAATGTTTTCCCATTTCCAAACCGGTATCTCTGGTTGCTCCAATAATCCAGAGGGATGTTGGTGTCCTGCCTTAACCTTATGACAAGTAAGGCATTTGGATACGTACAAGGCAATGTCTTTCTTCATACCCGACCACCAATACTGGGTTCGAAGATCCTTATACATTTTGTCTGCACCAGGATGAATCGAATAACGAGACTTGTGAGACTCATCCATTAGTAAGATGCGGAGATTGTCTTGACTTGGGACCCACAAACGGTCCACGAAATAATATAATCCATTGTCTTTCAGTTCAAGCTCAGGCTTAAGATGATATGGTAATTCCTTACCCATCAAGTCTTATGTAACACAAGTATTCTGAGCCTGAGAAATGCGGGTTTGAATATCAGATCGAACCTGAACATAGTGAAGCTTGACACGTTCTTTATGACTCAATGCATCAGCCACGACATTCGCTTTACCAGGATGGTAGCGAATTTCGCAATCGTAGTCGTTTAGAAGTTCAACCCAATGTTGTTGCCTCATGTTTTGTTCTTTCTGATTAAAAATATGCTGGAAACTTTTGTGGTCAGTGAACACTACACATTTTGTACCATACAGGTAGTGTCTCCAGATTTTGAGAGAAAAAACTACTGCACCTAACTCAAGCTCATGAGTAGTGTAGTTCTTCTCGTGTACCTTTAATTGTCTTGATGCATAGGCTATGACTTTGTTTCTTTCCATGAGAACACAGCCAAGACCCAAGTTAGACGCAACACAATATACGACAAAATTGTCATTGCCCTTAGGTAAAGATAAGATAGGTGCATCACAGAGTTTCTGTTTCAAGGTCTGAAAAGCTTCTTCCTGTTTGGGTCCCCACTCAAAAGGTTTATTCTTTTGAGTTAAAGCTGTGAGAGAAATCCCAATCTTGGAGAAGTTTGCAATAAAACAACGGTAATAACCCGTGAGACCAAGAAATGAACGAACCTCGGTAGGAGTAGTAGGTGTATCACAATCCTTAATCGCACTGATTTTGGCAGGATCTAAATGTATACCTTGTTCGTTAACGATGTGTCCCAAAAATTGAACTTCTTTAAGCCAAAATTCGCACTTGGAGAATTTAGCGAAAAAGTTGTTCTTTCTTCAGGAGTTCCATTGTAAGACGAAGATGTTGTTCATGATCGGCTCGTGTCTTTGAATAGATCAAAATATCATCAATGAAAAAAATGATTAACTTGTCCAAATAAGGCTTACAAACCCTATTCATCAAGTCCATGAAAACAACAGGAGCATTAGTTTAACCAAAGGGCATAACAGTAAACTCATAGTGACCATATCTTGTTCAAAAAGCTGTTTTGGGAATATCTTCTTCGAGTACATGAAGCTGATGATACCCAGAATGTAGATCAATCTTTGAAAAGCAAGTAGCACCCTGTAACTGATCAAAGAGATCGTCAATGCGAGGTAGGGGATATCGATTCTTGATGGTGAGCTTGTTGAGCTCACGATAATCGATACACATCCTGAAAGATCCATCTTTCTTTTTCATAAATAGGACAGGAGCGCCCCAAGGTGAAAAGCTTGGACGAATGAATCCTTTGTCAGAATGTTCCTGAAGCTGTTTAGATAATTCTTGCATCTCGGACGGTGCAAGACGTTAAGGAGATTTAGCGATAGGATTTGCACTAGGTATAAGATCAATACAAAACTCAACTTGACGTGCTGGGGGTGAACCAGGTAATTCTTCAGGAAATACCTCAGGATAATCCCGAACAACAGGGATATCTTAAATAGTCTTACCTTTTCCTTTCTCCTCTACGACATGTGCCAAGAAGGCCACATATTTCTTTCATAGGTATTTTTGGGTTGGGTACCTGCATGAGTTTAAGACTACTAGCAGGTTTCTCACCACGAACCTCTAGTATCTCACTAGTCGAAAGCGGTATACAAAAAATCTTTTCAAAACAAACCACCTTAGCATGGTATTTGGTTAACCAATCCATTCCTACTATAACATCAAAGCTCCCAAGTTGCGTTGGCGTAATGTCACTAGGAAAAAGATGGTTATTAAGGTTCAACTGGCAATTTCGAAGAACAGAATCGAGTACTACGGGTTCGCCACTAGCTACTTCTACTGTCAAGGGCTTTCCTAGTTTTGTTCTAGTCATGGAAAGCAAAGGCTCAAAAGCTGAGGATACAAAACTCTTATCGGCACCCGAATAAAAAAGAACAGAAGCAGATTGGTTGTTAACGAAGAATGTACCATTCACCACCTTGTTGTCTGCACGCACCTCGTTTGCATTCATATTAAAGACTCGACCACGAGCCTATGCCTTATTTGTATTTTCCAACTTCGGGCATTGGTTTCTGTAGTAGGTCAGATCCCCACAGTTGTAACAAGATCTAGGCGGGTAGTGAGGTCCTGCAGGCTGTTGAGGAGGGTTTTTTGCTACCTCATTCTGGGTAGGAGCATATCGAAAAGTGCAAGATGACCAGATTTCCCACAGTTAGTGCAAATGCGGCACCGCACATGTGGTTGGTGGTGGCTGTTACATTTGTTGCACAAAGGTGCATTGCCAGCATACTGCCTTTTAGCTGGTGGTTATGCGGGTTGATTTGGGGCTGTCTGGTTAGTCTGCACTACCACGACAAAGTTCTTGGAAGCCTTTCGTTTCCTTGACTCCTTTGAAGACTCAGCAGCCTTTTTACCCTTATGTTTCTCATTCTTGTCGGACGGTTTCTTGTCACCCTTTCTGTGGAGTTTACCTTTCTTGACTTGAGAGTCAGTCAAGGTAGCAGCGAACTCGATGGCCTGTCGGACGGTAGTAGGGTTGCTACCAGTGACAATATCCTAAACATGATCTGGTAGATCGTCAATGTACTTTTCTATCGCCTTGCCAAAGGCGTGACCATCGTTGGGCAAAGCAAGCTTAACTCCTCATATCTGTCAGTATAAGCACGGCGTTCACCGCTATCTTGCTTGAGGTCATGGAACTCATTTTCCAGTGCCCTCTGCTCATGACGAGGACAAAACTCTTTCATCATCAGAGCCCTGAGTTCCTCCCATGTTTGACCCAAAGAAACATCAGCAACCCTATCTATCATTATTCCATTCCACCACGTGAGAGCCCTCTTTTGAAGAACACTAGAAGAAAACTGGACCTTACGATTGTTTGGAGACTGAACATGGCGAAAGGTACTCTCAAGACTCTCAAACCACTATAGGAGCCCAGTTGTTCCTTCAGAACCACTAAACTTGAGTGGTTTAGCCGAATTAAATTGTTTAAAGTTGCACGAAGCAGGTGCAATATTGTTTTTGTTGGCTTGGTTAATTTGAGTAATGAGATTTGGCAGTACAGCAGCCATCTGCTGTGCTATAATAGTTGCCAGTTCGGTATCAGGTTGTTGTACATTACATCGAGGAGGCATTCTAAAAGAGGAAACATGAGAGAAAACGAGTGAGATGTTATGATGAAAAATGAGATGTCATAAATGTAAGGATGGTGGTCATTTGTTTGTTACCTCAAAACAAACAAACGACACATAGTGACTAATCAAAGTAAATGGGTCATAATAATGTATCACGAAGACATGCTTTAGCCTATAAGTGGACACTCGCCCCAAGAGTTCCCAGGTAAGAGTGACTGGTCTGATACTGCGGATTTGTACGAACACTCTAGCCTTAGACATAAAACTCAGGGTACAGGCACCCACCCTTCCAGATTGCACGTGTTTACAAATTTAGACCCAAACTTTGACGAGATTTTGAAAACTTGGATGGCACAAGGCCAAAAGAAATCATCCAAGAATGGGTGATTGATTTTCAAAATTGTTTTGGAAATTTGTGTTCCTGTTTTGGTAATCACCTAAGGATTGGTGATGTTTATTATTTTAAGTTCTAAAAACAAGATAACTTGTGTTAGGGTCCTAGAAAGGTTATAGTCTAGGTCAAAGCATTACTAATAACCTAATTCCCTATAACCATGAGCTCTGATACCAACTCTTCTGCCACACCCCGAGGTGAAAGATGTCCGATTTTTGGCATTCGTTGGATTGAGGCTGGAGGCTGACGACGGCTGTAACCATTGGAAATGATGGCAGCCGTGGCAGAAGGGCACTCCCTTTCCCCCTTTTTGTCTCAAAGTTTATATAGGTCAGTGATGGGTTCGTTGTCACACCCTGACTTTTACGGAAGCGTGATTTGGGGTGACTTGCTTAATATCATTGCATTCAACCATAACAAAAAACTATATGATAAACCCAAGATGTTCATCCATTGATTAAGTTTTAAAACATTACAACAACCTTGTTTTAAACCTCCAAAAACACAGACTTCGTATTCAGAATACAACACCAACAGGTTTTAAGTTCCATAAGGACTTTTCAAAAGACACTAATGCAAACTAGGCTTTGAAATATGTATCCTATCAAGGATAAGATACACATTCTAACCCATTCGACACCGGATGACATTTTTTATTCCAAACAACACTTGAAACTTCAACGCCCGCCAGATCCATACTTAGTTTCCTGAAATACATGTAGTTTGAAAACATCAACAAAAGTTGAGTGAGTTCATGTGATTTGTATGTGTGCACGAATCATCCTTGTAAACTTTTGAGGAAGACTTCCGGAAATTCCCTTACCATAGGGGTTATCTTCGGACTTAGGTTCTTCAGCTCCTCTGTCCATGACATGGGCCAAGGAACAACACATCCTTTTCGCAGAAACTCTCGTGTCTTAAAAAACGGATAATCTGCAGAGGTGTATCCTGCTTTTCTCTATGAGTGAGGATCGTCTCTTCATTCGCCATCGGGATGCGGATAATCTTCTCGTGGCAGAGCATCTTTACATGGTTACTCCACAGCCAATCCATTCCAATTACTACGTCAAAGCTTCCCATTTTAGCTGGTAGAAGGTCTGACCAAATCTCTCGTTCTCCAACTTTATATCGCAGCCTCTAATCACTTCGTTGGCTTCTACTAGCTTCCCATTAGCTAGTTCGATCTATTATGAAATGTCTAACTTACTTTCTACCAAACCAGATATATTTTTAAACTCTAGAGATACGAAACTATAGACGACACAGGTATCAAATAGCACAGATGCAAAACTTTTGGTTGATAGAGAGCGTACCAGTAACCACATATGCCTCAAGAGCTCCGATGTTACACGCTCTTCCACGGTCCTGGTCATTCTTCGGACAATCCTTCCAAAAATGCCCCACGTCTCCGCATTCGAAGCAACCTGTGACTCTACCATTATTGTTTCCGCCGTGGTTGTCGTCACCGTTTACTCCCTGTCTGGGATCCTTCGCCCAACAGGTATCCTTGTTGTGTCCTTCTTTTCCGCACTTACCGCACTTGGGCTTCTAGCATCGACCTTCATGGTGAAACTTGTACTTATCACATCTCAGCTTAGTCCCAAGTAGATCTTAACATCGGCCTGATTGTTTTTAGGGCAATATTTTCTGAAATGCCCTTTGTCTCCACAGTTAAAGCAACCTTGACCACTTTTTTGATTGTCACTCGCTTTGCCTTGATAGTCGTTGATGTCGTTGTTTCCTCCGTGATTCCTGCTACCTTATTGGCCTCCATTTCCGTGTTCCGTACCTTGCCTGCAGGTCTCCTTGACATGCCCCACCTTATCACAGTTATCACATTTTCCATATTTACATCGCCCGACATGGTAACGTCGGCAATTTTCGCAATTAGGTAGGATACCCATGTACTCTTTTCCCTTTTTGGCCTTGTTGTTGTTTTTGTTCACCTGAGCACTCTTTTGAAAATCAGTGAGTTTCTCTTGTTCTTTCAAGATGACTCCACCCGAGTCTCATTTTCCTCATCAGGGGTTAAGAATTTTTCCAGTCTAGCCGCTTCTTTAGTGAGCGTCACACTTAAGTAAACCACATCAATAGTTGTTGGAGGTCTCGACGCTGATATCAAGCTCAGAACCTGAGGCGCCATCCCCCAGATGAGTTGTTTGATTCTCTCGATCTCGTGTTCCACCAAGTGTGGGACAACACGCACCAATTCATGAAGTCTCTGTACATATTCCGCCACCTTTGGACCTTCCATCTTTAGTTTCCAGAATTCAATCTCCAGCTTCTGGATCTCCATCGAGGAACAATACTCCTTATGCATCAATTCTTTCAACTCATCCCATGCCAAAGCATACGCAGTAGTCTCGCCCATTATCTGAACCCGAAGGTTCCATCGTGACAGAGCCACATCTTGAAATAGTCCAGAAATGTATGTGACCTGTTGCTCTGGAGCACATCCGCTCATTCGCAAAACAGAATCCATATTCTCAACCCACTTCATAAAAACTACGGCACCCCCAGTGCCGTCGAAGTTCAGAGGCTTGCAGTCCGGAAACTGCTTGTAAGTACAGCCTGTACTCAAGCAATAACATCGCAGAAAGCATTAGCAAAGCACATTTGGGAATATCCAAACAAATTGCAATGTGTCTTAGGTGACTTAAACATTACTGTTAGGTGGGTTATTCCCTGAGGTGTTTCCGCTGTGTCTGTAGCGAAGAACCTCATGCTGAGCTATGGCTCGTGATATATGCGCTTGCCATTCTGCCTCGGTCAGCTGAATGATCTCTTGAGGAGACATCCTTTAAGAAGATTGTATGGGTCAGGTCTTATTTTTTAGGAAAATATATATAGTGGTCTAGAGGTCATATGTACATACACATAATAAATTATCATATCAACCAATCAAGCAACAACATAATTATAGCATAAACAAGTAAATGGGAATATGTTTAATGAGAGCATAACGGACAAACACGTTGTTGATTTACATGTTTAATGAGAACATGACAATTGGATTTTCATTAATCATTGACCATAAAGTATTGTTACATGTTCTGCAAAGTGCATTATATCAAAATGGAACACAGGGTCACACTACCCTTGTCCAAACCAGTCTAAAATTTCTACAAAAGTCTCATATTCAAAAGGTGGTCTCCCAAAAGCCTTCCCAAGCTCAGCTCAAAAGTGGTACTCCCATTAAAGGTAATGCATCTTCATAAGACCAAAAACCTACTGTACTGATAGCGAAGGAGGAGGAGGGAGGAAAATCAAACTGAGAACATGTGCGAGCTCCTCCTCAAGTTTAGGCACATGACGAAGCAGGTAACGGACTTGTTGCTCGACTGTGAGGAATCGAGCATCAAACTTTGGAAAAGGAGTAAGAGGAGCAAGTGGACGAGCAAAAGGTGGTGGTGATGAATGAGAGGGAATATAAGTATACTGACAAGGACACGGTAAGGGACACGGTATCGACTCAAGCTCCAAGATTCTACGACTCATAACTTCAACTCGAAGCTGAAGCGAATAAAGTAACTCATCCTGTGTATAGCCAACAAAATGCGAAGGACGGTAGGGGTCTGACGTCGGCATGGAATACTGTGGGGACCCCTGGTATGGCTCACCAGTTGGTGAAGAGGTAAAAGGTGCAAACTGGGGAATGTATGGAAAAGCTGCTGAGACATGCAGGTCTTGACTAGGCTGCTGGCCCGAAGTACCTCCTCCTGGACGGGGTTCAAGGATGTCCTGTAAGAAAACAATAGTTAAATCAACACGATGGTCTTCCGGCTCCATAGAATGAGAATGAGCAACATGAACGGGTGCAGGTGGACGAAATAATAGCTCCACAACAGGAGGATCAACTGGAGCAGGGGCTGGATCAGGCATGATTAAATAAAGGCTCAGGATTAGCTGGTGCATTATCAGGCCGATCAATAGGAACAGATTCTGGCTCAAGATCAAGCTCAAAGATGTGTGGAGGAGATAGTGCAGCTATTATGGTCGTGTTATCATCAGAATCAGTGGTATAGCGTCATAATCCAACTGCCTGCAAGGTGGAAGAAGTCACAGACTCAACGGAATCTAGGACGGAGTGTAAACTAGTGTTAGGGGATATCTCATCAACAGGGATCTCAAAAAATGGGATAGCAATAACGTCATCGTCTAGCTTTTCATCACCATGGGCATCATCAAAAGGACCATCAACAAACAATTCAACGTCAATATCAATAAAATCGTCAAAAGGCAAATCCTTGAGAGGAATGGCCACAAAAGGAACGAGAGCGAGGATTGGTGCCACGACATGCTCACCATCAGGATGATCGATGATAAGATGATCATGGACGGGAATGGGAATAACAAATGGATCCTCGTCTGGAATGCCATCAGTAGTCGCTATATCATCTCCCAAGTCGGGCAGCGCAAATGGCTGAAAATCGTCATCGTCGTCGGACATCATCTCCGGGTCACTCTCTATATTGAAAGTAAAGATCTCTGGTTTGCACGCCTCTAGGCCAATAGCCACGGGTTCGTCAGTGTCGGGTAATCCACTCTCGGATGCTGACATAGTGTCTGTAACATAACAATCACAATATATGCACACATATTAACTACCACCGTTTAGCATGTAACCAAAGATAATGAAATCACGTAATCATGTATCCTTCCTAGTATCCCAGACTAAACCAACCAGTCTCCCAGACTAAACCACCTAGTCTCCCAGACTAAACCTCCCAGTCTCTCAGACTGTGCCACCCAGTCTCTTAGACTGAACTACCTAGTCTCCCAGACTAAACCATAATATAAACCTTGAAATGTGTTTCGTGTCTTGTTGTTTGTAAAAAATGTTTGTTTCCTGGATCTGGGCGTTTTTGCGTATGCAATGAAAACATGTTGTAAAAATATTTTCGTGAGAGCCCTAATGATTGTAGTCTAGACTCGAGAAAGAATCCTAGTTCGCTACAATCGAAGCTCTGACACCAAACTGTCACACCCTGACTTTTGCGGAAGCGTGATTTGGGCTGACTTGCTTAATATCATTGCATTCAATCATAACAAACAACTATATGATAAACCCAAGATGTTCATCCGTTTATTAAGTTTTAAAACATTACAACAACCTTGTTTTAAACCTCCAAAAACACAGACTTCGTATTCAGAATACAACACCAACAGGTTTTAAGTTCCATAAAGACTTTTCAAAAGACACTAATGCAAACTAGGCTTTGAAATATGTATCCTATCCTGGATAAGATTCACATTCTAACCCATTCGACACTAGATGACATTTTTTATTCCAAACAACACTTAAAACTTCAACGCCCGCCAGATCCATACTTAGTTTCTTGAAATACATGTAGTTTGAAAACATCAACAAAAGTTGAGCGAGTTCATGTGATTTGTATGTGTGCACGAATCATCCTTGTAAACATTTGTAAGTATGTATTTGTAAACTGGTATAAAGCGACAAGGAACATATCAGTTAATGTGTAGCTAAGACATTAACATGTGTGAAATGGCGTAGGAAGGCTCAAACCTAGCATATTTTGTACTGGGCCTCCGGCTGTAAGACATAATCACGTCATGGGCCAAAAACCCCGGTCCACATGGGTGTGGGCTTGCTACACCCAAATAGATCTATCACTCATGTCCCTTGGTCCTAACACGAGGATTAATGGTCTTAAGAGTGCGCCTACCCATTCACGTGATCTAACAGTATTTTCCTTAGCTAACCATACCATTTGTATTTGTCTGAAAACATTTAGTAATATGTATTTCACCCCTGAAGTTATAAAACTGCAAACAGTTAAAAGAAAGGGGGGACATGAACTCACTGGTTTGCGTTCTTCGAATCCGCTTGTAACTCAAGCTCCTTCTGGTAAACACGACTACCTACAACGTACTATGGTCTATTAGACGGGCGGGTTGTGCCTTGACTTAGTATTAATGTCTTTGAGTTACGTTTCTTTTGTGCCTTCGATATTATTCCAAGTTATATAATTATTTGTCAAAATAATTAATATTTTAACTTAAATTATATTTATTAAATTTTGGAATAATTGTTAAAACAATTATTTTAACTGAATACTTCCCAAGTATTTGCACTTGTATATCCTTCCCAAGGATGGGTGTATTTGTATTCGTATTCTTATACTTGTATATTTTTGCCATGTATTAGGGTCGTATTCCGGTGTGTATTTTTACGTATGAGCATACGTATTTTTATTGTATTCATTAAGTATCCATATACCTAATTTCGTATTAATTTTCCGGAATAATATCCTTAATAAAAGTCCACCGATATACATTTCTAGAATATGTACTGTACTAAATATTATTTAGAAAAATTATTTATAATTTTTCTTTTGGCAAAAATATTTGTATTTTCTCATAAGCTTCAAAAATAATATATTTTCATGTCTAACTTGGGTAATTTATATAAACTCATTTTTCTCCAAAAAATGATATATTTCATATTCATCTGAGAAACTATATCTTTCACCCCAAAAATATTGTATTTCGTGTTTGTTTAAAAAATATATATTTCTTTAAAAATAATATATCTTCTAAAAATTTCAAGAAATATATATATTCATTCTTGCCAAAAATAATATATTTTTCCCTTGTCAACAATATGATATATTCTTGTAGTAATTGTAAAATCATATTTTTATTTCCTTGGTGTCCAAAATATTATTTACCAAAATATACTTTGTGAATAAATTTTCCAGAATATTTTGTAAGTCTTATTCCATAGTTCGGTTTTCGCCAATATTTTGCGTACAAATTGTGTATTTATTCCTTGGAATTTTTGGTAATATGTTGGATTGCAATTTTTGGTATTTTGATGAGTTATATTATTCCAAGTCCTAAAATAATATAACTAATACACAAAGTATACAAATAATCACACACATGGTTTCTGTTAAATATGTATTTTCCTAAATACATATTTAGTCACTTTTATTTATAAAAACCAACCTCCAATAATTATAATTTTTGTAACAAAAATTATGGCAAAGTTTATGTGAAAATCCGAGGTTTAAAATATACTTGAAAGTGTATGTTTATAAATATTTTTCTAAGTGTTTAAATTTTTAGAAAATTTTGCCATTGTTTCCCCTAAAAATAGAGGTTTCCATGCTTTCAAGCATATCATTTTCTTTTGTAAAAATCAACACAATCAAGCATCATTCAACAATAAACAACCTACACTTACCAACTTTGCCAAAAACAAGCGTAATCTACTACTTCATGAACTTGAATATTTGTAAAAATTTGTAGTAACTTACTAGTGTTCTTAGTAAGCCTTGTTACCTTCTAAAGTGTGATTAGTTCTTTAAAACTTCATTTTTAAAGAATATGGATCTTTACAACTTGTGATCATCATTTCTAAAAATGTTTCTTTATGAAATTTTCTTGTTGCACAAGTGTTTCTACACTTGTTTAACCACCAAAAATAAGGTTTGTTTATGTAAGAACCAAGATTAAATAAAACTTATATTCTTAACTTGGTTTCTTTAGAAATCATCCATAAATCTTTAGATCTACAAGTATTACTACTCACTTTGATCATTATTCTTCAAGAAAACATTTTGTTCTTTCAAGTTCATGCTTTATGTGTGGATGTTCTATCATCCTACAACATCTTCATCCTCTCATCTTGCTAGATTATGTTTCTAATCATGATCTAGCAAGATCATATGATGACCAATATCAAATACATGTATGAACAAGAAAACATCAAGCATAACAACTCATATTCATCAAGATCTCTTCATATTTTAAGCTTATGTTCAAGTTTACTCTTGTGATTTTTAGTGTTCTTCAAGATTATGAGTATGATTCTTCTTTTAACCACTTAAAATGGAAGTAAAATAGCAAGATCAAGGTTCTTACCACTACCACAAGGCTAGGGATGATCAAGTGAAGAAAACAAGTGGATAAAAGCAAATGGTGAAGGTCCTTGAACTTCCGAAAGCTCCTAGCTTCCTTATGCAACCTTTATCCCCTTCGTATATGTTTGGAACTAGTAGAAGATGTGTGAATGATAGTGATGGTGGTGTGGTTAGTTACGGCCGAGAATGGGGGAGGAAGAAGAGAGAGTTGTGGTGTGAAGTAGGTTGTGAATTATGAGAAGTCATGAGCCCTTAAGTCCTTCATATAATCCATTTCACATAATCTTCCATTGGATATTATGTTTAGGAAAGTGTAAGCAAGATCAAATGTTATAATCTTATAAAATCTTGAGGTGGGGCCCTTGTTGGCCGATCATAGGTGGGTGGGTGGGGGGGGGGGTCTTAGGTGTAGGCTGTAACTAAATGCTAGTTTATGGTTGAAATGTAGGTATTTCGTTAGATGGTTAGTTAGTTAGTTGATATTTATATAGTGTGTTATGGTGTTCGGGGACCATAGTTAGCTTGGTAATGTTAAAACAGTGCTTCTAGGGAAAATTTGATGTTTCGGGTAGTGTCCGGTTGTTCGGTTGGTTACCGGTTCGTTAAGGTGCTAAACTATGGAGTTTAGTGTGGTTTATGTTACCTTTTGTGACAGTTTTGATTCTCGACACTTAGGAAAGCATTCAGGACCATTTATCCATATTTATGCATGATATTAAGTTGTTAAAATGCTGAATTTTTCTAAATTCTGCAATTTATGTGAGTTTTAGGTACTTACCGGCACTTAAACTATCACTAGGAAGGCAGTTTTGTGATCCTTACTTTCATACACACTATACTAGTGTAATATTTGGTTTCTGGCTCTTTCTGTGTTTCAATACACTGTCTGCCTATATGCTGAACTCCGTCAGCACATTTCTAATTTATCTGATAATTGTGCTAGCCGTGTTTCGTGCATCATTTGAATCAATAAAGTTTTCATGCAATAATGACATGACATTAAGCAATATATGATGCACATGTATGTATATGGTAATAATCAGAAAGTAGTTCAGGTAATTAATTGAAATTCAGCACAGTCATTAAGCATAAATAACCGTCTAATAATCGCACGGATGCATGAAAATTTGACAGTTGTCACATTCGTTGAGTTGAAATTTTGGTTAATGTGTGATTTTAGCATGACGAGTGCAAGCATTTGTGTATTTCTTACATTTTGAGTTTTGAGCATATGTAGTTAACCGTTTGGCCAGAATGTTTAAAGTTGCATGCTTTGTGATTCTTGTTTAAGATGTAGAGAATGATTAAACTATCTTGGCCGATTGTCTGTTTCGGATTCTTTGTGGTCCTTAATTTGTATATGTAAATGTTTAGTGGCGTGTTGCTAAGTTTTGAATTTGGGGATTTCATGTGTGACTGTGGAGATGTGTCATGATAGGTTTGCTGTGTTCTTTATTTATTTCATACCAAATGATTTGGCTATTAAAAGTGTTAAATGATTGAAAGTGGTTTTAAAAGTAATTTTTGTTGATTGATGTTTATGATAATGTGGTTATAATAATATTTTCAATAACAATCTGATACTATTACAATGATGTATTCATGAAATTAATAAAATAGTGATAGGGTTATAATGTCTAGGATGAGTTTGTTAGTTGAATGTGAAAACCCTAAATGAAGAACTGTTTGATGATGTAATGAAAATATTTAAAATTTGCTGCTGATCTGATTTGGTGATTGTATGGCATGATAAAACATGTTATGAAAATGTGATTGGTTCGTACAAGTTGGATAAGGTTCTAGAAGGACTCCCGTAGTGGTTGCGAGTCGAGAACGTGTGGCTTCGACTTAAGACCACTAAGTGATCACTCGAAACCAGACGAATAACAGGGGACTCGAGATCGGGTAGGTTGCGACTCAAGATCTCCTGATCTTGACTCAATCTTGACTCGAGACCTTAAGGTTGCGAGTCAGAAATGCACAACCCGAGATCGTCTGGTTGCGACTCGAAATCTCATGGTTGCGACTCGAGATCTCTTAGTCTTGAGTCGAGACGACCCAGTTTCGACTTGACTACTTTGCTTAATTATTGGGCCGCATAAACTGATGTAATGGACTGTGTGCTATGGTTGTTGTTTAACTGTTACTATTTAACTGTTCACATGTTAGGATAGGCCCAATACCGTATATGTTATGCATGCTATGTGTTAGATAAGTGTAGGATTGTATGTGACACTACTTGCATACGAACCTAATGAATATTAATAACCATAATAGGGTATGGTTGACCAACGTAACACAAGTAAATTGTCTGCCGAGCAAAGCAAAGGTGAGTTCACAACTTTTTACTTAAAGCATGCGTTCCCGGTGGTGGGGAAACGGGACGAAAACACTTTCCCTGGTTTGGGATTGCATACTACCTCCTTGTGTGGGATACACGGAACGGAAACAACAACACTTTCCCTGGTTTGGGATTGCTTACTATCTCCTTGTGTGGGATACGGTATTTCTATCTCCTTGTGTGGGATACGGCTAACACTTTCCCCTTGTGTGGGACATTTTTATTAATTACTATTTATATTGGATGCAACAAGTTTACTAAACGAAACTCTATCATGGAAGTCCCCACTTACATGTACCGATTAGTCGTCGGGGCCTTGTCACACCCGACCGCGTAAAACAACAAACCACGGCGGAAACGTCGGGGAGTGTCGTAACAGAATTATTGTTTCACAACACATGGTATTTAAAGCTTGGTTTTATTAGAAATAAAGTGTTTACATTGTCTTAGTTCAAACAGAAACAAAACATAAATTAAACTGTCTTTCATAGTTTTAAGTTACTAAGGCCTATGTCCGCCTAAGTGTAGCACGATCAACCTCAAACATTAGCTCCTGAAACACATGTGAAAATAGGTACGTCAGCATAAAAATGCCTGTGAGATACATAGGTTTTGTTGATGAAGGATTCATGACTTGTAGTTAAAATAAGAGTTTAACGAAAAAGTAGTCATGAACCTTGTAAAATGTTTTCTTTTATAAAACAATGTGAAATTCAATACGAAAATCAAATGATATAAAAGAATAATGCATGGTTAAATGAATAACCAAGTGAAAATGAATTTGTATGAGATATGTCATTTGTAAAACAATGTCTTGTGAAAATATGTCATTTGTATAAAATGTGTCATGTGTTTGTCTTTGTCGAAGTGGTTTAAATAACGCTACGATATGTAATATTAAAAGCATGTATATATAGGAAGTACCAGCGGTGTATCCACCATGCTTTTATCATATTACACACGCCTCATTATTTAAAACACTTATCAATAACCACCAAAAATGTTTTGTTTAAACCAATATCAAAATGTTATGTGTAAACAATGTTCAATGTCAAGTGTAAACCATGTCTTGTCTAATCAAATGTTATGTATGGCAAGTAAAAAGTATTTACTCAAACCATATGTATAATGTCAATGTGTAACTGTTAGGATCTGAGTTTGCTAGATTGTGTTTTGTTTAATAAGAATGAAGGTGAAACAGAGATAAATTGCAGCAGAAATATGAAATAAACTTTTAACACACAATCAATAAGAGAATAAGTTTAAGCAAACATGTTTGACATGAAATCGAATGATTATATTTATTACAATACTCAATTACAATGCATGCATGCACAAATCTCCCCCTCAGCCTGAGCTCACAAGAATGTTCGTACAGAATGACTTTGTGATTAAGAGAGCTAATAGAACGGTACAGGGTACGGTTCTATTTATAGTACCGAACAACCACTGAGAATCTTTGGCTGACGTCACCATGAAAGTGACATCTAACCTCCTAACAACATCTAACTACTGCCCTATACAACCACTGACCATAAACTACTGATTACAATATGCAAATACAATACAAGACTAAACTACTGATTCTTCATTCCACTGTTATAGCTCCAGCAGTGATTTAAGTCTTCAGCAGTACTTGAGTTAGATCAGTAGATTGAGCTTCAGCACTTTGATTCTTCATCAGTCTTATGGATCCACTGCTCTGATCCAATTTTGGCTTTATCAACTGTTCCTTTGTAGGGTTCAATCCCCACAGTAACCAAATGTCATGTATGGTGAATAAAGAGTATTTACTCAAACCATATGTATAATGTACAAATATCGTTGAATAAACCTAAGTTTAAATCAAAAGTTATGTTTTGCAAAAACCAATGCTTTATTGTTACGAACATTTATGTGAATATGTTTATCGCATATGTTCAAGCCTTCAGACTGTCGGATAAACCCTTAACAAGTCAAAGGTTTATCAAAAATGTTTTCGGATTCTGTCATTCCCTACTTCCAAACAAACTTAGGAAGCCGGGAACGAGATTTTTCAATTCCTATGGTACCACTACATACTACCGAGCGGCGTGATCAATGTTAACGAATGTATTATTGTCCCGTTAAACATACCGAATGTCATACCAAATGTAAGCATGTCATGTAAAAACCATGTACTAAGTATGCTAAGTAAACATACGAAGTATAAATGTCCATGAAATCAATGTGCTAGCATGCTCAGTAAACATACATAGCAGAAATGTATTGTAAATCAATGTGTCCATATGCTGAGTAAACATATGCAACAAAAGTGTCTATGAAATCGATGTGCTAGCATGCTCAGTCAACATACATAGCAAAACATAATTGAAATCATGTACTATATGTGTACTAGATGAACATAGCATGTATTTGTCATGAAAAGCATGAAAGTAACATATAGGCACATGTGTATCACCCCAAAATATTTGAAAGCGGTAAAAGAGGGGACTATGTACTCACTTGGGATTGCTTAATAGTCTTGGAATAAAGACCGATTAAAGCTTGAGAAATCACGGAATCAAACGACACCTAATAAAGATAACTACGTTAATAATTGGATCCTAACCCAGAGGATAGGATAGAATGAAGTTCTATAAATCAAATGAGTATTGGAACTCATATGGCATGATTTAATAGACCTAACATTCTGATTAGAAGGTTACCCTATGAGCTTTTGAACCGTTTCGACTCGTTAAGGTAGTTTAAGCTACTTTAACGTGCCGTTTGCGTAAATATAAGGTCAGATGGTTATTTATGTCATATGTTAAGCCTTACATGCCCAAACATGTTTAAAAATGTTATTAAATCAGTTTAGATGTCAAAAGTTAGATTACATATGTTAAAAATGAATTTATGCTCAAAAAGGGCATTTTCGTCATTTTTAATGGCCATATAAATGACCTAACGAATAACTAACCAAACAAGGTGACCATAAGGTATAACATTAGTAGGTTATTCCCTATACAACTATGGTCACAAAATATGTTTGGTCGGATCCTAATGATTGACCAAACGGGTCGGGTTTGAAAGTCTAAGCGGTTGTTAAGACCACTTGACTTACGACCCTAAATAAGCACTAAACTAAGTTAGAAAACTGATTTGATATCAAAACAAAGTGTTTTGATACCCGAAAATAGTTTCATCGCAAAATGCACATAATCGTGCATTTTGACCGAAAATTTGACTCATCACTTCGACTAGTCAACGTGGAAATCAGAAGGTATAATCACTAGGGATTATAACCATCGTGATTACGATCACGTTGCAAAGTTCAAACAAACTTTGTCTTGACCATATCATGGTCAAAGCTGAAAGTCAAACACTGTTTGACTTCTTGCTTGAAATAAGTAAACAAGCATGAAAGAACACTTACAAGAGTCCTATGCTTGTAAAAATGAACTAGAATTCTTAAGTATGAGGCCTCCAACTTAATGTCGTAGCCTCAAATCAGAGCAAGAATGAAAGAGAATGAAGATGAGCAAGTTAGAAATGAAATGGTGTTGGCTATTTATAGTGTTCATGGATTAACAAGATGATGACAAGTGTTTATGTGTTGCCCAAGGAAAGATCATAGCCTTACAAGTGTTTGGACAAGAATTAAAGCCTTGGAGGATACTTAAAACACCCACAAGATCTCAAAAACCAGGTTAGAAAACAGCAGGAAATGAGCTGGAAGCTGTTTAGAAGTTTCTGCACAACGACTTCTGATGTGTGCAAAATGCAACATATAAATTACATCAAATGTGGCATTAAACTAACCCTTTTTAGTAATAATGTTGGAAAAAGTGTGTTTTTTCTTCCTTTTGTATTTTCAGGATTAAATGAGCTCAAATGAACAAAAGAAGCAAAAAGACAGCTAAATCTAACATAAATACAAAAAAAGGAATAAACGTGGCATGCCCGACTCCCCGACAACATCTTCCTAAGCAAAACAAGAGAACAGATGGCTGAACACGCCCCGTGCTCACTGAGCACGGGGGCATGCCCAAGTGTCTGCAGAAAAGACAAAGTTGTAGAAGCTTCTATCACCCACCACGGGGGCGTGCCTAGCGGACACGGGGCCGTGGTCAACTCTAAGATTCGTAGAATCTGAGGAAATCTTGATAGTACAGATACGCTTCTGCATACGGGGTCGTGCCCAGCGGACACGGGGGCGTGGTCAACTAATGCAGACAAACTGCAATTAATGAAGAAAGAGAAGATGGGTGGACACGGGGCCGTGCCCAATAGACACGGGGCAGTGTCTGGGCTTCTGTGTAGGCTATAAATAGGGGTGCTTGGCTCATTTGCAAACCATCCCTTGGCAAACCACCTCTCTCACACTTCACCCACCCACCACCATCATCACAACCCACATCCACCACCATCATCCATCATAGAGTGTGTGAGTAGTCTCAGGATCCAAGATTGATCGTAAGAGTTCTTGACAATCAAATGCCATGTTGGCTAAGTCTCTTACATCACTTGGTGAAGACAAGTGTTTAGTGTAATACTTTTTATTTTTAATCTTTTCGCACTTTTTATTTGGTTATGTATTAATGACTTTAATAACTAGTTTCTTATGTTGAAGGTGAGTCTTCCTTATCGTTTGTCCGTGGTGTCTTGGAATTATTTTACTGTCTATATAAAATAAAAGATTTTCACCATTCATATCTCCACGGTCTATATGGAGGTATGCTGGCTACCTGTTCGGGGGTTAAGGGAACGGTTTGGTACGAGTCTTGCCTTGTTCAGTGTATAGATCATGCAAGGACCTGGGTCAACTTTAGTAGGACTCCTTCAATACCCACTGTCTAGGATCGATTTGGGACCTAATGAGTCGTTTAGAGTCAACACAAAGCTGTTTGAAAGGCGGAAACAGTCAAACAACCTAGAATCAGTGATAGAAATGTGTAGAAACTGAGTATGATACTTAAAACAAGCTTCTCATTGATATTAGACTTGAATACACGGTGAAAATTGGGCAGCACTTCGTTACACCTCGGCTAATTTCATACCAAATGAGAAACTACACATGCCTATTTATAGGAAACTGATTTCGCATGAAATAGAATTGTGCTATTTCGTGCGAAATTACACAAATTAATTTCGTGCGAAATAGCACCATGCTATTTCGTGCGAAATTACCTTTAACATACATAAACTTAACATAATTTGACATTTTGACCCCTATACAAGTTACCGACATGACCTAGACTTTAGACGTAGGCTATAGACATTATGCACCAACAAACTCCCCCTTGGATATTGCCGGAGTCTTCAGTCAGGTCTTCAGCGCTTTCTTCACAACGACTTGAATTTTTCTTCCCTCGGCTTAGGATTTTTCATCAACAGCTTCCTAAGCTTCTCGTTCTCTGCAGTGGCATTCTGTCTTTCTTCAGCTTGTTCTTTCATGAATTTACCTCTTTTCGCTTCAAGTTTCTTCTTTTCTTTCTCAGCTTTCAACGCTTCCTCTTTCTCAATCTCTCGCCACTTAGACGTCCATTTATTGTCAGCATTGATACCTTTTTGGAAACAGATGGATACAACCTTCTGAAATTGCATTGCCTGCTCCTTATCTTCAGCTTTAAATCCAATCTTTTAAACAAACAGACATTCTATATCCTTTGCTGAACAGTTCACCAACCATAAAGGATCATACACAAAGATGTGTCTGATTTCAATCTCAGCTCTGTAGGTAATCACAGCTTCAGTCAACAAAAAGCTGTATACCCAGTACAAGAACCCCTTATAAAAATCTTGCTCCATTTTCGGTACTGGAATGTTCTTTATGTCACACCCCGACCACGTAAACAACAAATCGTGGCGGAAACATCGGGGAGTGTTGTAACAGAATTATTGTTTCAAACCATGGATACAAGAGTTTCGTTTTATTTAATATTAAACATTGTCTTAAAGTTAACAGAAATTCAAACATAGTTTATCATTGTTATTAAATCACTAAGGCCTCGTCCGGTCCTAAGTGAGCATGCATCCTATTCGCAATCAACATTAAGCAACATCGCCTGAAACATATGTAAAAACAAAGTCAACAAAGAAATGCTGGCGAGTACATAGTTTTTGTGTGAGTATCAGATTCATGGCTCGTTTGTATGTTGAAACAACTTGTACAACTTCGTTAATTGATATTAGAAAACCTTGTTTTGTAAAATGTTTGTATTGTAAATGAATAACCAAGTCAAAATAGATTGGTCATAATTTATAACCCTTGCCATGAATCTTAACCCAAAACATTTGTTTATGTAAACCAAATCATAAATCGTTCTTATAATAAAACTCGAATGGTTTATATAGTTTCATAAACATCATTGTGTAATATTGTTTAAGTCGTTCTCGTTATAGAACATCGTTCATTCGTTTAAATCGTTCCAAATCGTATAATTCATTCACTCGTTTAAATCGTTCTCGTTTTAATTGTGAAAACTACTTTTGGTCGTCTTGCTAATAACATTCAAACCTTTGTGACTCGTTCATCGTTCCCAATCGTTCTCGCATTAACAAACCTCCAAAGGGTAAGTTAACAATCATCAGATTCAGTCGTTACCCACTTAACCCACACATAACCATGGGTCTAGTTGATAACGGGATTTGTCGGATCCTATGGTACCATAACCTAATACTGGTCGGTTTGGCCGAAATTAATAAATGTCATTCGTTATGTAATTACAGCCAACAAGCTCGTTCACATTATCGAAATCATTATTAGTTTAGTATAAACCATATCAATCGTTTTGAAACCATTGTTAGAATATCGAAATCGTTTTGATACATATGAATCACCCCAAAACAATCGAAAACAGTAAAAAGAGGAGATCTATGTACTCACTTTATTTTGAAGGCGATTCCGAATACGCAAGTCAAGATTAAGGTGTCTGATAATAAGGAAACTCAAGTTGTCCTAATGAATCGTACAAGAATAATGTATCAATATTGAGGTCATATAGTGTTGACGGGATTTGTTGAGTATTTATTGTATTTGATAGTGTTTAGATTAACAGAATGATCTTGTGAATTATATGTTTAGAGGGCTCGGAAAAATGATCATGATATAGAGGAATTATTTATGAAAAATATTTATTTATCATAAATAATTAAATTGCAAAAAAAAAGTACAATCGATTTAATATAAACATTTGTAATAATAAATCAAATATATTTAACTAGTATCATAATTAAATATAATGATTATTGGCAAAATATTGTACAAGTGATATAATTAATTTATATCATAATAATTAAAAATAACGTTTTTAATTATTGAACTTGAATATTACTGATTTAATTATATAAATATTGAAATTATATAAAATATCAGTAGCAACATTATTTTTGTGAAGATCAGTATTTCAAATAATTAATCTGAAAATTTCAGATTTTAATTCCTAAGAATTGATTTATTATGAATTTATTTAGTAATAAACTGTTTTAATATCATTAAAATTAGTTTTATAAATAAATTGACTAATTTCACATTTTTAATAAAAGCAACATTGATTAATAATCTTATAAAAATTAATGGAATGTTGAAAATATTTAAAATTATTTAATTAAAAAGAAATGCAGACCCCTGGGTTCGAACCCGGGTCTGTATTGTAACCAAACAGAGTCTTAACCACTGGGCTAAGCTTCTGTTTGTGTTTGGTTTAGGAGTGCTAAACTTATAACCAAACAGTAACTAGTCATCTTCTCCAATTGTAGTCAAACATAAAAGTCAACTGCTTCAATTCTCGATCAAAACAGGTTTATATCCAAGTTAATCTTAGGGAAACATTGTATAAGCACAAACAAGCTAATTGAACGGATAAAAACTAACCGGTATTGAAAGGATGATCGGATTGAAAAATTCCGGCGAAAAAGTGAGTATTCCGGCGAGTTGCAGGTTTTAATCCGACGATTTCGGGTGTTTAAGTGTTTGTAAATGGTGTGGAATTTTTCTAGGAATGTAGGGAACTTAAATACACGAAGTTTAGATCTCAGATTCAACAAAACTTAGTGGATTTGATCTACTTTAAATTCTTTTTTTTAATAAAAAGTTTCGATTCATAATGGTTATAGCACGAATTTGTGTCGTTTGAATGATTGGAACGAGTTGGGATAGGTTGGGTATCATGTGGGTAGCTTTACAGGTAAAAAAAAATGGATTAAAATCGATTTTTCGAGTTTTCTTGTTTGATCCGCGACCTTGTGGATCTGATTATATAATCAGGTCGATAATAATGTCAATATATATATATTACGATCTATTATAAATCACAACCAAGCTGGTAGACCAGCTGGTTGTGCGCGTGTTTGTTGTTTGGAGGGGCGCGGGTTCGAGTCCCACTCGTGACCGGTTTGTGAGGTTTATTAACCTTTTTGATTTCTAAATTTATTTAATAAAAAATTAAATCCTACATAGTATATATAATGAATTAAAATCTATAACTTTCTGCTCCTGTACAGGAGGATAAACTGGTTAAGTCGTTCGTGTTACAACCGAGAGGTCGCGAGTTCGAAACCCGGCAGGGGCCGCTCCGATACAGAAGGACCCCCCTTTTATTCGTATTTTTGGACATTTACACTTTGGTCCCTGTAGTTTGATAATTGGCAGATCTAGTCCCCGAGGTTTCAAAATTGACACTAATGGTCCCTGTAATAGTTCAGTGAAATATGCTAACTGAGTTAAGTTTAAAGAAGGAATTCTTTGTATGAAAGTTAACCAGGTTAGGATATTTAGTTAAAATGAGTTTCAAAAAGTCAGTTTAGTCCCTAGAGTTTAAGTTTCAGAAAATGACCAAATGAACCTTGGACTTTTATTTCCAAACTATATATTTATCTCTTTATAAAGTAAGTTTCCAAAGAATGTCAAATAGGTCCTTTAGATTGTAGTTTCACAAAATGTCGCAATAGGCCCTTATAGTTTATGTAACCTTGTTTAATAGCATAAAACTCAACAAATTTGCAATTGTTTCACGTGTTTGTATTGGTATAAGCATGTATAAGCTCAAAGCAAGTACGTTCAAATAAGTTTCATTCCAAATACGGTATTTGTTACAATGAAAGTCAAACAAATACGAGTGTGAAAACCAAGGTGGTCACACTTTATAACTCTAGGCTTCTTCACATGCAAGATCGTTTCTTCATTTCCAGTCACTAGATCTACCATCTTCACTTTCTTCGGGTAGTGAGGTTTCCAGTGTTTGAATTCTCTAAAAGCTTCAAACTTGATTAAACCCCAAACAGGCACATCACGCTTTCTTCAGGATAATCCAAAGATCTGACTTTTGCAAGTTCTTCAACATCCCACCAGGGCAAAGTCATAATATCCTGAATATATTCAAAGTACTGCACTCCAAATTCTCTCCGAATAGCATACATATTTACTTGTGGTAGAAATCCCCAACTGATAATATCCCCCAGTGACACATCCCTGTCTCCCTTATAAAGCTTGAGCGGACGTTTGAATTTTCTTTCCGTACTCTTTCTAAACCACTTCTTGCGTTCTTCTCGCTGTGCATCTTTCATTGTACCATCAAAATTCTTATCTTTCAGACATTCTGCGACTTTCCCTCTCAACTCCTCTACATTTGCTTGACTAAAAAACTCAACAAGCGTAGGAAAATCAGAAGTATCAACATTTGCGTTTTCTTCGTCGCAGCAATCTTCAACCTCAACTCGATCATAGTTGTCTGCCTTATCAACATACTTGTACTCATAGTCAGGCTGTTGATTCAAATCAAACGCATTCAACTCTTCTTCAAAGTCAAACTTGAAGTTAGGATCATCAATACGCGTCATCTCGATAATATCAGCCATGGTGCAAGTATGCCTGATTTCTCCTTCTTCAACTTCAGGTTCAAGACGCAAAATTAACTTTTCTCTTTTATCAACATTTTGATCATCCACATTCTCCCCCTCACCTGTAGCATCCTCAGGTTCTTCATTCACATCATCATGAAGATAATCTTTGACATTCTCTTCGTTGGACGCTTCAGTTACTTTAATTCCTGTATCACCCTGACCATCGTCATCATTATCATCACTATGACTGCTTGCAGAGAATATATCGTCTGCATCATCTGTCTGATCTTCATCATCATTCTCTTCATCATCATCCTCCTCGACCTCTTCCTCACCATCAATAACATCATCAATCAACACGTCCTCTTCAAAAATAGCAGAAACTGCAGAGATAGGACGAGGATTCTGAATAGGTGATTCAGGTACAGTAGATATAACAATTGCCCTTTCAGAAACACCTTCAACACTTTTACCCTTATCCTTCATGTCAGCTTCTAAATCAGCTTGACGTTTTTCTCTAACCTCCTCAGTGTTTATTTCATCAAATTTATGCTCAACAGACTTTCCAAGCAAGTTTTCTAACACTTTATTCATCATGTATATCTCGTGTTCTTTCATTGCTTTAGCAGCTTCCAATTCTTTGTTCTTTAACTCAAAGTACTTGTTCTGCTCATCTCTGCGTGCTTTCTCTTCTTCCAACTCTGCAACTTTAACATTCAGAATATCAATCTCAGCTTGATCAGATTCAACTTTCTTCAATAATGAAGAATTTTCAGCTTCCACTGTCTTTACACGCTTTTCTAATTTCTTCTCACCATCCAACAACTTCTTGTTCTCAACCAATACTTCTTCAATTTTCTTTTCCAAACTCTTAACTTGCACATCAATCACAAAATTGAAATCACCAATGTCTTCAAGAGTAATACCCTCCGGAATATTTGGAAAAGTTTTTTAACCAGAAGAACCAGGTGTAGTTCGGACAGGTGGTTGTGTGGATGGTGGTGTTTGAAAGATTTACTGAGAGGTAACAACAGGTTGTTGTTCATGGGGAGGTGTAGCAATATGAATATGTGGTGGTGATGATTGTCTCGGTGGTGATTGATGAAGTGGTGAATGAATTGGAGAGGGTTGATGTTGAGGTTCAGGTTCAGGTGGTGGTGATGGTGGTTTACTCGGTTTTTGGATTGGTTTCTTCTTCAACAGAACTTTCAACCTTGGTGCTGCCTTCATAGTAACAACTCTCTTTCTTGCAGAATGCTTCTTTCTACCACCAGATGATGGAGGTGTTTGAGATTCTACAACATGTTCAGGAGATGGATTGTATAACTCATCATCTTTATCTTCTCTCCTCTTTCTCTTAAGCTGTTTCTCTTTTTCAATCTCAGCTTTAATTTTCTTTGCACGTTCTGTTTCATCAATTTCTTCATCAGATGAACTTGATGAGCTTTTATCTACATTATCACCTTCATTGTCACCAGCTGTCTTTTCTGCTTCACTATCTTCAAAACTTTCTTTAAGAGCTTTTAACAACTTAGCAGATTCAGGAGACAAACGAACATCTCCTTCAACATCAACATCAACTTCAACTTTAGCTTCAGCTTCCTCCTCAGATTCATCAACAAGCATAGTCTCAACATTTTTCTTTTGACACTTTTTCTTTGGTTGAGAAGATGAACCCTCCTCTACTTGAACTTTAGGAGTTGCTTTCCTGCTCCTCTTCTTTTTCTCTTCTTTCAAGAACCACTCGTTTCGAGATTCTTTGATGCTTTCAAGTGTTTTTAATTCATCTGCATAACTCTTCTCTTTCATTTCTTTCTCATTTCTCCAATTGTGATGGTTGATTGGATCTGGATCTTGATAATTCTTATCTTTGATGAAACCAAAAAATTCAGCTTTCGTTTTTGGCTCTGGATGGTTTGGGTGATATCTAGCCAATTGTTTCAAAGACTCATTATCCATTTGAAATAATACCAATAGATCATTCTGTTCATCTCTCTCCAAATCAGGATAAGCGTGATCTATCATCATCTGAACAAATCGTGGATATACCCAAGTCTTGCTCTTTGAAGTAATGTTCTCTACCATGTAATGAAACACATTCTTCAAAAAATTATACTTTTTGTTTAACACGAGAGTTGTCACCATGTTCATTTGATAGTCCCTCATCACATCGTAACCTCCCTTCCTGTGACTGAGAGCATACAGCACTGAATGAATAAGAAATTTGTAAGACTTTGGAAAACACGCTTTCAAGTAGTTGGCCTTGTTTAGAGGACCATTGTAACCCATTCGCAACATGCATCCTTTTACCATCCTCGCTGGGAACTTTGTAGGAGAATTTTCATCATCCGGAAAGTCTATCACCTCTCGTACAAGCTGCTCTATGATGATGATTGGTTTATTTTGGCCGTTCAAGTTCACAATTGAATTTATTGTTTTACTTCCTTCATCATATGTGGCATTTTCCCAAAAAACGTTCAATATGCGATTCAAATACAAGATGTTGGTTTGTTAAAGCTTTCTGTATTGGCAACCTCTTCATGAAATCCAGAATACTACTGAATTCAGCCATCTTTGGTATCTCTTTATCGAAAACACAACATATGTTGTGCAATGGATCGAACTACACATTAGATGCCTGAAAAACAACAACACATTCAAATTAGACACTTTGAAAAATTTTCAAACCAAACAACATACTCAAACGAAATACCTACATACGAAATTACATTTCAAGCGAAATGACAGTTTGAAGCGAAATCACATATGACAGTTTGAAGCGAAAACACAGTTCAAACGAAATCACATCTTGAAACGAAATAATCATTTGACGCGGAATAACATATTTCAAACGAAATACCTCAAAATTTCTTAAAAACTTTTCTGATGATGAAATTAATCATTTGGGTTTGTTCTATATCAAACTCCGAGCACATAGGATTGTTTTATTTTCAATTTTACCCAAAAATTTGATCTAGATCTGAGTTCAAACTTTCAGATCTACCATTTTCAAACGGAAACAAGTCATACAGATCAAATTGAAACCCTAAGCAAGATCTATATCATATTTCGAGTTCATTAATGTGTTAATCGATCATTTTTACCAACAGACAAACCCTAGATCCATGTTTTAAGTCATGTTCATTGCTGACCAAACGAAATCAGTTAGATCTAGGTCAAATTAACAACATCTCTCACCTTTCCCATGATTACAGTTGAGTAGGCCAACTAAAATCAGGATTTCAAACAACAAACGGGCAGAGTAACGGCTTAATTTGATGAACACAGGGATTTCGTATGAAATCGCCTTTGACAGTGTTTTTGAAACGAAATCAGAAGAATAAACCATTCAAGCGAAATCAGACCCCTATATATAGACAACCTAATTTCGTGCGAAATTGGCATTGTGGCCTTTTCAAACGGAATCACCGGTTCAAGCGAAAACAAGGTTTCAAGCGGAATTCCTACTTCGTGCGAAATAGTAATTTCGTTTGAAATTGCACTTTTTACAAAAATTTTCAAATTCTTAACTTTTTGATATTTTACCGACACACCCAGTTAACCAAGTCCAAGTTAATGACCTTGGTCAACTTTTTAGCCTGCCAAGTCCAAGTTAATGACCTTGGCTGACCAGTTTATGAAGATGCTGATTTTCTGAAACTGATTTTAGTTCAAGTTAATGAACTTTTAAACGTTCAAGCAATTACCAATCACTTTCTCAATCTTCTACTTACCGAACCCTCATGATCCAGACTTGTTCAGCACATAAAACTTTGATCATCAGATCCCTAACGTCCGTTGTCGAAAATAAGATGAAAAACAAATATTTTTGGATTTTATAAAATGCTAAACAAACAGACAATCTTTTTGGATTTTTGATTTTGATAAGCAAAAAAAACTGTAAACACAATATTTTTGTGAGTGTGTTAGGGGATCATATCAGCTTCCGACAAGATACGAGTACCGTTAAGCTTTGATTACATATTCAGTATTAAACAGTTCACATTGATTGCCGATATACTGATCCTCTTAAATTTTCAGACAAATTTCAATATGTTCAGGATACTGATTAATGTTTTAAGGCTTAACTTTTACGCGTGCCCCACCTCAGAATATACTCCCGTATCCAGATCTCAATATTCAGTCTTACAGGTGAGTATACCTAGATGATATATGTAGAGGGTTAATTGCGAGGGCCGTGAGAGCTCAGGCTATTGCTTCCGCAAAATCAGAGAGATGACGACTTCGACTTAAGGTGGGTCCCCTTTGGGGATCTTCTTTTACAACAGCACATGATTAGCATTTTTCAATGTCTCATCATTTTTTATGCTGAGGGGAGGCTTTTATTTCAAGCAGCATAAAGTATTCTCCGGGGACTAGGCCATTGCTTCCGCAAAATCAGAAGTCCCGGGATAATACCCCAGATATCACTAAGTATAAAGACCTAGTATCTCAGAAAGTGGGACCTTTCAAACAAGATTTCGGGGGTTACCCATATATTCGAGAGATGTTCCCCACATAAAAGCAAGTAATTATTTATGTTTATATCCCAAACAAACCTACTAAATGTGTAAAAACCTATCGGCATATCATCTGAAAGACTGCTTAACACAATTAAACTTTATATTTTTTTTAGCGTACTGCATCTGTCTAGCTGATGTACTATCATTTCCCCATTTTTACACAAACTCTTTTTCAGTTTTTCAATGTTTTTGGATTTTGAAATTTTATCATGTTTTTGGATTTTTTGCAAACTTCCTCCCCCTAAAAACAAAGACATATTTTTGTGTTTTTGTTTTTATCAAAAGCATAAAATAAACTGTACAAAAACTTTGACAACACAACGTGGATCACATCAGATCGCCGTCCTCCTCGGCTTCACATTCAACAACCCTCCCAGAAAACAAAATTTTCATCTCATTTAATTTCAAACGATAGTTAAATCTCTTTTTATCAAACGGTTTGGTGTAGAAATCAGCTTTCTGTTCATCAGTGTGTATATGTTCGATTCTAATCAATTTCTTCTCGTGACAATCACGGATGAAATGATGCCGAATTTCTATATGCTTTGTTTTAGAATGGTGAACCGGGTTTTTCGTTATGTTAATCGCTGCTTCATTGTCCACAAATATAGGAGGGTCCAAGAACTGCAAACCAAAGTCTCGCATCTGCTGTTGGATCCAAAGGATCAGAGAACAACAGCTCGAGGCCGAAACGTATTCTGCCTCGCACATTGAGAGCGCTACTGAGGTTTGTTTCTTGCACTGCCAGGTGACAAGTCAAGTTCCAAAGAACTGACACCCAGCAGTGGTGGACTTAGCATTTTGCTTGCAGCTACCAAAATCCGAATCAGCATAACCTGTGAGTGAAAAGTCTCCCGACTTAGGATACCACAAGCCGGTGCTTGGGCAGCCTTTCAAATACCGTAAAATGCGTTTCACGATCGTCAAGTGTGACTGGCATGGGCTGGACTGATATCGGGCGCATAAACACGTCGGATACATGATATCCGGGCAAGAAGCAGTAAGATACATCAAAGATCCAATTATCGACTGATAATACGTCTCGTCCACTTTCTCTACACTCTCATCTGGACATATTCCGTGATTTTGAGCCAAGGGGGTTAAAGTCGGAGTAGATTCAGAGATGTTAAACTTCTCTAAAACATCGTTCACATATTTGGTTTGATGAATGAAAACTCCTTCGGGCATTTGATCCACCTGCAGCCCGAGAAAGAACTTCATCTCCCCCATCGAACTCATCTCAAGTTTTCTTTTCATCACAATCGCAAACTCTTTACACAAATCATCATTTTTCGATCCAAAGATGATGTCGTAGACATAAATCTGCACGATCAATAGATGCCCTGCAACCTCTTTGGTAAACAACATACTATCAACCGTCCCTCTGGTGAACCTGTTGGTCAGCAGATATTGGGAAAGCGTCTCGTACCAGGCTCTCGGGGCCTGGTGAAGTCCGTAAAGCGCTTTATCCAAAAGATAGACTTTGTTTTTGTGTAGTGGATCAGTGAAACCCGGCGGTTGTCCAACATACACTCCTTCTTTGATTTTGCCATACAGGAATGCAGATTTCACATCTAGTTGGTAGACTTTGAATCCTTTCCAAGACGCGAATGCTAGGAAGATCCTAATTGCCTCAAGTCTAGCAACAGGCGCACACACTTCCGTGAAGTCAATGCCTTCTTGCTGACTGAATCTCTGTACTACCAAGTGTGCTTTGTTTCGAACAATGACTCCTCTATCATCCCTTTTACACTTTAATACCCACTTTGTTTTGATCAGTTTTTGATTTTCATGAAGATCTACCAATCTCTGGACTCCTAGCTTCTCAAACTGCTGCAACTCTTCTTGCATAGCATTAACCCAGCTTTCTTTAGTTAAAGCTTCTTTATACATTCTTGGTTCAACCTACGAAATGAAACATTTAAATGAGAACTCTTCCTTTAAAGGAGCAACAGATGTATAAAAACATGTAAGAGCTCTGTTAATCTGATCCCGCGTTTTTACTCCGCTCTGAAGATCACCAATTATCTAATCTGAAGGATGATATGACAAAGTTCTTGGCATGGCAGTGTCAGGCACGCTCACTTCCGATTGTATGTTCATAAAATATTGATCACCGGTGTGATCCTCAGCTTCTGTCGTTGCAACATTTGGTTCCTCGTCAAAAATCGGACCGACTTCCGATTCTGAGTCGTCAGAATTATCAAATGTTGGAGCTGGTTCCTCTGGGGGTTCGTGTGTCGTTCCACTTGGACCGGCCTCGTGATCGTTTGTACCACTTGTAGGATTGCTTGTACCCACGTCGGGTTGAGAAACTACCAACGGTCTTGGCACCTGATCTTGTGACATAGATTGTTGATGTTGGTATAATAAAACGAGTTCCTCTACTCTTGGCTCAGTCGGCAGTTGGAAAGACTCCCAGAGTTTATCATAATCGAACATAAATCTTTGTCCGGGAAGTTGTGGTGGAGCAGTATGCTTCTGACAATCAACATGCTGAACTTAAATTATCTTCCTCAGGCATGGTACGAACACCCTCTTCAGCGGACTCGCATAACCTACAAATAAACCCTCATTACTTTTAGCACCAAACTTACCATCTGGATCAATGAAAGTACAAGGCGATCCAAACGGTTCTAAAAACTTCAAATTTGGTTTATAACGATGAAGAAGTTCAAAACACGTTTTCTTGTATTTCTTCACTGTGAGAACACGATTCAGTGTATAACACGCTGCTGCAACTGCTTCACTCCAGAAAAATATTGGCAACTTGGAATCGGCGAGCATTGTTCGTGCTGTTTCAATCAAGGTGCGATTCTTTCTTTCAGCTACACCATTTTGCTGTGGAGTGTATGGTGCACTGAATTCATGAAGAATTCCTTTCTCATTACAAAACTCTAGCATGCGATTGTTTTTAAACTCCGTTCCATTATCACTTCGTATTCTTCTGATCAGCAACTTGTACAGCATTTCCATCTTCTTGAATAGTACCATCAACGAATCAAACGTTTGGTCTATGCTTTCAATACACATCACCCATGAGAATCTGGTAAAGTCGTCGGTGACCACCAGACAATACAAATCTCCACTCACGCTCTTGACATTAACTGGTCCAAAGAGATCCATATGGAGTCTCTCGAGCGGTACTCTGATTGAATTCAGCAACTTCTGTGGGTGTGTCTTTTTGGTCTGTTTTCCTTTCTTGCACTCTACACAATCATCATTCAAATGAAAATTTCTAAGATTTACACCTTCTACAAGATCATTGTGCATAAGAAAATTCATTTTTCTGACATGAATGTGACCCATCTTTCGATGCCACATTCTGGACTCTTTTTCAGTCGCTTTCGTTTTTGTCACAAAACATTGTTTCTGATAATCTGTTTTTGCGACACTCATATCCAGGACATACAAATCATTTTCCCGGGGAGCTCGCATCAACACCATGTCCTCAGGAATTTTAAAACCAGGTTTTATGATTAAACATTCATTTTTAGTAAAGTGTACTATAAAAGACTTGTCACAGATCTGTTAGATACTCAGCAGATTGTTTTCAAGTTCGATGATATAGTTCACTTTTTCAAACGACACAACTCCATTTGTTAAAGTTCCTTCACCAACTATTCTGCCTCCCTGATTCCCTACAAATCCAACATATCCACCGTTGATTGATTTAGCATCGTAGAGTAAGGCCAGCATTCCAGTCATATGCCTTGAAGCTCCAATGTCCATGATCCACTTCGAGATTATTGACCTCGGAAGCCCCTGCATACATCACAGAAAATTTATTCAAACAATGAAGCCCATGATTTTTGTACCTTTGGAACACTACCAAACACAATATCACATGACTCATCAACTTTCAGAATGTTAAAAATGACATTTGGAACAACAGATTCAGATTTCGATTTTAAATCACCCTCTTTTATTGGAGGAAATTCCTCAAGCAACTTGTCTAGTTCAAATTCAAGTTTCTTAACATCATTTGCAAAAACTTTCGATTCAAATTTCAAAACATTTTCCATCTTCTTCTCTTCAACTGATTGTTTTGATTTTTCCACCCATGATTGGTTTTCAAAAATGTTCGTCTTTTGATAAATCTTTGAAGTCTTTTGGATTTTCGAAGATTCACCAATTTCAAATGTTGATTTCAGCTTATCCTCAGTCTTCAAAGATTCACCTCTTTTCAAAATACGAACAGGGGAAACCATTGGTGTTTTACCCTTATCATCAGTTGGAGTTTTAGGTTTGGGTTTTTGCAAAACAGGTTTTTCAATCTTTTTCATACACTGCTTGGCCATGTGACCAATTTCATTGCAGCGGTAACAGATTCTTTTGTCATACTCGACAAAAGTTGATTTGTAGGTCTCTTGTATCAATTTCTTAGCTGCATTGAAATCGTCAATGGCTTTTTGACTGAAGATATAATCCTTTTCAGCATCAACACTAGGACCAGCAACAAAAATATCACTCATCTTTTCTTTTGGCATGACATTGTTCTTAGCCATTTTCTTTTCAAATCCTATACCTTTGTTTTTTAACTTGTTACCATTTCTTTTGTTAGACCCATTTTTACCCACCCAATCCTTTTTCCCAGGGTTGTTCAGTTGTTTCACAAAAGACCTCTTTGGTTTTGAAAAGAACTCATTGTTGTTAACCTCAGAAATATCAATCTCAACAAGTTTAAACACCTTTTCAACATTTTCCATTCTGGCATTTTGAATTGGATACTCAAAATCAGAATAGAGTTTGTCAGTTCCGGTCATTGTATAAACCACAATGATCGAATCATCATTCGCAACTGTATCTGATTTTGGTATAAATTTGTCTAAGAAGTTACCATCTTCTTCAGACTCAGAAATGGAGTTTTCAAAATGAGTTTTTACAGTATCAAACTCCGAGTTATCACTTTCTTCATCTAACACTTGGTCAACAACGGTTTTGATAACCTGTGACTCATTATCAGTGTCGGATGGAGAAAATGTAACATCAATGCTCTCAGGCAACTCATTCTCAATGGTTTTAAACTTGAGATTCAATGCAGATTCCACCCCATCTGGATACTTTTGAGTGTAATGATTCCACATTGGGGGTGTAACACTTTTGAAGACAGTTTTTGCATCATGTTATTGTGGAAGAATTTGATCAATCACATATGATGAAGCATCATAACTCATTAGTTTCTTATCAATTCTCTCAGTTTCAATTTTCATTAACTCAAGTTCTTTTTTCAAAGAAGCAATTGTGTCCAGATGGATATTAATTTCCATCTGTTTATCCATGACAGTAGATTTTAGCAATTTTGTGGCTTTATCATTTTCAAAACTTTCCTTTTTAATCATTTTGATTGATCTTGCCAACGTGTCATATGCTTCTTTTATCTCACTGAGATCAAATTTTACTTCATCAGTAAATTTCTTCAATTCTTGAAATTTCTTGTCCTTTTCAAGACAGTCCATGCATGGTTTTGAACAATTTTTGCATGGAATTTCAAGAATCAAATCAACCTTTTCGGTAACCTTTTCTTCTAGGTCAATTTTAATATCTATTTTACCAAAACCATCAGACTCTGATTCAGACTCATCTCCTGATTTGATCTCCTCATTTTCCGATTTCTCGAACGTTGCATAAAAGAATCTCGTGAAAGGGAAGAGGAGTCCCGCGCAAGAGAAGAATTAAATAAAAAAGATATAATTGAAAATGTAAAAATGGAAGAACAAATAAGTGAAAAACCGACACACGAGTTAAACAACGAAAAATGCGAGTCCGACAACGTTAAATTTCAAGAAGAGCCTAATTTTGGAGAAATTAATCTCTTGTCACCTTCTTTCAAAAATCATTGTTTAGTTCCCACTCATGCTAAGTTTTTAATAGAGTTAAACACTAACACTAAAATTGACGAAACGGTAAGCATTAAGTTAACAAATGATCAAACTTCGCTAATAAAAGAAGATTCATTTGAAACTAACATTATACCGGTTCCATGTTTTTTTCAAAATTCCTTTATTAGTAATATCACAATTGATAAAGATCTTTGTGTTAACATAATGCCAAACTATATTTTTGAAAAATTAAGTATTGGTGATTTTTCTCCACTTCAAATACCCATTTTTCTATCCAATCGGAAAGTAATAAAATCAATCGGTGTAGTTGAGGAAGTCTTGGTCCAAACAAATCAAACGGTAATCCCAACCGACTTCGTCATCCTTGATGACGCTCCTCTAGTATTGGGACGACCCTATGTAAAAACCCACGAAGCTTTGAAAAACTGGAAGTACAACAATCTATCTATTCAATTAGGGGCATTTAAAAAGAGTGTCGATCTTGAGCGATTAATGAAATATCCGATCGGCAATGACGACCCCCTAATTGAAGACGAGCCAGAACCACCCGATAAGGTGGGTCTAGCCAAGGACCCTTATAAACGTGGCGCACCACGGAGGCATTCCACGGAACTATCCTTAGTTTTAGATTAGTTTAACTTTTATGTTTTCTAGTTTACTTTTAATTTTCAGGAATAAAGCACACTCGAAATGGTGGAGGTTACTAAGGGAAACTTGAACCCACACCCCATGCACAAAAACAAAGCCTCCCGACAATTTTTCTTCATTACAGCAAGTTCAGCACGGGGCGTGCTCACCCCAACATACCCCGTGCCCAAGGTTCTGCAGAAAATGCCCAGTTCCGGTAACTGGACATGGGGCCGTGCTCACTGAACACGCCCCCGTGCCCAGCCTTCTGTTTAAATTTGATACTGGCAGCCTGACCACGGGGCCGTGCTCAGCCAACACACCCCGTGTTCAGCTAACTAGTAACATAAAATCTTGTTTTTAACACACTTTTACACATTTTAATCAACCGAAAAACTTATTTTTGGGACACATTGAGGACATTGTGTAATTTAAGTGTGTGTGTGTGGGGGGGGGGGGGGGGAATGCTAAAACCTTGAATCTTGCAAGTCCTAAAAACAAGGCTTACACAAAACTCTATTGGAACCGCTAATCACCCCAAATTTTTACAAAAAAATGCATTTTTTTACTTGTCTTGGTTTAATTTGGGAATAACAAGTTCTAAAAAGGTTATATTTTTACAAATTTACAACCGATCGTGTCGTGATAAAAAGAACCAACATAAGAAAATTATGAAACGACATGACAAATCTAGTTAAAATTTGATTATATATACTTGATCACATTAAAAACCCATTCCCACAAAAAGTGAGTTTTGAGCCTTTATTGAGCATACAAATACACATCTTTAGATTAAATGCTCATCTTTCGTTTCTTGTGTGAATAGCCGCTTGGTTTCTTACGACTCTAGAACTTGCCATGACGATACATTCCCGGTCCTTACCAACTTAAACCCAAGTAAGTAAATGATGGAGGCATTAGGACTAACCCTTTTTCTTTCAACACCATTATTTTCCTTTTTTTTACCACCTACCCAAAATCCCCCTAGTTAACCCCTTTGAGCCTAAACCTTTTCATTTCTTAACCCAAAACAAACACCATTTTACCCACCAAAACCCCTTTTCATTTTAAACCCTTTATTTTAGTAACAAAGCTCAGGTTTTATTACGACTTCTTTAAAAAATGATGATGACAATGAAGCCAAAAGAAATAAACAAACAAGTTTATCAAAAAGAACTTGGTTTAAGGAAATGCTTCATTAGAATAAAAAGTCATAAAAATAAAAATCTTACGAAAACCGAAGCTTTTTACGCCTTTCGCCCTTTTCTACTAACCACTAACCCAACCACCTACCTTTAAACCAAGCCTAACCCTTCCCCCAAAGTCCTCTTGATATTTACAAAGGTATGTAGTTAAAAAGGAGGAGGATTGATTGCTTGGCAAGATTATGGTAGAAGTAAGTTCCATGCCGCTCTCGAGAGTTTTCACAAAAATACATCTTCGGCCGAGTGTTGAGTGATCCCCCGTGAGGTATGTGAACTTGTATATAAATGGAATTTTAAAGAGGCATGTTAGGCCCTAATAAGTAATTTATCTTATGTAGTGTTTTAAATAAATCATGACGAATAGGATTGTAAATAAACAAAAATAAAACTTAATAAAGAATCTTGGAAATCCTGACACTCTATGACAAGCGCAAAACCTTCTCTTCTACCCATTCCATTTGGGAGTGTAAAGCCACATTATAAAGAGTTTTGCTTGAGGATAAGCAAAGATTTAAGTGTGGGGGTATTTGATATGTGCAAAATGCAACATATAAATTACATCAAATGTGGCATTAAACTAACCCTTTTTTAGTACTAATGTTGGAAAAAGTGTGTTTTTGTCTTCCTTTTGTATTTTCAGGATTAAATGAGCTCAAATAAACAAAAGAAGCAAAAAGACAGCTAAATCTAACATAAATACAAAAAAAGGAATAAACGTGGCATGCCCGACCCCCCGACAGCATCTTCCCAAGCAAAACAAGAGAACAGATGGCTAAACACGCCCCATGCTCACTGAGCATGGGGATGTGCCCAAGTGTCTGCAGAAAAGACAAAGTTGTAGAAGCTTCTATTACCCACCACGGGGGAGTGCCTAGCGGACACGGGGCCGTGGTCAACTCTAAGATTCGTAGAATCTGAGGAAATCTTGATAGTATAGATACGCTTTTGCACACGGGGTCGTGCCCAGCGGACACGGGGGTGTGGTCAACTAATGCAGACAAACTGCAATTAATGAAGAAAGAGAAGATGGGTGGACACGGGGCCGTTCCCAATGGACACGGGGCCGTGTCCGGGCTTCTGTGCAGGCTATAAATAGGGGTGCTTGGCTCATTTGCAAACCATCCCTTGGCAAACCACCTCTCTTACACTTCACCCACCCACCACCACCATCACAACCCACATCCACCACCATCATCCATCATCCATCATAGAGTGTGTGAGTAGTCTCGGGATCCAAGATTGATCATAAGAGTTCTTGACAATCAAAGGTCATGTTTGCCTAAGTCTCTTACATCACTTGGTGAAGACAAGTGTTTAGTGTAATACTTTTTATTTTTAATATTTTCGCACTTCTTATTTGGTTATGTATTAATGACTTTAATAACTAGTTTCTTATGTTGAAGGTGAGTCTTCCTTATCGTTTGTCCGTGGTGTCTTGGCATTATTTTACTGTCTATATAAAATAAAAGATTTTCACCATTCATATCTCCACGGTCTATATGGAGGTATGTTGGCTACCTGGTCGGGGGTTAAGGGAACAGTTTGGTAAGAGTCTTGCCTTGTTCAGTGTATAGATCCTGCAAGGACCTGGGTCAACTTTAGTAGGGCCTCCTTCAATACCTGCTGGTATTGGATGGCGGGGGTCCGAACTCCTTGACCCCTCATATGTAAACTACTAATAAAACTTTAACCCAACCACTTAGGACTGTATCCCTGCTGACTCAGACTACTTAGCCGAGGGTAACGTCACCTCCAGAAGAGGGGCCTTCCACAATATGCATTAATAACTTAATTAATTATCTTTCAATAATCCAACCCTTTAGGATTGTATCCTTGCTGACTCAAACTACTGGGTTGAGGGTAACATCACCTTCAGAAGAGGGGCCTACTACAATAACTAAGAAAATCTCTTAAAAAGTGCAAAAGTGCGGAAATAATCAAAGGTTACACTAAACATAAGTCGAATCCCAGTGATTCATCTTGTCTATTTGTTTTTATTTTATTTTATTTTTCAGCATTTTAGTTAGTTTTATTTTTCTAGTTTAAAAAACATTTTTCTAAACTTTTGATTTGATTAGACGTTGAGGATAAACCGGTATTAAAAGCTCTTGTGTCCTTGGACGACCTCGGTATCTTACCAACACTATACTACGCTCACGATGGGTGCACTTGCCCATATGTGTGTTTAGTGTTAGTAAAATCGTGTTTTATAAATTTAAAACTTGGCTAAAAAGTGTTAAAGGACTTAAAATATACATTAAAACTAAATGACACTTCACACGCATCAACTGCTCAGGATACACGCGACAGGTACACTTGCTTCTGGCGCGACACGCTTGGCTGTACCACCAGAAACTTTTAGTTTTTGGCAGAAACAATCCTTGCATGCTCCAAACTTGTTTTTCGACGCGTTTAACCCCTATTAACCGAATTTCAAGGCTCTACAAGGATGTTAAAGTACAGGGGACTTGAAATACGCTTGGAAATATCATAGATATCAGTTCCTTTGGCCGTATGATTGCGTTTTTCGGTTAATTATGACGAAACTGGAACGGACGCGAAAAACGTTTCAAATTATGCGACGAATGGTATTTTTGCATTCCCATCACTAAAATAAAATATTTTAATGATTACAAAAATTTTTGGATGTCCGGATATGGTCAGAACGTAAGATATGCGCGTATATGCAAACTTCCACAGTTTTTGACGCTTTTAGTCCTTGTGATCAAATAAGCGCATTTTCGCATACCGAACCCCTCAAAACTTATTTCTAAGCTATGTTAAGGGTATTTTGGGTATGTTTAGCTTATGATCATGTTCCGGAGTGTACGCTGCTATACGAAACGACAGACTTTTGCAGTTTGACACAAATAGTCCCTGTGATCGAATAAACTTGTTTTTGCCATACCAAACCCTTTAAAACTTATTTCTAAGTTATGTAAAGGTTATATAAGGTATGTTAAGCTTGTGTCACTGTCCCGGAGTGGTTGTTGTGTTAAACTGATTATGTTTACTCATCAGTTTGCGTATAACTTTCCAGAAAGCGGTTTAGAGTTTAAAATCGAACAAAAATTAAAATGTGCAAAATGTCAAACATAAATAAACAAATATTGGGATCAAAACACATTGTTTTATTGATATTTTAATTTTTCAAAGCTATACAATGATTACACAAGCATAGATGTCACAGGCCTGGCGAACGGGTTATTAGTTGATAGCGCTATTTAGGTCTCACCAGCCTCACACCATGCCTGGATTGGATCAGTTGTGAACTAATAGACTCTGGCAACCGTTAATGATGATAGACATTGACAAATGGGGCACACTACGGAAACGTACGGTCACAAGGATTCGGTATAAAGCAGTTTAGTAGCTTACATATGGGGTAGCTCCCCATCGCATGATATAAATGAGTAATTAATCAACAAAAACGTTTTTTGGAAAATAAAACTTGAATACGGTAATCTCGTGAACTCTCCAACTTTATGTTGAAACTCTACTACATGCTTTGTAGGTTGCTCGGTGCAACTTTGGACGGATATTGCAATCGGTTGGAGTGCGTGGCTTGTAAGTTTCATGTTAACAAACTTGTGGTTTTAAATTACGATGTGTTTTCTTTCTCTTTCCGCTGCAAATTTAAACTATGTTTTGAAAAATTTAAATTAGGTCACTAATTATACCATTATTTGTAATAATAACTAATCGGTTCAAAATAATTGGTGGCTGGATCCTGGTCAGTCACACGCCTCGCGGTAGTACTCCGCGTGTGGATTTTGAGGGTGTGACAGATTGGTATCAAAGCCATTGGTTATAGTGAACTAGGTTAAAGATATAAACTATTTTTAGACGTAAAATATCTTTATATGAAAACCAGACTATAACCTTTCTTTAAGGAAAACGACAACGACACCACACTCCGGATTGCAAGGTTCGTCAGACTCAGATACTCACCTTGTAATTGTAAGTTATCGGCATTTACTTGTGCATTGCATATACGTGTGAATGTGTATGTGTATATCTAGCATATAAGTATAAAGGTGTATGTGTATGTTTATATGTATGTACGTCTAAGTATTCAACCATGTGAATCATACGAACGTAATACGCGTTAAAATAGGAGCGAGTCCTCCTAAACCTAATTCGAAACCACGACACACTAAGGGCAAGGAACCAGTTATTCCAAGTCCTCGTCCACATATTTCCTGATATCATCCCTGGATTTGGACGAATCGACGCAGTGAATGCTTACTCGATATACCTGCTTAGGAGAGGCCTGCTTCGAACCGGATGGAGAAGTTACGAGAACGAATCAACGAAGGGGAGCCATTCTGTTGGTGCATGCGTCTGTCGACTTCGTCTTGTATCGAGTCTTGTGTTGTAATAGATAGATCAGGGCACGAAAAACGAGAAAATGTGTTTATTGGAAATTTCGCTTGAAATGACACAGGGTCATTTCAAACAAAATCACATGAGTAATTCCGCTTGAACTGAGCTGCTGATTTCGTTTGTGTTATTTCGTGCGGAATTAGATTCCGCTTGAACCAGTTCAAACGGAATTAGATCACCTATAAATACCTATCATGCCTAGTCATTTGTAACGATTCTGATTCCGGTAGCGAAACTCTGCCGAAGTGTCTATAGCATTGTAATTGATCTGTTATCAATCAAAAGACAGTTTAAAGTGATATTCTTGCTGAATTGAACTCGATACATTTGTTTTCGCCATTCGTATTGAGAAAAACTCTAGAGATCGACTCGTTCGGGTCTAAAAACGATCCTGCAAGTGGTATCAGAGCTCAGGAGGAAGAGTTCTTACCAATTCAGCTGCAAATTCTGACTTCTACACCTTCTTTTCAAAATTAAACTTGATTTCACGGTCAAAATGACTTGAGTTTCTCTCTTTTTGTGCGAAACTGTGTTTTAACAAATCCTTGAGATAATTGGACCTTAATTCGATCTAAAATTGGTAAAATTTTTAATTTCGCTTGATAAACAAATCAGTTATGATGATGTCAGCATTATTTCAGACGAAATTAGGTCTTTATTTCGCTTGAAATAGCCTTATTTCGTTTCAGAGTGTAATTAAGTTTGAAATTCTCACACGAAATTAGTAACTTTTGCTTCAAGTTGCTATTCCGTTTGAGTGATTCCGTTTGAAAGGGTGTTAGTTCACAAGAAATCTGTTATTCCGCTTGAAAAGGGTTATTCCGTTTGAAAGGGTATTCCGCTTCAAAGGCATTTCGTTTGAAAGTGTTGATTCCGTTTGAAGTTGTTATTTCGTTTGAACAGGGATTCCGTGTGAGATTGGTATTTCATTTGAATGTGCTGATTTTGTGAAATTGTAAAACCGAAACATGGAAGAAGAATTTTACAACGCATTTGCTCCTACCCCGACTACTCCGGCTAGTGTTACTCAGAACTTGACCATGGAAAATGAAACGGGCACTATGAAAAAACCGCCAAAGCTTATGAACATTGAAGAGTATAAAGGTTGGGAGGAAAGATTCGAAAATTGGGTGCAAGCAAATTATTTGGATGCTTGGGAATGTGTTGAAACAAAATATGTTAGACCGTTGAATGATGAAGAAGAGGAGATTGCTATTAAGATCTAAGTGTTGATGATAGAAAGAAATACAAAAATGAAAAGATGATGATTAGCTTATTGCATCAAGCTGTGAAGGAAGATATCTTGGTCTTACTTGGAAGTGCATACTCTATCTGGAAAGCATTAAAATCAAAGTTTGTTGGAAGTAAAGAGATGATTAAGAATAAAAAGTCATTGTTGAAAAAAGAATTCGATCTATTTCGTGGATTAAGAACTGAGAGCACAAAGCAGATTATTGAAAGATATTGCAATTTGTTAGTTCAAATGAAGAGAGTGAGCATCAATAAAGATAATGAAGTGTTGATATAAAAATTGGCTGATGCGTTGCCACATGAAACTTGGGGCACGTATTTGATGATGTTGAGAAATAAGAAAGATTTTAGTAATTTGACTCTGAATAAATTCATTGAAAAGCTTGAAGCTCAAGAGATGGAACAGAGGAAGATCTCTAGAATGAAAGATTTTGATGGTGAACAAGATATTGGTCTTTATTACAAAGGAGGTATCAGTGATAAGACCAACATGTCACCGAAAGTTGAAACTGCATTCAATGTTAAAAGTTCATCAGGAGGGTCATCTAAAGGATCAAACAGCAAAACTGAATTTTCTTCATATCCATCATATGATCCAAAGTTTTCAACAACCAAGAATGGAAAGAAGCTACAATGCAACATGGTATTAGATCTTGAAAATGGTCAAAATTACACAGAGGAGGTTGCAAAAAGCCACATGTCTTTGTTAGTGACTATGTTACAATCATATGAAAGTTTAGTGGCAGGTCGGATCGGGAATCCAATGTTGAAAAAAGAGGATTATGATCAGATCGATGCTGAGGATATGGAATTGATGGACATAAAGTGGTGTTTGGCGAGTGTGTTGAGACGAGCTGAGAAATTCAAACAGATCACAGGAAGAGATGAAATCTGTGATGCTAATTTTTCTACTTTAGGTTTTGATAAATCTAAAATTACTTGTTTTCGTTGCAGGGAAAAAGGACACTTCAAGAGGGAGTGCACAAATCGCGAAGCAAGTGGAGCTCAAAATCCGTTCAACAATAGTGATTACTATCAGAAAGCAATTTATCATCAAGTTGCTCAACAACAACAAGAACCACAAACTGTACATGCTAGGAAGGTAATTGAGGAATCATCAAAGAGAGCTTGTATGGTGAATCAAGAAGATAAGAAATCATCAAAAGGTTTTAGTTGGGACAAATATGTTTCAGCTGACAGTAAAGCATGTCTGATAAACCAAGATGATGAAAAATTACCAGAAGGGTTTAGCTGGGCAAATTTCAGTTGGGATGATTATGATCCTAACATAACTTCAAATCACAAAGCTTTTGTTGCTCGAGTTGCTGAAGGCAGTGATAATGATGATGATTATTATGCAAGAAGAATGGAAAAGCATTTGAAAATGATGGAAGAGATTGACAGTGATGATGAAAAAGCTAAAAAGAAAAAGAAAAAAGTTAAAAAACCCGTTAGCAGTGATGAAGAAGATGTTCCAATGATATGGAAAAAGGTTAAAGACATTCTAGTTTTCAAAGTTGATGCTGAAGCCGATGCACAAAAGATTCCCGTGATATGTGAAAACTGTGAAGCAGTAAAGAAGCAAAACAGTACATTGATTCATAACATGAACAGATTGAAAGAATCTTATGATGTTCTGAAAAAAGCCATGAATCAATACAATTTGTCTAGCAGTGAACAAGCAACAGCAATGAAGACACTACAAGGAGCTTTCATGACAAAGCAGAAAAGTGTTAACAGTTATATTAAGAAGTGTGCTATGCTTGAACAGAAACAGGAAACTCGGAGAATTGAAACAGAAAGTGTTAATAGATTGTTAAAAAGTTACTCATGTACTTCTTATGTTATTGACAGGGTTTATCCAACTGTTGAAGGCATAAAGGCATTTGATGAAGATGAAGTATCTGAAGACAAGAGTTCTAAGAAGAAAAAGGATATTGAAGTGAAGATTTCTGGTAAGAAACAAAGTGCCAGTTATACAAAGTGTCCACCACCGCTTGAAAATGGATATTCTCCACGAAATCCAAATTCAGAAAGAGTAAAAAAGGCAACCAATTTACAGTGGGAGTCTGAGTCTTCAGAAAATTTGCTAGACAACATTGTTGTTACTTTTACTTCATCTGGTACTGATCATGAGTCCGAATTAATAAAGAAAGTTGTCGATCAGGTTTTGGATAACGATGAAATTGAGGAGTCAAAGTTGGAGTCAAACTCAGAGTCAAAGTCTGACAAGTCAAAGTCAACAGTAAAAAAGGACAAATGGGTTTATAATAAAGAGTTTTTGTTATCAAAATCTAATTTGAATGACGAATCAATCAAAGTGGTTTATACTTTGAATGATTCTGACAAATTATATTCTGATGAAGAATTTCCAATAAGATGTGTTAAAACTGAAATGATAAAAAAGGATTTCAAACTTACAGAAATTGATATTTCCGAAATAAAAGATGTAAATTTTTCTGAAAAACCTAAACCTTACACCTCAAGAGTTCAACAACGTTTAAACAAGAAAAAGGGTTACAGTTCTGGTTCTGGTTTTCAAAAGAAACCAAACCATAACGGTAATTTCAAAAGAAAAGGTCTTGGATTTATTCCACCGAAAAATTATAAAAATGAGAAAACTTATAAACCAAAAACTGTGTTTGTTTCAGGAACCTCATCTGAAGAAGAAAAGGAGCAATTTTTTAGAAAGCAAACAAACAAAGAATTCCTTGCTAAGAAGCAAGAAGAAATGAAGAAGGAAGTTGCTCAGAAGAAAGAGACGAGAACTTGTTTTCAATGCAAAACAATTGGTCACATTGCCAGGAAGTGTCCAAATGCAATCCAAACAAAACAGGGAGTCTCTGATAAACGAAAGGAAAGATAGTTGAAAATGAACCACCAACTAAACAATTCAAAGTTTTCAAAAATTCAAAGTTTGAAGTTGGTGAATGTTCAAAGAGGTTTTACAAGAGAAAAGCAAATCTTGACAACCAAAAGTGGGTTGTTAAGAAATCTGATAATAGTTCTAGCAATGATTCTGATTCGTTAATATCAGAGGAGCTATTTTCAGGCGATGAATCTGATTCCACAAAGTCAGAGGAGCCACATGTTGAGTTAAAATTGGAAACTTCAGTACCTCCAATTGATGATGTCAATTTTCCACCATTGAGGGTTGAAAATTTTAAACAAAAAATTGGTAAAGTTGAGATTTTAAATCATTTTTTCTCTAAAAAGAAAGAATTTGATATTGAAAAAACTTTTAACCCCAAAGTGCACCATATTTTTGGTAAAATGGTTGATGGGAAGGTTAAAGGGGGTGAAGGAGTTTTATGAGAAAAAATTGAAGAAACCAGGTAAGAATGTGACATCTCAGGTTTGTGACTGGGATGGCACATATTATGATGAGTGAAAAGTATGACTTGCCGGAGCTTCCAGGTTGGTAAGTGAGGAGCAGGTTTCGGCATCTTTCTTGAGAAATTCACGGTTGTGATTTCGACTTACAAGTGGTAAATCAGGGACATTAAGTTGTACTTGATTTTCTACAAGTGATATTGGTTGTTTGAATTTAAAATTGTTATATTTTTCAAAAGGTTGAAGTTGAAAGACAAAGTGATGAACAAAACCCCATTTTTACAAGTGGTATCAACAAAATTAATTTTCAGGAAAAACCATTTGATTAAAACAAACTTAAGTGTTTTGAAATCATAATGGGAAAATAGTTTATTGTGAGGGGGAATTCTGATTGTTTATGTCAAGTGGATGGCGATTTGAAGTGATTCGATATCAGTTGTCATTTTATTTATACAGTTTTGTTTTCAAATTTCCTTTAAATGATTTTGAATTTTAGGGGGAGTAAGAATTTTCAGTAAATCCAAAAACATTAGAAAAATTTGAAAAAGCCAAAAATATGATAAAAACAAAAAATTTGAAAAAGAGGAAATGATAGTACATCAGTGGACTATCACAACATGCTAAAGAATTGGAAAGTTAAAATGTGATAAACGGTCTCACTGATGATATGCCAGTATGTTTTTACACATTTAGTAGATTGTGACGAGATATAAATTTAAATTTAAACTCAGTTATATCGTGGGGAACATCTCTCGGATATATGGGTAACCCCCGAAATCTTGTTTGAAAGGTCCCTCTTTTTGAGATACTAGGTCTTTATACTCAGTGATATCTGGGGTATTATCCCGGGACTTCTGATTTTGCGGAAGCAATGGCCTAGTCCCCGTATAATACTTTCTGCTTGCTTGAAATATAGCACCACCCTCAGCATAAAAAATGATGAAACGTTGAAAAATGCTAATCATGTGCTGTTGAAGAAAAGATTCTCTAAAGGGAACACATCAAAAGTCGAAGCCGTCATCTCTCTGATTTTGCGGAAGCAATAGCCTGAGCTCTCACTGCCCTCGCATTTTAACTCTTTACAGATATCATCTGTGGTATACTCACCTGTAAGACTGAATATTGGGATCTGGATACGGTTGTATATTCTGAGGTGGGACACATGAATAAATTTAAGTCTCTAAAACATTAATCTCGTATCTCGAAACAATTGAAATTTGTGTAAAAATTTATAGTGGATCAGTATACTGACAATCTAAGTGAATCGTTTAGAACTTAAAATGTTTTAAAGCTTAACAGTGTTGGTGATGTGTCTCATAAACTGATATGATCATCTTGCACAAACTCACAAAAATATTGTTTGTAAATATTTCTTTATTGCATTTTCATTACATTCAAAAACCCAAAAAGATTTCAAGTGTGTTTTAGCATAAATTTTTTTTAAATTCAAAAAGATTTTCGACAACTGGTGTTGGAAAGCTGATTTTCAAAAGTCCGAGTGCTAAACATGATGAACAAAAGGTTTGGGAGAATTTGTTTGAAATGTTTGAGATGAAAAAGTGTTTGAAAATGAATATTTTATTCATTCAAATGATTCTTCAGTGTTTAAAAATGTTAAATCATTTTGTATTATACTTGATGTTGTATTTGTGTTTACAAGTGGTAAGCAGAGAATAAATTTGTCAAATTTTAAATTTGTGAAATTTATTTCTGGGTTAAGATTGTGCAGGTTATCCAGTTTTTGATCCTGAGCAGGATATGATCCTGGTCACTATCTTGAACTTGCGAAAGCCAGACTGCGATCCCAAGTATAACTTAAGGGGGAGTCTGAAGTTGTAAGAGCCAACTACATATCTTAGGATGATAGTGAGATTAAAGTCAGGTTGAAATTCTTGGAGAAGAAGAGAAGACAGAGATTGAGGATACCTTTCATTGTTAGATATTTCGGAAGAGAAGAGGAAAAGACTGATATAGACTGAAGATGTTGAAGACTCAACACTGAAGACTCGTCAACATTCGAGGGGGAGTCTGTTGGTGCGTGCGTCTGTCGACTTCGTCTTGTATCGAGTCTTGTGTTGTAATAGATAGATCAGGGCACGAAAAACGAGAAAATGTGTTTATTGGTAATTTCGCTTGAACTGAGCTGCTGATTTCGTTTGTGTTATTTCGTGCGGAATTAGATTCCGCTTGAACCAGTTCAAACGGAATTAGATCACCTATAAATACCTATCATGCCTAGTCATTTGTAACAATTCTGATTCCGGTAGCGAAGCTCTGCCAAAGTGTCTACAGCATTGTAATTGATCTGTTATCAATCAAAAGACAGTTTAAAGTGATATTCTTGCTGAATTGAACTCGATACGTTTGTTTTCGCCATTTGTATTGAGAAAAACTCTTCTGATCGACTCGTTCGGGTCTGAAAACGATCCTGCACATTCCTATATCATGTGATACTAGAAGGAACGACGGCGTCATTGACATCCTTTTTTGCTTACGTAATTCTTTTCCCGACTTAAGTGGTGAGACTTGTTCCCTCATCCGACTGATCACCTGGATTCTTGAAGCATTCTTGTAAGTCTACACCTTTGGGATTTCTGTTTTGCATGTCTCGAACACAAGAAGCATGCGCGGTGTATCCTTCTGTGCCAACAATCGTATCACCTTCACGTCGATCCTGAAGCTAGTTCCCCATATTCCTCGCTACATGGTAAAACCTTATTCCAATTCAACCTTATACCTTAGCACGCCCCAAAACCCAGTAAATTGATATCTTTCTTACAAATCGCGTATTTGGAGGCATGACATGACGAAGACACGAACCAGTCAACCCACCGACGAGCATGGTGACCTAGATGCTTATCTTATCCTTCATTGCCAGAGTCGTTGTTCTTTGACGGCTTTTCTGATTCTGTGAATCCTTTCGCTAGCTTTCGTACGAATCAACATTTAATGCTTAAGACGGTATCCTCACTTCTATGGTTTCTTTATCACGACATCCACATGTCTTCATATGGAAACCCTCACCAGATTTCTCTCCAGTTTAGTAAATTCAGCAAGCTCGATCTTTAGTCGACAAACTTCATAGACCCCTGAAATGTGGCAGCGTGTTACTACAATCGTACTTTTTCAAAAACTTGTTTCCGCATTTTCACATCGAAACCCCTCGACAATGTAAGCGTTACTTCAGACTCATTCGCATGACTTACAACAATCCACTCGAACTTGATTTCCTATCAATTTATAGTGGATCAGTATACTGACAATCTAAGTGAATCGTTTAGAACTTAAAATGTTTTAAAGCTTAACAGTGTTGGTGATGTGTCTCATAAACTGATATGATCCTCTTGCACAAACTCACAAAAATATTGTTTGTAAATATTTCTTTATTGCATTTTCATTACATTCAAAAACCCAAAAAGATTTTAAGTGTGTTTTAGCATAAATTTTTTTTAAATTCAAAAAGATTTTCGACAACTGGTGTTGGAAAGCTGATTTTCAAAAGTCCGAGTGCTAAACATGATGAACAAAAGGTTTGGGAGAATTTGTTTGAAATGTTTGAGATGAAAAAGTGTTTGAAAATGAATTTTTTATTCATTCAAATGATTCTTCAGTGTTTAAAAATGTTAAATCATTTTGTATTATACTTGATGTTGTATTTGTGTTTACAAGTGGTAAGCAGAGAATAAATTTGTCAAATTTTAAATTTGTGAAATTTATTTCTGGGTTAAGATTGTGCAGGTTATCCAGTTTTTGATCCTGAGCAGGATATGATCCTGGTCACTATCTTGAACTTGCGAAAGCCAGACTGCGATCCCAAGTATAACTTAAGGGGGAGTCTGAAGTTGTAAGAGCCAACTACATATCTTAGGATGATAGTGAGATTAAAGTCAGGTTGAAATTCTTGGAGAAGAAGAGAAGACAGAGATTGAGGATACCTTTCATTGTTAGATATTTCGGAAGAGAAGAGGAAAAGACTGATATAGACTGAAGATGTTGAAGACTCAACACTGAAGACTCGTCAACATTCGAGGGGGAGTCTGTTGGTGCGTGCGTCTGTCGACTTCGTCTTGTATCGAGTCTTGTGTTGTAATAGATAGATCAGGGCACGAAAAACGAGAAAATGTGTTTATTGGTAATTTCGCTTGAACTGAGCTGCTGATTTCGTTTGTGTTATTTCGTGCGGAATTAGATTCCGCTTGAACCAGTTCAAACGGAATTAGATCACCTATAAATACCTATCATGCCTAGTCATTTGTAACAATTCTGATTCCGGTAGCGAAGCTCTGCCAAAGTGTCTACAGCATTGTAATTGATCTGTTATCAATCAAAAGACAGTTTAAAGTGATATTCTTGCTGAATTGAACTCGATACGTTTGTTTTCGCCATTTGTATTGAGAAAAACTCTTCTGATCGACTCGTTCGGGTCTGAAAACGATCCTGCACATTCCTATATCATGTGATACTAGAAGGAACGACGGCGTCATTGACATCCTTTTTTGCTTACGTAATTCTTTTCCCGACTTAAGTGGTGAGACTTGTTCCCTCATCCGACTGATCACCTGGATTCTTGAAGCATTCTTGTAAGTCTACACCTTTGGGATTTCTGTTTTGCATGTCTCGAACACAAGAAGCATGCGCGGTGTATCCTTCTGTGCCAACAATCGTATCACCTTCACGTCGATCCCGAAGCTAGTTCCCCATATTCCTCGCTACATGGTAAAACCTTATTCCAATTCAACCTTATACCTTAGCACGCCCCAAAACCCAGTAAATTGATATCTTTCTTACAAATCGCGTATTTGGAGGCATGACATGACGAAGACACGAACCAGTCAACCCACCGACGAGCATGGTGACCTAGATGCTTATCTTATCCTTCATTGCCAGAGTCGTTGTTCTTTGACGGCTTTTCTGATTCTGTGAATCCTTTCGCTAGCTTTCGTACGAATCAACATTTAATGCTTAAGACGGTATCCTCACTTCTATGGTTTCTTTATCACGACATCCACATGTCTTCATATGGAAACCCTCACCAGATTTCTCTCCAGTTTAGTAAATTCAGCAAGCTCGATCTTTAGTCGACAAACTTCATAGACCCCTGAAATGTGGCAGCGTGTTTCTACAATCGTACTTTTTCAAAAACTTGTTTCCGCATTTTCACATCGAAACCCCTCGACAATGTAAGCGTTACTTCAGACTGATTCGCATGACTTACAACAATCCACTCGAACTTGATTTCCTATCAATTTGAAAAATCACATCCTGTTAGACGTCTCAGTAGATCCTAAAGCCCACAAACCTGCACGACGACCATCCCTTTCTAGCTACTTCTTATTGTGCTATCCATATCGATGTAACACTCCTTATCGGCAAACGACATTCTTTATTCTAACCGCATACAACTTGTGTACGACCAGTTACCTCATCGACATCAAACAAATCCTTATTGCCGACCCCAAAGCCTTTATGTTTTGCCTCGATTGCGACTACCCTTCTTGCATATTAACTGTCGCAACCCCCGACCCCTATCTCCTGGGAATGGGCGGCCGTGAGCTCAGATTCAGTGGTATCAGTGGTTTATCATTTTGGCAGCGGAATTTACATCAGGACCGTAGTTAGGAAATATTTTATCAGAGTAAAATACCACATTTTTATAATAATAAACAAATGGGTAAAACCCAAGTTTATATTACAACATTGTTTATAGGGATAAACCCTATTTTATTTAAATAAAACATCTTCTTTATTTAGGTAACTTTTATAGCCACATTTTCTAAGCCTTTAGTGCTGTCCAGCTGGCTTTTATTTGGCTTTCACATTTTGTTACCTGAAACGCGTTTAAAAACATTTTGCCAGTGGGAAATACTGGTGAGTGAGTCCCATTTTAATCAAAACAGGTTTTTATCATTTTACAGTATTGAGGGCGATCTTGTAATTATATTTGTTTCCAATTCTTACTTTAATTACCACCCACGGTACTGTCAACCCGACTTGTGGTCATGTTACTACTCACAGTGTAGTAACAAATTTTGTATACAAAACCCCAACATACCGACGATACTTATAGAATTACAAATACTCAATCACTGTTAATCATAATGTAAAACAATTGAGGTTTTGTAAAAATAGTTTGCAAAAGGTTTACAAAAAGGAGATTACTCACAAAAAGGTTTACACAAAAAGATGGATTATTCACATTGCTACTTTAGGTTTTTCCTTTGTGATGTCCTGGTTATAATCTATTAATTAAACAATGCACATGCGTTAGTATAATAACCCAATTTACATTAGTTATAACCTCCCAGAGACAGAATTCCAATGACTACGTCGGACAGAACCTCGACAACCGTTACGGAGCACTAGATCAATCGGGCAGCGTATCTAATACGTAATCGGGGGTTAAAATACTTACAACGAGGCAGAGCTTCGCTAATTAGGGGGTATTATACCCGGTATAATTTATACACTATAGAAATTGAGAGAGAGTTTTGAGAATTGAACGACTGAAAATGAAATCTGATGGCCTCTATTTATAGGGCTGTTCGTCCACCTTGTCGCGCCCCGTGAAGAAAGAAAGCAAGGCCTTCACGGCCCGCGAGGCCAACTAGGGTAGGCCCTAGCTTGACTGACTCAACCATTAGACCCAACATGTTACTGCCACGTGGCGGCACCGGGGCGCTCCTGGTGGCCTATTTGTCGAGGCCTGCGACTAGGCTAGCCAAGGGCTTTGCGCCCCGCGAGCGAGTACTGAATTTCCATTTTATTTATTTTTATAAAATTAAAGGTATTTAAGGTCAAATCTCGTATACGGGGTGTAATTTAGGACATATAGGGATGTTCTAAATACGTTAGGAGTATCAGAAATATTTTAGGAGGGTTGTTATATTCGCGCTACTCGTGTTATGCTTCACGAATTCCATGATTCTTATCCTACTCTATTCTGCACAAATATCCCTTTGGACGGATTACTTACTACGAACGTTACTCATTGGAGAAACGAGCCAAGGATACCCCAGATGTAAAGGTATCACAAGCCGTATTCTTCGAACTTGACACGATCAACACCTAGTGACGACACTCGAATTTATCCCATCCTGTCAAAATTCGATGCTTGTTTCTTTCGACGACATCTGGACCTACACCGAAAACCTGTGGGAATCAGGATGACTCCTACGCTTTACCCTGGCACTTCTACGACACAAACCGCCTTGCGCTAAGTTTTCAACACACGTCTTTGGGACGTCGCGAAGTTCGCCTTTCTCGGTCGCATACGCAACCCCTCACGATTTAGATTCGAAAGAGTATCACCTAGGATTAGAAAGATGTCAGGAATTCGTAATTCCTATGATTGGAAAATAAGTTTTGAGGTGCTCCTATCCTATTTTATCCTGTCCGAGGCATTGATGAAATATTTTCCGGTAACAGTACGCGACCAAAGAAACCGACAAGCTTTTGAACTTGCAACCATCTACATGAAATAAGTAGATGCCAAGCACGGAGTGCCAACTTCCATTACCTATTATCACAATCCACGTTTTGCATCCGATTCTTCGCAGGCTATGCACAAAATCCTTTGGCTCACAGTTATGCATGAGCACCGTTTATCACTCGCTGATGGGTGGTCAAACCAAACGCACCATCCAAACACTCGAAGACATGCTGAGAGCATGTGCCATTGACTTTGGAAACAGATGGGAAGGACATCTACCACTAGTAGGATTCTCTTCCAACAACAGCTACCACACTAGCATTCAGGCAGCACCATTCGAGGCATTGTACGGTTGTAGATGCCAATCACCTCTATGATGGGCGGAAGTTGGCAAGAGCCAAATTACCGACCCAGAGCTCGTACATGATACTACGGATAAGATTGCCTAGATCACACAATGCATGGCGGCAGCTCAAGGCCGTCAGAAAAGCTACGCTGATAAGCATAGGAAACCTCTAGAATTCCTGGTTGGGGACCGGGTTCTACTAAAAGTCTCACCCTAGAAGGGTGTGGTATGTTTTTGTAAACGAGGAAAGCTTAATCCACGATACGTATGACCATTTGAAATTACCGAGAGGATTGGTAAGGTAGCTTACAGATTAAACCTGCCTGAAGAGCTGAGTGTGGTGCACAACGTCTTCCACGTGTCTAATCTGAAGAAGTGTCTGTCAGATGAAACATTCGTTGTTCCTTTTTAGGAACTCACGATCAATAAGCAACTATGCTTCATTGAGGAACCGGTTGAGATCGTGGATCAAGAAATCAAAACCCTCAAGCATACCAAGATAATTAGTTCGAGTTCGTTGGAACACGCGTTGTGGCCCAAAGTTTGCCTGGGACCGGGAAAACCAGATGATGCGCATGTATCCCCAGTTGTTTAAAAACAATACTTCTAGCATTGAGGCTACAACTAAAATTCGGGAAGAAATTTCAAACCAACAAGGGGATGATGTGACGCCCCACACAAACGTTTAAACACACTAGCTTGTCGGTGGCTGCGCGCTAAATTTCGGGACGAAATTTCTTGAACTTGGGGATAATGTGATGCTTCGAGCTTTCCCACATGATTTCATCTTTATGTTATAATTTTTTTTGTGAAAATCCGTACTATGTGAGATACGTACAAACTCTGTGAATCTTATGCTACGTGATTTTTTGTGCTATGTGACCTTGTGTGCTCTTTGGCTTACATGTTCATTTTGTATACTTTCGTGAAACTGCTTGTATCTACGTATGGTAATGGAGTGTATGTATACATATAGAGCATATCGTTTGACCTTGCCTAATTTTGAGGACGAAATTCTAGTAACATGGGGAGAATGTGACAAACCATACTCTCGTTGTCGAGAGAAGGATATTTTAGTAAAAACATACGTTTATTATTATTATTATTATTATTATTATTACTATTATTATTAGCGAAATAATAATCCGCGACGAGAGATTTAAAGTATTTACGTGATTAGTTAATATAACATGATAAGTCTGGTTTAGCGAGATCCGTAGTCGTTTAAAATGGATTTACGCACGTGGGCTAGGCCCAACCCCACTCCCTAAACCTAAACCTACACTATTTAAACATCCTAAACCTCTCCCCTCTCATTTTCTTTAAAAACAAATCCCTAATCACATTTTTTGAGAAATCAGCCGCACACCCCATATTCCTTTCCCTCTCTCTCTTGATTGCAATTCCGGTGACCGGAGCCATGACTTCCGGTGACAGGTTTTCTGTCCGATCAACACCTCAACCCCACAACACATCCCCCATGTCCATCTTCTCAAATACCCATACGCATTCACTGCCTAAACACCACCACCTTCCTTCTCCTACCCTCTCGCACCACCCACACCCCCTCTAACCTCTCTCTCTTCTATAAATACGGCTGACCACCATCACGTACGGTGGTGGTGCTGGGTACCGGCGTTAACAGCATCAGCAGCGTCATCACATAAAGTTCGAGGGCTCGGGCTTAAAGCTCCAACGGCGGCAGTGGCTCGAGGTGAAAGAGGTCTGAGTTTTGGCATTCGTTGGATTAAGGCTGGTGGTCGACGGCTGCTGTAGCCATCGAAAATGATGGAAGCCGTGGCAGCAGGGCACTCCCTTTCCCCCTTTTTGTCTCAAAGTTTATATAGGTCAGTGATGTGTTCATTGAGTTGAAATTTTGGTTAATGTGTGATTTTAGCATGACGAGTGCAAGTATTTGTGTATTTCTTACATTTTTAGTTTTGAGCATATGTAGTAGTTAGCCGTTTGGCCAGAATGTTTAAATTGCCTGCTTTGTGATTCTTGTTAAGATGTAGAGAATGGTTAAACTATCTTGGTTGATTTTCTGTTTCGGATTCTTTGTGGTCCTTCATTTGTATGTGTAAATGTTTAGTTGTGTGTTGCTAAGTTTAGAATTTGGGTATTTCATGTGTGACTGTAGAGATGTGTCATGATAGGTTTGCTGTGTTCTTTATTTATTTCATACCAAATGATTTAGCTATTAAAATTGTTAAATGATTGAAAGTGATTTTAAAAGTAATTTGTGTTGATTGATGTTTATGATAATGGGGTTCTAATAATGTTTTCAATAACAATCTGATACATATTAGAATGATGTATTCATGAAATTGATAAAATAGTGATAGGGTCATAATGTCTAGGATGAGTATGTTAGTTGAATGTGAAAACCCTAAATGAAGAACTGTTTGATGATGTGATGAAAATATTTGAAATTTGCTGCAGGTCTGATTTGGTGATTGTACGGTATGATAAAACATGGTACGGAAATGTGATTGGTTCGTACAAGTTGGATATGGTTCTAGAAGGATTCCCGCAGTGGTTGCGAGTCGAGAACGTGTGGTTTCGACTCTATACCACTCAGTGACCACTCGAAACTAGACGAACAATAGGGGACTCGAAATCGGGTAGGTTGCGACTCGAGAACTCCTGATCTCGACTCAAGCTTGACTCGAGACTTCAAGGTTGTGACTCAAAAATGCACAACCAGAGATCTTCTAGTTGCGACTCGGAATCTCATGGTTACGACTCGAGATCTCTTGGTCTTGAGTCGAGACGACCTGGTTTCGACTGGACTACTTTGCTTAATTATTAGGCCGCACAAACTGATGTAATGAACTGTGTGCTATGGTTGTTGTTTAACTTTTACTGTTTGACTGTTCACATGCTAGGATAGGCCCAATACCGTATATGTCATGCATGCTATGTGTTAGATTAGTGTAGGATTATACGTGACACTACTTGCATACGAACCTAATGAATATTAATAACCATAATAGGGTATGGTTGACCAACGTATCACAAGTAAATTGTCTGCCGAGCAAAGGTGAGTTCACAACTTTTTACTTAAAGCATGCGTTCCCGGTGGTGGGGAAACGGGACGAAAAGACTTTCCCTGGTTTGGGATTTCTTTCTATCTCCTTGTGTAGGATACGCGAAACGGTAAGAACAACACTTTCCCTGGTTTGGGATTGCTTACTATCTCCTTGTGTGGGATATGGTATTTCTATCTCCTTGTGTGGGATACGACTAACACTTTCCCCTTGTGTGGGACATTTTTATTTATTACTATTTATATTAGATGTAATGAGTGTACTAAACGAAACTCTATCACGGAAGTCCCCAGTTACATATACCGCTTAGTCGCCGGGGCCTGGCGAACAGGTTATTAGTTGATAGCGCTATGTAGGTCTCACCAGCCTCACACCGTGCCTGGATAGGATCGGTCATGAACTAATAGACTCTGGCAACCATCAATGATGATAGACATTGACAAATGGGGCACACTACGGAAACGTACGGTCGCAAGGATTCGGTATAATGCAGTTTTGTAGCTTACATATGGGGTAGCTCCCCATTGCATGATATAAATGAGTAATTAATCAACAAAAACGTTTTTTGGAAAATAAAACTGGAAAACGGTAAACTCGTGAACTCGCCAACTTTATGTTGACACTCTACTACATGCTTTGCAGGTTGCTCGGTGAAACTTTGGACGGACATTGCAATCGGTTGGAGTGCGTGGCTTGTAAGTTTCATGTTAACAAACTTGTGGTTTTAAATTATGATGTGTTTTCTTTCTCTTTCCACTGCAAACTTAAACTATGTTTTGAAAATTTAAATTAGGTCACTAATTATACTATTATTTGTAATAATAACTAATCGGTTCAAAATAATTGGTGGCTGGATCCTGGTCAGTCACACGCCTCACGGTAGTACTCCGCGTGTGGATTTTTAGGGTGTGACAGCTATGTTGACGATTCATGATGATAGCCCCGGACCCAGGACGGTTCATGAGGACGAAGGTTTTAACTGGGATAAATACATTAAAGATGAGAAAGCAGGGAAAAAGGCTTTAGTAGCTGAATTTAAAGAGAGCCGAGAAGAACGTCATGCGTGAATGTATTTGAGTGATGTGAATAAAGCTTTCACAGAAGCACGGCGGGCAAACCAATGGAGTGTAGAGAAAAAAATGTTTTGTTGATCTGAAAGGAAACCCAACAGTTGATCCTGACAAGGTAGATTCTGAAGCACTTGTTGCTGCTATTCCAACTGTAGGGGTTTGGTGTAAAGGTCTCGTAGACATTCCAAGATACAGAGAAAAGGTTGAGGAAGGCATAAGGAAGGTGATATATACCAGTCTGGAGAAAAAGAAGAAAACGGTAGAGGAAATAGTTGATGAAAGTCAGAATATGGTGGAAGAGGTAAAGAAAGCTGAGGTGGAGGAAGAGGAAGTTGTTGCTGAGAAACAGCAGGTGCTTGAGGAAGATCAGATTAAAGAGATGAAGGAAGCCATGATGCCAAAAGCTGAGGTAACAATTCAAATGGATTCTTATGTATCATTAAATAAATCTGAACATAAAACTGTTGAACAGTGCAAGAAATAAATGGAAACGCGCAATGCTTATACTGAAAAGGATAACAATCTAAGATCCAGAGATATTGAATTCACTAAAATAGAAAAGATTTTCAAAGAAAAATTTAATGAAATGTTTGAAAATGAAAAGATTTTGAAAGAAAAAGAAAAAGTGCTGACACATAAATATGAAAATCTTGAAAAAGAAAACAAAATTTTGAAAGAAAAGTGTTCAGCTGATTTCAACAAATGTGTTCAAAAAGATAAAACTATTCAAGAGTTGCAAAAAAGAATATGATGTAATAAAATTGTCATATCACACTGTAAAAAAGCTTATGAAACTTTGAAAAGTAGAGTCAAAAGTCAGGATGATAGATTGTCTGCATGCCAAAAGACAACTAAATTTCTTGAAGCAAGATATGAAGGAAAACAAATGGTTTTAAATAACTATATTGATGAATTTGCTAAACTTAAACAAGAACTGGTTGAAAAAGAAAAATTGGTTAACAAACTTCAAAGTTATCATGCTTCTTTATACATTTTGGAGCGTATTTTCAACATCACACCCGATGGAAAAGAGTCACAAAAGAACAAAAAGGGAATTGGGTCAGAATACCATCAGGTTCCACCACCGTTAGAGAATAATTATACATTGTATGATGGCGAGAAGGTGGAAAAAGCAATGAACATGGTTGACCAATTACCTGACAACATCGACATGACTTACTCCAAATCTGATGATCTTGATGATTCAGAGGTGGTAGGTCAGGTAGTTGAAAGTGTTCTCACAGAGGAGTCTACCAACACAGATAAATCTGAATCACATATTGAAAATGAGGGAAGTTTTCATGAAAGTTATTTGAAAAGTTCAAAATCTGAAAAAGTTGTGAATGATGATTCAAAAGGATTGGTTTATACCATGATTGGATCGGACAAACTATTATTGGATGATGCATTTCCAATTCAAAATGTGATTTCAGAAAAAATCAGTAAAGTTTTCAAATTGGTAGAAATTGAAAAGTCTAAAATTTCAAAATTTGCTGAAAAGAGTAAGAAAACTTTTTATTACAAAACTGGTTACAAAATGAAAAACATGAAGGATGAGCTGGGATATAAAAAGAAACAAAATCAAAATAAACGATTCGAAAGGACAAATTATCAGAAACACACGAACTTTGTTCACGGAACAAGTTCTGAGGAAGAGAAAGAACTCTAATTTAGGCGACAGTCTAATGAAGAGTTCTATGCTCAAAAGAAAAAAACAACAATAGGTTAAAGGTGTTAATAAAAGAACATGTTTCAAGTGTGGTAAAAGTGGACATCTTGGTCGCAAGTGTCCAAATCCGAAACCTGTTGATGTTGGAAAGGAAAAGAAAGTTAAGACACAGAAGTCAAACAAGTTTGGATAAAAAAATTGGAAACCAAAACCGACGACACCTAAAGCTGTGCCATAATAGATTTGGAAACAAAAAGTAAATGTTTTAGAAACAAAAAAAAATCTGGAAACCTAAAAATGATTTGTCAAAACTAAACATTCTAAGTATTTAAGATTTTATCGAAGGAATGTTTTAAAAAGACAAACTTGGGTTGTCAAGAAACAAACTTCTGTGAGTGATAATCAAAATGAAGATGTTTTGAGAAGAATGAACGAAACTATCAAGTTCTACCTGGAAAGATTTATGTTCAGCTACCTGAGTCTAAACAGGATTGGGTTGCATTGTTCAAATGATCGAATTATTTGAATATGCAGGTGCTCCAGAAGATGGATGATTGTCAGAATGGACAAAGGAGCAGCCTGACACAAGAAGAGGTTGTGGATCCCTGCAACTGAAAACAGGGAGCTTGTTTCTTTCTGTACATAAATAAACCTTAAATCAAAAACCCTAAAAATAGAAAATTTTAAAAACCAAAAATGTGTTTTTATTTTTGTCAAAAATTGAAAAATGAAAAAAAAATGATGATTGTGGTTTTAATTTTAAAAAATTCAAAATTTTAAAAAGGTGTTTTGATTGAATACGCCGAAACCCTCACGGTTGAACAAACATGATTATTTCATTATTGAAAATGGTTTTAACATTGTTAAAAATCAACGTGTTGTAAATCACGAGGGTACTTTCTGCAAAACAAAGCATGTGAAGCAAAAATGGATGGCGAGACAAAGCTGTCTAGACCGGTTTGTCAAATTTTCTTTAAATGTTTAGTTTAGGGGGAGTAAAAATTTTGAAATACAAAAACATTTGAAAATTTGAAAAAGCCAAAAACAATAGAAAATTCAAAATGAGATTTTGTGTAAAAAGAGAAAATGATAGTACATCAGTAGACAATCACAGTACACTAAAGAAATGGAAAGTCAAATGTGATAAACAGTCTCACTGATGATATGCCAGTAGGTTTTTACATGCTTAGTAGATTGATTTCGAGATATAAACCTAAATATCAATAACTCTCTTATCTCGTGGGGAACATCTCTCGGATATATGGGTAACCCCCGAATTCTTGTTTGAGAGATTTCCTGATTCTGAGATACTAGGTTTTTATACTGTTTGATATCTGGGGTATTATACCTGGTCTTCTGATTTTGCGTCAGCAATGGCCTAGACCTCATATAATACTTTGCGTGCTTAATGCTTACCTTCTGCATAAAAATTGAGAAAATATCGTAAGATATAAATCAAGTGCAGTTGTAAAGAAGATCCCTAAGTGGGACACACCTAAAGTCGAGCCTTCATCTCTTTGACTGAACGGTAGTTCACACCTGAGCTCTTAAGGTCTCGCACTAACCCATAGTACAAATATCAATATAGTATATTCACCTATAAGACTAAATCTAGGGAATCTTGATACGGGAGTATATTCTGAGGTGGGACATGCGAATAAGTTAAGTTCTTAAAACATTAAACTCATATCTCGAATCTATTGAAGTTTGCATGAGAATTTTAGTGCATCAGTATACTGACAACCTAAGTGAATCGTTTAGAACTTAAAGTGTTTAAAGCTCAAAGGTGCTAGTGATTTGTCATAAACTGATGAGATCCTCTAACACGAATTCAAATAAAAATATTGTCTGCAAATATTTCTTTACTGCTTTATATTTCAGAAAAATACAAAAATATTTTGTTTATGCTTTATTTTCGATAATCGATGTCTGAGAGTTGAGTTTCAAAATCTAAGTATGCTGAACATGTTTCTGAAAAATAAACAAGTTCATTACTTTGAAACTTGAAGTTTTAAATGAAAATTAAAAACAGTTTGTGATATCTCCAAGGTCATTAATTTGGACTTGGATGATTATGTTGACAAAAGTTTCGGATGCTTAAACTGTCAAATTTTATAAAGTCATTTGATAGGGGGAGTAGACTCGGGTAATCCTGGATGAATACATATTGTTACATTTGTGCATTAGAGCCAGGTTCTCGATCCTAGGATACATTGAGCTTTAAATGACATATTTTGATGCTTTGAGTCAGATTTCTGATTCTGATTTATTCAAAATGCTTTCACTGTCACATATTTGAAATGCTCCAGCTTATGTTTAGAGCTAGGTTTTCAAATTTAGAATTGTCAAACATCTTACAAAAATTTGAGATTTGTAGATGTTAAGCCAGATTACGATCCCGATAGCTGAGTCTAAGGGGAAGTCTGAAGACGAGCTCAAAGCAAGAGGGAGCTTGTAATCGGAAAGCTAGGTGTCGATCATAAAAGCACAAAAGCTTAGTGAAAGGGGGAGCTTGAAGAAAGAGTCAACCGAAAGGGGGAGCTGATTCAGAATGCAGAATCAAGAGAAGCTTGAAGAGGGAGTCTGTGGTTGCTGATATTGTCAAAAGCTTTGTGAAGACTTAGAAAGAGAGAGAAGACAGAAAGCTACGAGATTGACTGCGGTAATATCCAAGGGGGAGTCTGTGAGGGCATAATGTCTATCACCTCCGTCAATCGTGAAACGTAGCAGGAAATGGAACAAGACATGATTTCAGAATGAAGATTATAGAGAGATGTCCATCCGGCCGGATGGAGCATTGCCCATCCGGACGGATGGAGAGCATCATGTGAGGAGTGCATCATTTAAGCGTTCCTTATAAATAGTCCATGTTATGTTTTGTTAGGAAACTTTTTATTTAAGTATTGAAGAAAAACTTATTCAGCCTGATATAAAGAAGAATATAAAGTCCTGAAGATCAAACAACAAGAAGAAACCAGATAGGACGCTTGAAAAGAACAACACATCTTCATCAAAAAGTCAGAATCTGATCAAGAACAAGAAAAGATTAACAGAAAAGACCATTCTGATGGATCTGATGATATTTCTGATGAAATATCATCAGTTTCTGGTAAATCTGATCATCAGACTTTTTGATGATTTGTTCATCTGAATTTCTGATGAAGTGGTTATCTGAAATTCTGATAAACACCTCTGAACGAGTTCTATCCTGCCACAATAACCGAAGCAACTTGATGTGACACCTGTGCCTCTGCAACCATCAAACAGATACCAAGTTTATGAAATATTGTGTTTCATACTTGGGATTTGAACAAATATGTGTATCGTTTGCACATATAAATTCATGTTCGATTTCAAGCTTTAAATCACTTTTTGGAAGGTTATACGCGCACTGATGCGTAACTATAACCAGTTTAATGCAACGAACACTCCGAAATAGTGAAATAGGCTTAACATACCTAAAATAACCTATACATAACTTAGAAATAAGTTTTTGGAAGGTTTGGTGTGGCGAAATCAAGTTTATTCGCTTAAAGGGACTAATTTCGACAAACTGCGAAAGTATGCCAATTTGTACTGTAACGAACATTCTGGAACTTGATCATAAGTTAAATATGCCCTAAATATCCCTTACATGGCATAGAAATAGGCTTTGAGATGTTTTGTGCGCAAAAATAAACTTTCTTGATCAATAGGGACTAAAAGCGTCAAAAAGTGCACAAGTTTGCATTTTCGCGCATATCTTAAGTTCTGAATACATCCGGACATCCAAAAATTTATGTAATCATTAAAATATTTATTTTTAGTGATTGGTTTGATAAAAATCCATTCGTCGCGTAATTTGGACCGTTTTTCGCTTTCGTTCGTGTTTCGTGGTAATTAACCGAATAACGCAATCGTACAGCCAAATGAACCGACATCCGGGATATTTTTGAGCATGTTTCATGTTCCGTATACTTTAACTTCATTTTAGAGCCTTGAAATCAGGTTAACGGGGTTTAAACGCATTGAAAATGGCTTAAACGGGCTGTAGGGACCATTTCTGCCATTTTTGAATCTTTTCTAGAGCTGGCACCTGGTGGCGCTGCGCCACCACCATCTGCCTCTGCTGTGGCATGACGTGAGCACCTCATCCTGGTAGAAACTCCATTTTTGCACTTGCAGGTCCATTTTCAGCATTTCTCTTGAAGTTTAGGGGATATTTTGTAACATTTTCAATATCGTTTGCTGGTTTTGGGGCACCCCTAGTATCCTAAAACCATGTGCCATATGTGTACGGTCTAGATTGATGCTCATTTATCGAGGAACGATCTTAACGGTTCTTGGTTTTCTATAAATAGCAACACCCACTTCACTCCCAAACTCACACATTTGATCTGATTTGGCTCTCTAAGTTGAAGTATACACTTCATACCTGAGAGTAATCGGATCAAAACTTCCATCATGGACCCGTTGTAAGTCCTCTTTCGTTCTTTTATGCCTTTTAGCATGAAAGTCAAACTTTGTTTGACTTTCTGCATTGACCAGTTTATGGTCAACACGAAGTTCGTTTGAACTTCATAACGTGAGCGTAATCACGACGGTTTTAGTCTCTCGTGACTATACCTACTGATTACCACGTTATTTAGGCTTAGTGACGAGTTGTAGTTTTGGCCAGAATACGCGTTTATGCGTATTTTGTAACCAAACTACTCTTGGGTATCAAAACCGTTTGTTTTGATACCAAACCTGTTTTCAAACCTTGTTAAACATGTTTTAACATGTTTAGCTCGTCACTTTAGGTTTAGTGCTTATATAGGGTCGTAAGGTGAGCGGTCTAAACAACCGCTTAGACTTTCGAACCCGACCCGTTTGGTCGATCATTAAGATTCGACCAAACACATTAGGTGACCATAGTTGTATAGGGAATAACCTTCCGAGGTTATACGTTATGGTCACTTCGTTTAGTTAGTTGTATGATAGGTAGTTTATATGCCTTAGGAAAATGACCAAAATGCCCTTTTTACGCATAAATTCATTTTAAGCATATGTAACCTAAATTTTGACATCTAAACTGATTAGGTAACATTATTAGACATATTAAGGCATATAATACTTGTCATAGGACTAGTTAGGCGATCCGAACGCGTTTTACGCGAACGACTCGTTAAAATAGCATAAGCTACCTAAACGGGTCGTAATGGGTCATAAGCACTTAGGATAGGTTTCCGTTTAGAATGTAGGCTTTGTTAAAACCATATTTCATAAGTTCCTATACTCATTTGGTTTACGAAACCTCATTCTATCCGATCTCCCGATTTAGGTCCGGTTATTAACATAGTTACCTATATTGGTTGTTATACAAGACTTCTAAGCACCCTCAGGTGAGTAGATAGTCCCCTCTCTTACTGATTTTCAAATGTTTTGGGGTGAAACACATGTGGCTACTTGTTACTTTCGTGTTTTCCATGTTTTCATATCATATACTTGCTATGTTCATTAGTACACTATTAGTACATGATTTCATTATGTTTTGCTATGTATGTTCACTTAACATGCTAGCACAATTGTTTTACGTTTTGAACAATTTGTAATCGTTGGATGTATGTGAACCATTTGAAATCTTTGGATTTATGTGAACCATTTGTAATCGTTGGACTTATGTGAACCATTTGTAATCGTTGGATTTATGTGAACCGTTTGTAACCATTTGATTTATGTGAACCATTTGTAACTGTTTGAACCATTGGGTTAGGGAAGTGATTAGGTGACGGGGCGGGAGTAATGTGTTAAAAGCATGGTGGATACGCCGCTGGTACTTCCTATATATAAGTGCTTTTACCACATTATATATCGTTGCGTTATCTGGATCACTTGGGTAAACGATTTTGAAACGATGTCACACAATGATGTTTTCTGAATAATATAAACCATACGAGTTTTGTTAACGAGTTTCTATGAGATGTTTTACAAATTGATTTAATAAAACAAATGTTTTGGAGTTAAGAATCATGGCTACGAGATTTTATAAATTATAACCGAGTTGATTTTAGTTGGTTAATTATGTCGCAATACTATACTTTTCAAAACAAGGTTTTTATATAAGTATTGCAACATGTAAAACGAGCCATGAATCTGACACTCATATAAAACCTATGTACTCGCCGGCATTTTTATGCTGACGTATTTTCACGTGTGTTTCAGGTACCATAGTTGATGATGTTTGATGATGATTGATGATGATATTTGTGTACGCTCACATAGGAATGGACGAGGCCTTAGTGACTTAATAACAATGAAAGTCTATTTGTTCATGTTTTGTTTCTAATTCCAATGTAATGTAATACATATAATTCAATGAAACGAAATTGTTTAATCCATGGTTGTAAAACAATGATTCTATTACAACACTCCCCGATGTTTCCGCCACGTTTTGTTGTTTTACGTGGTCGGTGTGTGACAGAAAAGTTGGTATCAGAGCCAATGTGTAGGATCGTTTTCTGACCTGAACGAGTCGATCAGAAGAGTTTTTGCTCAATACGAAAGGCAGAAACAGATGTATCTAGTTCAATTAAACAAACTTATGCCCGATTTTCTAAATCTGCAAGAAAAACAGAAATCAGAAAGTAAAAAATATGATGAGTTGCAAAGAATCCTGAATAAAGTTATAATTGAAAACCAGTTGCTGATTGAAGAGAGCTTGGATACAAAGCAAAAATTGAATTTTATGAAAAAGAAAGGAAAGATTTATACAAGAAAATTCATGAAAAAGAAATAAATGTAAATGGTTTTCAGCAGGCAAAGGAATTCATTAACTTTATTAAAACCACACCTAAGAACAGAGGTGAAGGTTTAGGGTATGTAAAAACAAATGTAATTAAACACACCACCTTTGTGAAGGCAATACATCATATTTCGGATAAATTTACATCAGAATCTGATTCAGAATCATGCAGATCAATATGTTATGAGAACTCTTTTGAAATCTCAAAACTCAACTTAAAAGCAAAGAGGAGTGAATCCAAACAAAAGGTTTTAAAAACTCCAGAAGTGGCTCACTCAAAATTTCAAAATTATCCAAAAATTCCATCACAAGAAGAAAAATCAGAAAATTCTCATAAAGAAACTTGTAAGTATGCTGACATTCTGAAGCTGGTTCAACACCATCTCCTAACAAAAATTGAAAAACCTGTTCATGGCTCAGCATGCAACAGATATTTTGATGAAAGTTCATCAAATGAAGACAATCTGCTTAAAACTTCATCAGAAAAAGTACCCAAGCATGTCTGGGTACCAAAAACCCTCTATCTTTACCATTTCAGGACCATCATGTGCAGCAGATCTGGTACTGCGATTCTGGTAGCTCCAAGCACATGACTGGAGATAGGAGCTTGCTTAGTAATTTTGTTTCAAAACTGGGTAAAATGGTTAACTTTGGAAATGGAGTTAAGGGGAGGATATTGGGATATGGATGTATAAAGTATGGATGTTTGACCATCGAAAAAGTAGCCGATGTAGAAGGCTTAAAGTACAATCTGCTAAGTTGTTGTCAATTTTGTGACAAAGGTTTTCAGATAACCTTCTTACCATAAAAATGTTTGCTAATTGGTATGGATGATAATAAGATCTATTTAAGTGGAAAAAGAATAAGATATTCTATCTACTATTTTGATTTTAAAGAGGAAAATGAACATCCAAAATTGTTTTTATTTTAAAAAATTAACAAAGGTAGTAGTTGGTTGTGGCACAAAAGATTAGCCCACTTAAACTTTAAAAATTTAATCAAATTAGCAAAGAAAGGACTGGTAAAAGGATTACCTTTCATATCCTCAAAGAAGGATAAAATTTGCGAAGCTTGTGAAATGGGTAAGTCTAAAAGAAGCTCACACAAAACAATTTCTGAATCTTCAATAACACAAAATTTAGAACTTTTGCATATGGATCTTTGTGGACCCATAAGCACTGAAAGCTTTTCTGGAAAGAAGTACATACTTGTCATTATAGATGACTTTTCCAGATACACATGGGTAAAGTTTTTAAGAAAGAAAAGTGAAACTCCAGAACTGAAAGCTTTTCTGGAAAGAAGTACATACTTGTCATTTTATCAGAAGGATAAGAACAGATAATGGAACATAATTTAAGAACTCAAAAATTGATAGCTTCCTTTTAAGCAAAGGAATCTCTCATGATTTTTCTGCTCCAAGATCACCACAACAAAATGGAGTGGTAGAAAGGAGAAATAGAACCATGGTGGAAGCTGCCAGAACAATGCTTGCTCATGCAAAACTGCCCACTCATTTATGGGCAGAGGCAATATCAAATGCTTGTTTTACCCAAAACAGGTCCATAATTAACAAGAGACATCATAAAACACCCTACAACGTTATAAATGGGAGAATACCAAATGTAAAATTTTTACACACATTTGGTTGTAGGTGTTTTGTTTTCAATGATTTTGAAAGTCTTGAAAAATTTGACAAAAAAACAGAGAAGGGTATTTTTCTGGGTTATTCAATGTCCTCAAAAGCTTATAGGATTTTTTTTATCTTAAACACAAGGACAATCAGAGAAAGTTTATATGTATCTTTTGATGATTGTTTCTGATGAATATATGAATGAAATAAACCGTTCTGATAAACAAGAAAAACTTGAACATCTTTTTGAAACATTAACAGAAGAATTCCGAGGACATGATCAAAATCTTACAGAAAAATCTATGGAAAAATCATGTGCTAACCCTATAGGACAAATGGAAAATGTATCAGAAAACTTGAATTAGAACAATGAAAATACATCTGATAATCAAAATTATGATACATTCCATACAAATGAGGCAAATGTTCAGTGGAAACTTCGAATCCATCAGAACCAACAACTTTTCACAACAAGTTAAGATGGATAACAGGACGTGTTCAATCTGACATCATTGGTAATCCAGAAGATGGTGTAAGAATAAGATCTGCTATAGCACATGAGTGTGCTTTTTCTAGGTTCTTAAGCAAGATAGAACCTAAATCTGTCAAAGAAGCTCTAAATGACTCAGACTAGATCCAAGCAATGCAAGAAGAGCTTGATGTGACATTTGTGCCATTACGATCATCATACAACTATGAATCCAATAGAATCTTGTATTTCATTCTTGGTATTTGTACAATTACATATGACAAGTACACAAATCAAATATCGTATGATTCCAAACTCTCGAGAAGCTTTTCTGTAAGTTTTACGTAAACTATTACGCAAATGTAATCAGTTTAATGAAACGTACACTCTAGAATAGTGACATAAGCTTAACATACCTTAAATAACCTTTACAAAACTTAGAAATAAGTTTTGAAGGGTTTGGTATGATAAAAACAAGTTTATTCGATCACAGGGACTATTTGCGACAAACTACAAAAGTCTGCCAATTCGCATAGCAACGTACATTCCGGGACAAGATCATAAGCTAAACATACCATAAATACCCTTTACATAGTTTAGAAATAAGTTTTTAGGGGTTCGGTATGCGGAAATCCGCTTATTTGATCATAGGGGCTAAAAGCTTCAAAACTGTGAAAGTTTGCATATACGTGCATATCTTGCGTTCTGACCATATCCGGACATCCAAAAATTTTTGTAATCACTAAAATATTGTATTTTAGTGATGGGAATGCAAAAATACCATTCATCGTGCAATTTGGATCGTTTTCGCGTTCGTTCGAGTTTCGTCGTAATTAACCGAATAACGCGATCGTACGGCCAAACGAACCGACATCCATGATATTTTCAAGCATATTTCAAGTACCCTATGCTTTAACATCGTTGTAAAGCCTTGAAAATGGGTTAACAGGGGTTAAATGCATTAAAGTGTGTGCAGGGACCATTTATGAAAGTCTAGCCTGAGCCCTCGCGCTACGCGACACCTGAGGGTATTTGCCGTCGCGTGACGCGATGCCTACATCTGGACAAAATCTTCAATTCAACTGCAACTCATGTATTTCTAAGTTATTTTTTGAAAACTATGGACTATTTGAGTGTTAATCAAGGCTTAAAACCTCAACCACACACTTGTATGGACAAGATTATTCCTTGGGCAACGCATAATACACTTTTCATGATTTTAAGCACTTCAAACAACTATAAATACCCCCCCCCAAATCTGCCCATTTTCGTTGCTTATTTGCTCATTCTCATCTCTTGAACTCCAAGTGGAGGCTACCATCTTTTGGAGGCCACCTACCTGAGTTTTCTAGTTCATTTTTCCAGCCTTAGAGCACTTGTAAGTGTTCTTTCATGGCTAGTTCATTTATTTCAGCAATTACAAGCTGAAAGTCAAATAGTTTGACTACCGTTTGACTTTTTATTTTGACCATGAATTGGTCAAGTCAAAGTTCAATTGAACTTTGCAACGTGAGCGTAATCACGATGGTTATAACCCTTGCGATTATACTACTGATTACTGTGACAACTATGTTCTATAATCGATGTACAATGTAAAACAATGATGATTATTAATAAAACAATGTGCTTTGGTGTTATTATATGTGTTTTGGTGTTTTTATGTGTGTATTTGTGTTGGTGATTTTTCAATTCGATTCGATTCCGATTTCAAGCTTTAAATTGCTTTCTGGAAGGTTATACGCGCACTGATGCGTAAATATAACCAGTTTAATGCAACGAACACTCTGGAATAGTGAAATAGGCTTAACATACCTTAAATAACCTCCACATAACTTAGAAATAAGTTTTGGATGGTTTGGTGTGTTGAAATCAAGTTTGTTCGATCACAGGGACTATTTGTGTCAAACTGTGAAACTATACCGATTTGTATAGTAACGAACATTCTGGAACTTGATCATAAGTTAAAAATACCCTAAATATCCTTTACATAGCTTAGAAATAGGCTTTGAGGGGTTCGGTATGCTAAAACAAATTTTATTGATCAGTAGGGACTAAAAGCGTCAAAAAGTGCACAAGTTTGCATTTTCGTGCATATCTTACGTTCTGAAAACATTCGGACATCCAAAAATTTATGTAAGCATTAAAATATTTGATTTTAGTGTTTGGCATAATAAAAATCCATTCGTCACTTGATTTAGATCGTTTTTGCGTTCATTACGACTTCCGTCGTAATTACGACTTCCGTCGTAATTAACCGAACAACGCAACCGTACGACCAAACGAGCCGACATCAGAGATATTTTTGAGGATGTTTTGAGTTCCCTATACTTTAACTTCATTTTAGAGCCTTGAAATGAGGTTAACGGGGCTTAAACGTGCCAAAAATGAGCCGAAATGCAAGATTCTGAAGTGCAGGGACCAAATTGCAAATTCTGGAAACTCAGCCCACACGGGCCGCGTAAGACTTGTTTGTCTTTTACACGGGCCGCCTGAGACACCCAGATCAGCAAAACTGTTTTTCCAGCTGTTTACAGCTGTTGCACCTGATTTCTCCACTTGCAAATGGTTTTTGCAACACTATGGGCTCATTCTAGGGGCTCTAATGATATTGGAAAACATGGGGCACACATATACGGCCTAGATAGAAGCTCGTTTCCCGATAAACGATCCTAACGGTTCTAGATTTCCTATATAGCCCACCCCATTCATTTGCAAAACCCACATTGATCTGATTTTGGCCCTCTAAGTTGGAGTTTACACTTATACCTGAGGGTAAATCGTATCAAAGCTTGCGGGGACCCTTTGTACGTATTCCTTCGTTCTTTTCATTCGTTTTTATCGTAAAAGTCAAACTGTCACACCCCGACCACGTGAGACAACGAAACTTGGCGGAAACGTCGGGGAGTGTTGTAACAGAATTAATTGTTTCAAATCCATGGCAATTAAAGTTTCGTTTTATTAATCAAACAAGAGAGTTTACAACATTTTAAACATGAAACAAAGAGTACATAACACAAATCAACTAGTTTTTGCTTCGTTTTAAGTCACTAAGGCACAAGTCTGCCTAGGTGTATCTTGATTAATCCTATGCATCAATTCCTGAAAACACATGAGAAACTAGGTACGTCAGCATAAAAATGCATGTGAGATGCATAGGTTTTGTGAAAATAAGATTCATGACTTAAGTTTGAGAAAATGTTTAATAAAATTTAGCCATGGACCTTGTAAATTGATTTGTTTTTGTAAATCGTTTGAAAAGAAATAAGACCAGATGATATGTATAAATAAGAGAATAATGTATGGTTAAATGAATAACCAAGTAAAATGAGTTTGTATAAGATAAGTTGTTTGTAAAACACTGTCTTGTGAAAAGTATGTTATTTGGATAAAATGTTATATGTCTCAAATTGAAATGATTCAAATAACGCTACAATATGTAATACCATACAAGCACTTATATATAGGAAGTACCAGCGGCGTATCCACCATGCTTGTATCATATTACACACGCCTCGTTACTTAAATCACTTACTCAAACCAAACCACCAAAGTAAAATGTTTATGTATAATCAAATGTCAAAATGTTTGTGTGAAAACCATGTCTAATGTCTATGTCTAATGTAAATCATGAATTGTGTATATCAATGTCAAAATGTTTATGTCTAATGTAAATCATGAATTGTGTATATTGATGTCAAAATGTTTATTGGCAAATGGTTCACATAATGTAATATAATGTGTTCATATGCTGGATGAGCATATGCAACAAATTGTAATGTAAAACGATGTACTAAGTATGCACACAATGGACATACATAGCAAGAAATGTAATGTAAAACAATGTACTAAGTATGCACACAATGGACATACATAGAATGAAATGTAATGTAAAGCATGTACTATAAATGTACTAATGAACATAGCAAGTATATGATGTGTAAACATGGAAAGCATGAAAGTAACAAGTAGGCACATGTGTTTCACCCCAAAACAGTTTGAAAACGCTAAAAGAGGGGTCTATGTACTCACTTGAGATTGCTCAATAGTCCTAGGATAACCACCAAGCAATGCTAGAAGATCACGGAATCAAACGGTACCTAATATAGGTAACTACATTAATAAACCGGACCTAAATCGGAGCATCGGATAGAATGAGGGCTCGTAAACCAAATGAGTATGGGAACTCATGTAATGTGGTTTAACAAGGCCTACATACTACAATGAAACCTAACCTAAGTGCTTACGACCCATCATGACCCGTTTAGGTAGCTTATGCTACTTTAACGCGTCGTTCGCGTGAAACGCGTTCGGAATGCCTAACTAGTCCTATGATAAGTAAAATATGGCTTAACATGTCTAATATAGTTACCAAATCAGTTTAGATACCAAAAGTTATGTTACATATACTTAAAATGAATTTTGGCGTTAAAAAGGCATATTGGTAATTTATCTTAGGCATATATACTACCTATCATACAACTACTCAAACGATGTGACCATAAGGTATAACCTTGGAAGGTTATTCCCTATACAACTATGGTCACCTAGTGTATTTCGTCGGATCCTAATGATCGACCAAACGGGTCGGGTTCGAAAGTATAAGCGATTGTTTAGATCGCTTACCTTACGACCCTATATAAGCACTAAACTAAAAGTGATGAGCTAAGCATGTTAAAACATGCTTAACTAAGTTTAGAAAACATGTTTGGTATCAAAACAAATGGTTTTGATACCCAAGAGTAGTTTGGTTACAAAATACGCGTAAATGCGCATTTTGGCCGAAACTACGACTCGTCACGGAGCCTAGATAACGTGGTAATCAGTAGGTATAGTCACAAGAGACTATAACCATCGTGATTACGCTCACGTTATGAAGTTCAACCGAACTTCGTGTTGACCATAAACTGGTCAACGCCGAAAGTCAAACAAAGTTTGACTTTTAACGCTTAAAGAATAAAATAACGAAGAAACACTTACAAAGGGTCCCCGAAAGCTTTGATTTCCAAATATTTCTCAGGTATGAAGTTATAGAACACCCCAACTTAGAGAAAAATCAGATTTCAAGTGGGTTTTGCAAGGAGGTGGGTTGGGTGTTTATAGGATTTGGACTACCGTTAGGATCATTTCTTGAAAACCGTGATTGAATCTCATCCGTACATGTGTTGGAATGTTATGGATGCTTCAATTGGCCCCCCATTATCAGTAATCAACAAGTGGAATTGGGTTTAGAAGTGGGTAACAGCTGGAAATAGGCTGGAGGAAGCTTCTGATGTGCTGGGAGATCCTTACGGACCATAAGGGTGATGGCTTACGGTCCGTAAGCCATCATCTTTGCTGAAATGACAGATTTGGTCCCTGCTCCTTGTTTCGTTGCGTAACGGCACTTCTAACACCCGTCAAACCCAATTTCAAGCTCCAAAATGATGTTAAGACATAGGGAACATGAAATATGCTTGAAATCATCACGGATGTCGGTTTGTTTGGCCGTACGATTGCGTTGTTCGGTTAATTACGACGGGAGTCGTAACGAACGCAAAAAAAAAAAAAAAAAAACGATCCAAATTAAGCGACGAATGGATTTTTGACAAGCCAAACACTAAAGCATAATATTATAATGCTTACATAAATTTTTTGAGGTCCGGATGTATTCAGAACGTAAGATATGCGCGAAAGTGCAAACTTATGCACTTTTTGACACTTTTAGTCCCTGAATGAGCCAAAAGTTTATTTTAGCACACCGAACCCCTCAAAGCCTATTTCTAAGCTATGTAAAGGATATTTATGGTATGTTTAACTTATGGTCATGTTCTAGAATGTCTGTTACAGTTCAAATCGGCATACTTTCGTATTTTGTCGAATTTAGTCCCTGTAAGCGATTAAACTTTATTTTGCCATACCAAAGCCTTCAAAACTTATTTCTAAGTTATGTAAAGGTTATTTAGGGTATGTGAAGCCTATTTCACTATTCCGGAGTGTTTGTTGCATTAAACTGGTTATATTTACGCATCAGTGCGCGTATAACCTTCCAGAAAACGATTTAGAGCCCGAAATCGAACAAGAATTGATATGTGCAAATGATACACATATTTGTACAAATCCCAAGTATGAAATACAATATTTCATTGGTTTGGTATTTTTTTGATGGTCACGGAGGCACAGTTGTCATAGTCTCCCCTACTTTAGGAAATTTCATCCCGAAATTTATTTGTAGGAGCCTGTCTGTGACCTTGTGTTAAATAACCATCAAGGATAAGGCAAAATCCTGATATTCCTCTTTAACGGACATTTTTCAGAAACGAAAAATGCATGGAATGAGTTATTTTCCTTAACGGGTATCCTTCAGAAACGAAAATGCACGGAATGTGTCATTTTCCTTAATGGGTATTCTTCAGAAACGAAAATGAACGGAATGAGTCATTTTCCACAATTTCTACAGAAACGAAAATGAACGGAATGAGTCATTTTCCACAATTCCTTCAGATACGAAAATGCACGGAATGAGTCATTTTCCACGATTTCCTTAGAAACGAAAATGCACGGAATGAGTCATTTTCCTTAATGGGTATTCTTCAGAAACGAAAATGAACGGAATGAGTCATTTTCCACAATTTCTTCAGAAACGAAAATGAACGGAATGAGTCATTTTCCACAATTTCTTCAAAAACGAAAATGAACGGAATGAGTCATTTTCCACAATTTCTTCAGAAACGAAAATGAACGGAATGAGTCATTTTCCACAATTTCTTCAGAAACAAAAATGAACGGAATGAGTCATTTTCTAGACACACGACCAAACTTGCTGTGGTTTCTGTGCACTAAATTCCATAATTATGTATGCATCCATAATTACGCAATTCCTTGCACAGTCCACACAATTTGTTTTGTAATGTGATGGGGAAAACTTAAACCTGTGATGAGTGTGACTAGACCATCATAGGGTCCTTTTAATTAGATCGACAAATGATCTCTCTTAATTAGACCACCAAGGAGTCTTTTCAGCTATTTCATCACATGATAGTCCTAACCAGATTTTTGGATCAATCTGTTTAACTAGACCACTCGAGGGGTCTAATTATGGAATAGTACAATATAATCCAAGGGTCTTTACTATTACGTAAAAGCCCATTGAGGATTTAATATAGTACCTTTGGATATCCTACTATGAATCCCTTATACGAAGATATGGAAGATTCTACGAGGATTTGGATAACAAAACTTGGATTACACAAAAAACATAACAGGAAACACATAAGCACATAATCACATAGTTGTTTAACTTGATTATTAATTTGTTATTAACTTGTTATCGATTGAATATGGATATTCAAGGTACACCAGGAAACCAGTAGATGGGCTTCAATGTCCTCTGGGATCTATCTGAAAAGATAGGATGATCTCCCAAAAATTCGATTTTGTTTTCAAAGAAACGTAATATTCGAATTTAAGGAACACAACAATTTTAGGATTTACGGAAATACCCTTAGGTACCCTATTAAGGATTTATAATGGTACTTCGGGTATTCGTCCAGTGTTGTAACTTGCGCCTTGTACTTCGTTTTTCTTAGAAGAAACGGGTACTTAGGAATTTCGTGGAAACGCAAGATATCATAAAATAGAAAAAAAAATTTGGGGGTAGTTTGCTTTTCAAGGAATACGATTCCTTGATTGTGGTATTGTAGGGGATATGTTGTTTATACATATAACCACATAAATACATTGCAATGTAAATAAAAGATTTATTTATAAACAATGATAACAACTGTTTCATGGACTTTGACAACAAAAGAAAATAATACATAAGACGTGATTATTTCTAAGGGTGTTGTCTTGTAGTCGGTCAGATGCTCATCCCTGTGCTGGATTTGCATTAGCAAGCTTTGGGCAATTTCTTCGGAAATGACCCATCTCGCCACAATTGTAGCAAGAACCTGGTGGAAAACGAGCTTGAGCAGGAATGTTGTCAGCTTGATTTGGTGCAACTGCTGCTCGACAAACTTTTGCTGTATGACCTTTAAGTCCACAAATTTGGCATTCGCGGCACTTCACCCTAGCATGATGATGAAGGTTACATTGGTTGCATAAGGGTGAAGTTCCATTGTATGGCTTCCTAGCAGGGGGTTGAGCTGGTTGGTTGGGGAAGGCTTGACCATTGTGAGTGACCACGGCGAAGTTCTGAGAAGCCTTTCGCTTCTTTGACCTCTTAGGGGATCCAGTCTGTTCATCCATGGTCTTTGATTCCTCGATTGGTTTCTTATCATCTTTTCGTAAAAGTTTACCTTTCCTGATTTGAGATTCAGTCAAGGTAGCAGATAGCTCAATGGCCTGCCTAACCGTAGTGGGTTTACTACCAGTAACAATGTCCTGAACTGAGTCAGGGAGACCATCAATGTATTTTTCGATCGCCTTATCCAAAGGCGTAACCATGGTAGGACACAACAGGCTCAGCTCCTCATATCGATCTGTGTATGCTCGATGTTCACCGCTGTCTTGCTTAAGATCGTCGAATTCCCTTTCTGAGGCCCTGATCTCATGACGAGGGCAGAATTCCTTCATCATCAGAGCTCGAAGCTCTTCCCACGTTTGGGCCAGTGCCACATCGGCACCTCTATCTCTCAACACACCATTCCACCACGCCAAAGCTCGTTTCTCAAAGACACTAGATGCGAAATCTACCTTTCGCTCGTTTGGACATTGAACATGTCTGAAGGTGCTCTCTAGACTCTCGAACCATTGCAGAAGTGCAGTCGCTCCTTGAGACCCGGAAAACTTTGATGGCTTAGCTGAGTTGAACGTCTTGAAGTTGCAGGGGGCATTATTGTTGTTGAGAGCTTGGTTACATTGAGCGACGATGTTCGGGATTGCAGCAGTCATTTGCTGTGTAATGACAGTTGCCAGCTCTTCGATAGATACCTGATTTTCGCATCGTGGCATTCTAAAAGGGGAAATAAGAGAGAAAACAAATGAAATGGCATTGGGTAAGAATAGGACGTTACAATTACCGACCAAAATCATGGGTGATGGTCATTTGTTTGAACCACGAAGCAACAAATGACACACAAAGGCTGAATCAAAGCAAATAGATCCTTATAATGTATCGTGAAGACATGCTCGCCTATAAGTGGACACTCACCCCAAGAGTTCCCAGGTAAGAGTGACTGGTCCGATTATGTGGTTTGTACGAACACTCTAGCCTTAGACAGAAAACCCAGGGTACGTGCATTCACTCTTCCAGTTTGCACGTGCTCACACTATTTAGGACCCAAAACTTTGATGAGATTTTGAAAATTCAAAGGGGTTCAAAACCTTATAACAGAGGGTTCAAAACCTTACAATAGAGGGTTCAAAAACTAGTAATCAATCATCCAAAAACAAATGATTAATTTTCAAAGTGGATTCAGAATTGATGTTCTCATCGTGGTTATCACCTAAGGATAGGTGACGTGCATGTTTTAAGATCTAAACACAAGATAACTTGTGTTGGGGTCCTAGAAAGGTCATAGGCTAGGTCAAAGCATTACTAATAACCTAATTCCCTATAACCATTGGCTCTGATACCAACTTTTCTGTCACACCCCGACCACGTGAGACAACGAAACGTGGCGGAAACATCGGGGAGTATTGTAACAGAATTAAATGTTTCAAATCCATGGCAATTAAAGTTTCGTTTTATTAATCAAACAAGATAGTTTACAACATTTTAAACATGAAACAAAGAGTACATAACACAAATTAACTAGTTCTTGCTTCGTTTTAAGTCACTAAGGCACAAGTCTGCCTAGGTGTATCTTGATCAATCCTATGCATCAATTCCTGAAAACACATGTGAAAATAGGTACGTCAGCATAAAAATGCCTGTGAGATACATAGGTTTTGTGAAAATAAGATTCATGACTTAAGTTTGAGAAAATGTTTAATAAAATTTAGCCATGGACCTTGTAAATTGATTTGTTTTTGTAAATCGTTTGAAAAGCAATAAGACCAGATGATATGTATAAATAAGAGAATAATGTATGGTTAAATGAATAACCAAGTAAAATGAGTTTGTATAAGATAAGTTGTTTGTAAAACACTGTCTTGTGAAAAGTATGTTATTTGTATAAAATGTTATATGTCTCAAATTGAAATGATTCAAATAACGCTACAATATGTAATACCATACAAGCACTTATATATAGGAAGTACCAGCGGCGTATCCATCATGCTTGTATCATATTACACACGCCTCGTTACTTAAATCACTTACTCAAACCAAACCACCAAAGTAAAATGTTTATGTATAATCAAATGTCAAAATGTTTGTGTGAAAACCATGTCTAATGTCTATGTCTAATGTAAATCATGAATTGTGTATATCAATGTTAAAATGTTTATGTCTAATGTAAATCATGAATTGTGTATATCGATGTCAAAATGTTTATTGTCAATTGGTTCACATAACGTAATATAATGTGTTCATATACTGGATGAGCATATGCAACAAATTGTAATGTAAACGATGTACTAAGTATGCACACAATGGACATACATAGCATAAAATGTAATGTAAAACAATGTACTAAGTATGCACACAATGGAAATACATAGCATGAAATGTAATGTAAATCATGTACTATAAATGTACTAATGAACATAGCATGTATATGATGTGAAAACATGGAAAGCATGAAAGTAACAAGTAGGCACATGTGTTTCACCCCAAAACAGTTTGAAAACGCTAAAAGAGGGGTCTATGTACTCACTTGAGATTGCTCAATAGTCCTAGGATAACCACCAAGCAATGCTAGAAGATCACGGAATCAAACGGTACCTAATATAGGTAACTACATTAATAAACCGGGTCTAAATCGGAGCATCAGATAGAATGAGGGCTCGTAAACCAAATGAGTATGGGAACTCATGTAATGTGGTTTAACAAGGCCTACATACTACAATGAAACCTAACCTAAGTGCTTACGACCCATTTTGACCCGTTTACGTAGCTTATGCTACTTTAACGCGTCGTTCGCGTGAAACGCGTTCGGAATGCCTAACTAGTCCTATGATAAGTAAAATATGCCTTAACATGTCTAATATAGTTACCAAATCAGTTTAGATACCAAAAGTTATGTTACATATGCTTAAAATGAATTTTGGCGTTAAAAGGGCATTTTGGTAATTTACCTAAGGCATATATACTACCTATTATACAACTACTCAAACGATGTGACCATAAGGTATAACCTCGGAAGGTTATTCCCTATATAACTATGGTCACCTAGTGTGTTTGGTCGGATCCTAATGATCGACCAAACGGGTCGGGTTCGAAAGTATAAGCGATTGTTTAGATCGCTTACCTGACGACCCTATATAAGCACAAAACTAAAACTGACGAGCTAAGTATGTTAAAACATGCTTACCTAAGTTTAGAAAATAGGTTTGGTATCAAAACAAACGGTTTTGATACCCAAGAGTAGTTTGGTTACAAAATACGCGTAAATGCGCATTTTGGCCGAAACTACGACTCGTCACTGAGCCTAGATAACGTGGTAATCAGTAGGTATAGTCACAAGAGACTATAACCATCGTGATTACGCTCACGTTATGAAGTTCAACCGAACTTCGTGTTGAGCATAAACTGGTCAACGTAGAAATTCAAACAATATTTGACTTTTAACGCTTAAAGAATAAAAGAACGAAGGAACACTTACAAAGGGTCCCCGAAAGCTTTGATTTCCAAATATTTCTCAGGTATGAAGTGATAGAACACCCCAACTTAGAGAAAAATCAGATTTCAAGTGGGTTTTGCAAGGAGGTGGGTTGGGTATTTATAGGATTTGGACTACCGTTAGGATCGTTTCTTGAAAACCGTGATTGAATCTCATCCGTACATGTGTTGGAATGTTATGGATGCTTCAATTGGCCCCCCCCATTATCAGTAATCAACAAGTGGAATTGGTTTAGAAGTGGGTAACAGCTGGAAACAGGCTGGAAAAAGCTTCTGATATGCTGGGAGATCCTTACGGATCGTAAGGGTGATGGCTTACGGTCCGTAAGCCATCATCTTTGCTGAAATGACAGATTTGGTCCCTGCACCTTGTTTCGTTGCGTAACGGCACTTCTAACACCCGTCAAACCCAATTTCAAGCTCCACAATGATGTTAAGACATAGGGAACATGAAATATACTTGAAAACATCACGGATGTCGGTTCGTTTGGTCGTACGATTGCGTTGTTCGGTTAATTACAACGGTCGTAACGAACGCAAAAAAAAAACGATCCAAATTAAGCGACGAATGGATTTTTGACAAGCCAAACACTAAAGCATAATATTATAATGCTTACATAAATTTTTGGAGGTCCGGATGTATTCAGAACGTAAGATATGCGCGAAAGTGCAAACTTATGCACTTTTTGACACTTTTAGTCCCTGAATGAGCCAAAAGTTTATTTTAGCACACCGAACATTTACGCATTTATGGTATGTGAAGCCTATTTCACTATTCTGGAGTGTTCGTTGCATTAAACTGGTTACATTTACGCATCAGTGCGCGTATAACCTTCCAGAAAGCGATTTAGAGCCCGAAATCGAACAAGAATTGATATGTGCAACTGATACACATATTTGTACAAATCCCAAGTATGAAATACAATATTTCATTGGTTTGGTATTTGTTTGATGGTCACGGAGGCACAATTGTCACACAAACTGCGTTTGACTTTCTGCATTAACCAGTTTATGGTTAATGCGAAGTTCGTTTGAACTTCATAACGTGAGCATAATCACAATGGTTATAGTCCCTAGTGACTATACCTACTGATTACCACGTTATCTAGGCTCAATGACGAGTCGTAGTTTTGGCCAAAATGCGTTTTCTCGCGTATTTTGTAACCAAACTACTTTTAGGTATCAAAACCGTTTGTTTTGATACCAAACCTATTTTCTAACTTAACTAAACATGTTTTAGCATGTTTAGCTCATCACTTTTTAGTTTAGTGCTTGTGTAGGGTCGTAAGTTAAGCGGACTAAACACCCACTTTAACTTTCGAACACGACCCGTTTGGTCGATCATTAGGATCTGACCAAACATGTTTAGTGACCATAGTTGCATAGGGAATAACCTTCCGAGGTTATACCTTATGGTCACCTAGTTTAAGTAGTTGTATGACAGGTAGTTTATATGCCTTGGCTAAATTACTAAAATACCCTTTTTATGTGTAATTGGTAATTAAGCATATGTAACCTAAACTTTTGTCACGTAACTGATTATGTAACATATTTAAACATCTTTTGGCATATAATACTTTTCATAGGACTAGTTAGCCGTCTCGAACGCGCATTTGCACGCACGACGCGTTAAAGTAGCGTAAGCTACCTTAATGGGTCGCGATGGGTCGAAAGGACTTAGGTTAGGTTCCGATTTAGGATGTAGTCTTTGTTAAGCCATATCACATGAGTTCCAACACTCATTTGGTTTACAAGACCTCATTTTGTCCAATCTTCCGATTTAGGCGTCTATTGTTTGATATAGTGATTCGACTACTAGGTGCTGCTTGATTTCTCTGGTTTACTTGAGTTTGTTGAAGTTCTATTGATTGAGGATACTTTGCACTACATGTAAGTACATAGTTCCCCTATTTTACTGTTTTCAATTGTTTTGGGGTGATTCATATATACAAAAATGATTTCAAGGTTTAAACAATGATTTCAAAAACGATTAAAACGATTTATACTAAACTAATAACGATTTCAATAATGTGAACGAACTTGTTGGTTGTAGTTACATAACGAATGACATTTATTAATTTTGGCCGAACCGACCAGTATTAGGTTATAGTACCATAGGATCGGACAAATCCCGTTATCGACTACACCCATGGTTATGTGTGGGGGTTGTGGGTAACGACTGAATCTGTGATTGTTAACTTACCCTTTGGAGGTTTGTTAATGCGAGAAACGAGGTAGTCGAGTCACAGAGGTTTGAATGTTATTAGCGAGACGACCATAAATAGTTTTCACAATTAAAACGAGGATGATTTAAACGACTTAAACGAGTTAAATGATTTAAACGAGTTAACGCTTTTGAAACGTTTTGAACAAGTTAAACGAGTTGGATAAACGATTGGTTTTTGGTTAAGTGTTTAGATAACGGGACGGGTGTAATATGGTGAAAACATGGTAGATACGCCGCTGGTACTTCTTATATATAAGTGTTTTCAACATATTATATACCGTGGCGTTATTTAGTTCACTTGGGTAAACGATTTTGAAACGATGTCACTTAACGATGTTTTTGAAAGGATATAAACCATGCGAGTTATATTAACGAGTTAATACGAGATGTTTTACAATTTAGTTTACTAAAACAAATGTTTTTGGGTTAAGAATCATGGCTATGAGGTTTTATAAATAATAACCCACTTGATTTGAGTTGGTTAATTATGCTGCAATACTATGTACTTTTCAAAACAAGTTTTTAATAAGATATTGCAACATGTAAACTAGCCATGAATCCGACACTCTTATAAAACCTATGTGCTCGCCCGCATTTCTTTGCTGACTTTGTTTTTACATATGTTTCAGGTGTTGTTGCTTGATTGATTCTAGGATGCATGCGTCACATAGGATCTGGACAAGGCCTTAGTGACATAATAACAATGATAGTTAATATGTAATTTGTTTATTATGTGTTAAGACAATGTTAATATTTAATATTATCAATAAAACGAAGCTCTTTTTGTATCCATGGTTATGAAAAGAAAATTCTGCCACGACATTCCCTGACGTTTCCGCCACGGTTTGTTGTTTTAATGTGGTCGGGGTGTGACAGAAGAGTTGGTATCAGAGCCAATGGTTATAGGGAATTAGGTTATTAGTAATGCTTTGACCTAGACTATAACTTTTAGGACCCTAACGCCAGAAAATTTGCGTTTAGATTTTAAAACAAAACGTTCACCTATCCTTAGGTGATAACCACAATGAGAACACAAAATTCGAATCCGCCTTGAAAACCAATCATTTGTTCTAGGATGATTGATTACTAGGTTTTGAAACCTCTGTTATAAGGTTTTGAACCCTTTAAGTTTTCAAAATCTCGTCAAAGTTTGGGTCTAAATAGTGTGAACACGTGCAAACTGGAAGAGTGAGTGCCTGTACTCTGAGTTTTCTGTCTAAGGCTAGAGTGTTTATTACAAATCCACATAATCTGACCAGTCACTCTTACCTGGGAACTCTTGGGGTGAGTGTTCACTTATAGGCGAGCATGTCTTCGCGATACATTATTTTTGACCCATTTACTTTGATTAGTCACTGCGTGTCATTTGTTTGTTCGAGGTAACGAACAAATGATCGCCTTCCTTGTGTTTTGTCGATGTTTTCAATACCTCTTTTGTTTCTCCAACTCTCAACCTCACTCGTTTCTCTTGTTTCCTTGTTAGACAATGCCTCCTCGACGCGATGCTCGAACTTTTACTGCTGAAGAAGTCGCAGCCCTTGTCTCTCAGCAAATGGCTGCTGTACTTCCAGGCGTTGTGACCCAAATCCACGAGTTATACAACAACAACAATAACGCACTGTGTAATTTCAAGAATTTCAATTCTGCAAAGCCGCTTAAGTTTTCTGGGTCACAAGGAGCAACTGCGCTCCTGCAGTGGTTCGAGAGTATCGAGAGCACATTCAGACATGTGAAGTGTCCAAATGTGCGTAAGGTTGAATTAGCATCAAGCGTGTTTGAGAAGCTCTTACATGGTGGAACGGTATTATGCGCGATAGGGGTGCCGAAATGGCAATGCACAAACATGGGAAGAGCTTCGAGCTCTCATGGTTAAAGAGTTTTGTTCCCGTCACGAAATTCGAGCTTTGGAATGAGAGTTTGACGATTTAAAGCAAGATGGGGGTGAGCACCGTGCGTATACAGATCGTTTTGAAGAACTCAGTCTGTTGTGTCCCACTATGGTTACCCCATTGGAGAAAGCAATCTAGAGATATATCGATGGTTTACCCGATTCCATACATGATATTGTGACCGGTGTTAATCCTACCACTGTACGTCACGCGATCGAGTTGTCTGCTACCCTGACTGAGTCTCAAGTCAGGAAGGGTAAACTCACCCACAAGGGTGATAAAAAGAAGTCGACCGATTCTGACAAGGAAAAGGGTAAGGGTAAGAAAGGCGAGTCGTCGAAGAAGTCGAGAAAACGAAAGGGCGCTCAGAATTTTGCTGTTACAGCACAGACTGTTCAGAAGCCGCAGAACCCACCGGCTCAACCGCCTGCGAAGAAGGTGTATGCTGGTACCGCACCTCATTGTGCTCGCTGCAACGGTCATCATGTTGCACAACAAGCTTGTAAGCAATGCACAACGTGTGGTAAACTTGGGCATTTGGCCAATATTTGTCGTTTGGGACAAAATCAGGTTGCCTAGGTTCAAGCTCCGGTTCAGGGGAATGCTGCGAGATTCCCACCGGGTTCATGTTTTAATTGTGGAGAGTTTAGTCACTTCCTCAACAATTGTCCGAGGTTGGTGAACGCGAATGCTAATGCGAACCCGAATGCGAATGTCAACGCAAATGTGAATCCCGCTCGTGGACGAGCGTACAATTTGAATGCAAACAAAGCGAGGGCCGACAACGAGGTGGTTAATGGTACGTTTCTTGTTAACAATCGACCTGCATCTATTCTTTTTGATTCTGGTGCCGATAGAAGTTTTGTTTCATTGTCATTTGAACCTTTGCTTGCGATACCTAGAACTAAACTGAGGAAACCCTTATCTGTCGAAGTTGCTTCTGGTAAACCTCTTGTTCTCGATTCTGTTATTTGTGATTGTCAGTTGAACCTCGATAATCACCTTTTTCCTATTGACCTCACACCAATGCAACTTGGGAGTTTCGATATTATCATGGGGATGGATTGGTTAACTAAACACCATGCTGAGGTGGTTTGTTTCGATAAGATCGTTCGTTTTCCTCTTTCGCCTGGTGAAGCTTTAGAAGTTCGTGGCGAGAAACCTTCAGGTGGATTGAAGCTTATGTCGTGTATGGAAGCCCAAAGGTATTTACGAAAAGGATATGTTGCTTTTCTAGCACATGTCACCGAGGAGAAAGGCAAGAGCAAGAGTATTCAGGATATTCCGATTGTTCGGGATTATCCAGAGGTGTTTCCTGATGAACTGCCTGGTTTGCTTCCAGTTCGTCAAGTCGAGTTTCATATTGACCTTGTACCCAATGCCAACCCGATTGCGAAAGCACCTTATCATCTTGCACCGTCGGAGATGCAAGAGTTATCGAAAAAGCTTCAAGAGTTGTCTGATAACGGATTAATCCGTCCGAGCCTTTCACCTTGGGGAGCTCCTGTTCTCTTTGTGAAAAAGAAAGATGGATCTTTTCGAATGTGTATCGATTATCGTGAGCTTAACAAGCTTACCATCAAGAATCGATATCCCCTACCTCAAATTAATGATCTCTTTGATCAGCTGCAAGGTGCTACATGTTTTTCCAAGATCGACCTGCGTTCTCGGTATCATCAACTTCGTGTTTTCGAAGAAGATATTACCAAAACTGCTTTCCGCACAAGATATGGGCATTACGAGTTCACTGTCATGCCTTTTGGTTTGATAAATGCCCCAGCTATCTTTATGGACTTAATGAATGGGGTCTGTAAAACTTATTTAGACAAGTTCATTATTGTGTTCATCGACGATATTCTCATTTATTCGAAGTCTCGAGCCGAGCACGAGCGACACCTTAGCTTATCATTGGAACTCTTGAAGAAGGAACAACTTTTTGCTAAATTCTCTAAGTGTGAATTCTGGCTTGAAGAAGTTCAATTCTTGGGTCATATAGTCAATGAGCAGGGTATTCACGTGGATCCATCCAAGATTGCTGCTATTAAGGACTAGAAAACACCGACGACACCTACAGAAATTCGATCTTTTCTTGGTCTTGCTGGTTATTATCGACGTTTCATTTCAAATTTCTTAAAGATTGTGGTTCCACTCACTGCTTTGACTCAGAAGAATAAGCCTTTTGAGTGGGGACCTAAGCAAGAAGAAGCGTTCCAAACGCTAAAACAAAAGCTATGTAATGCTCCTGTTCTATCTCTGCCCGATGGAAACGATGATTTCGTCGTCTATTGTGATGCGTCCAACTTAGGCCTTGGTTGCGTTCTCATGCAACGAGGTAAAGTTATAGCATATGCATCTAGACAATTGAAAGTTCACGAAAAGAACTACACAACTCATGATCTTGAGTTGGGAGCTGTGGTGTTCACGCTTAAAATCTGGAGACACTACCTCTATGGCACGAAGTGTGTGGTTTTCACAGACTACAAGAGTCTCCAGCATATTCTTAATCAGAAGGAGCTGAACATGAGGCAATGACGTTGGGTTGAGCTCTTAAGTGATTACGTTTGCGAGATTCGCTACCATCCTGGTAAGGCGAATGTCGTAGCTGATTCACTTAGTCAAAAGGAGCGAGTCAAGCTTCAGTCTGTTCGAACTCTATCTGATATTCAAACTCGTGCCCTTCAAGCTCAACAATTTTGTGTGTCACAAAATTTGTTAGGTAAGGAATTACCACGTCAACTTGAGCTTAAGCTCGAAAGGAAAGACGATGGTTTGCTCTACTTCAAGGATCCTTTGTGGAATCCGAAACAAGACGATCTCCGCACTTTAGTGATGGACGAATCTCACAAGTCTCAATATTCTATCCATCCTGGTGCTGATAAAATGTACAAGGATCTTCGTACTCAGTACTGGTGGCCTGGTATGAAGAAGGATGTTTCCTTGTATGTATCGAAATGCCTAACTTGTCTCAAAGTCAAGGCTGAACATCAACAACCTTCTGGCTTGCTTGTACAACCAGAGATACCGGTTTGGAAGTGGGAGAACATTGCGATGGATCTCATCTCTAAATTACCACGTACATCTAAAGGTCATGATGCGATTTGAGTTGTTACCGATCAATTAATGAAATCAGCTCATTTTATTCCGATTCGCGAGGATCTATCTGCTGATAAACTTGCAAAGATTTATGTTGATGAGGTTGTATCACGACATGGTGTTCCCTTGGATATCATTTATGATCGTGATGCTCGATTTTCATCTCATTTTTGGAAGACCATGCAATCTGCTATGGGAACCCAACTAAATCTAAGCACTGCTTATCATCCCCAAACAGATGGTCAATCTGAGAGAACGATTCAAACTTTGGAGGATATGCTTAGAGCATGGGTGATAGACTTTGGTGGTAATTGGGATTCTCATCTTCCATTGATCGAGTTCTCTTACAACAATAGCTATCACGCTAGTATTAATATGGCACCATTCGAAGCTCTCTACGGTCGAAAATGTCATTCACCTGTCTGTTGGAATGAGATCGGTGAAGCTTCGCTTACTGGACCTGAGCTCATTCTGGAAACAACAGACAAAATCAACAAAATCCTCGATAAGCTTGTGACCGCTCGGAGCCGTCAAAAGAGTTATGCGGATATGCGATGCAAGCCCTTAGAATTTCAAGTCGGAGACCGTGTCCTACTCAAGGTTTCACCTTGGAAGGGAGTCATGAGATTTGGAAAGAAAGGAAAACTTGCACCACGATATGTAGGACCATTTAAGATTGTGGAAAGGATTGGGAAGGTTGCCTATCGACTAGAGCTACCTCCAGAGCTTGGAAATATTCATCCGACTTTTCACGTGTCCAATTTGCGAAAGAGTTTAGCTGACGCTGATCTTCACATTCCTCTCAACGAGATCCGAATCGAAGAAACGATGCACTTTGTCGAGAAACCTGTGGAGATAGTGGACCGTGCTTTCAAACTGTTGAAGAACAAATGGATTTGATTGTTAAAAGTTCGCTGGGATTCCAAATGTGGCCCAGAGTTTACTTGGGAACGTGAGGACCAGATGAAGGCGAAATATCCGTATTTTTTTTCACAAGTTCCCTCTAAATAAAATTTTGGGACGAAATTTCCTTAAGTAGGGGAGACTGTGACAACTGTGTTCTATAATCGATGTACAATGTAAAACAATGATGATTATTAATAAAAAATGTGCTTTGGTGTTATTATATGTGTTTTGGTGTTTTTATGTGTGTATTTGTGTTGGTGATTTTTCAATTCGATTCGATTCTGATTTCAAGCTTTAAATCGCTTTCTAGAAGGTTATACACGCACTGATGCGTAAATATAACCAGTTTAATGCAATGAACACTCCGAAATAGTGAAATAGGCTTAACATACCTTAAATAACCTCCACATAACTTAGAAATAAGTTTTGGATGGTTTGGTGTGTTGAAATCAAGTTTGTTCGATCACAGGGACTATTTGTGTCAAACTGTGAAACTATACCGATTTGTATAGTAACGAACATTCCGGAACTTGATCATAAGTTAAACATACCCTAAATATCCTTTACATAGCTTAGAAATAGGCTTTGAGGGGTTCGGTATGCTAAAACAAACTTTATTGATCAGTAGGGAATAAAAGCGTCAAAAAGTGCACAAGTTTGCATTTTCGCCCATATCTTACGTTCTGAATAGATTCGGACATCCAAAAATTTATGTAAGCATTAAAATATTTTATTTTAGTGTTTGACATAATAAAAATCCATTCGTCGCTTGATTTGGATCGTTTTTGCGTTCGTTACGACTTCCGTCGTAATTAACCGAACAACGCAACCGTACGACCAAACGAGCCGACTTCCGAGATATTTTTTAGCATGTTTTGAGTTCCCTATACTTTAAATTCATTTTAGAGCCTTGAAATGAGGTTAACGGGGCTTAAACGTGCCAAAAATGAGCCGAAATGCAAGATTCTGAAGTGCAGGGACCAAATTGTAAATTCTGGAAACTCAGCCCACACGGGCCGCGTAAGACTTGCTTGTATTTTACGCGGGCCGCTTGAGACACGTAGATCAGCAAAACTGTTTTTTCAGCTGTTTACAGCTGTTGTACCTAATTTCTCCACTTGCAAATGGTTTTTGCAACACCATGGGCTCATTCTAGGGGCTCTAATGGTATTGGAAAACATGGGGCACACATGTACGACCTAGATCGAAGCTCGTTTCCCGATAAACGATCCTAACGGTTCTAGATTTCCTATATATAGCCCACCCCATTCACTTTCAAAACCCACATTGATCTGATTTTGGCCCTCTAAGTTGGAGTTTACACTTCATACCTGAGGGTAAATCGGATCAAAGCTTGCGGGGACCCTTTGTAAGTATTCCTTCGTTCTTTTCATTCGATTTTATTGTAAAAGTCAAACTGCGTTTGACTTTCTGCATTAACCAGTTTATGGTCAATGCGAAGTTCGTTTGAACCTTATAACGTGAGCGTAATCACGATGGTTATAGTCCCTAGTGACTATACCTACTGATTACCACGTTATCTAGGCTTAGTGATGAGTCGTAGTTTCGGCCAAAATGCGTTTTCTCGCGTATTTTGTAACCAAACTACTTTTAGGTATCAAAACCGTTTGTTTTGATACCAAACCTATTTTCTAACTTAACTAAACATGTTTTAGCATGTTTAGCTCGTCACTTTTTAGTTTAGTGCTTGTGTAGAGTCGTAAGTCAAGCAGACTAAACACCAGCTTAGACTTTCGAACACGATCCCTTTGGTCGATCATTAGGATCCGACCAAACATGTTTAGTGACCATAGTTGCATAGGGAATAACCTTCCGAGGTTATACCTTATGGTCACCTAGTTTAAGTAGTTGTATGATAGGTAGTTTATATGCCTTGGCTAAATTACCAAAATGCCCTTTTTATGCGTATTTGGTAATTAAGCATATGTAACCTAAACTTTTGTCACGTAACTGATTATGTAACATATTTAAACATGTTTTGGCATATAATACTTGTCATAGGACTAGTTAGACGCCTCGAATGCACATTTGCACGCACGACGTGTTAAAGTAGCGTAAGCTACCTTAATGGGTCGCGATGGGTCGAAAGCACTTAGGTTAGGTTCCGATTTAGGATGTAGGCTTTGTTAAGCCATATCACATGAGTTCCAAAACTCATTTGGTTTACAAGACCTCATTCTGTCCGATCTTCTGATTTAGTCGTCTATTGTTTGATATAGTGATTCGACTACTAGGTGCTGCTTGATTTCTCTGGTTTACTTGAGTTTGTTGAAGTTCTATTGATTGAGGATACTTTGCACTACATGTGAGTACATAGTTCCCCTATTTTACTGTTTTCAATTGTTTTGGGGTGATTCATATGTACAAAAATGATTTCAAGGTTTAAACGATGATTTCAAAAACGATTAAAATGATTTATACTAAACTAATAACGATTTCAATAATGTGATTGAACTTATTGGTTGTAGTTACATAACGAATGACATTCACTAATTTTGGCCGAACCGACCAGTATTAGGTTATGGTCCCATAGGATCTGACAAATCCCGTTATCGACTACACCCATGGTTATGTGTGGGGGTTGTGGGTAACTACTGAATCTGTGATTGTTAACTTACCCTTTGGAGGTTTGTTAAGGCGAGAAGCTAGAAACGAGGTAGTCGAGTCACGAAGGTTTGAATGTTATTAGCGAGATGACCATAAATAGTTTTCACAATTAAAACGAGGATGATTGAAACGACTTAAACGAGTTAAATGATTTAAACAAGTTAACGATTTTGAAACAATTTGAACATGTTAAACGAGTTGGATAAACGATTGGTTTTTGGTTAAGTGTTTAGATAACGGGACGAGTGTAATATGGTGAAAACATGGTAGATACGCCGCTGGTACTAAGTGTTTTCAACATAGTACATACCGTGGCGTTATTTAGTTCACTTGGGTAAACGATTATGAAACGATGTCACTTAACGATGTTTTCGAAAGGATATAAACCATACGAGTTTTATTAACGAGTTATGATGTGTGTAAAATGCAACATATAAATTACATCAAATGAGGCATAAAACTAACCCTTTTTAAGTACTAATATTGGAAAAAGAGTGTTTTTTGTCTTCCTTTTGTATTTTCAGGATTAAATGAGCTCAAAAACACAAAAGAAGCAAAACGACAGCTAAATCCAACATAAATACAAGGAAAGGAACATTAGTGGACTGCCCGACCCCTCAACGGCACCTTCCAAAGCAAAAAGGAGAAGACAGAAGGCTGAACACGCCCCGTGCTCATCCAGCACGGGGCCGTGCCCAAGAAGCAGCAGAAAAGACAAATCCATAGAAGCTTCTATTGCCCATCACGGGGCCGTGCTCAGCGGAAACGGGGGCGTGTCGAAAGTACAACAGGCACATTTATTGTAATTGCGAATTACAATTAATGAGGAGAGAGATTGTCAGACGGACACGGGGCCGTGTCCAGCTCTCTGTTCAGCCTATAAATAGGAGTGCTTGGATTCATTTCATCTCATCCCTTGGCACACCACCTCTCTCACACTTCATCCACCACCCACCACCATCACAACACCATCATCCACCACCATCATCCATTGTCCATCGTAGAGTGTGTGAGTCGTCTCGGGATCCAAGATTGATCGTAAGAGTTCTTGACAATCAAGGCCATGTTTGCCTAAGTCTCTTACATCACTTGGTGAAGACAAAGTGTCTAGTATAATACTTTTTATTTCTAATCTTTTTCACTTTTTATTTGGTTTTGTATTAATGACTTTAATAACTAGTTACTTATGTTGAAGGTGATCTTTCCTTATCGTTTGTCCGTGGTGTCTTGGCATTATTTTACTGTCTATATAAAATAAAGGATTTTCACCATTCATATCTCCACGGTCTATATGGAGGTATGTTGGCTACCTGGTAGGGGGTTAAGGGAACGGTTTGGTAAAGGTCTTGCCATTGTTCAGCGTTTAGAGGTCCTGCAATGGACCTGGGTCAAATTTAGTAGGACCTCCTTCAATACTTCACGGTATTGGATGGCGGGGGTCCAAACTCTTTGATCCCCTCATAAGTTAACTACTATTAATACTATAACCCGGCTATTTAGGACTGTATCCCTGCTGACTCAGACTACTTAGCCGAGGGTAACGTCACCGCCAAAAGCGGGGCCTACCACAATACTGCATTAATAACTTAATTCATTATCTTCCAATAATCCACCCTTTTAGGATTGTATCCCTGCTGACTCAAACTACTGGGGTGAGGGTAATGTCGCCTTCAAAAGAGGGGCCTACTACAATAACTAAGATAATCTCTTAATTATGTGCAAAAGTGCAGAAATAATCAAAGGTTATACTAGATACGAGTCGGAACCAAGTGATTCATCTTGTCTATCTGTTTTTTTTCTTTTATTTTTGTTTTCAGCATTTTAGTTAGTTTTATTTTTCTTAGTTTAAAACATTTTTCTAAACTTTTATTTTGGTTAGACGTTGAGGATAAACCGGTATTAAAAGCTCTTGTGTCCTTGGACGACCTCGGTATCTTACCAACGCTATACTACACTCAACGGTGGGTGCACTTGCCCATATGTGTGTTTAGTGTTAGTGAAATATCGTGTTTTATAAATTTAAAACTTGGCTAAAATAAGTGTTAAAAAGGGCTTAAAATATACACCTAATATATACGACACTTACCGCACATCAAGTTTTTGGCGCCGTTGCCGGGGACACAAGGATTTTAGGAAAGTTAGGAATCAACGGCCTAATCATCTTTTTTTTTTTTTAGATTTTCTTAATTTTTCAGCTTCTGCAGAGCTCAGCACGGGCCGTGCCCGCTAAACACGCCCCCGTGCTCAATCATTGGAACTGGCAATCCTGTTTTACATCAGACAGTAAGCTGAACACGGGGCCGTGTCCACTCAACACGCCCCCGTGCCCAAGATTCAGTTACTGAAAACAGAACCGTTAGATCCCGGCGGTTGGTAATTTCTGACATAAACATGAGTGATAGTAATTATTTTTACTTTCGGCACTCTTATGGTACGTGGTGTCAATTATGTGGTGGCGAACATGAAGAAGTAAAATGCTACTTCCTAAATTATAGGCCCCACTACATGGACCCACCATCTTCTCACAACCTTAAGAGGGGCGAAAGTAAAAATAAGCACTATTTCTCCCTCGAATGCGCCCAGCCAGATATTCTAGGGGAAATGCTCCTTGGCGAGTTATTTCAACTAGAAGAGCTAATTCTGAAATGGTTAGAAGAGCTTGGGAAGGATTTCATTAATCCACCCCAAGACGATACCCATGAAGAAATGTTGGAACCGCATTCCGACAACCTCGTTGCTCCCGAAAATACCTTCGTACCTAGCAAAGACTTGGACGATAGTCGTCCCTGTGTCGATTGTGCCGTGAAGGACTCTCCATCGACTTCGTTCGGTGCATACATAGACCTGAGCGATTCGGCATACACCTTCTTTAACAAGAGCCCGGGAAAGGGTTGGACTTGTCCACCTAGAATGAAAATAGGAATTACCCTTACCGACAACCTCTTGCGTTCTCGCCTTAGTCTAGGACAATTAAGGTATCTTAGGCACTTTGGGGTTGTTCCAACCAGTCAGGAACCACCCGATATCGATGAAATCCTTGAAGTAGCAAAAACTCCATTAAGCAGCCTCCAGACACGGGGCCGTGTCCAGGTCAACACGCCCCCGTGCTCACTAAAAAGATTCTCTGCTGATTTGGTCAGAATACGGACAAAATGTGTCAGGATTTCCTCTGAACACGGGGCCGTGTCCAATCAACACGGGGTCGTGCCCAGTGCGCTGTCGTTTTCTTTAAATACAGCCTGATTCCTGCTCATTTTGACCACCTCAATTGACAGAGATCCCCTGGGATTTTCACTCATACCATCCTAGGTAAGTGTTAAAAGAAGATTCCAAAGGACCCTCTTGTCCCTTCCACTTTTATTTATTTCCTCCTCTTTCAAAATCTTTTTCAAAATTTCCTCCATGGAAGCTTGGAAATCTGTTGATTCCAACCCTCTATGTGAAGTTTGTAAGATTATTTGCTAAAGATTCTTGCTTAAAGTTAGTTGAATAACTTTGTTTTAAATTATCTGAGCTTAAAACCCAGATAGAAATCATAAAAATAATTTAAAAACTCCAAGATTCTTTAGCCAAAAATCCTGCAGACAATTGGACACGGGGTCGTGTTCAGCGAGCACGGGGCCGTGTCCAGGGGCTCTGTTTTGCAAAAATTCAGCTTTCTTCGGTTTCCCACACAGAAAATGGCAAGCAGAACAAGCGGGTCATCTTCAAGAAATAACCGACAAGGGAGGAGATCTTCAACAGCAGAAGACTCTCTTGTAAACTATGTTTACGCTTTAAGGGAGGCTATTGATGAGATGACGGGAGTGGAAGAAGCATTGGTCGACCGTGTCAACCATCTTACAGTAGGGCTGGAGGGCTGTCTCCACGAAGTAAACCTCTTGCACCAGAGGTTGAACCTTCTCGCCTCCCCGCCTTTGGTACCCATAATAACCCAAAGGGCGTGGAACATGGTGCCCGAAGTTGTCATTCCAGCCGAATGGTACGCCATGCACCAAGAGCTTCCGCGAAGAGTGGTGCAAGGAGTCCCGGTGAATGTTCCCCCTCAACCTCCAGCAGCGGAGGAAAATGAAGCCGCATTCTTCCTTCCTAGGGAGATCGAAGAATGGCTTTAAACAACGTTTAGGGAAGAACTCGTTCGGCTAAAAGTCCTACTATATCGGGAAACCATTCTCGAAATTTTCTTAAAAAAGTAGAACTCCTTATGATAACCTCGTGTACCTGCTGACCTATCTAGATTAATTTTTAGTTTTATTTTAATTTAGGATTATGTAAGTTCTCTCTATGATGAAATGAAATGATGGTTTTAAGGTTTGGATGGTTTGTATTGAATAAAACACACTCATGGTGGTAAAGGATGAAAAGGGGAACAAGAAAAATGAACCCATGCACAAGAACAAGGCAACCCGATAATTTTCTCCACTTCAGAAAGTTCAACACGGGCCGTGCTCAACCAACACGGCCCCGTGCCGAACCACCTGCAGAAAAACGCCCAGTTCAGGTACCTGGACACGGGCCGTGTTCACCCAACACGCCCCCGTGTCCAGACTTCTGTTTCTCTTATTTTAATGTTGTTACTGGCACTTGAACACGGGGCCGTGCCCGGATAACACGGGGCCGTGTTCAATGCCCAGTAACACAAATTTTTGCCTTTTAAACACTATTTTACACATTTAATCAACCTAAAAATTTATTTTTGGGACACATTGAGGACAATGTGTAATTTAAGTGTGGGGGGGATGCTAAAACCTTGAATTTTGCAAGTCCTAAATACAAGCCTTACACAAAACTCTATTGGAACCGCTAATCACCCCAAATTTTTTTCAAAAAAAATTCATTTTTTTACTTGTCTAGGTTTAACTCGGGAAATTCAAGTTCTCAAAAAGGTTATATTTTTACAAATTTACAACCGATAGCGTAGTGATAAAAAGAACCAACATAAGAAAATTATGAAAAAGCATGACAAACTTATTTAAAATTTGATTATATATACTTGATCACAAAAACAAAAAAACCCATTCCCACAAAAGTAAGTTTTGAGCCTTTATTGAGCACACAATTACATATCTTTTGACTAAATGCTCATTTTTCGTTTCTTGTGTGAATAGCCGCTTGGTTCTTACGACTCTAGAACTTGCCATGACAATACATTCCCGGTCCTTATCAACTTAAACCCAAGTAAGTAAATGATAGAGGCATTAGGACTAACCCTTTTTATTTCTACACCATTATTTTTCTTTTTCTTTTACCACCTACCCAAAAATCCCCCTAGTTAGCCCTTTTGAGCCTAAACCTTTTCGTTTCATCACCCAAACAAAAACCCTTTTACCCACCAAACCCTTTTTCATTTTTAACCCTTTATTTTAGTAACAAGTTCGGTTCTTCGCAAAAAAAAAAAAAAAAAATAATAATTGATGAAGCAAAAAGAAAATAAACAAACAAGTTAATAAAAAATAACTTAGTTTGAGTAAAAGCTTCATCAAAACAAAAAGTTGCAAAAATACGAAAACCGATACTTGTTACGCTTTTAGCCCTTTTTCTACTAACCACTAACCCAACCACCTACCTTTAACCCTAGCCTAACCCTTAACCCACAAAGTCCTCTTGATATATACAAAGGTATAAAAGTTAAAAAGGAGGAGGATTGATTTCTTGGCAAGCCTATGGTAGGAATAAGTTCCATGCCGCTCTCGAGCGATTCACTAAAAATACACCTTCGGCTGAGTGTGAGTGATTTCCCCGTGAGGTATGTGAACTTATATATAAATAGAATTTTAAAAAAAGGCATGTTATGCCCAAATAAGTAATTTCTTTTATGAAAAGTTCTAAATAAATCATTACGAATAGGAGTGTAAATAAATAAAAATAAAACCCAAAAAGATCTTGGAAATCCCGACACTCTACGACAAGCCCAAAACCTTCTCTTCTACCTATTCCATTTGGGAGTGTAAGCCACATATTAAAGAGTTTTGCTTGAGGACAAGCAAAAGTTCAAGTGTGGGGGTATTTGATGTGTGTAAAATGCAACATATAAATTACATCAAATGAGGCATAAAACTAACCCCTTTTAAGTACTAATATTGGAAAAAGAGTGTTTTTTGTCTTCCTTTTGTATTTTCAGGATTAAATGAGCTCAAAAACACAAAAGAAGCAAAAAGACAGCTAAATCCAACATAAATACAAGGAAAGGAACATTAGTGGACTGCCCGACCCCTCAACGGCACCTTCCAAAGCAAAAAGGAGAAGACAGAAGGCTGAACACGCCCCGTGCTCATCCAGCACGGGGCCGTGCCCAAGAAGCAGCAGAAAAGACAAATCCATAGAAGCTTCTATTGCCCATCACGGGGCCGTGCTCAGCGGACACGGGGGCGTGTTGAAAGTACAGCAGGCGCATTTATTGTAATTGCGAATTACAATTAATAAGGAGAGAGATTGTCAGACGGACATGGGGCCGTGCCCAGCGGACACGGGGCCGTGTCCAGCTCTCTGTTCAGCCTATAAATAGGAGTTCTTGGATTCATTTCATCTCATCCCTTGGCACACCACCTCTCTCACACTTCATCCACCACCCACCACCATCACAACAGCATCATCCACCACCATCATCCATTGTCCATCGTAGAGTGTGTGAGTCGTCTCGGGATCCAAGATTGATCGTAAGAGTTCTTGACAATCAAGGCCATGTTTGCCTAAGTCTCTTACATCACTTGGTGAAGACAAAGTGTCTAGTATAATACTTTTTATTTCTAATCTTTTGCACTTTTTATTTGGTTTTGTATTAATGACTTTAATAACTAGTTATTTATGTTGAAGGTGATCTTTCCTTATCGTTTGTCCGTGGTGTCTTGGCATTATTTTACTGTCTATATAAAATAAAGGATTTTCACCATTTATATCTCCACGGTCTATATGGAGGTATGTTGGCTACCTGGTAGGGGGTTAAGGGAACGGTTTGGTAAAGGTCTTGCCATTGTTCAGCGTTTAGAGGTCCTGCAATGGACCTGGGTCAAATTTAGTAGGACCTCCTTCAATACTTCACGGTATTGGATGGCGGGGGTCCAAACTCTTTGATCCCCTCATAAGTTAACTACTATTAATACTATAACCCGGCTATTTAGGACTGTATCCCTGCTGACTCAGACTACTTAGCCGAGGGTAACGTCACCGCCAAAAGCGGGGCCTACCACAATACTGCATTAATAACTTAATTCATTATCTTCCAATAATCCACCCTTTTAGGATTGTATCCCTGCTGACTCAAACTACTGGGGTGAGGGTAACGTCGCCTACAAAAGAGGGGCCTACTACAATAACTAAGATAATCTCTTAATTATGTGCAAAAGTGTAGAAATAATCAAAGGTTATACTAGATACGAGTCGGAACCAAGTGATTCATCTTGTCTATCTGTTTTTTTTTCTTTTATTTTTATTTTCAGCATTTTAGTTAGTTTTATTTTTCTTAGTTTAAAACATTTTTCTAAACTTTTATTTTGGTTAGACGTTGAGGATAAACCGGTATTAAAAGCTCTTGTGTCCTTGGACGACCTCGGTATCTTAGCAACGCTATACTACACTCAACGATGGGTGCACTTGCCCATATGTGTGTTTAGTGTTAGTGAAATATCGTGTTTTATAAATTTAAAACTTGGCTAAAATAAGTGTTAAAAAGGGCTTAAAATATACACCTAATATTTACGACACTTACCGCACATCAAGTTAATACGAGATGTTTTACAATTTAGTTTACTAAAACAAATGTTTTTGGGTTAAGAATCATGGCTACGAGGTTTTATAAATAATAACCCACTTGATTTGAGTTGGTTAATTATGCTGCAATACTATGTACTTTTCAAAACAAGTTTTTAATAAGATATTGCAACATGTAAACTAGCCATGAATCCGACACTCTTATAAAACCTATGTGCTCGCCAACATTTCTTTGCTGACTTTGTTTTTACATATGTTTCAGGTGTTGTTGCTTGATTGATTCTAGGATGCATGCGTTACATAGGATCTGGACAAAGACTTAGTGACATAATAACAGTGATAGTCAATATGTAATTTGTTTGTTATGTGTTAAGACAATGTTAATATTTAATATTATCAATAAAACAAAACTCTTTTTGTATCCATGTTTATGAAACGAAAATTCTGCCACGGCACTCCCCGACGTTTCCGCCATGGTTTGTTGTTTTAAGGTGGTCGGGGTGTGACAATTACCACGTTGACTAGTAGAAGTGACAAGTTAAAGTTTCAGTCAAAATGCTCGATTATGTGCATTTTGCGATGAAACTATTTTTGGGTATCAAAACACTTTGTTTTGATACCAAATCAATTTTCGAACTTAGTTAAACATGTTTTAACGTGTTTAACTCGTCACTTCTAGTTTAGTGCTTATTTAGGGTCGTAAGTCAAGTGGTCTCGACAACCGCTTAGACTTTCGAACTCGACCCGTTTGGTTGATCATTAGGATCCGACCAAACATATTTTGTGACCATAGTTGTATAGGGAATAACCTTCTGAGGTTATACCTTTTGGTCACTTAGTTTAATTAGTTGTATGATAAGTAGTTTATATGCCTTAGGAAAATGACCAAAATGCCCCTTTCACGCATAATCTCAATTTAAGCATATGTAACCAAAATTTTGACACTTAAACTGATTATGCAACATAATTAAACATGTTTAGGCATATGATACTTGTCATAGGACTAGTTAGGCCACCCAAATGCGCATTTGCGCAATTGACGCGTTAAAGTAGCGTAAACTACTTTAACGGGTCATAACGGGTCAAAAGCACTTAGGATAGGTTTCAAATCAGAATGTAGGCTTTGTTAAACCATATCATATGAGTTCCAACACTCATTTGGTTTACATGACCACATTCTATCCGATCTTCCGATTTGGGTCCCGATTATTAACATAGTGATCCGATACTAGGTGCTACTTGTTAGTGCATTACGTCTATTGACTTCGTCTTGTATCATGTATTAGAATAGGATAGAATAAGATATCCAGTGCACGAGGTTCGAGATACCAAGTTTAGGAGTTAGAGGAGTGATTTCGCTCATATGGACACTATCCATAAAAGCGAAATCATAAGATGCTGATTTCGCTCATATGGCATGTCCATATAAGCGAAACCTTCAATCCTATAAATAGTGCACTTGTTGTTTCATTTGGTACAGATCCAGAACTTGTAACGAAGTGCTGCCAAAGTCTGTTCAGGTTGTAATCATTGTCATTATCAATATAAGCAACAGATTAAAGATTTACAAGTTGTTATCAAGTCCGGTTTACTGATTCCGCCTTTAAACTGGATGTAAAGCTCTTTTGAACGACTCAATCGGGTCAAACAACGATCCTACAAGTGGTATAAGAACTCAAGAAGAAGAGTTTAGCTTGATATCATCCTCATTCTGACTTCTACACCTTCTTTCATCACTTTAGAAAGTTTTACCGGTCGAAATTCGCTCAAAATTTTACAGACTGTGTATAATTGGACATAGACAAATCCCTGAGAGTTTGAGACCTAAATTCAAAGTAAAAATGGAAAAAATTGACCTCGGACTAGGTTTCGCTTTTACGGACATAATCATCTGTTTTCGCTCATAAGTCACCTTGATTTCGCTCATACGGACTTGTAATTGACTATTTCGCTCATAAGTCATCTTAATTTCGCTCATAGGGACAGTGTATCCTGATTTCGCAATTGTGACACTGATTTCGCTTATCTGTCAAGACTGATTTCGCTTATGTGAACATCAGGGTTCCAATCTTGTGAACATCAGGGTTCCACTCTTGTGAACATCAGGGTTCCGCTCTTGTGAACATCTGGGTTCCACTCTTGTGAACATTAGGGTTCCACTCTTGTGAACATTTGGGATTTCGCTCAAAGATACATGTGATTTCACTCCAACGTCAATCTGATTTCGCTCAAGAGTCTTATTTCGCTCGAAAGTGAACTTTTTTTGTGTTGGGATCATTTCACGTCGATCAAGTGTCTGTCTGTTACAATTTATTTGATATTGATTGTACTGATTGTGTTTGTTTGATTATCTGTTCAGGTTTACATCATGGCTGAGGAATTCGACAACACGTTTTTCAACGCATTCACATCTGAATCGTCTGAGGTTACAAATGTTACACCAAAAACAATCACGAAGGCGATCAACGAAAACATCAAGCATGATAACTTTTACGGAACTCACTCAAAGCCACCAACTCTGGAAAGCATTGAAGATTATACCTGGTGGAAAGAACGTTTCATCAACTAGGCAAAAGCGTATGCTCATGAAAGCTGGTTCTGCCTGGAGTATGGATATGAAAAACCAAAAGATGATAAAGGCGAATATCTTTCATTCAAGAAGTTTTCCAGAGAAGATAAATATGAATTCGGAGCTGAACAGAGAATGATAGCATTGATCCAGTCGGCAATCAGAAATGATATTTTTGCTTTACTAACTCATGAGGGGTCATCTAAATTTGTTTGGGAAGCTTTACGAGTTAAAGCTGAGGGGGGTAAACAGATTAAAAAGAACAAAATCGCTTTATTAAAGAAAGAATTTGATCTATTTGATTGTATTAAAGGAGAGACAGTGAGGCAAATGATTGAGAGGTTTTGCCATTTAAAACTTGAACTTGAGAGATTTGAGATAGTGAAACCAAGAGAGGAACTGATAGACAAAGTAATTGAAGCGTTACCACGAGCAGATCAGTGGCAAACGTTTGTTTTTATTCTGAAAAATGATGTTTTGTTTGATACAATTTCTCTTGATGCATTGTTTGAAAAGATAGAGAGTCATGATCTGGAACTACAAAAGCAAAATAAGATGACTAATTCTTCAAACCAACCGAATATTGGCTTGTACTACAAAAGGAGTGTACCTTTGGAGAAAAGTGTTGGTTCACCAAAGACAACATTCATTGGTGAGAAAACAAAAGAACCCGAGAAAAGCTCATCACGTTACAATCCGGGTTATCATTCATCAGCTTCAAAAGATAGTTCTGATGTAGAGGAGATTCTGTGCAACATAGCTCTTAAACTGAAGAATTCTCCAGCAATGAGCATCAATGCAGCAAAGCAGCAAATGAGTTATCTTGCATCTGTTCTGGAGTCATATGAAGGTCTAGTAGCTGGCAAAATTGGAAACTCTGAATTGACCAAAGAAGACTACGACCAAATTGATCCGGAAGAGATGGAGCTTATTGACATCCATTGGTGTTTAGCGAGTTGTATTCGCAGAGCTCAAAGGTATATGGTGATTACCGGGAAACAATCTCTTGGAGGTGCATCAACAAAGCTTGGATTCGACAAATCTAAAGTGACTTGCTTCAAATGTAAGCAGTAAGGTCATTTCAAGAGAGAATGCACTAATTCTGCAGTTGGTGGAAATGAACATCCATTCAATGATGATTATTATCGAAAGGCAATCTACCATCGAAGCAGAGAAGATCCAAAGTTGATTGAAGATAAACCGAAAGAAAAATCAAGAGCTTATTCTGTAATTTACGAGGATGAAGGTTATGATTGGTCTGAAATTTGTCCAGAAGAAGATCGTTTAGAGAATGTTCGTAAAACAGCTAATGGGAAAGCTATGACAAAAGAAAGAAAGTTTGTTTTTGTTGCTGAGATTCAAGATGAAAACAAAGACAAAGACACTGCTGAAATCCGTGAAGAAAAAGTTGAGATCAAAGAGAAAACTCGAGAAGAAATCTTAAGTGAGAAAACTTACAGAGAAAGAAACATCGTTCTGAACATAATGGATGATATGCAGCAAGAATATGAGATTGCTATCAGTAGCAAAAGATGGGATAAAAAGAGAGAATGTTACTATAACAGAGAAGGAGAACCAGTTGTTCCAAAGAAAGACATAATCTTTGAAGATGTTCTTCTCATAATTCCTTCAAGAGCTGAATATTATAGGAATGTGTTGAAAGATGATAGATATGCAAAAAGGCATGAAAAAGAGATCAGATATGCCATGTTATCGTGTCTGAGAAAAAGAGATGAGGAGAGGATGAAGAAGAATGTTGAAGAAATGGTGAACAATCTGAAGAAAGTTGCTGAAGAGATTAAAGCAGAAGCTGTTGAAGTTGATGTTGTGAAGGAAATCAAAAGTGAAGAAGTTGTTGTAAATGAAGAGGTTGAGAGAGCTGTTACTGAAGAATAGCAAATTGGAGAAGATGTGAAGAAAGAAGAAGATGAAGATGAAGAAAAGAATGAGAATTTGGTAGCTAGTAATGTTGGTGATGAAGTCGACATTGAAGAAAAGCAAGATGATGCTGAGTTGAAGCAGACAAAAGCTGCTGAAAACACCGAAGTGCCAATCACTAAGGTAAATTCTGATTCCGAAAACTTGAAACTGATTGATCAGTGCAAGAAATGCATGGAACCGTGCAGAGCTTGTACTGAAAAAGATGAGCAATTTAGAACAAGAGATCTTGAGTTCACAAAAATTGAAAAGATTTTCAAAGAAAAATGCAAAGAAATGCTAGAAAAAGAAAAAAGTTTTTAAAGAAAATAATGAAAAACTTTCAGAAAAATGTAACAAATTAGAGAAAGAAAATGAAGTTTTGAAAGAAAATGTTTTGAAAATGACAAATGAATGTGAACAAAAAGAAATTGCTTGTCAAGAAATGAAAAAGGAATATGACTCAACGAAATTATCATATCACATTACAAAAGAGTCACATGATAAAGTAAAAGACGAAATGAAATATGCTCAATCAAGAATGAATTATCTTTCTGAAACAACCAAAGAGCTTAAACGAATGTATTCTATAAAACAAGATGTTGTTAATTCTTATATTGAGGATGTTGCTAAGTTAAAGCGACAGATTGCTGATTTAGAACAGGATAACAATAAGTTAAAGAGTTACCACGTGTCGTCATATGTGCTTGAACGAATTTTCAATATAAAACCGGGTGATGGTGAGTCTGAACAAAACAAGAAAGGCATTGGCTCAGAGTTTCATCAAGTTCCACCACCGGAAAAGTTTGCATTTTATGATGATGAAAAGGTCGAAAAAACTTTCAACATGGTAGACCAATTGCCAGACAACATTGACATAACCTATTCCAAATCTGATGATTCTCATGATTCAGAGGTGGTAGGTAAAGTCGTTGAAAGTGTGTTGAACGAAGAGTCAGTTGATACAGGTAAATCTGAATCACAAGATGAAGATGAAGGAAATCTTCATGATGGATATCTGAAAAAAAACATAAAATCCGAGAAAAATTTGAATGATAATTCAAAAGGATTGGTTTATACTATGATTGGATCAGACAAATTGTTCTTAGATGTTGTATTCCCGATTCAGAATGTGATTTCAGAAAAGGTTGATAAAGTTTTCAAAATGGTTGAGATTGAAAAGTCTGAGATTTCAAAGTTTGTTGGTAAGAGTCATAAAGGTTCGTATAACAAACCTGGTTTCAAAAAGAAGAACATGAAGGCTGGGCTGGGTTATAAGAAGAAACAGAATCGAAACAAAAATGAAATGCCAAATTATCAGGCAAAAATGAGTTTTGTTCAAGGAGACAATTTAGAAAAAGAAAAAGAACTTAAAATGAGACAGTCTAATGATGAGTTCTTTGCTAAAAAGAAAAAGCAACAATCACAGGTCAAAGATGTGTCCATGAGAACATGTTTCAAATGTGATCAAAAAGGACATCTTGCACGCAAGTGTCCTAATCTAAAACCTGTGGATGTTGACAAAAAAACAAGATTGGTGCTGAGAAACAAAAATCTGAGAATGTGAGACAAAGGTCAACCAGATTTGATTCAAAACAAACTTGGAGGTACAACACAAACAAGTTTGTTTCGAACCAAACTTGGAAGTCAAACCCATATAGGTTTGATTCTAGACAGACCTGGAATTCTTACACACCCAGATTCAGAACAACACAGAGTTGGAAAACAATAGTTGATATGACAAAACCTCAAGAGTTTTGGAAACCAAGAGTTGTTGTTCAAAATCAAAATGTTAAAAAAGATTCACATTTTTACAAACGAGGAACACCAAAAGGTCAAACATGGAGTGTTAAGAAACATGTTGAATTGGTAAAAGATTAGAAAGTTGAAGTTAAAATTGAGAAAATTTTTGTGAAAAATGACAAAGAATTTCCAGCATTGAATGAAAATTATTGTGTTGAAATGCCTAAGGTTCAACAAACCTGGGCTAAATTGTTCAAGTAATCAAGTAGTCTGAATGTGCAGGTGCTCAACAAATATGAAGATTGTGAGAATGGAATTTGGAGCAGCCTGGCACAACGAGGAGAGGAGGCTGCTGGATCCTGTGTTGGTTGAAGCAGGAAGTTTATTTTCATTCTGTACATAAATAAATAATATTTTCAAAAATCCTAAAAATTGAAAATTTTGAAAAACCAAAAATATGTTTGTTTTTATTTTTTGTCAAATATTCAAATATTCAAAAATACAAAAATATGTGTTGATTGAATATGCCGAAACCCTCACGGCTGAACAAACATGATTAATTTCACAAGATTGAAAAACGGTTTTCAAACTGTAAATATCAATGTGTTGTAAATCATGGGGGTATGTATATTTTCTGCAAATCAGAACACGATAAGCAGAAAATGGATGGCGAGACAATGCTATTAGTGTTGGTTCTCAAATTTTCTTTATATGTTTTTGCATTTTAGGGGGAGTAATGTTGTTAGAAAATACAAAAACATTTGAAAATTTGAAAAAGTCAAAAACATGATAAAATTCAAAAATTGTGTTTTTGCGTAAAAAGAGGAAATGATAGTACATCAGTAGACAGTTACAGTATGCTAAAGATTTGTAATGATTATATAGTGTTAAACAGTCTCACTGATGATATGTCGATAGGTTTTTATACATTTAGTAAACTTTTTCGGGATATAAACCTAAATTCACACTTGCTTATTTCGTGGGGAACACTACTTGGATATATAGGTAACCCCTGAAATCTCGTTTGAAGGACCCCTCTTTCTGAGATACTAGGTCTTTATGCTTAGTGATATATGGGGTATTATCTCGGGACTTCTGATTTTGCGGAAGCAATGGCCTAGTCCCTGGAGAATACTTTCCGCATTGCTTGAAACATAGCGCAGCCCTCAGCTAAAAAATGATGAAACATTAAAAAATGCTAATCATGGCTGTTGTAAAAAAGATCCTCTAAAGGGGACACACCAAAAGTCGAGCTGTCATCTCTCTGCTGAACGGAAGTTCTGACCTGAGCTCTCATGGTTTCGTACTATAATTTATTCCTCTTACAGATATCATCTAGGTATACTCACCTGTAAGACTGAATATTGGGATCCGGATACGGGAGTATATTCAAGAGGTGGGACACATGAATGGGTTTAAGTTCTTAAAACACCTAATTCGTATCCTGAATCAGTTGAAGTTTGTGTGAAAATTTAAGTGGATCAGTATATCAACAATCTAAGTGAATTGTTTAATTCTTAAAGTGTTATTAAGCTCAACGGTACTTGTGATTTGTCAGAAACTGATATGATCCTCTGATGCAAACTCAAACAAAAATATTGTCTGTAAATATGTTTGTACATATTTCTTTACTGCTTTATATTTTCAGAAAATACAAAAAGATTTTTGATTCTGCTTTATTTTCGACAACCGATATCTAAAATGCTGAGTTTCAAAATCTAAGTAAGCTGATTGTGTTTCTGAAAATAAAACAAGTTCATTAATTTGAAACTTGAATTAAAATCAAAAATTTCAAAAACAGTTTGTGATATCTCCAAGGTCATTAACTTGAACTTGGATGATTAACTGTTAGGGAGTTGTATTCTTTAACGCTGCCAAATCTATAAAGTTTGTTGATAGGGGGAGTGGATTAGAGAAGTTGATTGATAATATGAAAACATTGTATTTATGAATGTTTGAGTGATTGTAGATAGTCCAGACTACGATCCCGAGAGCATAGTTTAAGGGGGAGTCTGAAGACAAACTTGAGGAAAAGAGAAGTTTGTAGATGGAAAGCTAGGCATCGATCCCAAAGCACGGAAGCTTGATGAAAGGGGGAGCCTGAAGCTGATAGAAGAAGAGAAAGATTGTTGGATGCTTACATTGTTACAACTTGAAAGAAAAGACAGAATGATCAAGACTGAAGATGTGTCATATTGAAGATTAGTCACTGAAGACTTCGTCAATATCCGAGGGGGAGTCTGTTAGTGCATTACGTCTATTGACTTCGTCTTGTATCATGTATTAGAATAGGATAGAATAAGATATCCAGTGCATGAGGTTCGAGATACAAAGTTTAGGAGTTAGAGGAGTGATTTCGCTCATATGGCATGTCCATATAAGCGAAACCTTCAATCCTATAAATAGTGCACTTGTTGTTTCATTTGGTACGGATCCAGAACTTGTAACAAAGTGCTGCCAAAGTCTGTTCAGGTTGTAATCATTGTCATTATCAATATAAGCAACAGATTAAAGATTTACAAGCTGTTATCAAGTCCGGTTTACTGATTCCGCCTTTAAACTGGATGTAAAGCTCTTCTGAACGACTCAATCGGGTCAAACAACGATCCAACACTACTTGATTCCTTGATTTCCCGAGCTTTGTTAGGACACTTAATCAAGGATATTTGCAATCTCAAGTGAGTACATAGCTCCCCTCTTTTATGCTTTCAATTGTTTTGGGGTGACTCATATGTGCTAAATGCTTTTCAAGTTGTCATAAACAAATGCTATGGTTTATATAAAACATGATGATTTCAATAATGTGAATGAACTTGTTGGGGCGTTAGTCAAAAGACGAATGAAATTCATTAACTATGATCAAGCTGACCTGTAGTATGTTATGGTACCATAGGATCTGACAAATCCTGTTACTAGGCTATTCACTGGATTTGGTGGGTAGTTTAGGGAACGACAGAAACTGTTATCTGATTAACAAATCATGTGTTGGTTTGTTAATCTTGTTAAAGAGGTCTTTCAGGGCCTATTAAAGATACCCCATGGGTGGTATATCGAGTCACACATGTTTGAATGTATTCTTTAAAGAACGACCAAAAGTTGTATTTCACAATTAAAACACGAACGATCGAACGATGGTTTGTAACACGGACGATTGAAACGATTTGAATGATTTTGGACGAATGCTTTCAAATGATGTCACACAACGAGGTTTATTTAAAGATATAAACCATACAATGTTTACCTTCAAATACGATTTATTATTTGGTTTTACAAAGACAAATGTTTTCAGTCAAAATTCATGGCTACAATGGTTTTAGTTTTACTTATGAACTTGTAAAGTTGATAAAACGTATTGCAATATCAAACACTTTTGATTTCAAGATACATACTCGACAACTCTAGTAGTTGGTCGAGGTATTGCAATATGAATTTAAAGCCATGAATTTGACATACAAAACCTATGTACTCACCGGCATTTTTATGTTGACTGTTTTCACATATGTTTCAGGTTCTACTATGTGATGATTGTTGATTGCTTGCTACACATAGGATGGACGCGGGATTTAGTGACTTAAAACTTGAAAGACAATTGTTGTAATTATTTGGTTTATATCAAAACAATGAGTCAGTTAATGAAATAAAACAAAACTTCAATTACCATGTGTTGTGAAACAATGATTCTGTTATGACACTCCTTAACGTTTCCGCCGCGGTTTGTTATATTACGCGATCGGGGTGTGACAGAAGAGTTGGTATCAGAGCTCATGGTTATAGGGAATTAGGTTATTAGTAATGCTCTTGACCTAGTCTATAACCTTCCTAGGACCCTAACGCGAGTTCACTTGCGTTTAGATTCTTAATACAATACCAATCACCTATCCTTAGGTGATTAACAAAAAAAACAAAACACAATTCATTCTCTAGAGTCAAAATTTTTCCAAAAATTCACAAGAAATCATCTATCCTTAGATGATTTATTTTAGGCTTTTAAGCCATTGCTGTTTTACAAATCTCGTCAAAGTTTGGGTCTTTATAATGTGAACACGTACAATCTGAAAGGGTGGGTGCCTGTACCTCAAGTTTTCTGTCTAAGGCTAGAGTGTTCGTACAAATCCGCAGTATCGGACCAGTCACTCTTACCTGGGAACTCTTGGGTGAGTGTTCACTTATAGGCTAAAGCATGTCTTCGTGATACATTATTATGACCCACTTACTTTGATTAGTCACAGTGTTGTTTGTTTGTTTTAGTTAACAAACAAATGGTCACAATCCTCATGTTTTGTCGATATTTTTAACGTTTAGTTTTGATTATCCGATAACATCTCTCTTGTTTCTCTCATATTTTCCACTATCTTTAGAATGCATCCTCATTGCAGCAATACTCAAAAGTCTGAACTGGCTGCTACTATCGCTCAACAACTAAGCATAGTACTCCGTGGGACCATTGAGTTAGCTGTCGCCATGTCTCATCTCAATGATGAAACTACTCAAGAGGCACCTAAGAAGGCTAAAAGCAAAGCCTTCGAGAAAATCAAAGAAGCGTAAAGCTTCAAGGAATCTTATAGCGATTGCTCTAGTTCCGCTTAGCCAAGTGGGTACTAGCCAGGTGGCATCACCACCAGCTAAGAAACCATATAGAGGAAAAGCTCCTTTGTGTAATCAATGTAACATTCATCACCATGCCAATGTTTAATGCCAAAACTGTTCAAACTGTGGACGTTTTGGTCACACAACAAATGTCTGTCGTTTTGCCATTACGCCAAACGAAGCTATGGCAGTTCCTACTCAATTTATCGCAACTCCTCATGCGATACATGTTTTTCCTAACTACCCACATGGAACCTGCTTGAATTGTGGTTATTCTAACCACTTCAATTGACTTGGCTAGCAAATGACGACTCAACGAATGGGCACAATATTAACACTGGCAATATCAAGGCTTGTGCTAATGTCTGCATAAACACTTAAACTTTTGTGTTTTCTGTTTACTTTCCAAGGATCTTGAAACACTTTGGTTATTCTATAAATAAAACTGGTCATTTCCATTTTATATACAAAGACAAATATGATTACTTGTATGAATGACATACCCCTACGATACCGACACCAAGGAACCGTGTTCCTTGTAAGACAAATTTCTCTTGTAGTTCTTCCATTTTGTGATCGCTCGCGATCTCTACGAAAATCCTAAGTACTCGTTTCTTCTAAGAAACAAAGTACAAGGTACAAGTTACAACTCTAGACAAATACATAAAGTACCACTTTAAATTCTTACTTGGATATCTAAGGGTACTTTTCATAAGTTCTTAATTGGTCTTATGCAATATATCTATGTACATATCATTTCTTTCTGGTTTCACGAAAATATACATAGTACATGATTTCAAACATCATTCATGATTTCAAAAACATTTCATATGGTTTAAAAACAATTAAACATAGTATATTTTCCCAATATACCAAGTACATAATTTCAAAACATCATCCATGTTTTCAAAAACCTTATACATGATTCCAAAGGCATTTCACATGGTTTTAAAACATTTTATAAACATATTTACCTAATATACCTAGTACATGATTTCAAAAACATTAAACATACTTTCAAAGATCCCATGCAGAGTTTTCAAGGACATTCTACTCGTATGTTCATTGAGCATACGTAGTACACGATTTTCAAAGAACACTCTACTCGTATGTTGACTGAGCATACGTAGTACACGATTTTCAAAGAACACTCTGCTCGTATGTTGACTGAGCATAAGTAGTACATGATTTTCAAAGAACACTCTACTCGTTTGTTGACTGAGCATACATAGTACACGATTTCCAAGGATATTCTGCTTCGTATGTTAACTTAACATGCCTAGCACATTGATTTCAAGGATCCTATTTGCTTCATATGTTGACTTAGCATATTTAGCACCTTGATTTTATAAACACTATACTTTGTATATTGACTTAGCATACCTAGTACAAGGTTTCGAAACAATTTCTCACTACACGAATTCCAAAATCCTTATCGGATCTTCCTATCTTCATAATTAGATCATTGTGGATGTTTAAAGCATAAAATCAAAGTCCTTAATTGGATTCTTTGTGTGCTTTAATACGTATGTTACGATTCAAAGAGGACAAAACCGAATCCTTATAAGATCTTCCTATCTTCATAGTTAGATTCTTGAGGATATTTAATGCACTAGTTGAAGTCCATTGATTGGATTCCTGGTGTACTTTAAATGCAAGTGAACAAATCGATAACAAATTGATAACAAGCTGATGACCAAGTTGACAATTATGTGATTATGTGTTTATGTGTGAATCCAAATGCTCGATATCCAAATCCTTGTAGAATCTTCCATATCTTCATATGATGGATTCTTAGAAGGATATCCAAAAGTACTATCTTAAATCCTTAATGGGCTTCTATGTAATAGTTTAGACCCTTGGATTGTAAAGTACTATTCCAAAGTTAAAGATATCATTCGTTGATATAGTTAAAGAGACCCTTTGGTGGTCTAGTTAAAGAGATCATGTGTTGATCTAGTTAAAGATATCATTCATTGATATAGTTAAAGAGACCCTTTGGTGGTCTAGTTAAAGAGATCATGTGTTGATCTAGTTAAAGATATCATTCGCTGATATAGTTAAAGAGACCCTTTGGTGGTCTAGTTAAAGAGATCATGCGTTGATCTAGTTAACGATATCATTCGTTGATATAGTTAAAGAGACCCTTTGGTGGTCTAGTTAAAGAGATCATGTGTTGATCTAGTTAAAGACATCATTCATTGATTTAGTTAAGAGACCCTTTGGTGGTCTAGTTAAAGAGATCATGCGTTGATCTAGTTAAAGACATCATTCGTTGATGTAGTTAAAGAGAACCTTTGGTGGTCTAGTTAAAGAGATCATGCGTTGATCTTGTTAAAGACATCATTCATTGATGTAGTTAAAGAGACCCTTTGGTCGTCTAGTTAAAGAGATCAAGTGTTGATCTAGTTAAAGATATCATGTGTTGATATAGTTAAAGAGACCCTTTGGTTGTCTAGTTAAAGAGATCATGCCTTGATCTAGTTAAATAGATCATGCCTTGATCTAGTTAAAGATATCATTCATTGATATAGTTAAAGAGACCCTTTGGTGGTCTAGTTAAAGAGATCATGTGTTGATCTATTTAAAGAGATCATTCGTTGATCTAGTTAAAGAGACCCTCTGGTGGTCTAGTTAAAGAGGTCGTTCGTCGATCTTGTTAAAGAGATCATGTGTTGATCTAGTTATAAAGAGATCATTCGTGGATCTAGTTAAAGAGATCATTCGTCGATCTAGTTAAAGAGATCCTTTGGTGATCTAGTTGAAGAGACTCTTTAGTGGTCTATTTAAAGAGATCATTCGTTGACCTAGTTAAAGAAACTCTATGGTACTCTAGTCAAGTCATCACAGGATTATTCGTTTGATTTTTCCCCTACACATTATAAAATGTACTGTGTGAACTGTGCAAGGAATTACGTAATTATGGATGCATACATAATTATGGAATTCAGTGCACAGAAACCACAAAAAGTTTTGTCATGTGTAAGAACCTATAGTGATAAGAATAACGAAACGGGAACAATGTAATAAGGGCATGGTGGATACACCGATGGTACTTCCTATATATAAGTGTTCCTTATTACATTGCAAGCATGGCGTTATTTAAGTTACTAGAAGTTCTGAACCTTGGCTAACGTTATTTTATCTCTCTGACTCTAAATTTCGAGCACACACAAGTTTAATAGTCTTCATAGGAAACATTCTCCCCATCCGTTGTTTGAAACTCCAACTTCTTGTCGAATTCGCATGCTCTCCATATTTTACTACAACAAGGACATCACTTTGACAATTACATGTCACTCTTGAGGTTCGATATAATCATACACAAACCTATTGGAATGGAGTTTAAATCTTCGAATATGAACTCTTCCCTACGAACAACAGACGAGTACAATTAACAAAGTTCGCTGGAAATCCAGAAGTGGCCCAGATTTTTACTCAGGGAACAGAGGATCATTTGAAAGCGAAACATCCACATCTGTTTTCACAAGTTTCCTTTGAATTTAATTTCAGGACGAAATTTCCTAAAGTAGGGGAGACTGTGACATTTGTGCCATTACGATCATCATAGAACTACGAATCCAATGAAATCTTGTATTTCATTCTCGATATTTGTACAAGTACATATGACAAGTACACATATCAAATATCGTACGATTCCGAACTCTTGAGAAGCTTTTCTGGAAGTTTTACTTAAACTATTATGCAAATGTAATCAGTTTAACAAAATGTACACTCTGGAATTGTGACATAAGCTTAACATACCTTAAATAACCTTTACATAACTTAGAAATAAGTTTTGAAGGGTTTGGTATGATAAAAACAAGTTTATTCGATCACAGGGACTATTTTCGACAAATTACAAAAGTCTGCCAATACGCATAGCAACGTACATTCCGGAATAAGATAATTAGCTAAACATACCATGGATACCCTTTACATAGCTTAGAAATAAGTTTTGAGGGGTTCGGTATGCGAAAATACGCTTATTTGATCACAGGGGCTAAAAGCGTCAAAACTGCGAAAGTTTGCATATACGTGCATATCTTGCGTTCTGACCATATCCGGACATCCAAAAATTTTTGTAATCACTAAAATATTGTGTTTTAGTGATTGGAATGCAAAAATACCATTCGTCGCGCAATTTGAATCGTTTTCGCGTCCGTTCGAGTTTCGTCGTAATTAACCAAACAACGCGATCGTACGGCCAAACGAACCGACATCCAGGATATTTTCAAGCATATTTCAATCCCCCTATGCTTTAACATCCTTGTAGAGCCTTGAAAATGGGTTAACAAGGGTTAAATGCATAAAAAATGCATTAAAGTGTGTGCAGGGACCATTTCTGACAATTTCTGAAAGTTTAGCCTGAGTCCTCGCGCTGCGCGACACCTGAGGGTGTTTGATGTCGTGCGACGCGATGCCTACATCTAGACAGAATCTTCAATTCAGCTGCAGCTCATGTATTTCTAAGTTATTTTATGAAAATAATGGGCTATTTGAGTGTTAATCAAGGCTTAAAACCTCAACCACACACTTGTGTGGACAAGATTATTCCTTGGGCAACACATAACACTGTTGTCATGATTTTATGTACTTCAAACAACTATAAATACCCCCCAAATCTGCCCATTTTCCTTGCTCATTCTCATCTCTTGAACTCTAAGTAGAGGCTACCATCTTTTGGAGGCCACCTACCTGAGTTTTCTAGTTCATTTTTCCAGCCTTTGAGCACTTGTAAGTGTTCTTTCATGGCTAGTTCATTTATTTTAGCAATTACAAGCTGAAAGTCAAACAGTTTGACTACCATTTGACTTTCGGTTTTGACCATGAATTGGTCAAGTCAAAGTTCAATTGAACTTTGCAACGTGAGCGTAATCACGATGGTTATAATCCCTTGCGATTATACCTACTGATTACCACGTTGACTAGTCGAAGTGACGAGTCAAAGTTGTCAGACCCCGACTGCGTAATAGAACAAACCGCGGTGGAAATGTCGGGGAGTGGAGTAATAGAATCATTGTTTCACAATACATGGTATTTAAAGTTTGGTTTTATTAGAATAATTGTTTACAATGTCTTGGAATTTAACCGAAAACATAACGTAAATTAAATTGTCTTGCTTCATTTTAAGTCACTAAGGCCCAAGTCCGCCTAAGTGCAGCATGATCATCATCATACATTAGTTCCTGAAACACATGTGAATATAGGTACGTCAGCATAAAAATGGCTGTGAGATACATAGGTTTTTTTTAAAGCAGGATTCATGACTTGTAAGTTAAAAGAAGTGTTTAACAAAAGTAGCCATGAATCTTGTAAAATGTATTCTTCTATAAAATCATGTGAAAATCGATATGAAAACCAGATTATAAAAAAGAATGATGCAAGGTTAAATAAATAACCAAGTAAAAACGAGTTTATATAAAATATGTTATTTGTAAAACAGTGTCTTGTAAAAAATATGTCGTGTCTTTGTATAAAATGTATCATGTCTTTGTTTCTGTCAAAGTGGTTTAGATAACGCTATGATATGTAATATCATAAAAGCACTTATATATAGGAAGTACCAGCGGCGTATCCACCATGCTTTTATCATATTACACACGCCTCGTTATTTAAATCACTTACCAAATAAACCACCAAAAATGTCTTGTCAATCCAATGTCAAATGTTATTCGCAAACAATGTATAATGTCACAATGTTAGGTATAAACTATGTACTTGTATAATCAAATGTCAGATAACAACCAATGTCTTGTGTGGTTAATAAAAATCTTTACTCAAACCATAGATATAATGTCGTATGTAATCAAATGTCATGTGAAAACCATGTACTAAGTATGCTAAGTAAACATACGAAGTAGAAATGTCATGTAAAACAATGTGCCCATATGCTGAGTAAACAAATGTTGCAGATATGTAATGTAAATCAATGTGTCCATATGCAGAGTAAACATATGCAACAAAAGTATCTATGAAATGAATGTGCTAGCATGCTCAGTTAACATACATAGCAAAACATAATTGAAATCATGTACTATATGTGTACTAGATGAACATAGCATGTATATGTCATGAAAACATGAATATCATGAAAGTAACAAGTAGGCACAAGTGTTTCACCCCAAAATATTTGAAAACGGTAAAAGAGGGGACTATGTACTCACATAATCACCTTGAAAACATGTAAATAGAGGGGGGGGGGTCTATGTTGTTGGTGCATATTTGTGACAACATCTTAGATTTGGTCTTTGGATATCTTGTAATTAGTTAAACGATAAACGGTTAGCGGGTTTAGCTTTGTATTAGTGAAATAATAGAGTTTGGGCTAAACAAAACCCAGTTGGGTCATAGGGGGACGAATTGGGCTTTGCCCAAGTAGGAATCCTTAGCCCAAGTAGCAAACCTTGTGTTATATAAACAAGGTTATGCTTTAGGGTTTAGGTTAATCAGCCAAAACAGTTGCTAGAGAGAATTCGTGAGAGCTTATCCAGGTTGGACGAAATTGAGTGTGGTTAGGGTTTTGATTGATTGTAATTCGTGAGATTGATAATCAATAGAAACCCAGTTTGATTGTGAATTGTTGATTTATGTTTCTACTCATTCTGTGATATTCTGATCAAGAGGATTCCGCACTCTTGATTGGATTGACAATTCTGTTAAGATCCATACGAATAGGGGACCTACAATTGGTATCAGAGCATTAGGCTCTTGAAGGCTCGGTTTAGAATTGTGATTGGCAGAAACAGGGAGTTTTTTTGAAATTCTTTGAAACTTGACAATTAGGGTTTCCAAATTTTTGGCTGTTTGATAAAAAATTTCGAAATTGTTGACTGTTTTGATCTTCTGCTTTGTTTGATTGCTATTTTGCAGGATTTCTGGAAATAATTTGTTGATTCTGGAAAAGTTTTCGGCTGATAGACTTGAAGATTCGAAGACTGTTCTTCATGTTCTTCGTGGTTTTCGATCAGTTCTTCATATTTTTCAAAAATATTGTGCTGATTAGGTTGTCTGATTTTGCAGATTTGTGTTGGTGAGGAGATAGAATCTTCAAAAAGTTCGAACAGATTAAGTTTCCAGATTTACTGGTTCAGCGAATTTAACAGTCCAGCGAATTTGTGACTTGATATTTCGGTGACCAGCGAAATTGTTTGACCCGGCGAAGTTAAAATCCAAAGGCGACTTTGGTAACCATATAATTTTCCACAGCGAAATTATCACGGTGTTCGGCGACTTTACTAGTCGTTGTAATAGCGAAATTGACCAGCGAACCTGACAACATAATAAACAGCGAATTTAAAATAACTAGCGAAATTGGACAAGTTACTGACCAGCGAAATTAATCAGTCTTCACAGCGAAATTAATAGAGGAATTAAAATAAAAGGGTGGAATTTTAGTTGGCAAGCGTCGATAAAATTTCACAGTTTTGCAAATAGAAATTGATCCATAGCTCGTTTGAAAAAACCGTCTGCACCGTTAAATTCCTTGTATTTTTAGGACAAAAAAAATTTGTACGGTTTTATCAGTCTGTTACGTTAAAATGTCGAACATGCCATGTTTGAATGAGCTTTTGAAAATGGAACATGATGTTGGCACTACCAACAAACCGCCTAAGATGATGAAGGTGGAAAACTATTTGACATGGAAGGATAGTTTTCAATCCTTCATTGAATATCAAGACACGCGTATGTGGATATGTATTGAAGATGGGTACACAAACCCAACACATGACTTTGAGGGCAGACCACGTAGAACAACCTATGTGAACATGGAAGAGGCTGATAAAAAGATGTATGAGGCTGAAAAGAGAGCCTTGGCTGCAATCAAAATGTCCTTACCTGATAGCATCAAGCATACCTTCAAGAAGTACACAAATTCAAAGGATATGTGGGATGCATTAGAAAAGAGATATGCGGGAAATGAAGATGTTAAGAAAAACAAAGTTGATCTATTGAAGAAGCAGATTGCTCTCTTCAAGTACATGAAACATGAGTCACTTGAGGAAATCATCACTCGATACTACCAACTGATGTCGGAAATGGAAAATTATGAGATAGAGTGCTATACTGACGTCGAAAAGAATGACAAGCTGATCGATGCCTTACCTACTAAATGGGATATCTACACTCTCATGATCAAGGGAGAAGGAGATTATGAGAGAAAAGAGCTTGAAGAAGTAGGAGGAAAGCTGAGAGCTTATGAGCTCAGTATGAAGAAGAAAGACATTGGATATGATCAGGTTAAAGATCCAGCAATTTACAATGGGCTTACATCTTCTTCATCTCACAACGCTTCTAGCGACTCTGCTACTGCGTTTCTATCGTGTGAGAATGAGCAGGTCACAGTGAATGAGGATGGTGATGTGTATTTTGTAGCTGCTTCAGGAGGATCAATAGGAGCCAAGAGAACATCAGCTTCTAAGCAGAGTAGTGGTGTTAAGTCGATGCCTATGAGTGTTAAGTCTGTAGAAGAGCATCTCGCTCTACTTGCTTCATTTGTTGCTTCATATGAAAACTACATTCAGGGGAAGATATCTGATCCTGCCACTTTAGATGAAGATTACGATCAGATTGACCCTGATGATCTTGAAGATATGGATTTGCAATGGCAAGTGGCCATGATTACTAGACGAGTGAAGAGATTTATGAACCGAACAGGAAGGAAGTTTATAGGAAAGACTGTTGGTTTCGATAAGACCAAAGTGAGATGCTTCAACTGTCAAAGTTATGGGCATTTCTCTAGGGAATGTCAAAAACAAAAGCAGGAGACTTTGAGTCAGAGTTCAAACAATAGGAATGCATCAAATAACTCTAACTCGAGAGCGCCGATCTCTACAGCTAGAGAAGGTTCATATGACTGGAGTGTTCACTTGGAAAATGATGACAATGTCACTCAGGCATTCATGGCAGAAGTTGTACCAGTTGATGAAAGTGAAGCTGCAGTACATGATGATGCTAAAGTTGAGAAGATAAGTGAAGTTGAGTTAGATAAGGCTGATCAGACAACAGATGCTGAAGAAGAAAAGCAAAAGTCTAACCATGAAAGGGAAGCTGAAAAAAGGATGCTAAATATAAAAGAATGGAAGCTCAACTTACAGCTCTAATGGTGTCACACCCCGACTTTCCACGTGTCACCGGTGGGCCCGGTGGGGGAGTATCGTGACGTGGTTGGCAACGTAATAGTCAAACAACACAATATATATGAATGCACAGCGGAAGCAAAAGATATTTATTATTACATTCCGAATATGAAGTAATATTCGGTATTACAACGGAAGTAAAGGATCCACAAGCGGATCTTTAAAACATATCATTTGTTCAACAGACTTTAGACGCCTAGAACTTGCAAGATTCCTTATTAGCGCCCTGAGCTTCCAGCCAATTTCGTTTAGTACCTGTCACTTAACCTTTTTTGGAAAATACGTCAGTTTTCACTGGTAAATACACTCAACCGACTCATTTGAAAAGAGTTTAAGAAAATTGATTTAGATGCACCAGGCACAAAACCTTTTGACACTTTGATTAAAATGCACAGAGGCAAAATTAATCTTTTATAATTTGATTAAAATGCACAGAGCAAAATTAACCTTTTTAACTTGGGAAAATTATTTGTATATAATCTTGTATACAGTTTTACTTATTTGTCATCCATTTAGGGCCGGTTTGTAGGGCCGGTCTCGATTAACTGACACGCCACAGGTATAATGCCCACAGGCTATCATCCCCTAAGTGGATTACCAGTTCCGGTATAATGCCCACAAGGATGATACCTTCGAGTGGATTACCAGTTTTTACATAATGCATCTGTCAGGTGTATGCCTACACCCCGTGCTTAGGTCGTGGCCATCTCGTAAGATGATGCCAAGGATATCCGGGACATGGTCATTAACCCCCAAAGGCCATACACCAAATAATAGTAAAATAATACATATTAAACAGGTTATGTAAGTACATCAATCACAATCCGATTTAAATGACTACATACACCCGACCAAGCGGTACTTTTATAGCACCGTATCCCAAGCCCGTATAGGGAAAATAAGTTAAGAGTATTTACCTGAGCTAGCTCCTGTCTTAAATATCAGAAATTAATAACTCAGTCGTATTCACTTAAGTAAGCGTAGGTACCATTTACCGGAAAGCTCTAGTCTGGAATGATGGTATAAATAATTAATTAGAATGCTAACGGGTCTTTAATTAAGTCTAAGCTTAGACCGATTAGTCTTACAGGAAGATACGGTTCAGACGCATGATTAAGCGAAGACCGGATAGAATGTGATTTAGACCCGACAAGTTTGAAGACTTGTTTAATATGGGTTTATTATTCACATTCTGGATTTTGAGATAAAACCGATAAGGTTTGACCCGTTTCGGCTAAGTTATGTAAACTTGTTACATAAACCGAACCGAACGCGTAATAAGCGTGACGGGTATTCATTAGAGCCATCTACAGGTTTCCTAAGTTAATTGTGCCTCAAATATGTTGTGACATCAGTAAGATGTCTTTCATTATGCCCGAAACGTATTTAAACACAAACTAGGCCCCGTAGGGGTAGTTTGGTCATTTAAAAGGTTATGAAAGAGTTTAAATGTTTAACTGAGTTACATGTCTGATGTAAACAGCAAACATACTTAATTTGATGAGTTATAACAGTAGGCTAAAGCGTATATGTGAATTTTATCATCTTTAACCAAACTATGCCCCGTAGGGGTATTTTGGTAATTTCACATAAGCCGAAAAGATCAAAAACGAATTCTGAGTTTATCAACCTTTGCTTACTGTTAAAATATCATAATTTGCCTCATATATCAGTAGGTATCAACCCGGGTATGTCCAATGTGATTTTAAAACATACTATGCGTTAAAAACGCTAATTTAGGCGATTAAAGGCCATTACCGGGTTCGATACTTAAATCTGATATTTTTATATTTCCAGAAGGCTTAAAATAATTTATTTATCATAATTATTCAGTAGCAGAAGGTTTGGAATCGTTTAGATGTGTAAAACTCATTTTATGGCCCGTAAGGGCAAAACCGACAATTACCGAGTTAAGCCTACGACTACGAGTTATGCTCAGCCTAAAATTAATTAAGACTCTTTAAAAATCATAAAATAATATATTATATCAGTGGGTAAAAGATTTGATACCAAAAATCATGTTTAACTAGGCTATACGCTAATTACGCCATTATGTTAACATAAAGCATTAGTTTTGCGATATTGAGCATAACTCTTAATCTACAAGTCAAACTGATGTCAAACTTTGCATACAAGTTTATATATCAGTAACTAAGGTTTCTACACTTTTACATTTTCATAAATCTCGTTTTAAGGTGTAAAGGGCATAATGGTCAACATATGAGCAATTAACGGAATCATGCGTATTAATCGGATAACTAATGAACCGAGGTGTATAATCACAGAGGGTTATACTAGCATGTAACCTGGTCCAAAAGAAGCTCTAAGGTATTTCTAAAACATACCTAAACGGGTCAGAATTGAAGTCAAAGCAAAAGTCAAAGCTTTGCGACTTTCGGTTCCGAACCGGGTCTAAACAGGAAATAGTCGGGTCGAACATGTTTGGACATGTTCTTACACTTATTACTAAGTTATAACAATGATCAAACAGGTTGTATATGATCTAGATAGCTAATTATGTATAAATGACATTTTAAGCATCCTGTTGACTTTTTAATTAACGGTTTGACCCGACATTTGACCTGGTTAGGATGGTGATCAGGGGAAACCCTTTTGGGGTTTTATTACCCTCATAAATACCAACCTATAACTACTTTTAATTCGAGATATGACTGAGCCATTATTGACTAATCTCGAAGTCAAACCGTAATTACGACGGTTTGACTTTTAGCTAATTAACTAAGCTAAAAGCAATTAGAGAAAGATTAGAACACTTACTGAAGTCCTATGCACGACTTATGATCAGTTGGACCTCCTTGAGAGCTCCAGAATTGATCCAAGAATGCAGGAATGTGTGAAGAACAATGTTGCACAAACAAGGCCTTTTATACTTGTTCAAACACCACAACTAGTTGACAACAAGGTCTATGATCCATCCATAACTGATTAACACCTGGTCCTAGATGTTAGGAGCATTTTAGGGGTCTTTTAATAGTGAGAAATACCTAAGAAATCGGTCAGAATCGCGTAAAACCGGCTGCAGAAGGTTTCTGATAGCTGGGCACTACCTTACGGACCGTAAGGTCCACAAGGTTACGGTCCGTAAGCTTAACCAAAGGGCAATTTTCCATTTTTCAGTTTGCATCCCTGGCTCTTGGCACTCTGAAAGGTCAACTAAGCTTAATTCTTGCATTTTGACCCCTTATTATTTACATACAAGGGCTTTATGACTTATACTCACTTTGCCAAGTCTCTGGACACTTCCGGTTAACCCGAAAAGCCTTAACTTTCAACGTTTAACACTTTAACCCCTCGTACACGAATTTGATCATAACTTTCTCATACGATAACGAAACTTTATGAAATTTTAATCGTGCAGTCTAGTGAGCATAATTTATATTTACAAAGCTTCGGGTTTGTCAAAAGGTCACTCAGAGGTATATCTTTAACATGTTGACACATTTAACCCCTGTAGTTTGTAATCTCTCACTTTTAGCTTCGTATGATCCATGATTTATTCGTTTGATGTTATGAACATCATGTAGGGTTATTATGAAGTATATTTATTCACTGTTGACACTTAGAATCCGTAAAATTTCATACTTTCCATGTTTGTCAACTTTAGTCCTTTTATAACACTCTTTCACACGTTCAAACTTTATGACACGTGTCAACACCTTATAGGACGTGAATTTTCGAGGTGTTACATCCTCACCCCCTTAAAATAAATCTCGACCCGAGATTTACTGAAATAAGTAAGGGTACTTTTCTTTCGTCGTGGATTCAACCTCCCACGTGAATTCGGGACCACTACGGGCATCCCATTTGACCTTAACAATAGGTACATGCTTCCTTCGAAGCTTCTTAACCCGTCGATCCTCAATCGACAAGGGTTTTTCCACAAACTTCAAGCTCTCATCTATATGCACATCTGTATGCGGTATAACCAGTGATTCATCAGCGAAGCACTTCTTCAGATTGCAGATGTGGAACACATTGTGAATTCCACTGAGCTCTGCAAGTAAGTTTAACTGATAGGCAACTGACCCTACACGTTCGATAACCTCGAAAGGTCCTATGTATCTCGGGCTTAGCTTGCCTTTCTTACCAAACCGCATCACTCCCTTCTAGGGTGATACTTTAAGTAGGACTTTGTCACCTACTTCGAAGTAAAAATCCTTACGCTTAGGATCAGCGTAACTCTTCTGCCTATCCCAGGCAGCTTTGAGACGGTCGCGAATCTGGACAATCTTGTCCGTTGTTTCGAACACTATCTCTGGTCCTGATAACTGGACATCTCCAACTTCCGCCTAACAATTAGGCGATCTACACTTTCTACCGTATAACGCCTCAAAAGGTGCAGCCTTAATGCTGGTATGGTAGCTACTGTTGTAGGAGAATTCGATTAACGGTAGGTTCTTATCCTAACTACCACCCAAATCGATCGCACATGCAAGTAGCATGTCTTCTAACGTTTGAATAGTACGCTCACTCTGACCGTCAGTCTGAGGATGGTAGGCCGTACTAAAATTCAAACGTGTACCCAAAGATTGTTGGAAATTCTTCCTAAAATGTGACGTGTATCTAGTATCTTGGTCAGAGATAATAGACACATGTATGCCATGTAATGCTACAATCTTATCAACGTATAACTGGGCTAACACATCGGAGCTGTAAGTCTCCTTGATGGGTAAGAAATGAGCTGACTTAGTTAGTACATCAACTATAACCCATATTGTATCATTTCCATTTCTTGTCTTGGGTAACTTGGTAATAAAATCCATAGTTACCATTTCCCACTTCCACGTAGGAAGTTCAGGCTGTTGTAGCAAACCTGATGGTTTCTGATGCTCGGCTTTGACTTGCGCACTTGTCAAGCATTTAGCTACATAGGTGGCCACAGACCTCTTCAAGCCTATCCACCAATAGTTTGCCCTTAGATCCTGGGTAGCTGATGGAAATCCTTAATCATTGCTTAATTAGGGTTGCGGCATGTATGCATAAGCAATATGAACCGTCTTTTTTTTTTTTTTTTTTTTTTTATTTAATAACATAAAACCCTCAGAATATTGAGTCAGGCTTTATGTGCCTATGTTTTAAAACCTATTTAATCAAGGTTTCGATTATTCCATAATCAATATGGAGTTTTCACAATACTCTAGCCCACAGCGGGATACAATCTTAATTCTACCTGCCTTCCCGGAGGTAAGCAGGGAAAACTTATGAGAAGATAATCACGATTGCAAGGAGGCTACAGAGATTTTCCATATCTCAGGCTTCAGTTCATCCACCATTACTCGTGTCAAATAAGTGACACCTTTATGTTATAAGTCCACGAATTCCTTTGTCGGGAATGTTTACTAAAAAAAATTTCCATTTTTGGATATCTTCTTTGAATACTACTAGTCGACTTTAGTACAATATGATCATTGGGATATCTTAGGGGTTCCATGTATTAAACCTCCATGCTGATCAGACATGGAAATAATCTATGGGACACACTAGGATACGCCAATCCTCATATGACACTTTTATCAAACATAATTTGGTATTCGTAGGCGATAGAAAACAATGAGAAAAATTATTAAAATAACACATGTTGTCGTACTCTATGCGAAGAAAGAGTACTCTTAGATTTTCGGAAGGATTCCTTGCCGATACTAGAAGAATCGGTTACTATGGTTTCCTTGGTAATTTATACCTTGTCGATGATAATAAAAATTTTGCTAAGTTTATGGTTCATGAAGATTTATTATTGCCTGAATTAAAACAGGACACTTAGCAGAAATTATTATTGATAAATGATAAGGAAGTTTATTGTACAAGTGCTTATATTTAATTTGAATGGAGATTTTCACAAACTAGGCACCTAGCTCAGTTGGTTAGGCGCGCGAAAGGGTGCGGCCGGCCTAGACCCAGGTTCGAATCCGGGGACGGCCAGTTCCACCATTTTTTTTTTATTTTTTATTTTCTTTGATATTAATTACTCGTACAGATACCTGTAATTATGAGAGTTGTCTCTTAAGGAGTCTTGATAATTAATTGCTTCTTATCACCCACGATATGGGCTTGATTTTTAAGGCAACTAATCGACTTTTATCACTATATTGAGTCCTTATGTATGCAACCAATAGTTTGCTATAAGGTATTAGAAAGAGTGATTTCTAATAGATATTAGATATCAATATAGGATTTGTTGAAGCATCTTCCAAAGTATCATCGGTCAATTTATACATCGTATTAAATGACCGGAGTCTTAATCAGGCGTAGACAACAGTTCTCAACATTTATTATTCATAATATATTTATATGTGCCAATATCAAATAAGTTTCTGCATAAACTGTTCGATAAGGAAAGGTACATATTATACTATTATTATTCTACATCATCTCTTGGGCGTTCCTCCTGATAACTCGTGCGTTTGTTCTCTTGGCCTACTCGGGCTTCCTCGCGTACTTAGGGCAGTTGGTCTTTATGTGCCCTTTCTCGTTGCAGTTGTAGCAAGTAGCATTTTTAATCTTCCCGCAATCAACAGCCTTGTGCTCCCTAGACTTGCATATCCCACATGCAGGTGGTCCGGATTTAGAATTGGACTCCATTCTGCATTTTCCAAAGTGGTGTTTTTGGCAAGTAGAGCACCTTGGCTTTTCCTTTGTCCTCTGACCATTCTTTCCAGACCCAGACCTCTCAGAGTCAGTGTTTCCCTTGTGTTTCTTCTCAGAGCCTCGTGAGTTATCATCCTCACGCTTCTTCTTACTTTCTTCAGATTTCTTTAGCGACCTTAGTCTGACCGCATCTAAAGTAAGGGACAGAGAGATATCAGCTACTGACCTAAATGTAGTAGGTCTTGAAGCCTTAACACTGGCTTTGATTTCTGGGGGTAAACCCCCAATGAAGCGTGCAATTCGCTTGGGCTCTGGTGTTACAAGGTAAGGGACCAGTCTGGACAGGGTATTAAAACTGGTGAGGTAAGCTTGACAATCTAAGTTTGTCATTACTAAGGATAAGAAATCTGACTCAATCCCCTCAACCTCATGTTGAGGGCAGTAATTTTCCTTAATGAGATTAACAAACTGTTCCCATGACATACTGTAGAGCGGAATCTTCCCAGCAGCTTGAATGAGAGACTTCCACCATGTTAGTGCCTCTCCTTTGAACGATTGGGATACGTACTTCACGACATACCTTTCAGCGCAACCGCTGATATCGACAACTGTGTCCATTTCATCCAACCAAATCATACAATCAACTGCCCCTTTTTCCCCAGTAAAATCTCGGGGCTTGCAGGAAACAAAGTACTTATAGTTACAGGATTTGGTATGCGGTTCATTATCGAACACTATCCTCTTGGATGGAACACTGTTTTCATTAGATGAATGTCGATCTTCATCTTTCTTTGAGGGCGGTGGCTTGTTATTAGGTTCTGGAGGAGTTTTAGGGATGGATTTAGGGTGGGGTACAGATGAGGCTTTACTCTTTGTCTCACTATACTCCTGGAATTGCTCCTTCACAGATTTAGATACAGCTGAGTTAATCAATGTACGAAGTTCTCCTCTGGTTATGTCAATCTTTTCATCATCGCGGTTTTCCAGAGGGTGACTGTTCCCTTCCTCCGACCCAGCCATGTAGTTTTAATTGCTACATAGAAATTAAACAAGGACAAGGTTTACACGGAAGTTTAAACAGTTTTATCTTTTTGAACGATTTATTAACCATGTTTTTAATACACATATTGGTTAATTTGATAATTATATAATTATTCAGGATCTTTATTATAATCCTAAATTATAAGTTAATAATAGCACAAAAGGCCTAGTCACGTAGACAAGTTTAATTTATAAGCCATGATTTCAGAGAATCGAGGCATTAAGGTTTTAATAATAGCACAAATGGCCTAGTCACTTAGACAAGTTTAATTTATAGGCCTTGATTTTATAGAATCGAGGCTTCAAGGTTTGAATCAAAGTTCATTACCTTTTCTTGTCAGGGAGTTGTAGGCTACCACTGTCTTTAGTCCCAGAGGACGTTAGTTATAGCCCGTGGGCACTTCATCCTTAAGGGATGATTATATAAATAAGGGAATTTAGTATATCCCAAAATGACTTATGTGATTTTATCATATCACATTTTTTCGAGCATGTTAATATGCTTTCATATTTTTAATAAGGATTTGAATCTCTTGAATAGGTTCTACCATCTTGGCCTTGTATGTCGTGATATTTAGGCTAGGTTTTACCTTTTAGATTCTTTTTAATAATTAACGCAGAGCAATCCTAAATTGAACTGTTAACAAGGATCTGAATTTAATTATGGAACTACCATCTTGGCCCTGTCTTACTGTGACACATGGCTAGGTTTTGTCCTTTTTAAATTTTGCCATTTTATTATAATGGTAGATCTTATAATATAGGAATGATATTTTAAATATAATCGTTCCTTTAAAAAAAAATTAACAAGTATATGGTTGCCCTAAACGGGACTTCTATAGCAATTGACTTGAAGAATACTTTCCATATTCTATGCATAGGCAAGTCAGAAAAATAACAAAGGAATCAAATAAGGACAAAATAAAACGAAATTTAGAATTTGTCCTATGTTCTTGTCTAGACTCAAGAATGTGCAATTGTGTAACTGAGATTAAACACAAAAGGCTAGTGTTTAATTCACTCAGTGTTGGCTCTGATACCAACTTGTCACACCCCGACTTTCCACGTGTCACCGGTGGGCCCGGTGGGGGAGTATCGTGACGTGGTTGGCAACGTAATAGTCAAACAACACAATATATATGAATGCACAGCGGAAGCAAAAGATATTTATTATTACATTCCGAATATGAAGTAATATTCGGTATTACAACGGAAGTAAAGGATCCACAAGCGGATCTTTAAAACATATCATTTGTTCAACAGACTTTAGACGCCTAGAACTTGCAAGATTCCTTATTAGCGCCCTGAGCTTCCAGCCAATTTCGTTTAGTACCTGTCACTTAACCTTTTTTGAAAAATACGTCAGTTTTCACTGGTAAATACACTCAACCGACTCATTTGAAAAGAGTTTAAGAAAATTGATTTAGATGCACCAGGCACAAAACCTTTTGACACTTTGATTAAAATGCACAGAGGCAAAATTAATCTTTTATAATTTGATTAAAATGCACAGAGCAAAATTAACCTTTTTAACTTGGGAAAATTATTTGTATATAATCTTGTATACAGTTTTACTTATTTGTCATCCATTTAGGGCCGGTTTGTAGGGCCGGTCTCGATTAACTGACACGCCACAGGTATAATGCCCACAGGCTATCATCCCCTAAGTGGATTACCAGTTCCGGTATAATGCCCACAGGGATGATACCTTCGAGTGGATTACCAGTTTTTACATAATGCATCTGTCAGGTGTATGCCTACACCCCGTGCTTAGGTCGTGGCCATCTCGTAAGATGATGCCAAGGATATCCGGGACATGGTCATTAACCCCCAAAGGCCATACACCAAATAATAGTAAAATAATACATATTAAACAGGTTATGTAAGTACATCAATCACAATCCGATTTAAATGACTACATACACCCGACCAAGCGGTACTTTTATAGCACCGTATCCCAAGCCCGTATAGGGAAAATAAGTTAAGAGTATTTACCTGAGCTAGCTCCTGTCTTAAATATCAGAAATTAATAACTCAGTCGTATTCACTTAAGTAAGCGTAGGTACCATTTACCGGAAAGCTCTAGTCTGGAATGATGGTATAAATAATTAATTAGAATGCTAACGGGTCTTTAATTAAGTCTAAGCTTAGACCGATTAGTCTTACAGGAAGATACGGTTCAGACGCATGATTAAGCGAAGACCGGATAGAATGTGATTTAGACCCGACAAGTTTGAAGACTTGTTTAATATGGGTTTATTATTCACATTCTGGATTTTGAGATAAAACCGATAAGGTTTGACCCGTTTCGGCTAAGTTATGTAAACTTGTTACATAAACCGAACCGAACGCGTAATAAGCGTGACGGGTATTCATTAGAGCCATCTACAGGTTTCCTAAGTTAATTGTGCCTCAAATATGTTGTGACATCAGTAAGATGTCTTTCATTATGCCCGAAACGTATTTAAACACAAACTAGGCCCCGTAGGGGTAGTTTGGTCATTTAAAAGGTTATGAAAGAGTTTAAATGTTTAACTGAGTTACATGTATGATGTAAACAGCAAACATACTTAATTTGATGAGTTATAACAGTAGGCTAAAGCGTATATGTGAATTTTATCATCTTTAACCAAACTATGCCCCGTAGGGGTATTTTGGTAATTTCACATAAGCCGAAAAGATCAAAAACGAAGTCTGAGTTTATCAACCTTTGCTTACTGTTAAAATATCATAATTTGCCTCATATATCAGTAGGTATCAACCCGGGTATGTCCAATGTGATTTTAAAACATACTATGCGTTAAAAACGCTAATTTAGGCGATTAAAGGCCATTACCGGGTTCGATACTTAAATCTGATATTTTTATATTTCCAGAAGGCTTAAAATAATTTATTTATCATAATTATTCAGTAGCAGAAGGTTTGGAATCGTTTAGATGTGTAAAACTCATTTTATGGCCCGTAAGGGCAAAACCGACAATTACCGAGTTAAGCCTACGACTACGAGTTATGCTCAGCCTAAAATTAATTAAGACTCTTTAAAAATCATAAAATAATATATTATATCAGTGGGTAAAAGATTTAATACCAAAAAGCATGTTTAACTAGGCTATACGCTAATTACGCCATTATGTTAACATAAAGCATTAGTTTTGCGATATTGAGCATAACTCTTAATCTACAAGTCAAACTGATGTCAAACTTTGCATACAAGTTTATATATCAGTAACTAAGGTTTCTACACTTTTACATTTTCATAAATCTCGTTTTAAGGTGTAAAGGGCATAATGGTCAACATATGAGCAATTAACGGAATCATGCGTATTAATCGGATAACTAATGAACCGAGGTGTATAATCACAGAGGGTTATACTAGCATGTAACCTGGTCCAAAAGAAGCTCTAAGGTATTTCTAAAACATACCTAAACGGGTCAGAATTGAAGTCAAAGCAAAAGTCAAAGCTTTGCGACTTTCGGTTCCGAACCGGGTCTAAACAGGAAATAGTCGGGTCGAACATGTTTGGACATGTTCTTACACTTATTACTAAGTTATAACAATGATCAAACAGGTTGTATATGATCTAGATAGCTAATTATGTATAAATGACATTTTAAGCATCCTGTTGACTTTTTAATTAACGGTTTGACCCGACATTTGACCTGGTTAGGATGGTGATCAGGGGAAACCCTTTTGGGGTTTTATTACCCTCATAAATACCAACCTATAACTACTTTTAATTCGAGATATGACTGAGCCATTATTGACTAATCTCGAAGTCAAACCGTAATTACGACGGTTTGACTTTTAGCTAATTAACTAAGCTAAAAGCAATTAGAGAAAGATTAGAACACTTACTGAAGTCCTATGCACGACTTATGATCAGTTGGACCTCCTTGAGAGCTCCAGAATTGATCCAAGAATGCAGGAATGTGTGAAGAACAATGTTGCACAAACAAGGCCTTTTATACTTGTTCAAACACCACAACTAGTTGACAACAAGGTCTATGATCCATCCATAACTGATTAACACTTGGTCCTAGATGTTAGGAGCATTTTAGGGGTCTTTTAATAGTGAGAAATACCTAAGAAATCGGTCAGAATCGCGTAAAACCGGCTGCAGAAGGTTTCTGATAGCTGGGCACTACCTTACGGACCGTAAGGTCCACAAGGTTACGGTCCGTAAGCTTAACCAAAGGGCAATTTTCCATTTTTCAGTTTGCATCCCTGGCTCTTGGCACTCTGAAAGGTCAACTAAGCTTAATTCTTGCATTTTGACCCCTTATTATTTACATACAAGGGCTTTATGACTTATACTCACTTTGCCAAGTCTCTGGACACTTCCGGTTAACCCGAAAAGCCTTAACTTTCAACGTTTAACACTTTAACCCCTCGTACACGAATTTGATCATAACTTTCTCATACGATAACGAAACTTTATGAAATTTTAATCGTGCAGTCTAGTGAGCATAATTTATATTTACAAAGCTTCGGGTTTGTCAAAAGGTCACTCAGAGGTATATCTTTAACATGTTGACACATTTAACCCCTGTAGTTTGTAATCTCTCACTTTTAGCTTCGTATGATCCATGATTTATTCGTTTGATGTTATGAACATCATGTAGGGTTATTATGAAGTATATTTATTCACTGTTGACACTTAGAATCCGTAAAATTTCATACTTTCCATGTTTGTCAACTTTAGTCCTTTTATAACACTCTTTCACACGTTCAAACTTTATGACACGTGTCAACACCTTATAGGACGTGAATTTTCGAGGTGTTACAAATGGCCAACCTTGATAAACAAACAGGAGAGGTAAAGTCAAATTCTGTGTGTTTAAAATGTCGTGAATTACAGGGTGAGGTTGACAGGTTGTCCACACAAAACCAAAGTTTGGTAAGTGAGATGTCTAACATTAAAGAATCAAACTTTTTTGCTAAAAGAAACGGATCTTCATACATGAAGAAGATAAAAGGTTATGAAAGTAAAATTGAAGCTTTAACCTGCAAACTAAACGAAAAAGTTCAAGTCATAGACTTAGCTCATGAAATGATTGCTGAGAAAACAAAAGAGATTTCTGAAAAATGCAAAGAGTTGTCAGATGCACAACTCAAAATTGTTGAACTTGAAAAGAAATTAGGTCAATTCAGGGACTCTACATTTTTTATGAAACATATGATGGGTGGCTTGAAGAAAAGTAATGACAAAACCAGTGTGGGATTCCATGGTTTCAATGAAGTTCCACCTCCTGTTAGTCATGACTATTCTTTCTTGCCTGATGAAGATGACCTCATGGACTTTGTGTCAACGTCACCAAGTAGTTCCACATAAAGTCAAGGTAATGTGTCTGAGAGTGATGATGCTAAGAAGGATAATAACAGCATACCTGTTTTGAAAAAGAAAACATCACATCCCAAGAATAAAAATGCAACGTTTGTTAAAAGGGTTAATTTTGTTCAAGGAAGTGACATGAAAAACGAAACATCTGTTATTGAAAACGAATCTAATGTAGAGTTTGCTAAAAACAAGAACAAAGAAAATTATGAAACTAAGCAAACTGAACCAAATCCTTCTAAGGCATCATCATCAAAACCTGAATCTAGTTCAAAGGCTTCAGATAAGAAGTCTTCGAAAAAGAGATCGTGCTTCAAATGTCACACTAAAGGACATGTAGCTAGCTGCTATCCTAACAAAAAGAATGAAGCACAAGTGAGTGAGAAAAGAGAGAGAAATCACCTGAGAAGAAAGGTGATAATGAGGAGAAAGTTGCAAATTCTCCAAAGAAATCTGCTCCCAAGCAACCAGAGGGTGTTGCTGTTGGTGTAGACAAGGCTGAAAAAGGAACTCCATAAGTTCCTCATTTTCAAAGAAATCAACCAAGATTTCAGCCTAAATCTCCACCAGGAAGATATGAGAGACCTAGAAGCAGTTCACCAAGAATGAACAATCATAATTCTAATAATTTCAGAAGTCAAGGACAATATCAAAATCGATACCAAAATGATGGTGGTCGAACTTTTTATAACAATGGCTTTAGAAATTACAGCAATAATGCTTCTTGGAATCAAAATTCAAGGTACCAAAATCAAAATTTCCAAAGGTCAAATAGTCCAAACACATATAGGAACCCTCAGGACCATAGACCTAGTGGAAATTAAAATCAAATTCCATCAACAGGTCTGAGATCCAAGACTCCTGTTAGGAGTAATGGATATTGGATGGATGTTCCAGTGGTTGGTGAATTTGGACGACCCTAGACCAATAAGGCTTGGGTCCCCCAATCTAACTAATTTCTTGGTTGGTGTGTGCAGGAGCTGCTAAGGAGGATTATCAACTTATGGTATGTTGATAGTGGCTGCTCCAGGCACATGACGGGGGATGCGAGATTGTTAACTGAGTTTGAAGATTATGATGGTGGACATGTGAACTTTGCGGGTGCTAAAGGTGGTAGAATTACAGGACGTGGAAAAGTGACCAATGGGAAGATCACACTGGACAAAGTGAACTATGTGGAGCAGCTTAAACACAATCTGATGAGTGTGTCACAAGTCTGCGACAAGGGTCACTCGGTCCATTTTACCAAGAATGAAGCATTAGTGTTGAAACCAGGTTTGGTGATTCCAGACAATTGGATAGTGATGAGAGCGCCAAGGAGAAATGACACTTATGTCATAGACATGGGTGCTAAGGATCCAACTGCTGTGGTGGCGTGTTTACTTTCAAAAGCATCTGAAGCTGAATCGATGTTGTGGCACAGACGCATGGACCATATTCACTATCGAAAAATGAACTATATTATTAAAAATGAGCTAGTGAAAAGGGGTTCCAATGCAGAGGTTTCACTTGGAAGATAAATGTCTTCCATGTCAAAAGGGAAAACAACATAAGAAACCTCATAAATCAAAAACTATAAATTCCATAGATGCCCCTTATGAATTACTTCACATGGATTTATTCAGTCCAGTGAACATGAGGAGCATAGGTGGAAAATACTATTGTCTTGTTGTCACAGATGATTACTCACGTTATTCATGGGTTTTCTTTTTAGGTACAAAAGATGAGACATTTGAAATGTTGATAGATCTTTTTACAAAATTGGAAAACGTCCATGACGCAAGGATCAAGAAGATAAGGAGTGATGATAGCACGGAGTTCAAGAATCGAATTCTAGATCTCTATTGTCTTCGAAAGGGAATTGAACATCAATATTCTGCTACTTATACACCTCAACAAAATGGAGTAGCTGAGAGGAAAAACAGGACGTTGATTGAAGCCGCTAGGACTATGCTTTTAGATTCAAAGCTACCAGTTCTTTTCTGGGGAGAAGCTGTGAATACAGCTTGCTATGTTGATGTGTGTAAAATGCAACATATAAATTACATCAAATGAGGCATAAAACTAACCCTTTTTAGTACTAATATTGGAAAAAGAGTGTTTTTGTCTTCCTTTTGTATTTTCAGGATTAAATGAGCTCAAAAACGCAAAAGAAGCAAAAAGACAGCTAAATCCAACATAAATACAAGAAAAGGAACATTAGTGGATTGCCCGAACCCTCAACGGCACCTTCCAAAGCAAAATAGAGAAAACAGAAGGCTGAACACGCCCCGTGCTCAGCCAGCACGGGGCCGTGCCCAAGAAGCAGCAGAAAAGACAAACCTATAGAAGCTTCTATTGCCCACCACGGGTCGTGCTCAGCGGACACGGGGGCGTGTCGAAAGTACAGCAGGCGCATTTATTGTAATTGCGAATTACAATTAATGAGGAGAGAGAGTGTCAGACGGGCACGGGGCCGTGTCCAGCGGACACGGGGCCGTGTCCAGCTCTCTGTTCAGCCTATAAATAGGAGTGCTTGGATTCATTTCATCTCATCCCTTGGCACACCACCTCTCTCACACTTCATCCACCACCCACCACCATCACAACACCATCATCCACCACCATCATGCATTGTCCATCATAGAGTGTGTGAGTCGTCTCGGGATCCAAGATTGATCGTAAGAGTTCTTGACAATCAAGGCCATGTTTGCCTAAGTCTCTTACATCACTTGGTGAAGACAAAGTGTCTAGTATAATACTTTTTATTTCTAATCTTTTGCACTTTTTTATTTGGTTTTGTATTAATGACTTTAATAACTAGTTACTTATGTTGAAGGTGATCTTTCCTTATCGTTTGTCCGTGGTGTCTTGGCATTATTTTACTGTCTATATAAAATAAAGGATTTTCACCATTCATATCTCCACGGTCTATATGGAGGTATGTTGGCTACCTGGTAGGGGGTTAAGGGAACGGTTTGGTAAAGGTCTTGCCATTGTTCAGCGTTTAGAGGTCCTGCAATGGACCTGGGTCAAATTTAGTAGGACCTCCTTCAATACTTCACGGTATTGGATGGCGGGGGTCCAAACTCTTTGATCCCCTCATAAGTTAACTACTATTAATACTATAACCCGGCTATTTAGGACTGTATCCCTGCTGACTCAGACTACTTAGTCGAGGGTAACGTCACCGCCAAAAGCGGGGCCTACCACAATACTGCATTAATAACTTAATTCATTATCTTCCAATAATCCACCCCTTTAGGATTGTATCCCTGCTGACTCAAACTACTGGGGTGAGGGTAACGTCACCTTCAAAAGAGGGGCCTACTACAATAACTAAGATAATCTCTTAATTATGTGCAAAAGTGCGGAAATAATCAAAGGTTATACTAGATACGAGTCGGAACCAAGTGATTCATCTTGTCTATCTGTTTTTTTTATTTTATTTTTATTTTCAGCATTTTAGTTAGTTTTTATTTTTCTTAGTTTAAAACATTTTTTCTAAACTTTTATTTTGGTTAGACGTTGAGGATAAACCGGTATTAAAAGCTCTTGTGTCCTTGGACGACCTCGGTATCTTACCAACGCTATACTACACTCAACGATGGGTGCACTTGCCCATATGTGTGTTTAGTGTTAGTGAAATATCGTGTTTTATAAATTTAAAACTTGGCTAAAATAAGTGTTAAAAAGGGCTTAAAATATACACCTAAAATATACGACACTTTACCGCACATCAAGTTTTTGGCGCCGTTGCCGGGGACACAAGGATTTTAAGAAAGTTAGGAATCAACGGCCTAATCATCTTTTATTTTTCTTTTTATTTTTTTTACGATTTTCTTAGTTTTTCACCTTCTGCAGAGCTCAGCACGGGCCGTGCCCGCTGAACACGCCCACGTGCTCAATCATTGGAACTGGCAATCCTGTTTTACATCAGACAGTAAGCTGAACACGGGGCCGTGTCCACTCAACACGCCCCCGTGCCCAAGTTTCAGTTACTGAAAACAGAACCGTTAGATCCCGACGGTTGGTAATTTCTGACATAAACATGAGTGATAGTAATTATTTTTACTTTCGGCACTCTTATGGTACGTGGTGTCAATTATGTGGTGGCGAACATGAAGAAGTAAAATGCTACTTCCTAAATTATAGGCCCTACTACATGGACCCACGATCTTTTTACAACCTTAAGAGGGGCGAAAGTAAAAATAAGCACTATTTCTCCCTCGAATGCGCCCAGCCAGATATTCTAGGGGAAATGTTCCTTAGCGAATTATTTCAACTAGAAGAGCTAATTCTGAAATGGATAGAAGAGCTTGAGAAGGATTTTATTAATCCACCCCAAGACGATACCCATGAAGAAATGTTGGAACCGCATTCCGACAACCTCGTTGCTCCCGAAAATACCTTCGTACCTAGCAAAGACTTGGACGATAGTCGTCCCTGTGTCGATTGTGCCGTGAAGGACTCTCCATCGACTTCGTTCGGTGCATACATAGACCTGAGCGATTCGACATATACCTTCTTTAACAAGAGCCCGGAAAAGGGTTGGACTTGTCCACCTAGAATGAAAATAGGAATTACCCTCACCGACAACCTCTTGCGTTCTCGCCTTAGTCTAGGACAATTAAGGTATATTAGGCACTTTGGGGTTGTTCCAACCAGTCAGGAACCACCCGATACAAACAAGTTCCTTAAAAAAACTAGACAACTTCATAAAACAGTCCGTAGACACGGGGCCGTGCCCAGCCAACACGCCCCCGTGTCCATCGAAAGATTCCTTTCTGATCAGTACGTCAGAATACGGACAAACTGTGTCAGAACTCCACCTGCACACGGGGCCGTGTCCACCGAACACGGGCCGTGTCCAGGTTGCTGTCATTTTCTATAAATGCAGCCAAGAATTCTGCACATTTGGACCAACTTGGGGCAGAGATTTGCAGGAATCTTCTCTCAAACTATCCTAGGTAAGTCTAAAAGAAGGTTCCAACAACCCATCTTGTCCCTTCCTCTTTTAGTAATTTCCTTCTTCTTCATCTTTCTCCAAGAACTACCATTGAAAGTTTGGAATTCCTCCAACTCTATGGTAGGGATAAATGAGTTTTGTTCAAAGGATCTTGGTAAAAACATGTTATGAAACATGGTTTTAAGTTATTAGTAGCCAAAAAGGGCCTACAACATTCAGAAAATAACTTAAAAATACAAGTTTCCTTGTTCCAAAACTCTGCAGAAAGATGGACACGGGGCCGTGCTCAGTGAGCACGGGGCCGTGTCCGGTTACTGTTTCATTAAATAAGCTATTTTTAGTTTATTTTTCGTAGGATGTCGAGTGAAAACAGCGATACATCTTTTGTGCATTCGTCAAACAACCGAAGAGGAAGAAGACCCTCCATTGAAGCTACACTTGTTCACTATGTGATAGCATTAAGGGAGGCTCTCGACGAAATGACTTCAGTAGAGGAGGTCCTTATCGACCGTATTAACGATCTTACGATGGGACTTGAAAGCAGCTTCCAAGAAATTAACCTCTTGCACCAGAGGTTAAATATTCTTGTAGCACCTCCAATGGAACCAGTCCTTCCTCAGCAGGATTGGAACCTGGCTGTCGGAATCAACAACCCTACCGGGTGGGAAGACTTTCCGGCGGAACCTCCCATGGAACACCAACAAGAGATCCCGGTGGAAGTTGAAACTCCTCAAACTAATGCCAATGAGCCTTCTTTTCTCCTTCCAAGGGAGATAGAAGAATGGCTCGCCGACATTTGAGGAGAACCGCACTCGGAAGAAGGAGTTCACTAAGGCCTTGTTTAACCAAGATTGAGTATTTCTTGGAAATTTTGCTAAATTAAAATAAAGTAAAGGCTAGGACTCCATGGTTTGTTATTTCTTTTATCTAGTTTAATTTAGGATTATGTAAGTTCTCTCTATGATGAAATGAAATGATGGTTTTAATGTTTGGATGGTTTGTAATGAATAAAACACACTCATGGTGGTAAAGGATGAAAAGGGGAACGAGAAAAATGATCCCATGCACAAGAACGAGGCAACCCGACAATTTTCTCCCTTCCAGAAGGTTCAACACGGGCCGTGCCCAACCAACACGGCCCCGTGTCGAACCACCTGCAGAAAACGCCCAGTACAGGTAACTGGACACGGGCCGTGTTCACCCAACACGCCCCCGTGTCCAGACTTCTGTTTCTCTTATTTCAATTTTGTTACTGGCACTTGAACACGGGGCCGTGCCCGGATAACACGGGGCCGTGTTCAGTGCCCAGTAACACAAATTTTTGCTTTTTAAACACTATTTTACACATCTAATCAACCTAAAAATTTGTTTTTGGGACACATTGAGGACAATGTGTAATTTAAGTGTGGGGGGATGCTAAAACCTTGAATTTTGCAAGTCCTAAATACAAGCCTTACACAAAACTCTATTGGAACCGCTAATCACCCCAAATTTTTTCAAAAATTTCAATTTTTTTTACTTGTCTAGGTTTAACTCGGGAAATTCAAGCTCTCAAAAAGGTTATATTTTTACAAATTTACAACCGATAGCGTAGTGATAAAAAGAACCAACATAAGAAAATTATGAAAAGGCATGACAAACTTATTTAAAATTTGATTATATATACTTGATCACATAAAAACCCATTCCCACAAAAGTGAGTTTTGAGCCTTTATTGAGCACACAATTCTATATCATTTGACTAAATGCTCATTTTTCGTTTCTTGTGTGAATAGCCGCTTGGTTCTTACGACTCTAGAACTTGCCATGACAATACATTCCCGGTCCTTATCAACTTAAACCCAAGTAAGTAAATGATAGAGGCATTAGGACTAACCTTTTTTATTTCTACACCATTATTTTTCTTTTTCTTTTACCACCTACCCAAAAAATCCCCTTAGTTAGCCCATTTGAGCCTAAACCTTTTCGTTTCATCACCCAAAACAAAAACCCTTTCACCCACCAAAACCTTTTTCATTTTTAACCCTTTATTTTAGTAACAAGTTCGGTTCTTCGTAAAAAAAAAAAAAAAAAAAAATGAAGCAAAAAGAAAATAAACAAAGTAATCAAAAATAACTTTGTTTGAATAAAAGCTTCATCAAAAATAAAAAGTTGCAAAAATACGAAAACCGACACTTGTTACGCTTTTTAGCCCTTTTTCTACTAACCACTAACCCAACCACCTACCTTTAACCCTAGCCAACCCTTAACCCACAAAGTCCTCTTGATATCTACAAAGGTATAAAAGTTAAAAAAGGAGGAGGATTGATTTCTTGGCAAGCCTATGGTAGGAATAAGTTCCATGCCGCTCTCGAGTGATTCACTAAAAATACACCTTCGGCCCAGTGTGAGTGATTTCCCCGCGAGGTATGTGAACTTGTATATAAATAGAATTTTAAAAAGGCATGTTACGCCCAAATAAGTAAGTAATTTCTTTTATGAACAGTTCTAAATAAATCATTACGAATAGGAGTGTAAATAAATAAAAATAAAACCCCAAAAAGATCTTGGAAATCCCGACACTCTATGACAAGCCCAAAACCTTCTCTTCTACCTATTCCATTTGGGAGTGTAAGCCAAATATTAAAGAGTTTTGCTTGAGGACAAGCAAAAGTTCAAGTGTGGGGGTATTTGATGTGTGTAAAATGCAACATATAAATTACATCAAATGAGGCATAAAACTAACCCTTTTTTAGTACTAATATTGGAAAAAGAGTGTTTTTGTCTTCCTTTTGTATTTTCAGGATTAAATGAGCTCAAAAACGCAAAAGAAGCAAAAAGACAGCTAAATCCAACATAAATACAAGAAAAGGAACATTAGTGGATTGCCCGAACCCTCAACGGCACCTTCCAAAGCAAAATAGAGAAAACAGAAGGCTGAACACGCCCCGTGCTCAGCCAGCACGGGGCCGTGCCCAAGAAGCAGCAGAAAAGACAAACCTATAGAAGCTTCTATTGCCCACCACGGGCCGTGCTCAGCGGACACGGGGGCGTGTCGAAAGTACAGCAGGCGCATTTATTGTAATTGCGAATTACAATTAATGAGGAGAGAGAGTGTCAGACGGGCACGGGGCCGTGTCCAGCGGACACGGGGCCGTGTCCAGCTCTCTGTTCAGCCTATAAATAGGAGTGCTTGGATTCATTTCATCTCATCCTTTGGCACACCACCTCTCTCACACTTCATCCACCACCCACCACCATCACAACACCATCATCCACCACCATCATCCATTGTCCATCATAGAGTGTGTGAGTCGTCTCGGGATCCAAGATTGATCGTAAGAGTTCTTGACAATCAAGGCCATGTTTGCCTAAGTCTCTTACATCACTTGGTGAAGACAAAGTGTCTAGTATAATACTTTTTATTTCTAATCTTTTGCACTTTTTTATTTGGTTTTGTATTAATGACTTTAATAACTAGTTACTTATGTTGAAGGTGATCTTTCCTTATCGTTTGTCCGTGGTGTCTTGGCATTATTTTACTGTCTATATAAAATAAAGGATTTTCACCATTCATATCTCCACGGTCTATATGGAGGTATGTTGGCTACCTGGTAGGGGGTTAAGGGAACGGTTTGGTAAAGGTCTTGCCATTGTTCAGCGTTTAGAGGTCCTGCAATGGACCTGGGTCAAATTTAGTAGGACCTCCTTCAATACTTCACGGTATTGGATGGCGGGGGTCCAAACTCTTTGATCCCCTCATAAGTTAACTACTATTAATACTATAACCCGGCTATTTAGGACTGTATCCCTGCTGACTCAGACTACTTAGTCGAGGGTAACGTCACCGCCAAAAGCGGGGCCTACCACAATACTGCATTAATAACTTAATTCATTATCTTCCAATAATCCACCCCTTTAGGATTGTATCCCTGCTGACTCAAACTACTGGGGTGAGGGTAACGTCACCTTCAAAAGAGGGGCCTACTACAATAACTAAGATAATCTCTTAATTATGTGCAAAAGTGCGGAAATAATCAAAGGTTATACTAGATACGAGTCGGAACCAAGTGATTCATCTTGTCTATCTGTTTTTTTTATTTTATTTTTATTTTCAGCATTTTAGTTAGTTTTTATTTTTCTTAGTTTAAAACATTTTTTCTAAACTTTTATTTTGGTTAGACGTTGAGGATAAACCGGTATTAAAAGCTCTTGTGTCCTTGGACGACCTCGGTATCTTACCAACGCTATACTACACTCAACGATGGGTGCACTTGCCCATATGTGTGTTTAGTGTTAGTGAAATATCGTGTTTTATAAATTTAAAACTTGGCTAAAATAAGTGTTAAAAAGGGCTTAAAATATACACCTAAAATATACGACACTTTATCGCACATCATATGTCCTAAACAAAGTTTTTACCGTTAAATGTTTTAACAAAACTTGTCATGAATTAATGTTTAACGAAAAACCATACTTGAAACGCTTTGAACCATTTGGATTACCCTGCACCATTGTGTGAAATAAAGATAAACAAAAATTCGGTGAGGTGGCTGACGAAGGCTACTTTCTAGGTTACATGCCTGGCACACTGAATAAAAGGGTTTTTAATCTAAAAACTGGTAAAATTGAGGTTGTTTTTAATATAGAAATTACTACCTACAAACCTCAACAATCAACGAATGGACCTGCTATATTATATGATTATGAAAGCGTTTTTAAATCATTTAATATTCCTGATTTTTCTGATGTAGATAATTCTCAGCTGATTCAGACAGTGATAAGTGAAGAAGATGAAGGCGAGTTCATGCCTAGATCGAATGTTGATATGACAGATGCTCCGGAAACTTCCCAAGGTGCTGCTGATCTTGATTCAAGCGATAGTGACTCTGAACCCATTCAGGGGGAGGATTTCATTAATCCATTTGCGGATCAGAACATTCAGGGGGAGGTTGGATCAAACCTGGGTGACAATCTAGAAGTCGATGCTGTTGCTACTACACGAGCAAATAGAGATCATCCAGTTGACATGATACTTGGAGATCCTACTGCAGGTGTTCAGACGAGAAGAAGCATAGCAACGAATTCTGGCTTATTTGTTTCGATTGAGAACACTGGGATTGTGAACAAGTGCTTGTATAGTTGCTTTATTTCCAAGAGGAGCCGAAGAACATTCATATGGCTCTTAAAGACAATTCATGGGTTGAAGCTATGCAAGAGGAATTGGCCTAGTGTGCTAAGTTAAAGGTTTGGGAGTTGGTTGACCTTCCTAAAGGTGAAAGAGAGATTGGCACTTGTTGGTGCATATTCTGTGACAACAGCTTAATAGTTTAATTATTTAGTCTTTGGATATTTTGTAATGGGCTTAGCTTATTGGTTAGTGAGTTTATTATTGTAATGGGCTTGTAAAATGGCCTAGTCCAAGTAGGAAGCCCAGTTCACAGACATGTGGTATATAAACATGTTTTGTGATTAGGGTTTTAGAGTTTAGAGAGTTTTAGAGAGAGAAAGTCTAGAGAGAGAGAGAAAACGAATTTAGGGTTTGTAGACAAGACCACAGAGATAGGCTGTGAGGTTGTGAGGTCTTGAGTTGATTGTAAAACTGTTTGTTTGGATAATCAATAGAAGACCCGTTTAATTGGAATTTCTGTTTCTACTCGTTTCTGTGCAAATCTGATCTAGGGGATTCCGCACTCTAGGTTAGACATACAATTCTGTGAAAGATCCATACATCAAGGGGACCTACAACACTAAATGGGTATTTAGGTGCAAGAAGGATGAAAGAGGAATTGTAATGCGAAACAAGGCTCGATTGGTGGTAAAAGGTTTCAATCAGCAAGAAGGGATATATTACAATGAAGTGTTTGCACCAGTGGCAAGGTTGGAGGCAATTCGTTTATTCCTAGCCTTCGCTTCATTCAAGGGCTTCAAAGTTTACCAACTAGACGTGAAGAGTGCATTTCTTTACGGGAAAGTCCAAGAAGTGGTGTATGTCTCACAACCAGATGGGTTCGTTGATCCTGATTATCCAGATCGTGTGTACAAGCTTGATAAAGCTTTGTATGGATTACATCAAGCTCCCAGGGCTTGGTAAGAGACACTGTCTACACATCTGATCAAGAATGGTTTTGAAAGAGGTCAGATTGACAGTACATTGTTCATCAAGAGGAAGAAGGAAGATTTTCTGCTAGTACAGGTGTACGTGGATGACATCATCTTTGGGCCATCAGATGAAAACTTGTGTAAAGAGTTCGAGTAGGTGATGAAGAGCAATGGGTGAACTATCTTACTTTCTGGGATTACAAGTTGAACAGAAGGAGGATGGGATGTTTATTCATCAAACAAAGTATGTGTATGACATTTTGAGTCGGTTCAAAATGAATGATTGCTCTACTTTCAACACACCCATTTGCGAAAATCACAATTGTTAGTGCATTTATCTGTCTATCGCCTCCTTCAATCTAGTCCGTAGTAGAAAACTGAAGAAAACGAGAGTTACATTGTTATTTTAGAATTAGTTAGTCAAAAAGGCAAGGTGGCATAACTGTAATTAATGAGATTCCTCATTAATCCCTTGGCCTATAAATAGATCTCTAGGGTTTCTCATTTAGAACTTTTGCCATTTTCACATCTTGGAGAGCTAGAGGCTAGAGAGAGAAAGCTAGAGAGAGAAAGTTTATTGTTCGTGATTCAGGTGCTGTACGTTATCAGATTTGTTAATAGAATCACGTTTATATTACGTCATGTGTGTTTAGGTCGCGTTCGTGTACGGATTCCGCACGTTTCACGTTCGTTTCGCAATCGTTTCGGAGTCAAAACCGGTCCTACAAGTGGTATCAGAGCAGGAGCTCGATTGCTTGATCAAACACATCGTTTTCGTACCAGATTTCAGCCGTTTCAGATCCAATTTCATCTATTTCTTCATCTTCTACCTATTTCTTACATTTTTCACGGTTTTTAGTCAAATTGAACTTGTTTTCACGGTCCGATTTGTCTGAATTTTTGATATTGTGTGCGAAATTGTTAGTTTTAAAACCCTACCAAGTTTCAGATCGAAAATCCTTTCCGTTTAGGAGAAATCTGAGTTTTTGTGTCCGATATCGTTTGAAAGGAGGGTTCCGTTTGAAACCATCGTTTGAAAGGAGTGTTCCGTTTGAACTATCGTTTGAAACTACCCGTTCTGTTTGAAAATTGGTTTCTATCGTTTGAAAACATGTTTGTCGTTTGAAGTTGATCGTTTGAAATTGACCGTTTGAAATTGATCGTTTGAAGTTGATCATTTGAAATTGATCGTTTGAAACTATCGTTTGAACTAGCACATAACAGACCTGACCGTTTGAACCTGTGACAGTTTGAAACTATCCTGAATGTTTGAAGATTGGTAACATGACAGTTTGAAAAATGATCACCGTTTGAAAAGAGATCACGTGTTTGTGATAACTAATTGTTCGGTTCTTAAAAAATTACATAGACAAGTGTGTGATAACATCTGACAATTGCATGTGATATGTGTTTTAATAAACATTGAAAACTGAATGTGATGTATTAAATAAAAATTGTCTGTTTGCACGTGAAAGAGGTTTGAATTGTTTGTGAAAGCCCATGTGCCGCACCATTAAAAGAAAGATTCAATCGTTTTGCCGCCCATATAGGCCCAATCACATTAATTCATTTACATAGTCAAATCAGTATTGGTTTAGTGGAAAGTGAAGGCCCAATCAAAGTTCAAAATTCCAATCACATATTAACTGTTGCCGTCTATTATAATTGATTTTGTTAATATCAAGAAAATGGTGATAATCCACTAATCGTTGGTCCAATGAGAATAGAGTAAACATTCAAGTTGTTGGACATTGAAACTTGTGTTAGAATTCGTGAAAGGTATTGTCTTGTTGCAAGTGAGCTTGTTGATTCATTCATTGAGGTAAAAGAAGTCAACGTGTAATCCAGTTAGACAACTCACTCGAAGTCAAAGAGTCAAAGTGCCAACCAATTAACTAAAGTTTTGTCGAGTGGCTTGTGTCAAAGAGTTGGATAGATAACTCACTCAAACAACATTTATTCGCAAGTCTTCAACAACGAGTCTTAGATTGATTTCATCAGACATATACTTTTACGTATTCCATTTGTTTAAACTGATCGTTTGTTTGTTTGTTTGCAGGCTATTCAAGAATTTTTAAATCATGGCTAAAATGTTTAATGAACAGGAAAACGAGAATCTTAAAGATTTAAACGATTGGATTTCTGATTCTTGGTTTGATCAGAAGAAAAGGAAGGACGTTTGGATTAAAAGATCCGAAAATTTCTTATGCATGAAACATGAATCTTTGGAAAAGTTGGAGAGACGTTTTGATGAATTGATTGATAAGATAGAAAGATATGAGATAAAGTTTTCAACTACTGAAAAAATCTTAAAATTTGCTAATGCATTACCTCTAGAATGGGATGAATTTTTGAGTGAACTAAAAAGGAATGAAAAATTCTCACAGTTTTCATTTAGAGAATTCATCAATAAGCTTAGATCACATATGTTTGATAAAGAAAAAAGAAAAGAAGAGTTGATGTATGAGATGAAGAAGGATTTGGAAAAGATAAATTTGGAAGTGATCATCGAAATGAGCAAAAGATTCTCTGTGTGTCTTGCTGCAAAAAATGTTATGAAATATGATATTAAGAGAGGTTGTTTTATTGATGAATATGCAAACCCTCTTGATTTTGTTAAAATTTTTTGTGCAGGAACATACAGGATGGAAACAAAGAAAGAAGCTGATACTGAAAAGATGAATGAAAAGTGCTCAAAATGTGATAAACTTGGAGCAGACAATGCCAAATTCTTGAGTGATGCGGAGAATTTGACATTGGAAAACAAAGCTTTGAAAGATGGGAAGAAAATTGATGATGAACAGATTCTGGAGTTGCGCTTGAACTGCGAAAAATTGAGATCTGAAAATGACAAACTTTTGAAGAATGTTGAGAGTTTGTCATCAGAAAATAAAAATTTTAAAAAAATTAGAAAATGATTTCAAAAGTCAAATAAAGATTTTAGAAGATGAGAGAGATGTTTTTGGTAAAAATAATCTCGAAAAACAATGTGCGATAAATTCTCATCTTGATAAAATCATTCGACTTGAGCATGAAGCCGAAGGTAATAGAAAGAAAATTGCTGATTTAGAAAACAAGTTGAAAAGTTTTGTGACTTCTGCATCATATGTGTGTCCAAAACCAATCAACGTTGTTCCAATAAGTGACAATGTCACAAATTTTGACAAAGTCAAAATTGAAGATTGTGATGAAATATCTGATAATGAAAAAGAAAAGAAAAGAAAAATATTTTTAGATTTACAAGAAAAATTTAAAAATACTGTTTTGCAATCTACTGAAACAGGTGAATGTTCTAAACAAAAACCTGTTAAGAAGAAGGCAGAACAGAAACAAAAAGATAAAATTTTGAAAAATTCTAAAAATGAAAATAAAAGCTCATCAGTACAGTCATCCAATCATTATAAAAAATCACAAAAATTTGTAAATGAAAACTCACAAAATGTTGGTAATAAGTGGTGCAGGTTTGACCACAGTGCTCAAAAGACAAATCCAGCATTGAAGTGGAGAAATGATTATTACCAAGCCAAACAATGTTATGATTTGAAGGTTTGGACTAACAGAAGTGGATGGTATGATAACAGAGTGTGCTATACCTGTGGTATTAGAGGACACATTGCTGTTAACTGCCAGAATTGGAATTATGAAACAAGAAGATGCTATAACTGCCAGATCAAAGGTCACATTGCTAGAGATTGCTCAAAGAGATCGATGGGAAGATCAAGGGATGAATCTCAGAGAACGATAAAGAAACCAGTCACTGTCAAGCCCAAAGAACCGAAAGTGGAAGATAAGAAAGTAAAGCTTTCACAGGGACAGAGAGACAGACTGAGGAAAAAGAGGAAGAAGGCGAGAGAGTATTTGGAGAAGATTTTGTCTTCAGGTTCACCAGTTGGTTCGAATAAAAGTTCTGATGAATCGATTCACTCGATGGCAAAATCAAGCAAATCGAATTCTTCAGATGCAAATCTGAGGACAAAAGAGAACAAGAAGAAAAAGAAAGTCATTGGCGATGAATCTGGCTCATCCAAGTCAGACAAGCCAAGTTCGGGCAATGAATCTGATTCCACAAAATCAGAGGAGTCACAAGTTGAGGTAAAAAGGGAAGAGACAGTTCCATTAATGAATGATGAGAATTTTCCACCATTACAAGCCGCAAACCTAAAATCAAAAGGTGTTGATGCTGGAAAAATGTTTAATAGCAATGTTAAACATATTTTTAGCAAGATGGCTGATGGAAAGGTAAAAGGAGCAAAAGAATTTTATGAAGAAAAGAGAAATGTTCAAAACACACCTAAGGCTGGTCAGGCTTGGGTGTCAAAATCTGTTGGTTGAATTCCTGACTTGCCGGAGCTTCCAGGTTGGTAAGAGTGAAGCAGGTATCGGCATCATTCTTGAGAAATTCACAGGATGGTAACTGTGATATTTCATCTTACAAGTGGTAAATCAAGGACATTAAGTTGTACTTGATTTTCTACAAGTGATTGTGGTGTTTGATCTTATATTGTTAAATTTTCAATATGTTTAAAAGAGAACAAGGTGATGAGATGACCCCGAACTCACAAGTGATGGGTAAACAAACTAATTTTTCCGGAAAAACCATTCTGATTAAAACAAACTTAAGTGTTTTGAAATCATTATGGGAAAATAGTTTGTTATAAGGGGGAGTGTTGATTTAATACGCCGAAACCCTCACGGCTGAACAAACATGATTACTTTCATCAGATTGAAAAACGGTTTTCAAACTGTTAAGATCAATGGGTTGTAAATCATGGGGGTACGTTATATTTTCTGCAAATCAGAGCACTTGAAGCAGAAAATGGATGGAGAGACAAAGCTATCAGTGTTGGTTGTCAAATTTTCTTTATATGTTTTTGCATTTTAGGGGGAGATATATTGTTAGAAAATACAAAAACATTTGAAAATTTGAAAAAGCCAAAAACATGATAAAATTCAAAAAATTGAGTTTTTGTGTAAAAAGAGGAAATGATAGTACATCAGTAGACAGTTACAGTATGCTAAAGAAATGGAAAGTTTAAATGTGTTAAACGATCTAACCGTGGATGTGTCGGTAGATTTTTATACATTTAGTAAACTTTTCGGGAAATAAACATAAATTTCATACTTGCTTATTTCGTGGGGAACACTACTTGGATATATAGGTAACCCCTGAAATCTCGTTTGAAAGGTCTCATAATCTGATATACTAGGTCTTTATACTCAATGATGTCTGGGGTATTATTCCGGGACTTCTGCTGAATGGAAGTTCTGACCTAGTCCTTGAATAATACTTTCTGCAAATGCTTGAAACATAGCATAAACCCTCAGCATGCCGATGAAACAATAAAATTGATAGTCGCTGCTGTTGTAAGCAAAAAGATCCTCTAAAGGGGACATACCGTAAAGTCGAAGCTGATATCTCTCTGTGTATACGGAAGTATCGACCTGAGATCCCTCGGCCTTCGCATACCTAATTTATATACAGATATCATTGTAGTATACTCACCTGTAAGACTGATTATTGGGATTCTGGATACGGGAGTATATTCAAGAGGTGGGACACATGAATAGGTTTAAGTTCTTAATACATCTAATTCGTATCCTGAATCAGTTGAACTTTGTATGAAAATTTAAGTGGATAAGTATATCGACAATCTAAGTGAATTGTTTAATGCGTAATGTGATTTTAAGCTCAACGGTACTTGTGGCTTGTCGAAAACTGATATGATCCTCTGACGCATATTCAAACAAAAATATTGTATGTAAATATGTTTGTACATATTTCTTTATTGCTTTATATTTTCAGAAAATACAAAAAGATTTTGATTTTTGCTTTATTTTCGACAACTGATGTCTGAGTGCTGAGTTTCAAAATTTAAGTAAGCTGATTGTGTTTCTGAAAATAAAACAAGTTCATTAATTTGAGACTTGAATTTTTTATAAAAAAAATCAAAAACAGTTTGTGATATCTCCAAGGTCATTAGTTTGGACTTGGATGATTAACAGTGGGGGATTTGGATGCTTATACTGTTATAGAGCTAGTTTCCGATTCAATTCGATGAAACTGCCAAATTCATGAAAATTGTTTGTTTAGAATGTTGAGTAAGCCAGGTTATAATTCCTGGATAGCTGAAATTTGAAATGTTATTACTTATAAATGTTTGAGAGATTGCAGATGAGATTCCAGACTACGATCCCGGAAGCTGAGTCTAAGGGGGAGTCTGAAGACGAGCTCAAAGCTAGGGGAGCTTGTATACGGAAAGCAAGGTGTTGATCCCAAAGCACGGAAGCTTGACGAAAGGGGGAGCCTGATGAAGAAAAGAGGAAAAGCTGAAGCTGAAAACAGATCCACCGGGATTCTGTTCGAGAAGATTCAAAGAGAGAAAGAGAAAGAAAAGTCGCTACGAGCTTGACTACAGATTGACTACAGCAATATCCAAGGGGGAGTCTGTTAGTGCATTTATCTGTCTATCGCCTCCGTCAATCTAGTCCGTAGTAGAAAACTGAAGAAAACGAGAGTTACATTGTTATTTTAGAATTAGTTAGTCAAAAAGGCAAGGTGGCATAACTGTAATTAATGAGATTCCTCATTAATCCCTTGGCCTATAAATAGATCTCTAGGGTTTCTCATTTAGAACTTTTGCCATTTTCACTTCTTGGAGAGCTAGAGGCTAGAGAGAGAAAGCTAGAGAGAGAAAGTTTATTGTTCGTGATTCAGGTGCTGTACGTTATCAGATTTGTTAATAGAATCACGTTTATATTACGTCATGTGTGTTTAGGTCGCGTTCGTGTACGGATTCCGCACGTTTCACGTTCGTTTCGCAATCGTTTCGGAGTCAAAACCGGTCCTACAACAATCTTGGCCCAGATCATGAAAGTACTGAAGACGTTGATCCAACACAATACAGGGCAATGATTGGTTCTCTAATGTATTTGACTGCTTCAAGACCCGACATCATGTTTGCCATATGCTTGTGTGCCAGATATCAGGCTAATCCAAAAGAGTCACACATGAAAGCTGTGCAGCGTATTTTTCGTTACTTGAAGGGGAAACCTAAACTTGGGTTATGGTATCCAGCTGATAGTGATCTGAATTTTGTCGCTTACACTGACTCAGACTTTGGAGGATGCAAGTCAAACAGGAAGTCTACAACAGGTGGTTGTCAGTTCTTAGGAGGCAGGATTGTGTCTTGGCAATGCAAGAAGCAATCTTGTATGTCTACCTTTACGTGTGAAGCTGAATATATTGATGCGGGAAGCTGCTGCTCTCAGGTTCTCTAGATTCAACAGCAGATGCGCGATTACGGTTTGCATTTCACTCGTACTCCTATTATGATAGACAATAATGCCACAATTTCTATAACAAATAATCCCTTGAAACACAGTCGCACAAAACATATTGACATACGTAATCATTTTATACGGGATTGTGCTGAAAAAAGACTAATTGAATTACATCGAGTCGACACACTAGATAACCTGGCAAATCTTTATACTAAAGCTTTTGACAGGTCTCGCTTTGAACATTTAGTCGAACTCAACGGGATGAGGAATCCTGAATAACTTGTTTTTCATAAGAATTTTGTAAATAGTTTACTGCTTTCTTAAAAAAATACAAAAACATCGAAAAATCAAAAACTAAAAGAAAATAGAAAATCATAAAATGAGTTATCACTGTGTGAAAAAAGAAGAAATGATAGTACATCAGCAAGTTAGACTGTCACACTGAAACTGAATTAAATTGCTTAAGTGTGATAGCAGCTTCATCATACGATGTACCAGTAGGCAAAAAGCATGAAATAATCGACTTACTAATGTGATATAAACCTAAATACAACTGTGTATGAGTGGGGAACACATCAGTGGTGTATGGTTTAATGACCTTAAATCTTGCATTGATAGATTGCCAAAATATGAGGTTTTAGGTCTTTATACTGTTATTTCATATGGAGATATCAGGGTTGTCCTTTTGCTGCATCCAGATACATGCTGACCTAGGCACAACCAGGATATCTTAAAATAGCTAAAAATGCCAAAACCCTGAAAATGAAGAAGCTCTCATAGAGAGTCATTCAAATGTGCAAAATGCATAAATCGTACCAAAAAAAAAATGGTATTTGTCAAAGCCCTCGTTAGATATTTTGGTCTCTTTGCTGTACGGAAGTACTGACCTGATCACCAATTATCTAAACGTTGTAAAACGAAACGGATGAATTCAGTATACTCACCTACTACGATGAATCTTTGTGCATACCTTGATCGCGGGGGTATATCCTGAAGTGGGACACACTAGTATTTTAGAATAATAATATTACCTTAACGTATCATACAGTAATGGTACTTGAAATGTTCATGCATTTTGTTTAAGTGGACAAACATACTGGTAATCGTCTTGGACTGCTTTTCATGAAAAATTAAATTATCTAATTGTGTGAAAACAGTTTGATTTTGCTGATATAATCTTCTTACCAGTGGTTCTCACAAAAATAGAGTGTTTATTGCTTTTGTATTTACTTGCTTTCAGAAAATATAAAAAAAAATCCAAAAATAGTGTCTTTTTCTGTTTAAAAATTCTTAACGTACGAAAAACTATTATTCTTGGAGGAATTGTTACTGATAGGGGGAGACGGTGTTAGAAAGTGAGTTCAAAATTTTAAAATCATGAGGTTCTTGTGTGTTGGACAAAAGTTTTGCGTGTTGGTGATAAGTTGAAAATGCTTAATCCGTGATACAGTTTAACTATCTCTTGAATAATAATAATTTATTTAACTTTGTTGAAAAATTCTTATGGTTTCTCGAGATGTTTGTTTTATAGTCTACATGTTGAAGCAGTGTGTTGCTGAGAAGTTAAAGTGATGAGTTGCTGTGAAGATGAGAGTTTGATTGGATGCATGGTAGAACCTCCTTTCTACATTGCAAACAAGTTGAAGAGTTTGAAGATTGCTATACATATGCTGAACTGGAGTTTACTCAAGTGCTAACGTTTTGAAGATTTGGTGATTGGATGCATCGGCTTAGGGGGAGTCTGTTGCTGACAGAAGCTATTGAAGCTGAAGCTATCCAAAGACCAAAGATAGTACAAGACTACATGAAGAATGCAAGATGACTGAAGACAAAGTTATTTTATGAAGCTATTGTCAAGGGGGAGTTTGTTGGTGCATATTTGTGACAACTGCTTAGATTTGGTTTTTGGATATCTTGTAATTAGTTAAACGATAAACGGTTAGCGGGTTTAGCTTTGTATTAGTGAAATAATAGAGTTTGGGCTAAACAAAACCCAGTTGGGTCATAGGGAGACGAATTGGGCTTTGCCCATGTAGGAATCCTTAGCCCAAGTAGCAAACCTTGTGTTATATAAACAAGGTTATGCTTTAGGGTTTAGGTTAATCAGCCAAAACAGTTGCTAGAGAGAATTCGTGAGAGCTTATCCAGCTTGGACGAAATTGAGTGTGGTTAGGGTTTTGATTGATTGTAATTCGTGATATTGATAATCAATAGAAACCCAGTTTGATTGTGAATTGCTGATTTCTGTTTCTACTCATTCTGTGATATTTTGATCAAGAAGATTCCGCACTCTTGATTGGATTGACAATTCTGTTAAGATCCATACGAATAGGGGACCTACATATGTACTCACTTGAGATTGTGTAATAGTCTTGGGAATTAAGACCAAATAAAGCTCGTAGGATCACGGAATCAATCGGGACCTAAAATAGGTAACTATGTTAATAAACCGAACCTAAATCGGGAGATAGTATAGAATGAGGTCTCGTAAACCAAATGAGTATTGGAACTCATATGATATGGTTTAACAAAGCCTATATTCTGAATTGGAACCTATCCTAAGTGCTTATTGTCACACCTTAACTTTTGCGGAAGCGTGATTATGTGTGACTTGCTTAATATCATTGCATTCAATCATAACAACAACTATATGATAAAACCATAGATGTTCATCCATTTAAATAAGTTTAGAAAGATAACAACAACATTGTTTTAAGACATAGAAATTCAATTTCGAGTACAAACCATGCAACTTGTTTAAGAGTTCACAACGATTCGACAAAAGACATTAAATAAAATCAGGGTTGGAAGACGTGTCTCGTCCAGGATAAGACACACTGACCAAACCCTAAGACCATGGATGACATCTTTTATTCTTAAACCACACTTGGAACTACCGAACTCCCGCAAGATCCACATCTAATTCCCTGAAATACATGTAGTTTGAAAACATCAACAAAAGTTGAGCGAGTTCATGTATTTGTTTGTGTGTATGAATAACCTTTGTAATCATTGAGAGAATGTATGTAAGTTTGTAAACTCCTGGTATGAAAGCAACAAGGAAAACAGATCACCAATGGTTTGCAAGGCCATTGATATGTGTGATGTGATGCAGGAAAACTCAAACCTAGCGGATTTGTCTTCGGGAATAAGACATAGTCACCTCATGGGCCACCATGGTCCACATGGGTGTGGGCTCGCTACACCCTAATAGATCTATCACTCATGTCCCTAGGTCCTACAATGAGGATTAATGGCCTTAAGTGTCAGACCCACCACTCACAAGATCAAGCAGTACCCTTCCTTAGATAACCATACCATGTATAAAACGTTTGTAAACAGTTGTAAAATGTACTTCACCCCCGAAGTTATAAAACCGAAAACAGTTAAAGAAAAGAGGGTCATGAACTCACAGTCTTGCGTCTTCAGTCACCGTAACTCAAGCTTCTTCGGACAAACATGACTACCTACAACATACTATGATCTATGAGACGAGCGGGTCGTGTTGGTGCATATTCGGTGACAACAGCTTAATAGTTTGATTATTTAGTCTTTGGATATTTTGTAATGGGCTTAGTTTATTGGTTAGTGAGTTTATTGTTGTAATGGGCTTGGAAAATGGCCTAGTCCATGTAGGAAGCCCAGTTCACAGACATGTGGTATATAAACATGTTTTGTGATTAGGGTTTTAGGGGTTAGAGAATTTTAGAGAGAGAAAGTAGAGAGAGAGAGAGAGAATTCGAAATTGAGTTTGTAGCAAGATCACAGAGATAGGCTGTGAGGTTGTGAGGTCTTGAATTGATTGTAAACTACAAGTTGGATAATCAATAGAAGACCCGTTTGATTGTGAAATTATGTTTCTACTCGTTTCTGTAATAAATCTGATCTAGAGGATTCCGCACTCTAGGTTAGATAAACAATTCTGTTAAAGATCCCTACGAATAGGGGACCTACAATTGCCATTCTCAACAGCTCATTCAAACTAAACATGTTCGACATTTTTAACGTAACAGACTGATAAAACCGTACAAAATATCCCGAATTCGGTTTTTGACATTATATATCATTGGATTCGTCTTTTCGAGACGATTCTAAAGGTGTAATTTGGTAACCACTGTTTTCGGAGATATTTTGTACGGTTTTATCAGTCTGTTATGTTAAAAATGTCGAACATGTCTAGTTTGAATGAGCTGTTGAGAATGGCAACTGTAGGTCCCCTATTCGTATGGATCTTTAACAGAATTGTTTATCTAACCTAGAGTGCGGAATCCTCTAGATCAGATTTATTACAGAAACGAGTAGAAACAGAATTTCACAATCAAACGGGTCTTCTATTGATTATCCAACATGTAGTTTACAATCAATTCAAGACCTCACAACCTCACAGCCTATCTCTGTGATCTTGCTACAAACTCAATTTCGAATTCTCTCTCTCTCTCTACTTTCTCTCTCTAAAATTCTCTAACCCCTAAAACCCTAATCACAAAACATGTTTATATACCACATGTCTGTGAACTGGGCTTCCTACATGGACTAGGCCATTTTCCAAGCCCATTACAACAATAAACTCACTAACCAATAAGCTAAGCCCATTACAAAATATCCAAAGACTAAATAATCAAACTATTAAGCTGTTGTCACCGAATATGCACCAAGAGACACCCCCTTGACAATAGCTTCATAGTGTAACTTTGTCTTCAAACATCTTGTGTTCTTTTGGTCTTTGGATAGCGTCAGCTACACAACTTCTGACATCAACAGAATCCCCCTTAGCTGATGCTTCCAATCTCCAAAACTTTCGTTCTTTGTAGATCATTGAACTAGCAATCCTTGGTTAAGTAAGTAAGCTCCAACTCTTCCATATATCTCTTTCTGCAATGTAGTAGAAGGATCCTACCATGCATCTTCACACGTCTTCACTTCACTCTCAATCTGCACTTTACTTGAATTATGCACTTCATTTTGATAACTGCATCAATCTGTTTAGCAACACAAGCAAGTATCTTGAAAAAACCATTAGTCTTTTTCACATTTAAAGATAAACCAATATTTTATCTTAGTTTGCAAAAACAACTACCTGTCAATTCAAAATGGAAGTCCTTTTAAAAAGAAATATTTTTGTTGGTATTTTTTATTTTTTAAGAAAGCCGTAAACTATTTACAAAAGCAATAAACACTCTATTTTTGTGAGAATCACCGGTAAGAAGATCACATCAGCACAATCAATCTGTTTCACACTATTAGATAATTCTTTATTTAATTTTTCGTGAAAAGTAGTCCAAGACGATTACCAGTATGTTTGTCCTCTTAAACAAAATGCATGAAAATTTCAAGTACCATTACCACATGCTACGTTAAGTTAATTCTATTACTGATATACTAGTGTGTCCCACTTCAGGATATACCCCCGCGATCAAGGTATGCACAAAGATTCATCGTAGTAGGTGAGTATACCGATGTCATCCTTTAAGATATCCTGACAATGCCTAGGTCTGCATATAATCTGTTTTATCATGTTTTGATTGCTTAACTATGAACACCCAAATAAATACTAATCAAATCCTGGAAATATAAACAACACACTCTATCATGCAAGTATCTTCCCTACCACATATTTCACAAGTCCAATCTAGATTTCTGAAATCTTAACTGGGAATAGGTTGAGAAGAGAACAAAATAGATCTTTAGCAGAGATGGTATAATATACAGATCAAATGAGTTTTCTCAGTTTGATATAGGTTTATTGGGTTTCTTTTGGGCACTTGAGGGCCTCTTTCGGGTGTATTAGATCTATAGCGCGACAACGTACAGCTAGGTGAGCATGTATCTGGATGCAGCAGAAGCTGTCGTTGCCTAGCACCTCCAGGTCAGCATATATCTGGATGCAGCAGAGGAGGTACACGATTTTTTCAGAGAAGATTTCAGAATCAGATCAAAATTGTGTGTATCGGGACAACATACAGACATTCAAATAGAAATGAGCTAATTCCAAGTGACTTTCTTTCCTGGGGTCATGTACAATTTTAGTTCTGAACAGAAAGACAGTCAAGATATCCCCAGATGAAATAACAGTATAAAGACCCAAAACTTCAGATTTTGGCAATCTATCAACGCAAGATTTAAGGTCATTAAACCATACACCACTGATGTGTTCCCCACTCATACACAGTTTATTTAGGTTTATATCACATTGGTAAGTTGATTATTTCATGCTTTTTGCCTACTGGTACATCATATGATGAAGCTGCTATCACACTTAAGCATTTTAATTTCAGTTTCAGTGTGACAGTCTAACTTGCTGATGTACTATCATTTCTCCTTTTTCACACAGTGATAACTCATTTTTGATTTTCTATTTTTTTTTATTTTTCAAATTTTTTATTGTTTTTCGTATTTATTTGCATTCAGAAAATATAAATATCCAAAAATAGTGTCTTTTTCTGTTTAAAATTCTTAACGTACGGAAAACTGTTATTCTTAGAGGAATTGTTACTGATAGGGGGAAAACTGTTATTTTCAGTGTGACAGTCTAACTTGCTGTTAACGTACGGAAAATTTTAAATCATGCGGGTTATAGGGTGTGTGATGAAAAAAAAGGTTTGTGTGTTGGTAATGAATTGAGAATGCTTAATCTGTGATATAATCTCTTGAAAAATAATAATTTGTTTAACTTTGTTGAAAAATTCTTATGGTTTCTCGAGATGTTTGTTTTATAGTATACAGATTGAAGCGGTATGTTGCTGAGAAGTTGATGAGTTGCTGTGAAGACGTGAGAGTTTGATTGGATGCATGGTAGAACCTCCTTTCTACATTGCAGACAAAGTGAAGAGTTTGAAGATTGCTATACATATGTTGAACTGGAGTTTACTCAAACGCTAAAGTTTTTGAAGATTTGGTGATTGGATGCATCAGCTTAGGGGGAGTCTGTTGCTGACAGAGCTATTGAAGCTGAAGCTATCCAAAGACCAAAGAGAGTGCAAGATTACATGAAGATTGCAAGATGACTGAAGATAAAGTTATTTTATGAAGCTATTGTCAAGGGGGAGTTTGTTGGTGCATGTTTGTGACAACAGTTTAGATTTGGTCTTTGGATATCTTGTAATTAGATAAACGATAAACAGTTAGCGGGTTTAGCTTTGTATTAGTGAGTTAATAGAGTTTGGGCTAAACAAAACCCACATTGGGTGATGGGGGGCGAAATGGGCCTAGCCCATGTAGCAAACCCAGCCTAATGTTGCAACCTTGTGTTATATAAACAAGGTTAGGCTTTAGGGTTTAGGTTAATCAGCCAAAAACAGAGTTTGAGAGGCATTAGAATTCGTGAGAGCTAGCTTGGACGAATTTCAGTGTGGTTAGGGATCTTGATTGATTGTAATCACATGGATAGATAATCAATAAAGATCCGGTTTGAAAGTGAATTGTTGTTTCTGTTTTCTACTTGTTTCTGTGATATTCTGATCAAGAGGATTCCGCACTCTTGATTGGAAAGACAATTCTGTGAAGATCCATACACGTCAAGGGGACCTACAGGTCGTGCCTTGACTTAGTATTAATGTCTTTGAGTTACATTTCTTCGTATCTTCGATATTATTCCAAGTTATATAATTATTTGTTAAAATAATAAATATTTTAACTTAAATTATATTTATAAAATTTTGGAATAATTATTAAAACAATATATTTTAAGTTAATACTTTTCCAAGTATCTATACTTGTATATCCTTCCCAAGGATGGGTGTATTTATATTCTTGTATTTGTATATTTTTGCCATGTATTGGTGTCGTATTCCGGTGTGTATTTATACGTATAAGAATACGTATTTTTATTGTATTCATTAAGTATTCTTATACTTAATTTCGTATTAATTTTCCGGAATAATATCTTTAATAAGAGTTCACCTATATATATTTCCAAAATATATATACTTTAAGAAATACTTTTTAGAAAAATTATTTAAAATTTTTCACTTGGCAAAAATATTTGTATTTTCATATAAGTTCCAAAATAATATATTTTCAAGTCTAACTTAGAAAATATATATAAGCTTATCTTTCTCCAAAAATGATATATTTCATATTTATTTGGGAAAATATATATCCTTCACCCAAAAATATTGTATTTCACGTTTGTTTAAGAAATGTATATTTTCTCCTAAAAATAATACATCTTCTAATAATTCTAAGAAAAATATATATTTATACTTGCCAAAAATAATATATTTTTCCCTTGTAAAAAATATGATATATTCTTGTAATAATCGTAAAAATCATAGTTTTGTTTCCTTTGGTGTCCAAAATATTATTTACCCAAATATACTTTGTGAATCAATTTTTTGGAATATTTTGTAAGTCTTATTCCGTAGCTCGGTTTCACCAATATTTTATGTATAACTTGTATATTCAAATTCTTGGAATTTTAGTAATATTTTGGATTGTTACTTTTAGTATTTGGATGAGTTATATTATTTAATGTCCTAAAATAATATAACTTTTAGTATTTTGGATTGTAACTTTTAGTATTTGGATGAGTTATATGCTTTATGTGTGGATGATCTATCATCCTACAACATTTTCATTCTCTGATCTTGCTGGATTATGTTTTTAATCATGATCTAGCAAGATCATATGATGATCAACATCAAATATATGTACAAATAACAATCAACAAGCAAATCAACACATAAACAACTTAGTTTCTTCATTACTCAAGCTTATGTTCAAGTTTACTTCTTGTGATTCTTAGTGTTCTTCATGATTAACATTATGAACCTTCTCTTAACCACTTAAAATGGAAGTAAAATGGAGTGTATAAGGTTCTTACCACTAGCTCAAGGCTTGGGATGATTCAAGTGAAAAAATCAAGTGGATAAAAGTAAATGAACAAGGTCCTTGCACTTCCGAAAGCTCCTAGCTCCTTTGTGCAACCTCTAACACCATGGTATATGCTTGAAATGTATGAGAATGGATGAATGATGGTGGTGGTATGTGGGGTTGAGGTCGGCCGAGAGTACCAAGGGAAGAAGGAGAAAGAGTGGTGTTGTGTTATGTTGTGAGTTATGAAGTTCAAGAACCTTTAAGTCTTCTTATAACCCAATAAGACACAATTTCCTTTGGTCCCTATGTTTTAAAAAGTATAAACAAGATCTAGTTTTATAATCTTATAAATCTTGAGGTGGGGGCCATGTATGGGCCGTTTACTAGGTGGGGGGGGGGGGTATGTAGGCTAGGTTCTAAATATAAGTTAGATTATGGTAAAATTGTAAGTATTAGTTAGTTATATTAGTTACTAGATATTTATGATGTGTTATGGTGCCCGGGGACCATAACTAGCTTGGTAATGTTAAAACAGTGCTTCTAGTGAAAATTTGGTATTTCGGGTAGTGTCCGGTTGTTCGGTTGGTTACCGGTTTGTTAAGGTGCTAAACTTGCAGTTTAGTGTGCTTTATGTACCCTTTTGTGACACTTTTGATTCCCGACACTTAGGAAAACATTCAAGACCATTTAACCATATTTCTGCATAATATTGGTGTGTTTAAATGCTGATTTATGCTGAATTTTGATGAATTCAACACTCTGGGTGAGTTTTAGGCACTTTCCAGCACTTAAACTATTACGAGAAAGGCAGTTTTGTGATCCGCACTTTCCTACACACTATACTAGTGTGGTACTTAGTTTACTGGCTCATTATGTGTCTCAATACATTGTCTGTCTATGTGCTGAGTTCTATCAGCATTTTCCTGATTTATTTGATAACTATGCTAACTGTGTTTCGTGCATCATTTGAGTCAAATAATCTTTCATGCAATAATGATATATCATTTGCAATAAATGATGCACATGTATGCATATGGCAAAAATCAGTAAGCAGTTAATTGTAATTCGGCACAGTCATTAAACACTAATCATAGTTAATTAATTGTACGGATACCTGAAATTTTAACAGTTGTCACATTCTCCCCCTGTTAAAAAAATTTTGTCCCGAAATTTTAAGCTTCACTACTAGCTGCAGGGGTGTTAGGGAATAGATATGGGTACTTAGCTTTCATGTCGTCTTCACGTTCCCAAGTAAACTCTGGGCCGTGACGTGCGTTCCATCGAACCTTGACAAGTTTAACACTACTCCTCCGTGTCTTGGTAACTTTCCAATCAGTAACCTCAATAGGTTCTTTGGTAAAGTGGAGTATGTCGTCAATGTGAACTTCATCAGCATGAATGACCACTGTTTCTTGTGTTGGACTCTTCTTCAGATTAGATACATGGGATGTATCATGAACACCATTAAGTTCTGCTGGTAGTTCCAACTTGTATGCTACAGGGCCAATCCTTTCCAGGATTTTGAACGGTCCAATAAATCGTGGGTTTAACTTTCCACGCTTCCTAAAGTGCGCCACACCTTTCCAAGTTGAGACTTTCAACAAAACCATATCACCCACTTTGAATTCCAAAGGTTTCCTTCTTTGGTCCGCATAGCTCTTTTATCGATCACGAGCCGCCTTCATGCGCTCTCGGATCTGTATAATCTTATTTGTCGTTTCCTGGACCAATTCTGGACCAACCAGCTGTCTATCACCTGCATCTGCCCAGCATAACGGTGATCGACACTTTCCTCCATAGAGAGCCTCGAACGGTGCAGCTTGAATGCTTGTATGGTAGTTGTTGTTATAGGAAAACTTGACCAAAGGTAGGTGAGTGTCCCAACTGCGACCCAAGTCCATTACGCAAGCTTGTAACATATCTTCAAGCGTCTGAATCATTCTCTCACTTTGACCGTCCGTCTGTGGATGAAATGATGTGCTCAGGTTCAACTTTGAACCAAACGCTTCTTGGAAGGATTGCCAAATCCTTAACACAAATCTCCCATCTTTGTCAGATATAATCGAGATTGGCACTCCATGACGTGCAACTATCTCCCTCAGGTACAACTCAGCTAGCTTACCAGTGTTATCCTTCATCCTGATTGGGAAAAAGTGCACAAAGTTTGTCAAACGGTCCACGATTACCCAAATCGTGTCATGACCTCTGAGTGTCTTTGGCAACTTCATTATAAAATCCATTGAGATCTGCTCCCACTTCCACATGGGTATCTCGGGATGTTGTAAGAGACCTGAAGGCTTCTGATACCCGGCCTTCACTTTGGCACGAGTTAAACATTTTCAAACATAGGTAGCCACATCGCCCTTCAGTCTTGGCCACCAATAATAGTCCTTCAAATCTTGGTACATCTTTTCTGATCCTGGGTGGATCGAGTACCTTGATTTATGGGCTGTTCATCAAAAATCACATCTCTAAGACCACCAAAGAGGGGAACCCAAATTCGTCCCATGAAACACAAAGTTCCTTCCTCATTGGGTACCAGCTTGTTCTCTATCCCACGGAGATATTCATCCTTCAAGTTTTCCTTCTTGAGAGCTTCTCTCTGTGCAGCACAAATGCGTAATGAGAGGTCTGTCTGTGTGATCATCTCTAAAGCCCTAACCCTTATGGGCTTAATCCTCTCTTTTCGACTTAAGGCGTCTGCCACCACATTCGCCTTTCCTGGGTGATATTTGATTTCGCAATCATAATCATTTAACAACTCAACCCATCGAATATGTGTTGTAGGCTTTTATGATTTGTAAAGATCATGCATCGGGTGCCATACAAATAATGTCGCCAGATCTTCAAAGCAAACACCATTGTGCCTAATTCCAAGTCATGTGTGGTGTAGTTTTTCTCATGAAGCTTCAACTGGTGTGAAGCATAAGCGATAACCTTCTATCGCTGCATCAACACACAGCCCAATCCCTGACGCGAGGCGTCACAGTATACCACGAAGTCATCGGTGCCTTCGGGAATGGATAAAATAGGTGCATCGCAAAGCTTATTATTGAGTAACTGAAAAGCATCTTCTTGTTTATCTCCCCACTCATACTTCTTGTCCTTTTGAGTAAGGGAGGTCAGTGGTTGAGCGATTTTAGAAAAATCCTCAATGAATCAGCGATAATACCCAGCTAAACCCAAAAACTGACGGATCTCGGTTGGCGTCTTCGGAGTTTCCCAATTCTTAATCGCCTCAATCTTGGTGGGATCCACATGGATTCCATCTTCATTCACTACATGACCAAGGAACTGTACCTCACGCAACCAAAATTCGCACTTCAAGAACTTAGCATACAGTTTCTCCTTCTTGAGCAGCTCTAAAATGGCTCTAAGGTATTGCTTATGCTCTTCTTTCATCCGTGAATAGATCAAAATGTCATCGATAAATACAATCACGAATTTATCGAGATATGGCTTGCAAACTCGGTTCATCAGATCCATAAATACTGCTGGCGCGTTTGTCAAACCAAACGGCATCACTAGAAACTCATAATGTCTATAACAAGTTCTAAAGGCAGTATTTGGTATGCTCTCTTCTTGAATCCGCAGCTGGTTATAACCTGATCGAAGATCGATCTTGGAGTAGTAACTTGATCCTTGAAGTTGATCGAAAAGATCATCAATCCTCGGCAAAGGATACCGATTCTTGATGGTTAACTTGTTTGGCTCTCGGTAATCGATGCACATACGAAAACTACCGTCCTTCTTCTTGACAAACAGAACTAGAGCTCCCCAAGGCGAGAAGCTTGGTCTAATGAATCCCTTGTCCAGAAGCTCCTGAAGCTGCGTCGACAACTCTTGCATCTCTGAAGGCGCAACTCAGTAAGGTGCCTTGGCTATAGGCGCGGCACCTTGAACCAAATCAATATGGAATTCGACTTGTCGTTGCGGCGGCAATCCAGGCAAGTCTTCGGGGAAGACTTCAGGATACTCCCTCACTACAAGGATATCTTCTAGCTTCGACTCTTTGGCTTCTTTATCAACAACGTGAGCCAAGAAGGCAACACATCCTTTCCGCATAAACTTTCGGGCCTTCAAACACCTTATAATCCTTAGAGGCGTATCATGTTTCTCTCCATGTACCACAATGGTCTCCTCATTCGCCATCGGGATGCGAATGATCTTCTCATGACATACAATCTCAGCTCAGTTACTCGACAGTCATTCCATTCCAAATACCACATCAAAGCTTCCCAATTTCAACTGGCAGCAGGTCAAGCGTAAACTCATGCTCTCCAAGCTCTATTACACAGCCTCTAATCACTTCGTTTGCTTCTACTAGCTTTCCATTAGCTTGTTCTATTGAATACGGGATATCTAGCTTACTGGTAACTAACCCAAGTATATCCTTAAATTCTAGGGACATGAAGCTATAATCGGCACCAGTATCAAATAGCACAAATGCAAAGTGTTGGTTGATAGGGAATGTACCAGTGACTACGTTCGGATCTTGACGAGCTTCCCTAGCTCCAATGTTGAAGACTCTTCCTTGGGCTTGATTGTTCTTCGGGCAATCTTGCTTGAAATGCCTAACATCACCACAGCTAAAGCAACCTTGTTTGTTTCAAGTGCCTCCCTGATTGTTGTTTACTACACGGTTTACGCTACCAGCTTGGTTTCCAGAACCACCTCGATTTCCATTACCTCCCTGGTTATTCCTATTCCCACTACCGTTTCCACCACGGTTACCATTTCCATTACCACTACCTCTCTGACCACCATTTCCATGACCAGTACCAGCCCAACACGTCTCCTTCGAATGACCATTCTTTCCACAAGATTCACATTTCCTAAACCTACACTGGCCGACATGATGGAACTTGCATACATCACACTTGGGCAAGGTGCCCATGTATCCTTTCCCCTTGTTCTCAGAACTCGCAGCACCAGTCTTGACCTCGGCTGGTGGGTTCGCATCTCTTTTCTTGTTACCACTGTTGTTTCCTTGGGTACCCTTCTTGAAGTTCGAGAACTTCCTCTTGTTCTCTCCTGACGACTCGACATGAGTCTCCTTCTTCTTTCCCTCAGAGATCAAAAACTTGTTCAGTCTAATTGCTTCTTCAGTTAATGCCACGCTCAAATCAATGGCCTCAGTGATCGTTGGAGGCTTCGAAGTAGTCATCATGCTCATAATTTGGGGTACCAATCCCCAAATGAAACGTTCAATTCGCTTGAACTCCAGCTCTACCATGTAAGGGACAACGTGAGACAAATCGTGGAATCTCTGTACGTACTCAGCGATCTTAGGTCCATCCATCTTAAGATTCCAAAATTCGGTTTCCAACTTCTGAATCTCAGCTCTCGAGCAGTACTACTTGCGCATCAGTTCTTTCATCTCATCCCATGTCATACCATACGCTGTTGCCTCACCTAGAGTCTGAACCTGAAGGTTCCACCACGACAAAGCTCCATCAAGAAACAATCCAGAAATGTAAGTGACCTGGTGCTCTGGCGCACACTTGCTCATTCGCAGCACATAATCTGTTTTCTCAGCCCATCTTACGAAAGCTACAGCACCTCCCGTGCCGTCGAAGTTCAGAGGCTTGAAGTCAAAGAACTGCTTGTTAGTACAGCCTGTACAAGCAACATCATTCACTGAAAGCATTAGCAAACACACATGGAATGTCCAAACGTATTGTAATGTGTCATAAGTGACTTGAACATTACCGTGAGGTGGGTTATTTCCTGAGGTACCTCCGCTGTGTTCAGAGCGTAAGGCCTCATGTTGTGTGATTGCCTGTGAAATTCGTTCATGCAGTTCTGCCTCTGTTGTGGGCAACTGAGTGTTCCTTCGAGGAGGCATCTTCTATAAAGAAGATTGTATGGGTCAGGTCTTATTCATATAATAAGTATATAGTATGTATATGTAGTAGCATTTATTGTAGCAAGCAATCAGGTAATCAACACAATTATAACACAAGCATGTAATTTTAACAACGTATTTAATGAGAACATTACGATTGAGCTTTCATTAATCATCGACCACCAATATTGTTACATGTTTTACAAAAGTATCGTATCAAAAGGGAACACAGGGATACACTACTTTGTCCAAAATGTCTATCAGTCTACAACACTAATACAATCAAAAAGTGGTCTCCAAAAGGCTTCACTAGCTCAGCTTAATAGCGGGGCTCTCATCAAAAGTCTTGCTACCTATATACAACCAAAAACCGGCTATGCTGATGGTGGTGGAGGAGGAGGTGGAGGAACAAAAAGCAAGTTGTGCACATGCGCAAGCTCCTCCTCAAGATCATAAACAAAACGCAACAGATAACTGATCTGCTGCTCAGCGGTAAGAAATCGAGTATCAAACTCAGGAAATGGTGTAAGCGGTGCAGGAGGATGTGAAAACGGGGAAGGTGACGTACGAGGAGCAAAAGCAGGCTGACACGGACATGGCAAAGGTCGCGGTATCATCTGAAGATCTAAATTCATGCGACTCATGATCTCATACTCGAGCTGCAATGATAGAAGTAACTCATCCCATGTATAACCAGTAAAATGCGAGGGATGGTAGGGATCAGAAATCAGCATGGTGTAAGGTGGGAACCATATAAGTGGCTCATCAAGTGGTGAAGAAGTAAAATGAGCAAAAGGTGCAGACTGAGGTATGTGTGGATAAGCTGCTGAAACATGAGGGTCATGGCCAGGCTGCTCGCTAGAAGTGCCTTCCCCTGGACAGGCTGCGGGTATATCCTGCAAGAAAACAATAGGTAGGTCGACACGGTGAACATCAGACTCCTGAAGTGCCCTCCCCAGGAGAGTCTCTGGGTGAAAAGGAGCAACATCAGCAGGTGTGGGTGCAAGTGGGGGAGTGACTGGCTCAATAACAGGAGGGTCAGCGGGTGCAGGAACTAGATCAGGTATGAGGGGTGCAATGTCAGGTAAACCAAATGGAATAGGGTCATGGTCAGGGAAAGGCTTAGGAGCTGGCATCGGCTCAGGATCAGCGGGTGCATCAACAGACTGATCCTTAGGAATAAAATCAAGCTCAAGTCCAGGCTCAAAGTCATGCGGAGGAGACGGTGCAGCTGACATGGCTGTATTATCATCAGTATCAATGGCGTAGCATCGCAAACCAGCTGCCTGTAAGGCGAAAGATGTCACAGACGCAAAAGAATCTGAGACAGAGTGTAAGCTAGAATCAGAAGAAATCTCGATAACAGGAATCCCTAGAAGTGGAACATCAATAACGTCCTCCTCTAGCTCTCCATCGCCATGAGCGTCATCAGGGGGACCATCGATAAACATATCAAAATCAACGTCAAAAAGATCATCGAATGGCCAATCCTCAGGAGGAATGACCACTAAAGGAACAGGAGCAGGATCGGTGCCATAACGTGCTCACCATCGGGATGACCGATGATAAGATGATCGTGGACAGGAATGGGAATAACAAATGGATCCTCGTCCGGGATACCATCAGCAATCGGTAAATCATCGCCAAAATCGGACAGCGCAAATGGCTAAAAATCGTCATCATCGTCAGACATCATCTTCGGGTCACTCTCTGTGTCGGAAGTAAAGATCTCTGGCTCAGGGACAATCTCATCGTCAGAAACAATAACCATAGGATCATGGTCATCGGACAATCCACTATCAGATGACGACATGGTATCTGTAACATAACAATCACCACATATGCACATATATTAACTCTAACATTAAGCATGTAATCAATTACAAGGTAATCATGTATCCTTCCTAGTCTCCCAGACTAAACCACCCAGTCTCCCAGACTGAACTACCTAGTCTCCCAGACTAAGCCACCCAGTCTCCCAGACTGAACTACCTAGTCTCCCAGACTAAACCACCTAGTCTCCCAGACTAAACCTCCTAGTCTCCCAGACTAAACCTCCCAGTCTCTCAGACTGCACCACCCAGTCTCTCAGACTGAACCACCCAGTCTCTCAGACTGAACCACCTAGTCTCTCAGGCTGAACATAAGCCTTGAAATGTGTTTCATGTCTTTTTGTTTGCAAAAATGTCTGTTTTCCTGGATCTGGGTGTTTCGTGTATGCAATGAAAACATGTTGTGAAAACATTTTCGTGAGAGCCCTAATGATTGTAGTCTAGACTAGAGAAAGAATCCCAGTTCCCTACAATCAAAGCTCTGATACCAAACTGTCACACCCTGACTTTTGCGGAAGCGTGATTATGTGTGACTTGCTTAATATCATTGCATTCAATCATAACAACAGCTATAAGATAAAACCATAGATGTTCATCCATTTAAATAAGTTTAGAAACATAAGAACAACATTGTTTTAAGACAAAGAAATTCAATTTCGAGTACAAACCATGCAACTTGTTTAAGAGTTCACAAAGACTCGACAAAAGACATTAAATAAAATTAGGGTAGGAAGACGTGTCTCGTCCAGGATAAGATACACTGACCAAACCCTAAGACCATGGATGACATCTTTTATTCTTAAACCACACTTGGAACTTCCGAACGCCCTCCAGATCCACATCTAATTCCCTGAAATACATGTTGTTTGAAAACGTCAACAAAAGTTGAGCGAGTTCATGTGTTTGTTTGTGTGTATGAATAACATTTGTAATCCAAGAAATAATGTATGTAAGTTTGTAAACTCCTAGTATGAAAGCAACAAGGAAAACAGATCACCAATGGTTTGTAAGGCCATTGATATGTGTGAAGTGATGCAGGAAAACTCAAACCTAGCGGATTTGTCTCCGGGAATAAGACATAGTCACCTCATGGGCCACCATGGTCCACATGGGTGTGGGCTCGCTACACCAAAATAGATCTATCACTCATGTCCCTCGGTACTACAACGAGGATTAATGGCCTTAAGTGTTATACCCACCACTCACATGATCAAGCAGTACCCTTCCTTAGCTAACCATACCATGTATAAAACGTTTGTAAACAGTTGTAACATGTACTTCAACCCCGAAGTTATAAAACCAAAAACAGTTAAAGAAAAGGGGGTCATGAACTCACAGTCTTGCGTCTTCAATCACCGTAACTCAAGCTTCTTCGGACAAACACGACGACCTACAATGTACTATGATCTATTAGACGAGCGGGTCGTGCCTTGACTTAGTATTAACGTCTTTGAGTTACGTTTCTTCGTATCTTCGATATTATTCCAAGTTATATAATTATTTGTTAAAATAATAAATATTTTAACTTAAATTATATTTATTAAATTTTGGAATAATTATTAAAACAATATATTTTAACTTAATACTTTTCCAAGTATCTATACTTGTATATCCTTCCCAAGGATGGGTGTATTTATATTCTTGTATTTGTATATTTTTGTTATGTATTTGGGGTCGTATTTCGGTGTGTATTTATACGTATGAGAATACATATTTTATTGTATTCATTAAGTATTCTTATACTTAATTTCGTATTAATTTTCCGGAATAATATCTTTAATAAGAGTTTACCAATATATATTTCCAAAATATATATACTATAAGAAATACTTCTTAGAAAAAATATTTATAAATTTTTACTTGGCAAAAATATTTGTATTTTCATATAAGTTCCAAAATAATATATATTCAAGTCCAACTTAGAAAATATATATAAGCTTATCTTTCTCCAAAAATGATATGTTTCATATTTATTTGGGAAAATATATACCCTTCACCCAAAAATATTGTATTTCACGTTTGTTTAAGAAATGTATATTTTCTCCGAAAAATAATACATCTTCTAATAATTCTAAGAAAAATATATATTTATACTTGCCAAAAATAATATATTTTTCCCTTGTAAAAAATATGTTATATTCTTGTAATAATCGTAAAAATCATATTTTTGTTTCCTTTGTTGTCCAAAATATTATTTACCAAAATATACTTTGTAAATCAATTTTCTGGAATATTTTGTAAGTCTTATTCCATTGCTCGGTTTCTCCAATATTTTGTGTATAACTTATATATTCATATTCTTGGAATTTTGGTAATATTTTGGATTGCAACTTTTGGTATTTGGATGAGTTATATTATTTCATGTTCTAAAATAATATAACCAATACACAAAATATACAAATAATCACACACATGGTGTCTTCTAAATATATATTTCCTAAATACATATTTAGTCACTTTTATTTATAAAAACCAACATCCAATAATTATAATTTTTGTAACAAAAATTATGGCAAAGTTTATGTAACAATTTATGGTTGAAAATACACTTGTAAGTGCATGTTTATAAATATTTTTCTAAGTGTTTAAATTTTTAGAAATTTTTTGCCATAGTTTCCCCTAAAAATGGAGGTTTTCATGCTTTCAAGCATATCATTTTCTTTTGTAAAAATCATCACAATCAATCCACAATCAATATTAAACAACCTTTACTTACCAATTTTTCCAAAAACAAGCATAATCTAATACTTCATGAACTTGAAACTTCACAAAAATTTGTAGTAACTTACTAGTGTTCTAAGTAAGCCTTGTTATCCTATAAAGTGTGATTGATTCTTTAAAAACTTCATTTTTGAAGAAGATAGATCTTTACAACTTATGATCATGTTTTCTAAAAATGTTTCTTTATGGATTCTTCTTGTTACACAAGTGTTACAACACTTGTTTAACCACCAAAAATAAGGTTTGTTTATGTAAGAACCAAGATTTAGTAAAACTTATATTTTTAACTTGGTTTCTTTAGAAATCATCCATGAAATTTTTAGATCTACATGTATTACTACTAACTTTGATCATTATTTTTCAAGAAAACATTTTGTTCTTTCAAGTTCATACTTTATGTGTGGATGATCTTTCATCCTACAACATTTTCATTCTCTCATCTTGCTAGATTATGTTTTTAATCATGATCTAGCAAGATCATATAATGATCAACATCAAATATATGTACAAATAACAATCAACAAGTAAATCAACACATAAACAACTTAGTTTCTTCATTACTCAAGTTTATGTTTAAGTTTACTTCTTATGATTCTTAGTGTTCTTCATGCTTAACATTATGAACCTTCTTTTAACCACTTAAAATGAAAGTAAAATGGAGTGTATAAGGTTCTTACCACTAGCTCAAGGCTAGGGATGATTCAAGTGAAGAAATCAAGTGGATAAAAGCAAATGAACAAGGTCCTTGCACTTCCGAAAGCTCCTAGCTCCTTTGTGCAACCGCTAACACCTTGGTATATGCTTGAAATGTATGAGAATGGATGAATGATGGTGGTGGTATGTGGGGTTGAGGTCGGCCGAGAGCACCAAGGGAAGAAGGAGAAAGAGTGGTGTTGTGTTATGTTGTGAGTTATGAAGTTCAAGAACCTTTAAGTCTTCTTATAACCCAATAAGACACAATTTCCTTTGGTCCATATGTTTTAAAAAGTATAAACAATATCTAGTTTTATAATCTTATAAAATCTTGAGGTGGGGGCCATGTATGGGCCGATTACTAGGTGGGGGGGGGGTATGTAGGCTAGGTTCTAAATATAAGTTAGATTATGGTAAAATTGTAAGTATTAGTTAGTTATATTAGTTACTAGATATTTATGATGTGTTATGAGGCTCGGGGACCATGACTAGCTTGGTAATGTTAAAACAGTGCTTCTAGTGTAAATTTGGTGTTTCAGGTAGTGTCCGGTTGTTCGGTTGGTTACCGGTTTGTTAAGGTGCTAAACTTGCAGTTTAGTGTGCTTTATGTACCCTTTTGTGACACTTTTGATTCCCGACACTTAGGAAAGCATTCAGGACCATTTAACCATATTTTTGCATAATATTGGTGTGTTTAAATGCTGATTTATGCTGAATTTTGCTGAATTCAACACTTTGGGTGAGTTTTAGGCTCTTTCCGGCACTTAAACTATTACTAGAAAGGCAGTTTTGTGATCCTCACTTTCCTACACACTATACTAGTGTGGTACTTAGTTTTCTGGCTCATTCTGTGTCTGAATACACTGTTTGTCTATGTGTTGAGTTCTGTCAGCATTTTCCTGATTTATCTGATAACTGTGCTAACCGTGTTTCGTGCATCATTTGAGTCAAATAAGTTTTCATTCAACAATGATATATCATTTTCAATATATGATGCATATGTATGCATATGGAAAAATCAGTAAGCAGTTAATTATAATTTAGCACAGTTATTAAGCACTAATCATAGTTAATAAATTGTATAGATACCTGAAATTTTGACAATTGTCACACTTATGACCCGTTATCACCCGTTAAGGTAGTCTATGCTACTTTAACGCGTCATTTGCGCAAAAGCGCATTTGGATAGCCTAAATAGTCCTATGACAAGTATTATATGCCCTAACATGTTTAAATATGTTGCATAATTAGTTTAAGTGTCAAAATTTAGGTTACATAGCCTTAAATTCAAATTATGCATGAAAAGGGCATTTTGGTCATTTTCTTATGGCATATAAACTACCTATCACACAACTAATTAAACTAAGTGACCAAAAGGTATAACCTTGGAATGTTATTCCCCATACAACTATGGTCACAAAATATGTTTGGTCAGATCCTAACGATCGACCAAACGGACCGGGTTCGAAAGTTTAAGCGGTTGTCAAGACCGCTTGACTTACCACCCTATATAAGCACTAGACTAAAAGTGACGATTTAAACATGTTAAAACATGTTTAACTAAGTTAGAAAACTGATTTGATATCCAAAAAAAGTGTTTTGATACCCGAAAATAGTTTCGTTGCAAAATGCGCATAATCGTGCATTTTGACCGAAACTTTGACTCGTCACATCGACTAATCAACGTGGCAATCAGTAGGTATAGTCACAAGGGACTATAACCATCGTGATTACGCTCACGTTGCAAAGTTCAAACGAACTTTGTCTTGACCAATTCATGGTCAAAGCTGAAATTCAAACACTGTTTGACTCTCTTGCTTGAAATAAATAACTAAGCATGAAGGAACACTTACAATGGTCCAATGCTTGAAGAGAGGACTAAGAATGCTCAGGTAGGTGGCCCTCAACAAGAGATTGCCTCCACTTAGAGCAGGTGAAGAAGGAAATAGCAAATGAGCAAGTTAAAAGATTGAAATTCATGGGTATTTATAGGAAATCAAGCCTCCATTGATCATTGACAAGTGTTTTTGCATGGATCAAAGCATGATCTTGACCCTACAAATGTTAGACACTGATTTGGCAACATGGGGAACACTTAAACCAGCTCAAGGTATGCAAAAACCATGTTAAAAACCATGGACACCAGGCTGTTTTGAAGATTCAAAGAATCTGCCCAGCTCCAGGCCTCGCGGGCTGCGAAGGAAACAACACCAGTCTTCGCGCCCCGCCTAGTGGTCTGACCATAAACTTTCATTTTTTGGCAAAACAGACCCATGCATGCTAAAAACTTGATTTTTGATGCATTTAACCCCCGTTAACCCCATTTCAAGGATCTACAAGGATTTTAAAGCTTAGGGGACTTGAAATATGCTTAAAAACATCTCAGATGTCGGTTCGTTTGGTCGTACGGTCACGTTATTCGGTTAATTACAATGACACTCGAACGGACGCGAAAACGATCCAAATTACACGACGAATGGTATTTTTGCATTCCAATCACTAAAATAAAATATTTCAATGATTACAAAAATCTTTTGGATGTCCGGATATGGTCAGAACGTAAGATATGCGCATAAATGCAAACTTACCCCGTTTTTGACACTTTTAGTCCCTGTTGATCAAATGCATATTTTTTCATACCGAACCCTTCAAAGCTTATTCATAAGCTATGTAAAGGATATTTAGGGTATGTTTAGCTTATGATATTTTTCCGGAGCGCACGTTACTATACGAATCGATAGACTTTTGCAGTTTTTTCGCAAATAGTCCCTGTGATCGAATAAACTTATTTTTGCCACACCAAACCCTTCAAAACTTATTTCTAAGCTATGTAAAGGTTATTTAAGGTATGTTAAGCTTATGTCGCTATTCTGGAGTGTTTGTCATGTTAAACTGATTATGTTTACGTAATTGTTTGCGTTTAACTTTCTAGAAAGTGATTAAGAGCTCGAAATTGAACTAGAATTGATATGTGTAATTGCCATATGTAGTTGTACAAATCCCGAGAATGAAACACAAGATTTCATTGGATTCGTATATGTATGATGGTTGTAGAGACACAGATGTCACAGTCTCCCATACTTTAGGAAATTTCGTCCCGAAATTTATTCGTAGGAGTCTGTCTGTATAGTTGTGTTAAACAATTGTCTTGCATGGAATCTAGGGTGTTATCTATTAGCATAGAGTAACCCATCATGGATCTCCACGTTATGTATAACTTTTACCATTCCCTAGTGGATGCTTCCTTAGATAATGCAGGAAGTGGGAATGTGCTGTTATACCTATGATGCTCATCTCCTAATGGATTCTTCGTTAGAAGTGGAAATGAACGATGAAATAGGTTATTCATTTCCAATGGATATTTCTTCAAAAGCGGAAATGAATAGATAATTCATTTTCTCCAATGGATGCTTTTATCAAAAACGGAAATGAAGGGATGTATAACTTGTTCATTTCTCAATGGTTATTTCTTTAGAAGCGAAAATGAACGGATAGTTCATTTTCCTCAATGGATACTTCATTAGAATTAGAAATGAAGAATTGTTGAATAAGTAATTCATTTCCCCGATGGATATATCTTCAAAAGCGAAAATGAATGGATAATTCATTTTCCTCAGTGGATGCTTAGTCAGAAGTGGAAATGAAGGAATATCGTAAAGAATATTCATTTCCCCGATGGATATTTCTTCAGAAGCGAAAATGAAAGGATAATTCATTTTCCTCACTGGATACTTCGTCAGAAGTGGAAATGAAGGATTATTGTAAAGAATATTCATTTCCCCGATGGATATTTCTTCAGAAGCGAAAATGAATGGATAATTCATTTTCCTCAGTGGATACTTCGTTAGAAGTGGAAATGAAGGATTATTGTAAAGAATATTCATTTCCCCAATGGATATTCCTTCTGAAGCGAAAATGAATAGATAATTCATTTTCCTCAGTGGATACTTCGTCAGAAGTGGAAATGAAGGATTATTGTATAGAATATTCATTATCCCGATTGGATATTTCTTCAGAAGCGAAAATGAATGGATAATTCATTTTCCTCAGTGGATACTTCGTCAGAAGTGGAAATGAAGGATTATTGTAAAGAATATTCATTTCTCCGATGGATATTTCTTCAGAAGCGAAAATGAATTGATAATTCATTTTCCTCAGTGGATACTTCGTCAGAAGTGGAAACGAAGGATTATTGTAAAGAATATTCATTTCCCCGATGGATATTTCTTCAGAAGCGAAAATGAATGGATAATTCATTTTCCTCACTATATACTTCGTTAGAAGTGGAATGACAAAATCAATACAGGACTATTCATTCCCTCAGTGGATATTTCTTTAGAAGCGAAAATGAATGAACAATTCATTTTCGTCAGTGGATACTTCACCAGAAACGGAATGAATTTATTCATTTTCCTCAGTGGATATTTCTTCAGAAGCGAAAATGGACGGATAGTTCATTTTCCTCAGTGGATACTTCATCAGAAATGAAAATGACAAGATTAATGCAGGATTATTCATTCCCTCAGTGGATATTTCTTTAGAAGTGGAAATGAATGAACAATTCATTTTCCTCAGTGGATACTTCACCAGACACCAAATGAATTTATTCATTTTCCTCAGTGGATATTTCTTCAGAAGTGAAAATGGACGGATAGTTCATTTTCCTCAGTGGGTACTTCATAAGAAACGAAAATGAACATGGTTCACGAATGGATTATTCAATTCCCTTAGTGGATATTTCTTTCAGAAGAGAAAAATGAGTAGCTAGTTCATTTTTCCTCAGTGGATACTTCATCAGAAACGGAAATGAATATAGGCAACCTTTGTTTCTTGTTTAATATTGACACATGACAAAACTTGTTGTGGTTTCTGTGCACTGAATTCCATAATTATGTATGCATCCATAATTACATAATTCCTTGCACAGTCCGCACAGTTTATTTTATAATGTGTAGGGGATAGAATTTTACGAACAACGTTGTAATAATTTTGACTAGATCACCATAGAGTCACTTTAATTAGGTCAACACATAAACACGTAAGCACATAATCATATAGACACACAATTGTCAACTTGGTTACCAACTTGTTATCAGCTTGGTATTAACTTGTTATTAATCTTTTTATCACTTGTTTTTAACTTGTCATTGATTTGTGCATATGCATTTATAGTATACCGGGAATCCAATCAATGGATTTCAATTAGTACTTTAAATATTCACAAGAATCTAACTATGAAATTAGGAAGATCTTATAGGGATTCAGTTTTGTTCTCATTGAATCGTAACATATGTATAAAGCACACAAAAAATGCAATTAAGGATTTTGATTTTGCGCTTTAAACATCCATAATTGTCTAACTATGATGATAGGAAGATCCTATAAGGATTTTGGAATTTGAGTTGCGAGAAATTGTTTCGAAACCCTTGTACTAGGTGGGCTGAGTCAACACACGAAGTGAAATGTTCACGAAATCAAGGGGCTGGATATGCTAAGTCAATATATGAAGCAGAATGTCTTCGGAAATCTATGCATGGAATTCTTTGAAAATGTGTTTAATGTTTTTGAAACCTTATGTAATGTTTTTGAAATCATGTATGAGGTTTTCGAAAACATGGATAATGTTTTTGAAATTATGCACTTGGTATATTAGGTAGATATACTATGTTAAAATGTTTTTAAACCATATGTAATGTCTTTTGAAATCATGAATGATGTTTTGAAATCATTTACAATGTATATTGTTATGAAAACAAGAATGTAATGATATGTACATAGACATATCGTATAAGACCAATTAAGGACTTATGAAAAGTACTCGCATATATCCAAGCATGGATTTAAAGTGGTACTTTGAGTATTCATCCAAAGTTGTAACTTGTACCTTGTACTTTGTTTCTCAAAAGAAAGTAGTACTTAGGATTCTCATGGAGATCGCGAGCGATCAAGAACTACATGAGTAGTTTGATTTGCAAGGAATATAGTCCCTTAGTGTCGGTATCGTAGGGGTATGTCATATATATATGTAACCACATTTGTTTTTGTACATCGAGATTGCAAATAAAGGTTTATTCATAACCAATATAATTGTTTCATAGTCTTGGATAACAAAAAAAACATAAAGTTCAGTTGTTTCAAAGAGGAATCGTCTTCCAGTTAGCCAAATGCTTATCCATGGGCTATATTTGCATTAAGAAGCCTTGGGCAATCGTTTCTAAAATGGCCCATCTCGCCATAATTGTAGCAAGAACCAGGTGGAAAACGAGCTTGAGCAGGGTTGGCTTGAGGTTGGTTTGGACCACCTTGGCTTGGGGTAGTTTGGCAAGCATTTGCCAAATGGCCAAGTCGCCCACATGATGTGCACTGACGACACTGTAGGTGAGCTTGGTGGTGTGCATTACACCTGTTGCATAGCGATGCGGTACCGGCATAAGGTTTCTTTGCAGGGGGTTGAGCTGGTTGATTTGGTGCAGCTTGATTGTTGTGACAACCGGTGATTTATGGCTCTAAATTACGTGATTAACAGGTGATTAACAGCGCAAATTAACTTAATTAGGCCTTAGGAGTGCCTAGGAACGTCTATACGACTTTACAGTGCGTGAACGGTGGTTTACGGAAAAATCTACTGAATATTAAGCGACAACGAACTGATGCCGTACAAAATACTGACAACGCTGACAAGTATGAATGTTACACGAATATTTTATGTCTATGAAATTAATTTTGTGAATTTATTGGGATTCCGTGCGACACAAATGCAAACGTGAACTAAAAACGCGATAGCAGGAAATGCATCGGCAACAAAACGGAAGCGACGGAGATGCCTGTCACCTTCAGAACTTAAATTTATGCTATATTCAGCTCCGTAGTGAAATTTTTGTAATTACAGTCGAAACCGGATCGAAAAACGGATTAAAGACGGCAACGAAGTAATTTTTCGCGATTATTACCGTGATCGACGCACGAACGCGACTACGACGGATACCGACATTATTTTTACACATTTTAAGTTGAAATGACAAGAACACAGCCAGTCACCGGTGAAACACCGGCGACGGCTAACGGCGACGGTGCGGCCTACCGGCGGCGGGGATGAAGACGATGAAGCTGAAGGTGATGATGGTGTTTGACCGGTGAGCAGTGGCCGACGGTAGCGCAGAGGGACCGGAGGCTCCGACGAGTCTCACGGAGGTTCAAGTTTTGGGTTCAGATTCAAGCATGATTCAAGTTTTTCAAGTGGGTTTCGGGATTAGCTCGAGTCGGGTTCAGCTCAGTTTAGCCCCGGTTCAAGATATGGGTTCGTGACCCGGGTCAAACCGGGTCAACTCAGATTTGCTTTGGGTTCCTTTCGGGTCAGGTTTGGATGCGAGTCAAAATTGGTCAACGATCAGAAATTGCGTGGTTCGGGTTGACTCAGTTAAACCGAGTCAACTCGATCAAACTCGGTCCAACTCAGGTCAACAAGTGAGTTGACTCGGTCAACTCCGTTAGCGTTCGACACGAGAAGATGGTAAAGATTTTACGGCGCAATACATTTCGTTATTCTTATAATTTTATTTATTTCGTGAATGAGCTCGAACCGATACAGATTAGTGCTTAATTTACATTTTGTCGCTTTTACGAAAAATTATACATATTGATATTGATTATATTGTTGAATTTTGAAAGATTAACGACAACTTGTGTTGTCGGGGCGTCCAAAAACAGAGGAAACTCTGCCCGTTTTTCTAGAAAATCCGAAAAATAAAAACGCGTGTTATTATAAAACAACTTTCGGATTCAAACGATATTTTAGAAAAGAAAATACAAGTATGTAATTACTTTCGACAACATTTCACAATTTACGAAAACGACAATTCGAAAAGTATTTACGGCAATAAATATCGTTATTATATTTATTCTAAACCTCGAAATTTCGACAACTATTTTATAAAAAAATGTAGATTTTATATTTATTTCGAACATCAAATAACTCGGATTTCCGATATAAAAGTAAATGTAGTTATATATTTATTTCGAATTTAAACAACACGATTTCGTTTTACAAAATAGATATAGTTTATATATTTATTTCGGGTATCGAACAAACGAAATCCTCTTTATGAAAAATAAATATAATTTATATATTTATTTCGGATATCAAACGAGGACTCTTTATAAAAAATAAATAATGTTTATATATTTTTTTTCAAACATAACGACTCGACGATTCCTTTATAAAATAAATATAACTCTTCATAATTATTTTATAAGCCTAAACGGAATATACATATGTTTTGGCAAATATATACAAGACGCAATATATATAATACAAGTTTACTATATATTACTCTCATACGAATATTCCTATATACGCAAACGACTTCTCGGGGCGACAAAGTTTAACTTAGTCATTTTCGTTAAATTAACAACTTACCGTCCAATCATTCGGTCAACGATTCGGTAGAGCTCGATGACACGTAGTTTAGTTACCGTTTTTATTTAGAAACTTATAAGATATTTCGTGTTAGGAATATTGTATAATGCACGCTAGCAAGTCAAGTCTTGGAAACGACATCACAAAGTCGTAATTAGCTAGCTTTGCACAAGTCAATTCAGGTGAGTTCATAACCCCACCTTTTTACGGTTTTACATTTTTTTGTAAATGTTTTCGGGGTGGAAAGACATGCACGTTTTTCAGAAACATACAAAGTTTTCGATAAACAAAGACTGCATATTTTTAGACAAAGCACGTTGTGCAAGAACATACAAAGCTTTTGAACGATCGAAAACTCATATTTCTAAATAATATTACGAATGGATTTCGAGGAACTCAAATGGTTTACGAATGGATTATACTAAATATACCGGTTTTTACAAAACAAATGCGTATTATCGAAATGTGAGTGATTTTCATGACTAGGGATGGATCGTCAGGTGATAATATACAGAGGCTGGGGAGGTTCAGTCTAAGAGACTGGGGTAAAATACATGTTACAAAAGAGTTACAGACATTTTATACATGGTATGATTAGCTTAAGGAGGGTTTACTACTAGATCATGTGAAGGGTGGGCACAACACTTAAGGCCATTAATCCTCGTCGTAGGACCGAGGGACATGAGTGATAGATCTATTTGGGTGTAGCGAGCCCACACCCATGAGGCCGGGGTGGCCCATAGTGGTGACTGTGTCTTACAGCCGGAAGCCCGGTGCAATTCCGCTAGGTTTGAGTTTTCCTGCATCACTTCATACATACCAGTGGCTTTGCAACCCATTGGTGATCTCTTTTTCCTTATTGCTACATACCAGGGACATACATACTTACAGAAATACTTGATTTATACAAATTAAATACCATGTTTTATACAAATTCAAAGCATAGGATTATGCGGGCATGGAGTCAAGTCAGGGTGGGCATCGACGGTTATACGAATATTACAAATACGAGATTTACAAATGCATAGTTTTACGAACATTACAAATACAAAGTTTCCATATAACTTGGAAAGAAAATGATTTCTAAATTCGTTTTCTCAATATTATTTCACAAACCAGTATTCAAAAGATTTATTTCAAATCTTTTACAAACAAACTATGAACTCGCTCAACTTTATGTTGACTTTTTCGCATGTTTCTTTCTCAGGTTACTTTTCAAAGTTATGGCACGGTTGGAATAGGAGAACCATTGGAGATTCGAGTACTTAGTGGGCGTTCAATTTCTAGAAGTCTTAGCTATTTGCTTCTGCTGTGCAATGAATATACCAGTCCAGTCACGCCAATGCTCTGATAATTTCCGGGTGTGACAGATTGGTATCAGAGCCATAGGTTACAGCGAATTAGGTTTCTGTTGTGATACCTAGGCTCTAACCTCACTTTTCTCTGGTAACTTAGAATATTAAAACCTTAATACATACAGAACGCGTAGTACTAGAATATGGTCTCCAACCGTTGCCAAAAAACAAACAGTCAAAATTTTGTTTTCAAACAAACGCTAAAGTGGTGTTTTACACACAGTACACAAAATAGTTACATACAGTACACAAAACTCTGAGAGTTTAGGAAACATGCATTTAAGACCTTTGGAAAATTATGTTGAAGTTCATTAAAGGTTATCACGTGGGAACCGCGATTAGTAACTCGGGCACACACTATTATCCATATTGTCTATGATATTTTAACTTCCCGAGCAGGCAGCCTACGCATAACGAAACGTTAGTGCACGAGAATACATGGAACTCAAATTTTTACGTCAACGGATGTCGGAGTACATCACATTCTACGAGGAACGAAATGCTAGTGCACAGGTATACATGAAACTTAAGCTATACATCAACGGAGGTTGAAGTACAACACATACGACTATCAAGGCGAGGCCTTTGAAAAGACACGATGACGCAATTCAACGGCGACGCTAGATTCCTGTCAGTAAGAGAACTAACGATCAGGAAGCGGCAACATGTCACGCGATCCTGCAACAACATGAATCACGCCAGGGAGAAGACATATTTCTTCACATTCCCCTATCTCATTAACGACGGATACGCTATGTTCGGCATTCCATGGTAATGTCAACTAACAATCGGTCATCACACGAAACCCCAGGTAAAGTCCTTAAATTTCTTTTATTGAAATTTTGACTTTCACATTTTTTGAGTAAATTTTCGTATCTCTACTCCTCTTAATGGTCATTGTGTCACGATCATTTCTTTCAGTATAGCGAATATTCATTTTCTTCATTTCTTGAAAATTCATATGTTACGCATGTATCATTTGTTGCGCATGTGGTTTCGTTTCGAATAAGCGTTTCATCAAAGTTCAAATATTGTTTCGCTAAACCTAATTATTGATTTGTAATTCGAATGACCCGCATTATTGTAATTGTTGGCTCCCTTGTTATTAAGTCAACACATTTTCTTGAAATTTCTTTTCTTTTCAAGTTACATACATGGTTTTTCGTTGTGACCATGCCGAAAGTTTTCTTGTCGATACATATATTTATTGTCGGATTGCGCTAAAACCAAGTTCAATTGTTTGAACTTGTCCATTACAGATATTCACTTCAGAGCATCATATGATGTATTGGGAGCATCATAGTCAAAATTCGTTTTAACAAGTGTTTCATTTGTTCCGAGTCGAAGTAAACTTGTTTGGCATTCGACTCCATTAAATTATTTGTTGATTTCGACACCATGTGGTGGTGCTTTCATTAATTTGAAGCTTGCGCTAATCTCGTTTACACATCTTATGCACGGATTTAATTATTTATTTATTGAATTGTTTTAAATCCGCTTTGATTATCATATTAAAGCAGTCTTAACACAATCGTGTGTTAAGTCAATGGTACACAAATTTATTTCTATATTCCGGTGTACCTATTAACGGTTCATTCATTATCGATCGAATGTTTTACGATATTCATTGCTTTCTCATCTTCGATCGAAACATTTATTTCTTCAATGTTCCATTTTCAATTGAAAATCCTATGATGTTTGTTTGGAACAAGCGTTCAGATTTATTTCGTTGAATCTTCATTTGGTTTCAAACAAGGTGAATTTGTTTAATCACCGCTATTGTTGAATTATTTAAATCACTACAACACCTTGTGGTGTCAGTACAAACTTGTAGCTTGAGCTAATCATGATTGAGCGTTTCATGCAAAACACAGGTGATACTTGTTCGATCACCACTATACTGAAATTGTTTCATTCTCTACGACACCTTGTGGCGTCGGTATAACTTGCAGCTTGTGCTGATCACGATCGAGCGTTTCATGCAAACTATTACATTTGAGATTGTTGATTCTAAGTTCATCCAGTGATGTTATTACTTCTAGAACTCATTTACATGTTGTAAACGTTCATGTGGAATTCGATTGGTCTAAGTTCATGTTCATTGTTGGATCCCTGTAACTTAGTCACATTAGTGACTGTACCTATACGTCTTGTTTCCTTTGACATCAATTTTTGAAACCCATTTCTTTTAAACCGTTGGGTTCTTATTGTTGAGGAATGTCATTAAATTCACATGATTCGAATAAGTCTTGTTTCGATTACGCGGTCATTCACTTTGGTATTATTCGGACTTACCTAGGAACCACACAACTCTGAGGAGATAACATAGACTAAATTTCGAGGACGAAATTTCTGTAACAAGGGGAGAATGTGACAACCGGTGATTTACGGCTCTTAATTACGTGATTAACAGGTGATTAACGCGATAATAAATAGTGTTTATAGTGCAAACTAACTTAATTATGCCTTTGGAGTGCCTAGGAACGTCTATACGACTTTACAGTGCGTGAACGGTGGTTTACGGAAAAATCTGTTGAATATTAAGCGACAATGAACTGATTCCGTAAAAAATACTGACAACGCCGACAAGTATGAATGTTACACGAATATTTTATGCCTATGAAATTAATTTTGTGAATTTATTGGGCTTCCGTGCGACACAAACGCAAACGTGAACTAAAAACGCGATAGCAGGAAATGCATCGGCAACAAAACAGAAGCGACGAAGACGCCTGCCACCTTCAGAACTTACATTTTACGCTATATTCAGCTCCGTAATGAAATTTTAGTAATTACAGTCGAAACCGGATCGAAAAACGGATTAAAGACGGCAACGAAGTAATTTTTCGCGATTATTACCGTGATCGACGCACGAACGCGACTACGACGGATACCGACATTATTTTTACACATTTTAACTCTAAAATGTTATTTTACTAGGCTACGGTGATTTCGGCTATGAAAAAGGGTCTCGTAGGAATTGCGGGCCACTTACACATGAGATGGGCTTGTGTGCCCTGTGCCCAAGCCCAAAACCCACAAGCCTAAACCTGCACATAATATATTAGATCTTATCAAGATCTCTACAAGATTTGAAAATCTTGCAAAATCCATACAAAATCTTATAAAATCTCTATAAATCTTACAAAATCTCTGCATAATCTCTATAAAATCTATACAAGAGATTTCTTTTGTCTCTAAAATTGAAACCACAAGATTCACAAGATCTTCTCTCATGCTTCTCTTATCTTCTCTATATATCTAAACATACACACAAACATAACCCAAATCAAACACAGGAAACAAACACACACACACACCCAGTTCATTCTCTCTCTCTCACCGGTGACCGGCCATGGCAGAGCCGTGGCGACGCTCCGGCGGCGCTTGTTCTCCGGCCTCACACCTCCGACAACAGACCAGTGATGCTTTTGTTCTTCACCGGTAAACTCTCACCCCCTCCCCTCCTTGCTTCTCCGATAGACCACCCCCACACCCTGTTTCCTCTTTCCGGTTTAAGTTGAAACGACAAGAACACAGCCAGTCACCGGTGAAACACCGGCGACGGCTGACGGCGACGGTGCGGCCTACCGGCGGCGGGGATGAAGACGATGAAGCTGAAGGTTCAAGTTTTGGGTTCAGATTCAAGCATGATTCAAGTTTTTCAAGTGGGTTTCGGGATTAGCTCAGTTTAGCCCCGGTTCAAGATATGGGTTCGTGACCCGGGTAAAGCCGGGTCAACTCAGATTTGCATCGGGTGCCGTTCGAGTCAGGTTTGGATGCGAGTCAAAATTGGTCAACGATCAGAAATTTCATGGTTCGGGTTGACTCGGTCAAACCGAGTCAACTCGGTCAAACTCGGTCCAACTTAGGTCAACAAGTGAGTTGACTCGGTCAAATCCGTTAGCGTTCGTCACAAGAAGATGGTAAAGATTTTACGGCGCAATACATTTCGTTATTCTTATAATTTTATTTATTTCGTGAACGAGCTGAACCGATAAAGATTAGTTCCTAATTTAAATTTTGTCGCTTTTACAAAAATTATACATATTGATATTGATTATATTGTTGAATTTTGAAAGATTAACGACAACTTGTGTTGTCGGGGCGTCCAAAAACAGAGGAAACTCTGACCGTTTTTCTAGAAAATCTGAAAAATAAAAACGCGTGTTATTATAAAACAACTTTCGGATTCAAACGATATTTTCGAAAAACAAATACAAGTATATAATTACTTTCGACAACATTTCACAATTTACGAAAACGACGATTCGGAAAGTATTTACGGCAATAAATATCGTTATTATATTTATTCTAAACCTCGAAATTTCGACAACTATTTTATAAAAAAAATGTAGATTTTATATTTATTTCGAACATCAAATAACTCGGATTTCTGATATAAATGTAAATATAGTTATATATTTATTTCGAATTTCAAACAACACGATTTCGTTTTACAAAATAAATATAGTTTATATATTTATTTTGGGTATCGAACAAACAAAATCCTCTTTATGAAAATAAATATAATTTATATATTTATTTCGGATATCAAACGAGGACTCTTTATAAACAATAAATATGGTTTATATATTTTTTTTCAAACATAACGACTCGACGATTCCTTTATAAAATAAATATAACTCTTCATAATTATTTTATACGCCTAAACGGCATATACATATGTTTTGGAAAATATATACAAGACGCAATATATATAATACAAGTTTATTATATATTATTCTCATACGAATATTCCTATATACGCAAACGACTTCTCGGGGCGACAAAGTTTAACTTAGTCATTTTCGTTAAATTAACAACTTACCGTCCAATCGTTCGGTCAACGATTCGGTAGAGCTCGGTGACACGTAGTTTAGTTACCATTTTTATTTAGAAACTTATAAGATATTCCGTGTTAGGAATATTGTAGAATGCACGCTAGCAAGTCACGTCTTGGAAACGACATCACAAAGTCGTAATTAGCTAGCTTTGCACAAGGCAATTCAGGTGAGTTCATAACCCCACCTTTTTATGGTTTTACATTTTTTTTGTAAATGTTTTCGGGGTGGAAAGACATGCACGTTTTTCAGAAACATACAAAGTTTTCGATAAACAAAGACTGTATATTTTTAGACAAAGCACGTTGTGCAAGAACATACAAAGCTTTTGAACGAACGAAAACTCATATTTCTAAATCATATTACGAATGGATTTCGAGGAACTCAAATGGTTTACGAATGGATTATACTAAATATACCGGTTTTTATAAAACAAATGCGTATTATCGAAATGTGAATGATTTTCATGACTAGGGATGGATCGTCTGGTGATAATATATAGAGGCTGGGGAGGTTCAGCCTTAGAGGCTGGGGAGGTTCAGTCTAAGACACTGGGGTAAAATACATGTTACAAAAGGATTACATACATTTTATACATGGTATGATTAGCTTAAGGAGGGTTTACTACTAGTTCATGTGAAGGGTGGGCACAACACTTAAGGCCATTAATCCTCGTCGTAGGACCGAGGGACATGAGTGATAGATCTATTTGGGTGTAGCGAGCCCACACCCATGAGGCCGGGGCGGCCCATAGTGGTGACTGTGTCTTACAGCCGGAAGCCCGGTGCAACTCCGCTAGTTTTGAGTTTTCCTGCATCACTTCACACATACCAGTAGCTTTGCAACCCATTGGTGATCTCTTTTTCCTTATTGCGACATACCAGGGACATACATACTTACAGAAATACTTGATTTATACAAATTAAATACCATGTTTTATACAAATTCAAGGCATAGGATTATGCGGGCATGGAGTCAAGTCAGGGTGGGCATCGACGGTTATACGAATATTACAAATACGAGAGTTTACAAATACATGGTTTTACGAACATTACAAATACAAAGTTTCCATATAACATGGCAAGAAAATGATTACTAAATTCGTTTTCTCAATATTATTTCACAAACTGGTTATTCAAAAGATTTATTTCAAATATTTTACAAACAAACTATGAACTCGCTCAACTTTATGTTGACTTTTTCGCATGTTTCTTTATCAGGTTACTTTTCAAAGTTATGGAACGGGTGGAATAGGAGAACCATTGGAGATTCGAGTACTTAGTGGGCGTTCAATTTCTAGAAGTCTTAGCTATTTGCTTCCGCTGTGCAATGAAGATACCAGTCCAGTCACGCCAATGCTCTGATAATTTCGAGGTATGAGAATTGTTTTGAGCAGCTCTAACAAAGTACTGTGAAGCCTTACGCTTCTTTGACTTTCTTGAAGGCTTGGTTTTCGTTTTCTTTGGTGCCTCTTGGGTGGTTTCATTTTTGAGATCAGACATGGCGGCAGGTAACTTAATGGTCCCACAGAGTACTATACTTAGTTGTTGGGCAATTGTAGCAGCCAGTTCGGACCTTTGAGTATCGTTGCGATGAGGAGACATCCTAAAGATAGTGGAAAATATGAGAGAAAAACAAGTGATATGTTATTGAATAATTAAAGTTGAATGTTAAAGAAACATCGACAGACCATGAGGATTGTGATAATTTATTTGTCAATTAAAACAGACAAACGACACTGTGACTAATCAAAGTAAATATGTCATAATAATGTATCGTGAAGACATGCTTTAGCCTATAAGTGGACACTCACCCCAAAAGTTCCCAAGTAAGAGTGACAGGTCCGATACTACGGATTTGTACGAACACTCTAGCCTTAGACAGAAAACTCGGGGTACAGGCACCCACCCTTCCAGATTGCACGTGTTCACATTATAAAGACCCAAACTTTGACGAGATTTTGAAAACTTTGAAGGTTCAAAACCATATAACAAATCATCTAAGAATAGAAGATTGATTTTCAATATGGATTTGTATTTTGTGTTCTTGTCGTGGTTGTCACCCAAAGATAGGTGACGGTATTTTTTTAGATTCTAAACGCAAGTAAACTCACGTTAGGGTCCTAGGAAGGTTATAGAATATGTCAAGAGCATTACTAATAACCTAATTCCCTATAACCATGAGCTCTGATACCAACTCTTCTGTCACACCCCAACCGCGTAATATAACAAACCGCGGCGGAAATGTCGGGGAGTGGAGTAACATAATCATTGTTTCACAACACATGGTGTTTAAAGTTTGGTTTTATTAGAATAATTGTTTACAATGACTTGGAATTTAACCGAAAACATAACGTAAATTAAATTGTCTTGCTTCATTTTAAGTCACTAAGGCCCAAGTCCGCCTAAGTGTAGCACGATCATCATCATACATTAGTTCCTGAAACACATGTGAAAATAGGTACGTCAGCATAAAAATGCCTGTGAGATACATAGGTTTTGTTAAAGCAGGATTCATGACTTGTAAGTTAAAAGAAGTGTTTAATAAAAGTAGTCATGAATCTTGTAAAATGTTTTCTTTTATAAAATCATGTGAAAATCGATATGAAAACCAGATGATATAAAAGAATGATGCATGATAAAATAAATAACCAAGTAAAAACGAGTTTGTATAAAATATGTTATTTGTAAAACAGTGTCTTGTAAACAATATGTCGTGTCTTTGTATAAAATGTATCTTGTCTTTGTTTCTGTCAAAGTGGTTTAGATAACGCTACGATATGTAATATCACAGAAGCACTTATATATAAGAAGTACCAGCGGCGTATCCACCATGCTTTTATCATATTACACACGCCTCGTTATTTAAATCACTTACCAAATAAACCACCAAAAATGTCTTGTCAATCCAATGTCAAATGTTTTGCACAAACAATGTATAATGTCACAATGTTAGGTATAAACTATGCCTTGTATAATCAAATGTCAGATAACAACCAATGTCTTGTATGGTGAATAGAAATCTTTACTCAAACCATAGATATAATGTCTTCTGTAATCAAACGCCATGTGAAAACCATGTACTAAGTCTGCTAAGTAAACATATGAAGCGGAAATATCATGTAAAACAATGTGCCCATATGCTGAGTAAATATATGCAGCAGATATGTAATGTAAATCAATGTGTCCATATGATGAGTAATCATATGCAACAAAAGTATCTATGAAATCAATGTGCTAGCATGCTCAGTTAACATACATAGCAAAACATAATTTAAATCATGTACTATAGCATGTATATGTCATGAAAGCATGAATAACATGAAAGTAACAAGTAGGCACAAGTGTTTCACCCCAAAATATTTGAAAACGGTAAAAGAGGGGACTATGTACTCACATAATCACCTTGAAAACATGTAAAAAGAGGGGGGTCTATGTACTTACTTGAGATTGCGTAATAGTCTTGGGAATTAAGACCAAATAAAGCTCGTAGGATCACGGAATCAATCGGCACCTAAAATAGGTAACTATGTTGTTAGTGCATGCATCTGTCGACTTCGTCTTGTATCGAGTCTTAGTCTTAGAATGTTAGATTAGGGCACATTGTACAAGATTTCCCGACATGTCCATATGTGGGAAACTACATATCCGTATGTGGGAAACCCTAGAAGGGGGTTTAGCTTTTATGAACATGTACGTATGTGGGAAACCTTGAAGATGATTTCGCTTTTATGTACTTGGGGGGTTTTGCTTTTATGGACATGTCCATATGAGCGAAACCTAGTCCCTATAAATACCCCATGAACGAAATCATTTGTATTAGTTGTGCAATTCAATACCGAGGTGCTGCCGGTGTGAGATTTGGATTTAAACATTGTTATATCAATCAGAAAGGTGATTTAAGTGAAGATCTAGCTGTTTCTACGTTGATTACTTGTTTTCCGCACCTGTAATTGACCAAAACTCCTCTGATAGACTCGTTCGGGTCAGAATACGATCCTACAAGTGGTATCAGAGCTTCAGGAGGAGGATTTCTACAAAGATTTGCTAGATTTCATCATAAATTCTTACTTCTACACCTTCTTTTTTCATCAGAACGAGATTTAACGGTCGGAATTCGCTCAAAATTTCACAGACTGTAGTAAATTGATCATAAACAAATCCCTGAAAGTTTCACACTAAAATTCGAATTAAAAATGGTCCAAAATAACCCCCGAGTTGATTTCGCTCATACGAACAACCAGTGATTTTGCTTATAAGGTCTTTCAGGTTTCGCTCCAAAGTACATCCAAGTGACCTAATTTCGCTCATGTGTCAACCCTAATCACCCGATTTCGCTCATGTGTCAACTCTAATCACCTGATTTCGCTTTTGTGTCACCTCTAAACTTCAAATTTCGCTCCAAGGGTCATACAGAACTCTGATTTCGCTCCAAGGGTCATCATAAACCCTAATTTCGCTCAAGAGGACATCCATTAACTTCAGATTTCGCTCCAAGGATCATACAAAACCCTGATTTCGCTCATAAGGTCAATCAAGAACCTGATTTCGCTCATACGGTCAATCAAGAACCTGATTTCGCTCATAAGGTCAATCAAAACCCTGATTTCGCTCATAAGTACCTGTGATTAAATTACGTACATTGAAAAATGGATACTGAGTTTTACAACGCATTTGCTACAACCCCGGCTAGTCCATCCGATATTACTAAGACCATGACAATGGAAAATGAAACCGGAACAATGCAAAAACCCCCGAAACTTATGGGAATTGAGGATTATCACGGGTGGAAGAAACGGTTTGAGAATTGGGTTCAGGCGAATCATCTAAAAGCTTGGGAGAGCATCGAAACTGAATATGAGAGGCCAAAGAATTCAGCGGGAATCGATAAAATCATTTCAGAATTCACGGAGTAAGAAAGAGAGAGTTACAAAGGAGAAAAGATGATGATCAATTTGTTACAACAAGCTGTTAAAGAAGATATATTTGTGTTGCTTCAACATGATGAAAACGCTTATTCTATTTGGGAAGCTCTTGAAAAGAAATTCGAGGGAAGTACTGAAATGCTACAAAGTAAAGCAGCTTTGTTGAAAAAGGAATTTGAACTATTTACGTGCATGCCTGGTGAAACAACAAAGAGTCTTATTGAAAGATACTGTCATCTTGTACGCACTATGTCACAGTTGAAGATTACAAAAACTCCTGCAGAATGGGTTGAAAAGCTTGCTGATGCGTTACCGCAACAGGAATGGGGTACATATCTGATGATATTGAAGAATTCCAGACAGTTTAGAAGGTTATCGATTGCACAGTTTATAGAGAAGTTGGAGGCCAGGTTCTGGAGCAGCAGAAAATTGCTAGAATGAACAGTTCTACTCATCAACAAGATATTAAATTGTACTATAAAGGAAATGTTCAAACTGCAGAAGCTAGTCCAAAGATACAAACTGCATTTAGTGCTGGAAATCAATCTACACCAAGCAGTCAAGGATCAGTCAACACTAGTGGGTTCTCAACGGTGAATCCTCCAAGTGTTCAAAGTTCATCTGCTGGAAATGGTCATCTAATTCAGTGCAATGTGGCTTTACATCTTCAAAATGGACAAAATTATTCTGAGGAGATTGTAAAGAATCATATGGGATTATTGGTTACTGCATTAGAGTCTTATGAAGGGTTGATTGCCGGAAGAATTGGTAATCCGATGCTCACAAAGGAAGATTATGACCAAATCGATGCAGAGGAGCTGGAACTGATGGATATTAAATGGGCCTTAGCTAGTGTTTTGAGGAGAGCAGAAAAATTTAGATTGGTTACAGGAAGAAATGATTTCTTGGATGCAAACCTTTCTAATCTAGGATTTGATAAATCTAAAGTTGTCTGTTTTCGTTGCATGGAGAAAGGCCATTTTAAAAGAGAGTGCAAGAATCAGGAGCCGAGAGGAGCAAAGGAGTTGTCTGGGAAAGATGATTATTATAGGAAATCCATTTATCAACAAATTACTCATCTACCACATCAACAAAAAGATCCACAAACGGCACATGGAAGAATGATCGAAGATGCAAACAAAAAGGCTTACTATGGCATCATGGATCAAGATGACGAGAAAGTGGCTGATGGTTTTAGCTGGGACAAGTACATTCCAGCTGATCCTAATGTTAAAGCTTTTATTGCTCAGATTGTTCAAAGGCCAGAGTTGGTGAAAGAATGGATGGCTGTGTTATCTGATGATGATGAAAAAGATGAAGAATCCGTTTCCTCTGAAAACAGTTCAACAGATAACAGTGATGATGAAGAGTTTGAACAGATAAATGTTGGAAAAACTCATCTATCTTCTGACAGTTTTGAATTTTATTTTGCAGATAAATTGAAGAAACTCAAAGAGAGGAAAGCTGCAAAAGAATTGAAAGAAGTCAAAGTGATTGAGAAGATAGTTGAAGTGGAGAAAATAGTGGAAGTTGAGAAGATTGTGGAGATAGAAAAGATAGTTGAAGTCACAAAACCCTGTCTTACTTGTTTAGAGTCATGTAAACAATGTATAGAAAAAGATGAGAGGTTTAGTGAGTTAGAAAAGTTGAAAGAAAAGTTGTTGTTTGATGTAAAAAATTTGAAAGAGTCATATGATGTATTGAACAGAACTGTGAATAGTCTTGAAAAGACTAACTCTGAAAGAGAGAAAGCTTTGAAGATGTTGAATGCTACCATGATGACAAAGCAGAAAGAGATCAACTTGTACATAGAAGAATGTGCAAAGTGGAAGAAAGAGTTGGATAGTGAAGAAACTGAGAATGAAAGAATCAAAAGATTGCTGCAAAGTTACAAAGGTTGTGACTACATAATTGATAGAATTTATCCAACAGTTGAAGGATTTGAAGCGTTTAAAGGTGAAGAAACAAAGCCAAAGAAGAAAAAGGATACTAGTAAGAAACAGGATGTCTGTTATAATAAGTGTCCGCCTCCGATTTGGGAAGGGTACTCGCCTAGAAAACCTAACGAGGAAGAACTAAAACAGGCGGTCAATATTAAGTTAGAATCCGAGATAACTGATGTTTTACCGGACAATATTGATGTCACGTTCACAGCGTCCGACACAGATCATGAGTCAGAACTGATAAAAAGAGTGGTTGATCAGGTGTTGGATAAGGATGAGGAGTCAGAGTCAAAATCCGAGTCTGAAAGTTCGTGTCAGTCAGTCGGGAGTTCGATTTCGTCCGAAAAGAGTTCAAAATCGTCGGGAAAACGGGTTTATAGTAAAGAATTATTGTTGTCAAAAATCTAATTTGAATGATGAAACATTTGAAGTTGTATATACTTTGAATGATTCTGACAAATTATATTTTGATAAAGAATTTCCAATAAGGGGTGTCAAAACTGATTTGATAAAAAAGGTTTTCAAATTAACAGAAATTAATATTTCTGAAATAAAAGATGAAAATCTTAATGTAAAACCTAAACCTTACACCTCAAGAGTACAACAACGTTTGAAGAAGAAAAAGGGTTACAATTCTGGTTCTGGTTTTCAAAAGAAACCAAACCACAATCGTAGCTACAAAAAGAAAGGACTTGGTTTTATTCCACCTAAAAACTATAAAAATGAAAAATATATTAAAGATTTTAATTCCAGAGTTAAATTTGTTTCAGGGACAACTGCAGAGGAAGAACAGAAGAGCTCATTTTGGAGACAAACAAATGAAGAATTTCTTGCTGAGAAGAAGAATAGTGAAGCTAATCAGAGAAGAGAGACTAGAACCTGTTATAAATGCCAAGAAGTTGGTCACATTGCATGGAACTGTCCGAAAGACAAAACAGGGAGTTTCTGGAAAACTGAAAGAAGTTATTGTTGATAAAACTGAACCGCCAACTGAAAAATTTAAGGTTTTTAAAAATTCAACATTTGAAGTTGGTGAGTGTTCGAAGAGGTTTTACAAGCGAAGTGTGAAACTTGACAGTCAAAAATGGGTTGTTAAGAAATCAGAAGTAAAATCTGGTGATGAATCTGATTCCACAAAATCAGCGGAGCCACAGTTTGATGAAAGTGATGAAAACTTAGTTCCTTCAATGGATGATGAGAACTTTCCACCATTGAGGACTGAAAATTTTAAATGGAAAACTGGAAAGTCTGAAATCTCAAATCAGGGTTATTCTGAGAAGGATAACTTTGATGTTGAGAAAGCGTTTAATGGGAAAGTTAAGAAGATTTTCAGAAAAATGGTTGATGGAAAGGTGAAAGGGGTAAAGGAGTTTTATGCTAAAAAGAAAGCAACTTACACTCCAACTGCTTCTGAATTGAAAACACCCAAGGCTAGTCAGGCTTGGGTGGATATTTTCTTTCATTGAAAAAACTGACTTGCCGAAGATCCCAAGTTTGTAATCGTGGATCAGGAATCGGCATCTTTCATGTTTAATAAAGTTGTTTTGAAAATGCTTGATATTGTTAAAATTTTACAGATTGTGAATAGCCGGAGCTTCCTGGTTGGTAAGTGCGAAGCAGGAATCGGCACTTTGATGGGTAAAATGTAGATGACTCATTCCTACAATTGGTATTGATTGGTTATATCTACAAGTGGTTATTCCTACAAGTGGTTTAGAGGTTGCTTGATTGCAAACAGTGAATCAAGGACATTAAGTTGTACTTGATTTACTACAGTTGATAAAACCGACAAGATGATGAACCATATCCCCGTACTTAGAAGTGGTAAAAACAAACTCATTTTCTGGAAAAATCATTTTGATTAAAACAAACTTAAGTGTTTTGAAATCTAAATGAGAAAATGGTTTGTGAAAGGGGGAGTTCAGATTGTTTATGCCAAGTGGATGGCGAATTGATGCGATTTGATATCAGTTGTCAATTTATTGTACAGTTTGTTTTCAAATTTCCTAAAATGTGTTTGCTTTTTAGGGGGAGTAGAAATTTTCAGAAAATCCAAAAACATTTGAAAATTTGAAAAAGACAAAAACATGATAAAATTCAAAATGAGTTTTGTTGTATAAAAGAGGAAATGATAGTACATCAGTGGACGATCACATCATGCTAAAGAATTGGAAAGTAAAAATGTGATAAACGGTCTCACTGATGATGTGCCAGTAGGTTTTTGCACATTTAGTAGATTGTGACGAGATATAAACCTAAATTTCAAACTTGCTTATATCATGGGGAAACATATCTCGGATATATGGGTAACCCCCGAAATTTTGTTTGAAAGATTCCTTTTTCTGATATACTAGGTTTTTATACTCAGTGATGTCTGGGGTATTATTCCAGGACTTCTGCTGAATGGAAGTTCTGACCTAGTCCTCGAATAATACTTTCTGCAATGCTTGAAACATAGCATCACCCTCAGTATAAATGATAAGACAATAAAATTGCTTAGCAATGCTGTTGTAAAAAAAGATCCTCTAAAGGGGACACACCCAAAAGTTGAGTCATGATCTCTCTGCTAAACGGTAGTTCTAACCTGAGCTCTCATGATTCTTCATAATTTATTAACCCCTACAGATATCATTTGTGTCATAATTACCTGTAAGACTGAATATTGGGATCTGGATACGGGAGTATATTCTGAGGTGGGACACGCGATTGAGTTTAAGTATCTAAGACATTAATTCGTATCTCGGATCAGTTGAAATTTGTGTGAAAATTTAAATGGACCAGTATACTGACAATCTAAGTGAATTGTTTAAAATTTAAAATGAAATATAGCTTAACGGTGTTGGTGACTTGTCTCATAAACTGATATGATCCTCTTACACGAATTCACAAAAAATATTGTTTGTAAATATTTCGTTACTGCTTTACATGTTTCTTTATTTCAAAATTCAAAAAGATTTTCAGTGTGTTTTAGCATAAAGTTTCAGAAAATTCAAAAAGATTTTCGACAACTGATTTTGGAGAGCTAATTTTCAAAATCCTAAGTGCTAAACATGATGAACAAATGGTTTGGGAGAATGTGTTTTGAAAAGAAAAATGATTAATTTTTGCAAATGGTTCATCAGAATTTATCATTGATAAATCATTCTGGTTTAGTTTGAGAGAGAATTTGGATTGATAAATTTGTTAAATGTTAAATTTGTGAAATTTATTTCCGGGTTAAGAATGTGCAGGTGTAGCCAGGTTTTGATTTTGAACCTGAAGATAGAGTGCCAGGTTTCAGTACCTGAGGACTCTGATTGGAGGTAGCCAGACAACGATCCTTAAGCTGATGATGCTGATGAACTGAAGAAATGCCAGCAGATCTCAAGGGGGAGTCTGAAGACCTGCGAGAAAAGATTGAGAGAGAGAAGCCCTGAGACAGATCAAGACTGAAGATGCGAAGACTCGACACTTAAGACTCGTCAACATCTGAGGGGGAGTCTGTTAGTGCATGCATCTGTCGACTTCGTCTTGTATCGAGTCTTAGTCTTAGAATGTTAGATTAGGGCACATTGTACAAGATTTCCGGACATGTCCATATGTGGGAAACCACATGTTCATATTTTTTGGGAAACCACATGTCCGCATGTGGGAAACCCTAGAGGGGGGTTTAGCTTTTATGAACATGTACGTATGTGGGAAACCTTGAAGATGATTTCGCTTTTATGTACATGGGGGGTTTCGCTTTTATGGACATGTCCATATGAGCGAAACCTAGTCCCTATAAATACCCCATGAACGAAATCATTTGTATTAGTTGTGCAATTCCATACCGAGGTGCTGCCGGTGTGAGATTTGGATGTAAACATTGTTATATCAATCAGAAAGGTAATTTAAGTGAAGATCTAGTTGTTTCTACGTTGATTACTTGTTTTCCGCACCTGTAATTGACCAAAACTCCTCTGATAGACTCGTTCGGGTCAGAATACGATCCTACATATGTTAATAAACCGAACCTAAATCAGGAGATAGGATAGAATGAGGTCTCGTAAACCAAATGAGTATTGGAACTCATATGATATGGCTTAACAAAGCCTATATTCTGAATTGGAGTTATGACCCGTTAAGGTAGTTTATTCTACTTTAACGCGTCATTTGCGCAAAAGCGCATTCGGATAGCCTAAATAGTCATATGACAAGTATTATATGCCCTAACATGTCTAAATATGTTGCATAATCAGTTTAAGTGTCAAAATTTAGGTTACGTAGGCTTAAATTCAAATTATGCATGAAAAGGGCATTTTGGTCATTTTCCTAAGGCATATAAACTACCTATCAGACAACTAATTAAACTAAGTGACCATAAGGGATAACCTTTGAAGGTTATTCCCCATATAACTATCGTCACAAAATATGTTTGGTCGGATCCTAACGATCGACCAAACGGGTTGGGTTCGAAAGTCTAAGCGGTTGTCAAGACTGCTTAACTTACGACCCTATATAAGCACTAGACTAAAAGTGACGAGTTAAACATGTTTAACTAAGTTAGAAAACTGATTTGATATCAAAACAAAGTGTTTTGATACCTGAAAATAGTTTTGTTGCAAAATGCGCTTAATCGTGCATTTTGACCGAAACTTTGACTCGTCACTTCGACTAATCAACGTGGTAATCAGTAGGTATAGTCACAAGGGACTATAACCATCGTGATTGCGCTCACGTTGCAAAGTTCAAACGAACTTTGTCTTGACCAATTCATGGTCAAAGTTGAAAGTCAAACACTGTTTGACTTTTTTGCTTGAAATAAATAACCAAAGCATGAAGGAACACTTACAAAGGTCCAATGCTTGAAGAGAGGACTAAGAATGCTCAGGTAGGTGGCCCTCAACAAGAGATTGCCTCAACTTAGAGCAGGTGAAGAAGGAAATAGCAAATGAGCAAATTGAAAGCTTGAAATTCATGGGTGTTTATAGGAAATCAAGCCTCCATTGATCATTGCCAAGTGTTTTTGCATGGATCAAAGCATGATCTTGACCGTACAAATGATACACACTGATTTGGCAACTTGGGGAACACTGAAACCTGCTCGTGGTATGCAAAAACCTTGTTAAAAACCAAGGACAGCAGGTTGTTTTGAAGATTCAGAGAATCTATCCAGCTCCAGGCCTCACGGTCCACAAGGGAAACAAAACTAGTCTTCGCGCCTCGCCTAGTGGTCTTACCAGAAACTTTCATTTTTTGGCAAAACAGGCCCCTGCATGCTAAAAACTTGATTTTTGATGCATTTAATCCCCGTTAACCCCATTTCAAGGCTCTACAAGGATGTTAAAGCTTAGGGGACTTGAAATATGCTTGAAAACATCTCGGATGTCGGTTCATTTGGTCGTACGGTCACGCTATTCGGTTAATTACTATGAAACTCGATCGGACACGAAAACGATCCAAATTACACGACGAATGGTATTTTTGCATTCCAATCACCAAAATAAAATATTTTAATGATTACAAAAATCTTTTGGATGTCCGGATATGGTCAGAACGTAAGATATGCGCGTAAATGCAAACTTACCCCGTTTTTGACACTTTTAGTCCCTGTTGATCAAATACATATTTTCGCATACCGAACCGTTCAAAGCTTATTTCTAAGCTATGTAAAGGATATTTAGGGTATGTTTAGCTTATGATCTTGTTTCGGAGGGCATGTTACTATACGAATCGGCAGACTTTTGCAGTCTGTCGCAACTAGTCTCTATGATCGAATAAACTTGTTTTAGACACACCAAACCCTTCAAAACTTATTTGTAAGCTATGTAAAGGTTATTAAGGTATGTTAAGATTATGTCACTATTTCGGAGTGTTTGTCGCGTTAAACTGATTATGTTTACGTAATTGTTTGCGTTTATCTTTCTAGAAAGTGGTTAGGAGCTCGAAATCAAACTAGAATTGATATGTGTATTTGTCGTATGTAGTTGTACAAATCCCGAGAATGAAACACAAGATATCATTGGATTCGTATATGTATGATGGTCGTAGAGACACAGATGTCACAAAAGTTTCTGTCAAAATGCACGATTAGATGCATTTTGTGACGAAACTATTTTCGGGTATCAAAACACTTTGTTTTGATACCAAATCAGTTTTCTAACTTAGTTAAACATGTTTAACTCGTCACTTCTAGTTTAGTGCTTATTTAGGGCCGTAAGTTAAGCGGTGTCGACAACCGCTTAGACTTTCGAACCCGACCTGTTTGGTCGATCATTAGGATCCAACCAAACATATTTTGTGACCATAGTTGTATAGGGAATAACCTTCGAGGTTATACCTTTTGGTTACTTAGTTTAATTAGTTGTATGATAAGTAGTTTATATGCCTTAGGAAAATGACCAAAATGCCCTTTTCACTCATAATCTCAATTTAAGCATATGTAACCAACATTTTGACACTTAAACTGATTATGCAACATAATTAAACATGTTTAGGCATATAATACTTGTCATAGGATTAGTTAGGCCATCCGAACGCGCATTTGCGCAATTGACGCGTTAAAGTAGCGTAAACTACCTTAACGGGTCATAACGGGTCAAAAGCACTTAGGGTAGGTTTCAAATCAGAATGTAGGCTTTGTTAAACCATATCATATGAGTTCCAACACTCATTTGGTTTATAAGACCAAATTCTATCCGATCTTCCGATTTAGGTCCCGATTATTAACATAGTGATTCGATACTAGGTGCCACTTGATTCCTTGATTTCCCGAGCTTTGTTAAGTGTGACACCTGTGTCACTTCAACCATCAAACAAATTCCAAACCAATGAAATATTGTATTTCATACTTGGGATTTGTAAAAATATGTGTATCATTTGCACATATCAACTCTTGTTCGATTTTAAGCTTTAAATCGCTTTCTGGAGGGTTATACGCGCTCTGATGCGTAAATATAACCAGCGTAATCCAATGAACACTCCGGAATAGTGAAATAGGCTTAACATACCTTAAATAACCTTTACATAACTTAGAAATAAGTTTTAAAGGCTTTGGTATGGCAAAAACAAGTTAATTCGCTTACAGGGACTAAACTTGACAAACTGTGAAAGTATGCCAATTTGAACTGTAAGGAACATTCCGGAACATGACCATAAGTTAAACACACCTTAAATATCCTTTATATAGCTTAGAAATAGGCTTTGAGGGGTTCGATGTGCTAAAATAAACTTTTGGGTCATTCAGGGACTAAAAGCGTCAAAAAGTGCACAAGTTTGCATTTTCACGCATAACTTACGTTCTGAATACATCCGGACATCCAAAAATTTATGTAAGCACTAAAATATTTTATTTTAGTGTTTGGCAAAAGAAAAATCCATTCGTCACGCATTTTGGATCGTTTTTCGCACTTATGCGCATTCCGTCGTAATTAAGCGAACATCGCGTTCGTACGACCAAACGAACCAACATCCAACATATTTTTGAGCATGTTTCATGTCCACAATGTTTAGGCATCATTTTAGGGCCTTAACGTTGGCTTAACGGGCCTTAAACGTGTCGGAAATGGCTTTAAAACACAACAGGGACCAAAACTGTCATTTCTGAAACATGTTTCTGATCTGTGCAGGCTAGGCGGCCCGCGTAAGGTCTGTGTGTATCTTTACGCGGCCCGCGTCAATGTCCCAGATAAGATAAGATCAATTAATCAGCAGATTACGGCTGTTAAACCCCCAACCACACACTCACACTTGCCCTTTCAGTTCATGAGAGGCCATTTTTAGTCACCACAACATTCCAACAAGTGTACGCACGAGATTCGATCACGTTATTCAAGAAACGATCTTAACGGTTCGGGAAATCCTATAAAAACCCCACCCCCATTTGCTTCAAAACCCACTAGAATCTGATTTGAGAAGCTCTAAGTTGAAACCTTTGTTTCATACCTGAGCTACTTGAATCAAGATTAGCATTCGGGGACCCTTCGTAAGCATTCCTTCGTTCTTTTATTGCTTTTCGAGTCCGAAAGTCAAACTTTGTTTGACTTTCTGCATTGACCAGTTTATGGTCAATGCGAAGTTCGTTTGAACTTCGCAACGTGATTGTAATCACGATGGTTATAGTCCCTTGTGACTATGCCTACTGATTACCACGTTGTCTAGGGTCGTAAGGGTAAGCGATCTAATAAATCGCTTATACCTTCGAAGCCGACCCATTTGGTCGATCATTAGGATCCGAACAAACACATTAGGTGACCATAGTATATAGGGAATAACCTTCCGAGGTTATACCTTATGGTCGCTTCGTTTAAGTAGTTGTATGATAGGTAGTTTATATGCCTTAGGTAAATTACCAAAATACCCCTTTGATGCCAAAATTCATTTTAAACATATGTAACATAACTTTTGACATCTAAACTGATTTGACAACAATATTATACATGTTAAGGCATATGTTACTTGTCATAGGACTAGTTAGGCATTCCGAACGCGTTTTACGCGAACGACGCGTTAAAGTAGCATAAGCTACCTAAACGGATCGTAATGGGTCGTAAGCACTTAGGTTAGGTTTCATTTAGTATGTAGGCTTTGTTAAACCATATGACACGAGTCTCCATACTCGTTTGGTTTATGAACCCTCATTCTATCTAAATCCTCCGACTTAGGTCCGGTTTATTAACATAGTTACCTATATTAGGTGTCGTTTGATTCCGTGATCTCTAGCATTGCTTGGTGGTTATCTTAGGACTTCTGAGCAATCTCAAGTCAGTACATAGTCCCCTCTTTTACTGTTTTCAAACTGTTTTGGGGTGAAGCATGTGTACCTATATGTTATTTTCATGTTTTCCAAAAGTATAATTGATTATACATGTTAGTACTTATCTGTTGACAAACTGAATGACTATCTATGGTTTGAACACTGATTTTTCAAAGACTATAACATTAATTGTTGAATTGTACTTATTTTGTTCACCAGACCGGTTGGTAGTATGATATAGCGCTATAGGATTTGACACCCCATTCCTGTTGTCATGGAATGTCTGAAACCAATTTGTTTCTCCATCCAAATAGGGATTGCCTTTGTGGTATCCTTATAGTCTCAAAGGTGTAGTTTGATGCACTAGGTCTGAATGAATTCTTAAATCACACATTTAAAGTATATTTGATATACTCCCAAAAGTATAGTTTGATATACTCTCATGTGTGGTATTGTACAAAACCAACATATATATTTTATCAACAAACCAAAACATACTTTTATATGTTATTTATAAAACCCAAAGCATATTTTGATATGTTATTTATGAAACCAAAACATAGTTTAATATGTTATTTACAAATCCAAAGTATACTTTTAATATGCTACTATAAGGTTATTCGTTTAACCTTACATTATTTTACAAAGCATAATTTTTGATTTATTCAAACACTTTGTTTTGTACATTTTTACTTATGGTTTAAGAAATCTCATTTTACTTACCATATATAACTTTTGTTTACACATTACATGGTTTACATTTAACTTGAGTTATACAATAACATTGGACTATTGGTTTAAACATGAACATTCTATATTGGTGGTTTGGTTTGAGTAAGTGACTTAAGTAACGAGGCGTGTGTAATATGATACAAGCATGGTGGATATGCCGCTGGTACTTCCTATATATAAGTGTTTGTATGGTATTACATATCGTAGCGTTATTTGAATCATTTCAATTTAAGTCATATAACATTTTATACAAATAACATATTTTTCATAAGACATTGTTTTACAACAACTTATCTTATACAAATTCATTTTTACTTGGTTATTCAATTAACCTTACATTACTCTTTTACGTATCATCTACTTTATCATCACTTTTCGAATGATTTATAAAACAAAACATTCTACAAGGATCATGACTGACTTTTACTAAACAACTCTTTTTAAACTTACAAGTCATGAATCCTATTTTCACAAAACCTATGTATCTCACAGGCATTTTTATGCTGACGTACCTACTTTTACACATGTTTCAGGTACTGCTTTGCAATGATTGTTGATACATGCTACATTTTGGATGGACTCGTGCCTTAGCAACTTTAAAACTTGGAAGATCATAGTTGTACTTATTTTATTGTATTAAAACAATGAGGTCATTTATTCAATAAAACATAATTTATTTATTCCATGGTTATGAAACAATGATTCTGTTACAACACTCCCCGACGTTTCCGCCACGTCTAGTTGCTTTACGTGGTCGGGGTGTGACAGAAAAGTTGGTATCAGAGCCAATGGTTATAGGGAATTAGGTTATTAGTAATGCTTTGACCTAGACTATAACCTTCCTAGGACCCTAACATAAGTTTTCTTATGTTTAGTTTTAAAACAATACCGTCACTTATTCTTAGGTGACAACCACAATAAGAACATAAATTTCTATCCTGCTTTGAAAACTAATCATCTGTTCTAGGATGATTTATTAAATGGTTTTGAACCCTCTAAGTTTTCAAATCCCGTCAAAGTTGGTCTAAATAATGTGAACACGTGCAAACTGGAAGGGTGGGTGCCTGTACCCTGAGTTTTCTGTCTAAGGCTAGAGTGTTCGTACAAATCCACATAATCGGACCAGTCACTCTTACCTGGGAACTCTTGGGGTGAGTGTCCACTTATAGGCGAGCATGTCTTCACGATACATTATTTTTGACCTATTTACTTTGATTAATCACCGGGGTCGTTTGTTCCTTTGTAGTAACAAACAAATGACCACTATCCTTGCTTTCATCAGATTTGTTTCATCTCATTCTTTTCGTCTAATTCTCTCACTCGTTTCCTCTCATGTTTCCTCTTTTAGAATGCCTCCTCGACGCGACAATCAGATGGCGAATGCCGAACTGGCGGAAATCATCGCGCAGCAAATGGCTGCTGCCTTCCCAAATCTTTATGCTCAAATGATTCAAGCCATCAACAACAACAATGCTCCATGCGATTTCAATAATTTTAACTCGGCTAAACCTCTCAAGTTTAGTGGTTCTGAGGGAGCAACTGGGCTTCTTCAATGGTTCGAGAGCATTGAGAATACTTTCCGTCACGTTCAGTGTCCTGAAAATCGCAAGGTCGAGTTTTCTTCGAGTGTGTTTCAGAAGAGGGCTCTTACGTGGTGGAACGGGGTTATGAGAGACTGCGGGGGTGAGGTTGCATTAGCACAGACTTGATTTCAGGTACTGTACACATTAATTAATCTTAATTACGTGCTTAATGACTGTGCTTGATTACAACTGATAATTTAAACTGCTCTATGATTCTATACCATATATACATGCATCATATATTATACAGTCACTCCATTCATTACACACCTACATTAGTGACATACTTGATGCACCCAGCACAGTTGACACACTGAACGGTTGATTCAGAAATAAGGCTGACAATGCCAGCACTTAGACAGACAATATTATTATGGCCAGTATGAGCCGGGGATAGAGTACTACACTGGTTTGTAGCGTAGGGAAGTGAGGACCATAAGACTGCGTCATTAGGAGATAGATATAATGTCGGGAAGTGCCTAAAACACACTTTAAATACAGAATTCTGCTTTCTCTTATTAAATTCAACATTTTATTATACCAGTAGAATATACAAATATAGCAGAGTGGTCCTGCATACTTTCCTAAGTGCCAGGAATGATTTCGTTCCAAAAAGATGCATAAAAGACGCTATACGGTACAACTTAACACTTTAACGGAACGATACATAACCGAACAACCGGACAGTACCCGGGACACCAAAATTTTGACAGAAACATTATTGTATTATTCTTAAATAATCATGGTCACAATAAATCCCCACACACTATAGAAACATGTCACACACCCATTATTCTAGAAAATACCCTAAACCTTCTAAATAATTACCTACTAATAATCAAATTTTACAAATTACCCCCCCCCCCTAACCGAATTTCTGCCCAAATCATCCATATATTTTGTTTAGATCTTGTGTGATTATCCTTCCTAACTATCGTTGGCCAAAAGAATTTTAATCATGACATTAGGGTAGGGTGGCTCTTGATTTTCCAAGAAAGACCATCATTACATCAAAACCCACACTCCATCTCACTCTCTCTCCCTAATCTCGGCCCTTCATAACTGAAACCACCCCCCCTCACTCTCATACATTCATCTTCTTCACTATCAAGCCCCATTCCAAGCTCCAAGATTGATCCATAGAGGTGCAAGTTGAAGTGCTCTCAAGGAAGCCTTGTTCAAGCCTTTCTCACCATCATTCTTCATCATCCTTGCACTAAGATTTCTACCCTAGCCTTGTGCTAGTAGTAAGTCCCATCACGCCCTTGTTTCATCTTGTTATTTGTTATGATTCATAGTAGGATGATGGTGATACATCACAAGAAGCTAAAACACTAAAAATATGAATATGGAACTCTACATAAAAACCCCACATAAAAAGTTTGTATGAGGTTAAAATCAGGTTGGTTTGAGTTTGGATAATACATGCACAATGTTTGATCATTAAGTTATTAACAAATCAAGGTTAGGACCCTCGTTGATATGTTTTTAGAATCATTAAACCTGAAATAAACATGCTGATTGAAATTTCCAGCCAACTTCAACAGGCTGTAACAGGGTCATTTTTAATCGAAAAACTGAATTTCTGGAGTCTAAATTGTGTAATTTTGAACAACCGAACAAATGGCACTAGAATCGTAATTTTTTGAGATCGTTTACTATTTTTAAAGAATTATTTTTAGACAGCAGCTCAAGCTGAAATATTTCTGCTGAAAAAGTGTGTTGTAATCAGAGTCAAAACTTGAAACCTGAGCAGAATCAGCTCATGGATTCTTTACTGTAGATGGTCACTGTTGTTTCCGTGACTCCCCAACTGGAATTTCGTCGATCGGACTTACGATTGATTTTTAGTGAATTTTTCCGTAAAACTGCAATCAGAAAGTAACAAATTTGATTGTAGTCGGGTAAAAGAATTTTTATATAAAATTGGTAATGAACTGGTCCCCGAAAATTTTACACAATAAATTTTGGATTATATATGACATTCTGTAAAAAATTGAGAATTTTTGGAAAAGGTTAACTATTTTATTTAAATACTCGAAAACAGTCCAGTTTAGTTTAATAAAGCTGAAAAGACGTAAATAGGGCATTGCATGTATGATTATCGGGTTGGCTATGTGGGAACACTCTATGAGATATTTGTAAAAGAAAATGATATGCTCTTAAGCATGGACACCTCTATTTATAGAGGAGGCTATGGAGAAATTTTCCGAAAATTATAACACTTAGTAAATATTTGCCTTCTAAGACTAGAATTTACTAGAACATTGAACGAACAAATATTTATCACGCGAATCAAAATAAGTAACGTAACTCAAAATACTAAACTCTAAGCCAAGGCACGGCCCGTTCGTCTAATTGACATTAGTACGTGTAGGTTGTCGTGTAGCAGACAAAGTTTGAGATTCGGTACAAGACGCACTACTGTGAGTTCATGTCCCCCTTTTCTCTTAACTATTTCCAGTTTTACTTTTCGGGGGTGAAATACATGTTACAGACATTTACAGACTTTTATTATGGTATGGTTATCTTAAGGAGGGTTTTTATTACGCGATCATGTGAGTGGTGGGCACAACACTTAAGGCCATTAATCCTCATAGAAGGACCAAGGGACATGAGTGATAAATCTATTTGGGTGTAGCGAGCCCACACCCATGAGGCCAGGGCGGCCCATAGTGGTGACTATGTCTTCATACCGGAGATAAATTTGCTAGGTTTGAGTCTTCCTGCATCATTTCACACATACTATTGGTTTTGCAACCCAATGGTGATCAGGTTTTCCTTAATTGCTACGTACCAGGGACTTTTACTTATACAGACATTTTAAAGGCTTTTATATACTCACTTACACATGAACTCGCTCAACTTTTTGTTGACTTTTTCAAATTACATGTATTTCAGGGAATGAATAGGATCTGGCAAGTGGTGCATGTTAGCTGCGTACTAGATAAGGATGTCATCCAGGGTCATAGGGTTTTGGAAGTGCGACTCATTCCTGGACGGGTTGCATGTCTTAAATCCTCGTTTTGTTGGTAGTTCTTCGTTGAGTCTTATGAACTCATTTTAAACAAGTCATGTTTTGTAATATGTTTTGGGATTGTTATTTTAAAACAATATGTTGCACTTTTTCCAAACTATTTTAATGGATGAACATCCCGTATTTTATCATATAGCATTGTTGTGATTGTTGCTATGGTATTAAGAAGTCACACAAATTAAACCCACGCTTCCGCAAAAGCCAGGGTGTGACAGCTTGGTATCAGAGCCTCGATCATAGCGAACTAGGATTCATTCTCGAGTCTAGACTATGATCACTAGGTCTCTCACGAAAATGTTTTCAAACCTTTTACATTGCATGCACTAAACGTCCAGATCCAGGGCACAACCATTTTTACAAACAAAAAGGCACAAATACACTTTTTCAAAAATTATATTCCGGTCTTAGAGACTAAGGGAGTTCAATCTTAGAGATTGGGAAAGAATTAGTCTTAGAGACTGGGAGGTTGGTCTTAGAGACCAGGGTAGTCTGAGAGACTAGGGAGTTCAGTCTTAGAAATGGGGAGGGATAGTCTGGGAAGACTAGGATGCATACATGATTACATTGCTTTTGTTTACATGCTTACCTGATTTATGTGTATATGTTGTGGCTGTGTTACAGACACCATGGCATCATCTGGTAGTGGAGTTTCCAACACGAGCGACCCGATGGCTATTACCTCAGACGACGAGTTCGCCACAGACCCGGAAGTTTACACTTCATACTACACGAGCACCGATGAAGACGATTTTCAGCCTTTCGCCCTACCGAACTTCGGAGACGACATGCCCTTAGCTGATGGCCCGCCAGGAGAGGATCTACCCCTTGTTCCGATCCCTGCTCCTCTCCCATTTGCTGCAGTTCCCTTTGAGGAACAACCTCTCGACGCGTTACCCGATGGTGACATCGATCTATTCATCAAGGGTCCCCCGGAGGGAGACCAGGATGGTGGGGCCCCGATGGAGGACGATGCTCCGCATGCTGATATCCCAGTTGTTGACCCCGTTATTCCCATGGTTGAGCTTCCAGACGTAGAAGTTCATTCCGATTCGTCAGCCTCAGATTCCGTTGAGTCAGTAACTTCCTCTTACCCACCCTTGGGATTCGGTAACTTCCCTCGTATTAACTACGATGAGGAGACGGATATGGAGGATGAGTTGGATCCCGAGGAGCAGCCTGCTGAGGCTCCTGTTCTCCCGGATAATCAGGATCCTGCTATGCCTGTTGATCGTCAGCCTGCTCCCGTCATTCCCGAGCCCGTTATTGCTCTTGACCCCATTCCTGAGGATGCACCAGTCGTTGCACCACCTGTCACTGATGCACCTGTCATTGCACCCCTAGCTGCTGAGATCCCAGATGTAGCGCCCATGCCAGACCCCATTTTTAATGACCTGGCACCGTTTGCCACCCATATCGACCCGAGATACGCTGACACCCAGAATGGGTGGATCGAGGAGGATGACTACCCTCCGTATGTGGTCCCAGTTACTCCCCCTACTGCACCCGTTACTGCACCACTCGATATCCCATCTACCCACCCACATACATCTGGTACCCCACTTTTTCCCCCTCACGCCACAGACGCTCATCACACAGGCCCTCCTGTTTCGTTCCTACAGTTTGTTCCGCCCTCACGTCCGGGGAGGGTTCTTCAGCACATCCCGTTGGTCATGTACCGACATTTGTTCCAGTCTTATCCCAGTTTTCTTCTGTTGCATCCACTGTCGCACCAGTTGCCGTGCCATCCTTTGCTCCATCTGGTGAGCCTTTTCTCTGGACCACGCAGCCTATTATGCCACCCACAGATCCATATCACCCCTATCATGTCGGGCCTTCTACCGAGGATGTTTTTGTTTCATTTATGATGCAGCAGGAGGCGCTGATTCGGCGCGTGATAGAGCTGGAGAGAGCGCATCGCGCTATGGAGGAGGATTGGCTGCATATGCGCCGTTTACTCTTCTCTAAATTTCCTCCACCTCCTCTGCCACCATCAGCTTAACTACCCTTAGTCTTTTGCCAGTAGTGGGTACTTTTGAAGAGAAGACATCAATTGGGCCAGACTATGCGGTATTCTGAAGACCACATTTTGACAGGATGACTTTGCTTATGTGATTTTTGCTTGTTGTAATTGTCTAAACAGTTCAGACAAGGGCATTTTGACCCTTAGTCTCTTTTGGATGTATGTACATTTGAAAAACTTGTAAACAGTGTATGGTGGTCTTGATTTTATAAAAGCCCAATTGCAGTATTCTCATTACATGCGTTGTTGAAGTTGTTTGTTTATGTTTTATAACATGAGATGTTATATGATTGATTTATTTATAACATGAGATGTTATGTGTGGATATTGCTGAATACATACGTATTTTTTTTTACCTATTATGACCTGACCAACGTAAACCATCTTTTAGAGGATGCCTCCAAGACGTCACCCGAACATGCCTACCAACGAGGCGGAGCTCCAAGCGATCATCGCTGCCGCCATTGCGCAATGTGCAGCATCCCAACCAGGATCGAGCGGAAGTATCAACAAGAACCAGGGCAACAACCCACCTCATGGTAATGTTAAGCCATTTGAGACATATTACAATACATTGGATATTTATAGCACGTCCGCTAATACCATTTGTATATTCTAACGTATGTGTAGGGTGCACTTACAAGCAGTTCCTAGACTGCAAGCCTGTGAGCTTTGACGGCACCGGAGGTGCTGTTGCTTTTGTAAGATGGGCTGAGAAGACGGAGTCTGTACTCCGAATGAGCAAGTGCGCTCCAGACCAGCAAGTGACCTACATTTCTGGGCTATTTTTGGACGGAGCCTTGTCCTGGTGGAACTTAAAAGTGCAAACCCTTGGTGAAGCCGCTGCTTACGCGTTGACATGGGCTGAGTTGAAAGAGTTGATGCGAAAGAAGTATTGTTCTCGGGCGGAGATACAGAGGTTAGAGACTGAGTTTTGGCATTTGAAGATGGATGGTTCCAATATCGCGGAATATGTTCAGATATTCCACGACTTGTCACATGTGGTACCTTATATGGTTACACCGGAATTCAAACGAATCGAGCGCCTTATCTGGGATTGGCACCCCAAATCCTGAGTATGGTTACCACATCCAAGCCGACAACAATTACGGAAGCGATCGACATTAGTGTGGCACTTACGGAGGAGGCCGTAAGGTTGGGCAAGTTCTCAATTTCCGAAATAAAGAAGAAGGAGACTCATACGGAGTCAGCTAGTGATAACAAACGAAAGTTTTCCAACTTCAAGCAGAGTACAAGCAATGTGAGCAAGAGGAGTGAGTCGAGCACACCGGCCAGAGCCAAAACCGGTGATGAAAACAGAGGAAAGGGTTACATGGGCACTCTGCCCAAGTGTGGTATTTGCCAGTTCCACCATCCCGGCCCGTGCAGACTCAGAAAATGTGAATCCTGTGGGAGGACGGGGCATTCAAAGGAGTCATGTTGGGTTGGATCAGGCCAAGGGGGCCAAAGGAGTTTCAATAACAACAACCGTGGCAATGGAAACCGGCCACAAGGGATTATTGGGGGAAGTGGTAATCGTGGGAATGTCGCAAATCAAGCTGGAAATCGAGGAACCAACGGAAATCGAGGTGGGAATGGTAATGGAAATGGCCGAGGGCCAGGATGCTTCAACTGTGGTGACATTGGGCACTTCAAAAGAGAATGCCCAAAGCTAAATTAGGCGCAAGGCCGAATCTTTAACATTGGTGCGAGGGAGGCGCGCCAAGATCCAAACGTTGTCACCGGTACGTTCCCTATAAACCAACGCTTTGCATCTGTTCTTTTTGATACTGGTGCCGATTATAGTTTCGTATCGTTAGAGTTTAAGAATATACTTGGGTTGGCCACTAGTAAGTTAGACGTTCCATACTCGATCGAATTAGCAAATGGGAAACTAATTGAAACGGGAGAAGTCATCAGAGGATGTATGATAAAACTGGGAGGACACGATTTTACGCTAGATCTACTACCAGTCGAGTTGGGAAGCTTCGACGTGGTAGTGGGAATGGATTGGTTATCAAGCAACAAGGCCGGGATCGTTTGTCACGAGAAGACCATCCGCATCCCAATGACGGATGGTGAGACGATCGTAGTACACGGAGAGAAGCGTGATACGCCACTGAGAATTATTAGCTGCCTGAAAGCTAGAAAGTGTTTAGGGAAGGGGTGTGTTGCCTTTTTGGCACACATCGTGGATAAAGAAGCTGCTGAGCCCAGGATTGAAGACATTCCGATCGTAAGAGAATATCCTGAAGTCTTTCCAGAAGACTTGCCAGGGTTGCCGCCACAACGACAAGTCGAGTTCCACGTTGACTTGGTTCCAGGCGCCGCACCTGTAGCCAAGGCACCCTATAGACTTGCACCGTCGGAGATGCAGGAGTTGTCGACACAACTCCAGGAGCTATTGGATAAAGGATTCATCAGACCAAGCTTCTCGCCTTGGGGAGCTCCAGTTCTGTTCGTTAAAAAGAAGGATGGTAGCTTTCGTATGTGTATAGACTACCGCGAGCTTAACAAGTTGACTATCAAGAACCGTTATCCTTTGCCGAGAATTGATGACCTATTTGATCAGCTGCGAGGTTCAAGCTTCTATTCAAAGATCGATCTTCGCTCGGGATACCACCAACTAAGGATACAAGAGGAAAGTATCCCGAAGACGGCCTTTAGGACTCGTTATGGACATTACGAGTTCTTGGTTATGCCGTTTGGATTGACAAACGCACCGGCAGTTTTCATGGACCTGATGAACCGAGTCTGCAAGTCGTACCTGGATAAGTTTGTGATCGTGTTTATTGATGACATTCTAATCTACTCAAAGACAAAGGACGAGCACGAACAACACTTAAGAGCTATACTAGAGCTACTTAAGAAGGATAAGTTATACGCTAAGTTCTCAAAGTGTGAGTTTTGGCTACGCGAAGTCCAGTTTCTTGGTCACATGGTAAATGGAAATGGAATTCATGTTGATCCCACAAAGATCGAGGCAATCAAGGATTGGGAGACTCCAAGGACGCCAACTGAGATTCGACAGTTCTTAGGTTTGGCTGGCTATTATCGAAGGTTTATTGAGGATTTCTCAAAGATAGCACAACCCCTGACCGCACTCACACAGAAAGACAAGAAGTTTGATTGGGGTGACAAGCAAGAAGAAGCGTTTCAGTTGTTGAAGAACAAGCTTTGTGACACACCGATTCTATCTCTACCCGAAGGCACGGAAGATTTTGTGGTATATTGTGACGCCTCGCGTCAAGGTTTGGGCTGCGTGTTGATGCAACGCCAGAAAGTTATAGCCTATGCCTCACGCCAACTGAAGATACATGAGAAAAATTACACCACCCATGATTTGGAGCTAGGCGCGGTGGTGTTTGCATTAAAGATCTGGCGACATTATTTATACGACACACGATGTACGATCTTCACTGATCATAAGAGCCTGCAGCACATATTCAATCAAAAGGAGCTTAACATGAGGCAAAGACGCTGGGTTGAACTGTTGAACGACTACGATTGTCAAATCAAGTATCATCCAGGGAAGGCGAATGTGGTCGCCGATGCCCTAAGTCGAAAGGATAGGATCAAGCCCATAAGGGTTAGGGCTTTGGAAATGATCATCCAGACGGACCTCTCCTTGCGCATTCGTGCCGCGCGGAGAGAAGCTCTCAAAGAAAGGAATATCGAGGATGAATACCTCCGTGGGATGGAGAAGCAGTTGATATCAAACGAGGAAGGAATCTTGTGCTTCATGAAACGAATTTGGGTTCCTCTGTTGGGTGGATTGAGGAAGGTTATTTTCGATGAAGCTCACAAGTCACGGTACTCGATTCATCCAGGAGCGGATAAGATGTACCAAGATCTTAAGGATTTCTATTGGTGGCCAAGGATGAAAGGCGACGTTACAGTATATGTTAGCAAATGCTTAACGTGCGCCAAGGTAAAGGTCGAATACCAAAAACCTTCAGGTCTCCTGCAGCAACCTAAAATACCCAAATGGAAATGGGAACAAATTTCTATGGACTTCATAACGAAACTGCCGAAGACACCCAAGGGCCATGACACGATCTGGGTAATAGTAGACCGTCTAACAAAGTCTGCACACTTCTTGCCGATCAAAGAGAAAGACAACACGAGTAAACTTGCAGATATTTACATGCGAGAGATCGTGGCACGTCATGGAGTGCCTCTCTCAATTATCTCGGATAGAGATGGGAGATTTGTATCAAGGGTTTGGCAATCCTTCCAAGAAGCTTTTGGATCGCAGTTGAATCTGAGCACTGCATTTCATCCGCAAACTGATGGCCAAAGTGAAAGAACTATTCAGACATTGGAGGACATGCTGAGAGCATGTGTAATGGATCTAGGTGGTAGCTGGGATAATCATTTACCGTTGGTCGAATTTTCGTACAACAACAGCTACCACACAAGTATTGGAGCCACGCCATTTGAAGCTCTTTACGGACGCAAGTGTCGATCACCACTATGCTGGGCTGATGCAGGTGATAGGCAGCTCGCTGGTCCCGAAATCGTCCAAGAGACGACAGACAAGATTGCGCAAATTCAAAAACGCATCGAGGCGGCTCGCGACAGACAAAAAGCCTATGCAAATCCAAACAGGAAGTCCGTGGAGTATCAAGTTGGGGATATGGTTTTGTTAAAGGTTTCACCCTGGAAGGGCGTGACACGCTTTGGGAAGCGTGGGAAATTGAATCCGCGTTACATTGGCCCTTTCAAAATCCTGCAAAGGATTGGGCTTGTAGCATAGAAGTTGGACTTACCTGCTGAACTCAATGGTGTTCATGATACATTCCATGTATCGAACCTGAAAAAGAGTCAAACTCAACACACCGTTGTCATTCCTGCTGACGAAGTTCACATCGACGACACACTCCACTTTGTTGAAGAGCCCGTCGAGGTCACTGATTGGAAGATTAACAAGACACGCAGGAGCAGTGTCAAGCTCGTCAAGGTTCGATGGAACGCTAGACATGGGCCAGAATTCACGTGGGAATGTGAGGACCGTATGAAGGCCAAGTACCCACATTTATTTCCTAAGACCCCTGCAACTAGGCGTAGGACCTAAAATTTTGGGACGAAATTTTCTTAACAGGGGGAGAATGTGACAACCCTCAAAATTTCAGGTACTATACAAATTAATTAATCTTAATTACGTGCTTAATGACTGTGCTTGATTACAACTGATAATTTAAACTGCTCTATGATTCTATATCATATATACATGCATCATATATTATACAGTCACTCCATTCATTACACACCTACATTAGTGACATACTTGATGCACCCAGCACAGTTGACACACTGAACGGTTGATTCAGAAATAAGGCTGACAATGCCAGCACTTAGACAGACAATATTATTATGGCTAGTATGAGCCGGGGATAGAGTACTACACTGGTTTGTAGCGTAGGGAAGTGAGGACCATAAGACTGCGTCATTAGGAGATAGATATTGTCACACCCCGACTTTCCACGTGTCACCGGTGGGCCCGGTGGGGAGTATCGTGACGTAGTTGATAACATCATAGTCAAACAACACAATATATAAATGCACAGCGGAAGCAAAAGATAAATATTATTACATTTCCGAATATAAAGTAATATTCAATATTACAACGGAAAGTAAAGGATCCCCAGGCGGATCTTAAAACATATCATTTGTTCAACAGACTTTAGACGCCTAGAACTTGCAAGATTTCCTTATTAGCGCCCTGAGCTTCCAGCTAATTACGTTCAGTACCTGTCACTTAACCCTTTTTGGAAAATACGTCAGTTTTCACTGGTAAATAGACTCCACCGACTCATTTTGAAAAGAGTTTGTAAATTGATTTGAATGCACTTGGCACAAAATATATTGACACTTTGATTAAAATGCACAGAGGCAAAATTAATCTTTTATACTTGGAACAATTATGTTTATAACCTTGTATACAGATTTACATGTTCGTTGTACGTTCAGGGCCCGATGTAGAAACCGAGTCAAGATTAACAGACACGCCACAAGTATAAGCCCACAAGAGAGTGAGATACCGTTATTACTTAGTAACTGTCAGGTGTATGCCTACACCCCGTACCTAAGACGTGGCCATTTTATAATACAATGATGTCAAGGATATCCGGGACATGGTCATTAACCCCTAAAGGCTTTTATTTCAAACAATATAGATTAAACCGGGTTACCTCAATAATTTAATCACAATCCGATTAAACATTCAATACCCGACCAAGCGGTATCATTATACCGTATTCCAAGCCCGTATAGGGAAAATAAGTTAAGAGTATTTACCTGAGCTAGCTCCTGTCTTAAATAGCAAGAATCTAATAACTCAGCCGTAGTCACTTAAGTAAGCGTAGGTACAATTTACCGGAAATGCTCTAGTCTGGAATGATGGTATAAATAATTAATTAGAATGCTAACGGGTCTTTAATTAAGCCTAAGCTTAGACCGGTTAGTCTTATAGGAGGATACGGTTCGTACGCAATATTAAGCGAAGACCGTAATAGAATGTGATTTAGACCCGACAAGTTTGGAGACTTGTATAATATGGGTAAACTAAACACATTCTGGATTTTGAGATAAAACCGATAAGGTTTGACCCGTTTTGGTTAATTTATGTAAACTTGTTACATAAACCGAACCGAACGCGTAATAAGCGTGACGGGTATTCATAAGAGCCATCTACAGGTTTCCTAAGTTAATTATGCCTTAAATATGTTGTGACATCAGTAAGATGTCTTTCATTATGCCCAAAACGAATTTAAACACAAACTATGCCCCGTAGGGGTAGTTTGGTCATTTTAAAGGTTGTAAACGAGTTTAATTGTTTAACTGAGTTACAGGTCTGATGTAAACAGCAAACATACTCAATTTTATGAGTTATAACAGTAGGCTAAAGCATATATGTGAAATTTATCATCTTTAACCAAACTATGCCCCGTAGGGGTATTTTGGTAATTTCACATAAGCCGAAAAGCTCAAAAACGAAGTCTGAGTTAATCAACCTTTGCTTACTATTAAAATATCATAATTTGCCTCATATATCAGTAGGTATCAACCCGGGTATGTTCAATATGATTTTAAAACATACTATGCGTTAAAAACGCTAAATAAGGCGATTAAAGGCCATCTCCGGGTTTGATACTTAAATCTGATATTTTTATATTTCCAGAGGCCTTAAAATAATTTATTTATCATATGTGATCAGTAGCAAAAGGTTTGGAGTCGTTTAGATAAGTAAAACTCATTTTATGGCCCGTAAGGGCAAAACCGACAATTACTGGATTAAGCCTGCGACTACTAGTTATGCTCAGCCTAAAATTGATTAAAAATCTTTAAAAATCCCAAAATAATATATTACATCAGTGGGTATTAAGTTTGATACCAAAAAGTAGGCTTAACTAGGCTATACGCTAGTTACGCCGTTTTATTAACATAAAGCTTTAAATTAGCGACAATGAGCATAACTCTTAATCTACAAGTCAAACTGATGTCAAACTTTGCATACAAGTTTATATATCAGTAACTAGGGTTTTTACACTTTTACATTTTTATAAATCACGTTTTAAGGTAATAAGGGCATAATGGTCAACATATGAGCAATTAACGGAGTCATGCGTATTAATCGGATAACTAATGAACCGAGGTGTATAATCCCAGAGGGTTATACTGGCATGTAACCTGGTCCAAATGAAGCTCTAAGGTATTTCTAGAACATACCTAAACGGGTCAGAACTGAAGTCAAAGCAAAAGTCAAAGCTTTGCGACTTTCGGTTCCGAACCGGGTCTACACAGGAAATAGTCGGGTCGAACATGTTTAGACATGTTCTTGCACTAATTGCTAAGTTATAACAATGATCAAACAGGTTATATATGTTCTAGATAGCTAATTATGCATAAATGACATTTTAAGCATTATGTTGACTTTTTAATTAAAAGTTTGACCCGACATTTAACCTGGTTAGGATGGTGATCAGGGGAAACCCTTTTGGGGTTTTATTACCCACATAAATACCAACCTATAACTACTTTTAATTCGAGATATGACTGAGCCATTAATGACTAATCTCGAAGTCAAACCGTAATTACGACGGTTTGACTTTTAGCTAATTAAACAAGCTAAACTCAATTAGAGAAGGACAAGAATACTTACTGACGTCCTATGCACGACATATGATCACTAGGAAGCAAGCTTGAGCTCCAGAATCAATCCAAGAGTGCAGGAGAATGTGTTTTGAATGTTGTGAACTTGAAGGCCTTTATATAGTAAGTTCAAGCACCACAAAGTGTTGACAACAAGGTCTATGACCAACCACAACCATCCAACACTTGTTACTAGTGCCTAGGGAAGTCTAAGGGTCGTCCACTTGTGAGAAAAACCGGTTAAATGGGTCACAATTGCACAAAACAGGCAACAGCCTGTTTTCTGATGCTGGGCAACTGCTAGCGCACCGTTACACTCCCATTGTAGCGGTGCGCTAGCCCTCCTCAAGGGCTATTCTTCCATTTTTCAGTTTGCATCCCTGGCTCTTGGTACTCCGAAAGGTCAACTAAGCTTAATTCTTGCATTTTGACCCCTTATTATTTATATATAAGGGCTTTATGACTTATACTCACTTTGCCAAGTCCCTGGACACTTCCGGTTAACCCGAAGAGTCATAACTTTCACCGTTAACGCTTTAACCCCTCATACACGAATTTGATCATAACTTTCTCATACGATAACGAAACTTTATGAAATTTTAATCGTGCATTCTAGTGAGCATAATTAACCGTTACAAAGCTTCGGGTTTGCTAAAAGGTCACCCAGAGGTATAACTTAAACATGTTGACACATTTAACCCCTGTAGTTTGTAACCTCTCACTTTTAGCTTCGTATGATCTATGATTTAGTCGTTTGAAGGTATGAGCATCATGTGGGGCTAATGTGCAATACATTTATTCACTGTTGACATTTAGAACTCGTATATTTACATACTTTCCATGATTGTCAACTTTAGTCCTTCTAGAACATTATTTCACACGTTCAAACATATGACACGTGTCAACACATTATAGGACGTGAATTTTCGAGGTGTTACAGATATAATGCCGGGAAGTGCCTAAAACACACTTTAAATACAGAATTCTGCTTTCTCTTATTAAATTCAGCATTTTATTTTACCAGTAGAATATACAAATATAGCAGAGTGGTCCTGCATACTTTCCTAAGTGCCAGGAATGATTTCGTTACAAAAAGATGCATAAAAGACGCTATACGGTACAATTTAACACTTTAACGGAATGATACGTAACCGAACAACCGGACAGTACCCGGGACACCAAAATTTTGACAGAAACATTATTGTATTATTCTTAAATAATCATGGTCACAATAAATCCCCACACACTATAGAAACATTTCACACACCCATTATTCTAGAAAATACCCTAAACCTTCTAAATAATTACCAACTAATAATCAAATTTTACATATTACCCCCCCCCTAACCGAATTTCTGCCCAAATCATCCATATATTTTGTTTAGATCTTGTGTGATTATCCTTCCTAACTATGGTTGGCCAAAAGAATTTTAATCATGACATTAGGGTAGGGTGGCTCTTGATTTTCCAAGAAAGACCATCATTACATCAAAACCCACACTCCATCTCACTCTCTCTCCCTAATCTCGGCCCTTCATAACCGAAACCACCCCCCCCCCCCCGGTCACTCTCATACATTCATCTTCTTCACTATCAATCCCCATTCCAAGCTCCAAGATTGATCCATAGAGGTGCAAGTTGAAGTGCTCTCAAGGAAGCCTTGTTCAAGCCTTTCTCACCATCATTCTTCATCATCCTTGCACTAAGATTTCTACCCTAGCCTTGTGCTAGTAGTAAGTCCCATCACGCCCTTGTTTCATCTTGTTATTTGTTATGATTCATAGTAGGATGATGGTGATACATCACAAGAAGCTAAAACACTAAAAATATGAACATGGAACTCTACATAAAAACCCCACATAAAAAGTTTGTATGAGGTTAAAATCAGGTTGTTTTGAGTTTGGATAATACATGCACAATGTTTGATCATTAAGTTATTAACAAATCAAGGTTAGGACACTCGTTGATATATTTTTAGAATCATTAAACCTGAAATAAACATGCTGATTGAAATTTCCAGCCAACTTCAACAGGCTGTAACAGGGTCATTTTTAATCGAAAAACTGAATTTCTGGAGTCTAAATTGTGTAATTTTGAACAACCGAACAAATGGCACTAGAATCGTAATTTTTTGAGATCGTTTACTATTTTTAAAGAATTATTTTTAGACAGCAGCTCAAGCTGAAATATTTCTGCTGAAAAAGTGTGTTGTAATCAGAGTCAAAACTTGAAACCTGAGCAGAATCAGCTCATGGATTCTTTACTGTAGATGGTCACTGTTGTTTCCGTGACCCCCCAACTGGAATTTCGTTGATCGGACTTACGATTGATTTTTAGTGAATTTTTCCGTAAAACTGCAATCAGAAAGTAACAAATCTGATTGCAGTCGGGTAAAAGAATTTTTATATAAAATTGGTAATGAACTGGTCCCCGAAATTTTCACACAATAAATTTTGGATTATATATGACATTCTGTAAAAAATTTAGAATTTTTGGAAAAGGTTAACTATTTTATTTAAATACTCGAAAACAGTCCAGTTTGGTTTAATAAAGCTGAAAAGACGTAAATAGGGCATTGCATGTATGATTATCGGGTTGGCTATGTGGGAACACTCTATGAGATATTTGTAAAAGAAAATGATATGCTCTTAAGCATGGACACCTCTATTTATAGAGGAGGCTATGGAGAAATTTTCCGAAAATTATAACACTTAGTAAATATTTGCCTTCTAAGACTAGAATTTACTAGAACATTGAACGAACAAATATTTATCACGCGAATCAAAATAAGTAACGTAACTAAAAATACTAAACTCTAAGCCAAGGCACGGCCCGTTCGTCTAATTGACATTAGTACGTGTAGGTTGTCGTGTAGCAGACAGAGTTTGAGATTCGGTACAAGACGCACTACTGTGAGTTCATGTCCCCCTTTTCTCTTAACTATTTCCAGTTTTACTTTTCGGGGGTGAAATACATGTTACAGACATTTACAAACTTTTATTATGGTATGGTTATCTTAAGGAGGGTTTTTATTACGCGATCATGTGAGTGGTGGGCACAACACTTAAGGCCATTAATCCTAATAGAAGGACCAAGGGACATGAGTGATAGATCTATTTGGGTGTAGCGAGCCCACACCCATGAGGCCGGGGCGGCCCATAGTGGTGACTATGTCTTCATACCGGAGATAAATTTGCTAGGTTTGAGTCTTCCTGCATCATTTCACACATACTATTGGTTTTGCAACCCAATGGTGATCAGGTTTTCCTTAATTGCTACGTACCAGGGACTTTTACTTATACAGACATTTTAAAGGCTTTTATATACTCACTTACACATGAACTCGCTCAACTTTTTGTTGACTTTTTCAAATTACATGTATTTCAGGGAATGAATAGGATCTGGCAAGTGGTGCATGTTAGCTGCGTACTAGATAAGGATGTCATCCAGGGTCATAGGGTTTTGGAAGTGCGAATCATTCCTGGACGGGTGGCATGTCTTAAATCCTCGTTTTGTTGGTAGTTCTTCGTTGAGTCTTATGAACTCATTTTAAACAAGTCATGTTTTGTAATATGTTTTGGGATTGTTATTTTAAAACAATATGTTGCACTTTTTCCAAACTATTTTAATGGATGAACATCCCGTATTTTATCATATAGCATTGTTGTGATTGTTGCTATGGTATTAAGAAGTCACACCAATTAAACCCACGCTTCCGCAAAAGCCAGGGTGTGACACCGAGCTTAGGGCTCTTATGATGAAGGAATCCTGTCCTCGTCATGAGCTAAGGGCTCTAGAATGGGAATTTGATGATTTGAAGCAAGACAGTGGGGAACATCGAGCCTATACTGACCGCTTTGAGGAATTGAGCTTGTTATGCCCTACTATGGTTACGCCTCTGGATAAGGCGATTGAGAAATACATTGATGGTCTTCCTGACTTAGTTCAGGATATTGTTACTGGCAGCAACCCTACTACTGTCAGACAAGCCATTGAATTGTCTGCCACTCTGACTGAATCCCATATCAGGAAGCGCAAGCTGTTTCAGAAGGGCGACTCAAGACCATCTGACAAGACTGCTCAAGTGGAACCAAAGGAAGAAAATGTTGAGGTGTCCAAGAAGAAGAAGCGCAAAGACTCTCAAAACTACGCTGTAACTGCTCAAGATAAACAGGTTGCACCAAACCAGCCAGCACAACCTCGCAAAAGGCAAAACTATGTTGGTACCGCACCTTTGTGCAACAAGTGCAACCGTCATCATCTGGAGCAAGAGCAGTGTCACAAATATACCCACTGTGGGCGGTTGGGACATTTGATCAATGTTTGTCGTTATGCAAATCAAGCTGCTGCAAACCCTGCTGCTGTTCAAGCACGGTTCCCTCCGGGGTCATGTTATAACTGTGGTGACCTTACCCACTACAGGAACAATTGCCCAAGACTTGTTAACATACCTCCAGCGCATGGACGAGTGTTTAATATCAATGAGGCAAACATGAACAATGATGCAGCAGTGAACAATTAGTGTTTTGTATTTCCTTGGTTATTATCTTTTGACACTTCAAGACAATTCGGTTGTTACATAAATAAAGATTTGTTGTTTTTATTTCTGCAAAATTTATGCCATTGTATGAATGTTTGATGCAACCTTATGATATCAACCCAAAGATAAACTACTCGTGTGGTTCAGTTATCTTATGATCACTTGTGATCTCCCCAAGAACCTTAGACACTCGTTTCTTTTAAGAAACTAAGCCAAACTCTTATTGAAAATCCTTCTATCTTTATAGATAGGCCCTTGAAAATCATTAAAGTGCCAAATGAAATCCATGGATTGGATTCCTATTGTGCTTTAAATATCCATACCTAAAAATAACAAATTAAAGAATCAAGTTAACTAAATTTGTGCCAAATGAAACCACAGGAAGCTTTGTCATGTGTTAAGACCTATAGTGACAAGAATAATGATACGGGAGAAGTCTTGGACCTCGACCAATGTCATTTATTCTCACACTCCCCAATTCTGATTTCAAGCACACACAAGTTTCCTATGATAAGTCTTCATAAGAAACGTTCTTCTGTCCGTAGTTCAAAATTCCATGTTTTACTACTACTACTACTACTACTACTACTACTACTACTACTACTACTACTACTACAAGGAATTCACTTTGAGGGTTAAAAAATTTGCTAAGAGTCCTAACATGGCCCAGAGTTTTACTTAAGGGTTCAATGGATCTATTAGAAGGAGAAACCGTCACAGCTGTCTTCACAAGTTTCCTCTAGAATTAAATTTCGGGACGAAATTTCCTAAAGTAGGGGAGACTGTGACACCTGTGTCACTTCAACCATCAAACAAATTCCAAACTAATGAAATATTGTATTTCATACTTGGGATTTGTAAAAATATGTGTATCATTTGCACATATCAACTCTTGTTCGATTTTAAGCTTTAAATCGCTTTCTGGAGGGTTATACGCGCTCTGATGCGTAAATATAACCAGTGTAATCCAACGAACACTCTGGAATAGTGAAATAGGCTTAACATACCTTAAATAACCTTTACGTAACTTAGAAATAAGTTTTAAAGGCTTTGGTATGGCAAAAACAAGTTAATTCGCTTACAGGGACTAAACTTGACAAACTGCGAAAGTATGCCAATTTGAACTGTAACGAACATTCCAGAACATGACCATAAGTTAAACACACCTTAAATATCCTTTATATAGCTTAGAAATAGGCTTTGAGGGGTTCGGTGTGCTAAAATAAACTTTTGGGTCATTCAGGGACTAAAAGCGTCAAAAAGTGCACAAGTTTGCATTTTCACGCATAGCTTACGTTCTGAATACATCCGGACATCCAAAAATTTATGTAAGCACTAAAATATTTTATTTTAGTGTTTGGCATAAGAAAAATCCATTTGTCACGCATTTTGGATCGTTTTTCGCACTTATGCGCATTCCGTCGTAATTAAGCAAACATCGCGTTCGTACGACCAAACGAACCAACATCCGACATATTTTTTGAGCATGTTTCATGTCCACAATCTTTAGGCATCATTTTAGGGCCTTAACGTTGGCTTAACGGGAATTAAACGTGTCGGAAATGGCTTTAAAACACAACAGGGACCAAAACTGTCATTTCTGAAACATGTTTCTGATCTGTGCAGGCCAGGCGGCCCGCGTAAGGTCTGTGTGTATCTTTACGCGGCCCGCGTCAGTGTCCCAGATCAGATAAGATCAATTAATCAGCAGATTACAGCTGTTAAACCCCCAACCACACACTCACACTTGCCCTTTCAGTTCATGAGAGGCCATTTTTAGTCACCACAACATTCCAACAAGTGTACGCACGAGATTCGATCACGTTATTCAAGAAACGATCTTAACGGTTCGGGAAATCCTATAAATACCCCACCCCCATTTGCTTCCAAACCCACTAGAATCTGATTTGAGAAGCTCTATGTTGAAACCTTTGTTTCATACCTGAGCTACTTGAATCAAGATTAGCATTCGGGGACCCTTCGTAAGTATTCCTTCGTTTTTTTATTGCTTTTCGAGTCCGAAAGTCAATATTTGTTTGACTTTCTGCATTGACCAGTTTATGGTCAATGCGAAGTTCGTTTGAACTTCGCAACGTAATTGTAATCACGATGGTTATAGTCCCTTGTGACTATGCCTACTGATTACCACGTTGTCTAGGGTCATAAGGGTAAGCGATCTAATAAATCGCTTATACCTTCGAACCCCGACCCATTTGGTCGATCATTAGGATCCGACCAAACACATTAGGTGACCATAGTATATAGGGAATAACCTTCCGAGGTTATACCTTATGGTCGCTTTGTTTAAGTTGTTGTATGATAGGTAGTTTATATGCCTTAGGTAAATTACCAAAATACCCCTTTGATGCCAAAATTCATTTTAAACATATGTAACATAACTTTTTACATCTAAACTGATTTGACAACAATATTAGACATGTTAAGGAATATGTTACTTGTCATAGGACTAGTTAGGCATTCCGAACGCGTTTTACGCGAACGACGCGTTAAAGTAGCATAAGCTACCTAAACGGGTCGTAATGGGTCGTAAGCACTTAGGTTAGGTTTCATTTAGTATGTAGGCTTTTTTAAACCATATGACACGAGTCTCCATACTCGTTTGGTTTACGAACCCTCATTCTATCTAAATCCTCCGACTTAGGTCCGGTTTATTAACCTAGTTACCTATATTAGGTGCCATTTGATTCCGTGATCTCTAGCATTGCTTGGTGGTTATCTTAGGACTTCTGAGCAATCTCAAGTGAGTACATAGTCCCCTCTTTTACTGTTTTCAAACTGTTTTGGGGTGAAGCATGTGTACCTATCTGTTATTTTCATGTTTTCCAAAAGTATAATTGATTATACATGTTAGTACTTATCTGTTGACAAACTGAATGACTATCTATGGTTTAAACACTGATTTTTCAAAGACTATAACATTAATTGTTTAATTGTACTTATTTTGTTCACCAGACCGGTTGGTAGTATGATATAGCGCTATAGGATTTGACACCCCATTCCTGTTGTCATGGAATGTATGAAACCAATTTGTTTCTCCATCCAAATAGGGATTGCCTTTGTGGTATCCTTATAGTCTCAAAGGTGTAGTTTGATGCACTAGGTCTGAATGAATTCTTAAATCACACATTTAAAGTATATTTGATATACTCCCAAAAGTATAGTTTGATATACTCTCATGTGTGGTATTGTACAAAACCAACATATATATTTTATCAACAAACCAAAACATACTTTTATATGTTATTTATAAAACCCAAAGCATATTTTGATATGTTATTTATGAAACCAAAACATAGTTTAATATGCTACTATAAGGTTATTCGTTTAACCTTACATTATTTTACAAAGCATAATTTTTTATTTATTCAAACACTTTGTTTTGTACATTTTTACTTATGGTTTAAGAAATCTCATTATACTTACCATACATAACTTTTGTTTACACATTACATGGTTTACATTTAACTTGAGTTATACAATAACATTGGACTATTGGTTGAAACATGAACATTCTATATTGGTGGTTTGGTTTGAGTAAGTGACTTAAGTAACGAGGCGTGTGTAATATGATACAAGCATGGTGGATACGCCGCTGGTACTTCCTATATATAAGTGTTTGTATGGTATTACATATCGTAGCATTATTTGAATCATTTCAATTTAAGTCATATAACATTTTATACAAATAACATATTTTTCATAAGACATTGTTTTACAACAACTTATCTTATACAAATTCATTTTTACTTGGTTATTCAATTAACCTTACATTACTCTTTTACGTATCATCTACTTTATCATCACTTTTCGAATGATTTATAAAACAAAACATTCTACAAGGATCATGACTGACTTTTACTAAACAACTCTTTTTAAACTTACAAGTCATGAATCCTATTTTCACAAAACCTATGTATCTCATAGGCATTTTTATGCTGACGTACCTATTTTTACACATGTTTCAGGTACTGCTTTGCAATGATTGTTGATACATGCTACATTTAGGATGGACTCGTGCCTTAGCAACTTTAAAACTTGGAAGATCATAGTTGTACTTATTTGATTGTATTAAAACAATGAGTTCATTTATTCAATAAAACAGAATTTATTTATTCCATGGTTATGAAACAATGATTCTGTTACAACACTCCCCGACGTTTCCGCCACGTCTAGTTGCTTTACGTGGTCGGGGTGTGACATTAAGACACTTAATCAAGGATACATGCAATCTCAAGTGAGTACATAGCTCCCCTCTTTTATGCTTTCAATTGTGTTGGGGTAACTCATATGTGCTAAATGCTTTTCGAGTTTTCATAAACAAATGCTATGGTTTATATAAAACATGATGATTTCAATAATGTGAACGAACTTGTTGGGGCGTTAGGCGAAAGTCGAATGATATTCATTAACTATGATCAAGCCGACAAGTAGTATGTTATGGTACCATAGGATCTGACAAATCCCGTTACTAGGCTATTCACTGGATTTGGTGGGTAGTTTGGGGAACGAAAGAAACTGTTATCTGATTAACAAATCATGTGTTGGTTTGTTAATCTTGTTAAAGAGGTCTTTCAGGGCCTATTAAAGATACCCCATTGGTGGTATATCGAGTCACACAGGTTTAAATGTATTCTTTAAAGAACGACCAAAAGTTGTATTTCACAATTAAAACACGAACGATTGAACGATGGTTTATAACACGGATGATTTGAACGATTTGAATGATTCGAACAATTTTGGACGAATGTTTTCAAACGATGTCACACAACGAGGTTTATTTAAAGATATAAACCATACAATGTTTACCTTCAAAGACGATTTACTATTTGGTTTTACAAAGACAAATGTTTTCAGTCAAAATTCATGGCTACAATAGTTTTAGTTTTACTTATATCAACTTGTAAATTCATGGCTACAATAGTTTTAGTTTTACTTATATCAACTTGTAAAGTTGATAAAACGTATTGCAATGTCAAACACTTTTGATTTCAAGATACATACTCGACAACTCTAGTAGTTGGTCGAGGTATTGCAATATGAATTCAAAGCCATGAATTTGACATACAAAACCTATGTACTCGCCAACATTTTTATGCTGACTGTTTTCACATATGTTTCAGGTTCTACTATGTGATCATTGTTGATTTCTTGCTACCCATAGGATGGACGCGGGCTTTAGTGACTTAAAACTTAAAAGACAATTGTTGTAATAATTTGGTTTATATCAAAACAATGAGTCCAAAAGGTACTATTGATACAACTCAATTCTGGCTTCACAAAGGTACTATTGATACAACTCCCTTTATTAAAACACACAAGGGTCACACTTTGTTAGTCCAAATTTATGTTGATGACATTATATTATGATCAATAAATGAAAAGTTTTGCAAAAAGTTTCAAAAATTAAGGACCAGCCACTTTGAGATGAGCATGATGGGTGAGTTAACTTTCTTCTTAGGTTTACAAGTCAAACAAAGAAATGATGGAATATTTCTGAGTCAATCTAAGTATGTAAAAACAATTTTGAACAAATACTCACTTGAAAATTGCTCAATCTCAAAAACTCCCATGGCAACAGGGAACAAACTTGATTCTGATAAAGAAGTAACATGTGTGGATATTAAAACCTATAGGGGGATGATAGGATCATTGTTATACTTAACTGCAAGCAGGCCAGATATTATGTTTGCTACATGTTTTCTAGCAAGATACCAATGCAATCCTAAAGAATCTCACCTAAAAGCAGTCAAAAGGGTTTTTAAATATCGAAAGGGCACATTAGAACTTGGTCTCTCGTATCCTAAAGATACAAATCTTGAACTAATTGCATACACAGATGTAGATTATGCAGGATGCAAGATTGACAGAAAGAGCACATCTGGTGCATGTCAAATCTTGGGAGAAAAGTTGGTATGTTGGGCAAGTAAGAAACAAAACTGTGTTGCAACATCAACAGCTGAATCTGAATATGTAGCAGCAGCAAATTGCTATTCACAAGTGCAATGGATGCAAACTCAGCTGAAGGATTATGGAGTAAATCTGACAAAGATACCAATTCTATGCGACTCAAAGAGTGCAATTGCAATTACAGAAAATCAAGTTCATCACTCTAAAACCAAGCACATAGATGTCAGATATCACTTCATAAAGGATCATGTTGAAAAAGGTAACATAGAGATGTACTTTGTTCCAACATAAAACCAAATTGCTGACATTTTTTATAAAACCTCTTTATGAAAAGAGACACAATTTTCAAATCAGCAAACTTGGCATGGTTAACATAAAAGATGAAGATATTTCAGAAAACAATAAGTCACAAACTGAAAATCAAACTGATGAATCCAAAGGAGATAATTAGGGGGTAAACAAAAATTCCGATGATCAAAGAATGAAACAACAGATTTTTGATAAAGAAAGCCATCAATCTGGTGAAACATTAGAAAATCTGATAAATTATCATAATATCTGATAATTTACCAAAAAATATGATGACTCATCAGAAAATTTCATGGATTTCACCTTATTTATTCATATCTCATACTTGTATAAACACATAACTGTAGATAATCTGTTTTTGAATTTTTTTTGTTTGTTTTGCGTTAATTTAATTACAAAAAAAACAAAAAGGGGGAAAGGCCACTTGCATTTAGATTCAAAGCCACCATAGGGAAAATCAACCGTCACAGGCAATTTTTTCTTCAAAAATGTATTTCAAATATACTTCCAAAGCATGCAACGTCATCTTTCAAAAGAGTATAGCAAGACACATGGGCATAAAAATGATTAGGGGCTATGAAAAGTAGCCACCTAGTTATTCAATGCAACATAAAAGTATCCCACATACGGGGGCTTAAACTCTGTCACATACCTTCTGAACAAAGATATTGCATTAAATGAAGAGAAAGAAAAGGGTAAGACAATCTTGAGTTGTTAATACCATTTATGACAAATATATCACTTTCATCTATATAAATTAACAAACTCCTGAAGACTTTCTTCATCACAACAACCTCCACTTCAAAATTTTTTATCAGAAAATCTCACTCTCAAATACCTCAATGGCAAAAGAAATCAGAACTGAGCACTTTCCTCTTATCCTTTACACCACACACAACCTTAGACTAAGGTCAAAGTTTGAAGGTCCTACATGGGAGAACTGCCGGGTGGTGTACAACATGTTGAAGCAAAGTCCTTTGGGCCATGCCATATCAACACACGTCACTATCTACCCCACACTTCTTCAAGAGTTCTGGTGGAATGCAGAGACCATATACAGAGGCACTAGCATGTGGATAAGAAGCAAGGTGATGAATAGGGAAATCATTCTAAAGGAGGAAACTCTTAGAGATGCCTAACGTGATGTCGTGGTCACAGTCAAATTTAATCCAAATACAACTAAATAGTTAGCGGTAAGTGGGTATCGAACACAGGGAGTTTGTGAAATATGTGTTATTTAGAAGATTATCTAACTTGACTAAAATTAAACTAATTTGCAAGTAAAGTAAAATTCAAAAGTTTATGTGAGAGAATTGGTTTTAGACTAAATTAAACTAATTAAATTGCAAAAGAGAAGTTTTGGTTGTAAACAAGTTGGAGAATAATGACCACCTTTAGTTTCCGGTTTGCTTCAACATTTGTGCTCTCATTCACTAGAAAGAACTACATAGACATAGTTCATGTGCAACTACTTGTTGTGATAAAAGGGAACTAAGTACTTAGATTCCTAGAACGTGAGGTTGTTACCCGATGACCAATTGACCCATACCCAATCCTAATTCTACCTATGATATCTCGATTGCCATCGGCACCAAGAACGTATGGTTTCAAAATAGAATAATCGTAAGCATCAACAATTTACAAACAAATAAGAACACACCATGATAAACAAAACATAAAGTCAATTTACCATTCTAGAAATATGAAATCAAACACAATTGTCTCCACAAACCTTCAACTAAAGATGACCATATAGTGCTTAGCCACTCATGGCTTGGAATAACATCATAACAAAAGTTCTATTGTTCATCAAGATCAAAAGCAACAAAAACTAATGATAAGATAGTGTTCTTCCTCCCAAAAATCTCCAAAACTCACTCCCAAACTCGTTCACTTCCAGGTAGTAACCGAAAACCAATGATAAGTCCCCATAAAACCTCATGAAAATGGCATTTAATAGAGGAGTTACAAGTTTGGGCAAGGTTGGTGCCGTAACCTACGGCCCTCTGCCGTAGGTTACGGTGGTCAGCAGAGTCATCCAAGTCAACATAGGGCAGTAACCTACGGCAGAGGGCCGTAGGTTACGACACTTAAAGTTCTTTACGGCAGGTCAAGCCTGTTTTACGGTGGGCTTTTTTATGAAACATTGATGGCCGTAACCTACGGCAGAGGGCCGTAGGTTACGGCACTGACTTGGGTCCTTCTTCCTTGTTTTCTTGTTACTTCTAAAAGAAATCCAAACTCGTTTCCGCCGCTTGCACTTCCATCCAATCATCATAAAATCCGCATCTTGAGCACTTTAACACCTGCATCACCACACATATAGTGGTTACTAAGTTCAAGCAATTAACCGAGTAAAGTATGAGATTTTAAGCTATTTAACGGCATTAGGGGTTGTCCTACGGACCACCCGTCACATCCCCACACTTACCCGTTGCTGGTCCCAAGCAACCCATTCAAAACTATTCAAAACCCAAGCGATCAATCATGCAAAGCAAGCTAAATGTGCCGTCCTTCTACTAACTTTCAATCATACCACAAGACACACCCCTCACAAAATCTCTCGGTAACAAGAATTATTAGCATAATGCTAAACCACTCAATGCGTGTGTGTGTGTGACAATAAGATTGTATAAAAATCAAGTTTCCTCCTAACAATTACTTAGCATGCTCATGAATCAAAAAGGACTTACGGGTTGTAACGGGGCTAGGTGCAAAGGTTGGAACATAGTGGGAGATATATATATAAGAGCTCATTGATTTGACCCAGTTTTTATTTCTACAACTAAACAAAGCAAACACCAAATATATACAAAACTTTTTCAACATTCTCAACTCCCATACAATCTAATCATATCTTTTTGTATTTTTCTCATTTTTTTCTCATAACATATAAAACTCAACAAAAAATACAAGAACATCAACCATCACAAACTAAATTCCTAAACCGGGTCATCTCAAATGATAAAATTTAATAGGGAGTAGGTTTGGGTCACAACCGAATGGTCTAAGGCTCAAATGTGGCTTTCTAAGGACCAAACCCCCCACCCCTCACAATACCAAGCTCATATATGTAAAGTATGAGGTCCAACCCACCAATCCCACACTCTCACACATATAGACGAGGCTTCCTAAAAGTCCCTTATCATTTTCAAAAACATGCTAACTCTAGGATTTAACAAGAATTCGTACACAAATTCTATTAACACACGACACACACCACCACTCAAACAAAGAAATATCAATAACAATCATATGTGGCCCAAATTCTCACCAAGAAAAGACTAGGAATAGGTGTCGGTGTGTCAAGCGAGACAAAATCAAGCTTTCAAATTTTGACAATTTTTGCTCGGATTTACAAAAAAATTTTAAATTTCTCAAAAATTTCCCCCATCCCCACACTTGGGATACAATGTCCCAATGTATGGCTTTGAGGGAAGGATCGCCTTTAACCAACAACATTAGCCTTCGCTAATATTCTCAAATCCCAACTTTCTTTTTGTATTTTTTTATATCATTATTTTTTTTAACTAACAACACCACCAACTTTCACATCCCAAAACAACACATCAACATCAAAACACCACCCTACCTCCCATCCATAAACATAACCATACGAGATAAACAAATATACACAAAATGTACAAAGGAGCAAGATACGACCTAGCTAGTAGTACTTCGGCTGCGGAGGCCCGAAGATGGATGTCATCAAATCATTCCACTCGCCAAAACCAAATGCTCCGCTACCACTGCTACTACCTTGATCACCACTTAGATTCGCCTGCTGATAACTCATAGCGTGTGGATCCACCCATTGAGAATGATATAATGGTGGGGTGGGATATCACACACTACCATCATTGGGTGGCAATGTAGTATAATCCACAACTGGCAGATCCGCTTCGATTGGTTGGCCCGCATGCCACTGATCATGCATGCGTCTCTGGCGATCATCTAGGTAGCGATTGTTCACTTCTTCCTCATGGGCATACATATGAGCACGGTTCCATATCTCACTCCTATCATGACTCTGCTTCAAAGCTCTCTCCATACTTACCCCCATGAAAGTTTGCTGATCAAAGAGCATCTGGTTTGGTTCACTCCATTCACCAAAAGTGGGTGGCCGCCTTTGTTCAATAATCTGGCCCATATTTCCCGAATGAGCCCAATAGGGATCATAAGCCTGTTGTGCATAGTCATACGCACTCCCCACATAACCAGTGCCCCTTATCTAAGTATCAACCACAAAAGTATCTTCACGATAGTCATCGTCACCACTCACTTCTTCATCGGTCGTTTCGGGCTCATCAGCCTCACCCGGTCGTAACGGCCTCGCATCTGCTTTTAACACTCTCCATCTTCTCCCATCTGTTTTCAGCTTATGATACCTCTCCGATTCCTTGTAATCCCAACCTGGCCCAGATTCTTGAGGTCAAATGGTTTAAACCTCTTGTAAGAACCTTTTTCATCACCTTTAATTGCCCCATATTTCTTTAGCAACGCCGTAATCAACCGGCAATGAGGCACAATCTTTCTTTCTCCACTATTCCTGCTTAGCCAGATGTTGTTTTTTTTTTTGGGGTAAAGGGTTACCCCGGTGATTCTATATATTCACAACCACAAAAAACAAGTAGTGTAGAAAGCCTACACTAGTTCACTCATGAGACATGCCCCATGAATGTAAAAAAAAACAACCAATCAAACCAACGAAAGAGAAAACTACTAGACTCTAATCTAGAAAAACACAAAACAAATAACGACTACTCAACCCCCTTCAATCTCATTAGAAAGCGTTTGAATCTCCCAATCTTCCATAAGCTTCTGAACTCTTGTAGTATTCTTCAGCTTCACTCCCATCAGCTTATACCGAACCATTTGAACAATAGAAATCGGAAGAAAAAGGTAATCAAGCATATTGTCACCCCGCCGCGGGATAACATTGTATGTACACAAAGTCAACAACAACTTTGCTTCCATTCTCAAGTTACGTCTATACAACTTCCCATGTGTTCTACCCGGAAGAAAAAGGTAATCAAGCATATTCTGTCATTGAGGATGCTTATCGGGTTCATGATAGAGATCTTTGAGGCTTGGGTAGATATATTCACCGGATGATAGGTCGTCAAACTTCGCTATTCGTCGCAATGAGTCGTAAGGCATTTCAACCTTTACCCCATTACACCATCCAACGAGCTTCATCTTGCTTGGGGCCTTAAGCGGGGGACATTCGAGCGAGGCCATCCATTCTTGAATCTGAGTATCATACATCTTCTTCACCTCACCATCATAACACTTCAAAGCTGCCCCCCAGCCCAATGCTTTAAACTTTGCCGTTATCCTGAACGGCCCGAAATCAACCTCCCAGATTTCCTTTTCACAGATAAATGCTTCAGCCCGTTGTTTCAATTTATTCATTTGCTCATGGAACAAATCTTTTCTCCATTCTGCGGGTTGGTCAAGCAATGAACCGGATGTCCAATCCGGTTTCGGACCCCTTGGAGGCGCATCCTCCTCCGAATCCGGGTCGCCTATCCATGTCAATCTCCTCCTCTTTTGTTGTATATCTTCCCCTTGAGGCTCGTTAGACGAACTTGCAACTGCTTTTCCCTTTTTCTTCACCATATCTACACACATTCACAAACCAACCACACAAAACAATTCAAGTTAGTTCAACTTCCCAATCTTCCCCACACTTGCTTCATGTTATGGGTATTAATGCACAAAAACCAAAAATCCATTCTTTCAAACGAAAATTCGGCATGATGTCCTTATAAATTAGAATTTTCTAAAAATTTTCACTAGACATCAAACACATTAGTACCCATAACACTCAATGGTTCACAAAATCCTATCATCTATCATATATTAGCAAGTGTGTAAGCAAAAACAAAGATGAAAACTTACAAACCTCAATGTACATAAAAAAATGACAAGAAAATGCATACCTTAGTGTTGTAGAAGATGAGAATAGCAAGCACTTCACTTTAAAACACAAACCCACAAAAAGCCCCAAATTTTCGACTTCTAGGGTCTAAAATTCAACCAAGGAAATGAGGTTTTCTTCCAAATATTTACCCAAAATCAAAATGCTTGTGAAATTTTAGTCAAAAACGACCTAAGAACTGCTTGATTTGGTTGAGAGATGAAAGAGTTATGATGGTTATGGTGGATTAGGGTTCTAAGGAAGAAAAGATGGAGAAGAAGAAGGAAAGAATGTGTGTGGTGGGGGGGGTATAGGGAATCGAAGTGTGTGGATGGGGTGTATTGTTGTTTTTGTTTTATTATTATTATATTTCGGTTTTGTTTTTTTGTTTTTTTTATAATGTAACCGCCGACTGTCACACCCCGACCACGTAAAACAACAAAACGTGGTGGAAACGTCGGGGAGTGTTGTAACAGAATCATTGTTTCATAACACATGGAAATTGAAATATTATTTTATTGATCAAAAGAGTTACAATGTCTTGACAATCAAAGAAATATAACATAAATAACTAGTCTTGCATCTTTTATTGTCACTAAGGCCCAAGTCCGCCTAAGTATATCTTGATAAATCCTATGCATCATATCCTGAAACACATGTGAAAATAGGTACGTCAACATAAAAATGCCTGTGAGATACACAGGTTTTGTGAAAATAGAATTCATGACTTATGTTTAAGAAAATGTTTAGTCATGAACCTTGTAATTTGCTTTGTCTTGTAAATCATTTGAAAAGTGATAAATAAACCAAATGATATATATGTATAAAAGAATGATACATGGTTAAGTAAATAACCAAGTAAAAATGAGTTTGTATTAGATAATTTGTTTGTAAAACAATATATTGTGAAAAGTATGTTATTTGTATAAAATGTTATATGTCTAAATTGAAATGATTCAAATAATGCTATGATATGTAATACCATACAAGCACTTATATATAGGAAGTACCAGCGGCGTATCCACCATGCTTGTATCATATTACACACGCCTCGTTACTTATATCACTTACTCAAACCAAACCACCAAAGTAAAATGTTTATGTATAATCAAATGTCAAAATGTTTATGTGAAAACCATGTCTAATGTCTATGTCTAATGTAAATCATGAATTATGTATATCAATGTCAAAATGTTTATGTCTATTGTAAATCATGAATTTTGTATATCAATGTCAAAATGTTTATGTCTAATGTAAATCATGTAATGTGTATCCAAAATATCATGTATGGTAAGTGAAATATATCAACTCAACCATATGTAAAATGCACAAAAACAAGGTATTGAAGTAAAATATGGTTTAAATCAAAGTTATGTTTTGTGGAACAAATGCATGCTATACTGATATAAACATCTATGCGGTATTGTAAAATGCATACATCCAAGCCTTGTGACTGTGGCGATAAACCCCTAAACGAATTTAAAGGTCTATCTGTGTTATGTTTATCGAATTCGGTCATTCCTTCCACCCAAACAAACCTAGGGTTCAGGAATGGGAGTTGTCAAGTCCTACGGTACCATTACCTACTAACGAGCGGCATGATCGGTGTTAATGAATGTATATTGTCCCATTTAAACAAACCAAATGTCATACCAAAAATGTAAGCATGTGATGAATAACAAATGTACTAAGTATGCAACAAATGGAGATACATAGCATGTGATGTGATGTAATGTAAAATAATGTACTAAGTATGCAACAATGGACATACATAGCATAAAATGTAATGTAAAACGATGTACTAAGTATGCACACAATGGACATACATAGCATAAAATGTAATGTAAAATGATGTACTAAGTATGCAACAAAGGACATACATAGCAAAAACACAATGAAATCATGTACTATAAGTGTACTATTGAACATAACAAGCATATGATATGAAAACATGAAAAGCACGAAAGTAACAAGTAGGCACATGTGTTTCACCCCAAAACATTTGGAAAACAGTAAAAGAGGGGTCTATGTACTCACATGAGATTGCTTAGTAGTCCTTGAGTAACAACCAAACAATGCTAGAGATCACGGATATCAAACGACACCTAATATAGGTAACTATGTTAATATACCGGACCTAAATCGGAGGATTGGATAGAATGAGGGTTCGTAAACCAAACGAGTATGGAGACTCGTGTAATATGGTTTAACAAAGCCTACATACTAAAATGAAACCTAACCTAAGTGCTTACGACCCATTACGACCCGTTTAGGTAGCTTATACTACTTTAACGCGTCGTTCGCGTAAAACGCGTTCAGAACGCCTAACTAGCCCTATGATAAGTAAAATATGCCATAATATGTCTAATATTGTTACCAAATCAGTTTAGATACCAAAAGTTATGTTACATATGCTTAAAATGAATTTTGGCGTTAAAAGGGCATTTTGGTAATTTACTTAAGCCATATATACTACCTATCATACAACTACTCAAACGATGTGACCATAAGGTATAACCTCGGAAGGTTATTCCCTATACAACTATGGTCACCTAATGTGTTTGGTCGGATCCTAATGATCGACCAAACGGGTCGGGTTCGAAAGTATAAGCGATTGTTTAGATCGCTTACCTTACGACCCTATATAAGCACCAAACTAAAAAGTGACGAGCTAAGCATGTTAAAACATGCTTAACTAAGTTTAGAAAATAGGTTTGGTATCAAAACAAACGGTTTTGATACCTAAGAGTAGTTTGGTTACAAAATACGCAATAACACGCATTTTGGCCGAAACTACGACTCGTCACTGAGCCTAGATAACGTGGTAATCAGTAGGTATAGTCACTAGGGACTATAACCATTGTGATTACGCTCACATTATGAAGTTCAAACGAACTTCGCATTGACTATAAACTGGTCAATGCAGAAAGTCAAACAAAGTTTGACTTTTAACGCATATAGAATAAAAGAACGAAGGAACACTTACAAAGGGTCCCCGAAAGCTTTGATTTCCAAAAATTTCTCAGGTATGAAGTGATAGAACACCCCAACTTAGAGAAAAAATCAGAATTCAAGTGGGTTTTGAGTTGTGAATCAAGGGGTATTTATAGGATTTGCAAGACCGTTAGGATTGTTTATCGAATAACGTGCTTTGATCTTGTCCCTACACTTGTTGCAACCCTATGGTAACTCAAATTTGCCCCCCACCATCAGGTATCAACATGTGGCATTGGGTTTTTGAGTGTGCAACAGCTGGAACCAGGCTGTTAGAAGTTTCTGATGTTCTGGGGATGCCTTACGGACCATAAGGGTGATCGCTTACGGTCCGTAAGCCAGCTACTTTGCAGAATTGGCATATTTGGTCCCTGTTGTTGTTTTGAGCTATTTCTGACATGTTTAAGGCCCGTTAACCCCATTTCAAAGCTCTAAAATGAAGTTAAAGTATAGAAAACTTAAAATGTGCTAAAAAATATCACGGATGTCGGTTCGTTTGGCTGTAGGGTTGCGTTGTTCGGTTAATTACGACGGAAGTCGTAACGGACGCAAAAACGGTCCAAATTGCGCGACTAATGAATTTTTGACAAGCCAAACACTAAAGCATAATATTATAATGCTTACATAAATTTTTGGATGTCCGGATGTATTCAGAACGTAAGTTATGCGCGAAAGTGCAAACTTATGCACTTTTTGACGCTTTTAGTCCCTGAATGACCCAAAAGTTTATTTTAGCACACCGAACCTCTCAAAGCCTATTTCTAAGCTATGTAAAGGATATTTATGGTATGTTTAACTCATGGTCATGTTCCGGAATGTCTGTTACAGTTCAAAACGGCATACTTTCGCAGTTTGTCGAATTTAGTCCCTGTAAGCGATTAAACTTGATTTTGTCATACCAAAGCCTTCAAAACTTATTTCTAAGTTATGTAAAGGTTATTTAAGGTATGTGAAGCCTATTTCACTATTCCGGAGTGTTCGTTGCATTAAACTGGTTATATTTACGCATCAGTGCGCGTATAACCTTCCAGAAAGCGATTTAGAGTCCGAAATCGAACAAGAATTTATATGTGCAAATGATACACATATTTGTACAAATCCCAAGTATGAAATAAAATATTTCATTGGTTTGATATTTATTTGATGGTCGCAGTGACCCAGGTGTCACAGTCTCCCCTACTTTAGGAAATTTCGTCCCGAAATTTATTCAGAGGAAAAACTGGTAATATGCCGTAACCTACGGCGATAGCTGGGCAAAACTGGTTCAGCACCATTCAACTTTTCAACTCAATTTTTTTTAACTTTTCTAAATTTGTAATTTTTATGGTTTTTCTAAATTTTTGGAAACATGAAAAATTATCCCTACCCCCCGTTAAAAACCCGTGTTGTCCTCAACACTATGTTTGGGAAATTCGTAAAAATTTCCCACACTTGTTTCAAGCACCGGTTTACACGGAACTTATTCAAACCAAAACAAACTAAACTAAATATGTACAAACACCAAACCTGGGCCTCTTTCAAGTTCATTCGTCATCCACGGGGCGTAGAATGTAACCCACTTTGTCAAGCTCGAGATTGTTGATGTCGTTACCTTCCAAGTACGGTTTGAGCCGATGCCCGTTCACCGTTTGTTGTTTATTTGTTTGTTCATCTTGTATATCAACATCTCCAAACCTCCCCACTCTTCGAATGACGTAAGGACCCATCCACTTGCTTTTGAGTTTTCCCGCGAACATCTTCAACCTTGAATTATACAACCACACCTTTTGACCCACTTCGAAGTTCTTTTTCTTTATTTTTGCATCATGAACTTTCTTCAATTTGTCTTTGTAGGCGGATGCACACTCATAGGCTTGATCCTGTATTTCCTCAATCTCATTCAATTGTAGCTTTCTTGCCCGACCCGCTTCGTCATAATTTGCATTCACCGTTTTAATCGCCCAATATGCCCGATGCGCTAACTCCATAGGCAAATGACAACCTTTTCCATACACCATTCGATAAGGAGTTGTATCAAGTGGAGTTTAGTAAGCCGTTCGATAAGCCCACAACGCATCATCGAGCTTGCTTGACCAATCTTTTCTATCCGTTCTCACCGTCTTCATTAGAATCTCTTTAATTTGACGGTTGGACACTTCAACTTGTCCACTTGTTTGCGGATGGTACGGTGTAGCAACACGGTGATTCACATTGTATATTTTTAACAACTTCCCGAAATTGAAATTCTTGAAATGTGAACCACCATCACTTATTATCACCCTAGGCACACCGAATCGAGCAAAGATATTGGATTGTACAAACTTACATACAACAGAGTGATCGTTGGTCCTCGTAGCAATAGCCTCAATCCATTTTGAAACGTAATCAACCGCAACCAATATATACAAAAACCCATTTGAGTTTGGAAAAGGACCCATGAAGTCTATTCCCCAAACATCAAATACCTCCACCACCAAAATTGGTTGTAACGGCATTTCATCCCGCTTCGAAATGCTTCCCACTCTTTGACAATTTATGCAATTTCGGGCATACTCGCAGGAATCCTTGAAAATCGTGGGCCAATAAAACCCACTAGATAACACCCGATAACCCGTCTTGTTCCCACTAAAATGCCCTCCACATGCCGACGAATGAGCATGGGTCAAAATCTCTAATACTTCAGTTTCGGGAACACACCTTCTTATCGCTTGATTGGGTCCAATTTTGAAAAAATCTGGTTCATCCCAAATGTATTGTTTTACTTGACTCAAGAATTGTTGTCGTCTCTTCTTTGTCCAATGATTCGGAATTGCACCCTTGGCCAAATAATTCACATAGTGGCAATACCAAGGTGCAACAAAAGTAGAAACGGCCAACAATTGCTCGTCGGGAAACCGTTCATTAATCTAAGTCGGGTCATCAACACCTTCCAACGGGATCCGGGACAAGTGATCCGCTACAACATTTTCACACCCTTTCTTGTCCCGGATCTCTAGATCGAACTCTTCCAACAAAAGCACCCAACGAATCAACCGGGGCTTTGCATCCTTCTTTTCAATTAAGTATCGAACCGCACTATGATCCGAATACACGATCACCTTGCTCCCCCAAATGTAAGCTCGAAACTTGTCCAAGGCATACACCACCGCTAATAATTCTTTCTCGGTTGTGGTGTAATTCAGTTGCGCCTCAGACAAAGTTTTACTTGCATAATAGATTACCACCGGCTTCTTATCAACCCTTTGACCCAAAACTGCTCCAATGGTCGTGTCACTAGCATCACACATAATTTCAAACGGCTTCGACCAATCCGGTGGTTGCAAGATAGGAGCCTTCACCAACTGTTCCTTCAACACATGAAAAGCTTGCAAACATTCGTCAGTAAAATCAAATGGAACATATTTCAATAATAAATTACATAAAGGTTTTATAATTACACTAAAACCTTTAATGAATCTCCTATAAAACCCAGCATGTCCCAAAAATGACCTCACCCCCTTCACATTCTTTGGTGGGGGGTAGAGATGAAATTACCCGAATTTTTGCTTTGTCTACCTCCATTCCCCAGTCCGAAATCACATGCCCCAACACAATACCCTCTTGAACCATAAAATGGCTCTTTTCCCAACTTAGTACCAAGTTTGTCTCAACACACCTTTTTAAAACTTTTTCTAATTCGTCAAGACAAGAATTAAAACTTGGGCCAAAGATGGAAAAATCATCCATAAACACTTCAAGAGATTCCCCGACCATGTCTGAAAATATACTCATCATACATCTTTGAAATGTGGCCGGGGCGTTACATATTCCAAATGGCATTCGCCGAAAAGCAAATGTACCATATGGACATGTAAACGTGGTTTTGTGTTGGTCGTCCGAGTGAATAGCTATTTGGTTATAACCCGAGTACCCATCCAAAAAACAGTAATATTTTTTACCGGAAAGTTTTTCAATTATTTGGTCAATGAAGGGTAACGGGAAATGGTCTTTGGAGGTAGCCGCGTTTAATTTTCTATAATCGATGCAAACTCGCCACCCGGTGACCGGACGGGTGGCAATTTGCTCACCTTGCTCATCTTTAATTACCTGAATGCCTGACTTTTTAGGCACTACCTGAGTAGGACTTACCCACGCACTATCCGAAATGGGATAAATGATCCCCGCATCCAACCACTTGATAACTTCTTTCTTTACCACTTCTCTCAAGTTCGGGTTCAACCTTCTTTGTGTTTCACGGGTTGGCTTTGCATCTTCGCTTGTAATGATTTTATGCATTACAATGGATGGACTAATGCCTTTCAAATCGGCTATCGTCCACCCAATTGCCGCCTTGTGAGCCTTCAACACCCGTATCAAATCCTCTTCTTGAGCTACTGCCAAATTAGAAGCAATGATCACCGGTAAGGTGTCATTCTCCCCTAAGAATACATACTTCAAATGCTTCGGTAGCTCTTTCAATTCCACGCTTGGTGGACATTCCAAGGAAGGCTTTGTACCCGAGTCAATTCCCACTGGTAAAGTGTCCGTTTGGTGGGTCCACGGTGGTCTTCCTTCCTTCACCGCGAGAGCCTCTTGCTCCTTCTCTTCCTTTTCCAAATCACATGCGTGCACCTGCAAAGACACATCACAAACACAAGAGCCCAAAATCTCTTCCTCGAACTCCTTTGGGTCATATCCATCTATGAAATCTGCTACAAAACACTCATCACCATAAATGTTAGTACCGTTAGTAAAAACATTTAATCTCATCTTTCTATTATCGAATGTCATGTCGACTGTACCATATCGACAATCAATAACGGCATGTGCGGTGTTCAAAAATGGCCGACCCAAAATAACATTTTGTTGTTGAATTGGGTCCGCGAATGAGTAATCTAACACAAGAAAATCCACGGGATAATAAAACTCATCAACTTTAACTATCACATCCCGTACAATACCCCGAGGAAGTTTATGAGACAAATCGGCTAATACCACCGTTGTCTCGACCCGTTTCAATGGACCAAAATCGTATTAGTCATATAACCCCCCGGTAAGATACTTACTCCTGCTCCAAGATCCAATAACGCCTTTGCAGTTTGAAAATTTCCCACTTGAATGTTTATAAGAGGCGTTCCCGGATCTTGTAACTTAGGAGGAAGATCTCCTTCCAAAACCGCACTTACCCGCTCCGTTAAGTCAACCAATTTAGGCACTTTTTGTTGCCTCTTTTGAGTACATAATTCTTTTAAAAACTTGACGTAAGCGGGTACCTGTTTGATTGCTTCAAGTAAAGGAAGATTAACTTTTACTTGTTTAAAAACCTCCCACATTTCCTCTTTTTGAGGTCCCCGTTTTGAAATGAAATTTTTCTTACCCGGATCTAATAAAGCCGAGGGAAATGGTACTTCACTAGATCCCTCACCCTCATTTGTCTTTTCGTTTTCTTTATTAATTTCGGGTTTTTCAAAATTGGGTTTTTTTAGAAGAAATCATAGGTGTTTCATTTTCTTCCTCACTATCTTGACCCGTTATATCTTCAACCACCCCTTAAATCAAATCCGGTGAAGGATTGGTTTTATACTCTTTCCCACTTCTCAAAACACTTACATAGTGAATGTTAACATTATTACCTCTTGAAGTACCATGAGATGGGTTTACCTTAGTGTCGCTTGGTAATTGACCTTTATTTTTCTTCAATTCTGACACTTCGGTTGCGAGCATCATCCTTTTGTGGTCAAAGTTTGAATTGCTTTATCTCGGGCTTCATCCTTTTGTATGCGAGCATCATCCATTTGGTTCCTCTTTTGCATCTCCGCTTGCATGCTCTTCAACATATCCATCATCTCATTTCCACCCGAAGACCCCCTTGTTCTTGACCCGCTTGATATTGCCTTTGATACCCTTGGTTGTTCCCACCTCTATATCCACTTTGATTGTTGTAAGGTTGGCGCGAACCAAAGTTACCTTGGCTACCTTGAAAATTCGGGTTAGATTGATTTGAAGGGTTTCCATATCGGAAATTTGGGTGATTTCTCAAACCGGGGTGGTAAGTATTAGAATTCATATTGTTGTAATTTCTACCACCCCCTCCTTGACCTTGTACTGCATGAACTTCTTCATATTGCCCTTCCACCATTCCTTGGCAATTTTCAGCCGCATGACCTATTTCATTGCAAATAGCACAAACATCATAAATTTGATTAGAGGTTTGAACATTACCATCATCAACCGCATGCACTTGTGTTCGGGTAACGGCCAGTCGTGCTCTCCTTGATGCTTGAGCTTTCCTCTTTGATGTAATTGCCATTTGCTCCAAAGACTCCCAATCGTCTTGCTCATAGTTCGTACCAAAAGTGCCACCGGTAATAGACATTAAATCTCTAGCATCTTCGGCACTCAACCCCGCGTGAAAAGCATTCATTAATTCCCAAAGTTCAATTCCATGATGAGGGCAATTCTTGATCATCATATTGAAACGCTCAAAAGCCTCATGAAACATTTCACCTTGTTGTTGTTGAAAACTCCTCAGCCCCTTCCTAGCATCATTGGTCTTTTGAGCGGTGTAAAATTGATCCAAAAATATTTGTTGCATTTTCGCCCAAGTGTAAATAGATGCTGAAGGCAAAGTATAGAACCACTTCTTTACCTTATCCTCTAGAGAAAATTGAAACAATACCAACTTGACTTCATCAGCTGAAAAACCTTGACTCCCAAGAGTATTGCAAATTGAGTCATAGGCCTCCAAATGAAAGTAGGGTTCCTCCGTTGCTAGACCCTTATATTTAGGCAAACTTTGCAAAGAATTTGTTCTCACTTCAAAAGTTCCTCCTTGGTTATTGTGAGGAATAACCACCGGTGAAGGGTTGTGAGTAATTACCGGCCTAAAATGCGCTTCAATTCCCATCGCATGTTCCCTAAGATGCCTTCTTGGTACACCCAACCGACCCCTTGGACGAATAGGACCCATTGGTCTTGGTATATGCCCTTCTGGTGCGAATGGTTGTTGAAATTGTTGTTGTGGCATCGGTGGGTGTCGAATTGGCCTTTGGAATTGTGGTTGTACATGTTGTGGTCGAACTTGTTGCAATGGTATAGGGCGTTGCATTGGTGGCCCTTGTGGCCTTGGCCTAATGTGTTGTGGTATGAGTTGTTGTTGTTGTGGCATTCCACCAACACTTGCCATTCCTTGAGATTGGCCTTACACATAACCAAACTCTCCTTGATCACCATCACCCCCATAAGCGTACGCATAACTGTCACACCCCGACCACGTAGAACATACAAAACGTGGCGGAAATATCGGGGAGTGTTGTAACAGAATTAATTGTTTCAAATCCATGGCAATAGAAGTTTCGTTTTATTGATTAAAAGTGTTACAATGTCTTAACAAACAAAGAAATACAACATAATTAACTAGTCTTGCATCTTTTATTGTCACTAAAGCCCAAGTCTGTCTATGTGTATCTTGAACATCTTATGCAACAGCTCCTGAAAAACACATGTGAAAATAGGTACGTCAGCATAAAAATGCCTGTGAGATACATAGGTTTTGTGAAGATAAGATTCATGACTTATGTTTGAGAAAATGTTTAGTCATGAACCTTGTTATTTGCTTTGTCTTTTAAATCATTTGAAAAATGATAAGATCAGATGATAAGTATAAATAAATGTAAGGTTAAATGAATAACCAAGTAAAATATGTTTGCATAAGATAAGTTGTTTATGAATCAATGTCTTGTGAAAAGTATGTTATTTGTATGAAATGTTCTATGTCTCAAACTGAAATGATTCAAATAACGTTGCGACATGTAATACCATACAAACACTTATATATAGGAAGTACCAGCGGCGTATCCACCATGCTTGTATCATATTACACACGCATCGTTACTTAATCACTTAATCAAACCAAACCACACAATGTAAAATGTTCATGTCAAGATGTAAATCATGTCAAAATGTCTATGTCAAATATCCATGTCAAATGTCTGTGTCAAATATCCATGTCAAATGTCTATGTCAAATATCCATGTCAAATGTCTATGTCAAATATCCATGTCAAATGTCTATGTCAAAATGTCATGTATGGCAAGTGAAAGGTCTCAACTAAACCATATGCACAAAAACAAAGTATTGAAGTAAAACTTGGTTTAAATCAAAGTTATGTTTTGTGGGAAATGCATGATCAAATGTCAATCATGTTAAAATGTCTATGCCGAAATGTCTATGTCAAATATCCATGTTAAATGTCTATGTCAAATATCCATGTCAAATGTCTATGTCAAATATCCATGTCAAATGTCTATGTCAAATATCCATGTCAAATGTCTATGTCAAAATGTCATGTATGGCAAGTGAAAGGTCTCAACTAAACCATATGCACAAAAACAAAGTATTGAAGTAAAACTTGGTTTAAATCAAAGCTATGTTTTGTGTAAATGCATGCAAATATTTAATATGAACATTTATGCGGTATTGTGAATATGCATACATCCAAGCCTTGTGACTGTGGTGATAAACCCTTTAAACAAATTAAAGGTCTATCTGTCTTATATCATCGAATTCGGTCATTCCTTTCTGTCCCCTTTCCCTGGGATGTCCGGAACGGGAGTTGTCAATTCCTATGGTACCACTACCTACTAACGAACGGCGTAGCTAATGTTAATGAATGTATTGTCCCATGTAAACAAACCAAATGTCATACCAAAATGTAAACATGTGAAAAACAATGCACTAAGTATGTAATCAAATGAACATACATAGCGTGAAATGTTATGTAAAACAATGTACTAAGTAGGCACACAATGGGCATACATAGCATGAAATGTCATGTAAAACAATGTACTAAGTAATGCACACAATGGGCACACCTAGCATAAAATGTAATGTAAAACGATGTACCAAGTAATGCACACAATGGGCACACCTAGCATAAGATGTAATGAAATCCTGTACTATAATGTACTAACGAACATAGCATGTATATGATGTGAAAACAGGAAAGCATGAAAGTAACAAGTAGGCACATGTGTTCCACCCCAAAACAGTTTGGAAAACAGTAAAAGAGGGGTCTATGTACTCACTTGAGATTGCTCAGAAGTCCTAGGATAACCACCAAGCAAAGCTAGAGATCACGGAATCGAACGGCACCTACTATAGGTAACTACATTAATAAACCGGACCTAAATCGGAAGATCGGGTAGCATTAGGGTTTGTAAACCAAACGAGTGTAGAGACTCGTGTCATTTGGTTTAACAAAGCCTACATACTAAATGAAACTTAACCTAAGTGTTTACGACCCATTACGACCCGTTTAGGTAGCTTATGCTACTTTAACGCGTCGTTCGCATGAAACGCGTTCGGACCGCCTAACTAGTCCTATGACAAGTATTATATGCCTAAACATGTTTAATAATCAGTTATATGACAAAGGTTTAGGTTACATATGCTTAATTACCAATTATACATGAAAAGGGTATTCTGGTAATTTACCTAAGGCATACAAAATACCTATCATACAACTACTTAAACGATGTGACCATAGGGTATAACCTCAGAAGGTTATTCCCTACCTACTATGGTCACCTAATGTATTTGGTCGGATCCTAATGATCGACTAAACTGGGTCGGGTTCGAAGGTATAGGCGATTTATTAGATCGCCTACCCTACGACCCTAGACAACGTGGTAATCAGTGGGCATAGTCCCAAGGGACTATAACCAACGTGATTACACTCACGTTGCGAAGTTCCTACGAACTTCGCATTGACCATTACTGGTCAACGCTGAAAGTCAAACAAAGTTTGACTTTCTGACTCGAAAAGCAGTAAAATAAGGAAAAGAACGAAAGAATACTTACCCAGGGTCCCCGAATGCTAATCCCGATCTAAGAACTCAGGTATGAAACAATGGTTTCAACTTAGAGCTCTCAAATCGGAATTCTTGTGCAAAATGAGGTTGTGTGGGTTGGGTATTTATAGGAATACCCGAACCGTTAGGATCGTTTCATGGAAAACGTGCCATGATCCAACCCGTACACTTGTCGGAACCTTATGGAAGCTGATATTAGGTTCTTATCCGCTGACTAGACGATTGAGAATGTGTGGTTGAGAATCGAACAGCTGGGACCCGCTTGTTAAAACATTGAATCTGATCCAGATCATGCAGTCGCATAGCGCGACTGGTGAGGCTACATGCAGTGGCGCTACGCCACTGCCCCCCTGAATCAGAAAGTTTCAAAATTGGCAGCAATGGTCCCTGCACGTGTTTAAGGCCTTTTTCGATGCGTTTGAACCCCGTTAACCTCATTTCAAAGCTCTAAAATGAAGTTAAAGTATAGGGAACTCAAAACATACTTAAAAATATGCCGGATGATGGTTCGTTTGGTCGTACGAACGCGATGTTCGCTTAATTACGACGGAATGCGCATAAGCGCGAAAAACGATCCAAATGACGCGACGAATGGATTTTTCTTAAGGTGAACACTAAAATATAATGTAGTCATGCTTACATAAATTTTTGGGTGTCCGGATGTATTCAGAACGTAAGTTATGCGCGAAAATGCAAACTTGTGCACTTTTTGACAGTTTTAGTCCCTGAATGACACAAAAGTTTATTTTTAGCACACCGAACCCCTCAAAGCCTATTTCTAAGCTATATAAAGGATATTTATGGTATGTTTAACTTATGGTCATGTTCCGGAATGTCTGTTACAGTTCAAATTGGCATACTTTCGCAGTTTGTCAACTTTAGTCCCTGTAAGCGAATTAACTTGTTTTCGGCATACCAAACCTTCCAAAACTTATTTCTAAGTTATGTAAAGGTTATTTAAGGTATGTTAAGCCTAAGTCACTATTCCGGAGTGTTTGTTGCATTAAACTGGTTATATTTACGCATCGGTGCGCGTATAACCTTCCAGAAAGCGATTTAGAGTTTGAAATTGAACAAGAATTGATATGTGCAAAAGATACACATATTTTTACAAATCCCAAGTATGAAATGCAATATTTCATTGGTTTGGTATTTGTTTGATTGCCGTGGAGGCACAGGTGTTACAGTCTCCCCTACTTTAGGAAATTTCGTCCCGAAATTTATTTAGAGGAAACTTGTGAGAGCTTGAAAGCATGAAGTTTGAAAAGATCGAACAACATTGGTTAGGGTTCTGAACTTCTAGTAACTTTAATAACATCATGCTTGCAATGTAAGAGGGACACTTATATACAAGTACATAAAGCGTCATTGGTGCGTCCACCATGCCTCCATTACATCGTTCTCATTTTGTTATTGTTGTCACTATTGGTTCCTTCACATAATAAATCTTACTGGATTTCTGTGCACTAAATTTCATAATTATGTGCGCATCCATAATTAGAGAATTCCTTGCACAGTTCACACAGTCTATTTTATAATGTGTAGGGTAAAACCAAATGAACAATCCTGTGATGAGCGTGACTTAGACTGCCATAGAGTCCTTTAGACTAAATCAATAAATGATTTAAATAGACTACCAAGGAGTCTGTTCAGCTACATCACTAGATGTCATTTTTTTTTTACCAAATTGTGAATCAATCTTTTTGACTAGACCACTAAAGGGTCTCTTATGAATCATGGAGTGGTACTATATAATCCAAGGGTCTTAACTATTACATAGAAGCCCATTTAAGGATTAAAGGTAGTACCTTTTTGACTATCCTGCTACGAATCCTTCATATGAAGATATGAAAGATCCTGCGAGGATTTGGATAACGAATTATCCAAAGTATAAAAACACAAAAAAACATAGAGGAGAACACATAACTCATAAACACATAATTGCATAATTACATACTCGTTCAATCGCATAATCGTTCAATTTGACCTTAAATTTGTTATCTTTGGGCACGGGTATTTAAAGCATACCAGGAACCCAATCCATGGATTTCCTTTAGCACCTTAAATATTTTCAAGAATCTAACTATGAAGATAGGAAGATCTTAAAAGGAATTCGGTTTGTCCTAATTGAGTTGTATTGTACATTTTAAGGTGTACAAGGAATTCAATCAGGGCTCCGATGTCAACGAAGGTGTTGATCGTGATCGGCTCAGGACATGAATAGTTCAAGATGTCATCAATAATAACAATGACGATCTGATCCAAATAAGACTTGCAGACTCTATTTATTAAGTCCATGCAGATGGCTGGAGCATTTGTCAATCCAAAAAGGCCTGACTGTAAACTCGTAATGGCCATACTTCGTGCAGAAAATTGTTTTGGGAATATCTTCTTCGAGAATACAAAGTTGATGATACCCAGAACGCAAATCGATCTTGGAAAAGCATGAAGCGCTCTGCAGATGATCGGAGAGATCATCGATTTAAGGTAGGGGATATCGATTCTTGATGGTAAGCTCACCAGGATTACGTTAATCGATATACATTCGAAAAGATCCATCTTTCTTTTCACAAAGAGTATAGGAGTTTCTCCAAGGTGAAAAGTTCGGACTGATGAATCCTTTATCAGACAACTCTTGAAGCTGTTTTGATAATTCTTGCATCTCGAATGGTGCAAGACGATAAGATACTTTAGATTTAAAAGAAACAAGTGTTTGAGGTTCTTAGGGAGTTCACAAGTGATCATAAAAATGACAGAACCACATGAGTAGTTTTGTCTTTGTGTTGACATCATAAGGTTGGATCAAACATTCATACAATTGCATTAGTTATAAATAAAACCACAAATTTTTTTATTTATATAACAACCGCATTGTCTTTAAATGTTACAAGATACCAACCAGAGGAAAAACAAAATACTAATTGTTCACTCCTTCATCATTGAGTGCCTCATTGATGTTAAACACTTGACCACGTGCTGGATTCACATTGACGTTGACATTCGCATTTGGGTTTGCATTAGCATTAGCATTTGCATTCACCAGTCTTGGGCAGTTGTGGCGGAAGTGACCAATCTCTCCGCAGTTGAAACATGAACCTAGTGGAAATCTCACAGCATTCCCTTGAACCGTAGCTTGAACCTGAGCAGCCTGATTTTGTCCCAAACGACAAATCTTGGCCAAATGCCCAAGTTTACCACACGTCGTGCATTGCCAGCAAGCTTGTTGTACTGCGTGATGACCGTTGCAGCGTGCACAATAAGGTGCGGTACCGGCATATGCTTTCTTTGCAGGTGGCTGAGCTGGTAAGTTTCACGGGTTCTGAGCAGTCTGTGCTGTAACCGCAAAGTTTTGACCACCCTTTCGCTTCCTTGATTTCTTTGACGTCTCACCTCCCTTACCCTTCTTGTTTTGACCTTTCTTGCTATCCTCCTTGTCAGCTGACTGTTTCTTGCCCTTGTCACCCTTCCTGTGTAACTTGTTCTTCCGAATCTGCGACTCAGTCAATGTCGCTGATAACTCGATCGCCTGACGGAGTGTTGCAGGGTTACTACCAGTAAGGATGTCTTGTACCGAGTCAGGTAGGCCGTCGATGTACCTTTCGATAGCTATGTCAAGTGGGGTAACCATTGTCGGGCAAAGCAGACTCAGCTCCTCAAACCTATCAGTATACGCCCTGTGCTCACCACTATCTTGCTTCAACTCATCAAATTCCTTCTCCAAAGCTCGCTGCTCATGACGAGGACAGAATTCCCTCATCATCAGAGCCCTAAGTTCAGCCCATGTCTGTGCGAGAGCAACTTCCACACCTCGGTCTCTCATTACCCCATTCCACCATGTAAGAGCCCTCTTCTGAAACACGCTCGAGGAGAACTCGACCTTGCGATTATCCGGGCACTGCACGTGGCGAAAAGTATTCTCAATGCTTTCGAACCACTGAAGAAGCCCAGTTGCTCCTTCAGAACCACTAAACTTGAGTGGTTTAGCCTGGTTGAAATCCTTGTATTTGCATAGCACATTGTTGTTGTTGTTGGCTTGGTTCCATTGAGCAAAGAGGTTTGGGAATTGAGCAGCCATTTGCTGCGCAATGATTTCTGCCAGCTCGGCAGTCTCTATCTGGCTTTCGCGTCGAGGAGGCATTGTCTAAAAGAGGAAACATGAAAGGAAATGAGTGAGAGAATTTAGACGAAAAGAATGAGATGAAACAAATCTGATGAAAGCAAGGATAGTGGTCATTTGTTTGTTACTACAAAGCAACAAACGACACACAGTGACTGATCAAAGTAAATGGGTCGAAAATAATGTATCGCGAAGACATGCTCGCCTATAAGTGAACACTCATCCCAAAAATTCCCAGGTAAGCACAACTGGTCTCGCGTCTGATGAGATGTATACGAAATGCTTGCCTAGACAGAAAACCCAGAATACAGGCATTCACCCTTCCAGTTTGCACGTGTTCACATTATTTAAAACCCAAAACCTTGTCGAGATTTTGAAAATTTAAAAGGGTTCAAAACCATATAATAGAGAGTTCAAAACCTTACAATAGAGGGTTCAAAACCTAGTAATCAATCATCCTAGAACAGATGATTAGTTTTCCAAGCGGTTTTGAAATTTATGTTCTTGTTGTGGTCGTCGCCTAAGGATAGGTGACGGTATTGTTTTATGACTAAACGCAAGTAAACTCGCGTTAGGGTCCTAGAAAGGTTATAGACTAGGTCAAAGCATTACTAATTACTAATAACCTAATTCCCTATAACCATTGGCTCTGATACCATCATTTCTGTCACACCCCGACCACGTAGAACATACAAAACGTGGCGGAAATATCGGGGAGTGTTGTAACAGAATTAATTGTTTCAAATCCATGGCAATAGAAGTTTCGTTTTATTGATTAAAAGTGTTACAATGTCTTAACAAACAAAGAAATACAACATAATTAACTAGTCTTGCATCTTTTATTGTCACTAAAGCCCAAGTCTGTCTATGTGTATCTTGAACATCTTATGCAACAGCTCCTGAAAAACACATGTGAAAATAGGTACGTCAGCATAAAAATGCCTGTGAGATACATAGGTTTTGTGAAGATAAGATTCATGACTTATGTTTGAGAAAATGTTTAGTCATGAACCTTGTTATTTGCTTTGTCTTTTAAATCATTTGAAAAATGATAAGATCAGATGATAAGTATAAATAAATGTAAGGTTAAATGAATAACCAAGTAAAATATGTTTGCATAAGATAAGTTGTTTATGAATCAATGTCTTGTGAAAAGTATGTTATTTGTATGAAATGTTCTATGTCTCAAACTGAAATGATTCAAATAACGTTGCGACATGTAATACCATACAAACACTTATATATAGGAAGTACCAGCGGCGTATCCACCATGCTTGTATCATATTACACACGCATCGTTACTTAATCACTTAATCAAACCAAACCACACAATGTAAAATGTTCATGTCAAGATGTAAATCATGTCAAAATGTCTATGTCAAATATCCATGTCAAATGTCTGTGTCAAATATCCATGTCAAATGTCTATGTCAAATATCCATGTCAAATGTCTATGTCAAATATCCATGTCAAATGTCTATGTCAAAATGTCATGTATGGCAAGTGAAAGGTCTCAACTAAACCATATGCACAAAAACAAAGTATTGAAGTAAAACTTGGTTTAAATCAAAGTTATGTTTTGTGGGAAATGCATGATCAAATGTCAATCATGTTAAAATGTCTATGCCGAAATGTCTATGTCAAATATCCATGTTAAATGTCTATGTCAAATATCCATGTCAAATGTCTATGTCAAATATCCATGTCAAATGTCTATGTCAAATATCCATGTCAAATGTCTATGTCAAAATGTCATGTATGGCAAGTGAAAGGTCTCAACTAAACCATATGCACAAAAACAAAGTATTGAAGTAAAACTTGGTTTAAATCAAAGCTATGTTTTGTGTAAATGCATGCAAATATTTAATATGAACATTTATGCGGTATTGTGAATATGCATACATCCAAGCCTTGTGACTGTGGTGATAAACCCTTTAAACAAATTAAAGGTCTATCTGTCTTATATCATCGAATTCGGTCATTCCTTTCTGTCCCCTTTCCCTGGGATGTCCGGAACGGGAGTTGTCAATTCCTATGGTACCACTACCTACTAACGAACGGCGTAGCTAATGTTAATGAATGTATTGTCCCATGTAAACAAACCAAATGTCATACCAAAATGTAAACATGTGAAAAACAATGCACTAAGTATGTAATCAAATGAACATACATAGCGTGAAATGTTATGTAAAACAATGTACTAAGTAGGCACACAATGGGCATACATAGCATGAAATGTCATGTAAAACAATGTACTAAGTAATGCACACAATGGGCACACCTAGCATAAAATGTAATGTAAAACGATGTACCAAGTAATGCACACAATGGGCACACCTAGCATAAGATGTAATGAAATCATGTACTATAATGTACTAACGAACATAGCATGTATATGATGTGAAAACAGGAAAGCATGAAAGTAACAAGTAGGCATATGTGTTCCACCCCAAAACAGTTTGGAAAACAGTAAAAGAGGGGTCTATGTACTCACTTGAGATTGCTCAGAAGTCCTAGGATAACCACCAAGCAAAGCTAGAGATCACGGAATCGAACGGCACCTACTATAGGTAACTACATTAATAAACCGGACCTAAATCGGAAGATCGGGTAGCATTAGGGTTTGTAAACCAAACGAGTGTAGAGACTCGTGTCATTTGGTTTAACAAAGCCTACATACTAAATGAAACTTAACCTAAGTGTTTACGACCCATTACGACCCGTTTAGGTAGCTTATGCTACTTTAACGCGTCGTTCGCATGAAACGCGTTCGGACCGCCTAACTAGTCCTATGACAAGTATTATATGCCTAAACATGTTTAATAATCAGTTATATGACAAAGGTTTAGGTTACATATGCTTAATTACCAATTATACATGAAAAGGGTATTCTGGTAATTTACCTAAGGCATATAAACTACCTATCATACAACTACTTAAACGATGTGACCATAGGGTATAACCTCGGAAGGTTATTCCCTACCTACTATGGTCACCTAATGTATTTGGTCGGATCCTAATGATCGACCAAACTGGGTCGGGTTCGAAGGTATAGGCGATTTATTAGATCGCCTACCCTACGACCCTAGACAACGTGGTAATCAGTGGGCATAGTCCCAAGGGACTATAACCAACGTGATTACACTCACGTTGCGAAGTTCCTACGAACTTCGCATTGACCATTACTGGTCAACGCTGAAAGTCAAACAAAGTTTGACTTTCTGACTCGAAAAGCAGTAAAATAAAGAAAAGAACGAAAGAATACTTACCCAGGGTCCCCGAATGCTAATCCCGATCTAAGAACTCAGGTATGAAACAATGGTTTCTACTTAGAGCTCTCAAATCAGAATTCTTGTGCAAAATGAGGTTGTGTGGGTTGGGTATTTATAGGAATACCCGAACCGTTAGGATCGTTTCATGGAAAACGTGCCATGATCCAACCCGTACACTTGTCGGAACCTTATGGAAGCTGAAATTAGGTTCTTATCCGCTGACTAGACGATTGAGAATGTGTGGTTGAGAATCGAACAGCTGGGACCCGCTTGTTAAAACATTGAATCTGATCCAGATCATGCAGTCGCGTAGTGCGACTGGTGAGGCTACATGCAGTGGCGCTACGCCACTGCCCCCCCTGAATCAGAAAGTTTCAAAATTGGCAGCAATGGTCCCTGCACGTGTTTAAGGCCTTTTTCGATGCGTTTGAACCCCGTTAACCTCATTTCAAAGCTCTAAAATGAAGTTAAAGTATATGGAACTCAAAACATACTTAAAAATATGCCGGATGATGGTTCGTTTGGTCGTACGAACGCGATGTTCGCTTAATTACGACGGAATGTGCATAAGCGCGAAAAACGATCCAAATGACGCGACGAATGGATTTTTCTCAAGGCGAACACTAAAATATAATGTAGTCATGCTTACATAAATTTTTGGATGTCCGGATGTATTCAGAACGTAAGTTATGCGCGAAAATGCAAACTTGTGCACTTTTTGACACTTTTAGTCCCTGAATGACACAAAAGTTTATTTTTAGCACACCGAACCCCTCAAAGCCTATTTCTAAGCTATATAAAGGATATTTATGGTATGTTTAACTTATGGTCATGTTCCGGAATGTCTGTTACAGTTCAAATTGGCATACTTTCGCAGTTTGTCAACTTTAGTCCCTGTAAGCGAATTAACTTGTTTTCGGCATACCAAACCTTCCAAAACTTATTTCTAAGTTATGTAAAGGTTATTTAAGGTATGTTAAGCCTAAGTCACTATTCCGGAGTGTTTGTTTCATTAAACTGGTTATATTTACGCATCGGTGCGCGTATAACCTTCCAGAAAGCGATTTAGAGTTTGAAATTGAACAAGAATTGATATGTGCAAAAGATACACATATTTTTACAAATCCCAAGTATGAAATGCAATATTTCATTGGTTTGGTATTTGTTTGATTGCCGTGGAGGCACAGGTGTTACAATAACCGTCTTCATCATAACCCTCAAAATCCTCATATCCCTATTCATATCCATCTCCCCCTATTCCCGAAGATTGCCCAAATGGAAGGGTCGAGTATTGAAAACCCGATTGGTTCGATGGTCTAAATGTAGAAGTTGCATGAACGACAGTTGAACCTTGGGGTAATGTATATGTTGAGGATGATTGACCTGAAACTGGGAAGAAATGAGTGAGTGGTGGAATCGTAGTAGAAGGGTTAAAAGTCAATGTAGGTTCTTCTTGAGTGGTAATGGGTTGGGTGATGTTGGTTGGTGCAACATTGTGAGGTTGAGTAGGATTGGTAGTGGTGTTTGGAATAGTAGTGTTTGGTGAAGGTTGAGTGGATGATGGTATGAATGGTGGTATAAGTTCACCCGTAGTGGGTGGTGGTGGATCCATGTATCGAATTGGTGTGATTGGTGTAGTGGGTGTTGTTGGTGAACCGCTTATTCTGTTCTCTCTTAGCAAGATTCTGTTTCCTCTCAAAGTCCGTTCAATCTCTGGATCGAATGCCAATGGTGATAGCTTGTGAGAGCTTCTAGTATGCATGCAACTGTAAATACCTGCACACTAACACACCCAGCGTAAACCAGAAAAATAACTAACTAAAAAGGATAAAAAATAACACACGTTGCGCACTACTCCCCGGCAATGGTGCCAAAATTTGACGTGATGTCGTGGTCACAATCAAATTTAATCCAAATACAACTAAATAGTTAGCGGTAAGTGGGTATCGAACACAGGGAGTTTATGGAATATGTGTTATTTAGAAGATTATCTAACTTGACTAAAATTAAACTAATTTGCATGTAAAGTAAAATTCAAGAGTTTATGTGAGAGAATTGGTTTTAGACTAAATTAAACTAATTAAATTACAAAAGAGAAGTTTTGGTTGTAAACAAGTTGGAGAATAATGACCACCTTTAGTTTCCGGTTTGCTTCAACATTTGTGCTATCATTCACTAGAAAGAACTACATAGACATAGTTCATGTGCAACTACTTGTTGTGATAAAAGGGAACTAAGTACACAGATTCCTAGAACGTGAGGTTGTTACCCGATGACCAATTGACCCATACCCAATCCTAATTCTACCCATGATATCTCGATTGCCATCGGCACCAAGAACGTATGGTTTCAAAATAGAATAATCGTAAGCATCAACAATTTACAAACAAATAAGAACACACCATGATAAACAAAACATAAAGTCAATTTACCATTCTAGAAATATGAAATCAAACACAATTGTCTCCACAAACCTTCAACTAAAGATGACCATATAGTGCTTAGCCACTCATGGCTTGGAATAACATCATAACAAAAGTTCTATTGTTCATCAAGATCAAAAGCAACAAAAACTAATGATAAGATAGTGTTCTTCCTCCCAAAAATCTCCAAAACTCACTCCCAAACTCGTTCACTTCCAGGTAGTAACCGAAAACCAATGATAAGTCCCCATAAAACCTCATGAAAATGGCATTTAATAGAGGAGTTACAAGTTTGTGACCAAGGTGATAACAAGCCAGCTGGACTTCGGAGGTGTAACATATTGGTACCCAAGGGCCCAAGTTGTTCTACAAGAAGATTTGAATGTTCCCTCCTTGGTTCCAACCCAAAATCACACCGGACGCAGAACCTATCTATGGGTGTTTGCAACTTGTTTTTATAATGATTAATTTTTTTTCTTTCTTCTTATTGTATGTTTTTTTGTTTGAATAGTATATATTTGCTTTGTTTTAAAGAAAAAAAACATCATAATAGACCTAGGGGAAGTAAAATGGCTTATCTGATAAAATCATGAAAAATATGATGAAATATAAAGAAATCGAGTAAAAAACAGAAAATCAGATGAATCTGAAAAACTTATCAGAAAATCTGATGATTCACCAGAAAGTCTGATAAATCGACAGAAATATGAGAAGAAATATCAGATAACATTGCTTAAAACCAGATTTAAAACAATGACAAAGAAACTTGTGAAAAAGTAGAAAAAAGATTAAAAAAAGGGGTTTCTGTCAAAACTGAAAATTTTTCTGGATAATCAATCTTCAAAAGAATGAAACAAAAATGATGTTAAAGTGATGTAAAAACTTTTTCACAACAACACTCCTTGAGGATCAGAGCAAAGATTTGAAGTTCAAAAATGCTATGTAAGTAATATCTTAAAAACTTTATTTATTCCCTCTCATCTCAAAAAAAAAATTATCTGATTCAACTTTCAAATTTGAATCCAATGAATTCTGATGAAGTATAAAGAAAATCCAACACTCAAAAGTTAATGTAAGGATTTTCTAATACACATCATCACAAGGACTTTTTGGGAACCTGGTCAGTTTCAAAAAGGGATTTTATTGGACCTCTTTATGACAAAAGGGTCCCACAGGAAGAAAAGGTGCAACCTGGATGTTAGTATTTATCTTCTAAATCTTTTTGAAATCTCCGATTTTTAATAAAAGATATGTATCAAAAATTTTCGGAGATATACCAAAGGTTTTGTAAAATGGTTGTTTCCTCAACGGATTAAAACATCATTAAGGTGTCATTAACCACCTTAAATACAAACCACCCTCGATAAATACTCAAAGATCTCTATCTCAAAACACTATAAATACATCTTGCAAACGGCAGAGCATACCACTTTCAACTTCTATCCTCAAAATCAAGAACCCTAAAAACCCTTTTCGAATCAAAACTCAAATCACCATGGCAGCAATCAACATCATCATGCCACCAATTGAACACTCCGTTCAATTCATCATTGAAGCAGAGTTCCTACCCTTAAAAAGAAACAATGAAGCGATGAACACCAACATAGGAGAATATGACATGAAGTGCCAAATCCTAATTGAATTCCTGACAAGGTTTCCGATTACTCAAGCCCTAACAAAGACCAAAGATATACCAGAAAAGCTTATACAACAACTGGTGAAGACACTCAAACATTCAAATACAAACGAGTGGGCAGCACACTTGTGGGGAGATATCTTCATTGTAATTACACCGGAGAAGATAAGGGAATGCCTGGAGTTACCTATAAGCCAAAACTATGATCCAGCACCAACAAAAGATGACATGTTTGCACAGCTTGATGTTGTGATGAGATACAAGGTAAAGATCTCAAAAATTGGTGATTTTAAAAGAAACAAATTGCCTGCCTTGTAGAATGTGTTGATGGAGATCTTATACAAATGCAATCATCAAAAATTGGGGGAACAGCCAGATTAATAGGAATGTTCTGACAATCATGTTCAGTCTCATCACAGGGATGAACATTGATTTTAGATCAGAAATCTTTAATCTGATAAGAATATCAATATTTACGAATACTGGGAGAATAGATTCACATATACCCTTTCCCAGATTTTTGTCAATCCTGATTTCTGATGCATTTTCTGAAAGGAATATGGAAATTCTTGCATTAGAAAACATGTGGAGTGCTGAGGTGATGAGACCATGGTTTGCATTGGGCTTCTGGAAATCAGATTTTGATGTGCCTGCCCTATCAGAAAGTATGATGAATCTGATACCAGAGGATTTACCCTACAGGGCAGAATATTTAAAGATGTTGAACATAAGACCAGAAAATGCAACAGTTTATGACAGTGTGTCCCCAATGGTGCATGATGCCCAAGAATCAAGTGCACCACAAACAGAGCAGGAGGCTCAATCAAAACCTAAACAAGGTGATGAAGAAGTACAACTGAGTCCATTGGCAGAATAGCATCATGCAGAAACTTCACACATGGGAGAAACAGGTGCACAACACTCTAAAATTAATGTTGTTCAAAATTCTGATACTGATTCTAATGAATCAATTCAGGGCAACTATATTATAGAACATAGAGTGCCTGTTTTTGAAAACCAATGTGTGAGTGAATCCAAAGACCCATTCTCTGAATCAGAAATTGAGGAGGAGAATGAGGTGGTAACAGGTGGAGATCAGTTTACTGATCAAGAAAACCTGGATGAGAAAAGTAAGAGTTTCTCAACAACTCATGGAGAACCTGAAAAGGTTCAAGGATATGAGGAAAACCCGGATTTGAATAGGTTTCAATATTCTGGTAAGGGTATGGAGGATTGGGATTATTACCAACCTGCTAACCTTAAAACAGTAGCAAGTGTGTCTTCTGCTGGTGTTAAAGGTGGAACATCTGTTGTTCCTCCTGTTACCCAAAAACAACATATGTCAACAGAACAACTTCACAAAGAGCTTGATGACCACACAAATGTCTGTACTGGAAAGACAACAACAGAAGAAAAAGCTTGATCTACTACTAGAAGAGATCAGAAATCAAAGATCTGATATTAAAGCTTTATCAGAAACTGTTGAAACTGTGAAGAAACAAACAGAAATCAACACTACAGCTCTAAGCAAACTTCAACAGTCATCAGAAAGAAGAGAGAAGTCATCAGACTTTGAGAAAGCTGTCAAAGAACTTCAAGAAATCATGGCAAAAATGGCAGAAGTTTCAAGTCTAAGAGAAAGTTCAAGTAGTGGGAGGATTCTAGAAGAAATTCAAGTCCTATGAGCCAATAGCAACAGCATGGCAGAGGCTCTTGAAAAGATGATGGTGGAATGGTGTACACAGAAAAATCAAGACAACCTGGAGTTTCAGAAAATGTAGAAACAAGAAGAAACAAATGCTCAAACTCTTTCTAATGTTCAATGGTTAGTAAAGAGGTTGCAGTTTAATGTTGCCGGACTGGAAAAGATTGATATGCATGAACTGAAAGCTCAAATTTCACAAGATGCACCAGTAAAAGAACCAGAAATTTCTCACCAAGAACAGCCCAAACAACCAAAAGCTTCAACACCACAAAAGCAAAAATAACCCATGGGCCCTCCACCAAATGCACCAAAACCCATGGGTCCCCCACCAAATGTGCCAAAACCAGAAAGATTAAAGATGCTGACACAAACACCAATTTCAGTTGAATCCACTTCCATAGCCCTTACTAATGAAACAGAGTTTAGTAGACAAATGAATGCAGCTGAGAAAAGAAAAATGGAACATGAAGTGACATCTTCAAAAAGACCAAAAACAGTGATCAGAGAAGGTCCAGACGGGAAGCCAAAAGAATACTCACTCTTGGAACCAGATCAAGACACAATGATGTACCCTGAAGAACACCTGAAACACTACTACTGGAATGATAAGGAGGATAAACATGAAAGGCCCCTCTCTCCAATAAGCTCAAGAATCATTCAAATAAGACGCCAGAGAAGTTGGGAACTCTTGCATAATCCTGTTACAAATCCAGTTGTTGATATTGAAAAAATGAGCACTGTAAGTCATCAAGGTAAAATCATGGGGACCTATGAGCAGAACAAGTATACATTGGTCAGAAAAGATGGGACTACAACAACTATTACTGATGCAGATTTGGCTGATGAAGTTCATCCACTGAACTTAGTAAAAATGAAACAAATCATTGATCAACAAAAGGGGAACACAATTCACATTAGAAGAGCCCATTCACAGCATCCAGGAAGCAGGAAGAAAAATGTATCACAGAGCTGCACTGGCAGATTTTGACTTGTGCATCAATTTTGAGTATAGCATGAAAGTACACACACCTCCTCCCAATAGCACTATTCCAGCTGAAATTATATCCAAAGCAAGAACTGGAGCTATCTTTGATACACCTAAAATTTCAGTAGTATTCAAAGATGCTAATGATGAAAGAGCTTTGTTTAGAATCAATGAAATTAACAGGTATTCAAGCCAGACCCTGAATTATATCAAGGACTGCATGAATCAGAAACAAGACCAGCTCAAAAAGAAAGGAATGGAGAATGAACAGCTGAGGAAGGAAATTGAAGAAATTATTGAAAAATGGAAGGAAGCCAGAGGATGGTACAAAGAACTATACAGAGCAACTCACAAGAAAATTGATTACAAGAAAAAGTTGAAGACATGAGGCACTTACAAAAGTGGTCTGAAGATAAACTGATAAATTCATGCATTTATAATCTGTTTGAGAAACATTGTTTTTGTTTTTGAACTTGTTTAAATTTTCCTTACTTTGGTTGTTTGAATTTTGTTTAAAGTTTGGTTCAAATTTGTTTATGTTTGACATAAGTAGTTGTTTTTCTTAGAATACTTAGGGAGAAACTGTTAGGAAACTTTTTATCTAAGTATTTAAGAAAGACTTATTCAGCATGATCTAAAGAAGAAGATGAAGTCCTAAAGATCAAACAACAAGAAGAAACCAGATAGGACCCTTGAAAAGAACAACACATCTTCATCAAAGAATCAGAATCTGATCAAGAACAAGAGAAGATTATCATAAACGACCATTCTGATGGATCTGATGATATTTCTGATGAAATATCATCAGTTTCTGGTAAAACTGATCATCGGACTTTCTGATGATTTGTTCATCAGAATTTCTGATGAAGTGGTTATCAGAAGTTCTGATAAACACCACTTGTCTGAACGAGTTCCATCCTGCCACAACAACCGAAGCAACTTGACATTATTGGATCTCATGATAACCAAAGCAAGTTGATAATTGGATTCAATGAATATGTGAAGAAGCTACTTTTTTGCAGGACAAGTGCATGAATAAACAAATGTTTATTCATGCCCCTAGGCTTTCTATAAATAGAAAGCTCTTCAGCAAAGGACGATGAGTTAAGCCAAGCATTCAATACATACAACAAAACTCCATTGTCCTTTCACCTCATAATTACACAAATATTCGTTTTAAATAGATAATAACCTCACAATCACCTTGTAAACCATTTTGTCACACCCCGATATTTCCATGTATTACCGGTGGGGAGTATCGTGACGTAGTTGATATCATCATAGTCAAACAACACAATTTAAATGCACAGCGGAAGCAAAAGATAAAATATTACAAACCGATTTAAAGTAATATCAAAGTATTACAAACGGAATGTAAAGGATTCACAGGCGGATCAAATAAAAGATAATTGTTCAACAGATTTTGACATCTAAGCTTGCGAGACTCTTTATTGATGCTAGGAGTAGCCAGCCTATTCCGATTAGTACCTGCACTTAGCCTTTTTGGGAAAATACGTCAGTTTACACTGGTAAATACAATTTAACTGACTCATTCTGAAAATGTTTTAGAAAATTGATTTGAATGCACATGGCACAAAACTTTTTATAACTTGGGATAATTATTTATATATAAACTTGTAAAAGAATTACATGTTCGTTATACGTTCAGTAGCCCGGGCTGAATACCGGGTTAAAGATTAATAGACACACCACATGGTATAGTCCCACGGCGAGTTATTCTCGTAACCGGCGGTTATACCTTATTATTTATATATGCACTGGCGGGTGTACGCCTACACCCCGTGCTAAGGTCGTGGCCATTTCATGAATGATGCCAAGGATATCCGGGACATGGCCATTAACCCCCCAAAGGCTTTAAGAAAACACAACAATTTAAATGGGTCATCTCAATTAAGTAACCTTCATACGATTAAAAATTCAATGCCCGACCAAGCGGTATTTTATATGCCGTACCCCAAGCCCGTATAAGGGAAAATAAGTTAAAAGTATTTACCTGAGCTAAATATAAATTCAATCCCAGCCGTATATCAAATCAGCAAGTACAGATAGCTTTTACTGGGCTCCTAAATCTGGAACGAAGGTTTTTAATAACCTATTAGATTCCTAACGGGTCTTTAATTAAGCCTAAACTTAGACCTGTTAGTTTAAAAAGAAGATACGGTTCAAAAACATGATTAAGCGAGAACCGGATTAGAATGTGGTTTAGACCCGACAAGCTTGTATACTTGTGTAATAAGGGTAAACTAAACACATTCTGGATTTTGAGATAAAAATGATAAGGTTTGACCCGTTTCGGCTAATTTATGCAAACTAGTTACATAACCCGATCTGAACGCGAAAAGTGCGTAACAGTTAACCAAAAGAGTCATGAACAGGTTTCCTAAGTTAACATGCCTTAAATATGTTGTGATATCAGTAGGATACCTTCCATTATGCCCAAAACGAATTTAAAACCAATTTATGCCCCGTAGGGGTATTTTGGTCATTTTAATGGTTATAAGAGAGATTAAATATTAATCTGAGTTCCAGGTCTGATATAATCAGTAAAAATACTTAATTTAATAAGTTATAACAGTAGGGTATAGCATATATGTGAAATTTACCATTTATAACCAAACTATGCACCGTAGGGGCATTTTGGTAATTTCACATAAGCTTAAAAGGTCAAAATTAGAGAATCTGAGTTTAAAACTTTTCTTTACTGTTAAAATATATAAATTTACTTAAAACATCAGTAGGTACTAAGTTTCATATTCCAAAAATAGTTTTAACTTATACTATGCGCTTAAAACGCGTAAAAGTCGGTTTTAAGCGATTTTCAGGTTTAAATAGGAAATCTGAGTTTTTGATCAGTTTATAAAGTTCAAAATATTTTATTTATGATATAAAATCAGTAGCAAAAAGTTTGGTATCAAAATATTTTGTAAAACTCATTTTATGGGCCAAAAGGGCAAAACCGACAATTACCGAATCAAAGCTATAACCCTATGTTATGCTCAGCCTAAAAATAAATAAAAATCTTTAAAAATCCCAAAATATTATTTTATATCAGTAGGTAAAATGTTTGGTATCAAAAATTGGGTTTTGATATAGATATACGCTAATTATGCCGTTTACTTAATAAAAAGCTTTTCATTTACGCTAATGAGCATAACTCCAAATCTAGAACTCAAACTGATGTCAAATTTTAGGGACAAGTTTATAGATCAGTAATAAAGATTATTGTCCTCTCACATTTTCAAAATTCTCGTTTTAGGGTCAAAAGGGCATAATGGTCAACATTTAAGCATATAACGGAAACAGGCAATGAATAGGATAACCAAGGATCCAAGTTGTATAACCTCAGAGGGTTACACTAACCTATAACCTGGTCCTAAAGGAATCCTAAGGCATATCTAAACTAAGCTAAATCGGGTCAGAACTGAAAGTCAAAGCAAAAGTCAACTTTTGCGACTTTCGGTTCTGAACCGAGCCTATCTTAGAATTGTCGGGTTGAATCATGCTTAGGCATGTTCAACTAATATTTACCAAGTTATTAAAGTGAAAAAAACTAATTTTATAACTTCTATATTAATAGTTATGAATTTTATTTAAAACTAACCCATTTGACTTTTATTTGACCTGACAATTTAACTAAGTAAACGTGGTAATTAGGAGGTTCCCTTTTGAGGGTTTAACACCTACGTAATTACGGTCACGTAGCCATGTTCGTTGTGAACAATAGCTTAATCGTTTAAAAGTCAATGCGTTTATCACAAACGCTTGACTTTTCGGCTATAAACGCTAAACAAATTAAACTAAGCACGAAAGGACACTTACAAAGGGTCCAAGCAAGGATGGAATTGATCTAGGATGTTCAGGTATGAAGCACAAGAGCTCCAACTTAGAACAATTCAGATCAAGGTGTGAAATGAGAGCAAGATCAAGGGGTATATATAGGATTTCAAGAACCGTTAAGATCATTCCTCGATAAACGAGCTTCAATCTGGTCCGTACAAGTGCACCCACTGATTTGTGAAACCATGGGCATCCCAAAATAGCCCCTAGAAAGCTTAAAAACCATTAGGAACACCTGGAAACAACTGGAACAGGCTGTAAACTGATTTTTACAGATCTGGCAGGTTCACACGGGCCACGTAAGGTTCAAAGGGAACTTAGGCGGGCCACCTGAGGTTCCTAGTTCGGCAACAGTTTCTTGAAATTGCAGTTTTGGTCCCTGTGAGCTTTTAAGGTCACATTTGGCACGTTTAAGGCCCGTTAAGCTGTTTACAAGGCTCTATAATGAAGCCTAATCATAGGGAACATAAAACATGCTTGAAAACATGTCGGATGTCGGTTCGTTTGGTCGTACGGTCACGTTGTTCGTCTAATTACGATGAATCACGAACGGATGCGAAAAACGATCCAAACTACGCGACGAGTGGAATTTTATCAAGCCAAACACTAAAATAAAATATTTTAGTGCTTACATAAATTTTTGGGGGCCCGGGTATTTTCAGAATGTGAGATATGCTCGAAAATGCAAACTTGTGCACTTTTTGACAATTTTAGTCCCTGCATGACTTAAAAGTTTATTTTTGCGCACCAAACACCTCTAAGCTATATAAAGGATAATTAGGGCATGTTTAACTTATGGTCATATTCCGGAAGGTCCGATAACATACGAATCGACATACTTTTGCAGTTTGACGCAAATAGTCCTTTAATCGCACAAAGTAGCGCGAAATGTCGTTTACTGATATCCAAGCCTTCCATGGACCATAATGGGCATTCCCAAGCATATACTTAAATATCACTATGCTCTCGTTTGCTTAAATGGTCACCGAAAGGCATAGATTCAAAAGTTGACGCTTTAGGTCCCTCTATTGCGCAAACTTGCGCATCTCATCATTTAATAGCATTGAAGCCTCATCTAATCCATATTAGGAATTCTTGAAAGTATTATTAAACATCACGATGCTTTGGGTTTGCTAAAAGGTCACTCAGAGGTAAGAATTAACATGTTGACGCTTTTAACCCTTCATTGCGCAAACTTTCAATTTATTCCGCAAACGGCTACACTCGATCGACAAGTGGCTCATTTGTGTATATAAATATCATGAGACGTTATTTAGAAACTTATTTTAGGTATGCTAACATTTCCAGTCCTTTCACAATCAAAGTTTTCGATTTTTTGAAAAATTAGTCCCTTAAATTCAACATTTGACTTCATTAGGGTTTATTACACGTGTCAGTACATCATTGGACATTATTTTACGAGGTGTTACACATTTTGTTTCAAAGTGATATAAACTTGAAAATTCTGTCGGGCTTGTTTCTTGAAAGTCTGATTTCTATTTCCGCACACTATTTTCATATTTGTTGAAATCACTTGCCATATTACATGAAAAGACGGTTTTTAAGTCCAACTGGGACCAACATGTTTCATTTTAGAACTTTTGCCACTTTCTATATTTGGAGAGCTTTGGATTCTAGAGAGAGAAAGTAGCAAAGAAGGTGATTCAAGGTGTAAACATTGCCATACGATTAATTGAATCATCATTATAATTAGTTCTTGTGTTTGGTCCACATACGTGCATGGATTCCGTACATCGTACGTGTTATTCGCAATCGTCCGGGAGTCAAATTCGATCCCAAAACGCGTTCACAAAGATTAACCTGGAAATTTAGACCAAGCAAAGCAAATGAAAAATTGGACCCAGTCATCACATCATGGCATTTTGATGAAGAAACAGGCATGGTGACCATTATATGTAACAATGGAGCGCAGGAAGACTACATGCTTGAAGACATCATGACCAAGCAGGGGGTTGGGTTCATGGAAGAGTTACACAACGCCACATGTTTGAACACAGACATGGACATAAAAACGGCGTTGATGCAGGACATGTTCAAATGGCGGCTTCAAAATCTTCAAGAACAAGAATCCAATGAAAGTGAAAGTGATGACCTGGATGAGAGACTAGAAGAAGACTTCGAAGAAGAAGACGAAGAAAGTGATGAATACTTCTCAGAAAAAGTCCCTTCTGACGAGGAGTTTTAAATTTTCTTTCTGTTTTCTTTTGTGTAATTTTTTTCAAATAATAAAATACTATATTTCTCTCATTAATTAAAAAACGCCAAAAAATACCACAAAAGCCATGGAATACAAACACTATATAATGAAAACTATTTTTCCTGTGTAGTTTTTTCTATGTTAGTGTATTTTATCATCTTGGACTACAAAACGCCATTGAATATAAAAACGCAAAACTTGGAAGATGGGACGTCTTACAATATTAACAGAGAATGCTGATCAAAACAGTAAATACAAACATTAACTGAAAAGGACGGTAACTTTATTACTAGCATTTATTATAATAAAATCCCGCCTAAACTACGCGCCAAAAACACCCTATAAAGAGAAACGTCTCAGCACAATCCATTGATCACACCCAAAAACAAACGCCACGTTTCCTAAAAACCACCCACTCACTTTAAAATGCCAACAAACATAGTTGAAAAAAACCATAGATGGCAAACCTAGTTTCTTGGATATTCAGTATTCTTATGCATGAAGTTTCACTGAATGGATTCTTACCTGGGTGGGTATCTCTATAAGCTTTTGCTGAACGAGATAGACAAATATTCAAGAAAAAAGATACTGATGACAGTACCCTTCCTTAGCTAACCATACCACGTAAAATGTTCGTAAACAGTTTGTAATAATTGTAGCATGTATTTCACCCCCGAAGTATAAAACTGAAAACAGTTAAAAGAAAAGGGGGACATGAACTCACAGTATTGCATCTTCACAATTGTAACCCAAGTCTCCTCAGCGAACACGACTCCCTACAATGTACTAATGTCTATTAGACGTACGGGTCGTGCCTTGCCTTTGTATTTACGTTTTTGAGTTACGTTTCTTATGTTCCCAATATTATTCCAAGTTATAATTACTTGTTAAAATAATGATTATTTTAACTTTAAATTATATTTAATTTTGGAATAATTGTTTAAACAGTATTTTCGTAATAATACTTCTCAAGTATTTCCTTCCCAAGGATGGGGGTATCTTATACATGTATATCTGTATTCTTGTATTGGTATATCTTGCCATGTGTTGGCGTCGTATTCCTGGTATCTTATACATGTATTGGTATCTTATACGTATTTTCTTAATAAATATCCAGTATATTCCCAAAACAATATATTTTTCAAGTCTTACTTAGAAAATATATATAAACTTGTGTTGTCTAAAAAAATGCTGTATTTCCAGAAAATATATATTTTTCCCAAAAATCATATATCTTCTAAATACTCTAGGAAAATATATTTTTAACTTCCCAAAAATAATTTTTTCCCTTTTGTCAAAGTATGATATAACTTGTAATAATAATAAAAATCATACTTTCATTCCTTGTGTATCCAAAATAATATTTACCAAAAATATATTTATAACGGTATTTTCCGGAATATTTTGTATGTCACACCCCGACCACGTAAAACAACAAAACGTGGCGGAAATGTCAGGGAGTGTTGTAACAGAATCATTGTTTCATAACACATGGAAATTGAAATATTGTTTTATTGATTAAAAGAGTTACAATGTCTTGACAATCAAAGAAAATAACATAAATAACTAGTCTTGCATCTTTTATTGTCACTAAGGCCCAAATCCGCCTAAGTGTATCTCGATAAGTCCTATGCATCATCTCCTGAAAACACATGTGAAAATAGGTACGTCAGCATAAAAATGCATGTGAGATACATAGGATTTGTGAGAATAGGATTCATGACTTGTAAGTTTAAGAAAATGTTTAATAAAGTTTAGTCATGAACCTTGTAATTTGATTTGTCTTGTAAATCGTTTGAAAAACAATAAGTTCAGATGATATGTATAAGTAAGAGAATAATGTATGGCTAAATGAATAACCATGTAAAATGAGTTTGTATAAGATAAGTTGTTTGTAAAACAATGTCTTGTGAAAAGTATGTTATTTGTATAAAATGTTATATGTCTAAAATTGAAATGGTTCAAATAACGCTACGATATGTAATACCATACAAACACTTATATATAGGAAGTACCAGCAGCGTATCCACCATGCTTGTATCATATTACACACGCCTCGTTACTTAAATCACTTACTCAAACCAAACTACCAAGATGTAATGTTTAACAATTGTAGAAATGTTTATGTATAGTCAAATGTCTATTGTCAAATGTAAATCATGTCAACAGATACAAATGGTTCACACGGTTCAATAGTTACAAACGGTTCATATAATCAAAGGGTTACGATGGTTCACATAGTCAAATGGTTACAGCGGTTCAAAATGTAATATAATGTGTTCATATGCTGGATGAGTATATGCAACAAATTGTAATGTAAAACAATGTACTAAGTATGCACACAATGGACATACATAGCATAAAATGTAATGTAATGTAAAATAATGTACTAAGTACGCACACAATGGGCATACATAGCATAAAATGTAATGTAAAATAATGTACTAAGTACGCACACAATGGGCATACATAGCATAAAATGTAATGTAAAATAATGTACTAAGTACGCACACAATGGGCATACATAACATAAAATGTAATGTAAAATAATGTACCAAGTACGCACACAATGGGCATACATAGCATAAAATGTAATGTAAAATAATGTACTAAGTACGCACACAATGGGCATACATAACACAAAATGTAATGTAAAATAATGTACTAAGTACGCACACAATGGGCATACATAGCATAAAACACAATGAAATCATGTACTATAAATGTACAAATGAACATAGCAAGGATATGATGTGAAAACAGGAAAGCATGAAAGTAACAAGTAGGCACATGTGTTTCACTCTAAAATGTTTGGAAAACAGTAAAAGAGGGGTCTATGTACTCACTTGAGATTGCTCAGAAGTCGTAAGATAACCACCAAGCAATGCTAGAGATCACGGAATCAAACGACACCTAATATAGGTAACTATGTTAATATACCGGACCTAGAATCGGAAGATCGGATAGAATGAGGGTTTATAAACCAAATGAGTATGAGAAACCTAACCTAAGTGCTTACGACCCGTTTAGGTAGCTTATGCTACATTAACGCGTCGTTCGCGTAAAACGCGTTCGGAACGCCTAACTAGCCATATGATAAGTAAAATATGCCTTAACATGTCTAATATTGTTACCAAATCAGTTTAGATACCAAAGGTTATGTTACATATGCTTAAAATGAATTTTGGCGTAAAAAGGGCATTTTGGTCATTTACCTAAGGCATATAAACTACCTATCATACAACTAACTAAACGCCGTGACCATAAGGTATAACCTCGGAAGGTTATTCCCTATATACTATGGTCACCTAATGTGTTTGGTCGGATCTTAATGATCGGCCAAACGGGTCGGGTTCGAAAGCATAAGCGATTGATTAGATCGCTTACCCTTACGACCCTAGACAAGCACAAAACTAAAAGTGACGAGCTAAGCATGTTGAAACATGCTTAACTAAGTTAGAAAACAAGTTTGGTATCAAAACAAACGGTTTTGATACCTAAGAGTAGTTTGGTTACAAAATACGCAATAACACGTATTTTGGCCGAAACTACGACTCCTCACTGAGCCAAGATAACGTGGTAATCAGTAGGTATAGTCACTAGGGACTATGACCATCGTGATTACGCTCACGTTATGAAGTTCAAACGAACTTCGCATTGACCATAAACTGGTCAATGCAGAAAGTCAAGCAAAGTTTGACTTTCGGACTCGAAAAGCAATAAAAGAACGAAGGAACACTTACAAAACGTCCCCGCAAGATTTGATTCCAAGTAATCTCAAGTAGGAAATGAGAAATCACAACCACTTAGAGAAAAACTCAGATCAAATGTGGGTTTGCAAGGAGTGGGGGCTGGGTATTTATAGGAAAACCAAGACCGTTAGGATCGTTTCTTGAAAAAACGTGCTTCGATCTAGGTCGTCCAAGTGTTGAAATGTTATGGTAGCTCATTTTGCCCCCACCACAAGTTATTGACAAGTGGCATTCGCCTTTGGAGGGTTTAAAGGCTGGAAACAGGCTGTTAAAAACAAGTTTCTGCATTTGACCCCTGCTTGTGCACCGTAACACAAAAAACCTTAAGATGCGCAAGGACCTTGCAGACCAGAAAGTTTGAAAAATGGCAGAACAGGCCCCTGAAGCTCCAAACTTGCTATTTGATGCATTTTTGACACGTTTAAGCCCTGTTAACCCCATTTCAAAGCTCTAAAATGAATTTAAAGTATAGGGAACTTAAAATGTGCTAAAAAATATCTCGGATGTCGGTTCGTTTGGCCGTATAATCGCGATGTTCGCTTAATTACGGCGTAATGCGCATAAGCGCGAAAAACAATCCAAATGACGCGACGAATAGATTTTTCTTATGCCAAACACTAAAATAAAATATTTTAGTGCTTACATAAATTTTTGGATGTCCGGATGTATTCAGAACGTAAGTTATGCGCAAAAGAGCTAACTTATGTACTTTTTGACGCTTTTAGTCCCTGAATGACCCAAAAGTTTATTTTAGCACACCGAACCCCTCAAAGTCTATTTCTAAGCTATGTAAAGGATACTTAGGGTGTGTTTAACTTATGGTCATGTTCTAGAATGTTTGTTACAGTTCAAATTGGCGTACTTTCACAGTTTGTCAAGTATAGTCCCTGTAAGTGATTTAACTTGATTTTGCCATACCAAAGCCTTCAAAACTTATTTCTAAGTTATGTAAAGGTTATTTAAGGTATGTTAAGCCTATTTCACTATTCTGGAGTGTTCGTTGCATTAAACTGGTTATATTTACGCATCAGCGCGCGTATAACCTTCTAGAAAGCGATTTAGAGCTTGAAATCGAACAAGAGTTGATATGTGCAAAAGATACACATATTTATATAGATCCCAAGTATGAAATACAATATTTCATTGGCTTGGTATTTGTTTGATGGTCGCAGTGACCCAGTTGTCACATTGTAAGTTACGTTCTTACGTTCGAATTCGCAATATTATGTGTGTAACTTATATATTTTTTCCTTGTGATTTTTGGTATTATTTTGGATTGTAAATTCTTGGTATTTTGTTAAGTTATATTACTTTAAATCCTAAAATAATAAAACTATTACACCAAGTATACAAATAATCACACACAATGTGTCTTTAATGTAAATATATATTCTAAATACATATTTATCTATTTTTATTTACAAAAACCAACCTCCAATACTTGTATTTTTGTAACATAGTCCATGGCAAAGTTTATATTGAAAACCATAGTTAAAACACACTTGTAAGTATTTGTTTAGAAATATTTTTCTAAGTGTTTATATTTTTAGAAAATTTTGCCATAGTTTCCCCTAAAAATGGAGGTGTCCATGCTATCAAAGAATATCATTTTCTTTTCAAAATCATCACAAACAATCAACAATCAATCTATACTTACCGAATGCCAAAACTATGCTATCTACATAATAATCATGAACTTGAACTTTCATAAAAACTTGTAGTAACTTGGTAGGGTGTTTAGTAGGTTTAGTTACCCTTTAAAGTGTGTTCATTTCTTTAAAAATCTCATTCTTAAAGGATTTAGGTGTTTACAACTTACTAAATGATTTTTCCAAAAATCATTCTCTTGAATTTTTTCTTGTAAACAATGTATTATTATACTTGTTTCACCACTAGAAACATGGTTAGTCTTTTTAAAAACAATGTTTATGTAAATCTTGTGATTTAACTTGGTTTCTTTGGAAAACTATTTTAGAAACCATCCACTTACAAGACTTGTATTTTGTTTAAATCATCATCATATGAAAATAACTTTTATTATTCAAGTTCATGAAAGACATAAAGTATGTTGATCTTGGTTTTTCACAAGATCACCACCTTAACTTACTAGATCATGTGTTTAATCACAATCTAATAGGTTTCATATGATGTCTAACATCACTAACACCAATCATCAATCATCAAGAAGCAAATAAACACAAATCAACATGATTTCATATGTTAAGTAGCTTATGTTAAAGTTTCATGATCAAGTTCTTTAGTGTTCATCATACTAATCAACATGAATCTTCTTTTAACCACTAATATAAGATGAACAATGGAGTGTATGAAGTTCTTACCCCTAGCTCAAGGCTAGGGATGATTCAAGAGGAGAAAACAAGTGGATAAAAACACTAGAGAGAGGTCCTTCAACTTTCAAGAGCACCAAGCTTCCTTGTATGGCTCCTTACACCTTGTGTATACCTTGGAATGTATGAAGCAAGGTTGAATGAAGATGATGATGGTGGTGGTGAGTTCGGCCATGAGTAAGAACAAGGGGAGGAAGAAGAGTGTTGTGGTGTGTGGGTGAAGATGAATGAGAGTCTTGATCCCTTATGCCTTACTTATATACAAATTTAGGGATTATCTATTATGTAATGTGTCTTCTTAGTACATGACAAGATCTCTAAGCAAATATTGGTGAATCAAATGAGATTTAAGGAAATCTTGTAAAGATTATGGTGGGGCCATCCTCATAACCGTCCATATGGATGGGGGGTCTTGGTTAGTTTTGTGGTCCTTACTTCCCAACACACTATACTAGTGTAGAACTTGGTTTCCGGCTCATACTGGGTCTCAAAACACTGTCTGTCTATGTACTGAACCCCGTCAGCATTTTTCTGTCTTATCTTTTAACTATGCTAACTGTGCTTTGTGCACCATATATGACAATAAAGTTTGTATGTAATAATGATGTGTCATTATGCAATATGTGATGTACATGTAAGTATGATGCAGTAATCAGAAAGCAGTTTAAGTCATTAATTGTAATTCAGCACAATCATTAAGCACTAATCAAGATTAATTAATTGTACGGATACCTGCAATTTGACAGTTGTCACATTCTCCCCCTGTTAAGAAAATTTCGTCCTCGAAATTTGTACTACCTTAACTCCTTAGGGTTACATTATGCGTGTATGTATATGGACAATATTGAGGTAGGTAACCACAAAACCGAATCAAATCTTATTCACATCAGATGATTCCAGGAATATATTACAACAACACGAATCCAATGGTTAAAAGGTATGTGCTCTTAGCATTTGATGTCAAAGAACACGAGACGTATAGTTGTAGAATCTAGTGTAACTTAGTTAACAGGGGTGCAACAAAGGAGTTTCGACCGATGGATTCTCAAGCAATCGGTCACAATATGCAAACGAGTTTTCGCAAACCATAGCATCCGCTATATGAATTCAAAATCAACATCTTGAATATGAAAATGATCTGTCAACTTTCGAATAAATAAATGGTAAGGATTAGTGTGTTGACATTCTTGAATTACGAAAATACACCGAATGAAGTACAAGCGAATCTGGTGTATCATTGTCTTAATTCGTAGTTGCATCAGAAATGTTTAAATGACAAGTCAAAAGTATATGTAGTTTTGTGTGAAGCAGTTGACCATGATTAGCACAAGCTACAAATTTGCAATGACACCACAAGGTGTCGTAATGACAAGATTCAAATATAGTGGTGACTAAACAAGTTCACCGTGTTTGAAATCAAATGAAAGTATACTGAAACAATCTGAAGATTTGATTTACACAATTTCATAAAGTTTTCAGTTGAATACGGAACATCAAAGAGCCACTGTTTTTTATCGAAGATGAAAAAGCAATAAGTACTGTAAGGTTTTTAATTTATAACGAAAGAATCGTTAGGAGGTACACTGTGGTGTGAAATGAATCTATGTACACTGTGGTGTGAATATCAAAATGGATTTTTAACAAATAAATAGACAATTAAATCCGTGTATGAGGTGCGTAACCAAATTAGCGCAAGCTTCAATTCTGTGAAAGTATCACGGTAAGGTATCGAAACCAATAAACGATTTAGTGGAGTCGTAGACCAATCAATTCTACTACGACTCGAAATGAAAGAATCTTTTGCAAAAATATTTTAATATGGTGCTCTCAATACATCATATGACGTCTTAAACTTAATATGCGAAATGGATAAGTTCAAGCAATTGAACTTGGTTCTAGCGTAATCCGACAATAAACGTATGTATCAACAAGGGAATTCTCAGCATGGTTACGAAGATGAACTATGAATGTAACTTTGAAAGAAAAGAAGTTTCAAGAAAGTGTGTTGACTTGATAACAAAAGAGTCAACAATTACAATAATGTAGATCATTCGAATCCTAAATCAGTAATATTTGAATTTCAGTGAAACATTTATTCGAAACGAAACCACATGCGTAGAAAATGGTGCATGTGTGACATATAAGTTTCCGAGTACTGAAACAATGAGTATTTGCTAAGATGAAGAAATGACCAAGTATCGAAGCAAATGTGTGTTCGCTCTCAGCGAAGAAAATTGGCGCGATGCAACTACCATTAGGGGAGTAGAGATGCAAACATCTACTTGCTAGAAGAAAAAGTGAAAATTTTCAACAAAAGAAATTTGAGTACTTTATTTGTTTAGTCAATTGAAATAGAATATATGTCAGAATAATGGGGTTTGCTTGAGTTAACAGGTGTGGTCCAACAACCTTTACGAGTTCGGACTTGTGCTCCCGGAGGTCCTAAGTATATGTTTTCTAGATTCACAAAGTTTCGTATTCTGTGTAAAACTGTGTTTTGTGCATCGTGTAGGAAACACCATTTTTGTGTATGTTTACAACAATTTATTGTCCCACAACTTCCCCGGTATACTTCCTTCCTGAATTCACAGCTAATGACACTCGATCATCAATCAGTCGTATAATAGTAGTTGGATCCTCATAGTTAGTTAAATAGGTAATTCGTTAATCCTTAGCAAGAGTCACCGACTCTTGTTGGTTAGCTCATTCGGCTCCTGGTAGTTGATGCTCATTTGAAAATCATCTTCCTTCTTCTTAACGAGCAGAACTGGGGTAACCCATAACGGGAAACTTGGTCTGTTATCTTCCTTCTCTATCAACTACTGAGGTTACACTGACAATCCTTGCATCTTCGAAGGTGTAAGCCGCTACGGTGCATCGACTACCGGCGCGGCGCCTGGAATCAAATCGATGCGAAATTCGACTTGTTGTTGAGGAGATAATTCTGGCAAGCTTTCGGGGAAGACTTCAGGATATTTCCTTATCACAGGAATACCTTCGAGTTTTGGTTCTTCGGCTCCCTTGTCCACGACATGAGCCAAGAAAACAAACATCCTATTCGCAACAACTTTCGTGCCTTCAAGCAATTAGTAATTTGTAGAGGCGTATCCTGATTCATGAGTCATGATTGTTACTTCGTTTGCCATCGGGATGCGGATATCAATCTCCGCTTGATCACTCGACAACCAATCCATCCAGGTTACCTCGTCGAAGCTTCCCAACTCAACTGGCAGTAGATCAAGCGTAAACTCACGCTCTCTGGGTTCTACCTTGCCGTTTCCAATTGCTTCGTTGGCTTCCACTAGCTTCCCATTAGCTAGTTCTATCGAGTACGGGTTATCTAACTTATTTGCTACTAAACCAAGTATACTCTCAAACTCTAGAGATGCGAAGTTAAAATTTGCAACAGTATCTAGCAGCACAGATGCATAATGTTGCCTAATATGGGACGTACCGATATCCACGCTGGAATTCCTGGCATGTCTCCCTAGCTCCGATGTTGAGCTTTCATCCTTGTGCCTGATTGTTTTTAAGGCAATATTTTCTGAAATGCTTTTTTGCTTCCACAATTAAAACAACCTTGAGCACGTTTCATTTTGTCACTCGTTCTGCCTTGATAATTTTCATTGTTGTTGTTTCCTTCATGATTCTCGCTACCATATTGGCCTCCATTTCTACTTTTAGTATCTTGCCTACAAGTTTCCTTGGGATGCCCCCGCTTGCCACAGTTATCACATTTTCCATATTTACATCGCCCGACATGATAACGTAGACAATTATCACACTTAGGTAGGATACCCATGTAGTCTTTTCCCTTTTTGGCGTTCTTCTTGTTACTCGCCCTAGTAACCTTCTTGAAATTTGTGAGCTTGCTCTTGTTATCTCCAGATGACTCTTCAAGAGTCTCCTCTTTCTCTTCCGTAGTGGAAAATTATCCTAGTCTAACCGCTTCTTCAGTGAGCGCCACACTTATGCCGATAGCCTTGGTGATCGTTGGAGGTTTAGATGTTGTCACTAGGCTTAGGATCCGAGGTGCCAATCCCCTGATGAAGCGTATGATCTTCCTAGATTCTGGCTCCACCAAACGCGAAGCAACTTGTGATAAATCGTCAAATCTCTGCACATACTTGTTTATCTTTGGGCCTTCCATTTTCAAGTTCCACAGTTCAGTCTCCAACTTCTGGACTTCTGCCCTAGAGCAATATCTTTTACGCATCAGTTCTTTCCGTTCGTCCCACGTCCAACCATACGCTGCAGTCTCGCCCAATGTCTGAACCTGAAGGTTCCAACATGATAGAGCCCCATTTAGAAACAGTCCAGCTATGTACGTGACCTGATGTTCGGGGGCGCATTTACTTAATCGCAAAACATAATCCGTCTTCTCAACCCAACGCACAAAAGCTAAGGCACCCCCCAGTGCCGTCGAATTCTCGAGGTTTGTGGTTCAAGAACTGCTTGTAGGTGCAGCCGTTGGGTGGGTTATTTCCTGAGGTACCTCCACCGCGTTCGGAGCGAAGGGTCTCGTGCTGTGCAATGGCCTGTGAAATGCGCTCTTGTAGTTCTGTCGCTGTCGTCGGCAGAGGGTTGTTGGTATCGACGTTCTCTTGTATCGACATCTTCTAAGAAAAAGATCGGTTAGGTCAGGTCTGTAGGATCGTTTTCAGACCCGAACGAGTCAATCAGAAGAGTTTTAATCAGAATGAAAGGCGGAAACAGACATTCTGCGGTCAATTCAGCAAGATAATCACTTAAAACTGTCGTATTATTGATTAGATGATGTTATACAACCAGACGACACTTCGGTAACACTTCGTTGCTCTGACCGGAATAGTTACAAATGATTTCGCTTGGAATCCTATTTATAGAGGATCTGATTTCGCTTGAATGTGACAAGGGATCAGTTCAAATGAAATCAAATATGTTGATTTCGCTTGAGACTGCACAATCCTTTTTCAAGCGAAATCACTACCTTCAAGCGAAATTACCTTTATCACACTCTAAAATCTCATGTTTTCTCGTATAACACACCCAGATCTATCATTCTATGTACAAGACTCGATACAAGACGAAGTCGACAGACGCATGCACCAACAGACTCCCCCTCGAATGTTGACGAGTCTTAAAGTGTAGAGTCTTTGCATCTTCAGTCTTTATCAGCCGAACTCTTTTGAAGTATCTGACGCTATAAGTATCCTCAAATCCTATCTTCTCTTGATCTCCAGGATCTCTGGCTCTTTCATCTTTTCTTCAGCACCAACAGATTCCTCTCCTCAAATATTTAAAACTTCCAGAATCACAGTCTGGCTCTCGAGCTTTCTAATTCTCTTGATCAGATTTCTTGATTCCTTAAGTTTATCAGCATTAGCAGTACCAGAATAATAACATGGCTCAATTCTAGCTCAGGATCGAAACCTGGCTTACCTGCACAAACTCTACCTCACAATAAATTTTACAAATTTATAACATTTATACTCTGATTATCACTTGTAGAGCAAATCTTAACATGATCTAACATTTATAATCTCTGATGAACCATTTGCAGGAATAATTTTTTATCTTTTCAAAGATTTTTCTCATTTTGTTTCAAACAGACTCCTCCTCACCAAATGCTCAACTCTTTTCCAAACTAGTTGTCGTCATGTTTAGCACTCGGAATTTTGAAAATCAGTTCTTCAACACCAGTTGTCGAAAATCTTTTTGACTTTTACAAAATTTATTGTAAAACACACCGAAAATCTTTTAGGATTTTGTAATGAAATGAAATGCAGTAAAGAGATATTTACAAACAATATTTTTGTGAGTTTGTGTAAGAGGATCATATCAGTTTATGAGACAAATCACCAACACCGTTAAGCTTTTAAACATTTTAAGCTCTAAACGATTCACTTAGATTGTCAGTATCCTGTCCACTTAAATTTTCACACAAATTTCAATTGCTTCGAGATACGATGTTAATGTCTTAAGCACTTAAACTTAATCGCGTGTCCCACCTCAGAATATACTCCCGTATCCAGATCCCAATATTCAATCTTACAGGTGAGTATACCACTGATGATATCTGTAAGGGGTTAATTGCGAAACCGTGAGATGTCAGAACTTCCGTTCAGCAAAGAGATGACGGCTTCGACTTTTGGTGTGTCCCCTTTAGAGGATCTTTTTTACAACAGCATTGATTAGCAATTTTATTGTCTCATCATTTATGCTGAGGGCGGCGCTATATTTCAAGCAAGTAGTAAAGTATTCTCCGGGGACTAGGTGATGTGTGTAAAATGCAACATATAAATTACATCAAATGAGGCATAAAACTAACCCTTTTTAAGTACTAATATTGGAAAAAGAGTGTTTTTGTCTTCCTTTTGTATTTTCAGGATTAAATGAGCTCAAAAACGCAAAAGAAGCAAAAAGACAGCTAAATCCAACATAAATACAAGAAAAGGAATATTAGTGGACTGCCCGACCCCTCAACGGCACCTTCCAAAGCAAAATGGAGAAGGCAGGAGGCTGAACACGCCCCGTGTTCAGCCAGCACGGGGGCGTGCCCAAGAAGCAGCAGAAAAGACAAACCTATAAAAGCTTCTATTGCCCACCACGGGGCCGTGCTCAGCGGACACGGGGGCGTGTCGAAAGTACAGCAGGCGCATTTATTGTAATTGCGAATTACAATTAATGAGGAGAGAGATTGTCAGACAGACACGGGGCCATGTCCAGCGGACACGGGGCCGTGTCCAGCTATCTGTTCAGCCTATAAATAGGAGTGCTTGGATTCATTTCATCTCATCCCTTGGCACACCACCTCTCTCACACTTCATCCACCACCCACCACCATCACAACACCATCATCCACCACCATCATCCATTGTCCATCGTAGAGTGTGTGAGTCGTCTCGGGATCCAAGATTGATCGTAAGAGTTCTTGACAATCAAGGCCATGTTTGCCTAAGTCTCTTACATCACTTGGTGAAGACAAAGTGTCTAGTATAATACTTTTTATTTCTAATCTTTTGCACTTTTTATTTGGTTTTGTATTAATGACTTTAATAACTAGTTACTTATGTTGAAGGTGATCTTTCCTTATCGTTTGTCCGTGGTGTCTTGGCATTATTTTACTGTCTATATAAAATAAAGGATTTTCACCATTCATATCTCCACGGTCTATATGGAGGTATGTTGGTTACCTGGTAGGGGGTTAAGGGAACGGTTTGGTAAAGGTCTTGCCATTGTTCAGCGTTTAGAGGTCCTGCAATGGACCTGGGTCAAATTTAGTAGGACCTCCTTCAATACTCACGGTATTGGATGGCGGGGGTCCAAACTCTTTGACCCCCTCATAAGTTAACTACTATTAATACTATAACCCGGCTATTTAGGACTGTATCCCTGCTGACTCAGACTACTTAGCCGAGGGTAACGTCACCGCCAAAAGCGGGGCCTACCACAATACTGCATTAATAACTTAATTCATTATCTTCCAATAATCCACCCCTTTAGGATTGTATCCCTGCTGACTCAAACTACTGGGGTGAGGGTAACGTCACCTTCAAAAGAGGGGACTACTACAATAACTAAGATAATCCCTTAATTATGTGCAAAAGTGCGGAAATAATCAAAGGTTATACTAGATACGAGTCGGAACCAAGTGATTCATCTTGTCTATCTGTTTTTCTTTTATTTTTATTTTTAGCATTTTAGTTAGCTTTTCATTTTCTTAGTTTAAAACTTTTTTCTAAACTTTTATTTTGATTAGACGTTGAGGATAAACCGGTACTAAAAGCTCTTGTGTCCTTGGACGACCTAGGTATCTTACCAACGCTATACTACACTCAACGATGGATGCACTTGCCCATATGTGTGTTTAGTGTTAGTGAAATATCGTGTTTTATAAATTTAAAACTTGGCTAAAATAAGTGTTAAAAAGGGCTTAAAATATACACTTAATATATACGACACTTCACACGCACATCAAGTTTTTGGCGCCGTTGCCGGGGACACAAGGATTTTGAGAAAGTTAGGAATCAACGGCCTAATCATCTTTTATTTTTCTTTTTATTTTTTAGGATTTTTCTTAGTTTTTCAGCTTCTGCAGAGCTCAGCACGGGCCGTGCCCGCTGAACACGCCCCCGTGCTCAATCATTGGAACTGGCAATCCTGTTTTACATCAGACAGTAAGCTGAACACGGGGCCGTGCCCACTCAACACGCCCCCGTGCCCAAGTTTCAGTTACTGAACACAGAACCGTTAGATCCCGGCGGTTGGTAATTTCTGACATAAACATGAGTGATAGTAATTATTTTTACTTTCGACACTCTTATGGTACGTGGTGTCAATTATGTGGTGGCAAACATAAAGAAGTAAAATGCTACTTTCTAAATTATAGGCCCCACTACATGGACCCACCGACTTCTCACAACCTTAAGAGGGGCGAAAGTAAAAATAAGCACTATTTCTCCCTCGAATGCGCCCAGCCAGATATTCTAGGGGAAATGCTCCTTGATGAGTTATTTCAACTAGAAGAGCTAATTCTGAAATGGTTAGAAGAGCTTGGGAAGGATTTTATTGATCCACCCCAATACGATAATCATGAAGAATTGTTGGAACCGCATTCCGACAACCTCGTTGCTCCCGAAAATACCTTCGTTCCTAGCAAAGACTTGGACGATAGTCGTCCCTGTGTTGATTGTGCCGTGAAGGACTCTCCATCGACTTCGTTCGGTGCATACATAGACCTGAGCGATTCGGCATACACCTTCTTTAACGAGAGCCCGGAAAAGGGTTGGACTTGTCCACCTAGAATAAAAATAGGAATTACCCTCACCGACAACCTCTTGCGTTCTCGCCTTAGTCTAGGACAATTAAGGTATCTTAGGCACTTTGGGGTTGTTCCAACCAGTAAGGAACCACCCGATTTCGACGAAATCCTTAGAAGAAGCAAAACTCCATAAAACAGCCTCCAGACACGGGGCCGTGTCCAGGTCAACACGCCCCCGTGCTCGTCAAAGAGATTCTCTGCTGATTTGGTCAGAATACGGACAAAATGTGTCAGGAATTCCTCTGCACACGGGGCCGTGTCCAGTCAACACGGGGCCGTGTCCAGTGCACTGTCGTTTTCTTTAAATGCAGCCTGAATCCTGCTCATTTTTTACCACTTCAAAAGACAGAGATTCCTGGGATTTTCACTCATACCATCCTAGGTAAGTGCTAAAAGAAGGTTCCCAAAGACCCTCTTGTCCCTTCCACTTTTACTTATTTCCTCCTCTTTAAAAATTTTTTCAAAATTTCCTCCATGGAAGCTTGGAAATCTCTTGATTCCAACCCTCTATGTGAAGTTTGTAAGATTATTTGCTAAGGATTCTTGTTTAAAGTTAGTTGTATAACTTTATTTTAAATTATCTAAAGCCTAAAAACTAGCTAAAAATCATGAGAATAATTTAAAACTCCAAGAATCCCTAGCATAAAATCCTGCAGACAAATGAGCACGGGGCCGTGCTCAGTGAGCACGGGGCCGTGTCCGAGGATCTGTTTTGTAAAAATTTAGCTTTCTTCGGTTTCCTTCACAGAAAATGGCGAGCAGAACAAGCGGATCATCTTCAAGAAATAACCGACAAGGGAGGAGATCTTCAACAGCAGAAGACTCTCTTGTAAACTATGTTTACGCTCTAAGGGAGGCTATTGATGAAATGACGGGAGTGGAAGAAGCATTGGTCGACCGTATCAACCATCTTTCAGTGGGGCTGGAGGGCTGTCTCCATGAAGTAAACCTCTTGCACCAGAGGTTGAACCTTCTCGCCTCCCCGCCTTTGGTACCTATAATAACCCAAAGGGCGTGGAACATGGTACCCGAAGTTGTCATTCCAGCCGAATGGTACTCCATGAACCAAGAACCTCCGCGAAGAGTGGTGCAAGGATTCCCGGTGAATGTTCCCCCTCAACCACCAGCTGCGGAGGAAAATGAAGCCGCATTCTTCCTTCCTAGGGAAATCGAAGAATGGCTTTAAATAACATTTAGGGAAGAAATCATTCGGCTAAAATTCCTACTATATCGGGAAACTTTTCTCGAAATTTTCTTAAAATAAGTAGAGCTTATTATGATAACCTCGTGCACCTGCTGACCTATTTAGTTAAATTTTAATTTTATTTTAATTTAGGTTTATGTAAGTTCTCTCTATGATGAAATGAAATGATGGTTTTAAGGTTTGGATGGTTTGTAATGAATAAAACACACTCATGGTGGTAAAGAATAAAAAGGGGAACGAGAAAAATGAACCCATGCACAAGAACAAGGCAACCCGACAATTTTCTCCATGTCAGAAGGTTCAACACGGGCCGTGCCCAACCAACACGGCCCCGTGCTGAGCACCCTGCAGAAAACGTCCAGTTCAGGTAACTGGACACGGGCCATGTTCACCCAACACGCCCCCGTGTCCAGGCTTCTGTTTCTCTTGTTTTAATTCTGTTACTGGCACTTGAACACGGGGCCGTGCCCGGACAACACGGGGCCGTGTTCAGTGCCCAGTAACACATTTTTTTGCTTTTTAAACACTATTTTACACATCTAATCAACCTAAAAAATTATTTTGGGACACATTGAGGACAATGTGTAATTTAAGTGTGGGGGGGATGCTAAAACCTTGAATTTTGCAAGTCCTAAAATACAAGCCTTACACAAAACTCTATTGGAACCGCTAATCACCCCAAATTTTTTTCAAAAATTTCATTTTTTTTACTTGTCTAGGTTTAACTCGGAAAATTCAAGTTCTCAAAAAGGTTATATTTTTACAAATTTACAACCGATAGCGTAGTGATAAAAAGAACCAACATAAGAAAATTATGAAAAGGCATGACAAACTTATTTAAAATTTGATTATATATACTTGATCACATAAAAACCCATTCCCACAAAAGTGAGTTTTGAGCCTTTATTGAGCACACAATTACATATCATTAGACTAAATGCTCATTTTTCGTTTCTTGTGTGAATAGCCGCTTGGTTCTTACGACTCTAGAACTTGCCACGATGATACATTCCCGGTCCTTATCAACTTAAACCCGAGTAAGTAAATGATGGAGGCATTAGGACTAACCCTTTTTATTTCTACACCATTATTTTTATTTTTCTTTTACCACTTACCCAAAAATCCCCCTAGTTAGCCCCTTTGAGCCTAAACCTTTTCATTTCATCACCCAAACAAAAACCCTTTTACCCACCAAAACCCTTTTTCATTTTTAACCCTTTATTTTAGTAACAAGTTCGGTTGTTCGTAAAAAAAAAATGTGTGATAATGATGAAGCAAAAAGAAAATAAACAAACAAGTTAATCAAAAATAACTTGGTTTGAATAAAAGCTTCATCAAGATAAAAAGTTGCAAAAATACGAAAACCGACACTTGTTACGCTTTTAGCCCTTTTTCTACTAACCACTAACCCAACCACCTACCTTTAACCCTAGCCTAACCCTTAACCCACAAAGTCCTCTTGATATCTACAAAGGTATAAAAGTTAAAAAGGAGGAGGATTGATTTCTTGGCAAGCCTATGGTAAGAATAAGTTCCATTCCGCTCTCGAGTGATTCACTAAAAATACACCTTCGGCCGAATGTGAGTGACTTCTCCCGTGAGGTATGTGAACTTGTATATAAATAGAATTTAAAAAAAAGGCATGTTATGCCCAAATAAGTAATTTCTCCTATGAAAAGTTCTAAATAAATCATTACGAATAGGAGTGTAAATAAATAAAAATAAAACCCAAAAAGATCTTGGAAATCCCGACACTCTACGACAAGCCCAAAACCTTCTCTTCTACCTATTCCATTTGGGAGTGTAAGCCACATGTTAAAGAGTTTTGCTTGAGGACAAGCAAAAGTTCAAGTGTGGGGGTATTTGATGTGTGTAAAATGCAACATATAAATTACATCAAATGAGGCATAAAACTAACCCTTTTTAAGTACTAATATTGGAAAAAGAGTGTTTTTGTCTTCCTTTTGTATTTTCAGGATTAAATGAGCTCAAAAACGCAAAAGAAGCAAAAAGACAGCTAAATCCAACATAAATACAAGAAAAGGAATATTAGTGGACTGCCCGACCCCTCAACGGCACCTTCCAAAGCAAAATGGAGAAGGCAGAAGGCTGAACACGCCCCGTGCTCAGCCAGCACGGGGGCGTGCCCAAGAAGCAGCAGAAAAGACAAACCTATAGAAGCTTCTATTGCCCACCACGGGGCCGTGCTCAGCGGACACGGGGGCGTGTCGAAAGTACAGCAGGCGCATTTATTGTAATTGCGAATTACAATTAATGAGGAGAGAGATTGTCAGACAGACACGGGGCCGTGTCCAGCGGACACGGGGCCGTGTCCAGCTCTCTGTTCAGCCTATAAATAGGAGTGCTTGGATTCATTTCATATCATCCCTTGGCACACCACCTCTCTCACACTTCATCCACCACCCACCACCATCACAACACCATCATCCATTGTCCATCGTAGAGTGTGTGAGTCGTCTCGGGATCCAAGATTGATCGTAAGAGTTCTTGACAATCAAGGCCATGTTTGCCTAAGTCTCTTACATCACTTGGTGAAGACAAAGTGTCTAGTATAATACTTTTTATTTCTAATCTTTTGCACTTTTTATTTGGTTTTGTATTAATGACTTTAATAACTAGTTACTTATGTTGAAGGTGATCTTTCCTTATCGTTTGTCCGTGGTGTCTTGCCATTATTTTACTGTCTATATAAAATAAAGGATTTTCACCATTCATATCTCCACGGTCTATATGGAGGTATCTTGGCTACCTGGTAGGGGGTTAAGGGAACGGTTTGGTAAAGGTCTTGCCATTGTTCAGCGTTTAGAGGTCCTGCAATGGACCTGGGTCAAATTTAGTAGGACCTCCTTCAATACTTCACGGTATTGGATGGCGGGGGTCCAAACTCTTTGACCCCCTCATAAGTTAACTACTATTAATACTATAACCCGGCTATTTAGGATTGTATCCCTGCTGACTCAGACTACTTAGCCGAGGGTAACGTCACCGCCAAAAGCGGGGCCTACCACAATACTGCATTAATAACTTAATTCATTATCTTCCAATAATCCACCCCTTTAGGATTGTATCCCTGCTGACTCAAACTACTGGGGTGAGGGTAACGTCACCTTCAAAAGAGGGGCCTACTACAATAACTAAGATAATCCCTTAATTATGTGCAAAAGTGCGGAAATAATCAAAGGTTATACTAGATACGAGTCGGAACCAAGTGATTCATCTTGTCTATCTGTTTTTCTTTTATTTTTATTTTCAGCATTTTAGTTAGCTTTTCATTTTCTTAGTTTAAAACTTTTTTCTACACTTTTATTTTGATTAGACGTTGAGGATAAACCGGTACTAAAAGCTCTTGTGTCCTTGGACGACCTCGGTATCTTACCAACGCTATACTACACTCAACGATGGATGCACTTGCCCATATGTGTGTTTAGTGTTAGTGAAATATCGTGTTTTATAAATTTAAAACTTGGCTAAAATAAGTGTTAAAAAGGGCTTAAAATATACACTTAGTATATACGACACTTCACGCACGGTATTGGATGGCGGGGGTCCAAACTCTTTGACCCCCTCATAAGTTAACTACTATTAATACTATAACCCGGCTATTTAAGACTGTATCCCTGCTGACTCAGACAACTTAGCCGAGGGTAACGTCACCGCCAAAAGCGGGGCCTACCACAATACTGCATTAATAACTTAATTCATTATCTTCCAATAATCCACCCCTTTAGGATTGTATCCTTGCTGACTCAAACTACTGGGGTGAGGGTGACGTCACCTTCAAAAGAGGGGCCTACTACAATAACTAAGATAATCCCTTAATTATGTGCAAAAGTGCGGAAATAATCAAAGGTTATACTAGATACGAGTCGGAACCAAGTGATTCATCTTGTCTATCTGTTTTTCTTTTATTTTTATTTTCAGCATTTTAGTTAGCTTTTCATTTTCTTAGTTTAAAACTTTTTTCTAAACTTTTATTTTGATTAGACGTTGAGGATAAACCGGTACTAAAAGCTCTTGTGTCCTTGGAGGACCTCAGTATCTTACCAACGCTATACTACACTCAACGATGGGTGCACTTGCCCATATGTGTGTTTAGTGTTAGTGAAATATCGTGTTTTATAAATTTAAAACTTGGCTAAAATAAGTGTTAAAAAGGGCTTAAAATATACACTTAATATATACGACACTTCACGCACATCACTAGGCCATTGCTTCCGCATTATCAGAAGTCCCGGGATAATACCCCAGATATCACTAAGCATAAAGACCTAGTATCTCAGAAAGAGGGACCTTTCAAACAAGATTTCGGGGGTTACCCATATATCCAAGAGATGTTTCCCCACGATATAAGCAAGTTTGAATTTAGGTTTATATCTCTTCACAATCTACTAAATGTGTAAAAACCTACTGGCATATCATCAGTGAGACCGTTTATCACATTTGGCTTTCCAATTCTTTAGCATGTTGTGATCGTCCACTGATGTACTATCATTTCCTCTTCTTTGACACAAAACTCATTTTGAATTTTATCATGTTTTTGTCTTTTTCAAATTTTCAAAATGTTTTTGGAGTTTCAGAAATTTCTTACTACCCCTAAAATGCAAACACATTTTAGGAATTTTGAAAATAAACTATACAATGAAATTTGATAACCGATATCGAATCACTTCAATTCGCCATCCACTTGGCATAAACAATCAGAACTCCCCTTCTCAACAAAACATTTTTCCGGAAAATTAGTTTTATTGATTTTCAAACCACTTGTAGGTTAGGGGATAAACTCATCATTTTGTCTTTCAACCACTTGTAGATATGGTCCAATCAAGTTCACCCTAATGACCTTGATTAACCACTTATAGGAAAAACAAGTACAACTTAATGTCCTTGATTTACCACTTGTAAGTGAAAACCTTCATCAACCAATTGTATGTTCACTTCACCAATCATAACCACTTGAAAAATATAACAATTTAATGTATCACCTGTACTTTACCATCTTTACCATTTTTTTTAAAATTACCAACCAAGAAAGATGAATGCCGATTCCTGCTCCACTCTTACCAACCTGGGAGCTCCGGCAAGTCCAGAGACTTACTGTTCGTAATATGTACCATCCCAGTCACAAACCAGGGATGGTTCAACTTTATCTTTCTTCGTCTTCTTCTCGTAAAACTCCTTCACTCCTTTGACCTTCCTGTTAACCATTTTTCCAAAAATATTATGGACTTTGGAGTTAAAAGCTTTTTCAATATCAAATTCTTTCTTTTCATAGAAGAATTGATTTGAAATATCAACTTTTCCAACTTTATTTTTAAAATTTTCAGCCCGAAGTGGTGGAAAATTCACATCATCCACAGTCGGTACTGATTTTTCACCTTTGACCTCAACTTGTGGCTCCTCTAACTTTGTGGAATCAGATTCATTGCCAGAAGATAGCTCCTCTGATTTTGAAGAATCAGAATCATTGCTAGAACTATCATAAGATTTCTTAACAACCCATTTTTGGTTGTCAAGATTTCCTCTTTTCTTGTAAAACCTGTTTGAACATTCACCAATTTCAAATTTTGAATCTTTGAAAAGTTTGGTTCTATCAATTGGTGGTTCAAATACAACTTCTTTATCTTTCAGTTTACTAGAAACTCCCTGTTTTGTTTTTATTGCCTTTAAACAATCTCTGGCAATATGTCCAACAGTATTGCATTGGAAACAGATTCTCGTTTCTTTCATCAGACCCGCAGTCTTCATCTCTTCTTGCTTCTTTGCAAGGAATTCGCTGTTCGACTGCTTTCTGAATAAACTTTCTTTCTCTTCTTCGGTAGTAGTACCTGAAACAAATGTCATTTTTGATTTAAAATCTCTAACATATTTTTCATTTTTCTGTTTTTCTGATGGAATAAATCCAAGACCTTTCTTTTTGAAATTACCGTTATGGTTTGGTTTCTTTCGATAACCAGAACCAGAACTGTAACCCTTTTTCTTGTTTTCTCTTTGTTGTACTCTTGAAGTGTACTTTTTAGTTTTATCATTAAGATTTACATCTTTTATTTCAGAAATATTAATTTCTGTAAGTTTGAAAACCTTTTTGATCATATCAGGTTTGACACCTCTTATTGGAAATTCCTCATCAAAATATAATTTGTCAGAATCATTCAAAGTATATGCAACTTTAAATGTTTCGTCATTCAAATTAGATTTTGATAACATGAATTATTTATTGTAAACCCTTTTGCCCTGTTTGTCGGATTGGCTCGGAATGCTGGACTCAGACATAGACTCCGACTTTAACTCCTCGGATTCATCTTTATCCAACACCTGATCAACCATCTTTATTAACTCAGACTCATGATCAGTTTCAGATGATGTAAACGTGACATCAATATTATCTGGCAATTTAACTGTAGACTCTGACTCCCACTGTAAATTTGTTGCCTTTTCGACTCTTTCTAAATTTGGATTTCTCGGAGAATATACATTTTCAAGCGGGGGTGGACACTTGTTACAATTTGCACCTTGTTTCTTACCAGATGTCTTTTCTTTAGTGTCCTTCTTCTTTTCTTTCTTCACAGGAGTCTTTTCTTCAGAAACTTTTTGTTCTTCAGTTACTTCATCATCTTCAAATGCCTTCAGGCCCTCAACAGTTGGATAAATCATGTCAATGACATAATAAGTACATAAGTAACTTTTCAACAAACGATTAACTCTTTCAGTTTAAATTCTTTGAGTTTCAAGTTTCTGTTCTAGCACAGCACACTTCTCAATGTAATTGTTCACAACTTTCTGCTTATCATGAAAGCTCCTTGAAGTGTCTTCATGGCCGTTGCTTGTTCTTCACTTGATTGGTTGTACTGGTTCATGGCCTTGTTCAGAACATCATAAGATTCTTTTAAACTGTTCAAGTTATAAATCAATGTGCTGTTCTGCTTCTTTATTGCCTCACAATTTTCACAAATCACCGGACTCTTCTTTGCATCAACTCCTTCATCAACTTTGAACTTTGGAACTTCAACCTTTTTCCTTACTACTGGAACAACTTCATCATCACTACTGACCAGTGTTTTGATCTTTTTCTTTTTCGTTTTGGCTTTTTCATCATCACTATCACTTTCTGCCATCATTTTGAAATGAGCTGCCAAACTTCTTGCATGATACTCTCTATCATCATCACTATCTTCTTCAACTCGAACAAAATATGCTTTGTGATTTGAATCTTTGTTTGGATCATAATCATTCCAGTTGAAATTTGCCCAGCTAAAACCTTCAGGCAACTTTTCGTCATCTTGGTTTATCAGGCATGCTTTGTTATCAGCTGAAATATATTTGTCCCAACTGAAACCTTTTGTTGGCTCTGTATCATCCTGATTCACCATACAAGCTCTCTTTGAAGATTCTTCAATCACTTTTCTACCATGTGCCACTTGCGGTTCTTGTTGTTGTTGAGCAACTTGATGATAGATAGCCTTCCGATAGTAATCATTGTTGTTGTTAAACGGATTTTGAGCTCCACTTGCTTCGCGGTTTTTGCACTCCCTCTTGAAGTGTCCTTTTTCCCTGCAACGAAAACAAGTGACTTTAGATTTATCAAAACCTAAAGTAGAAATATTAGCTTCTCGTAGATCATCTATTCCTGTGATCTGCTTAAATTTCTCAGCTCGTCTCAACACACTTGCCAAACACCATTTAATATCCATCAGTTCCATCTCTTCAGCATCAATCTGATCGTAATCCTCTTTTGTAAGCATTGGATTTCCGATCCGTCCTGCAACAAAACTACCATAAGACTCCAACACAGTTCCCAACAAAGACATGTGACTCTTAGCTATTTCTGCTGAATAATCTTCATCATTCTCCAGATTCAGTACAATGTTGCATTGTAGCTTTTTGCCATTCTTTGTTGTTGAAATGTTCGGATCAAATGATGGATATGATGAAAAACTTGTGTTCTGTTTGATCCTTTTGAAGAACCTTCCGATGAATTCTTTGCATTGAATGCAGTTTGAATCTTTGGTGACATGTTGGTGGATTTATCACTGACACCACCTTTGTAATAAAGTCTGATATCTTGTTCACCGTCAAAATCTTTCATTCTTGAAATCTTTCTCTGTTCCATCTCCTGAGCCTCAATCTTTTCAATGAACTTGCTTATTATCAGATTGTTAAAACCATTCTTGTTCCTCAACATCATGAGATATGTGCCCCAAGTCTCATATGGCAACGCATCAGAGAGTTTTTCAATTAACTCTTCATTATTTTTCTCGATGATCAATCTCTTCATGTTGGCTAACAAATTGCAGTATCGTTCAATGATTTGCTTTGCACTTTCATTCTTCAATCCACGAAACAGATCAAACTCTTTCTTCAGAAGTGACTTCTTGTTTTAACCATTTCTTCGCTTCCATGAAACTTCGATCTTAATGCTTTCCAAATCGAATATGAAGTTCCATTATGTTGCAATAACACCAAGATATCTTCTTTCACAGCTTGTTGTAGAAGACTTAGCATCATTTTTTCATCTTTGAATTTCTTTCTAGCATCTGCACTTAGATCTTTAATTGGAACAATCTCTTCGTCATCATTCATCGGTCTAATATATTTTGTCTCAACACATTCCCAAGCATCCAGATAATTGGCTTGTACCCAGTTTTCAAACCGTCCTTCCCAACCCATATACTCCTCGATGTTCATGAGTTTAGGCGGTTTTTGCATCGTCCCCGTCTCATTTTCCAACATAGTGTTCTGTGCCAAAGTGATCGGGGTAACCGGTGTAGTGAATGAGTTAAAAAAATTCCTCGTCCATATTTCGGATTTTCAAAGTTCACAAAACTGAATGTTCAATCGAAATCACAGTTCTCAAGCGAAATCCCTGTTCAAGCGAGATAACCCAGTTCAAGCGAAATACCCTATTTCGCTTGAAGAAACACACATTCAAACGGGATTAGACTCTTGAAGCGAAATCAGGGATTCAAGCTGAATCACTGAAGCGAAATACCACCTAGAAACTGAATCAGTACTGTTCAAGCAGAATCAACAGAATCGTTCAAGCGAAATACCGATTTTCAAGCGAAATAAGAGACTGATTTCGCTTAAAGAGCTGCTGACGTCATCATCTCGCACATCTTTTCAAGCGAAATTAAGAAATTTCTTAGTTTTAGACCGAATTTGATTCTGAAACTTTCTAGGGTTTGTTAAAACATTAATGCGCACAAGATGTGTGAAAATCAGGACATTTTGACCGTGAAAAAAATTGAATTTTGAAAAAGAAGGTGTAGAAATCGGAAATTTTGGCTGAATTGGTAAGAACTCTTCTTCCTGAGCTCTGATACCACTTGTAGGATCGTTTTCAGACCCGAACAAGTCAATCAGAAGAGTTTTACTCAGAATGAAAGGCGGAAACAGACATTCTGAGGTCAATTCAGCAAGATAATCACTTAAAACTGTCGTATTATTCATTAGATGACGTTATACAGCGAGACGACACTTCGGCAGCACTTCGTTGCTCTGAACGGAATAGTTACAAAAGATTTCGCTTGGAATCCTATTTATAGAGGATCTGATTTCGCTTGAATGTGACAAGGGATCAGTTCAACCGAAATCAAATATGTTGATTTCGCTTGAGACTGCACAATCCTTTTTCAAGCGAAATCACTACCTTCAAGCGAAATTACCTTTATCACACTCTAAAATCTCATGTTTTCTCGTATAACGCACCCAGATCTATCATTCTATGTACAAGACTCGATACAAGACGAAGTCGACAGACGCATGCACCAACAAGGTCTTATTTGTTTAGGGAGTGCATATAGTTGTTTTAGAGGTCATATGTACGTACACATAATAGATTATCATATCAACCAATCAAGAAATAGCATAACCAAGTAATTTGTAAATTATGTTTAATGAGAGCATAGCAAGCAAGCACGTAGCATTATAATTATAGCACATACATAAAGATCAACAACGTGCTTAACGAAGACATAGCGACTGAGCTTTCATTGGTTATTGGCCACAAAGTATTGTCGCATGTTTAATGACGATTGGGCTCTCATTATTCTCCGACCACAATTGCATTGTCTTACAAAATGTATCACATCAAAAGGGACACCGGGTCACCCTACCCTTTTCCAACAAGTATATCAGTGTATCAAAATTACGTAGTCAGAAGTGGTCATCAAAGGTCTTGTTGGTGCATCCGTCTGTCGACTTCATCTTGTATCGAGTATTGCTTTGTATTAGATAGATCAGGGCACGCAAAACGAGAAAAATGTCAAATATAGGTTGGGATGTAATTCGCACGGAATTACAATTTGTAATTCCGCACGAAATCGACATGTGGTATTTCAAACGAAATCACTGATTTCGCTTGAAATCTAATTCCATTTGAGCTGGTTCAAGAGAAATCACCATGTCTATAAATACTAGGTTGTGCTGTGTCATTTAAAACGAGATTAGATTCCGGTTTAAGATCCGAAGTGCTGCCGAAGTGTCTACTCGCTATAAATCTTTGTCAAATCAATCAAAAGACAGTTTAAGGTGAATATCTAGCTGAATTGAACTTGATACGTCTGTTTCCGCCTTTCTATCGAGCAAAAACTCTTCTGATCGACTTATTCGGGTCAGAAATCGATCCTACAAGTGGTATCAGAGCTCAGGAGGAAGAGTTTATACCAATTCAGCTGCAAAATCTGATTTCTACACCTTCTTTTTCACAATTCATAAGTTTTCACGGTCAAAATGTCTTGAATTTTACACATAAAGTGCTAAACAGTGTTTTAATGAATCCTTGAGAGATTTGGACTTAAATTCGATCTAAAATTGGTAAAATTGATAATTTCGCTTGAAAAACAGCTCGAGAATGATGACGTCAGCGGTATTTCGCCCGGAATTACACCTTTATTTCGCTCGAAATCAGTATTCCGTTTGAGTAATTCCGTTTGAAATTACTATTACGCTCCAATCTGTCATTCCGTTTGAATATTCCACGCGATATTAGCTATTCCGTTTGAAAGGGGTGTTATTTCTACGAAATCAGGTAATTCCGTGTGAAAAGGTATTTCGTGTGAAGCTGTATTTCGTTTGAAAAGTGATTCCGTGTGAGTTGGTATTTCGCTTGAGATTGTTGTGCATGTGATTTCGCTTCAACTGGTATTTCATGTGAAGAGGTTGATTCCGCACCAAGTTTTGATTTCGCTTGAAAGTGTCAGATTTTTGTGAAACTTGTTACCGAAACATGGAAGAGGAATTTTATAATGCATTTGCTACTACCCCAACTACTCCGGCTAGTGTTACTCAGAATTTGACCATGGAAAATGAAATAGGCACTATGCAAAAACCGCCAAAGCTTATGAACATTGAAGAGTATAAAGGATGGGAGGAACGATTCGAAAATTGGGTGCAAGCAAATTATTTGGATGCTTGGGAGTGTGTTGAAACAAATTATGTTAGACCGACGAATGATGATGAAGAGGGGATTGCTATTAATGATCTAAGTATTGATGATAGAAAGAAATACAAAAATGAAAAGATGATGATTAGTCTATTGCATCAAGCAGTTAAAGAAGATATCTTGATTTTACTGCAACACAATGGAAGTGCATATTCAATATGGAAAGCATTAAGATCGAAGTTTGTCGGAAGCCAAGAGATGGTCAAGAACAAAAAATCGCTTTTGAAAAAGGAATTCGATTTATTTCGGGGTTTAAAAAATGAAAACACAAAGCAGATCATAGAAAGATATTGCAATCTATTAGCAAACATGAAGAGGTTGAGCATCACAAAAGATAATGAAGAGTTGATTGAAAAGCTGGATGATACGTTGCCACATGAAACTTGGGGCACATATCTTATGATGTTAAGGAACAAGAAAGGATTTAGCAGTTTAACACTCAACAAGTTTATTGAAAAGATTGAAGCTCGGGAGATGGAACAAAGAAAGATCTCAAGAATGAAAGATTTTGATGGTGAACAAGATATTGGGTTGTATTATAAAGGAGGAAGCAGTGATAAAATCAATATGTCTTCAAAGATCGAAACTGCATTCAATGCTAAAAGTTCATCTGGTGGATCATCTCAAGGATCAAACATCAAAACAGGATTTTCTCCATATCCATCATTTGATCCAAACTTTTTTGCAACAAAGAATGGCAAAAGATTACAATGCAACATTGTTTTAAATCTTGAGAATGGTGAAAATTTCTCGGAAGAGGTTGCTAAAGGTCACATGTCGTTGTTGGGAACCGTTTTGGAATCATATGAGAGTTTAGTTGCAGGTCGGATCGGGAATCCAATGTTGACAAAAGAGGATTACGATCAGATTGATGCTGAAGAGCTGGAATTGATGGATATAAAATGGTGTTTGGCGAGTGTGTTGAGGAGAGCTGAGAAGTTTAAACAAATTACGGGAAGATATGATTTTCGTGATGCAAATGTTTCTACTTTAGGATTTGATAAATCTAAAGTTACTTATTTTCGTTGCAGGAAAAAATGACACTTCAAGAGGGAGTGCAAAAACCGCGAAGCAAGTGGAGCTCAAAATCCGTTTAACAACAATGATTATTATCGGAAAGCAGTTTATCATCAAGTTGCTCAACAACCACATCAACAACAACCACAAACTGCTCATGCCAGGAAGGAAATTGAAGAATCATCAAAGAGAGCTTGTATGGTGAATCAAGATGATAAGAAGTCATCGAAAGGTTTCAGTTGGGACAAATATGTTTCAGCTTATAATAAAGCATGTCTGATAAACCAAGATGATGAAAAATTACCAGAAGGGTTTAGCTGGGAAAATTTCAGTTGGGATGATTATGATCCTAACAAGAAGTCAAATCATAAAGCTTGTGTTGCTCGAGTTGCTGAAGACAGTGATAATAATGATGATTATTATGCAAGAAGAATGGAAAAGCACTTAAAAATGATGGAAGAGAGTGACAGTGATGATGGAAAGACTCAAAAGAAAAAGAAAGAGAAAAAGATTAAGAAACCTGTCAGCAGTGATGATGAAGAAGTTCGTGTGATTAGGAAAAAGGTAAAAGAGGTTCCAGCTTTCAAAGTTGATGCAGAAGCTGATGCACAAAAGAGTCCGGTGATATGTGAAAACTGTGAAGCAGTGAAGAAGCAAAACAGTACTTTGATTCATAACATGAACAGATTGAAAGAATCTTATGATGTTCTAAACAAAGCAATGAATCAGTACAATCTGTCAAGCAGTGAACAGGCAACAGCCATGAAAACACTACAAGGAGCTTTCATGACAAAGCAGAAAGTTGTCAACAATTACATTGAGAAGTGTGTTGTGCTTGAACAAAAATTGGAAACACAAAGGATTGAAACAGAAAGAGTAAACCGTTTGTTAAAAAGTTACTCATGTACTTCATATGTTATTGACAGGATTTATCCAACAGTGGAAGGCATGAAGGCGTTTGAAGAAAAGGAAGAATCTGATGAAAAGATTTCTGAAAAGAAGAAGGATACTGAAGTGAATGATTCTGGTAAGAAACAAGGTTTCAGTTACAACCAGTGTCCACCCCCGCTTGAAAATGGATATTCACCGCGAAATCCAAATTCAGAAAGAGTCAAAAAGGCAACCAACTTACAATGGGAATCTGAGACATCAGATAATTTGCCAGATAGTATTGATGTCACTTTTACGTCATCTGACACTGATCATGAGTCCGAATTAATAAAGAAAGTGGTCGATCAGGTGTTGGATAAAGATGAATCCGAGAAGTCAAAGTCAGAGTCAGAGTCAAAGTCTGGGTCTGAAAGTTCGAGTTCAACTGAAAACAGTCCTAAATCTTCGCTTAAAAGAGTTTACAATAAAGAATCCTATTATCAAAATCTAATTTGAATGATGAACCAATCAAAGTGGCATATACTTTGAATGATTCAGAAAAATTATATTCTGATGAGGAATTTCCAATAAGAGGTGTTAAAACTGAAATGATTAAAAAGGTTTTCAAACTAACAGAAATTGATATTTCTGAAATAAAAGATGTAAATCTTTCTGAAAAACCTAAACCTTACACCTCAAGAGTTCAACAACGTTTAAACAAGAAAAGGGGTTACAGTTCTGGTTCAAGTTTCCAAAAGAAACCAAACCATAACGGTAATTTCAAAAGAAAAGGTCTTGGTTTTATTCCACCGAAAAATCATAAAAATGAGAAAACTTATAAACCAAAAATTGTGTTTGTTTCAGGCATATCATCTGAAGAAGAAAAAGAGCAGATGTTCAGGAATCAATCAAAGAAGAATTCCATGCTAAGAAGAAAGAGGAAATGAAGAAGGAAATTGCTCAGAAGAAAGAAACGAGAACCTGTTTTCAATGCAAAACAGTTGGTCATATTGCCAGGAATTGTCCAAAGGCAATCCAAACAAAACAGGGAGTTTCTGAAAAACTGAAAGGAAAGATTGTTGAGAATGAACCACCAACTAAACAATTCAAAATTTTCAAAAATTCAAAGTTTGAGGTTGGTGAATGTTCAAAAAGGTTTTACAAGAAAAGGGTGAATCTTGACAATCACAAGTGGGTTGTTAAAAAATCTGATGATAGTTCTAGCAATTATTCTGATTCGTCAAAATCAGAGGAGCTATTTTCTGGTGATGAATCTGATTCCACAAAGTCAGAGGAGCCACAAGTTGAGTTAAAATTGGAAACATCAGTACCGCCAATGGATGATGTCAATTTTCCACCATTGAGGGCTGAAAATTTTAAACAAAAAGTTGGTAAAGTTGAAATTTCAAATGAATTTTTCTCTGAAAAGAAAGAATTTGATAATGAAAAAGCTTTTAACCCCAAAGTGCAACATATTTTTGGTAAAATGGTTGATGGGAAGGTTAAAGGAGTGAAGGAGTTTTATGAGAAAAAAATGAAGAAACCAGGTAAGGGTAAGTCATCCCAGGTTTGTGGCTGGGATGGAACTTATTATGATGAGTGAAAAACCAGGACTTGCCGGAGCTCCCAGGTTGGTAAGAGTGGAGCAGGAATCGGCTCTTGAGAAATTCACTTCGGTGACATTTCGACTTACAAGTGGTAAATCAGGGACATTAATTTGTACTTGATTTTCTACAAGTGGTATTGTTGATAAAACCTAAAATTGTTAAATTTTTCAAATGGTTGAAAGAACAAGGTGATGAAGATCCCCTAACCTACAAGTGGTTTTATAAAATCAACAAAACTTATTTTCCGGAAAAACCATTTGATTAAAACAAACTTAAGTGTTTTGAAATCACAATGGGAAAATAGTTTGTGTCAGGGGGAGTTCTGATTGTTTATGCCAAGTGGATGGCGATTTGATGCAATTCACAACAGTTGTTACTTTATTTGTATAGTTTTCAAATTTCCTTTAAATGATTTTGAATTTTAGGGGGAGTAAGAAATTTCAGAAAATCCAAAAACATTTGAAAATTTGAAAAAGTCAAAAACATGATAAAATTCAAAAAATGAGTTTTGTTGTGAAAAAAAGGAAATGATAGTACATCAGTGGACAATCACAACATGCTAAAGAATTGGAAAGTTAAAATGTGATAAACGGTCTCACTGATGATGTGCCAGTAGGTTTTTACACATTTAGTAGATTGGCTCGAGATATAAACCTAAATTCAAACTTGCTTATATCGTGGGGAACATCTCTAGGATATATGGGTAACCCCCGAAATCTTGTTTGAAAGGTCCCTCTTTCTGGATACTAGGTCTTTATGCTCAGTGATATCTGGGGTATTATCCCGGGACTTCTGATTTTGCGGAAGCAATGGCCTAGTCCCCATATAATACTTTACGCTTGCTTGAAATATAGCACCGCCCTCAGCATAAAAAATGATGAAACATTGCAAAATGCTAATCATGTGCTGTTGAAGAAAAGATTCTCTAAAGGGAACACACCAAAAGTCGAAGCCGTCATCTCTCTGATTTTGCGAAAGCAATAGCCTGAGCTCTCACGGCCCTCGCATTTAACCCCTTACAGATATCATCTAGGTATACTCACCTGTAAGACTGAATATTGGGATATGGATACGGGAGTATATTCTGAGGTGGGACACATGAATAAGTTTAAGTCTCAAAAACATTAATCTCGTATCTCGAAACAGTTGAATTTTGTGTGGCAATTTAAGTGGATCAGTATACTGACAATCTAAGTGAATCGTTTAGAACTTAAAATGTTTAAAGCTTAACGGTGTTGGTGATTTGTCTCAAAAACTTATATGATCCTCTTACATAAACTCACAAAAATATTGTTTGTAAATATTTTTTATTGCATTTCATTTAAATTCAAAATCCAAAAATATTTTCGGAGTGTTTTAGCATAAACTTTTGAGAAATTAAAAAAGATTTTCGCTAAATGATGTTGGAAAGCTGATTTTCAAAATTCCGAGTGCTAAACATGATGAACAAAAGGTTTGGGAGATTGTGTTTGAAATGAGAAAAGTTTTTGAAATGAAAATGGTATGTCTTCAAGTGGTTCATCAGAGATTATTAATGTTAAATCATTTTGAGAATTGATTCAACAAGTGATATATAAATTTGTGAAATTTTAAATTTGTGAAATTTATTTTTGGGTAGAGTTCTGTGCAGGTTAGCCAGGTTCCTGATTCTGGTGTAATAGAGAGCCAGATTTTGATCCTGTGAACCTGTGAAAGTCAGATTATGATCCTAGCACAACTCAAGGGGGAGTTTGATAGCAAAGGGGAGTCTGAAAATGCTGATGCTGATGAACTTAAGGAATCAAGAGAATTAGAAGACTCAAGAGCCAGGTTGATATTCTGGAATTGAAGATTAGATCAACATCCGAGGGAGAGATAAGTTGATAAAGAAAAGAGAGAGATAAAGAATACTTACATTGTTAGATAGTTCGAAAGAGACCGAGAGGACTGATAAAGACTGAAGATTGAAGACTCGACATCGAAGACTTCATCAACATCCGAGGGGGAGTCTGTTGGTGCATCCGTCTGTCGACTCTGTCTTTTATCGAGTCTTGCTTTGTATTAGATAGATCAGGGCATGCAAAACGAGAAAAATCTCAAATATAGGTTGGGATGTAATTTCGCACGGAATTACAATTTGTAATTCCACACGAAATCGACATGTAGTATTTCAAACGAAATCACTGATTTCGCTTGAAATCTGATTCCGTTTAAGCTGGTTCAAGCGAAATCACCATGTCTATAAATACTAGGTTGTGCTGTGTCATTTAAAACGAGATTAGATTCCGGTTTAAGAGCCGAAGTGCTGCCGAAGTGTCTACTCGCTGTAAATCTTTGTCAAATCAATCAAAAGACAGTTTAAAGTGAATATCTAGCTGAATTGAACTTGATACGTCTGTTTCTGCCTTTAGTATCGAGCAAAAACTCTTCTGATCGACTCATTCGGGTCAGAAATCAATCCTACAGGTCTCCACAATCCCGGCTTATCATTAGTGTCTTTACCCAAATGTAATGCAATCCGCATAATCCAGAAACCAACTATACTGGTGACTGAGGTGGAGGAGGAAAGGAAAGTAAACTGCTAACATGAGTGAACTCCTCCTTGAGCTTGTATATACGTCGAAGTAATTAACTGATCTGCCACTTGACAGTAAAGAAACGAGCATCAAAACCTGGGAAAGGTGTAATAGCAGCAGGTGAGAGCGCAAACGGAATGTTTGATAAAAGTGGAGGATTAAAGTATACTGGCAATAGACAGGGTGGAAGACGTGGTGTCAGCTCAAGCTCCAAAACTCTGCGGCCCATATCCTCAAACTGTAGCTGATGCGCCAGGAGCAACTCATTCTGTGTATAGCCTCCATCATGTGAGGGATGACAGGAGTCTGATATCAGCATAGTGTATGATAGGTACCATCGAAATGGCTCGTTCAGCGATGTAGAGGTGCAAGTAGCAAACGGTGAAGCCTGTGAGGTCAGGGAAAATGCTGCTGTAGCAAAAGGATCGTCATGCGGGTGCCGACCTGGAGTACCTCTCTGGGGTGCGGGTATGTCCTGAAAGAAAGTGATAGGCATGTCGGTGCAATGGACGCCGATCTCCATCGGAGCAACATCAGCGGGTGCAGGTGCAGGAACAATCGTCTTAACAAAAGAGAAGATCATCAGGTGTGGTACTGGATCAAGTATAAGGGGTGCAATGTCTGGTAAACCAAAAGAAACAGGGTCATGATTAAGCAAGGGTGTAGGATCAGGAGGTGAAACATCAAGCTGGCCCAACAGGAACATGAGCTGACTCAGGAGCAGGCTCTGGATCGTGTAAAGGTGTGGCATCTCAAGCAGGTGGTAGTGCAGCAGTCATAGCGACGTCATCGTCTGAGTCAGTAGAAAGTTGTAATCCGGCCGTCTGTAAGGCTGCAGATGCCACAGACTCAAAGGAGTCTGAAATCGAGTGTATACTAGAATCAGAGGATAACTTGTTATCAGGGGTCTCAAGAAGTGAAATTAGTAACAACGTTCTCGTCTAACTTTCCATCATCATGGGTGTCATCAGGAGGACCATCGATAAACATGTCCACATCATCATCAACTATTCATCGAGTAGACAACCTTTGGAAGGAATGTCCACAGGAGGCGCATCGTCGAGGATCGGAGCCATGGTGTGCTCACCATCGGGATGAATTGGTCATGGACTGAAACAAAAGTGACAGAATGATTTTTGTCAGAGAAACCATCAGCAAGGGTAAAGTATCACCAAAATCTGGTAGCACGGACTGTTGGAAGTCGTCCTTGTCCTTGGTCAGCATACCAGGATCACTCTCAGTGTCTGACGTAAATATCTCTGGCGCAGATGCAGTCTTATTATCTGTGGCGGTGGCCATAGGGTTATCAATGTCTGATAACTTGCTTGCTAAATAAAGTGACATGTGTGCCGGTACATAATAGTCATAGCATGTATATCCACAGTAATCACTAACAATTAGTGTATGCAAACAAGGTAATTTGTCATGTAGTCATGTATTCACATTATTCTTCATGAAGCTTTCTAACCTTCCTACTCTCTCAGACTAAGCTTCCCAGTCTCTCAGACTGAACTCCCTAGTCTCTCAGACTGAACTACCCAGTCTCTCAGACTGAATCATAAATTTTGAAATGTGTTTCGTGTCTTTTGTTTGTAAAAATATTTGTTTCCTGGATCTGGGCGTTTCGTGTATGCAATGAAAACACGTTTGTAAAAACGTTTTCGTGTGAGCCCTAATGATCATAGTCTAGACTCGAGAAAAATCCTAGTTCGCTACGATCGAAGCTCTGATACCGAGCTATCACACCCTGACTTTTACGGAAGCGTGATTATGTTGTGACTTTCTTAATATCATTGCATTAAATCATAACAACAACTATATGATAAAACCATAGATTTGTCATCCATTAAATAAGTTTAAAACGTAACAACATGGTTTTGAAACGTAGACTTCAAATTCAAATGTTACAAACCATACAAATTGTTTATGAGTTCATTAAGGACTCTTCAAAAGATTTTGAATAACACCAAGGTTTGGAAGACGTGTCTCATCCAGGAATAAGACACACTAACCAAACTCAAAGACCATGGATGACATCTTTATTCTTAACGCTGCATAACAACTTCCAACGCCCGCCAGATCCACTTAAAATTCCCTGAAATACATGTAGTTTGAAAACATCAACAAAAGTTGAGCGAGTTCAAGTGTTCATTTGTGTGTATTTATAAACCTTTGAAAACGTTGTAAGTATGTATGTAAGTCCCTGGTATGTAGCAATAAGGAAAAACAGATCACCACTGGGTTGCAAAGCCAATGGTATGTGTGAAGTGATGCAGGAAGACTCAAAACCTAGCAGATTTCCTCAGTAAGACATAGTCACCTCATGGTCCACTCAGGGGTGGGGCTCGCTACACCCGAATACATCTATCACTCATGTCCCTTGGTCCTTCAACGAGGATTAACGGCCTTAAGCGTTACACCCACCACTCACATGATCGAGCAATACCCTTCCTTAGGTAACCATACCACGTAAAATGTTCGTAAACAGTTTGTAATAATTGTAGCATGTATTTCACCCCCGAAGTATAAAACTGAAAACAGTTAAAAGAAAAGGGGCACATGAACTCACAGTATTGCGTCTTCAGAATTGTAACCCAAGTCTCCTCAGTGAACACGACTCCCTACAATGTACTAATGTCTATTAGACGAACGGGTCGTGCCTTGCCTTTGTATTTACGTTTTTGAGTTACGTTTCTTAAGTTCCCAATATTATTCCAAGTTATAATTACTTGTTAAAATAATGATTATTTTAACTTTAAATTATATTTAATTTTGGAATAATTGTTTAAACAGTATTTTCGTAATAATACTTCTCAAGTATTTCCTTCCCAAGGATGGGGGGTATCTTATACATGTATATATGTATTCTTGTATTGGTATATCTTGCCATGTGTTGGCGTTGTATTCCGGTATGTACGTATTTTCTTAATAAATATCCAGTATATTCCCAAAACAATATATTTTCAAGTCTTACTTAGAAAATATATATAAACTTGTGTTGTCCAAAAAAATGCTGTATTTCCAGAAAATATATATTTTTCCCAAAAATCATATATCTTCTAAATACTCTAGGAAAATATATTTTTAACTTCCCAAAAATAATCTTTTCCCTTTTGTCAAAGTATGATATAACTTGTAATAATAATAAAAATCATACTTTCATTCCATGTGTATCCAAAATAATATTTACCAAAAATATATTTATAACGGTATTTTCCGGAATATTTTGTAAGTTACGTTCTTGCGTTCGATTTCGCAATATTATGTGTGTAACTTATATATTTTTTCCTTGTGATTTTTGGTATTATTTTGGATTGTAAATTCTTGGTATTTTGTTAAGTTATATTACTTAAATCCTAAAATAATAAAACTATCACACACAATGTGTCTTTAATGTAAATATATATTCTAAATACATATTTATCCATTTTTATTTACAAAAACCAACCTCCAATACTTGTATTTTTGTAACAAAGTCCATGGCAAAGTTTATATTGAAAACCATAGTTAAAACACACTTGTAAGTATTTGTTTAGAAAATATTTTTCTAAGTGTTTATATTTTTAGAAAATTTTGCCATAGTTTCCCCTAAAAATGGAGGTGTCCATGCTATCGAAGCATATCATTTTCTTTTCAAAATCATCACAAATAATCAACAACCAATCTATACTTACCGAATGCCAAAACTATGCTATCTACATAATAATCATGAACTTGAACTTTCATAAAAACTTGTAGTAACTTGGTAGGGTGTTTAGTAGGTTTAGTTACCCTTTAAAGTGTGTTCATTTTTTAAAAATCTCATTCTTAAAGGATTTAGGTGTTTACAACTTACTAGATGATTTTTCTAAAAATCATTCTCTTGAATTTTTCTTGTAAACAATGTATTCTTATACTTGTTTCACCACTAGAAACATGGTTAGTCTTTTTAAAAACAATGTTTATGTAAATATTGTGATTTAACTTGGTTTCTTTGGAAAACTATTTTAGAAACCATCCACTTACAAGACTTGTATTTTGTTTAAATCATCATCATATGAAAATAACTTTTATTATTCAAGTTCATGAAAGACATAAAGTATGTTGATCTTGGTTATTCACAAGATCACCACCTTAACTTACTAGATCATGTGTTTAATCACAATCTAGTAGGTTTCTTATGATGTCTAACATCAATAACACCAATCATCAAGAAGCAAATAAACACAAATCAACATGATTTCATATGTTAAGTAGCTTATGTTAAAGTTTCATGATCAAGTTCTTTAGTGTTCATCATAATAAGAAACATGAATCTTCTTTTAACCACTAATATAAGATGAACAATTGAGTATATGAAGTTCTTACCACTAGCTCAAGGCTAGGGATGATTCAAGAGGAGAAAACAAGTGGATAAAAGCACTAGAGAGAGGTCCTTCAACCTTCAAGAGCACCAAGCTTCCTTGTATGGCTCCTTACACCTTGTGTATACCTTGGAATGTATGAAGCAAGGTTGAATGAAGATGATGATGGTGGTGGTGAGTTCAGCTGTGAGTAAGCACAAGGGGAGGAAGAAGAGTGTTGTGGTGTGTGGGTGAAGATGAATGAGAGTCTTGATCTCTTATGCCTTACTTATATACAAATTTAGGGATTATCCATTGTGTAATGTGTCTTCTTAGTAAATGACAAGATTTCTAAGCAAATCTTGGTGAATCAAATGAGATTTAAGGAAATCTTGTAAAGATTATGGTGGGGCCATCCTCATAACCGTCCATATGGATAGGGGGTCTTGGTTAGTTTTTAATGATAAGTTAGATGTTTAAGTTAGAATTCAAGTGTATAGATTAGTGTTCATGCATATTAGGTGTTATATAGTGTGTTAGGGTGTTCGGGAATCATAACTAGTTCAGAAACATTAAAACAATGCTTCTAGTATAATTTTAGTGTTTCGGGTAGTGTCCGGTTGTTTGGTTAGATACCAGTTCGTTAAAGCGTCAAACTATTCCGTTTAATATTCTTTAAGTACCCTTTTGTGACACTTTTAATTCCCGACACTTAGGAAAGCATTTAGGACCATTTAGTCATATTTTTGCATGTTACTAGCATGTTAAAATGCTGATTTTTGCTTAAATATGCAGAATTCTGCACTTTATGTGGGTTTTAGGCACTTTCCGACACTTAAAGTATCACCTAGTGAAGCAGTTTTGTGGTCCTTACTTCCCAACACACTATACTAGTGTAGAACTTGGTTTCCGGCTCATAGTGGGTCTCAAAACACTGTCTGTCTTTGTACTGAACCCCGTCAGCATTTTTCTGTCTTATCTTTTAACTGTGCTAACTATGCTTTGTGCACCATGTATGACAATAAAGTTTGTATGTAATAATGATGTGTCATTATGCAATATGTGATGTACATGTAAGTATGATGAAGTAATCAGAAAGCAGTTTAAGTCATTAATTGTAATTCAGCACAGTCATTAAGCACTAATCAAGATTAATTAATTGTACGGATACCTGCAATTTGACAGTTGTCACACTCTTATTGCGAGAACCACGAGAACAAATGTGAACATAACAAAATAAACCCACCCTCCACCACTGAAAACCGAAACACTCACCCCACCCTCACCCCACCACTACCAAATAACCTAAACACTCCCCACCCTCACCCCACCCAACCAAAAACCTAAACACCCCCCACCCACCCTTACCCCTGCTAAAAAAAACTATACCTCACCTAAAAACCCCCAAAAAAAACCCTAACCCCCTACCCACCACCCACCACCCACCAAAAACCTAACCCCTTACTCCCACCCGCCAAAAACCTAAACCCCCCACCCACCCCACCCAAGCAAAATACTAAAAACTAAACCATAAAGCTAAACCACACAACTAAATGCTAAAAAGGTTTTTTTTTTGATATTTTCATTAAAAATCGCTCAATTTCGTCACTAAAAAAATTGAACAACAGAACTGATGCATATGTGTGACGGTACTTTTTGTTCAATTTTTTTTTGTAAAAAAACGCTAAATTTCGTCACCAAAAAAAAGTACAACAGTACCGCTGCACCTGTACACCGATACTGTTGTTCAATTTTTTCTTTTCTTTTTTAGTGACGAAATGTAGCATTTTTTATAAAAAAAATTATTTTTATGTGTTTTTAATTTTTTTAGGTATTTTTTGTTGTGTTATCATTGGTTCTCACGCTTCTCGCAATAAAAGGTGGTTCATAACGGATTCTTATCCTATATATATATATAGCGGGAGAGAGAGAGAGGCCGGTTATCATACAAATAACCTAATCGTACATTATGTACGCTTCATCCACAACCGTCGGATCATCTGATTTAAACAGCGTGTTTTACTATTAAATTTATCAAATTAAAATTAATGCAAAGAAACCGCCAAGGTTAAAATCGTCTAATGCGAGATCAAAACCCTTGATAATAAGCAAACAAAAACCTCAAAAATCATAACGTAAGATTCTAAAATCAAAACCGAAATCGAAATTATAACAATTAATCAAAAATCGATCGATTCCTAATCACCAAAATCCTTATGTGAAAAATGAAATTCGGATGAATTTAGGAATTATTAACTAATCAAGAAGATGATGCAGGTTTTGAGATCATGTGCGAATTCATGGACAATGCACATGCGATTTGTATTAAACAAAATTCTTTCAAATTTCATATAGTGTGCGAATTCTTAACAATGTACATGCGATTTCGATAAAAAGTTAAGTATTTCTTATAATTTCATATAGTGTGCGAATTAAAGATAAAGCATTGCGATTTCAGTAAAAATGTTAAGTATTCTTTGAGATTTTACATAGTGTGCGAATTTGTATCCATTCAAATGCGATTTCGAATAAAAACAGTGCAAAACAATTAAAAATTGCAATTCTCTTAAAAATGATAAAAAAATTAAATAATAAATAAATAACTAAAAAAACAAAATACGAATCTAAAAAACTAAAAACAGTAGTATTATATATAAAAAATACTTGATTTATGACCGATGTGACTGTAAATTGACATGTAATGATCAATTTTACAATAATTACTATTGAATATACCACCCTACCTACATAATAAATTTACTATATTAATATAAAAAACCTAGATATAACTACCTTCCATATTAAGTCATACATAGAAGATTATCAAAAACACACACAAAACATACAAAACAAACATGGCATCTGATGATTCGGAACAAATAAAAAACATTGCAATCAAAGAATTATTGTCAACTCGCACGTTGACAGAACTAAGCACTGATGTCAACTCTTCTCATCTGGTTCTTGATGTGCAGGGTAAAATTCTTGAACAAATCAAGATATATGGGAACGCCTACTTCAAGAACCACCATCAAGCTTCAAGGACAGAGCTTTGGATCACATTAAAGAGCAATCTCGAGTTGATGACTTGGCCTTCTCTTTCCTGACAGATGCTCTGAACACTGTGAAGGAGAAGATGGAGTTCAGCTCTTCTGAACGTGACAAAATATTTACTCCAAGTAACTAAAAAACTCTTTTTAATCGTTTTTTTGGTAATGGCTGTGTTAGACAATAACTATTGTTATATTTTGGGTACATATTTTTTAACATATTATGTTATCTCTTAATATTAAATCGCATGAATGATATAGCCATCATTGTCACATAACAAAAAACAAGATAACTAACAAATCGCATGTAATAACAGTGAAATCGCATGTAAAAATTTATATTAACTGTTGATTATAAATTCGCATGTTTAAAAAATATAATCGCATGAAAACTGATATAAACAGATGAATATAAAAAATCGCAAGTGTTTCGTATAAAATCGCATGTCCATTTAGAAAAAACTACTCGTCCTCACCATCTTCTGAAACCTGCCCCCACTGATCTTCTTCTTCAGATCCATCATCACTACTGTAATCTTCAAACTATCTTCCTCTTCATTATCTTCAACCTCATTGTCTTTGTCTCTATCAACATTTTCGATCTGGATGCCCTTCTTCTTCTTTTTTTGCTGTTTACCTTGTAGTTTGGCTTTCAGCTCCTCGCAAGTCCGAATGTCATGACCTTTTACATTACATACGCTACATGTCCTTGACCTTTTCCCCTTGCGGCTGATCATTTGTTCTTTCTTAGATTTAATCCTTTTATGCGAGCCTCGACCTTTGTTTCTTATACCAACCGGCACACGGACAGTAGGAGGAGCATTAGTTACGGGTTGTTGATAACCAATCAACTCGGAAAATCGGTCAAATTTTGGATCAAGTTGCTTAGTTATACGACTCTGATCCACTCTCTATTTGAGCTGCATCATTTGATCCCTCACTAAAACAAGTTGATCGAGGTCGGAAATCAAATTGCTAACCAAATACTCCCCTGTGTGGATGATTTCACGAGCAATCCGTTTAGCCTTGTGTTGCACATCCTTGCCACCCACATTTAGATTGTACTTCACATTTAACTCATTCGGAACAACATCCTTCGTCCATCTCTTCGTAACATACTTGTTTGGTATTTCTTTAACACCAAACATCTTGAAAAGGAAATAAATGTGTTTGCAAAGCAGCCCATACTGCTCAAAACGCAAACAGCTACATTGTGCAGTTACATCATTTTCAAGGTTCTTGAACCACACCTAGGAAAAACCAACAAAAATATATATATATATATATATTCAAAATTAAATTCGCATGTGAAACATAACAATTTCGCATGTCTTAAAAAACATGTAATTGAATCAGTTTTAAAATCGCATATGTAACATATTAAATTCGCATGTTTTACAAACATGTATAGGGATAACTTTAAATCGCATGTGTAACATAATAAATTCGCATGTATAATAATACCTCCAATAAACCATTTCCATGTGCTTTAAAGTCCTTCAACATTATCCTGAAATTGTACCTAAAATCTCTATTTGCTGAATCTCTTAGCAGCATCTTCTTCCAAAGAAGTTCCGCTCAAATCAGCAGGCTCCGTATATCTTGAAATATGATCATTCTTTCTATGATTAAAACGTTGGACATCCATTGCACCGTCGAAATGATTTATAAACTCTACGAGAGTGAGTTGTGAATTAGACACCTGGCAGAAAAAATGGTTCTCACTCTCTGATCTTGATGTTGTTCTCATAAGTCCCGACATTGGCTCGTGTCGGTAAAAAGCAGGAATCCACATGGATCTCATCACAAACATATCATCGATCCATTTGTTTTCTGTGAGACCAAAATCAATCATCACCAACTTCCACTGTCTCTCGAATTCTTCAGGCTCGATCGAATCAGTCCATACAATGTCGCACATCCTCCTTTTAAACTCATCGTTATTGCACAACTCATGTCCAACCTATGACAAATAAATGCTCTTAATATCAACCTATAAAAAAATATATAATATACAAAAAATAACACTAACAAAAGACAATATAGCATACTATACCTTATCTGCCACTTTTTTCATTATGTGCCACATGCACAATCTGTGTCTGCTGACATAGAAAACCCCCTCAATAGCCTGTTTCATAGCTGGGTCTTGATCAGTCACTACAACCTTTGGCTGCTAACCAAATGACTTTAAAAATGAATTCAATAGCCATTTATATGATTCAATGCTCTCCGATGCCAACAACCCAGCTCCAAATGTTACATTTCGACAGTGGTTGTCAATGCCAGTGAACGGGACAAACACCATCTTGTACCTGCACAACACATGCGAAAACAAAAGTAAAACATGCGAATTACAAAAACCCACATGCGAAAACAAAAGTAAAACATGCGATATCGTTAACACAAATTTTACACATGCGATATACACAGCTCATGAAGACATATAACATGCGAAAAATAGTTAAAAAAAACATGTTTGTCTTCAAACACTAACCTGTTTGTCTTGAAAGTTGCATCAAAGGATATCACATCCCCAAATTCCATATAGTTAAGCTTACATAAACCATCAGCCCAGAACAAACTAGTTAAACGTTTGCCATCATCAACAGAATATTCAAACGAATAATCAGCTAAATACTGTTTTTTGTCAGTCATCCTATTAATCACCATGTCAGCATCATATTCTCCTATATAGCTGTTAATTCGCTTCCTAAAATTTTTGCAATCATCAACCGTGGCACCAACGTTTTCGAAACTACCATAATGTTTCCTCATTATATGGAAAGCTTTGACAGGACCAAGGTTTAAAGTGCCTAGTTCCCATACCATCTCCTCCTGGACATCTGACAATTGTCTGTAAGCTGGCAACATGTGAATATCATCTTGGCATACAAACTTATGATTATGGCCATCAACAAATCTCTTTACTGTATATAATCTACCATCCACAGTGCAAATCATAAGTTGAGCTTTGCATCCAGTTCTAATAGTCCCCCTGTTCCTTGTTTTGAATTGCTTTTTTGACTTCGAACGATCGTCAATACAAATTGGCTTATGTCCCTCTTTAGAACAAACAAAATACTTAGTTTTGATTATACCACCACTGTTTACTTCACCACCTTTCCGAATAGAAAAACCAGCCAACTTAGCATATGATTGGTAAAACGCATATGCTTGTTCAATAGAGATAAATTGCATTCCAACCATAGGTGTAGCTGATGCTTGAACCTCCGGAGTGTAAACCCTTTCATCTAAATGAATCAAATCAGAAAAATAAAAAACATGCGAAATCTATGAAGAAAACATGCGAGATTGATGATTATGATTAATCTGATTTATCTATGCGATTTAATAAACCATAGCATGCGAAATACTTAGGGAAAAACATCAAATGCGAATTGAAAGACTAATAACATTTGAATTTGTACATGTTGCTTTCATATCAAAAATATACTCAACATTCAAACTTCAAAAAAAGTTACAAAAATGTAAAATCAGAGGAGCGATTAAACAAAAAACAGGTATACGAACAATTTAGAAATCTGAATTCACATAATTACCATTAAAACAATCGTTTAGAGCACTTGAACTTGCAATTGGATTTGAATTTGCAGATGGCGGATTTAAAACATCCTCAATAGAAACTCTCTGATATGCAGATAATTGAGCATGATCACCGATCGGTCGACTTTCTTCAACATCAACAACATTTGCACGTCCACTGCTGCTCTGTGGATCCATCGAAAAAAAAACTAAATAAAACCCTAACACAGAAGAATGATAACTGCAAATTGAGAATTATGAAAAATTTGAAATTGATTCGAATGATAAATACCGGGATATTAGTGTAACGAACTTCTCGCTCGCTGATTGAATGAAGAGACGAATTTACCCTCAGATGATTGAATTAATTGTCTCATTTAACCCTATATATGAAAAACTAATCAGGACACGTGTATGGCTATAATGTTAGCGTATATAATGTACGATAAGGTAATTTGTACCTTACTCTTTACATATATATATATATATATATATAGGGTGGGATTCTAGAGTGAACAGTAGTGTATTTGTGAATTAAGTGAACAAATCCTGACCATTCATTTAGAAGATCTAGAGTTTTTTTATCAATGACAAGAATGTAATTATAATGTTATAACTCCCTTTAAAATAAATGATAGGAGGGTATTTTCGTCATTTATAAATTTCATTGTGCTGACTCCAGGATCCGGCGAGTTTGACGGAGCTTCGGTCCCGAAACGACGTGTTCAGTGCGATTATTACGACTAAGAAAGGAGTAGAAGATAGATAGATCACCTATCAGTCAATTTCAATCTGGTCTCTATTGATTATTCAACTTTACTGCACCACGAGACCAGTTGGACAGCATGTCCCCTCTGGGAACCAAAAGCTTGTCCAAATGGGAGCCGCAACCCCCTATTTATAGACAACTACACATGTGTCCATCCGATCGGATTGCCATCCGATCAGATTGTCATCCATCCGAATGGACCTTTACATTATCAAAACTTGTCCAACTTTCTCCTATTCTATACAATATTCAACACACGCTCTATCAAGTTATTCGCACAGTGGCAGACGTATGAAATATGCACCAAAAGATCCCCCCCCCGGATTTCACTATCGAATCGTATTTAAAACTTTGAGAACCTTGAGCCGTGTTTGAATATTTTGTAATCTTCAACTTTTCTGCAACTTCAATCAGGTTTCTTGAAATCTGACTATCCAAATTCCCCCTCGATTGACGATTCGGGTTTGCTTTTAACCGAGTAAAGCACGAATTCCCCCTTGAATGAATCTTCAGGTCTTTTGCACAGTTTATGACTCTCCTCTGATTTGCTAAACTGTAACCTTCACGAACAATCACCAACTTGAAACTAATCAACGCAACATCCTCTGTTTTAACTTTAACCACATCCGAGCTCAGTTTTTGATACATCATGTCAGCACCACGATCTCGCATTCCGCTTGCTCGATCTAAGAATGTACAAAAATTCAACCTGTAAATGATAGAAACTTCAAATACCCCACTGGTTAACTTCAAATCCGTGATTCCCCCTGAAGATCTGATATCCCGTTTACCGTGATCCACGTTAACGCATCATAAGAATGACAGATCCATGTAAACGGTATTCTCTACAATCAACAAATCTTCATTGGAAAAACAAATCATCTGGTAATGTAATCCGATCTCTGAAGCATTTGTCAACAATCAGATTCATCTCCTCGGATAATCTAGATCTCAGAAGCTATCATCCACGATCACTCTCAGATCTCCGATGCTTTCGTCCACGATCAGATATCAACACCTCGGATTATCTTGATCTCGAAAGCTTACACCTACGATCAGATTCTCATTCCCCCTGACATTCTGCAGTCGAAACTACCCAAATACTGTTGAAGTGTCACGAATTTCAAAAATGCCGAAATTTCAATCATATGATGTTGAAATTTTTATTCCCCCTCATTTTTGCAAATTCTGACGTCTCTATTACTGAATTCCCCCTTAAACTGAGAAATTCAATCCTCTTTTATCTGTGAAAAACTCGACTATGCCGAAAATATGACAATTTTCCTCAAAATGTCAGTTTTTCATCATTGCGGATTTTATGTTTTGGCCCATAAGTAGTCAGATAACCCAGATAATAAACATTATGCATTATTATCATGACTACCCCACTAATTTCCAAAATCCGTGATCGCATCATCAAATTGTTCACTGAAGTCCCCGACGGTGTCCCCGAACAACCCAGCTTGGTCGTTAAAAACCCGAAAAAATTGTCAATCACCAAATTTTTTCTGGAGACTCTCTTCGTCGTTGCGATCAAAAGATGCCGTTTTTGGCATTTGATCATCTGGTCGAATGCCATGTGACGGATGGTCATCCGATCGGATTGTCATCCAATCGGATTGTCATTCAATTGAAGAACAAAATGGGCAAACATGTGTTTGTGGATCGGATAACCCTCCGATCGGATGGTCATCCGATCGGATTGCCATTCGATTGAAAACGACTGATCTTTCAAAACACCCCATAATGACATGGATCGGATGGTCGTCCGATCGGATGGTCATCCGATCGGATTGCCATCCGATTGGATATGTTCTAACAGCTCTAGAACACTCCAAATCACTTTTTTTCGATCCAAAATCTTTATTTGTGTGAATTTCATGATGAAACTTCACAGGATTGTGCGCGAATCAATTCCTAACAGAACGATGTCTTCAATTCCAAAATCCATCCGTGAATTGACCTTTATTTTGATGATTTTCTCTGTTTAACGTCAAAACTCCCGTTTAACCCAAAATTTATGAGCTTTGGGTGATTTAACCCATTGTTAGATTGATTAAATCGGTTCCGTAGCTCTGATACCACTGCTGATTCCAGGAACCGGCGAGTTTGACGGAGCTTCGGTCCCGAAACGACGTGTTAGGTGCGTTTATTACGACTAAGAAAGGAGTAGAAGATAGATACGACACCGAGCAGTCAATTTCAATCTGGTCTCTATTGATTATTCAACTTTACCGCACCACGAGACTAGTTGGAAAGCAAGTCCCCTCTGGGAACCAAAAGCTTGTCCAAATGGGAGCCCCAACCCCCTATTTATAGACAACTACCCATGTGTCCATCCGATCGGATTACCATCATATCGGATTGCCATCCGATCGGATTGTCATCCGTCCGGATGGACCTTTACATTATCAAAACCTGTCCAACTTTCTCTTATTCTATACAATATTCAACACACGCTCTATCAAGCCATTCGCACAGTGGCAGACGTACGAAATATGCACCAACACATTGTTTATACAATATAGTGAAAATCTCTAAAATCTCGATAGTTTACGTTTATACAAGATACACAATTGTTAGTTTATACACATGTGGACAGTCTCGTTAGTATTAGTTTATACATATGTGTACAGTTTTGCAAACTATCAGTTTATAAAAAATACACAACTGTTAGTTTATACACATGTGTACAAGCTTTTATACATCTGTGCATTATATTTAGAAATGGTTACATATGTGTATATTAACAACATATAGTATACTATGCATGCACACGAGTAGATTCATATACAATTTTGAAATTGATTAAAACCAAACAAGTGTACACATGTGTATCAACGATTAACACAAAAACTATGTGTCTACCTAAATTATACATACATTATAAATAAGTGTAAAATAGGTGGAACACATAAAACAACAATATTTATGAAACACATCAATTTATACACTTGTGTACGGTTACAGAATTGTTTTGGAATGAAGTATAAAAAATTTTCGATCACGTTATGTTGCTATGAATTAATGTTTTAATGATATTTGAAATCACAAAAAGTTGCCTCTTAGTGGGAGGTCTTCGGTTCAATCCCAAGCAAGGGTGAGTTATTTGTAAATATAGGAGTTTGGGAGAGTAACGTTAGCCATTCAAAAAAAACATAACTACTATTAATAACCTCCTATTAAATGAGATATAATTAAATGAGGTAACATTAAATTTATATGTATAATTACAATCCTATCCCTATTCATCTTGAACTAAATCAAGGGCTAGGATAAGTTCACAAAGTTCACAAATGAACCTAACCCTCTATATATATAGGGCAAAGATCCGTTAGGAACCACCCTTTAATGCGAGAACCAATGTGAACACAACCAAAAATGCCTAAAAATAGCTAAAAAACACACAATTTTTTTAATATTTTTTTATAAAAAATCGCTACATTATTAGCCAAAAAAAAATTTTTTGCCTACTAAAAGTAGCGATTTTAACATAAAAAATATTAAAAAAACAAATTTTAGATTTTTTTTTAGATTTTTTAGGTTTTTTGGGGGTTTAGTTTTTAGCATTTTAGCTTTTGGGGGGGGGGGGTTAGGTTTTTGGGGGGTGGGGGAGGGGGGTTTAGGTTTTTGGGGTGGGGGGGGGTTAGGTGTTTTTGGGGGTTTTAGTTTTTAGCATTTAGCCTGGGGGTAGGTTTTTTTTTTTGGGGGGGGGGGGTGGGGGTTAGGTTTTTTTAGCTATTTTAGGTTGTGTTCTTATTGTTTCTCGCGGTTTTCGCAATAAAGGTGGTTCTCGCATGAACCTTACCCTATATATATATATATATATATATAAGGCGGCTAAAAAAAATCACTTGAGTTAAGAAAACTCTAGAAAACCTTACGTAAAAAACTTTTTTTTTAAATAGTAGAGAATGTAAGGTACATGATTTCAAATGTTTTGAGAAAAAAAAGTAAATACAAGAAATGCGCCAACTAGATATTTATAAAAGTTGTATATTTGTATGTTTAGCATATGTTACACGTAACACAGAATTTAAAAAAAATAAAAAAAATTACTCGACGCTTTTTTTTTTGTTTTTTGGCTCAAAACATTGAGAATATGTGACTTACATTCCTTTTTTTTGAAAAAAAAAGGTTTGTTTACATAATTTTTTTACATTGTTTTCCTAAGTTTTTTCAACTCAAGTTGGTTTTCTCTCTATAGTTGTCCTATATACATATATAGGGGCAGGATTTAAGGAAAACACCTATAAGTGTGAAAACGGTGAGAACGCCACTCATCCGTTGGATTAAAGTAATGTATAGATTAGATTGGCGCGATGGCGTTTTCGTAAATAACTTCAACTTTATTACGTGGACACGCTTCATTAAGGGTAAAAAGGGTCTTTTTACTGCTCTAATATAAAACGCCAAAATCATGAGTAAAACGCCATTAAAATTCCTGCCTTAACCTACAAGCCATACACATCAGTCTCTTCCAGATGAAACGACATATTTATCTAAAATGCCATTCATACAAAAACGCCAAACCTAATGATGAAACGCGTTGCAGCTTTAACAGATAGAGGTGAACAAACAGTAACTGAAACTTTATAACTAACATTTATTATAAAAAATTATCTCCTAAACTACGCGCCAAAAACATCATTATATAAACGACGTTACCATCACTTCCATTGATCATACTAGAAAACGACATCTTTAACCAAAACACCAAATTTCAAAAAAAAAAAAAAAAAAAAAAAAAAAAAAAAAAAAAACTCTGAAAGAAGAAAAATAACAAACATCGTTTCATGGAGATTCAAAACTAAAATCAACAGATTTGTAATCCGCTTTGATAACAGAAGAAGATTGTTTATGAAAACTATCAAAGCCATAATGAACTTGGAAGAAGAAGTACAGAGGGGGATCCTAGCACTTGGTGTTCCTCTTGATAACCTCTGTGAGAAAACACAGACGGTTATACGAAGATTAACTAGAAAATTTAGATCGAGCAATGCAAATACAAATGTGGACCCAGTCATCCGATCATGGCGTTTTGATAAAGACACTGACATGGTGACTGTTCTATGTGACAATGGGGAGCAGGAAAACTACACGCTTGAAAACATCATGACCAAACAGAGTCTTGGGTTTCTGGAGGAGTTAAACAACGCAACATGTTTGAACACAGATATGACAGTAAAATTGGCGTTGTTGCATGACATGTTCACATGGAGGTTTCAAAATCTTTAATAAGAATAGACCGATCAAGGTGAAGATTTGGATGAAGAATCCGAAGAAGAAGACGAGGGGAGCGATGGATACTTCTCAAATGAAATCCCTTCTGACAAGGAGTTTTTTTTTTTTTCTTTTCTATTTTTTTGTGTCATTTTCTATGCTTTGTTATGTACTTTTCCAATAATAAAATACTTTATTTCTCTAATTAGATATAAAATGCCAAAATTCCACAAACGCCAAACAATAAAATTTAATTAGTTGTATTTTGCCTTCTTTATCTAAAACGCCATAACATTATTGTTGCCTTAAAAAAGTTAATTAGTTGTATTTTATCATCTTTTTCTAAAACGCCAATCATACAAAACGCCAAACTTAATGATGGGACGTCTTACTGCCTTAACAGATAACGTTGAACAAACAATAACTACAAACAGTAACTTAAACAAAAGAAACTTTATTACTAACATTTATTATAATAAATTAACGCCTAAAATACACGCCAAAAACATCCTATATAAACGTCTCAGCCCCTTCCATTGATCACACCATAAACAAAATCCATATTTTACTAAATACCATTCAATTTAAAACACCAGAAAGTGCAAAAAACCACAGATGGCAAACGTCGTTTCTTGGAGATTCAGTTTTGTTCTCAATAAAGTTTCACTGAATGGATTCTTAAGTGAGGGTTAACTCAATAAGATTTTGCTGAATGAGATGGATAAATCTTCAAGATAAAGAGACTGCTGATAGTGATCTGTCATTTTGTGTGCTCTGTTCTTGAAGAAGGTTTAAATGGGAAGAAGAGACCAATGATAGTGAAGAGTCGGATGAAGATAAAGATAAAGATGAAGACCAAAGATCAACCAATCGAAAAACCCACTCACCATCACGCCTAGAAAAAATCATCCACACATACGGTGTCGATCTATGTCTCCAACCATCCACACAACCACTTCAACAATTAACAACCATAGATCACACCAAAAAACAAACGCCATATTTTACTCAATAACGCCAAAAAGTTCAAAAACCACAGATGATTAAACTCAATAAGATTTTGCTAAATGATCATCTTCGTCTAGAGCCGGGCGTCCAGCTGTGTAGGAATCAGTATCTATCTATGGAATTCAAAGGTTTCGGGGACAACATCTTCAAGAAGAAGAGCTGATGGCAGTGAAGATTTGGATCAGAAATTGGATGAGGAGTTTTAATTTTTTTTCTTTTTTTTTGTGTCATTTTCTGTGTTTTGTTATCTACTTTTCCGCTAATAAAATACATTATTTATCTAATTAGTTATAAAACGCCAAAATGCCACGAATGCCAAACACGAAAACTATAATAATTTCCTCTAATCACATATTATTAAAAAACTCTAAAAATTACTGAATTGTATAAAAGAGGGTGCAAGAGAATAGAACAAAGGATGTCTTACAAAAGTTAATTAGTTGTATTTTGCCATCTTTATCTAAAACGCCATTCATACAAAACACCAAACTTAATGATGGGACGCCTTACAACCTTAACAGATAAAGCTGAACAAACAGTAACTGAATAGGACGCCTTACAGCTTTAACAGATAAACGCCAAACTTAATGATGGGACGCTTTACATCTTTATCTTGTTGAGTTTATCATCACATATTTTATTTACTGAAAAGTGTTCTTTTTCTTTGGCATTTATATGTGTGTGTGATCCTCTATGGTTTGTTATGTGACTTCCAAATCACATGTTATGCACAAAAAGTGATATATGTTTCAAAATGCCATAACATATTTTGTCTTACAAAAGTTAATTAGTTGTATTTTATCATCTTTTGTTAGTAAAATTTTATAAGTATTGAAGAAAAAGATGATCAATCTGATCATATGCTAAAGATAAAGTCAAGAAGATCAATAAAAGGTGACTACAAGATAACAGGACTAGAGAAGAAAGAAAGAAAGATACATCTTCAACAAAGATCAGAAAGTGATCTGAGACAGAAGAAGACGATCAGAAAAGACCATTCTGATGAGTCTGATGATAAATCTGGTTTCATCATTAGAATCTGGTAAACTCTGATCATCAGAGTTTCTGATGATCAAACTCAACAGAATTCTGGTAAGATGGCCATCAGAATTTTTGATGAGCCAACTTGTCTTAGAGATAAGGCCTTGACACATTTGAAAAGTAGCAAGTTGACATCCATGGTTTCAATGAAAATGCCAAAAAGCTACTTTGTGCAGAGCAAGTGCATGAATAAACAAATGACCCAGACTCTCTATAAATCAAGCTTTGTTTCAATCCATTGATAGAGGCCCACATAGAGCCATTATTGAGATACCTGCTGTTCCAGCAACTGAGCACACACCAGAAATCCCTATCTCTTTTGCTCCTAAACAAGAAATATATTGGAGCAAAGAAGAAAAGGATATGGTGGAAGCTGATGAAAGGGCCAAATCACTCTTGATTATGGCACTTCCAAATGACATATTTTCCCAAGCAGATGCATGTGCATCTGCTAAGGAAATATGGGATCAGTTGGAAAATCTTTGTGAATGAGGAGAAAGAATGAAGAGAAACAAAAGAACAAACCGTGTTTCTTCTTATGAAAGATTCATAAGTCTTCAAAAGGAGAGTCTTTCAGAAACATACAATAGGTTTACAAAACTTTTAAATGATCTTTAAAAGTTTGGTATTGAGAAGTCAAATGATGAAAGAAATGTAAAGTTTCTGGATGCCTTGCCAAGAGAATCGAGAAGTCTCACAATGACTTTGGTATCCACCCTAGAATTAGGGAACATGAATTTACATGATCTCTATAGCATCCTTGTCCCAAGAGAGGAAAAGATATATGAGAACTCAAACCACAAGGGAGGACCTATTACTCTTGTTCTAACTCACAAAGAACAAACATTTCTGATCCACAGACCTCTAATTGCCAAAGCTCAGAAATTTCTGACACCTCATCAGATTTTTCAGCCTTTGCTGAGGTAATTGCCCTGCTCACAAAAACTTTTGAGCAAAGGTTAAGAGGTGGAGGTGGTAAGTACCAGAAGGGCGACACAGGGATGATGGAAGGTAGATCCAAAGATAAGGGAAAGGTAGAGATAGTTTGCTACAAATGCAAACAAAAGGGGCACTATGCATCAGTGCAAAAACAAGAAATTGAAAGATGTAGCTTACTATGAAATGAAGCTTGAAGAAGCTAAACGACAACAATAGAAAGTTAGCCGTATGGCATTTACAGATACCTGGCTAACCAATGACTCTTCTGATGAAGAAGAAGAGGAAATGGCTAATTTATGTTTAATGGCTACAATTTCTGATGGAAGCTCCAGATCATCAGAACACAAATTAAGTATAGATAACATTGATTTGGAACTACAACTAAACAAACTCATGAAAGATTTACTAATTTTACAAGATAAACAGTTATAAAAAAACACAAAATCTTACGATTCGCAAAAATTGTTGAATAAAGTCAAACTTGAAAACCAATTACTAATTGAACAAAATTTAACAAAGGAAGCTAAAATTGAATTTTATGAATGAGAAAGAAAAGATTTATACAAATTAATTCATGACAATGAAATCAATGTAAAGGGTTTTCAACAAGCAAAAGATTTTATGCACTTTATTGAAGCAACACCTAAGAACAAAGGTGAAGGATTAGGCTATGTAAAAAAAATATTAGAAATCCTACCACTTTTATAAGGGCATCAGACAACACTTCTGATAAAATAATAGCAGATTCTGATGCTGAATCTTGCAAATTAGGAAGTTATGATAAGTTGTTTCTGCCATCCAAGAGCAGTTTAAAAGGAAAAAGGGACGAGGTTCAACAAAACTTTTCTGATGATTCAAAAGGAATATATCCCAAATTCCAAAGAAACAATAATCTTCCGTCACAATAAAATTTGTCTAAACATGTATACAAAACAAGTTGTATGTGTGTTGAAATTCAGAAGCTAATTCAACACCATCTCTCAAAAGAAAACAATTCTGTTAATGGCTCAACATTAAACAGAAGTTCTAATGAGACTTATTCATTTGAAGAAGAAATATCAAGTGTATTTTCATCAGAAAAAGTACCCAAATAGGTTTGGGTACCAAAAAATCTCCAACCTTACCATTTCAGGACTATCATGTGCAACAGATCTGAACTACGATTCAGGAAGCTCCAAGCACGACTAGGGATAGGAGCTTACTCAGTAATTATCAAGAAAAACTGGGTAAATTTGTAAATTTTGGGAATGGGGTTAAGGGGAGAACTATGGGTTAATGTACCATACAGTATGGATCATTAACCATTGAGAAGGTTTACTATGTAGAAGGTATGAAATATAACCTACTAAGTTGTGGGCAATTCTGTGACAAAAGCTTCCAGGTAACTTTCCAACCAGGAAAGTGTTTACTGATTGGTCTAGATGATAACAAAGTTTATTTAAGTGGAAAAAAGAATAAGAAAATCCATCTATTACTTTGATTTTAAAGAAGAAATTGAGCATCCTCAATTATGTCTATTTTCAACAGAAAACAAAGGTAATAGTTGGTTATGGCATAAAATATTGGCCCACTTAAATTTCAAAACTCTAAACCAATTGGCAAATAGGAATCTGGTGAAAGGCTTACCTTTCATTTCATCCAAAAAGGATAAAATGTGTGAAGCATGTGAGCTGGCAAAATAAAGAAGAGCCTCACATAAAATAATTTTCGAATCTTCAATTTCTGAAAATCTAGAACTTTTGCAAATGGACCTATGTGGAATTGTTAAAACATCAAGTTTTTCTGGAAAGAAATACATTTTAGTCATTGTAGATGACTATTCTAGGTACACTTGGGTTGAGTTTCTTAGAAAGAAAAGTGAAACCCCAGATCTGATAATCAATTTCATCAGAAAAACAGAAAATCTGTTGAAATTGCCTGTCAGAAGGATCAGATCTGACAATGGAACATAATTTAAAAATTCAAAACTTGATACTTTCCTTACAAGCAAAGGAATTTCTCATGACTTTTATGCTCCAAAAACTTCGCAACAGAATGGAGTTGTTGAAAGAAGAAATAAGACCCTGGTTGAAGCAGCAAGAACAATGCTTGCTTATGCCAGACTGCCCACTTACTTTTGGGCTGAACCAATCGCAAATGCCTGTTTAATACAAAACAGATTTATCATTAACAAAAGACACCAGAAAACTTCCTATAAATTCATCAACCAAAGGATCCTAAACATCATATTTTTACACACCTTTTGTTGTAGATGTTTTGTCTTCATTGATTTGATAGTCTTGAAAAGTTTGACAGAAAAGCTGAAAAAGGAAATTTTCTTGGTTACTCATTGTCCTCAAAAGCTTATAGAGTCTTTCTTTTACATTCAAAGACAATAAGAGAAAGTTTATATGTATCATTTGATGACTCATCAGAAAAAAAATTCTAATGAAATTTTACAAGATATAAACTTATCAAACAAACCAAAAGATTCTGAAGATCTTCTTAACCAACTGGCTAAAGAACTTATAGAACATAACTACATGCAAAATGTATCAAAGGATGGAACGTTTCGGATATGTATTGGTTATAGAGAGTTGAATAAACTCACGGTCAAGAATCGGTATCCACTATAGAGAATTGACGATTTATCCGACCAATTACAAGGATCAAGCTATTACTCCAAGATAGACCTCCGGTCTGGCTATCATCAGTTGAGGATTCAAGAGGAAAGCATACCTAAGACAGCGTTTAGGACTCGTAATGGGCACTACGAGTTCCTCGTTATGCCATTTGGACTGACGAACACACCGACGGTTTTTATGGACTTGATGAATCGCATATGCAAACCATATCTCGATAAATTTGTGATAGTATTTATCGATTATATTCTGATATATTCGCGAACGAAGGAGGAGCGTGAGCAACATTTGAGAACCATTCTAGAACTGCTAAAGAAAGAGAAGCTTTATGTGAAGTTCTCAAAATGCAAATTCTGGATTCGCGAAGTACAGTTTCGTGGTCATGTGGTGAACGAGAATGGTATTCATGTAGACCCATCAAAGATTGAAGCGATCAAAAATTGGGAAGCGCCCAAAACCCCGACTGAAGTACGGAAAATTCTAGGGTTAGCAGCCTACATCGGATATTTATTGAAAATTTTTCCAAAATTGCTCAACCACTAACTTCTCTCACACAAAAAGACAAGAAGTTTGACTGGGGAGACAAACAAGAGGAACCATTCCAACTTCTCATGGATAAGCTATGTGATGCACCGATCTTATCACTGCCCGAAGATACTGATGACTTTGTGGTGTACTGCGACGCTTCGCGTCAACATTTGGGTTCCGTGCTCATGCAATGATAGAAGGTCATCGCATATGCATCACGTCAGTTGAAGATTCATGAGAAGAACTATACCACCCACGACCTAGAATTAGGTGCGGTGGTATTCACTTTGAAGATCTAGAGGCATTATCTTTATGGCACTCGGTGTACCATCTTCGTAGATCATAAAAGCATGCACCACATATTTAATCAGAAGGAATTAAGTATGCATCAACGATGATGGGTTGAGTTGTTGAACGATTATGATTGTGAGATTAAGTAACACCCAGGAAAGGCGAACGTGGTAGCGGACGCCTTGATTCGAAAGGAACGGGTTAAAACATTAAGGGTTCGAGCTTTGGAAATGACGATTCGGACGAATCTTACTACGCGTATTCATGACGCACAACAAGAAGCACTCAAGGAAGAGAACATTAAATCTGAACTTCTTTAGGGTATGGAGAAACAGTTGGTGCCAAATGAAGAGGGAACCTTATACTTCATGGGAAGCATTTGGTTTTCGCTCTTTGGCGGTGTTTGGGGGATTATCTTTGATGAAGCCCATAAGTCAAGATACTCGATCCATCCAGGATAGGACAAGATATATCAAGACTTGAAAGAGTATTATTGGTGGCCAAAACTCAAGAACGATGTTGCTGCTTACGTCTGAAAGTGCCTAACCTGCGCCAAGGTTAAGGCCGAGTATCAAAAGTCATCAGGTCTGCTGGAGCAACCCGAGATACCTGTGACAACCGTAAAAAATACAAGTATCCGTACAATTAATTAATCTTGATTAGTGCTTAATGATTGTGCTAAATAATAATTAACTGCTTTCTGATTACTACATCATACTTACATATGCATCACATATTGCATAATGACATGTCATTATTACATGCACACCATATTGACATACATGATGCACAAAGCACAGTTAACGGATAAAACATGAATATGCTGACGGGGTTCAGTACATAGACAGACAGTGATTTGAGACCCAGTATGAGCCAGAAACCAAGAACTACACTAGTATAGTGTGTAGGGAAGTAAGGACCACAAAATTGCTTTTCTAGGTGATAGATAAAGTGCCGAAAAGTGCCTAAAACCCACATAAAGTGCAGAATTCTGCATAAATCAGCAAAAATCAGCTTTTTAATAAGCTTCTATCATGCAAAAATATGACTAAATGGTCCTGAATACTTTCCTAAATGTCGGGAATTAAAATTGTCACAAAAGGGTACATAAAGAACACTAAACGGTATAGTTTGACACTTTAACGAACCGGTATCTAACCAAACAACCGGACACTACCCGAAACACCAAAATTATACTAGAAGCACTGTTTTATTATTTCAGAGCTAGTTATGATCCCCGAACGTCATAACACCCCATACAAAATATCTAGTAACTAACACTTACAACTAACACTTGAATTTGAACTTTAAACTAACTATATAACTTAAACTTACACTTAGACGCCCCCCCCCCCCCCACCCATGCTAGTAATCGGCCACACATGGCCTAATTGTTTGATTTTATTGATTTGTTTATTAGATTGTGTCTTGTACTATGGAGAACATAATATACATTGGATAAAGTTGTGTTGGATGATCAAGATTATAAACCCCTAGACCTTCATTCTCTTTCATTCACAACACACTTCATCTCATCACCTCCATCTTCCTCATCCCTCTCCCTTGGCTCTCGGCCGAACCACAACCACCCCACCATCATCATCACTTGTCCATTCCAAGGTGTACACAAGGTGCTAGCAGCAATATCAAGAAGCTTGGTGGCTTTGGAACTTCAAGGAGCTTCACCATTTGCTATTATCGAACACATTTATCATCTCCAACCTCTTGTGTTCATCCCTAGCCATAGAGCTAGTAGTAAGGCCCTTATAACCCTTTGTTACTTCTAATTTAGTTGGTTAAAAGATGTAGTATGTTGTTAATCACAAGAACACTAAAACACATAATCAAGAAGCATAAACATAAGCTTGATATATGAGGAAAAATGGAATTAGCTATGTTGTTTAGTGTATGAATGATACTTGATTGTTATTTTCTTGAGATTATGATGTTAATCATCATAAGGAGCTTGCTAGATTGTGATTAAACACATGATCTAGCAAATAAGAGGATGATTATGTAATAAAACAAGATGATCATCCTCATGTGTAAGCATGAACTTGAAAAATAAAATGATTTCTTGAAAAATAATAATCAAGTGAGTTGATAATCTTATAGATCTAAGATTTATGAATGGTTTTCCAAAAGAACCAAGTTCAAAATATGATTTTTAGTGGATCTTGGTTCTTACTTAAGCATACACTATTTTTGGTGATAAAACAAGTGTAGAAACACTTGTGAAACAAGAAGATGTCAAAAAGAAATGTTTTTTGTAAAATATGTTTACAAGTTGTAAACACCTAAATCTTTCAAGAATGAAGTTTATAAAGAAGTAATACATTTTGGAGGGTAACTAAACTTACTAAACACACTACCAAGTTCCTATAAGTTTTTATAAAATTTCAAGTTCATGATTGTTATGAAAATAGCATTGTTTGGACACTTGGTAAGTGTAGGTTGTTTAGGGATTGATTGTTGATTGTTTTTGATGATTTTAAAAAGAAAATGATATGCTTTGATAGCATGGACACCTCCATTTTTAGGGGAAACTATGGCAAAATTTTCTAAAAATATAAACCCTTAGAAAAATATTTTCTGTGACAATTGTGCTCTGTAATCGATGTACAATGCAAAACAATGTTAATTATCAATAAAACAATTTGTTTTGGTGTTTCTATATGTGTATTTGTGTTTGATGATTTTACGATTCGATTCGATTCCGATTTCAAGCTTTAAATCGCTTTCTGGAAGGTTACACGCAAACTGGTGCGTAAACGCAGTCAGTTTGACGCGACAAACACTCCAGAATAGTGACATAGGCTTAACATACCTAAAATAACCTTTACATAACTTAGAAATAAGTTTTGGATGGTTTGGGGTGTTGAAAACAAATCTATTCAATCGCAGGGACTATTTGTGTCAAACTGCGAAACTATACTGATTCGTATGGTGTCGAAGAGTCCGGAACTTGATCTTAAGCTAAACATACCATAAATAACCTAAAAATAGCTTAGAAATAAGCTTTGAGGGGTTCGGTATGCGAAAACATGCTTATTTGATCCCACAGGGACTAAAAGTGTAAAAAACGATGTAAGTTTGCATTTTCGCGCATATCTTACGTTCTGACCACATCTAGACATCCAAAATTTTTGTACACACTAAAATATTTTTATTTTAGTGATCGACATGCAAAAATACCGTTCGTCGCTTAATTTGGTTCGTTTTCGCGTCCGTTTGAGTTTCGTCATAATTTAACAAACAACGCGACCGTACGACCAAACGAACCGATATCCAAGAGTGTTCCAAGCACATTTTGAGTCCTCTAAACTTTATTGACCTTATAAAGCCTTGAAAATGGCTTAACGGGGGTCAAAAGGGCCTGAAATGAGCTTAAACCAAGTACAGGGACCTGAACTGTAATTTTTGAAACTTTGGCTGATCTGGGGAGCCCCGGCGGGGCGCGTAAGCCCCCTCCCTATGCTTACGCGGGTCGTGTGATAGTGCAAGTGACCAGAAATCAGTTTTCAGCTGCTGTTCTTGGTGTGGTGAGCAAGTTATCTCTTCCCCAAGGCTTTATACCTGCTTGTGACAATTGTAGGGCCTTGATTCTTGCTTGGAGACCACACAAACCACTTGTAATGATCTTGTAAGCTCCCCACAAGTATAAATAGCATGACCAACTTCCATTTCAATTGCTCATTCCTCTATTCTCTTCTCTACAATATGATTTGGGAGCTCTCTCAAGTGATTGGAGATTTCTAATCTGCTTGGAAACTTATTCTTGGTAGAAAAGATAGCTAGGACCCTTTGTAGGTCTTCTTTCATGCTTATTCTTTATGTTTAAGCAGAAAGTCAAACAGTTTGGCCAACAGTTTGACTTTCGGTTTTGACCATCAATTGGTCATGTCAAAGTTCAATTGAACTTTGCAACGTGATTGTAATCATGATGGTTATAATCCTTAGCGATTATACCTACTGATTACCACGTTAATTAGGCGTAGTGACGAGTCAAAGTTTCGGTCAAAATGCGTTTTAGCACGCATTTTGCAACAAAACTACTTATAGGTATCAAAACACTTTGTTTTGATACCATATCAGTTTTATAAGCTAGTTAAACATGTTTTGACATGTTCAACTCATCACTATTAGTTTAGCGCTTGTTTAGGGTCGTAAGTTAAGCGGTCTAAATAACCGCTTAGACTTTCGAACCCGACCCGTTTGGTCGATCATTAGGATCCGACCAAGCTTGATTAGTGATCATAGTTGCATAGGGAATAACCACTGAGGTAATACCTTATGATCACATAGGATTGATTAGTTATTTGTTAGGTAGCTTGTATGCCCATAGGAAATGACCAAAACGACCTTTTGAAGCTTAAATCCGTATTTTACATATGTGAACATGTTTTTGACATATAATCTAATTTAGTAACATGTTTAGGTATTATTGGGCATGTAAGGCTTGACATAGCACATAGTTAACCATCCGAACATAGTTTTGCGCGAACGACGCGTTAAAGTAGCATAAGCTACCTTAATGGGTCGTAACGGGTCGAAAGCACTTAGGCTAAGTTCTGATTTAGGATGTAGACTTTGTTAAACCATATCACATGAGTTCCAACACTCATTTGGTTTACAAGACCTCATTCTATCCGATCTTCCGATTTAGGTGTCGATTTATTTACTAGTGATCTGATTACTAGGTACTACTTGAATTTCCTTGGTTTGTCTGAGCTTCGCTAAGTTCCTTAGATCAAGGATACCCTTCTATTCAAAGTGAGCACATAGTTCCCCTATTTTACTGATTTCAATTGTTTTGGGGTGATTCATATGTATTAAAATGATTTCGATATTTAAACGATGGTTTCAAAAACGATAAAGATGGTTTATATTAAACTAATAACGATTTCGATAATGTGAACGAACTTGTTGGTTGTAGTTACATATCGAATGGCATTCATTAATTTTGGCCGAACCGACCAGTATTAGGTTATGGTACCATAGGATCTGACAAATCCCGTTATCAGACTACACCCATGGTTATGTGTGGGGGTTATGTAGGTAACGACCGAATATGATGATTGTTAACTTACCCTTTGGTGGTTTGTTAATATGATAAACGAGGTAGTCGAGTCACGAAGGTTTGAATGTTATTAGCAAGGCGAGCAAAAGTAGTTTCACAATTTAAAACGAAAACTATTTTGGGACGAATTAAACGATTTAGAATGACCTAAACGAAATAAACGATTTGACCGAACGATTGGTTTTGGGTAGTGATTAGATAATGGGACGGGTGTAGTATGATAAAAGCATGGTAGATACACCGTTGGTACATCTTATATATAAGTGCTTTTATCATATTACATCGCGTGGCATTATTTATTTCACTTAGGAAAACGATTTTGAAATGATATCACACAACGAGGTTTTCGAAATGATATAAACCATACGAGTTTTATTAACAAGTTTTAACGAGATGTTTTACGAATTGGTTTACTAAAACAAATGTTTTAGGGTTAAGAATCATGGCTACGAGATTTTATAAACTATAACCATCTTGATTTGAGTTGGTTAATCATGTTGCAATAATATTTACTTTTCAAAACAAGGTTTTCGAGGTATTGCAATATATATAAATGAGCCATGATTCCGATACTCTTATAAAACCTATGTGCTCGCTAGCATTTCTTTGCTGACTTTATTTTTACATATGTTTCAGGTGGTATTGCTTGATGTTGCTTGCTAAGAAGCTTGAGTCACGTAGGACCTGGACGAGGCCTTAGTGACTTAAAAACGGTTATAAACAATGTGTAGTTTGTTTGTTATGGTATTAAGACAATGTAATTTATTAAATGAATCAATAAAACGAAACTTTTAAATTACCATGGTTGTGAAACGATGATTCTGTTACAACACTCCCCGATGTTTCCGCCACGGTTTGTTGTTTTAACGTGGTCGGGGTGTGACAGAAGAGTTGGTATCAGAGCCAATGGTTATAGGGAATTAGGTTATTAGTAATGCTTTGACCTAGACTATAACTTCCTAGGACCCTAACGCGAGTTATCTTGCATTTAGATTTTAAAACAATATCGTCACCTATCCTTAGGTGATAACCACAATGAGGACACAATAACAAATCCTCTTCGAAAATTAATCATCTATCCTTGGATGATTGATTGTAAGGTTTTGAACCCTTCCAGTTTGATTCATTTTCGGCTTTATGCCCTCTGAATTTTCAAAATCTCGTCAAAGTTTGGGTCTAAATAATGTGAACACGTGCAAGCTGGAAGAGTGAATGCCTGTACCCTGAGTTTTCTGTCTAAGGCTAGAGTGTTCGTACAAATCCGCAGTATCGGACCAGTCACTCTTACCTGGGAACTCTTGGGGTGAGTGTTCACTTATAGGCGAGCATGTCTTCAGCGATACATTATTATGACCTATTTACTTTGATTAGTCACTGCGTATCATTTGTTTGTTCGAGGTAACGAACGAATGATCGTCTACCTTATGTTTTGTCGATGTTTTCAATACCTCCTTTGTTTCTCCAATTGTCGACCTCACTCGTTTCTCATGTTTCCTTGTTAGAAAATGCCTCCTCGACGCGATGATCAAACTTTTACTGCTGAAGAAGTCACAGCCCTTATCTCTCAGCAAATGGCTGCTGTACTTCCAGGCGTTGTGACCCAAATCCACGAGTTATACAACAAAAATAATAAGAACAACAATAATGCACAGTGTAACTTCAAGAATTTCAATTCCGCGAAGCCGCTTAAGTTTTCTGGGTCACAAGGAGCAACTGCACTCCTGCAATAGTTTGAGAGTATCGAGAGCACATTCAGACATATGCAGTGTCCGAATGCGCTTAAGGTTGAATTTGCTTCAAGCGTGTTTGAGAAGTGAGCTCTTACATGCTGGAACGGAGTGATGCATGATAGGGGTACCGAAGTGGCATTAGCACAAACTTGGGATGAGCTCCGAGCTCTCATGATGAGAGAGTTCTGTCCCCATCACGAGATTCGAGCTTTGGAATGAGAGTTTGATGATTTAAAGCAAGATGGGGGAGAACACCGTGCCTATACGGATCGATTCGAGGAGCTTAGTTTGTTGTGCCCCACTATGGTTACCCCACTGGAGAAAGCAATCGAGAGGTATATCGATGGTTTACCCGATTCTATTCAGGATATTGTGACCGGCGTTAATCCTACTACCGTCCGTCATGCGATCGAGTTGTCGGCTACCCTGACTGGGTCCCAAGTCAGGAAGGGTAAACTCACCCGCAAGGGTGATAAAAAGAAGTCAACCGATTCTGATAAGGAAAAGGGTAAGGGTAAGAAAGGTGAGTTGTCAAAAAAGTCAAGGAAGCCCAAGGCTTCCCAGAACTTTGCTGTCACCAACCAGACTGCTCAGAACCCACCGACTCAACCTCCTGCAAAGAAAGCATATGCTGGTACCGCACCTCACTGTGTTCGATGTAATGGTCACCATGTTGCCCAACAGGCCTGTAAACAGTGTGCTACGTGTGGTAGACTTGGGCATTTGGTCAACATTTATCGTTTTGGTCAAAATCAAGCTGCTCAGGTTCCAGCACAAGCTCAAGGGAATGCTGCGAGATTCCCACCTGGTTTGTGTTTCAATTGCGGAGAAATGGGTCATTTTCGCAACAACTGCCCGAGATTGGCAAATGCAAATGTCAATCCAAATGGTAATGCGAACATGAATGTGAATCCCGCTCGTGGACGAGCATTCAATCTGAATGCAAATGAGTCGAGGGCAGACAACGAGGTTGTTAACGGTACATTCCTTGTTAACAATCAACTTGCATCTGTTCTTTTCGATTCTGGTGCCGATAGGAGTTTTGTTTCGTTATCCTTTGAGCCTTTACTTGCGATACCTAGAACTAAACTGAGGAAACCCTTATATGTCGAAGTTACTACTGGTAAACCCCTTGTTCTCGATTCTGTTATTCATGGTTGTCAATTGAACCTCGATAACCATCTTTTTCCTATCGACCTCGTACCGATGCAACTAGGGAGTGTCGACATTATTGTGGGGATGGATTGGTTAACCAAACACCATTCTGAGGTGGTTTGTTTCGATAAAATCATTCGTATTCCTCTTTCGTCTGGTGATGTCCTAGAGGTTCGTGGCGAGAAACATCTGGTGGATTAAAACTCATGTCGTGCACGAAAGCCCAAAGTTATATGCGAAAAGGATATGTTGCTTTCTTTGCACATGTCACCGAGGGGAAAGGCAAGAGCAAGAGTATTCAGAATATTCCGATTGTTTGGATTTATCCAGAGGTGTTTCCTGATGAACTGCCTGGTTTGCCTCCAGTTCGTCAAGTCGAGTTTCATAATGACCTTGTACCCAATGCTAACCCGATTGCAAAAGCACCTTATCGTCTTGCACCGTCTGAGATGCAAGAGTTATCGAAGCAGCTTCAAGAGTTATCTGATAAAGGATTCATCCGACCGAGTTATTCACCTTGGGGCGCTCCTGTCCTCTTTGTGAAAAAGAAAGATGGATCTTTTCGAATGTGTATCGATTATCGTGAGCTTAATAAGCTTACCATCAAGAATCGATATCCCCTACCCCGAATCGATGATCTCTTTGGTCAGCTGCAAGGTGCTACCTGTTTCTCCAAGATCGATCTGCGTTCTGGGTATCATCAGCTTCGTGTATTCGAAGAAGATATTCCTAAAACTGCATTCCGCACGAGATATGGGCATTACGAGTTTACTGTCATGCCTTTTGGTTTGACGAATGCTCCATCTATTTTCATGGACTTAATGAATAGGGTCTGTAAACCTTATTTAGACAAGTTCATCATTGTGTTCATCGACGATATTCTTATTTATTTGAAGTCTCGAGCCGAGCACGAGCAACACCTTCGTTTGACTTTGGAACTCCTAAAGAAGGAACAACTTTTTGGCAATTTCTCCAAGTGTGAATTTTGGCTTAAAGAAGTTCAGTTTTTGGGACATATTGTCAACAAGCAAGGTATTCATGTGGATCCATCCAAGATTATAGCAATCAAGGATTGGAATACACCGACGACGCCTACCGAGATTCGATCTTTTCTTGGTCTTGCTGGATATTATAGTCGTTTTATTTATAATTTCTCAAAGATTGCGGTTCCACTCACTGCTTTGACTCAAAAGAATAAGCCTTTTGAGTGGGGACCCAAACAAGAAAAAGCATTCCAAACGCTGAAACAGAAGCTATGTGATGCTCCTGTTATATCTCTGCCCGAGGGAAACGATGATTTCGTTGTCTACTGCGATGCGTCCAACTTAGGCCTTGGTTGTGTTCTTATGAAACGAGGTAAGGTTATTGCATATGCATCTAGACAATTGAAAGTTCACGAGAAGAACTAGACGACTCATGATCTTGAGTTGGGTGCTGTAGTTTTTGCTCTCAAAATCTGGAGACACTATCTTTATGGCACAAAGTGTGTGGTTTTCACAGACCACAAAAGTCTCCAGCATATTCTTAATCAGAAAGAGCTCAACATGAGGCAACGTCATTGGGTTGAACTCTTGAACGACTATGATTGCGAGATTCGCTATCATCCTGGTAAGGAGAATGTCGTACCTGATGCGCTTAGTCGAAAGGAACGAGTCAAGCTTTATTCTGTTCGAACTCTATCTGATATTTAAACCCGTGTTCTTCAAGCTCAGCAATTTTGTGTTTCACAAAATTTGATGGAATTACCACGTCAACTAGAGCTTAAACTCGAAGCGAAGGATGACGGTCTACTCTATTTCAAGGATCATTTGTGGATTCCGAAACAAGACGATCTTCGCACTTTAGTGATGGACGAATATCATTAGTCTCGAAATTCTATCCATCCTGGTGCTGATAAAATGTACAAGGATCTTCGTACTCAGTACTGGTGGCCTGGTATGAAGAAAGATATTGCCTTGTATGTATCGAAATGCCTAACTTGTCTCAAAGTCAAGGCTGAACATCAACGACCTTCTGGTTTGCTTGTACAACCAGAGATACTAGTTTGGAAGTGGGAGAACATTGCAATGGATCTCATCACTAAATTACCGCGTACATCTAAAGGTCACGATGCTATATGGGTTGTTATCGATCGATTAACGAAGTCAACTCATTTTATTCCGATTCGCGAGGATCTATCTGCTGATAAACTTGCAAAGATTTATGTTGATGAGATTGTATCACGACATGGTGTTCCTTTGGACATCATATCTGATCGTGATGCTCGATTTTCATCTCACTTTTGGAAGGCCATGCAATCTGCAATGGGAAACCAACTAAATCTAAGCACTGCTTATCATCCCCAAACAGATGGACAATCTGAGAGGACGATTCAAACTTTGGAGGATATTCTTAGAGCATGCGTGATAGACTTTGGTGGTAATTGGGATTCTCATCTTCCATTGATCGAGTTCTCTTACAACAATAGTTATCATGCTAGCATTAATATGGCACCATTCGAGGCTCTCTACGGTCGAAAATATCGTTCACCTGTCTGTTGGAATGAGACCGGTGAAGCTCAGCTTACTGGACCGGAGCTTGTTCTGGAAACAACAGAAAAAATCAAGAAAATTCGCGACAATCTTGTGACAGCTAGATGCCGTCAAAAGATTTATGCGGATTTACGACGCAAGCCCTTAGAATTTCAAGTCGGAGACCATGTCCTACTCAAGGTGTCACCTTGGAAGGGAGTGGTGAGATTTGGAAAGAAAGGAAAACTTGCACCACCATATGTTGGACCATTTAAGATTGTTGAAAGGGTTGGAAAGGTTGCCTATCGATTAGAGCTACCTCCAGAGCTTGGAAATATTCATCCGACTTTTCACGTGTCCAATTTGCGAAAGTGTTTAGCTGACGCTGATCTTCACATTCCTCTCGACGAGATCCAAATCGATGAAACAATGCACTTTGTCGAGAAACCTGTGGAGATAGTGGAGCGTACATTCAAACAGTTGAAGAACAAACGAATTCATTTGGTCAAGATTCGCTGGGAATCCAAACATGGCCCAGAGTTTACTTGGGAACGTGAGGACCAAATGAAGGCAAAATATCCGCAATTGTTCTCACAAGTTTCCTCTAGTTAAAATTTCGGGACGAAATTTCCTAAAGTAGGGGAGACTGTGACAAATGTGCTCTGTAATCGATGTACAATGCAAAAAAATGTTAATTATCAATAAAACAATTTTTTTTGGTGTTTCTATGTGTGTATTTGTGTTTGATGATTTTACGATTCGATTCGATTCCGATTTCAAGCTTTAAATCGCTTTCTGTAAGGTTACACGCAAACTGGTGCGTAAACGCAGTCAGTTTAACGCGAAAAACACTCCAGAATAGTGAAATAGGCTTAACATACCTAAAATAACCTTTACATAACTTAGAAATAAGTTTTGGATGGTTTGGGGTGTAGAAAACAAATCTATTCGATCGTAGGGAGTATTTGTGTCAAACTGCGAAACTATACCGATTCGTATGGTGTCGAAGAGTCTGGAACTTGATCTTAAGCTAAACATACCATAACTAACCTAAACATAGCTTATAAATAAGCTTTGAGGGGTTCGGTATGCGAAAACATGCTTATTTGATCTTACAGGGACTAAAAGTGTCAAAAACGATGTAAGTTTGCATTTTCGCGCATATCTTACGTTCTGACCACATCTGGACATCCAAAATTTTTATACACACTAAAATATTTTTATTTTAGTGATCGGCATGCAAAAATACCTTTCGTCGCTTAATTTGGTTCGTTTTCGCGTCCGTTTGAGTTTCGACGTAATTTAACAAACAACGCGACCGTACGACCAAACGAACCGATATCCGAGAGTGTTCCAAGCACATTTTGAGTCCTCTAAACTTTATTGACCTTATAAAGCCTTGAAAATAGCTTAACGAGGGTCAAAAGGGCCTGAAATGAGCTTAAACCAAGTACAGGGACCTGAACTGTAATTTTTGAAACTTTGGCTGATCTGGGGAGCCCAAGCGGGGCGCGTAAGCCCCCTCCCTATGCTTACGCAGGCTGTGTGATAGTACCAGTGACCAGAAATCAGTTTTCAGCTGTTGTTTCATAATTCAGGGGCCAATCTTGCAATTTCTTGGTGTGGTGATCAAGTTATCTCTTCCCCAAGGCTTTGTACCTGCTTGTGACAATTGTAGGGCCTTGATTCTTGCTTGGAGACCACCCAAACCACTTGTAATGATCTTGTAAGCTTCCCACAAGTATAAATAGCATGGCCAACTTCCATTTCAATTGCTCATTCCTCTATTCTCTTCTCTACAATCTGATTTGGGAGCTCTCTCAAGTGTTTGGAGCTTTCTAATCTGCTTGGAAACTTATTCTTGGTAGAAAAGATAGCTAGGACCCTTTGTAAGTCTTCTTTCATGCTTATTCTTTATGTTTAAGAAGAAAGTCAAACAGTTTGGCCAACAGTTTGACTTTCGGTTTTGACCATCAATTGGTCAAGTCAAAGTTCAATTGAACTTTGCAACGTGATTGTAATCATGATGGTTATAATCCTTAGCGATTATACCTACTGATTACCACGTTAATTAGGCGTAGTGACGAGTCAAAGTTTCGGTCAAAATGCGTTTTAGCACGCATTTTGCAACGGAACTACTTATAGGTATCAAAACACTTTGTTTTGATACCAAATCAGTTTTATAAGCTAGTTAAACATGTTTTGACATGTTTAACTCGTCACTATTAGTTTAGTGCTTGTTTAGGGTCGTAAGTTAAGCGGTCTAAACAACCGCTTAGACTTTCGAACTCGACCCGTTTGGTCGATCATTAGGATCCGACCAAGCTTGATTAGTGATCATAGTTGCACAGGGAATAACCACTGAGGTTATATCTTATGATCACATAGGATTGGTTAGTTATTTGTTAAGTAGCTTGTATGCCCATAGGAAATGACCAAAACGACCTTTTGAAGCTTAAATACGTATTTTACATATGTGAACATGTTTTTGACATATAATCTGATTTAGTAACATGTTTAGGTATTATTGGGCATGTAAGACTTGACATAGCACATAGTTAACCATCCGAGCATAGTTTTGAACGAACGACGCGTTAAAGTAGCATAAGCTACCTTAATGGGTCGTAACGGGTCGAAAGCACTTAGGCTAAGTTCCGATTTAGGATGTAGACTTTGTTAAACCATATCACATGAGTTCCAACACTCATTTGGTTTACAAGACCTCATTCTATCCGATCTTCCGATTTAGGTGTCGATTTATTTACTAGTGATCTGATTACTAGGTACTACTTGAATTTCCTTGGTTTGTCTGAGCTTCGCTAAGTTCTTTAGATCAAGGATACCCATCTATTCAAAGTGAGTACATAGTTCCCCTATTTTACTGATTTCAATTGTTTTGGGGAGATTCATATGTATTAAAACGATTTCGATATTTAAACGTTGGTTTCAAAAACGATAAAGATGGTTTATATTAAACTAATAACGATTTCGATAATGTGCTTTTATCATATTACATCGCGTGACATTATTTAGTTCACTTGGGAAAACGATTTTGAAACGATATCACACAACGAGGTTTTCGAAATGATATAAACCATACGAGTTTTATTAACAAGTTTTAACGAGATGTTTTACGAATTGGTTTACTAAAACAAATGTTTTAGGGTTAAGAATCATGGCTACGAGATTTTATAAACTATAACCATCTTGATTTGAGTTGGTTAATCATGTTGCAATAATATTTACTTTTCAAAACAAGGTTTTCGAGGTATTGCAATATATATAAACGAGCCATGATTCCGATACTCTTATAAAACCTATGTGCTCGCCAGCATTTCTTTGCTGACTTTATTTTTTCATATGTTTCAGGTGGTATTGCTTGATGTTGCTTGCTAAGAAGCTTGAGTCACGTAGGACCTGGACGAGGCCTTAGTGACTTAAAAACAATTATAAACAATGTGTAGTTTGTTTGTTATGGTATTAAGACAATGTAATTTATTAAATGAATCAATAAAACGAAACTTTTAAATTACCATGGTTGTGAAACGATGATTCTGTTACAACACTCCCCGACGTTTCCGCCACGGTTTGTTGTGTTAACGTGGTCGGGGTGTGACATTTTCTAACAAATATTTACAAGTGTATTTTGACTATGGTTTTCAATATAAACTTTGCCATAATTTTTGTAACAAAAATACAAGTATTGGAGGTTGGTTTTTATAAATAAAAATGGATAAATATGTATTTAGAATATAAATTTACATTAAAGACATGATGTGTGTGAATATTTGTATGCTTTGTGTAGTAGTTATATTATTTTAGGGTTAAAATAATATAACTTGACAAAATACCGAAAAATTACAATCCAGAATATTACCAAAAATCACAAGAAATAATTACACAAGTTACACACACAATATATTGGCAAACCGAACAAGAATGTAACTTACAAAATATTTCGGAAAATACATTTATAACCATATTTTTGGTAAATACTATTTTGGATACAAAAGAAATGAAAGTATGATTTTTATTACCAAGTTAAATCTTATTTTCGACAAGGAGGAAAACATATTATTTTTTGGAAGTAAAAAAAATATATTTTCTTGGAATAATTGGAAGATATATAATATTTGGGAAAAATATATATATTTTCTTGAAATACATTATTTATGGACAAAACAAGTTTATATATATTTTCTAAATAAGACTTGAAATATATTATTTTGGAACTACAAATACAAGAATACGAATGCACATGTATGAGATACCCCCATCCTTGGGAAGGAAATACGAAAATAAATACTTGAGAAGTATTGTTACAAAAATATTGTTTAACAAATATTTCAAAAATTAAATATAATTTCAAGTAAAAAATAATTATTATTTTAACAAGTAATTATAACTTTGAATAATATTAAAGACTTAGAAGAAACGTAACTCAAAAACATTAATACTAAGACAAGGCACGAACCGTTCGTCTAATAGACATTAGTACATTGTAGGTAGTCGTGTTAGCCGAAGAGATTGAGTTACGATTCTGAAGACGCAAGACTGTGAGTTCATGTCCCCCGTTTCTTTTAATTGTTTTCAGTTTTATACTTCGGGGGTGAAATACATGTTACAATTATTTATAAACATTTTATACATGGTATGGTTAGCTAAGGAGGGTTACTGCTTGATCATGTGAGTGGTGGGTACAACACTTAAGGCCATTAATCCTCGTCGTAGGACCGAGGGACATGAGTGATAGATCTATTTTGGTGTAGCGAGCCCACACCCATGAGGACCAGGGTGGCCCATGTGGTGACTATGTCCACAAACTGAAGCCGTGGCAAAATCCGCTAGGTTTGAGTTTTCCTGCACCATTTCACACATACCATTGGCTTTGCAACCCATTGGTGATCTGTTTTTTCCTTATTGCTACATACCAGGGAGATACATACATACATACATACATACATACATACATACATACATACATACATACGTACGTACTTTAAAGGTTTATTCATGCACAAACACATAAACTCGCTCAACTTTTGTTGATGTTTTCAAATTACTTGTATTTCAGGGAACTAAGTGGATCTGGCAGGTGTTGCATGTTTTCAAGTTGCGTTATAAATAAAAGATGTCATCCAAGTCTTTAGAGTTTAGGAGATGTATCTTAATCCTGGACGAGATACATGGTTCTAAACTCGGGTTTTATTTAAGATCTTTTGTCGAGTCTTCATGAACTCCTTAAAACTTGTTGTGGTTTGCAACTTGAATTTGGTGTCGATGTTTCAAAAATTATGTTGTGCTATTTTCAAACTTAAGTTTCTGGATGAACATCTAATGGTTTTATCATATAACATTGTTATGATTGAATGCTATGGTATTAAGAAGTCACACCAATAATCACGCTTCCGCAAAAGTCAGGGTGTGACAGCTTGGTATCAGAGCTTTGATCATAGCAAACGAGGATTCTCTCTCGAGTCTAGACTACGATCATTAGGGCTCTCACAAAAATGTTTTTACAACATGTTTTCATTGCATACACAAAACATCCAGATCCAAGGAACAAAAAATTTTCCAAAACAAAAGACACAAATCACATTTCAAAGAATTCGTTTATAAGTTCAGTCTGAAAGACTGGGGAGTTAGTCTGAGAGACTAGCTGGGGCAGTCTGAGAGACTGGGGAGGTCAGTCTGAGAGACTGGGTAGTTCAGTTTGAGAAACTGGGGAGTTTAGTCTGCGAGACTAAGTAGTTAAGTCTGAGAGACTGAGAGGCTTAGTCTGAGAGACTAGGTGGGTAGTCTAGGAAGACTAGGATGAATACATGCTTACACTATTACTACTTACATGTTTATTTGATGATTGTTGATATATGTGCATACATTGTGATTGCTTTGTGATAAACACCATGTCCTCTTCTAAGAGTGGAGTATCTGACACTGCAGACCCTATGGCCATTGTTTCGGATGATGAGATCATCCCAGAGGATGAGGTTTTTACATCTGATACTGAGAGTAGCGATGATGATGATTTCCAGCCGTTTGCTTTACCAGATTTTGGCGATGATATACCACTAGCTGATGGTTTACCCGGCGAAGATCTATTTCTTGTTCCGATCCCTGGTCCTCTGCCCCTTGCTGCATTTCCTCTCGAGGATCTGCCTTTTGATGCTTTGTCTGACGATGACGTCGATCTTTTTATTGAGGGTCCCCCTGAGGAGGCCTAGGGTGATGGAGCTCCAGTCGACGATGTCCTTGATGTTCCACTTATTGAGATTCCTATCATTGAGATTTCATCTGATCATTTTGGTCCTGATTCATTCGAGTCTGTGTCGTCTACTACTTTACATGCATTGGGATTGCAGCGTTATCCCACCGATTCTGATTCTGACACAGCTATGTCCGCCGCACCTGTACCTCCGCAGGACTTTGAGTTTGACGATGAGTTTGATCCTGACTTTGATCCTGAGCATGAGATTTACTTTATTCCCGATGATCAGCATTTTGATGCGCCCGCTGATCTCGAGCCGATACCCGCTGATCTTGAGCTGGCACCAGCCGACCCTGAGCCTATACTTGCTCCGGAGCCAATACTTGCACCCGAGCCTATACCTGCTCATGATCCTCTGCCTGATCATGACCCCGTACCTGTTGGGATACCAGTTGTTACACCACTTTTACTGGACCCTATACCTGCACCCGGTGACCATGCTCCTTTTGCTGACCAGATAGACCCCAGATATGCATTCACCCGCAATGGGTGGATAGAGGATGATGATGACTTGCCTCCTTTCGTTGAGCCTGTTACTCCCCCACCTGCCCCCACACATGCTCCTGTTGACATTTCCCCGTTTCACCCTCATGTGTCTGATATACACCGCACTGACTTGCCGATCACATTCTTACAGGATATCCCTCCACCCCGTCCAGGGGAAGGACCGTCTAGCCAGCCGTCTGGCCATGTACCACCCGTGTCAGCAGCTTTTCCTTTCATGCCACAGTTTACACATACTGGTCCTTTCACTTCTGCACCGTCGGGGGAGCCACTTATCTGGTTTTCGGCCAACACTATGCCAGTCTCTGATCCATACAATCACTTCCACTGCATTGGTTACACGAGGGATGATTTGGTTTTGTCGTTACATCTTCAGCAGGAGATGCTATGTCAGAGAGTCATGGAGTTAGAGAGGATCCCACGTCCTCCACCCTATACATGCCAGTCACCATTCGCGACTCCACCAGCTCCTCTTCTGCCATACCCAGATTTTGACATTCGTTTCCTTACTATGGAGCAGCAGATTAGCTATCTATTGCGTCGTGTTCATGCTCTTGAGGAGGAGTTAGCGCACGTGCGCAGTTTACTTTTCGTTCCTCCACCTCCTCCTCCTCCACCATCAGCATAGTTGGTTTTTGGTCTTATGCAGGTAAACTACTTTTGGTGAGAGTGTCGCTATTAAGCCCAGATTACGAAGACTTTTTGAAGGCCACTTTTTGTATATGACCATTGTTGACTGATGGATATTTTGGACAAGGGTGATGTGACCCTGTAGTCCCTTTTGTTGTGATATGATACATTTGATGAACTTGTAAAACTGTATTTATGGTCATTGATATATGAAAGCAATCGTAATATTCTCATTATATGCATTGTTGAATTGTTCATTGGTGAAATGAATATGATGTTATATGCTTACTTGTGTGGACAAATGCTATTACGTATACATGTGATATACTTACTATACTTATTATGACCTGACCAATACAATCTTCTTTAGAAGATGCCTCCTTGAAGAGATAACCAGCTGCCTACCACAGAGGCTGAGTTACAAGAACAGATTTCATGGGCGATAGCACAACACGAGGCCTTACTCTCTGAGCATAGTGGAGGCACCTCGGGAAGCAACCCACCTCTTGGTAATGTTTAAGTCACTAAAAGACACATTACACTACATTTGGATATCCCATGTGCGTTCGCTAATGCTTTATGTGAATGATGTTACTTATACAGGCTGTACCTATAAGCAGTTTCTAGACTGTAAGCCTCTAAATTTCGACGGCACCGGGGGTGCTGTGGCCTTTGTTAGATGGACGGAGAAAACTGATTCTGTGATAAGAATGAGCAAGTGTGCTCCGCAACACCTAGTCACCTACATCTCTGGATTGTTCTTAGACGGAGTGCTTTCATGGTGGAATCTCCAAGTTCAGACCTTGGGAGAAGAGGCTGCATATGCCATGACTTGGGATGAAATGAAGGAACTCATGCGCAAGAAATATTGCTCCAGGGCTGAAATCCAAAAGCTGGAAACTGAATTATGGAACCTCAAGATGGATGGCCTGAAGATTGCGAAGTATGTGCAGAGATTTCACGACCTATCTCGCGTTGTACCATACATGGTTGATCCGGAATTCAAACACATCGAGCGTTTTATTTGGGGGTTGGCACCTCAGATTATGAGTATGGTGACAACATCAAAGCCTACAACAATCACCGAGGCTATTGATCTGTGGTTGATCCGGAATTCAAATGCATCGAGCGTTTTATTTGGGGGTTGGCACCTCAGATTTTGAGTATGGTGACAACATCAAAGCCTGCAATAATCACCGAGGCTATTGATCTGAGCGTAGCACTAACTGAAGAGGCAATCTGGTTGAACAAGTTTTTGATCTCTGACCAGAAGAAGAAAGAGACTCATGTTGAGTCATCGGGTGAGAACAAAAGGAAGTTCTCAAACTTTAAGAAGGGTACCAGCAGTGCTAACAAGAAGAAGGATGCGAACCCGCCGGCCGAAGCCAGGACTGGCATTGAAAACAAGGGAAAAGGGTATATGGGCACACTGCCCAAATGTGATGTGTGCCAGTACCACCATGCCGGCCAATGCAGGGTCAGGAAATGTGAATCTTGTGGAAAGAATGGTCATTCAAAGGAGACGTGCTGGGCCGGTACTGGTCGTGGTGGTCAGAGAGGTTATGGCAGTGGAAATGGAAATGGTAACCATGGTGGTAATGGGTATGGAAACCGCCCTCACGGAGGAAATGGCGAAAATGGTAATCGTGGTAACTTAGGAAATCAAGCTGGAGGTGGGAACCGCAACCAAAACAACAATCAGGGTAATGGGAATGGAAATGGTCGGGGACTAGGGTCCTTTAACTGTGGAGATGTGGGGCATTTCAAGTGAGAGTGCCCGAAAATCAACCAAGCTCAGGGAAGGGTTTTCAACATCGGAGTGAGGGAAGCTTGCCAAGATCGAAATGTGGTCACTGGTACGTTCCCTATCAACCAACGTTTTGCATCTGTACTGTTTGATACTGGTGCCGATTATAGTTTTGTATCACTAGAGTTTAAGAAAATGCTTGGGTTAGTAGCCAGTAAGCTAGATATTTCGTACTCCATCGAGCTAGCTAATGGGAAGCTAGTGGAAGCTTTGATGTGGTAGTTGGCATGGATTGGTTGTTGAGCAACCGAGCAGAGATCGTTTGTCGCGAGAAGATCATTCGCATCCCAATGGCGAATGGAGAAATGATTGTAGTTCATGGAGAGAAGCACGATACGCCTCTAAGGATCATTAGTTGTTTGAAAGCTCGAAGATGTTTGCAGAAAGGATGTGTTGCCTTCCTGGCACACATTGTGGACAAAGAAGCCGCTGAGCCGAAGCTAGAAGATATCCCAGTTGTGAAGGAATATCCTGAAGTCTACCCTGAAGACTTGCCAGGATTGCCGCCACAGGGACAAGTTGAATTCCACATTAACTTAGTTCCAGGCGCTGCACCTGTGGCTAAAGCACCTTATCGACTTGCGCCTTCCGAGATGCAAGAGTTGTCAACACAACTTCAGGAACTTTTAGACAAGGGATTTATCAGACCAAGCTTCTCGCCTTGGGGAGCTCCAGTGCTGTTTGTTAAGAAGAAAGATGGTAGTTTCCGCATGTGTATCGACTACCGAGAGCTAAACAAGTCGACTATCAAGAATAGGTATCCTGTGCCAAGGATTGATGACATGTTTGATCAACTACAAGGTTCGAGTTTTTACTCCAAGATCGACCTGCGATCAGGGTATCACCAGTTGCGTATACAAGAAGAAATCATACCAAAGACTGCCTTCAGAACTCGATGTGGACACTACGAGTTCCTAGTAATGCCGTTTGGGTTGACAAATCCGCCAGCAGTATTCATGGATTTGATGAATAGAGTCTGCAAGCCATATCTCGATAAGTTTGTGATTGTGTTTATTGACGATATTTTGATTTATTCAAAGATGAAGGAAGAGCACGAGCAACACCTAAGAGCTATTTTAGAGCTACTTAAGAAAGAGAAATTGTACGCCAACTTCTCTAAGTGCGAGTTCTGATTACGTGAAGCTCAGTTCCTTGGTCACGTGGTAAACGGAAATGGAATTCATGTGGATCCCACAAAGATCGAGGCGATCAAGAATTGGGAGACTCCGAAGACGCCAACCGAGATTCGTCAGTTCCTAGGTTTGGCAGGGTATTATCGCAGATTCATCGAGGATTTTTCGAAAATTGCTTAACCTTTGACCTCCCTTATACAGAAGGATAAGAAGTACGAATGGGGAGATAAACAAGGGGAAGCTTTTCAGTTATTGAAGAACAAGCTTTGTGACGCACCCATCTTATCCCTACCCAAAGGCACTGACGACTTCGTGGTATAATGTGATGCCTCGCGTCAAGGTTTAGGCTGCGTGCTGACGCAGCGACAGAAGATTATAGCTTATGCTTTGTGCCAGTTGAAGGTTCACGAGAAAAATTACACCACGCATGATTTGGAATTAGGCGCAATGGTGTTTGCATTAAAGATCTGGCGACATTACTTGTATGGCACCCGACGCACGATCTTTACTGATCACAAGAGCTTACAGCATATTTTCTATCAGAAAGAGCTTAATATGAGACAGCGCCGATGGGTGGAGCTGCTAAACGATTATGATTGTGAAATCAAGTATCACCCAGGGAAGGCGAACGTAGTCACAGACGCCTTGAGTCGAAAAGAGAGGATTAAGCCCATAAGGGTTAGGGCTTTGGAAATGATTATACAAACAGACCTCTCGTTGCGCATTCGTGTTGCGCAGAGAGAAGCTCTTAAAAAGGAGAATCTTGTGAATGAATATCTCCGTGGGATGGATAAATAGTTGATACCCAAGGAGGATGGAACATTGTGTTTCTTGGGAAGAATTTGGGTTCCCCTCTTTGGTGGTCTTAGAGACGTTATTTTTTATGAAGCTCACAAGTCAAAGTACTCGATCCATCCAGGATCGGATAAGATGTAGCAGGACTTGAAGGAATTCTACTGGTGGCCAAGATTGAAAGGTGATGTTGCAACATATGTTGGCAAATGTTTGACTTGTGCCAAGGTAAAGGCCGAATATCAGAAGGCTTCAGGTCTTCTGCAGCAACCCGAAATACCCATGTGGAAATGGGAGTAGATTTCAATGGATTTTATAACGAAACTACCAAAGACACCCAGAGGTCATGACACGATTTGGGTAATTGTGGACCGTCTGACAAAATCTGCACACTTTCTGCCGATCAAAGAAAAAGATAACACAGGTAAGCTAGCTGAGCTGTATCTCAGAGAGATAGTTGCACGACATGGAGTGCCTCTCTCAATCATTTCCGACAGAGACGGAAGGTTTGTATCAAGGATTTAGCAATCCTTCCAAGAAGCCTTTGGTTCTCAGTTGAATCTGAGTACTGTTTCTCATCCGCAGACGGATGGCCAGAGTGAAAGAACGATTCAAACGTTGGAAGATATGCTGAGAGCTTGCGTAATGGATTTGGGTGGCAGTTGGGACACTCACTTACCTTTGGTTGAATTATCGTATAATGACAGTTACCATGCAGGCATTCAAGCTGCACCGTTTGAAGCTCTCTACGAACGCAAGTTTCGATCACTGTTATGCTGGGTAGACGCGGGTGATAGACAGCTTGTTGGTCCCGAATTGGTCCAAGAGACGACAGACAAGATCATGCAGATCCGAGAGCGCATCAAGGCAGCTCGTGATCGTCAAAAGAGCTATGGGGACCGAAGAAGGAAACCATTGGAGTTTGAAGTGGGAGATATGGTTTTGTTAAAGGTCTCACCCTGGAAGGGTGTAGCACGATTTGGGAAGCGTGGGAAGTTGAACCCGCGATACATTGGACCGTTCAAAATCCTGGAGAGGATTGGTCTTTTAGCTTACAAGTTGGATCTACCCGCGGAACTAAACGACGTTCATGATACATTTCATGTATCTAATCTAAAAAAGAGTCCAACTCAAGAAACAGCTGTCATACCTGCCGACGAAGTTCACAATCACGACACGCTCCACTTTACCGAAGAACCTGTTGAGGTTACTGATTGGAAGGTTAACAAGACTCGCAGGAGTAGTGTCAAACTTGTCAAGGTTCGTTGGAACGCGTGACACGACCCAAAGTTCACTTGGGAGCGTGAGGATCGCATGAAAACAAAAAACCCGCACTTGTTCCCCAACTCCCCTGCAGCTAGTAGCAGAACTTAAATTTCTAGACGAAATTTTCTTAACAGGGGGAGAATGTGACAACCGGAAAAAATACAGGTATCCGTACAATTAATTAATCTTGATTAGTGCTTAATGACTGTGCTGAATAATAATTAACTGTTTTCTGATTACTACATCATACTTACATGTGCATCACATATTGCATAATGACATGTCATTATTACATGCACACCATATTGACATACATGATGCACAAAGCACAGTTAGCATAGTTAACGGATAAAACAGGAATATGCTGACGGGGTTCAGTACATAGACGGACAGTGTTTTGAGACCCAGTATGAGCCAGAAATCAAGTACTACACTAGTATAGTGTGTAGGGAAGTAAGGACCACAAAACTGCTTTTCTAGGTGATAGATAAAGTGCCGGAAAGTGCCTAAAACCCACATAAAGTGCAGAATTCTGCATAAATCAGCAAAAATCAGCATTTTAATAAGCTTGTATCATGCAAAATACGACTAAATGGTCCTGAATACTTTCCTAAGTGTCGGGAATTAAAAGTGTCACAAAATGGTACATAAAGAACACTAAACGGTATAGTTTGACACTTTAACGAACCGGTATCTAACCAAACAACCGAACACTACCCGAAACACCAAAATTATACTAGAAGCACTGTTTTATTATTTCTGAGCTCGTTATGATCCCCGAACGTCATAACACCCCATACAAAATATCTAGTAACTAACACTTACAACTAACACTTGAATTTGAACTTTAAACTAACTATATAACTTAAACTTACACTTAGACCCCCCCATGCTAGTAATCGGCCACACATGGCCTAATTGTTGGATTTTATTGATTTGTTTATTAGATTGTGTCTTGTACTATGGAGAACATAATATACATTGGATAAAGTTTTGTTGGATGATCAATATTATAAACCCTAGACCTTCATTCTCTTTCATTCACAACACACTTCATCTCATCACCTCCATCTTCCTCCTCCCTCTCCCTTGGCTCTCGGCCGAACCACAACCACCCCACCATCATCCTCACTTGTCCATTCCAAGGTGTACACAAGGTGCTAGGAGCATAATCAAGAAGCTTGGTGGCTTTGGAACTTCAAGGACCTTCATCATTTGCCATTATCCAACACATTTATCATCTCCAACCTCTTGTGTTCATCCCTAGCCATAGAGCTAGTAGTAAGACCCTTATAACACTTTGTTACTTCTAATTTAGTTGGTTAAAAGATGTAGTATGTTGTTAATCACAAGAACACTAACGAACATAATCAAGAAGCATAAACATAAGCTTGATATATGAGGAAAAATGGATGAAACTATGTTGTTTAGTGTATGAATGATACTTAATGGTTATTTTCTTGAGATTATGATGTTAATCATCATAAGGAGCTTGCTAGATTGTGATTAAACACATGATCTAGCAAGTATGAGGAAGATTATGTAATGAAACAAGAGGATCATCCTCATGTGTAAGCATGAACTTGAAAAATAAAATGATTTCTTGAAAAATAATAATCAAGTGAGTTGATAATCTTATAGATCTAAGATTTATGAATGGTTTTCCAAAAGAACCAAGTTCAAAATATGATTTTTTGTGGATCTTGGTTCTTACTTAAACATACACTATTTTTGGTGATAAAACAAGTGTAGAAACACTTGTGAAACAAGAAGATGTCATAAAGAAATGTTTTTTGTAAAATATGTTTACAAGTTGTGTCACACCCCGACCACGTAAAACAACAAAACGTGGCAGAAACGTCGGAGAGTGTTGTAACAGAATCATTGTTTCACAACAATGGATTAAAACAATTTCGTTTTATTTAATTAAATGTATTACATTACATTGGAATTAGAAACAAAACACGAACAAATAGACTTTTATTGTTATTAAGTCGCTAAGGCCTCGTCCGTTCCTATGTGAGCATGCATCAATATTATCATCAAATATCATCAACTATGGTACCCGAAACACATGTGAAAATACGTCAGCATAAAAATGCCGACGAGTACATAGGTTTTATGTGAGTGTCTGTAACATCCCTATTTTTATATAAGAATTATAGGTTTGGTTAAGTTTATTAATCACTAGTAACTAGTTTATTTTTAATAAAAATATTCAAACCAAATAGTTTTAAACACTATTTTATATATGGTTGGTTGAAATATTATTCTAAATAAATTGGCCTGTATATGGGTGACCTTTATAATAAAATAAAAGTCTATAAAAATTTATATTATTAGACAAGTATATTACGGGTAAGTCGACTGTTAGAATTATAAAATACTTAGACGAGCAAGGAACCGTTTAATAATTAAATTATAAAAAAATACATTGTATTTTAAACCTACTCTATTTTTAATGAAACTTAGACCCAAATGTAGACAAAAATATTCTCATTCTAGTAACATATTTATTATTTTATAAAACGTCATATTTTAAAAGTTATACATGCCAAATAAGTGAAGCTGTTAAATTAATTATAAAAATAAAATATTAAAATAATCAAAACTTAAAAACATTGTTAAATGTTTTCGTGAAAACATTAGAATAGAAAAAGAAAAAGAAAATGAAAAACAAATAATAAATAATAAAGATAAACATATAAATATAATAATATATATATTAAATAACAATAAAATAATATCTAAGTTGGACGTGTCCAACATATTCTCAAAATTTTATTCATGCAAACTTGGTGTTTGCAATATGGATACGTGTAAAGCTCTAATTAACTTAGAATTTCCTATAAATAGGATATGCTTTCCCTTCAAAGATCAAAATCCAATTCACTTCATTTACCTGTATGTCGCCAAACTCCCTCTCTCTCTAGAATTCTATTCTCATAATTTTATATTTTTCACCCCATAATAAAAATAAAGCCCTGTCCTATTTTAAGTGTTTTAACTCCCGATCACCGCTACACTTTCTGATTGATCTGAGCCTCATAACTTATGTCAGGGCTCTGCCCGACTAAGTTGTTGGGATTCGGTCTCAGGACATCGGGACAAGGTTGAATTAGGGGTACTATACTTAACACAAGTGCATTATATATTTTTAAAACAGTCCAGAAGTTATACCCAAAATTTATACCAGGAGGCTTTCTAGTTGAACCCTAAAGTTACAAAGTAAGTCCATTTTCTTTTCTAACTATTTTATTCCCTTTTTCTTTGTAATATAATTATATTCAAAAATTTCCCAAACCATAACAACTCTCACCAAAACTATTATATTTTTATTATTATTATTATTATTTATATTTTGTCTAAAAAGAAACCCTAATTGAGACACCCAAGTAATCCTACACAATTCCTAAAATTTTCAGAACAATCAGAATTAGGATCAGGAGCCCTAAAACTCAGGGGGGGGGGGGGTTCCCTATTGACGATTATCCATATATTTTGCTGTCAAAATTGAATTTATCATTTCTGTCGACTCAGCTGAACTCCAAAAACACGTGGCAATCATATGATAAAAAGTAAACCGTCGCGCCACGCGACAGGCACATAAGTTTCTGTCGCGACACGCGGGGGAACCATTTTTCAAGTATAAATAGAGGGGTGTGGGACTTGAATTCCTGCGTTCATTCGACATTCAAATTCATTTCGTACGTCCAGATATTCACAGTTTACTACCAAACACACACTAGCTCGAATTCTGCTACGACACCGGGTATTAACTCGATCGCTGCTACGATTGAATGTCCGATCGATGGAAACTATCCGATGGATGTTTAAGTGCTATCCTTAGTCATTAGTCGTGATTCCGACAGGATGTTTGAGTACCACCCGAACTCGAGGAATACTCTGCCATTCGTTGTGAATCCGATGGATGTTTAAGTGATTGCACTTTGTCATTCGTTGTGAGGGTTTTAATCTCGTGAATTATCGTAAATACTGTATTAGTTACTTACCGAGTTCGTATGCACTAGGTTACAAGACTAATCAATAGGCTAAGCTCTGCATGTATAAATCTGCAATATCAAGGCTAACTAGTAGGCTAAACTTTGCCCGTATGAATCTGCATACTTATAATGTGAGTCATTCTCTTTTTATCAAATTACTTTTGAAATCATATTTATTTTCAAAGGTTATGATTACAGTGATTAAGTTTACGTAATCACCAAGTTACAGCCGGTATGTGGGGTTTTGTATACATTACTTGATAATCTTCACCATTGTGGCAGCCAAGGGGTCATATGACCATAATCACAGACACCATTGGACGAATGAGCCAATGGGTCGAGTGATAAAATACTGTGGGTAGTTGGTTGATATCTGAAACATTGTAATCTCTCTTAATACTGTAAATTATAACAAATGAGTCGTTTTAGCAAAATGAATGAACTCACCAGCATTTCCCGCTGACAAAATATTTTTCAAACATGTTTCAGGTAATTACAGTAGATTGGAGTAAAAGATAGATACGGCACTAAAAGGCTTCAAGAAGTGGCTTATTTTATTAATTAAATCAAATTAAGAAATATTGTTTTATATAATCAAATTTATCTTTATTAAAGCTACCATTGTAAAACATGGGTTTATCCCATCTATTTAATAAATGAAGTCCGGTGTTTTCTAAACTCTGATATTTTTCCTAACTCACGGTCCTGATGAAATTTCCGCTGCAACATTTTCAAAATAATCACCGGTACCACTGGGCTGTTCGCGACTCCCGATTCCGTCCAGGGAGGGTCGGGGGCCGTGACAGAAGGTAGTATCAGAGCCACTGATTTAAGCCAATAGGTGTTGTAATAAAATACCTAAATTTAAACAAAGAGTTAGGTACTTGATATTTTATGGTAGCACTCAGGATAGTATTTAGACTTGAACTTAAGAAAAGATGCCTTAGTATAAGCTTCAAAGATAAGCTATTTACTTATGAAAATAAAGTGTGGTAGGTTCTGGTATGCTATAAGAAAGACGATTAGAACATTGCAGGCAATAGCACTTAATTGCTATTAATTCTTGCTTATTGATATTACTTGGTCTAGAATAAGATATGTTACGGAAATACAAATTTCACTTGATTCTGGATAAAAGCCCTAATAAAAAGAGGCACTTTTAAAAATCTTGAAAAGATACTATTTATGGGAAATAGAAAATTTTCTCCGACAAGACTGGGTATGGTGTAACAGACTCTCCAGCTTATCTGGATATAATAAAGGTTATCTCTCCGGCGCGAACCGGATAAGACGGGGTATATAATATGTCAAACAAGTGACAAGATTTCCCTAAATAGTATCATGACCTGATGTCTGACTTGTTTTTGGAAATAAGAATCTGTTAAATACATTGACCTTATAAAGGGTATGTATATTACAACATGTGAAATATGTGATTATATAGATAGGTATATCTATAAGGAAAAAAAAAAAAAACCATAAGGATTGACAATTTGGAATAAAGCACAAGCATCTGTGTTTATATTTCTTTATCATGAATCTCTTTTCCGATATCAAACATTATTTCGTTTGATCATTTACCTCGTAACTCATGTGAAAATATAAACAATAGAAACCCATTAAGTTGGGATATCATCAAAAGTATAAGAATTTCCAATGCGTTACCATAGACTCTTAACGCAAGTAAGAAGCATGTAAAATTTTGCTAATACACAAGAAAACACATGAAAATTTAATTATAAGTCCACAGACGTCGAAGTATAGCACACACGACTTTCAAGGTAAGGCCTTTTTGAAAATATAATTAGGCATGACGACATTAACGCAAATTTCGTCAGTGGAAGAATTACTAATCAAAAAGCAACACTTGGCCGCGTGATCCGACAAATGACATGAATATCGCTGAGGTACATTGTAACAAGATTTCACAACCATCAGTGCACGGTCTAATCAGAATCATAAGTATTATCACTGAAAGAGGAGTCATATACCTTTGCAAATTCCTTATTCCATTTTATTCAACATTCCCTGGTACTGTCACTTAACAACGGTTATCACATGAAATTCCAGATAAAGTTCTTATATTTTTTTTTCTGACTTCTGCATATAATGAGTTGACTTTCGTGTTTCTACTTTCCCTAATGGTCATCCTACCATGAGGATTTCTTTCATAATAGCGAATATTGATCTATTTCATTTCTTAGTAAATCCACACGTTACACATGCAATGTTTATTGCACATATGGTTCGTTTGAATTATGAAGACCACTGGAGGGCTTCATTCTAATTTATTGTTTTATCCAAACTCAAATATTCCGCTTTTTGCACTATGAACCACATTATTGCAAAACGATGACTTTTTGATATCGAGTCAATGAATTTTGTTAAACCATTGAGGTGAAGAATTTATATTATGTTTGAGGTATACTCTCATTTAAGTTTATGTTTAAGTTATTTATTATTAATAATTGTATTATTAGTAATAAATTAATAACAGTAATGTTAGTATTATTTTTAAGTACTAAGGTTATTATCAAGGGCAGGTATTGGATAGCCTAGCCTTAGTTAGGCATAGACTGATCACCTATGCTTAAACAAGGGAGCACTAACCAATATCAAACCATGATAATAACTAGTTAATGTATATAAATTAAGTCATCATACTTATTTAGTAAATTTTAATTATATATAAAAATAATTTTACTTTGTACTGTAAGGAGAAGACATATTTTCATAAAACAATACAAGAATTAGAGAGAAGAATAAAATTGAGTATCACATGTTTTGTGGTAACTATGTACCATAACGTTTTGGCAAGAAAATGACCATATAAGAATAATATGGTAGTCATCAACTACGATGGGTTAAGGGAACATTGTAATATATAAGAATAGTCCCCGTTTTCACTTATTTACAACATTTGTAAATACATTCACAACGTTATATGGTTTCAAAATGAAAATAAGTAATCACATAGAATCGATTTATTAAGTGATATATATTTACAAATTATTTTACAAATACTTTTGTACAATAAATATTTTTACATCTTTAATTTTCATTTAACGTTATAAATAATATTGATTTCTTTTATAAAATAATAATACTAAAATATTTTGTAATGTAATAACTTCATTACGATGTTTTGTAATATATATTACATAGTAGATATAAGTTATTTTACATAGTATAGTAAAAAAAAAAGTGGTGATCATTTACATATAGTAAAAATGTGTAACAAATAATATATATTACATTTGTTTTACACATATAATATAATGGTTGGTCATGCCAAAACAACTTATTCTTATTATATTTTGATCTCTAGAACATAGTATGAAAAATATGGCCACTAATAGTGTACTATCACATTGTTTTACAATTTAAAACTCTAAACAATGATACACTAACTCTATTGTCTTTTGGTGTATCTTTGCAATTCACTCATCTCAACACTTTGATTTTCTCATCTCATAAATATTTGACAAATTATTTTTCATGCTTTTATTTCATTTTAAACCTGTCAATTCTAAGTCTTCCCCAGTTGCCAATCAAAGTAAGTTTTCTTTTGACAAATAATTTTATTGATTCTAAAAGTCATTCACATTCATTCTAAATAACTATTGATTATATATCTTTTGGCTTGAATCTAGTCACTTTGGAAATTATATCATTTCATCTCATTTGGTTGTCAGTTTCTTGAACTAATTCAGTTGAACCATTGAATCCTACTTATTGTACAACTCATATTCACAAAATTTGATATTTTAATTCTGTGTCATCTACCTTAATATTATTTTCATTGACAAAAATATGACATAAGTCCAAAAGAAATATCGTAACCCAAATCTCGAGGACGAGATTTAAAACAAGGTGGGGAGAATGTAACATCCCTATTTTTATATAAGAATTATAGGTTTGGTTAAGTTTATTAATCACTAGTAACTAGTTTATTTTTAATAAAAATATTCAAACCAAATAGTTTTAAACACTATTTTATATATAGTTGGTTGAAATATTATTCTAAATAAATTGGCCTGTATATGGGTGACCTTTATAATAAAATAAAAGTCTATAAAAATTTATATTATTAGACAAGTATATTACGGGTAAGTCGACTGTTAGAATTATAAAATACTTAGACGGACCAGGAACCGTTTAATAATTAAATTATAAAAAAATACATTGTATTTTAAACCTACTCTATTTTTAATGAAACTTAGACCCAAATGTAGACAAAAATATTCTCGTTCTAGTAACATATTTATTATTTTATAAAACGTCATATTTTAAAAGTTATACATGCTAAATAAGTAAAGCTGTAAAATTAATTATAAAAATAAAATATTAAAATAATCAAAACTTAAAAACATTGTTAAATGTTTTCGTGAAAACATTAGAATAGAAAAAGAAAAAGAAAATGAAAAACAAATAACAAATAATAAAGATAAACATATAAATATAATAATATATATATTAAATAACAATAAAATAATATCTTGGGACATCGGGACAAGGTTGAATTAGGGGTACTATACTTAATACAAGTGCATTATATATTTTTAAAACAGTCCAGAAGTTATACCCAAAATTTATACCAGGAGGCTTTCTAGTTGAACCCTAAAGTTACAAAGTAAGTCCATTTTCTTTTCTCACTATTTTATTCCCTTTTTCTTTGTAATATAATTATATTAAAAAATGTCCCAAACCATAACAACTCTCACCAAAACTATTATATTTTTATTATTATTATTATTATTTATATTTTGTCTAAAAAGAAACCCTAATTGAGACACCCAAGTAATCCTACACAATTCCTAAAATTTTCAGAACAATCAGAATTAGGATCAGGACCCCTAAAACTCAGGGGGGGGGGGGGGTTTCCCTATTGACGATTATCCATATATTTTGCTGTCAAAATTGAATTTATCATTTCCGTCGACTCAGCTGAACTCCAAAAACACGTGGCTACCATATGATAAAAAGTAAACCGTCGCGCCACGCGACAGGCACATATGTTTCTGTCGCGACACGCGGGGGAACCATTTTTCAAGTATAAATAGAGGGGTGTGGGACTTGAATTCCTGCGTTCATTCGACATTCAAATCCATTTCGTACGTCCAGATATTCACAATTTACTACCAAACACACACTAGCTCGAATTCTGCTACGATATCGGGTATTAACTCGATCGCTGCTACGATTCAATGTCCGATCGATGGAAACTATCCGATGGATGTTTAAGTGCTATCGGGTATTAACTCGATCGCTGCTACGATGTTTGAGTACCACCCGAACTCGAGGAATACTCTGTCATTCGTTGTGAATCCGATGGATGTTTAAGTGATTGCACTTTGTCATTCGTTGTGAGGGTTTTAATCTCGTGAATTATCGTAAATACTGTATTAGTTACTTACCGAGTTCGTATGCACTAGCTTACAAGACTAATCAATAGGCTAAGCTCTGCCTGTATAAATCTGCAATATCAAGGCTAACCAGTAGGCTAAACTTTGCCCGTATGAATCTGCATACTTATAATGTGAGTCATTCTCTTTTTATCAAATTACTTTTGAAATCATATTTATTTTCAGAGGTTATAATTACAGTGATTAAGTTTATGTAATCACCAAGTTACAGCCGGTATGTGGGGTTTTGTATACATTACTTGATAATCTTCACCATTGGGGCAGCCAAGGGGTGATATGACCATAATCACAGACACCATTGGACGAATGGGCCAATGGGTCGAGTGATAAAATACTGTGTGTAGTTGGTTGATATCTGAAACATTGTAATCTCTCTTAATACTGTAAATTATAACAAATGAGTCGTTTTAGCAAAATGAATGAACTCACCAGTATTTCCCGCTGACAAAACCTTTTTCAAACATGTTTCAGGTAATTACAGTAGATTGGAGTAAAAGATGGATACGGCACTGAAAGGCTTCAAGAAGTGGCTTATTTTATTAATTAAATCAAATTAAGAAATATTGTTTTATATAATCAAATTTATCTTTATTAAAGCTACCATTGTAAAACATGGGTTTATCCCATCTATTTAATAAATAAAATCCGGTGTTTTCTAAACTCTGATATTTTTCCTAACTCACGGTCCTGATGAAATTTCCGTTGCAACATTTTCAAAATAATCACCGGTACCACTGGGCTGTTCGCGACTCCCGATTCCGTCCAGGGAGGGTTGGGGGCCGTGACAGTGTCAGATTCATGGATCGTTTTACATGTTGCAATGCTTATTTAAAACCTTATTTTGAAAAGTATAGTATTGCGACATAATTAACCAACTCAAATCAAGTTGGATATGATTTATAAAATCTCGTAGCCATGATTCTTAACTCCAAAACATTTGTTTTATGAAATCAAATTGTAAAACATATCATAGAAACTTGTTAACAAAATTCGTATGGTTTATATTATTCAGAAAACATCATTGTGTGACATCGTTTCAAAATCGTTTACCCAAGTGATCTAGATAACGCAACGATATATAATGTGTTAAAAATACTTATATATAGGAAGTACCAGCGCCGTATCCACCATGCTTCTAACACATTATACCCGCCCTGTTACCTAATCACTTCCTTAACCCAATGCCTCAAACGGTTACAAATGGTTCACATAAATTAAATGGTTACAAACGGTTCACGTAAATCCTACGATTACAAATGGTTCACACACATCAAATGGTTACAAATGGTTCACATACATCCAATGATTTCAAATGGTTCAAAACGTAAAACAATTGTTCTAGCATGTTAAGTGAACATACATAGCAAAACATAATGAAATCATATACTAATAGTGTACTAATGAACATAGCAAGTATATGATATGAAAACATGGAAAGAACGAAAATAACAAGTAGGCACATGTGTTTCACCCCAAAACGTTTGTAAAACTGTAAAAGAGGGGTCTATGTACTCACTTGAGGATGCTTAGAAGTCTTGAATAACAACCAAGCAAAGCTAGAGGGATCACGGAATCAAACGGCACCTAATATAGGTAACTATGTAAATAAACGGACCAAAATAAGAGGATCGAATAAAATGAGGTTTCGTAAACCAAATGAGTGCAGGGACTCATGTAATATGGTTTAACAAAGCCTACATTCTAAAACCAAACCTAACCTAAGTGCTTACGACCCATTACGACTCGTTAAGGTAGGTTACGCCACTTTAACGCGTCGTTCACATAAAACGTGTTCGGACCGCCTAACTAGTCCTATGATAAGTAAAATATGCCTTAACATGTCTAATATTGTTTCCAAATCAGTTTAGATATAAAAAATTATGTTACATATGCTTAAAATGAATTTTGGCGTAAAAAGGGCATTTTGGTCATTTACCTAAGGCATATAAACTACCTATCATACAACTACTTAAACGACATGACCATAAGGTATAACCTCGGAAGGTTATTCCCTACGCAACTATGGTCACCTAATGTGTTTGGTCGGATCCTAAAGATCGACCAAACGGGTCGGGTTCGAAAGTATAAGCGGTTGTTTAGACCGCTTACCTTACGACCCTACATAAGCACTAAACCTAAAGTGATGAGCTAAACATGTTAAAACATGCTTAACGAGGTTTGAAAACAGGTTTGGTATCAAAACAAACGGTTTTGATACCTAAAAGTAGTTTGGTTACAAAATACGGAAGAATACGCATTTTGGCCGAAACTACGACTCGCCACTATGCCTAGATAACGTGGTAATCAGTAGGTATAGTCACAAGAGACTAAAACCATCGTGATTATGCTCACGTTATAAAGTTCAAACGAACTTCATGTTGACCATAAACTGGTCAAATCAGAAAGTCAAACACAGTTTGACTTTCACGCGAAAAAGAACGAAAGAGGACTTACAAAAGGTCCAAGAACGGATGTTTGACCCGATTATTCTCAGGTATGAAGTGAAAGCACCTCAACTTAGAGAAATATCAGATCAAATGTGAGTTGCAACAATGAGATGGATGGGGTATTTATAGTTTTTGCACAACCGTTAAGATCGTTTATCGTAAAACGAGCTTCGATCTCATCCGTACACATCTGCCCATGGTTTTGTGAAACCATGGGAGCCCCTAGTTTCATTAAAACCATGTGCAAATAAGGGGAAAAGCTGGAACAAGCTGGAATTTAGATTTTTCATTTTGGTCCCTTCCTAAGATAACTATGGCAGATTGTCAATTTTGGTCCATGAATCTGCAAAACATGGTTTTTGATGCATTTTTGACACGTTTAAGCCCCGTTAATCCCATTTCAAGGCTCTAAAATGAAGTTAAAGTATAGGGAACATGAAACATGCTCAAAAATATCTCGTATGTCGGTTCGTTTGGTCGTACGGTTGCGTTGTTCGGTTAATTACGACGAAACACGAACGAATGCGAAAAACGATCCAAAGTACGCGACGAATGGAATTTTATCATGCCAATCACTAAAATAAAATATTTTAATGATTACATAAAGCTTTGGATGTCCGGATGTATTCAGAACGTAAGATATGCGTGAAAATGCAAAATTATGCACTTTTTGACGCTTTTAGTCCCTGAATGACCAAAAAGTTTATTTTAGCAAACCGAACCCCTCAAAGCCTATTTCTAAGTTATGTAAAGGATATTTAGGGTATTTTTAACTTATGTTCATGTTCCGGAATGTTCGTTACAGTACAAATCGGCATACTTTCCCAGTTTGTCGAAATTAGTCCCTGTAAGCGAATAAACTTGATTTCGCCACACCAAACCCTCCAAAACTTATTTATAAGTTATGTAAAGGTTATTTAAGGTATGTTAAGCCTATTTCACTATTATGGAGTGTTCATTGCATTAAACTGGTTATATTTACGCATCAGTGCGCGTATAACCTTTCAGAAAGCGATTTAAAGCTTGAAATCGAACAAGAATTGATATGTGCAAAAGATACACATATTTATACAAATCCCAAGTATGAAATACAATATTTCATTGGTTTGGTATTTGTTTGATGGTCGTAGAGGCACAGGTGTCACAGTCTCCCCTACTTTAGGAAATTTCGTCCCGAAATTTATTCGTAGGAGTCTGTCTGTGACGCTGTGTTAAATAATTGCCTTGCATGGAATCTAGGGTGTTTATCAATTTGCGTTGAATAACCCATCAAAGATTATGCAAGGCATAATCCTGTCATTTCTCTCAACGGACAATCTTTAAAAATGAAAATGAAGGAAAAATCAAGGATATTCATTTCCCTCGATGGATATTCTTCAGAAACGAAAATGAACGGAATGAGTCATTTTCCTCAATGGGTATTCTTTAGAAACGAAAATGATCGAATAATCAAGAATATTCATTTCCCACGATGGATATTTTTCAGAAACGAAAATGAACGGAATGAGTCATTTTCCTCAATGGGTATTCTTCAGAAACGAAAATGAACGAATAATCAAGAATATTCATTTCCCTCGATGGATATTCTTCAGAAACGAAAATGAATGGAATGATTCATTTTCCTCAATGAGTATTCTTCAGAAACGAAAATGAATGAATAATCAAGGATATTCATTTCCCTCGATGGATATTCTTCAGAAACGAAAATGAACGGAATGAGTCATTTTCCTCAATGGGTATTCTTCAGAAACGGAAATGAACAAATAATCAAGAATATTCATTTCCCTCGATGGATATTCTTCCGAAACGAAAATGAACGGAATAAGTCATTTTCCTCAATGGGTATTCTTCAGAAACGAAAATGAAGGAAAAATCAAGAATATTCATTTCCCTCGATGGATATTCTTCATAAACGAAAATAAATGGAATGAGTCATTTTCCTCAATGGGTATTCTTCAGAAACGAAAATGAAAGAAAAATCAAGAATATTCATTTCCCTCGATGGATATTCTTCAAAAACGAAAATGAACGAAATGAGTCATTTTCCTCAATGGGTATTCTTCAGAAACGGAAATGAAGGAAAAATCAAGAATATTCATTTCCCTCGATGGATATTCTTCAGAAACGAAAATGAACGGAATGAGTCATTTTCCTCAATGGGTATTCTTCAGAAACGAAAATGAAAGAATAATCAAGAATATTCATTTCCCTCGTTGGATATTCTTTAGAAACGAAAATGAATGGAATGATTCATTTTCCTCAATGGGTATTCTTCAGAAACGAAAATGAATGAGTAATCAAGGATATTCATTTCCCTCGATGGATATTCTTCAGAAACGAAAATGAACGGAATGAGTCATTTTCCTCAATGGGTATTTATCAGAAACGGAATTGAACAAATAATCAAGAATATTCATTTCCCTCAATGGATATTCTTCCGAAACGAAAATGAACGGAATGAGTCATTTTCCTCAATGGGTATTCTTCAGAAACGGAAATGAAGGAAAAATCAAGAATATTCATTTCCCTCGATGGATATTCTTCAGAAACGAAAATAAATCGAATGAGTCATTTTCCTCAATGGGTATTCTTCAGAAACGAAAATGAAGGAATAATCAAGAATATTCATTTCCCTCGATGGATATTCTTCAGAAACGAAAATGAATGGAATGATTCATTTTCCTCAATGGGTATTCTTCAGAAACGGAAATGAAGGAAAAATCAAGAATATTCATTTCCCACGATGGATACTCTTCAGAAACGAAAATAAATGGAATGAGTCATTTTCCTCAATGGGTGTTCTTCAGAAACGAAAATGAAGGAATAATCAAGAATATTCATTTCCCTCGATGGATATTCTTCAGAAACGAAAATGTATGGAATGATTCATTTTCCTCAATGGGTATTCTTCAGAAACAGAAATGAAGGAAAAATCAAGAATATTCATTTCCCTCGATGGATATTCTTCAGAAACGAAAATAAATGGAATGAGTCATTTTCCTCAATGGGTATTCTTTAGAAACGGAAATGAAGGAAAAATCAAGAATATTCATTTCCCTCGATGGATATTCTTCAGAAACGAAAATAAATGGAATGAGTCATTTTCCTCAATGGGTATTCTTCAGAAACGAAAATGAAGGAATAATCAAGAATATTCATTTCCCTCGATGGATATTCTTCAGAAACGAAAATGTATGGAATGATTCATTTTCCTCAATGGGTATTCTTCAGAAACAGAAATGAAGGAAAAATCAAGAATATTCATTTCCCTCGATGGATATTCTTCAGAAACGAAAATAAATGGAATGAGTCATTTTCCTCAATGGGTATTCTTTAGAAACGGAAATGAAGGAAAAATCAAGAATATTCATTTCCCTCGATGGATATTCTTCAGAAACGAAAATAAATGGAATGAGTCATTTTCCTCAATGGGTATTCTTCAGAAACGGAAATGAAGGAAAAATCAAGAATATTCATTTCCCTCGATGGATATTCTTCAAAAACGAAAAATGAACGGAATGAGTCATTTTCCTCGATGGGTATTCTTCAGAAACGGAAATGAAGGAAAAATCAAGAATATTCATTTCCCTCGATGGATATTCTTCAGAAACGAAAATGAACGGAATGAGTCATTTTCCTCAATGGGTATTCTTCAGAAACGAAAATGAAGGAATAATCAAGAATATTCATTTCCCTCGATGGATATTCTTTAGAAACGAAAATGAATGGAATGATTCATTTTCCTCAATGGGTATTCTTTAGAAACAAAAATGAATGAATAATCAAGAATATTCATTTCCCTCGTTGGATATTCTTTAGAAACGAAAATGAAAGGAATGATTCATTTTCCTCAATGGGTATTCTTCAGAAACGAAAATGAACAAATAATCAAGGATATTCGTTTCCCTCGATGGATATTCTTCAGAAACGAAAATGAACGGAATGAGTCATTTTCCTCATTGGTTATTCTCTTGAAACGGAAATGAAGGAAAAATCAAGAATATTCATTTCCCTCGATGGATATTCTTCAGAAACGAAAATAAATGGAATGAGTCATTTTCCTCAATGGGTATTCTTCAGAAACGGAAATGAAGGAAAAATTAAGAATATTCATTTCCCTCGATGGATATTCTTCAGAAACGAAAATAAATGGAATGAGTCATTTTCCTCAATGGGTATTCTTCAGAAACGAAAATGAAGGAAAAATCAAGAATATTCATTTCCCTCGATGGATATTCTTCAAAAACGAAAATGAACGGAATGAGTCATTTTCCTCAATGGGTATTCTTCAGAAACGGAAATGAAGGAAAAATCAAGAATATTCATTTCCCTCGATGGATATTCTTCAGAAAGGAAAATGAACGGAATGAGTCTTTTTCCTCAATGGGTATTCTTCAGAAACGAAAATGAAGGAATAATCAAGAATATTCTTTTCCCTCGATGGATATTCTTCAGAAACGAAAATGAATGGAATGATTCATTTTCCTCAATGGGTATTTTTCAGAAACAAAAATGAATGAATAATCAAGGATATTCATTTCCCTCGATGGATATTCTTCAGAAACGAAAATGAACGGAATGAGTCATTTTCCTCAATGGGTATTCTTCAGAAACGGAAATGAACAAATAATCAAGAATATTCATTTCCCTCGATGGATATTCTTCCGAAACGAAAATGAACGGAATGAGTCATTTTCCTCAATGGGTATTCTTCAGAAAGGGAAATGAAGGAAAAATCAAGAATATTCGTTTCCCTCGATGGATATTCTTCAGAAACGAAAATAAATGGAATGAGTCATTTTCCTCAATGGGTATTCTTCAGAAACAGAAATGAAGGAAAAATCAAGAATATTCATTTCTCTCGATGGATATTCTTCAAAAACGATAATGAACGGAATGAGTCATTTTCCTCAATGGGTATTCTTCAGAAACGGAAATGAAGGAAAAATCAAGAATATTCATTTCCCTCGATGGATATTCTTCAGAAACGAAAATAAATGGAATGAGTCATTTTCCTCAATGGGTATTCTTCAGAAATGGAAATGATGGAAAAATCAAGAATATTCATTTCCCTCGATGGATATTCTTCAGAAACGAAAATAAATAGAATGAGTCATTTTCCTCAATGGGTATTCTTCAGAAACGGAAATGAAGGAAAAATCAAGAATATTCATTTCCCTCGATGGATATTCTTCAGAAACGAAAATAAATGGAATGAGTCATTTTCCTCAATGGGTATTCTTCAGAAACGGAAATGAAAGAAAAATCAAGAATATTTATTTCCCTCGATGGATATTCTTCAAAAACGAAAATGAACGGAATGAGTCATTTTCCTCAATGCGTATTCTTCAGAAACGGAAATGAAGGAAAAATCAAGAATATTCATTTCCCTCGATGGATACTCTTCAGAAACGAAAATGAATGGAATGAGTCATTTTCCTCAATGGGTATTCTTCAGAAACGGAAATGAACTGAGTCAACTCTAGACGAATGACAAAACTTGTTGTGGTATCTGTGCACTGAATTCCATAATTATGTATGCATCCATATTTACGTAATTCCTTGCACAGTTCGCACAGTTTGTTTTGTAATGTAAAGGGGAAGAAAATCAAACCTGTAATGAGTGTGACTAGACTATCATAGGGTCCTTTTAATTAGATCGACAAATGATCTCTTTAATTAGACCACCAAGGAGTGTAAAAAAAATTAGACCACCAAGGAGTCTTTTCAGCTATATCATCACATGATATTCCTAACCAGATTTTTGGATCAATCTGTTTAACTAGACCACTCAAGGGGTCTAATTATGGGATAGTACATTATAATCCAAGGGTCTTTACTATTACGTAAAAGCCCATTAAGGATTTAAGGTAGTACCTTTGGATATCCTACTATGAATCCCTTATACGAAGATATGGAAGATTCTACGAGGATTTGGATAACAAAAACTTGGATCACACAAAAACATAAAAGGGAACACATAAGCACATAATCACATATTTGTTTAATTTGACCTTTAATTTGTTATGTTTAGACACAGATATTTAAAGCACACTAGGAATCCAATCCGTGGATTTCATTTGGCACTTTAATCATTTTCAAGAATCTATCTATGAAGATAGGATGATCTTCTGAAAATTTGATTTTGTTTTCAAAGAAACGTATTATTCGAATTAAGGCACACAACAATTTTAGGATTTACGGAAATACCCTTAGGTACCCTATTAAGGATTTATAGTGGTACTTTGGGTATTCGTCAAGAGTTGTAACTTGCGCCTTGTTCTTCGTTTCTTTGGAAGAAACAGGTACTTAGGATTTTCGTGGAAAACGCAAGAGATCATAAAATGGAAGAATTTTGGGGGTAGTATGTTCGTCAAGGAATACGATTCCCTGATTGTCGGTATTGTAGGGGATATGTTGTTTATACATGCAACCACATAAATATATTGCAATGTAAATAAAAGATTTATTTATAAACAACGATAACAACTGTTTCATGGACCTTGACAACAAAAGAAAATAATACATAAGACGTGATTATTTCTAAACGGGGTTGTCTTCTAGTCGGTCAGATGATCATCCCTGTGCTGGATTTTCATTAGCAAGCTTTGTGCAATTTCTTCGGAAATGACCCATCTAGCCACAATTGTAGCAAGAACCTGGTGGAAAGCGAGCTTGAGCAGGATTGTTGTCAGCTTGATTTGGTGCAACTTCAGCTCGGCAAACTCTTGTTGTGTGACCTATAAGTCCACAAATTTGGCATTTGCGGCACTTCACACTAGCATGATGATGAATGTTACATTGGTTGCACAAGGGTGCAGTTCCGTTGTATGGCTTCCTAGCAGGGGGTTGAACTGGTTGGTTGGGGGCAGCTTGATCATTGCGAGCAACCATGGCGAAGTTCTGGGAAGCTTTTCGCTTCCTTGACTTCTTGGAGGATTTAGTCTGCTCATCTTTGGGTTTCGATTCCTCGATTGGTTTCTTATCACCTTTTCGGAAAAGTTCACCTTTCCTGATTTGAGATTCACTCAAGGTAGCAGATAGCTCAATGGTCTGCCTAACCGTAGTGGGGTTACTACCAGTCACAATGTCTTGTACTGGGTCAGGGAGGCCATCAATGTACTTTTCGATTGCCTTATCCAAAGGCGTAACCATATTCGGGCATAACAGACTTAACTCCTCATAACGATCTGTGTAGGCTCGATGCTCACCGCTATCTTGCTTAAGATCGTCGAATTCCCTTTCCAAGGCCCTGATCTCGTGACGAGGACAGAATTCCTTCATCATCGGAGCTCGAAGCACTTCCCACGTTTGAGCCAGTGCCACATCGGCACCCCTATCTCTCATCACACCATTCCACCATGTCAAAGCTCGTTTCTCAAAGACACTAGATGCGAATTCTACCTTTCGCTCATTTGGGCATTTAACATGTCTGAAGGTGCTCTCTAGACTCTCGAACCATTGCAGAAGTGCAGTCGCTCCTTGAGACCCAAAAAACTTTGATGGCTTAGCCGAGTTGAACGTCTTGAAGTTGCAGTGGGCATTATTGTTGTTGAGAGCTTCGTTACATTGAGCAACGAATGTTCGGGATTGCGGCAGTCATTTGCTGCGTAATGACAGCTGTCAGTTCTTCAATAGGTAACTGATTTTTGCGTCGTGGAGGCATTCTAAAAAGGGGAAACAAGAGAGAAAACAAATGAAATGGCATTGTGTAAGAATAGGATGTTACAATTACCGACCAAAATCATGGGTGATGGTCATTTGTTTGAACCACAAAGCAAACAAACGACACACAAAGGCTGAATCAAAGCAAATAGGTCCTCATAATGTATCGCGAAGACATGGTCGCCTATAAGTGGACACTCACCCCAAGAGTTCCCAGGTAAGAGTGACTGGTCCGGTATTGCGGATTTGTACGAACACTCTAGCCTTAGACAGAAAGCTCAGGGTACAGGCACCCACCCTTCCAGTTTGCGCGTGTTCACATTATGTAGCCCTAAACTTTGACGAGAATTTGAAAACTTTGAAGGTTTGAAACCTTATAATAAATCATCCTGGAAAAGATGATTAGTTTTCAAAGCAGATTCAAATTTTGTGTTCTTATTGTGGTTGCTGCCTAAAGATAGGCAACGGTATTGTTTTATGACTAAACGCAAGTAAACTCGCGTTAGGGTCCTAGGAAGGTTATAGTCTAGGTCAAAGCATTACTAATAACCTAATTCCCTATAACCATTGGCTCTGATACCAACTTTTCTGTCACACCCCGACCACGTAAAACAACAAAAGGTGGCGGAAACATAGGGGAGTGTTGTAACAGAATCATTGTTTCACAACCATGGATTAAAAATTTTCGTTTTATTTAATTAAATATATTACATTACATTGGAATTAAAAACAAAAAACGAACAAATAGACTTTTATTGTTATTAAGTCGCTAAGGCCCCGTCCGTTCCTATGTGAGCATGCATCAATATCATCATCAAATATCATCAACTATGGTACCTGAAACACATGTGAAAATACGTCAGCATAAAAATGTCGACGAGTACATAGGTTTTATGTGAGTGTCAGATTCATGGCTCGTTTTACATGTTGAAATACTTATTTAAAAACCTTATTTTGAAAAGTATAGTATTGCGACATAGTTAACCAACTCAAATCAAGTTGGATATGATTTATAAAATCTCGTAGCCATGATTCTTAACTCCAAAACATTTGTTTTATGAAATAAAATTGTAAAACATATCGTAGAAACTTGTTAACAAAACACGTATGGTTTATATTATTCAGAAAACATCATTGTGTGACATCGTTTCAAAATCGTTTACCCAAGTGATCTAGATAACGCAGCGATATACAATGTGTTAAAAATACTTATATATAGGAAGTACCAGCGGCGTATCCACCATGCTTTTAACACATTACACCCGCCCCGTTACCTAATAACTTCCCTAACCCAATGGCTCAAACAGTTACAAATGGTTCACATAAATCAAATGGTTACAAACGGTTCACGTAAATCCAACGATTACAAATGGTTCACATACATCAAATGGTTACAAATGGTTCACATACATCCAATGATTTCAAATGGTTCAAAACATAAAACAATTGTGCTAGCATGTTAAGTGAACATACATAGCAAAACATAATGAAATCATATACTAATAGTGTACTAACGAACATAGCAAGTATATGATATGAAAACATGGAAAGCACGAAAATAACAAGTAGGCAGATGTGTTTCACCCCAAAAAGTTTGGAAAACAATAAAAGAGGGGTCTATGTACTCACTTGAGGATGCTTAGAAGTCTTGAATAACAACCAAGCAAAGCTAGAGGGATCACGGAATCAAACGACACCTAATATAGGTAACTATGTAAATAAACGGATCTAAATCGGAGGATCGGATAAAATGGGGTTTCGTAAACCAAATGAGTGTAGGGACTCATGTAATATGGGTTAACAAAGCCTACATTCTAAAATGAAACCTAACCTAAGTGCTTACGACCCATTACGACTCGTTAAGGTAGCTTACGCCACTTTAACGCGTCGTTCGCGTAAAACGCGTTCGGACCGCCTAACTAGTCCTATGATAAGTAAAATATGCCTTAACATGTCTAATATTGTTGCCAAATCAGTTTAGTTATCAAAAATTATGTTACATATGCTTAAAATGAATTTTGGCGTAAGAAGGGCATTTTGGTCATTTATCTAAGGCATATAAACTACCTATCGTACAACTACTTAAACGAGGTGACCATAAGGAATAACCTCGGAAGGTTATTCCCTATGCAACTGTGGTCACCTAATGTGTTTGGTCGGATCCTAAAGATCGACCAAACAGGTCGGGTTCGAAAGTATAAGCGGTTGTTTAGACCGCTTACCTTACGACCCTACATAAGCACTAAACCTGAAGTGACAAGCTAAACATGTTAAAACGTGCTTAACGAGGTTTGAAAATAGGTTTGGTATCAAACAAACGGTTTTGATACCTAAAAGTAGTTTGGTTACAAAATACGCAAGAATATGCATTTTGGCCGAAACTACGACTCGCCACTATGCCTAGATAACGTGGTAATCAGTAGGTATAGTCACAAGAGACTAAAACTATCGTGATTACGCTCACGTTATGAAGTTCAAACAAACTTCATGTTGACCATAAACTGGTTAAAGCAGAAAGTCAAACACAGTTTGACTTTCACGCGAAAAAGAACGAAAGAGGACTTACAAAAGGTCCAAGAACGGAAGTTTGACCCGATTATTCTCAGGTATGAAGTGAAAGCAACTCAACTTAGAGAAATATCAGATCAAATGTGAGTTGCAACAATGAGATGTATGGGGTATTTATAGTTTTTGCACAACCGTTAAGATCGTTCATCGTAAAACGAGCTTCGATCTCATCCGTACACATGTGCCCATGGTTTTGTGAAACCATGGGAGCCCCTAGTTTCATTAAAATCATGTGCAAATGAGGGGAACAGCTGGAACAAGCTGGAATTTATATTTTTCATTTTGGTCCCTTCCTAAGATAACTATGGCAGATTGTCAATTTTGGTCCCTGAATGTGCAAAACATGGTTTTTGATGCATTTTTGACACGTTTAAGCCCCGTTAATCCCAATTCTAGGCTCTAAAATGAAGTTAAAGTATAGGGAACATGAAACATGCTCAAAAATATCTCGGATGTCGATTCGTTTGGTCATACGGTTGCGTTGTTCGGTTAATTACGACGAAACAAGAACGAATGCGAAAAACGATCCAAATTACGCGACGAATGAAATTTTATCATGCCAATCACTAAAATAAAATATTTTAATGATTACACAAAGTTTTGGATGTCCGGATGTATTTAGAACGTAAGATATGCGCGAAAATGCAAACTTATGCACTTTTTGACGCTTTTAGTCCCTGAACGACCAAAAAGTTTATTTTAGCACACCGAACCCCTCAAAGCCAATTTATAAGCTATGCAAAGGATATTTCGGGTATGTTTAAATTATGGTCATGTTCCGGAATGTTCGTTACAGTACAAATCGGCATACTTTCGCAGTTTGTTGAAATTAGTCCCTGTAAACGAATAAACTTGATTTCGCCACACCAAACCCTCCAAAACTTATTTCTAAGTTATGTAAAGGTTATTTAAGGTATGTTAAGCCTATTTCACTATTCCGGAGTGTTCGTTGCATTAAACTGGTTATATTTACGCATCAGTGCACGTATAACCTTCCAGAAAGTGATTTAAAGCTTGAAATCGAACAAGAATTGATATGTGCAAAAGATACATATATTTATACAAATCCCAAGTATGAAATACAATATTTCATTGGTTTGGTATTTGTTTGATGATCACAGAGGCACATGTGTCACAAGTTGTAAACACCTAAATCTTTCAAGAGTGAAGTTTATAAAGAAGTAAATACATTTTGAAGGGTAACTAAACTTACTAAACACACTACCAAGTTCCTACAAATTTTTATAAAAGTTCAAGTTCATGATTGTTATGAAAATAGCATTGTTTGGACACTTGGTAAGTGTAGGTTGTTTAGGGATTGATTGTTGATTGTTTTTGATGATTTTAAAAAGAAAAGGATATGCTTTGATAGCATGGACACCTCCATTTTTAGGGGAAACTATGGCAAAATTTTCTAAAAATATAAACCCTTAGAAAAATATTTTCTAACAAATATTTACAAGTGTATTTTGACTATGGTTTTCAATATAAACTTTGCAATAATTTTTGTAACAAAAATAAAAGTGTTGGAGGTTGGTTTTTATAAATAAAAATGGATAAATATGTATTTAGAATATAAATTTACATTAAAGACCTGATGTGTGTGAATATTTGTATGCTTTGTGTAGTAATTATATTATTTTAGGGGTAAAATAATATAACTTGACAAAATACCGAGAAATTACAATCCAGAATATTACCAAAAATCACAAGGAATAATTACACAAGTTACACACACAATATATTGGCAAACCGGACAAGAATGTAACTTACAAAATATTTTGGAAAATACATTTATGAGCATATTTTTGGTAAATATTATTTTGGATACAAAAGAAATGAAAGTATGATTTTTATTACCAAGTTAAATCTTATTTTCGACAAGGAGGAAAATATACTACTTTTGGGAAGTAAAAACTATATTTTCTTGGAATAATTGGAAGATATATAATTTTTGGGAAAAATATATATATTTTCTTGAAATACATTATTTTTGGACAAAACAAGTTTATATATATTTTCTAAATAAGACTTGAAATCTATTATTTTGGAACAACAAATACAAGAATACGAATGCACATGTATGAGATACCCCCATCATTGGGAAGGAAATACGAAAATACAAGAATACGAATGCACATGTATGAGATACCCGGTTCTGACAAGATGTATCATGACCTCAAGGCCCTGTACCGGTGGCCTAACATGAAAGCTATTATTGCTAAGTACGTTAGCAAATGCTTGACTTGTGCTAGAGTCAAGATGGAATACCAAAGGCCGTCAGGATTACTACAACAACCAGAGTTGCCAACATGGAACTGAGAACAAATTTCCATGGATTTTGTTATCGGCTTACCAAAGTCTCAAAGTGGAAACGATACCATTTGGGTGATCGTGGACCATTTAACCAAGTCTGTGCACTTCATCGCGATCAAGGAAACCGACAAGTTTTCGAAACTTGCAGCCATCTACTTGAAATAAGTAGTTACTAGGCACGGGGTGCCAACTTCTATCATCTCTGATCGTGACCCACGTTTTGCATCCGATTTGTGGCAAGCTATGCACAAATCCATTGGCTCACATTTGGACATGAGCACTGCTTATCACCCGCAAACAGATGGTCGAACGGAGCTGTTGGTGCATCCGTCTGTCGACTTCGTCTTGTATCATGTCTTGCTTTGTATTAGATAGATCAGGGCATGCAAAACGAGAAAAATGTCAAAAATAGGTTGAGATGTAATTTCGCACGGAATTACACTTTGTAATTCCGCACAAAATCAGTTGTTGACATTTCACACGAAATCACTAATTTCGTGTGAAACATGATTTCGTTTGGGCCATTTCAAGCGGAATTAGCTTGCCTATAAATACTAGATAGTGTTGTGTCATTTAAAACGAGATTAGATTCCGGTTTAAGAGCCGAAGTGCTGCCGAAGTGTCTACTCGCTGTAAATCTTTGTCAAATCAATCAAAAGACAGTTTAAAGTGAATTTCTAGCTGAATTGAACTTAATATGTCTGTTTCCGCCTTTCGTATTGACAAAAATCTTCTGATCGACTCGTTTGGGTCAGAAAACGATCCTCCAAGTGGTATCAGAGCTCAGGAGGAAGAGTTCTTACCAATTCACCTGCAAATTCTGATTTCTACACCTTCTTTTCAAAATTGAACAACTTTTCACGGTTAAAATCGGCTAATTTTCTTACATATTGTGTGAAACAGTGTTTTAACAAACCCTTGAAAGTTTCAGACTTAAAATCGGACTAAAACCTAATCAATTTTGGAAAAAACAGCTCGAGATGATGACGTCAGCGGTATTTCATCCGGAATTAGGCCTTTATTTCGCTCGAAATCAATATTCCGTTTGAGTGATTCCGTTTGAAATTACTATTTCGCTCCAATCTGTCATTCCATTTGAATATTTCACACGAAATTAGGTATTCCGTTTGAAAGGGGTGTTATTTCACACGAAATAAGCTATTCTGTTTGAAAGGGGTGTCATTTCACACGAAATTAGCTATTCCGTTTGAAAGGGATGTTATTTCACACGAAATCAGTTATTTAGCTTGAAAAAGGTATTTCGTTTGAACATGTAATTCCGTGTGAAGCTGGTATTTCGTTTGAACAACTAATTCCGTGTGAAGAGGTATTTCGTTTGAGAGTGTTATCTCGTGTGAACGATTTGATTTCGCTTGAAAGTGTCAGAGTTTTGTGAAACTTGTTACCGAAACATGGAAGAGGAATTTTATAACGCATTTGCTACTACCCCGACTACTTCGGCGAGTATTACTCAGAACTTGACCATGGAAAATGAAACGGGCACTATGCAAAAACCGCCAAAGCTTATGAACATTGAAGAGTATAAAGGATGGGAGGAACGATTCGAAAATTGGGTGCAAGCAAATTATTTGGATGCTTGGGAGTGTGTTGAAACAAAGTATGTTAGACCGACGAATGATGTGAAGAGGAGATTGCTATTAAAGATCTAAGTATTGATGATAGAAAGAAATACAAAAATGAAAAGATGTTGATTAGTCTATTGTATCAAGCAGTTAAAGAAGATATCTTGATATTACTGCAACACAATGGAAGTGCATATTAAATGTGGAAAGCATTAAGATCGAAGTTTGTTGGAAGCCAAGAGATGGCCAAGAACAAAAAATCGCTTTTGAAAAAGGAATTCGATTTATTTCGGGGTTTAAAAAATGAAAACACAAAGCAGATCATAGAAAGATATTGCAATCTATTAGCAAACATGAAGAGGTTGAGCATCACAAAAGATAATGAAGAGTTGATTGAAAAGCTGGCTGATGCGTTGGCACATGAAACTTGGGGCACATATCTTATGATGTTAAGGAACAAGAAAGGGTTTGGCAGTTTAACACTCAGCAAGTTTATTGAAAAGATTGAAGCTCAGGAGATGGAACAAAGAAAGATCTCAAGAATGAAAGATTTTAATGGTGAACAAGATATTGGGTTGTATTACAAAGGAGGAAGCAGTGATAAAACCAATATGTCACCAAAGATCGAAACTGCATTCAATGCTAAAAGTTCATCTGGTGGATCATCTAAAGGATCAAACATCAAAACAACATTTTCTTCATATCCATCATTTGATCCAAACTTTTCTACAACAAAGAATGGTAAAAGATTACAATACAACATTGTTTTAAATCTTGAGAATGGTGAAAATTTCTCGGAAGAGGTTGCTAAAGGTCACATGTCGTTGTTGGGAACTGTTTTGGAACCATATGAATGTTTAGTTGCAGGTCGGATCAGGAATCCAATGTTGACAAAAGAGGATTACGATCAGATTGATGCTGAAGAGCTGGAATTGATGGATATAAAATGGTGTTTGGCGAGTGTGTTGAGGAGAGCTGAGAAGTTTAAACGAATTACGGGAAGAGATGATTTCCGGGATGCAAATGTTTCAACTTTAGGATTTGATAAATCTAAAGTTACTTGTTTTTGTTGCAGGGAAAAAGGACACTTCAAGAGGGAGTGCAAAAACCGTGAAGCAAGTGGAGCTCAAAATCCGTTTAACAACAATGATTATTATCGGAAAGCAATTTATCATCAAGTTGCTCAACAACCACATCAACAACAACCACAAACTGCTCAAGCCAGGAAGGAGATTGAAGAATCATCAAAGAGAGCATGTATGGTGAATCAAGAAGATAAGAATTCATCGAAAGGTTTCAGTTGGGACAAATATGTTTCAGCTGATAGTAAAGCATGTCTGATAAACCAAGATGAGGAAAAATTACCAGAAGGGTTTAGCTGGGTAAATTTCAGTTGGTATGATTATGATCCTAACAAGAAGTCAAATCATAAAGCTTGTGTTGCTCGAGTTGCTGAAGACAGTGATAATGATGATGATTATTATGCAAGAAGAATGGAAAAGCACTTAAAAATGATGGAAGAGAGTGACAGTGATGATGGAAAGACTCAAAAGAAAAAGAAAGAGAAAAAGATTAAGAAACCTGTTAGCAGTGATGATGAAGAAGTTCGTGTGATAAGGAAAAATGTAAAAGAGGTTCCAGCTTTCAAAGTTGATGCAGAAGCTGATGCATAAAAGATTCATGTGTTGTGTGAAAACTGTGAAGCAGTGAAGAAGCAGAACAGTACCTTGATTCATAACATGAACAGATTGAAAGAATCGTATGATGTTTTAAACAAAGCCATGAATCAGTACAATCAATCAAGCAGTGAACAAGCAACAACCATGAAAACACTTCAAGGAGCTTTCATGACAAAGCAGAAAGTCGTCAACAATTATATTGAGAAATGTGTTGTACTTGAACAGAAATTGGAAACATAGAGAATTGAAACAGAAAGAGTTAATAGATTGTTAAAAAGTTACTCATGTACTTCTTATGTTATTGACACGATTTATCCAACAGTGGAAGGCATGAAGGCGTTTGAAGAAAAGGAAGAATTTGATGAAAAGACTTCTGAAAAGAAGAAGGATACTGAAGAGAATGATTCTGGTAAGAAACAAGGTTTCAGTTACAACCAGTGTCCACCCCCGCTTGAAAATGGATATTCACCGCGAAATCCAAATACAGAAAGAGTCAAAAAGGCAACCAACTTACAATGGGAATCTGAGCCATCAGATAATTTGCCAGATAGTATTGATGTCACTTTTACGTCATCTAACACTGATCATGAGTTCGAGTTAATAAAGAAAGTGGTCGATCATGTGTTGGATAAAGATGAATCCGAGGAGTCAAAGTCAGAGTCAGAGTCAAAATATGGGTCTGAAAGTTCGAGTTCAACTGAAAATAGTCCAAAATCTTCGGTTAAAAGAGTTTACAATAAAGAATTCCTGTTATCAAAATCTAATTTGAATGACGAACCTATCAAAGTGGTATATACTTTGAATGATTCAGACAAATTATATTCTGATGAGGAATTTTCAATAAGAGGTGTTAAAACTGAAATGATTAAAAAGGTTTTCAAACTAACAGAAATTGATATTTCTGAAATAAAAGATGTAAATCTTTCTGAAAAACATAAACCTTATACCTCAAGAGTTCAACAAAGGTTAAACAAGAAAAAGGGTTACAATTCTGGTTCAGGTTTTCAAAAGAAACCAAACCATAACGATAATTTCAAAAGGAAAGGTCTTGGTTTTATTCCACCAAAAATCATAAAAATGAGAAAAATTATAAACCAAAAACTATGTTTGTTTCAGGAATATCATCTGAAGAGGAAAAGGAGCGGTTGTTCAGGAATCAATCCAACAAAGAATTCCTTGCTAAGAAGCAAGAAGAGATGAAGAAAGATGTTGCTCAAAAGAAATAAACGAGAATGTGTTTTCAATGCAAAAATGTTGGTCATATTGCCAGGAATTGTCCAAAGGCAATTCAAACAAAACAGGGAGTGTATGAGAAACTAAAAGGAAAGATGGTTGAGAATGAACCACCAACTAAACAATTCAAAATTTTCAAAAATTCAAAGTTTGAAGTTGGTGAAAGTTCAAAGAGATTTTACAAAAGAAAAGCAAATCTTGACAACCAAAAGTGGGTTGTTAAGAAATCTGATGATAGTTCTAGCAATGATTCTGATTCGTCAAAATCAGAGTAGCTATTTTCTGGTGATGAATCTGATTCCACAAAGTCAGAGGAGCCACGTGTTGAGTTAAAATTGGAAACATCAGTACCGCCAATGGATGATGTCAATTTTCCACCATTGCGGGCTGAAAATTTTAAACAAAAAGTTGGTAAAGTTGAGATTTCAAATCAATTTTTCTTTGAAAATAAAGAATTTGATATTGAAAAGGCTTTTAACCCCACAGTTCAAAATATTTTTGGAAAAATGATTGACGGGAAGGTCAACGGGGGTAAAGGAGTTTTATGATAAAAAAATGAAGAAACCAGGTAAGGGTGAGTCATCCCAGGTTTGTGACTGGGATGGAACTTATTATGATGAGTGAAAAACCAGGACTTGCCGGAGTTCCCAGGTTGGTAAGTGTGGAGCAGGAATCGGCATCTTTCTTGAGAAATTCACAGTGGTGATATTTCGACTTACAAGTGCTAAATCAGGGACATTAATTTGTACTTGATTTTCTACAAGTGGTATTGTTGATAAAATCTAAAATTGTTAAATTTTTCAAGTGATTTTGCGAAAAACAAAGTGATGAGGTTTTGAAATCACAATGGGAAAATAGTTTGTTGTAAGGGGGAGTTCTGATTGTTTATGCCAAGTGGATGGAGAATTGAAGTGATTCGATATCAGTTTTCACTATTTCTTGTACAGTTTGTTTTCAAATTTCCTTTAAATGGTTTTGAATTTTAGGGGGAGTAAGAAGTTTTCAGAAAATACAAAAACATTTGAAATTTTGAAAAAGTAAAAAACATGATAAAAACAAAAATGAGTTTTGTTGTGAAAAAGAGGAAATGATAGTACATCAGTAGACTATCACAGCATGCTAAAGAATTGAAAAGTCAAAAGGTGATAAACGGTCTCACTGATGATGTGCCAGTAGGTTTTTACACATTTAGTAGATTGTATCGAGATATAAACCTAAATTCAAACTTACTTAATTCGTGGGGAACATCTCTCGGATATATGGGTAACCCCCGAAATCTTGTTTGAAAGGTCCCTCTTTCTGAAATACTAGGTCTTTATGCTTAGTGATATCTGGGGTATTATCCCGGGACTTCTGATTTTGCGGAAGCAATGGCCTAGTCCCAGTATAATACTTTACGCTTGCTTGAAATATAGCACCGCCCTCAGTATAAAAAATGATGAAACATTGCAAAATGCTAATCATGTGCTGTTGAAGAAAAGATTCTCTAAAGGGAACACACCAAAAGTCGAAGCCGTCATCTCTCTGATTTTGCGGAAGCAATAGCCTGAGCTCTCACGGCCTTCGCAATTAACCCCTTATAGATATCATCTAGGTATAATCACCTGTAAGACTGAATATTGGGATCTGGATACGGGAGTATATTCTGAGATGGGACACATGAATAAGTTTAAGTTCTTAAAACACTAAATCCGTATCTCGAAACAATTGAACTTTGTGTGAAAATTTAAATGGATCAGTATACTGACAATCTAAGTGAATCGTTTAAAACTTAAAATGTTTAAAGCTTAACGGTGTTGGTGATTTGTCTCAAAAACTGATATGATCCTCTTACACAAACTGTATGTAAAATTTCTTTATTGCATTTTGTTTAAAAGCAAAAATTCAAAAAGATTTTCGGAGTGTTTTAGCATAAACTTTTGAGAAATACATAAAGATTTTCGACAACTGATGTTGGAAAGCTGATTTTCAAAATTCCAAGTGCTAAACATGATGAACAAAAGGTTTGGGAGAGTGTGTTTGAAATGAGAAAAGTTTTTGAAATAAAAATGGTATGTCTTCAAGTGGTTCATCAGAGATTATTAATGTTAAAACATTTTGAGAATTGATTCTACAAGTGATATATAAATTTGTCAAATGTTAAATTTATGAAATTTATTTTTGGGTAGAGTTGTGTGCAGGTTAGCCAATTTTCTGATTCTGGTGTGATAGAGAGCCAAATTTCGATCCTGTAAACCTGTGAAAGTCATATTATGATCCTAGCACAACTCAAGGGGGAGTTTGATAGCAAAGGAGAGTCTGAAGATGCTGATGCTGATGAACTTAAGGAATCAAGAGATCTGTTCAAGAGAATTAGAAGACTCAAGAGCGAGGTTGCTATTCTGGAATTGAAGACTAGATCAACATCCGAGGGGAATATAAGTTGATAAAGAGAAGAAAGAGATAAAGGATATTTTACATTGTTAGTGAACATCCGGGGGGAGTCTGTTGGTGCATCCGTCTGTCGACTTCGTCTTGTATCGAGTCTTGCTTTGTATTAGATAGATCAGGGCATGCAAAATGAGAAAAATGTCAAAAATAGGTTGAGATGTAATTTCGCACAGAATTACACTTTGTAAATCCGCACGAAATCAGCTGTTGACATTTCACACGAAATCACTAATTTCGTGTGAAACATGATTTCGTTTGAGCCATTTCAAGCGGAATTAGCTTGCCTATAAATACTAGATAGTGTTGTGTCATTTAAAACGAGATTAGATTCCGGTTTAGGAGCTGAAGTGCTGCCGAAGTGTCTACTCGCTGTAAATCTTTGTCAAATCAATCAAAAGACAGTTTAAAGTGAATTTCTAGCTGAATTGAACTTAATACGTCTGTTTCCGCCTTTCGTATTGACAAAAACTCTTCTGATCGACTCGTTCAGGTCAGAAAACGATCCTACAGGAGTGTACAATCCAAAGCCTCGAAGACATGCTGAGAGCATGTGCTATCGACTTTGGTAGCAGTTGGGAACGACATCTACCCCTGGTAGAATTCTCTTACAAAAAACAGCTGCCACATTAGCATTCAGGCAGCACCATTTGAGGCATTGTACGGACATAAATGCCGGTCACCTTTGTGTTGGGCGGAAGTTAGCGAAAGCTAAATCACCGACTCAGAACTCGTACTCGACACCACGGAAAAGATTACCCATAATAGACAACGAATGGCGGCGGCTCAAAACCGTCATAAAAGCTACGCTGATAAGCGTAGGAAACCTTTAGAATTCAAGGTCGAGGACCGGGTTCTGCTAAAAGTCTCACCTTGAAAATGTGTGGTACGTTTTGGCAAAGAGGGCAAGCTTAATCCGTGATACATTAGACCTTTTGAAATTACCGAGAGAATTGGTAAGGTAGCTTATAGACTGAATCTACCTGAAGAGCTGAGTGTGGTACACAACGTTTTTCATGTGTCAAATCTGAAAAAGTGTCTGTCAGATGAAACTCTCATCGTTCCTTTTAAGGAACTAACGATTGACGACCAACTACACTTCGTTGAGGAACCAGTTGAGATCATGGATAGAAATCAAAACTCTCAATCGTAGCAGGATACTTATTGTTCGAGTTTGTTGGAACTTACGTCGTGGCCCAGAGTTTACCTGGGAACGGGAAGACCAGATGATGCGGAAGTATCACCAGTTGTTTGCAAACAATACTTCCAGCATTGAGGCTACTACTGAATTTCGAGACGAAATTCCAAACCAACAGGGGGATGATGTGACACCCCGCAAAAATGCTTAAACACACTAGCTTATCAGTGGTTGTGCGCTAAATTTCGGGACGAAATTTCTTTAAACTTGGGGATAATGTGACACTTCGGTTTTTCCAGCACGTTCCATTTCATGATTGTAAATATGTGAAATTAATAAACAAGATTTACATTATAAACGATGCTTAAAGGTATGTGTATGATTATTAATGTTATGAGAAATAGGTAGTATATAATAGAAACCAGTTGCACACTTCTGTACTATCTCATACACTGGCCTCTGGCCGCACAAACCCCTTTGACCAGCTGATGGACTGCACTTACTTATTTTAAGGGCCGCACACTCCTTTTGAGGCCCAATCCTAAGCCCACTACGAAACCTAATATAAGTTGCACACTCATTAGGGGAGCACATGGGTTGTGTGTGCGGCATCTCTGTGTGGTTATAAATACCATGTGATGTAAGACCCAAGGAAACTTTTATCAAATTAGTGTGGCGGCTGAACATTCCATTTGCAGCAAACATCCTCCCTCTCTCTCTCTTCACCTACCTTCTCTCTCTAGAAAAAAAACCCTAAAATGCACCAACATCCTCCCTGTTTTCTTGGAAATCAAGGGCAGCAACTTCAACTGGAAAACCGCCGCACTGTTGGGCCGAACTGGATTTGAACCCCTCCTGAAGCACTGTTTCTTTTCTTCTTTTAACGAACACTCATGAAGCACCGGTTAGTACATTTCTGTGTTTGGATATTATACATAATGATGAATGCACTTGACCAATAATTGCTTGAATAATCAGAACGATGATGGTTAGATGCAAGTATGATAGAACAAAAGGATTAATGATATTTTTTTTTAAATAAAATATGTTGTTAAAACCTTTAGGATTTATGATTATGATTGTAAATCTGGATGAATGTTGATTGTCTATAAAGATGAATCTGTTAACGACATTCTTGATTCATAGATTATTTTAGGGTGTATATGCTAACATGAGATCGATTGATTTTTGACATGGATATTGCATAACTAGGATTAATGAAGATCTATACAAACAAATGTTGAAAATGATGTTAAGATTAGAAGGATTGACATGAAAAATATATGTTTGTCTTGTTTGATGTGATTGTGAAACACTATGAAAAAAGCAGTTTGAAATTATGAATGTCGCACACCCATAAAGGGGTACAATACATGCTGCATAAGGAACAACTCCAGAATAAGACGCCGCACACTCGGGAGACACCGCAGACCTTGAATAGGTCGCACACTGGAGTGCGGACCGTACACTCCATCTGGGTCGTTCAATGGTGGGCCGCACACTCTCCCTTGGGCCACTAACTTATTGGGCTGTACAAACTGTTAACTGGATCGTATCGTATTGAACCGCACATTTAGAATCTAGTCGCACACTCATACTTTGGGCCACGTGTTCGTTTGGCCGCACACTTAGACTACTTAAAATGGATCATCCTTATCATTGTTCACAGACTTGAGATTGTGTTACATTGTTATGCATGTACGTATGTTATTAGGCAATAAGTGATACTTGTGTGCTACGTGTTAAATACGTGTATTCGTGGTACGAACCTGATTTTAACTTGGTAAAAATAACAAGACATGATTGACCAACTTTAAAACATGTAAACTATCTGTCGAGCAAACCAATGTGAGTTCACACACACTAAAAGCATGTGTCCCGGGGGGACAAATGGTTGAATTACTATCCTTGGGAAGGATACTTTTAAACTACTATTCCTGGGAGGGAATACGGATAAACACTATTTATAAATCATATCTTAGCAAACTAAATGAAAGTCTATCATTAAATCGCCATTTACTATATCGATTAGTCGTCGGGGGTGAACAGGAGATTAGTTGATAGCTTTATTAGGTTTGAGAAACCTCACACTGTGACCGGGGGGATCGGGCGTGAACTATTATGCCTAGTTACTTGGTCAATGATGATAGAATTGACTTGGGGCACAACAACTTGGTTGTCACCATGCAGTTTAGTAAGCTTACAGATGGGGTAGCTCCCCATAACATGATTATAAATAAACAGTTGAACAACTTGCATCTTTGGAACTGAAACTGGACAACTCGTGAACTCGCCAACTGTATGTGGATACCCTACTGCATGCTTTGCAGGTACTCAGTGATTGCAGGAGCTTGCAGCGATGAGTGTAGTGATCGCATGAACCTGTGTTGGGTTTCCTTTTAATAAATTATGAACTCTAAACTGATGTTTTAAAAATGTTCAACGTTTTCTTCCGCTGTTTACTTTAATTACTTCTTTTAAACTGTGAACTTTAGATTTGAGTCACCGATCGTATTTCTTGTGATGAAAGTTTTTTATTATTGTATTGTTCAATATGATTGGTGGCTTGATCCTGGTCAACCACACGTCTCGCGATGGTACTCTGCATGTGGAAATTGAGGGTGTGACAAATCACGAATTAATTAAGTCGTAACGAACACAATTAAATGTATAATTAAGTTGTTATGTTGTATGGAATTACCATTATTTTTTTCGGTTGTCACATTCTCCCCCGTTAAAGAATTTCGTCCCGAAATTCAGGCTGTGTTACCGGTTGCAGGGGAGCCTTGGAACAAATGCGGGTACTTGGATTTGATTTGATCTTCACATTCCCATGTATACTCGGGACCATAACGTGAGTTCCAACAAACTTTAACCAATTTAATATGACTTCTCAGCGTCTTGTGGACTTTCCAGTCCATAACCTCGATTGTTTGTTCATTAAATTGGAGTTTGTCGTCAATGTGAATCCCGTCCACTGGGATAACCACTGTATCTTGAGTATGGCTTTTCTTTAACTTTGACACATGAAAAGTTTCAAGTACACCACTGAGTTCATCTAGCAGCTTCAACTTGTAAGCCACAGTTCCAATGTTTTTTACTGTCTCAAAAGGTCCAATGTACCATGGGTTCAACTTCCCACGCTTACCGAATCTAACTGCGCCCTTCCAAGGCGAGACTTTTGTGACAACTGTCAAAAATCCAGGTATCCGTACAATTAATTAATCTTGATTAGTGTTTAATGACTGTGCTGAATTATACTTAACTGCTTTCTGATTACTGCATCATACTTACATGTGCATCACATATTTCATAATGTCACATCATAATTACATGCAAACCATATTGATATACATGATGCACAAAGCACAGTTAGCACAGTTAACGGATAAAACAGAAAAATGCTGACGGGGTTCAGTACATAGATAGACGTTGTTTTGAGACACTATATGAGCCAGAGACTAAGTACTGGTTGGGATTGAACCCTACCAAAGGAACAGATAATAAAAGCCAAAACTAAGTACTGGTTGGGATTGAACCCTACCAAAGGAACAGATAATAAAAGCCAAAACTGGATCAGAGCAGTGGATCCAGAATAAGCAGATGTTATGTATACAAGTCTATCCCCTTGAAAGTGGTTTCAACATCTGCTGACCTCCAATCTACTGATCATACAAACTGCTGACCAACAACTGCTGATCAAAGACTAATGAAGACTAAAGCCCTGCTGTTCAATCTACTGCTATGGGTCAAGCTCTGCTGATCATGACAAGTACTGCTGGGTTCACATCAGTGGAAGGATGCAACACTAGTTTAGATGTCTCTATGTAATGAATTGTAATAACAGTAGTTAGCATAGCAGAGGTTGTATAGATCAGATGTTAGAGTTTGTTAGGAGGTTAGATGTCACTTTCATGGTGAGGTCAGCTTAGATGCTCAGTGGTTTGCTCGTGCCTATAAATAGAACAGTGCTTTGTACTGTTTTATTAGCTCTTTCACCATCTTCTTCCTGCACGAATAAACCTAGTGAGCTCAGGCTGAGGGGGAGTTTGTTACATACTTGCAATTGTAATTGAATCTTGTAATAAATTCAAGCATTTGGTTCAATGTTAAACTTATAAGTTAAAAGCAATTCTCTCGTTTGATTGTGAAAAGTTTGCTTCCATTATAATTCCACTGCATTACTCATTCATCTTCATTTTGATTTAACGTAAACACAATCAAAACCAAACTCAGATCCTAACAATTGGTATCAGAGCTTGGACAGTCATATTTGATTTAACAATCATTTTGACATAAATAGTTCAGCTCATAATAGTTGATACTGATAGTTTGTTCGTTTTGTTGAAAAATAGTGCAAGGTTTAATCACCATCAAAGCTGATTAATCAGTGCCTATAAAACAACCAGGATGACGTCACAATCACAAGATGATAAGAATAACATTGGCTCTCTTTTCAAACCACCTATGCTTAAACGTAATGAATACAACTTCTGGCAGAGAAGGATGGGTCACATCCTTGATCAACAGAACACTGGATGTTGGAGGTCTGTTGTTTTTGGTCCCCATGTTCCTATGGTGCCAAGTACTGAGGATGCAAAGAAGTTCGTACCTAAACCATCTGAAAACTATATTGAAACAGATTTTCAAAAGTTCGAACTCGATGCCAAAGCATTTAGCATCATAGCATCCGCATTACCCAATGAGATCTATGCTGGACTGTTACATTGTAACAGTGCCAAAGAGCTATGGGATGCACTGAAGGAACAGTTTGGGGGAACATAAGAAGTTATTGAAAACAATAGGGAAATTCTGAATCAGCAGTATGAAACATTCTGTCACATCAAGGGTGAATCATTGACTCAGCAGTCTGAGCGATTCAGTTGTCTCATTAGTGAACTAAGGCTTGTTAAAGTAACATTTCCAAATTCAACTCAAAATAGCTGGTTCCTTAGATCACTACCAGAAAAATGGGATACCATTACTTTTGTTACTAGAAACTCTGCTGAGTTCAAAGATCTAACCCTGACTCAACTTCATGGTAGACTCCTGACCTATGAAAGGGAGTTAAACCAGAAAAAGAAGTTGCAAGAGTCTGGCAAAGTTGCTGATGATTATTCATTCGGTAGCACAGCCCTTTTTGGTCAGGAAGAATCTGGTAGCAGTAGTAAGGATTAGGGATATGATCACTTTATTGATATAACTGCTGGTGGAAATTTTAACAACCCTGATTCTCACTCTACAAATTATGCTTTTACTGCAAATTGTGAAAACCAGATGTCAGATAACTTGTTCTTTGAACTCAATGATTTGCAACACTTTGATCCCACTGACTTAGAAGAGATGAACATTTTGCACCAATTGGCTTTGCTGAGTGTAAGAACAAGCAAATTCTACAAAAGAACAGGGAGAAAGTTCCCAGGGTTACATGGGAATTTAAAAGTGGGGTTGGATAAGTCCAAAATCAAGTGCTATAAGTGCAATAGGCTAGGTTATTTTGCTAGGGAATGAAGGAGTCAAACCATTGGTCCAATAATAACTCATCCTAGCTCAAACCCTAGACCACAAAATCAAAGCACTGTGCACTATACCTAATATACCCCTGTTGCCCATGTTAACACTGCTCACTATGCTGCAACCCCTGTGCCTGTGCATTATATTCAAACCACTTTTCCACAAATTTAGTATGTTCAAACCTCTGTCCCTCAGGCACAAGTGCAACCTGTTGCACCTCAACCAGCTGCTCCAACAGTAACACAACCAGATCAGCAAAGCTTTTTCACTCAAGGCTTTGTTGACTGGAGCAGTATGCCTGATGAGCTTAGTGATGAAAATTTTGCACTCAATGCTTTTAATGATCCTACTAATGATGAATTTTGTTTGATGGCATTAGAGTCTATACCAGAAGGGGTAAAAACTGAAGGTGAACAGCTAAGTGCTGAAACAGTGGATGAAGTGACTGAAGGAGTGGTTACTGCAGTTGCTGGTGAACTACTGCTGGGAGAAAATTCAGAAACCCTGATTGAACCACTGTCTGACCCCTGGTCCAAAGAAAACAAAGAAGACAAGGAAGAGAAGAAAGCTGGTGAGAAAGAAGTTAGAGCTGATGATGAAGATGATCATCAATGTGATTGTGCCATGATGGCCGCTGCCAAGGTATCACCTCAAGTTCTTGAAAAACTGTGTTCAGATAAATGCATTATTGCATTTGCTAACATCAAAGAGGTAAATGAAAACCTTAAGAATAAAATCTTAACTGATGAAGTCAAATTTGAAAAGTCATTAAAAGAACTTAGAAAAAATTGGATGAAAGAGATAAAGAGATCAGCAATCTCAAAGAAGAGCAAAGCATAACCAAAACTCAACTCCAAACTATGGTAGAAAAATACCAAGTTTGCAAAAAGGAGTTGGAGTCCATCCAGATCACCTGTGAAAGATGGGTGGAATCTTGTAAAGGGTATGAGGTTATGCTTGAGAAACAGCTTGAAAGAAATGTCAAGTTTGGTGTAGGATATAGAAAATATGATGATCTTGTAAACATTGCTAGAAAACAAGCTAGTTCATCTAATATAAAACCAACCAACAAGAATGGCCAAGAGGTTAAAATAACCAACAAACTTGGTAACAAAATCACTTTGGAAAGATCTGTGGGGTCCCCAACTTTTGAGGAAATTGAGAAATATCAATTTAAACCCACATGGTCTGATGAGTGTGACATTCTTGAAAATTTCAAGCCTATGGACTTTACAACCACTGATGGTGTCACAGCTCCAAAAGCTAAGGTCATTCCTATCAAAGATATCCCAACAGTAGTTCAAAACTCTGTTGCTAAGGAATCTGAGAAAAGGAAGAAAAAAGAAAAGATCAAAAACTTGTTTTGAGATTTTTGTGAAAAGAGAAACCATCTAACAAAAGACTGTTTTCATCTAAAAGCATATGATCTAAACAAAACAAGTGTCATTGTACCTACAGAAAGCTGCACCATCTGTGGTAAAACAAACCACAAAACTCAAGCATGTATGTATCTCAAAAACTTTGATGTGAAAAAGAATGAGTACACTGCTAAAACATCCTTGAGTCCATCAACATCATCTGCCAAGTTCACCAAGAATCAACCATTGTTTGTGCCAGTCCAAACAGCTGTTACAAAACAGCTGAATCAAACATCTGTCCAAAGAGATGTTCAAGTGACTGATGCACCCCCTGCCAACCAATTCAGAAAAGGCAAGGGACAATCATCTTACCAAAGGATTCCACACGTTTATGAGGCCTACAAAAGGCCCTCTAAACCAAGAGTGAACAGGCATCCTTTTGGTTATCAGCAGGTGATTGGTCAAAACCCACAACAGTGGTTAGAGAGAAACAGTCCTAAAACTGTTCAAACCCCTGACCTAACCACTGCCCATGCATCTGAACTCATCCCAGACACTGTTGAGACTCCATCCAAAGCCTTATTGGCTTTGGAGACCCTAATGAACTAATCCTTTTACTTCATGTGCAGGGAGCTTCTGCATGCTTAGATAGATAGCCTTTGGTATGTAGATAGTGGAGGCTCCAGGCACATGACAGGATGTAAAGCCCTACTCAAAGATTTCAAAATCCATGGTGGGGGTGATATATCCTTTGGCAATAATAGTAAAGGGAAAGTTTTCGGGCCTGGTACAGTACAGTCTGGAAATGTAAAATTTGAAAATGTCAATCTGATAGACAATCTAAAATTCAACCTCCTAAGTGTTTCACAAATGAGTGATAAGGGGTATGGGTCATTCTTCACAAAGGAGTGTTGTAGGATTGTTGGACCAGAAATGGTTGAAAAGATTGAAGCAATAATAAAAACTGGAAAAATCAAACTTGTTGCTCAAAGAAGTGGCAATGTTTATGTGGTGGATATGTCAAAAGAGAGCCCCAAAACTTATGCCTGTCTGTTCTCAGCTGCATCAAACAAAGAGACAGAACTATGGCACAGAAGATTGGGGCACACAAATCTCAAGACAATCACTGCCATTTCAAAACAGGGGTTAGTAAGAGGTTTACCTCAAAAACTGTTCACCTGTCCTGAGCATTGTGTTTCCTGCCTAAAAGGAAAACAACATAAAAGCTCCTACAAATCCATTGATGAGTCCAAAACAAACAAATGTTTGCAAATGCTTCATATGGATTTGTTTGGCCCAGTAAAAGTCATGAGTCTTAAGAAAAAGAGGTATTGTTTGGTTATTGTTGATGACTTTTCTAGGTTTACATGGACTTACTTTTTACACTCAAAAGATGAGACTGCATGCATTCTGCAAGCCTTTGTGAAACAGGTTGAAAAGCAGTTTGACCTTCCAGTAAAAATCTTCAGAAGTGACAATGGCACAGAGTTCTGGAACAAGGAGTTGGATGATTTTTGTGTGTCAAAAGGAATTGTGAGGCAATACAGCATTCCAAGAACACCAGAACAAAATGGGGTTGTTGAAAGAAAAAACAGAACTTTGATTGAGGCTGCCAGAACCATGCTTGCTAATTCAGGTTTGCCATTAACTTTTTGGGCAGAGGCAGTAAACACTGCTTGCTATGTCCAAAACAGAGTTTTAAGCAACTCCAGGCATCAAAAGACTGCCTATGAACTGCTGTATAAAATAAAGCCATTAATTTCATATTTCAAAGTTTTTGGTTGCCCATGCTTCATTTTAAACTTAAAAGATTCTATTTCTAAGTTTGCAGCCAAAATTGATTGTGGATATCATCTGGGATACTCAACCACTGCTAAGGCCTACAAATTGTTTAACACAAGGACCAAAACAGTGGAGGAGACTTTGAATGTAAAGTTCAATGAACTTTCATCAATGAAAATCCTAGCAAATCCTGCAGATTTGTTTGATCTTGATAAATTCACTTTTGAAAATACTACTATCAAGACTAACAGTGCAGGTCCATCAGAGGATTCAACACCAGACTATGGATATGAAATCATCATTCCTCAAAAGTCTGTCAACATGGGAAGAGCAGCAGATGTTCAAAAAAGCTGTCAAAACTCAACCACTGCTACCTCAATAGTTGTTGACCAAAGTAGCCCTTTAACCACTGCTTCCACATCATCAAGCACTGTTGATAAAATTCCTCAAACAGTGGATCAAAGTCAGCATGTGTCCACACCTTTGCCTCCTATTCCACCACCTTTTGAATCCACTGCTGGATCATCAAAGTCACCAGCAGTGGTCAGCTCAGATGATACACATCTGCAGCCTTCACCAACAAATGCCATCAAACCATACCAAGGAGATTTAATCTTCTTGAGATCTCATCCACCTGATCAAATCATTGGCAACATCAATGAAGGGGTGCTCACAAGAAGCCAAACCCAAAACATTTTTCTTTTTGCTGGTTTTCTATCACTCCATCAGCCAGTCAAGTACCAAGAGGCACTGAAATACAACAGCTGGGTAGAAGCCATGCAAGAAGAGCTCCAACAGTTTAAAAGACAACAAGTATGGGAGCTTGTACCACTGCCAAAAGATGTAAGCCCCATCGACACAATGATGAAAGGGGCATTGTTGTCAAGAATAAAGCCAGGCTTGTGGTTCAAGGTTACAGACAGGAAGAGGGGATTGATTATGATGAAACATTCGCCCCTGTAGCAAGATTGGAAGCTATAAGATTGTTCCTCGCCTTTGCTGTCAACCACAACATGAAGGTGTTCCAAATGGATATCAAAAGTGCTTTCCTCTATGGTACAATTCAAGAAGAGGTGTATGTTTGTCAACCTCCAGGTTTTGAAGATCCATTTTATCCAGATCATGTCTACAGGCTAAACAAAGCCTTGTATGGTCTGAAAGAAGCACCTAGGGCATAGTATGAAACTCTTTCCACCTTTCTACTCTCAAATGGTTACAAAAGAGGTAACATTGATAAAACACTGTTTCTAAAATGGAGAGGAAAGGATTTAATGATTATCCAAATTTATGTGGATGACATTATTTTTGGAAGCACATGTAATAACATGTGTGAAGAGTTTAGGCAACTCATGACAGCTGAGTTTGAAATGAGTGCAATGGGTGAGCTGTAATGCTTTATTGGTCTCCAAGTTTAGCAAATGCAAAATGGAACTTTTATTCATCAAAGCAAATATGCTAAATAACTTTTAAATAAATTTGATATGAATGATCGTAAACCATGCAGCACACCCATGGCAACCAATAAGCTAGTCATGTCTGATGAAAAGGATGAGCTGATTGACCAAACACTTTATAGAAGTATGATAGGGTCTTTACTGTACCTAACTGCATCTAGACCATACATCATGTTTGCAACATGTGTCTGTGCAAGAAGTCAATCAGCTCCCAGAAAATCACATCTCGTTGCTGTAAAAAGGATCTTCAGATACATAAAAGGTGCTCCCACACTTGGTATCTGGTATCCAGCTAATGGGAATATCCAGCTTTCAGGCTTTTCAGCTAGTGACTTTGCTGGATGTGACAAGACAAGGAAGTCCACCTCAGGAGGGTGCTATTTCTAGGCAATTGCTTGGTTTCATGGCAAAGCAAAAAGCAAGCAGCTGTTTCCACATCCACTGCTGAGGCAGAATATATAGCTGCTGCAAGCTGTACAGCCCAACTGCTATGGCTTCAAAATCAGTTGCTGGATTTTGGTATCACTGCCTTGAAGACACCACTCATGTTGGATAACCAGGCAGCAGAAAATATCATCAAAAATCTAGTTTCCCACTCAACCACCAAACACATTGACATCAGACATCACTTTGTGAGGGATTGGTATGAAAAAGGTTTGATTTCTCTACATCATGTTCCAACTAAGGATCACTTGGTAGATGTGCTAACCAAAGCATTAGACACATCCACCTTTGAAAGCATGATCTCTAGGATTGGCATGCTAAACATGGAATAACAGGCAAAATCCTGTTTTTCTATGAATAAAAGCATTAGAATGTTTTCAGAAAATCAAAAACCCATCCTTAAAAATAGCTAAAAATGAAGTTTTTCATTAAAATCCTTAAAAGTCCGCCATAACCACTGCTTGTTCAAAAGTCTGCTCTTCTTCAAACTCTGTCCACTACTGAAAGTCAACCCCTGTTCTCTTATTTTCCTGATAAGCACTAATGCTCAAAATCAGTGTTGTATCCACTGATGTGCTATCTGCTGATAGTAAAAATCATCCACTGCTTCCATTTGTTACCGTTGTAACCATTGCCTTTCATCAGTAGTTTTCATAAAAAGTATTGTCCTTCATTTCATCAGGGTTGGCACATGGATAGTACATAGTGGTCAGACCTTTTGTAACCGTTGCCACGTCAGCATTCGCTTTTTCTCCATAAAACCCCTTTCAAAACCCCAAACAGGGTTTTACTGTCGAATTGAATTCATAAAAATTCCTTTCTCAAAGCAGTTTTCATCCCATTCCCACAAATTCCTTCACAACTCTCTTCGATCGTCTTCTCCAAAATGACTAAATCGAAGTCCTCCGCAAAATCATCTTCTAAAGAGGCCTCTCAAAAGGCTAAACTCATCAAAATCCCACACAAACCTTCTCACAACCTTTTGGGTCTTCTCACAAAACCCGGTACCACTGATGCTTTCGACTCCATCATTGATATCATGTCTGCATCAAAGTATAAAACTTTGTTAATAGCAGATGCACCAATTTACTTGGCGACCCAAAGAGAGTTCTGGAAAAATGCAACCCTTGACAAACAAGGTGAGAGTGTCATAGCCATTAACTCTTCTCTAAAGGGTAAAGCTATCAAAATTACACCACAATCCATCTCGGAAGTCTTTCAACTCGACGATCAGCAAGGTAAAACTTCTATTCCTAAAAACGAGTTAAAATTTGACTTTATTGAAAGAGGGTATGCAGATACAATGATGAACAGGGATACCTTACAAAAAGGTTTCTTCCCTCATGCAACAAGGTTTTATTTCATACCCTCCTAATGTGTGTTTCAAACAAAACCACCTCTTTTAATGAAATACCATTAAAGATTCAAAATCTGGGATATGCTATTCTTCAAGATGAAAATTTAAATTATTCTCAGGTAATCTTTAATGATCTGGTTAAAAATGTTGAAACAAAGGCATTCTTACTATTTCCACGATTTCTAAGTTATTATTTTGAAAATAAACTTGGTAAGAATGATGCTTCTGCAATAAAACAAGGTGAATCTCTTCAAATGCACAACTTAACTGCTGAAACTTTCACAAGATTGTCAACACCTTGCAAAACACAAGCAGAGGTGCCTGAGCAGAACTTAGCAGCTACCACTGCTCCTCAGGTATCTGCTGCTGAGCCCACTGCTCAAGGTGATCAAAGTAGCAAAAAACTACTTTGAAACCCACACCTAAAATCACCAAAAAGCCACAACAAAAGAAAACTCAAAAACCCCCCCCAAACCCATCAAAAAGGCAACTCTGGAGGATGAGATACCAGAGCAACTGCCAGTGACAGCACAAAAGTCACAAGAAACCACTGCTGCTACTTCCTCACAGTAGTTGGTACAAATATCTCAACCCTTGGCTGAAACTCCTCATGTTTCTTCTCAAAAAGAACAGGTTGTACATATAGGGACACCACAATATGATGCTCTGGAATCACTTGCTTCCATCATCCACAGCCCATTGCCCGGGGCCAATTCTCTTTACACACCCAACCTCACATCCACAATTCCCCCACCAACTAAATTATTGTTGGATGCTATTGATCTGAACCTGGCACAAACCAGTCCTTCTCAATCACCTGTCAATGAGAATATACTTCAACAAGTGACTGGGCCTGATGTATCAATCATAGTTAACCCACCAAACAAGACCTGAGGAGGTTACACCCCTTGAGTTACAAGTATCTCTTGATGGTATTCCAAGTGAAGCAGCCACTACAAGTGTTGAACCCACTGGTTTACACTTGGACAGTGGTTACATCAATAAGACTTCCTTGGAGGCAATTCCTTCCATAGCACCTCTGATATCCACCAGTGAGTTTGTTTTACCCTCTAGTACAATCAAAAGGCTATCAAGTGTTGAAGGAAGAAGACCCCAGTACCAAGAAAAAGGGGCATCAGTGGTTAATGTTTGGAGTACACTCCCTACATCAACCCCTGTTACAACCCCTGCTAGTGGGAAATCAGATGATCCCATTAAATTGGGTGATGGTTTAAAGTACCTGGAATTGATGGAACGAGTTGAAAAACTGGATAACTCTGTTGCAGAACTTAAAGAAATGCTGCAGCAGTTGTTGAGAGTACAACAGGTGCAATCCACTGCTGTTCCACCTCAAGCACCTGCTCCACCACAAACACCTGTTGCAGATGAGATATGGAACCTCTTTCAACCTTTTCTCCACCAACAAAAACAAATGGCTGATCAGTAACTTGCAGTACATGTACAAGAGCTGAGAAACACAATGGAGTCTAGGTTCAAGAACACACAAGCAGACATTAAGGCTATCAAGGCCCACATAATGAAAACCACTGGCACTGCTCCTCCAACTATTCTCTTCATTGATCAACCCCCTTGTTGGTGCACAGAATGTCTGTTGACTTCGTTTAAATCAAGTCTTAGGTCAAGATTGGAGTTTGGAAGTAAAAATAGGGTTTTATATGTTAGTTTCGCTTATTTGTACCTAGGTTAATATAGGTTTCGCTTATTGGTGCATCAAGGGTTTCGCTTATAGTGTTATAGGTGGTTTCGCTTATAAGGTTTCTTGGAGGTTTCGCTTATTAGTCAATGTCATAAGAGTGAAACCACAGAGGCTATATATAGACATCATAAGCGGAACCTGGTTATTCAATTGTGTACATTGGAGCGAAATCCTCTCATGCTTGTGGTGTCAAAACTCTGTCAAAATCAACTCAGAAAGCATCAATAAAGAAGAAATTAAAGAGAAAAGCTGTTGTTACTTTGTGTATACTGATTCCGCCTTTATACATGAAGATGAACATCCTTGACTGACTTTTCAGGGTCATAAAACGGTCCAACAAGTGCTATCAGAGCTTCAGGACTAGGAGTTCATACTACTACAGCTGATTCGATCAAAATCTCTCATTTCTACTCACTTTCTTTCATACTTTTTCGAGTTGAACTAGTTCCTACGGTTAAAATGGCCTGAAAATCAAGTATAACGTGTAAAACATACAATTAACATACCCTAGAAAGTTTCAGGTTAAAATACGGCTTAAAAATGGTTCAAATCAAGTAAAAAGTAGGTTTCGCTTTTCCAGACATCGTAGGTTTCGCTTTTACGGTCATCGAATAGATTTCGATTGTAGTTGCCTGATTTTGCTGATTAGAACATTCCGGTTACCTGATTTCGTTGATTGGGACACAAGTTGGTAATTTCGCTGATAATTACAACTGATTTCGCTTATTCAGACATAGTATTTGATTAAAAATGTGATTTCGCTTTTTCGTACATTGAGTAGTTCCGCTTATTCGGACATTATCACTTTCGCTTATACGGACATAAGCTTTATTTCGCTTATCTGAACATCAGTTTTTGCTCATTTGGACAATATCTGATTTTGCTTTTAGGAACAATCTGGTTTCGCTTTTAGATACACGTGATTTCGCTTGATTGTCAACATTGAGATTTCGCTCATATGACCAATCTGATTTCGCTCATATGTCAGATTGATTTTGCTTTTGTGTCATAAAGTGTCCTGATTTCGCTTATTTGTCAAATTGTTGATTTCGCTTATAGAGACATTGAGATTTCGCTTATCTGTCACATTATCTGAATTCGCTTATCAGTCATTCAGACTGATTTCACCCAAGTGTCATATTTCACGACAATCGAGTGTCAGTGTATTTCAGATTACTTGATATTGTTTAAGCTGATTGAGTTTGTTTGTTTGATCTCAGGTGATTGAAGATGTCAAGCAACGGTGAAGAATTCTACAACACATTCTACAACGCATTCACTTCTGAATCGACAGATAGAAGATCCGAGATGAGAGAATATTCGAAGGAGATTTCGGAGAATTTGAAATTCGAGAACATGTATGGAAGTCAACAAAAACCACCGAAGCTAATGAAAGTTAAAGATTATAACTGGTGGAAAAACAGATTTGAGGGTTGGGTAAAAGCTTTCGCTCCTGAAAGCTGGTTAAAACTGACACATGAATATGTTGAACCAGTAAAAGAGGGAGGAGAGTTAATAGATGCAAAAGATTTTACAGAAAAAGATATAAAAAATGTTGTGGCTGAATATAGAATGATAACATTGATCAAACAGTCAGTAAGAGAGGATATTATTTCATTGCTCGAACAAGAAAAGACTTCAAAGAGTTTGTGGGAAGCGTTAGAGAGAAAATGTGTAGGAAGTAATGAAATTGTTAAAAATAAAAAGAAATTGTTGCGTAAAGAGTTTGATTTATTCAACTGTATGAAAAATGAGTTTGTTTGTAAAATGATTGAGAGATTCGGACATCTGAAAATGGAGCTGACCAGACACAAAATCTTACCTTCTGAAGAGGAGCTGGTGGATAAATTGTTTGATTCATTGGCAAATGATCAAGAGTGGCAATACTTCGCTCTAATGTTGAAAAATACAATCAAGCCTGAAGATTTAAAAGTGGATCTACTGATTTAAAGGCTTGAAAGTCATGAGTTGGAGATAAAGAGATCTAAAGTCAACAATCCAGCTTATCAGCAGAATGTAGAACTTTACTACAGAGGAAATGTACCGCAGGCTGGGTCTCCAAGAACAGCATTTTCTGCAGAAAGTTCAAATTCAGTGAACAATGAAAGTCTTCACGGTGGTTTTCACAGTGGATCTTTTTCAAACACTTCAAGTCAATCTGCTTCCAAGAATTTTTTTCAGTGTAATATCGCAGTGGATCTGAAGAATGGGCAGAATTTCAGCAAAGAATCGGCAAAACAACAGATGGTATTCTTGGCATCTGTAGTTGAATCGTATGAAAGCCTCGTGGCAGGGAAGATCGGCAACACCAACTTGACAAAAGAAGATTATGATCAATTAGACCCCGAGGAGATGGAACTAATGGATATAAGATGGTGCATGGCCAGTGCGGTTCGTCGAGCACAGCGGTTCATGGAGATCACGGGGAGAAAGTCAATTGGTGGACCATCTACCAAACTGGGATTTGATAAATCTAAGGTGACATGCTTCAAATGCAAACAAAGAGGTCACTTTAAGCGCGAGTGCAGAAATGCGTATGCTGATGATGATTCTGCAAACCCGTTCAACGAAGATTATTACAAGAAAGGGATTTACCATCAGAACAAGTCTGAGCCACCAAGATTAAAGCAACCTGAAGAAAGATCAAGGGCTCTTGCAGTTATATATGATGATGAAGGTTACGACTGGAGTCAAGTTTGCCCTGAAGAAGATGCAGTTGGATATGCATTTGTTGCAAACGATGATCATGATACTTGGTGGAGAAGAGACAGTGCGAGATGGGAGATTGGAAAATTGTATGAACCATTTAAGGAAGCACAAAGAGCCAAGAGATGGAATGAAGAACTAGAGTGTTACATGGATCCACAGGGTAATTCAGTAGTTGATCCATCAAAAGTGGATTTTGATGCTGTAACCAATGTGTTTCAAAGTGAGGGCACTTTCAACACAAGAAGGCTTTCTGATAAAACCTATTTGCCAAATTTGATGAACAAGTAAAAAGAAGTTTTTGAAGAAAGTTTACCGAAGGTGGTAGAACTGAAGAAAAGAAAAGAAGAAGAATTGAAGAAGATGATTGAAGAAGTGAAGACTGTTGCAAAGCTTGCTGGAGAGGAACAGAGAGCTGAAGAAATGCAGAAGAATGAAGAAGCTCAGAAAGAAGAAAAGGAGGAAGATCAGAAAGTTGAGTCAGAAGAACCGGTGCTGAAAGAGACTAAGGTTAGAAAATCTTCTGATCTATCGAATGTTGAATTGGTTGATGAAAACGAAAACAAATGCAGGAATTGCATAGAAATGTGCAAAGCCTGTACTGAAAAAGATGACATCATAAAAACAAAAGACAATGACATAGTTAAACTTGAAAATGGTTTCGCAACAAAATGTAAAGATATGATTGAAAAAGAAGAAATTTTGAAACTAAAAGTTGAAAAATTGACACAGAAATGTCAAGGTCTTGAAAAGGATAATGATGTTTATAGACAACTGTGTTCAGCAAAATGTGTTGATTGTGTTGAAAAAGAATCTAAATTTCAAGATTTACAAAAACAGTATGATTCTTTAAAGTGGTCGAGTCAAAGAGTACAAGAAGCTTATGATACTTTGAAAAGCCAAGTCAAAAGTTTTGATCAAAGATTGTCAGAAACTTTAGTCACTAAAGAAATGTATGAAAGAAAGTTTAAAGAAAAGCAAATTGAATTAAACAAATGTGTTGATGAAATTGCTAATCTTAAACAAGTCTTGGCTGAAAAAGAAAAGATTGTTACAAAACTTCAAAGTTATCATAACTCTTCGTACATTCTTGAACGCATTTTCAACATCACACCAGATGACAAAGATACTGATAATTGCAAAAAGGGTATTGGTTCAGAATTTCATCAGGTACCACCACCATTGAGAAACAATTATACTTTTTATGATGAGGAAAAGGTGGCAAAGGGTTTGAATATAGTTGACCAATTACCTGAAAGTATCGATGTAACTTACACCAAATCTGATGAAGCTGATGATTCAGAGGTGGTGAGTAAGGTTGTTGATAGTGTTTTGAAAGATGAGTCTACAAAAGGTAAGTCTGAATCACAGGATGAAGATGAAGGAAATCTTTATGATGGTTATCTGAAAAACACAAAATCCGAGAAAAATTTGAATGATGATTCAAAAGGATTGGTTTATACCATGATTGGATCGGACAAACTATTCTTAGATATTGTATTCCCGATTCAGAATGTGATTTCAGAAAAGGTTGATAAAGTTTTCAAAATGGTTGAGATTGAGAAGTCTGAGATACCAAAGTTTGCTGGTAAAGGTCATAAATCTTTTTATAACAAACCTGGTTTTAAGAAGAAAAACATGAAGGCTGGTTTGGGTTATAAAAAGAAACGGAATTGGAATCAAAATAAAGCACCAAATTTGCAACAAAAGATGAATTTTGTTCAAGGGAAAAGTTTGAAAGAAGAGGAAAAACTCAAATTTGGACAACAGTCTAATGAGGAGTTTGATGCTATGAAAAAGAAACAACAACAGGCCAAGGATGTTTCAAAGAAAGTGTGTTTTAAATGTGATCAGATTGGACATGTTGCATGAAAGTGTCCAAATCCAAAGCCTGTTAATGTTGAAAAATAGAAATCTGAGGATGTGAAACCAAGGTCAACCAGATTTGATTCGAAACAAACTTGGAGGTACAATACAAACAAGTTTGCTTCAAATCAAAATTGGAAATCAAACCCAAACAGGTTCGATTCAAGACAGACCTGGAATTTTCACACACCCAGATTGAGAACAACACAAAGTTGGAGAACATTTGTTGATATGACAAAACCTCAAGAGTCTTGGAAACCTAAAAATGTTGTTCAAAATCAAAAGGTTCAAGATCAAAAGGTTCAAAAAGAGACAAATTTTTACAAAAGAGGTACTCCGAAAGGTCAAGTGTGGAGTGCTAAGAAACAAGTGACGTTGGAAAAAGATGAGAAAGTTGAAGTCAACGCTGAAAAAGTTTTAAACGACAAAGAGTTTCCGAAATTAAATGAACATTATTGTGTTGAAATGCCTAAGGTCCAACAGACCTGGGCTAAATTGTTCAAATGATTGATAAAGTTTGAATGTGCAGGTGCTCAACGAAGCTGAAGATTGTGAGAATGGTATTTGGAGCAGCCTGGCACAGGAAGAGGTTGCTGAACCCTGGTTTGGTTGAACAGGGAGTTTAGTTTGATTTTTTTCTGTATATAAATAAACAATATTTTCAAAACCCTAAAAATTTGAAAAATTAAAAACCAAAAATATGTTTTAGTTTGTTAAAATTTGAAAATTCAAAAAATATGTTGGTTTTAATTTTGTTTAAATAATTGTTGATTGAATATACCGAAACCATCACGGCTGCACAAACATGATTACTTTCATCAGATTGAAAAACGGTTTGTCAAACTGTAAAATATCAATGTGTTGTAAATCATGGGGGTATGTTATATTTTCTGCAAATCAGTGCATGAGAAGCAGAAAATGGATGGCGAGACAAAGCTATCAATGTTGGTTGTCAAATTTTCTTTAAATGGTTTTGCATTTTAGGGGGAGATATATTGTTGTTAAAAAATCCAAAAACATTTGAAAATTTGAAAAAAGCCAAAAACATGATAAAATTTAAAAATTGAGTTTTTGCGTAAAAAGAGGAAATGATAGTACATCAGTAGACAGTTACAGTATGCTAAAGAAATGTAATGTTTAAATAGTGTTAAACAGTCTCACTGATGATGTGTCGATAGGTTTTTATACACTTGGTAAACTTTTTCGGGATATAAACCTAAAATCAAACACTTGCTTATTTCGTGGGGAACACTACTTGGATATATAGGTAACCCCTGAAATCTCGTTTGAAATGTTCCTTTTTCTGATATACTAGGTTTTTATACTCAGTGATATCTGGGGTATTATTCCGGGACTTTTGCTGAATGGAAGTTCTGACCTAGTCCTCGAATAATACTTTCCGCAAATGCTTGAAACATAGCATCACCCTCAGCATATATGATATGATAAGACAATAAAATTGCTTAGCAATGCTGTTGTAAAAAAGATCCTCTAAAGGGGACACACCCAAGTTGAGTCATGATCTCTCTGCTGAACGATGGTTCTGACCTGAGCTCTCATGATTCTTCATAATTTATTAACCCCTTACAGATATCATTTGTGTTATAATTACCTGTAAGACTGAATATTGGGATCTGGATACGGGAGTATATTCAAGAGGTGGGACACATGAATGAGTTTAATTTCTTAAAATATCTAATTCGTATCCTGAATCAGTTGAAATTTGTATGAAAATTTAAGTGGACAAGTATATCGACAATCTAAGTGAATTGTTTAATTCTTAAAGTGAAATTAAGCTCAACGGTACTTGTGACTTGTCAAAAACTGATATGATCCTCTGATGCAAACTCAAAACAAAAATATTATCTGTAAATATGTTTGTACATATTTCTTTACTGCTTTATATTTTCAGAAAATACAAAAAGATTTTGATTCTGTTTTATTTTCGACAACTGATGTCTGAGTGCTGAGTTTCAAAATCTAAGTAAGCTGATCATGTTTCTGAAAATAAAACAAGTTCATTAATTTGAAACTTGAAGTTTTAAAATCAAAAATTCAAAAACAGTTTGTGATATCTCCAAGGTCATTAATTTGGACTTGGATGATTAACTGTGGGGGATTTGGATACTTATATTGTTATAGAGATAGTTTCCGATACGATTCGATGAAACTGCCAAATTTATGAAAAGTAATTTTGAGGAGATTGAATTGTCAGATTACGATATCTGGAAGATTAAAATGTTGTTACTTATAGTTGTATGAGTGATTGCAGGAAAAGTCCAGATTACGATCCCGAGAGCAGAGTCTAAGGGGGAGTCTGAAGACAAGCTGAAAGTTAGAAGGAGCTTGTAGCTGGAAAGAGAGGTGTCGATCCCTAAAAGCACAGAAGCTTGATGAGAGGGGGATCCTGTTCATGATGAAGCTGTTGATGATAGAGCCAGTGATGAGATTCTGGTGTAAGAGTCAAAGTGTGAAGCTGATCAAGAAAGTGATGGATGCTTACAATGTTACAATCTGAATGAGAAGGCAAAATGACCAAGATTGAAGACTCGGAGCCGAAAACTTCATCAACATTCAAGGGGGAGTCTGTTGGTGCACGGAATGTTTGTTGACTTCGTTTAAATCAAGTCTTAGGTCAAGATTGGAGTTTGGAAGTCAAAATAGGGTTTTATATGTTAGTTTCGCTTATTTGTACATAGGTTAATATAGGTTTTGCTTATTGGTGCATCAAGGGTTTCGCTTATAGTGTTATAGGTGGTTTCGCTTATAAGGTTTCTTGGAGGTTTCGCTTATTAGTCAATGTCATAAGAGCGAAACCACAAAGGCTATATATAGACATCATAAGCGGAACCTGGTTATTCAATTGTGTACATTGGAGCGAAATCCTCTCATGCTTGTGGTGTCAAAACTCTGTCAAAATCAACTCAGAAAGCATCAATAAAGAAGAAATTAAAGAGAAAAGCTGTTGTTACTTTGTGTATACTGATTCCGCCTTTATACATGAAGATGAACATCCTTGACTGACTTTTCAGGGTCATAAAACGGTCCAACACCCCTCCAGATAATGCCAAAAATGGGGAGAAAATTAAAGAATGGAATAAGAAGGGAATAGATGATGGTCTCTACATAGAACGAGAAAAGGAAAACATGACCAAGCAGATACCCTTGCCAGATGGTAGCAAAAAAGTTGATGTTACCCAAAATGCACTTGATGAAGCTATAGCAAGTGTAAAAAGGGACAGAGCGGCAAAGGATATGTCAAGATGGAATGAGGAGAAAAGAGCTTACATGGAGCTGAATGCGCAGGGTTGTTCTGAGCCAAAGGATGTTAAAAATCCTGAGCCAAATAGAAATCCCAGTAGAAAAGTGAGGGAACCCAAATCCATACCATCCAGACTCACAAAGCATACTCCAAAACCATCGTCCAAAAGCCCCCAACATCAAACTTCCACCCAAACAGTTGTTGTAACACCTGTTGTATCAACTACTGCTGATACTTCAGTGGTTTCAACAACTGCCATTATTTCAACACACACCACTTCAACACACTTCATTACCACTGCCTTACCACCATCACCACCAAAAATCACTTCACCTCCAAAAACAGCCTCACCACCATCACCTCCTGCCAAAAAGCAGAAGACACCAGATGTTACAACATCTGTTGTAATGATAACAGTGGTTGAAACACCAGTTGTTTCAACAGCTGTTAGTCAATCACAAATCACTGCCACTCAAATCACCACCACTGATCCACCCAAAACATCATCTGCCTCTCCTATAATAAAAAGGAGAAGGATTTTCATACCAGATGATGATTCTCCATCACCACCACCAACATCTTCACAATCACTTTCACTTATTCCAAACCCTGTTCCTCTCTCATCAGCTCCAATACAACAACCAATCCCAATCATTACTCCTGCAGGTTTCCAATATCCTCTTGAACTCATTGCAGTCAGAGAGGAGATTAAATCCTTCTACTATGAGGATGATCCTGCTAAAAGGAAGTTGCCATCAGTTGAAGGATATCCTAGGCCTAACAACATTGAAGAGTACTTGAAAATTAAGGCTCAACAGGCAGAGGATAACTCTAAAAGAAGCTCTCAAGGGAAAACTGACAAAGAAATTCAAAGGCATTATCAATTCTTATTTACTCAAGTCAGATCTTTAGAGCAATTTGCAAAAAATGTTTGTCAACAAATCTCAGAGAAAGCAGATGAAACTTTGAGAAAAGACTACATTGAAAGCATCATGGCAACCAAGAAGTACAAGGGAGAAAAGCATATGTACAAGAAGTGGACCATTCCTGAGCTTGAACAAGAGGCAGCCAGGATTCAAGAAATGATAAAGAATAAGGTCAAACACACTCCTCCAATTTGGTCAAAGTACAAAAGGAATGTGCCTGAAAAAACACTAGAGCTAAAGAGAATGAGAGAGGAATTAGTTGCTGCTGACTATGGGTCTAAAAATCAAGTGGCAAGATGGAAGGAAGACGTAGTCAGTGCCACCTACAAAAGGTTGGAGGAATTAAGGAAGAAAGATCCCACAGTTCCACAAAAACCTGACTACCCTGAAGCAGAGGTTTCAAAAAGACCACCAAAGCTGCAAATCAGGAGAGCTACTGCTCCAACTGGTTCTGCCATCTATAAAAGAAAGCAACAAAAACAGTTGGATACTGAAACAGTGGCATAATTAATGGCAGGAGATGAGCTTGTAAAAGAAGGTATTAAGCAGATGATAGCTGATACTCTTGGCCTGAATCAACCTACAAGCACTGCTCAAACAGTCATCACAAGGCCTGCATCACCAAACACCTCATCTAATAAAAATCTCCCAAGAAACCCACCAGGCTCAAAAGTACTAAAATGGAAAACTGACAAACAGACCCATGTACTGACAGTGTTCAAGTCTAGTGGAGAAGTGAAGAAAATAACAAGGGAACAAGCACTTGGCCTAAGTCTTAAAGATTTGCAGGATCTCCTTGACCTTCCATTGTGCAGGGATGATGATGACACAGATGCCTTAGCCTTTGAGTTACAACTCAAAGGGCAAATAAGGGAACTGCTGATGAGGCAATAAAGATCTACCAATAATGAAGAGTTTTGGCATTATCTGTTCCTGGGGGAGATTGTTGGGATTGAACCCTACCAAAGGAACAGATAATAAAAGCCAAAATGGATCCGAGCAGTGGATCCAGAATAAGCAGATGTTATGTATACAAGTCTCTCCCCTTGAAAGTGGTTTCAACATCTGCTGACCTCCAATCTACTGATCATACAAACTGCTGACCAACAACTGCTGATCAAAGACTAATGAAGACTAAAGCCCTGCTGTTCAATCTACTGCTATGGGTCAAGCTCTGCTGATCATGACAAGTACTGTTGGGTTCACATCAGTGGAAGGATGCAGCAGTAGTTTAGTTGTCTCTATGTAATTAATTGTAATAACAGTAGTTAGCACAGCAGAGGTTGTATAGATCAGATGTTAGAGTTTGTTAGGAGGTTAGATGTCACTTTCATGGTGACTTCAGCTTATATGCTCAGTGGTTTGCTCGTGACTATAAATAGAACAGTGCTCTGTACTGTTCTATTATCTCTTTCACCATCTTCTTCCTGCACGAACAAACCTAGTGAGCTCAGGCTGAGGGGGAGTTAGTTACATACTTGCAATTGTAATTGAATCTTGTAATAAATTCAAGTACTCGGTTCAATGTTAAACTTGTATGTTAAAAGCAATTCTCTCGTTTGATTGTGAAAAGTTTGCTTCCATTATAATTCCGTTGCATTACTCATTCATCTTCATTTTAATTCAAACGTAAACACAATCAAAACCAAACTCAGATCCTAATAGTACTACACTAGTATAGTGTGTAGGGAAGTAAGGACCACAAAACTGCTTTTCTAGGTGATAGTTAAAGTGTCGGAAAGTGCCTAAAACTCACCCAAAGTGCAGAATTCTGCGTAATTCAGCAAAAATCAGCATTTTAACAAGCTAGTATCATGCAAAAATATGACTAAATGGTCTTGAATGCTTTCCTAAGTGTCAGGAATTAAAAGTGTCACAAAAGGGTACATAAAGAACACTAAAATGTATAGTTTAGCACATTAACGAACCAGTATACAACCGGACACTACCCGAAACACCAAAATTACACTAGAAGCATTGTTTTAATGTTTCCAAGCTAGTTATGATCCCCGAACACCCTAACATACTATATAACACATAATATACATAACACCCTAACTAAATCCCTTGAAATCTAACTAGATTGCTTAACCATCATTAAACCTTAACCAAGACCCCCCCCCCCTCTTGGAGACGGTCACCAAGGGTGGACCCACCCTTGATCTTGCTTGATTTGTTTTGATATGCTAATTGATATTGTTTAGTACTATTGAGACACATTACACAATGGTTAAAAGATTATGATGGTTATAAGATGAACATAGGAGATCAAGACCCTCATTATCTTTCACACAAAACACACACAAGCTCTCTCTCCCTCTCTTGCTCCCTCTCGGCCGAGAACAAGCAACAACATCACCATCATCTTCATCTCACTTCCATACATTCCATACACTCACAAAGGTGCTAGGAGGTCTACAAAGGAGCTTGGTGGTCTTGTAGATTGAAGGACCTCTTTCATTTGCTATTATCCATCACATTCATCACTTTCATCTTCTTGAGTTTCATTCCTAGCCTTGTGCTAGTAGTAAGGCCCTTATAATCTCTTGTTACTTCTTAGTTAGTTGGTTAAAAGATGATATGTGATGATAATCATGAAGAACACTAAAGAACATAATCAAGAAACATGAACATAAGCTTGATACATGAAGTAATCTTGATGAAACTAAGTTGTTTATGTTATGAATGCTTGTTGATCATTGATTTGTTTGTAAAGATGATGTTGATCATCATAGCATCTTGCTAAATCATGATTAGAAACATAGTTTAGCAAGATGAGAAATGTAAGAACTTGTAGGATGAAAGATCATCCACCCCTAAATCATGAACTTGAAAAGAATACTTGATTTCTTGAAAAATAATAATCAAAGTGAGTTAATAATCATATTGATCTAAGATTTATGAATGGTTTTCCAAAAAGAACCAAGTTCAAAATATGATTTTTAGTAGATCTTGGTTCTTACTTAAACATACACTATTTTTGGTGGTAAAACAAGTGTAGAAACACTTGTGAAACAAGAAGATTTCATAAAGAAACGTTTATGTAAAACATGTTTACAAGTTGTAAACACCTAAATCTTTCAAGGATGAAAATTTTAAAGAAGTAAACACATTTTAAAGGATAACTAAACCTACTAAACACACTACCAAGTTACTACAAGTTTTTATGAAAGTTCAAGTTCATGTTGTTAGGTAAATTACATAATTTTGGCACTAGGTAAGTGTTGATTGAATTGTTGATTAAATTGTTGACTGTTGAGATGATTTTAAAAAGAAAATGATATGCTTTGATAGCATGGACACCTCCATTTTTAGGGAAAACTATGGCAAAATTTTCTAAAAATATAATGTGTTTTGACCATGAGTTTTCAATATAAACTTTGCCATAATTTTTGTTGCAAAAATACAAATATTGGAGGTTGGTTTTTATAAATAAAAATGGCTAGATATATATTAAAGACATGTGTGTGAATATTTGTATACTTTGTGTAGAAGTTATATTATTTTAGGGTTAAAATAATATAACTTAACAAAATACCAAGAAATTACAATCCAAAATATTACCAAAAATCTCAAGGAATAAATACACGAGTTACACACATAATATTGGGAAACCGACGAAAGAATGTAACTTACAAAATATTCCGGAAAAGACATTGACAAATATATTTTTGGTAAATAATATTTTGGTCACAAGAAAGGAAAATATGATTTTTCCAATTATTACCAAGTTATATCATATTTTTGAATAAGGAGAAAATATATTATTTTTGGGAAGTAAAAATATATTTTCTTGGAATTTTTAGAAGATATATGATTTTTAGGAAAAATATATATTTTCTTGGATAAACTGGAAATACATTATGCTGGATAAAAATAAGTTTATATATATTTTCTAAAGTTAGACTTGAAAATATATCATTTTGGAACTACAAATACAAGAATCGAATACACATGTATGAGATACCCCCATCATTGGGAAAGGAAATACGAGTATAAACACTTGAGAAGTATTATTACAAAAATATTGTTTAACAATTATTCCAAAAATTTGTAAATATAATTTAAGTTGAAATATTAATCATTTTGACAATAATTATATAAATGGGAATAATATCAAAAACGTAAAGAAACATAACTCAAAAACATTAATACTAAGACAAGGCATGACCCGTCCGTCTAATAGACATTAGTACATTGTAGGTAGTCGTGTTTGCTGAAGGGATTTGAGTTACGACTGTGAAGACGCAAGACTGTGAGTTCATGTCCCCCCCCCCCCTTTTTTTCTTTTAACTGTTTTCAGTTTTATAACTTCGGGGGTGAAATACATGTTACAATTGTTTACGAACGTTTTATACATGATATGGTTAGCTAAGGAAGGTTACTGCTTGATCATGTGAGTGGTGGGTACAACACTTAAGGCCATTAATCCTCGTCGTAGGACCTAGGGACATGAGTGATAGATCTATTTGGGTGTAGCGAGCCCACACCCATGAGGACCAGGGTGGCCCATGTGGTGACTATGTCCACATACTGAAGCCGTGGCAAAATCCACTAGGTTTGAGTTTTCCTGCATCACTTCACACATAACATTGGCCTTGCAAACCATTGGTGATCTGTTTTTCCTTATTGCTTTCATACCAGGATTTACATACATACAGATATACTTTAAAGGTTACTCATATACACAGACAAACACATGAACTCGCTCAACTTTTGTTGATGTTTTCAAATTACATGTATTTCAGGGAATTAAGTGGATCTGACGGGTGTTTGCATATTTCAAGCTGCGTCATGAATAAAAAGATGTCACCATGGTTCTAAACTCGGTTTTATTTAAGTCTTTTGCTGAGTCTTCGTGAACTCTTTCAAACATGTTGTGGTTGTAACTTAAATTCGGAGTCTACGTTTCAGACAAGCATGTTGTGGTATTTTCAAACTTAATTTATGGATGAACATCTTATGGTTTAATCATATAGTTGTTGTTATGATTGAATGCTATGGTATTAAGAAAGTCACACCGTAATCACGCTTCCGCAAAAGTCAGGGTGTGACAACTTTCAACAAAACCTTGTCTCTGGCCTCGAAGGATAATGGCATGCGTCGTTTGTCGGCGTACCTATTTTGTCTATCACGAGCCACCTTGATACGGTCTCGTATCTGAAAAATTTTGTCTGTGGTCTCCTGAACTAACTCTGGACCAATGAGTTGCTTATCTTCGGTGTCCGCCTAGCATAGCGGTGACCGGTATTTTCGTCCATATGAAGCTTCAAACGGGGTAGCCTGGATGCCAGTGTGATAGCTGTTATTGTATGATAACTCCACTAAAGGCAAGTGAGTATCCCAATTTCATCCCAAATCCATCACACAAGCACGTAGCATATCCTCCAAAGTTTGTATCGTCCGTTCACTTTGGTCGTCCGTATGTTTGAGGGTGAAAGGTTGTGCTAAGATCCAGTCGTGATCCGAAGGCCTTTTGGAATGACTACCAAATTCTTGACACGAACCGGCCGTCTCATCCGATATGATAGAAACAGGCACTTCATGTAACACCCCGCACTTCCGTGCGATTGTTACTACTCATTATACTCGTTACGCCTAGCTCTAGAGATTCGGATCATAATGTAACTATATCGTATATATCGCTATTCGAAGGATAATCGCATATTTTCAAGCTACAGTATCACTATACTACACTATTATCACACTAACACTCACGGAGGCAGTGAGTGAGGACCTATTCTACCCTCCTCAGTGGCTGTGATGTGTCGAACTTAAAACAAATAACGCTAACGAGGACTCCCGGGTGAGTGCTGTAGCTCCAGTCGTCGTGACGATGATGACAATACGAGTAAACGGTACCCCGTCAGTCTTTGTGGCACTACGCGAAATAACGTTCACGATGACATCAAGAAAGGACCTATACTACCCTCATTGATGGCCGTGAAACGTCGCTAATAATCGCATACTCGAATCGGAAACCGACTGTTAATTATCGAAACTTTGGATTATAGATACGTAAATACGACCCCTAGTGATATATATATATATATATATATACATATATATATATATATAATATAATAATAACAATATATTGATGATATAAACTAATTATGGACGTACACGCTTCGAAAACCATCAAAATGGTGAAAAACGGGAAAATTCCAAGCGTCAGGATGTCTATCCGGACGGATGGACATGCGCACGGATGGCCATCCGCACGCATGGGCCATCCGCACGGATGGGCCATCCGCACGGATGGGCTATCCGGGCCTGATCCCATTTCTTCTCCTCTTTCGCCTATAAATAGCCTGCCACACCACTATTCAAGTGATGTGACAGCTCCTGTTCAACCACACGCGCACCAAGACCCTTTTCTCTCGATTTCCTCGCGAATCCGGTAAGATTTCAACCTAAAACTTGTACTTCTACAATCTACACCCGAATCTACATCATTCTATCTTTCAAAACTCGAATTCTAACCGTGAAATCTACGGATTTAAGGCGTTTTGAGGTGATGTCACCAAGAGTTCTTATGAACTTCAAGTTCGGGTCTCATTTCACTATAAACGACTCAGATCCAGGTGATTTCCACATGTTTTAATGACAAATCACACCTAAATCTGTGCGATTTCGAGTTAACCATGAAGAACCACCATGAACGGCCAGATCTGATGGAACGGGGTGATTCCCGGCCGTTAGAATGAGTCGGAATTGACGGAACTTCAAGTGTTAGTGTGAAATTACACTACCCTAGTAGAAACGAACGTATTCCTTCTGTTAAACACTCGAAAACAAGTGTTCAGAGTGCGAAACAGACATGTTAGTCCGCACGGATGACACAGCCCGCACGGATGACGCAGCCCGCACGGATGACACAGCCCGCACGGATGACACCATCCGCACGGACCACCCATCCGCACGGACCACCCGCCCGTACGGACCACACACACCCGCACGGATGACACGTCCGCACGGACCGCATGTCCGCACGGATGACACATCCGCACGGATCATGTGTCCGCACGGATGACATGTCACCCGCACGCACACTCGTCCGCACGCACACTCAACCGCACGGATCACTGCTATCCGCACGGATAACATGCCATCCGGACGGATGACCTGTCCATCCGCACGGATGAGGCCCAATTCAATCAAACAAGTAACTTTTCAAGTTAATCTTGCTTAACCGTATTTCGTTTACTCTATTTCTTCAAGGATCATTACAGACAACTCGTAACCGACTCAATCAAGTTGTAATCTCGCTAAATACGCACTGTGAGTATACTTGACCCCCTTTTTAATCGAATTTTGGGTGTAACATACGTTTCTAACAAAACGAACTTATCAATCGAAATATTCAATCAATCAAGCTATCACTTGCGAATAACTGATATGCATAGATATACGTGATGCTAGTTGCATATGTGCTAGGGCTTATACTCGCGACGTCCCACCAAGACTAGTATAGTACTATTGCGCCCGACGGGGTCTAGTTATGCCATCGTACATTCGAGCATCGAGGACTTAGTTGGTAGTATCAGTTTTGTGAGTATATATGTCGTGTATTACGTTTATGCATGTGGGAATTCGCAGCACTTTTAATCTATTATGCTATACTTATCAAACCTGTATACTCGCCAATACTTTTGTATTGACAAATCTTTTAACGTATGTTGCAGGTTAGATCGCAGACTATATCAAATCAAGCTAGGGAGTCTAGAAACTCAACTAAAACCTAGGTTGTCGGATTTGCATTGTTCGAGAGGACAATAAATCTGTGATAACTTATGTGATTGTATTATTTGTTAGTATGGGATAACGAATGTATTAAATATTATCGCAATATAGTTGTTATGGATTCTCTTGAGCAATCTGATTCGCCTAGTGCCGCGCCCCGATGATTCCGCCATCGGTTGGGGTGTGACAGATTGGTATCAGAGCCATAACTATAGGGAATTAGGTCAGACTCGACCTAGTCCGGGTCGACGTCTTAGAAATTGACCTAGTCTATAGTCTAAGTACCAACAGGCCGACTCGTACGAACCCAATGGGGTTTGTATTGGGCTTACTTGATACTCTCGATCGAAATTGCTAAAAGCTACAACTTTGTGTGAACGCCGCATACTACAACTTCACACGAAGAAGCCTTTCCTAAGGCTAAAATGCTACTTAGCCTTTCCTAAGGCCGACACAATACACACGTTTTTGAAAATACTCGCATGACGAAACCGAGCGATCCAGTCGAGATCAGGTGTGAAAACCAAGAACTCTCGGTAGGATTGCTCACTCAGCGCATTTTTCTAGCACGAGAACCTTTCATCGAGTTAGGAGTGACATCCACATCTCGACAAAAGTCTCCATTTCTAAATCTAGTGGAACTCACGAATTTATTCGAGGAGCATAACCACAATTAGGAACGAAACTGTTAAGCCAGGGGTGAAACCCGTACCTTAATAAGTCGTTCCACTCTCTATAAAATGGTTTTCAAAAGCTCTCACCAAGGACTCGACTATTGTAACAACTCGAGCCACGCGATGACTAGGAAGGCGAATGCCATGAGCTGCATCCCAGTGGAAGCATGGAATCTTCTAGGTCAACGCGCGCGCCCGAACTTGTAGATATAGTTGGGTTACCTTGGGTAGTCAACGCCTAAACACCCAAGGCACTCTATTATACGACCCGCCAATTTTACAATGATTGGAACTTATTTACGTTTTAAAACCTCACGCTTTATCGAATTCTCGATGTAACGATTTTCACTCCCTACTTTATAAACGCACGATACGCACAGCCATCGCAATCTAAAACAAAATCCGAATGTTCGCAACAAAACTAATGCATAATCTATCGCATTCGCTCTCGTTTTCTCACTTCAACACGACCTCGCTTATTCTAAATCGACCTGTATGTGTATGATTTCAAATTACATCTATATAAATATATATATATATATACGTATGAACAAACAAGTCATTGTGTGAGAACTTAGGAAATTCGTGTCTCCTATGTGGCTCCTATGTGATTCGTATTACTACTATACTATCGCACCAAGTTTTGAACGTGCTCAATCGCAACGCAAAACTCAAAAATCATTATGATCGAATCTCACTCCAAGTCTCCTTCTGTCTAGATGCCTTCCAACAACTCTACTTCGAGAATGATAGCAAAGAGACGAGCCAAACGAAGGAGCGAAAAGAGGATTGCTTCACTTGTGACCAGGGAAGTGGTCAAAGTCATTCCTCAGATTGCCACACGAGTTCACTCTCTCAACCATTCTCGAACCTCGGAAGACGTTAAGACAGGAGAGCCGCAATCTACTTTTCTCTACAAGCACTTCAAGGCCTGTGACCCGATGGAATTCACGGGTGAAGAAGGTGCGACTCAACTACTCCAGTGGTTCGATTCTATCGAAGTTACCCTTCGTCAAAGCGGGTGCCCCGATAGTCTCCGTACTACTTGCGCCACCGGGGTATTTCAATCACGAGCACTCGACTGGTGGACCGCCGAACGAAACAAACGTGGGATCTCCGCAGCTTACGCTCTCTCTTGGAATGAGCTGAAAGGGCTCATGGAGAAAGAGTACTGTCCTCCTCACGAGATTCAGAAGCTAGAAAACGAATTTTGGGAAATCAAGCAAACCGAAGGTGACAATGCTGGCTACACCGCAAAGTTCAAACAGCTTAGCATAATCTGGCCAAGTCAAGTCAACACCCCAGGGAAGGCCATCGCGAAGTACATTCGTGGCTTGCCTGAGTGTGTGGGTGATTTTGTCGAAGCTGCAAGGCCTACTACCATCGAAGAAACCTACCGCTTAGCCGCAGAAATCAATGACAAACGACTCCTGGAAGGAGTATTCTCAAAGAATCCTGTCAAACAAGCTCATCAAGCAATCGCCGGTAATCCTTCCGGCAAACATGTTGACGAATCTTCTGATGAGTCTACTAACGAATCTACTGACAAATCTGCTGGCGATTCTTCTAAGGAATCAGCTAACGATTCTTCTGACGAATCTGCTAACGATTCCTCGGACGGATCTGCTGCCGATTCTTCTGACAAAACTGCCGACGGATCTTCCGATAAATCAGCCAAAGACTCCGCAAGCGAGTCTTCAGACAAATCCTCCAACGACGACACTTCTTCGCAAGACACCGACAAACCCAGTCGCAAACGAAAGACTCCAAGCCCAAACTCATCAACAACCGAACTGCTGCAACCGGAACCTCTTCGAACAGTTCCAATGTTTCCAAAACGAGCCTACACTGGATTTCATCCTCAGTGTTACTCGTGTACCTATCATCATCCAGTTGGGGCTGACTGTCGCTATTGCAATAACTGCAACCGTTACGGTCACTTCACCCGCAACTGTCGCATCAAACCGTGAACTCGAGTACGACAACAACAGCTCCAGCAAAAGTCTTCAACATCCGACATCTAGCAAGTGTAGGATAAAGATGTAATGATACGATTTTCGACATTAATCTCTATGTTTTGAACCTACTCTCTTACTCGATATTGTCTCTATGCGTAACGTTAACTCTCGTCTCCATTTTCTCTCTCACTTTTTAATCGTCGCACTTAGACTAGATTCACACACATACTATATACTATATCACGGAATAATGTGTTTTACCCTCACTACACTTCTAGAACGAGGTACGATAAACGTGCAAGGAACGATTAATCACGGGTGCACACGGGATTATTTGGTTCAGTGCACGATGATCGTAGTGAATTCTAAAAGTGCCATAGCGTATGACAAAAGGTGACACCAAAACACGGGATGAAAGTAGTAGGGGTCGGGCGAGGAATGCCTTACCATACTACCGAAGTTCCGTGAAGAAAGTGCCACGTGGAGTTGAACGTTATTAGACCTATTATACTGTTGTGATTATTTTCAACACACTACACTCAATCGCAAGGCGTAACAAACCGTATCCTCGCAAGACTTGTCGTAAGTCTGCAAACGCAATGCAATCGCCTCATCGATGGGCTCTGGGGAGTCTACCTCGTAGGAACAATTGCATCGACGCAAGATTGGTCGTAAGTCTGTTGCAACGAATCTCAATCAAGCAAATAAACGCTCACGATATTGTTGAGTGAGGACCTATTCTACCCTCCTCGATAGCCGTGATGCGTCATAACGCAACGTTAAGCTTACTCGAAACAAGAATCGAACTCGACAAATCGCAATCGCTTACCTCGTGTATCTCGCAACCTCTATCGCTTATCACGCGAGCCTGTACCTTTTTGCTGTGTATCAATCTATCGCTATCGCCTACCGTTATCTGTGATATTCGTGCTAAGTTAGAACGCATGACCTCGCCTCACGAGAGGAAGCTCGTATGGTTAAGGTAGGGTGTTTTAGCCATATCAGCGACCTTTCGTGGAAAAAGGCCATGTGGGGTCTAATGCTAGTTAAATTCTATGGTGTTAATCAATCGAACCGAACCGCGTAGATCGAAATCGCAAACCTCCATCGCTTGCACGCAACAACTACCGATTATCGTAATTCGTCCATCACCACCGTCATCGCAAGTGTTTCATGTTTATTCGTTTAACCACCTAATCGCTGATCGTCTATCGTGTATAATCTACCGCCTGTCGCTCGTATGGTATTAAGTATACATGACACCGCTTCACGAGGCAAAGCTAACCTGGTTAAGCACGGTGTTTCGCCATGTTAGTAGACCCCCGTGGAAACGTGCCATGTGGGTGTAATGTGGAACCTAATCGAAAACGCGCTATTCGCTTCTCGCCTATCAACTCGCTGTACTAATCTATTCGATCCTATCTTATGCTCGGCCCGACTTTCTATCGATTGGGCCAAGTAAACGCAATTCTACCCGAATCATATCGGCACACCTGACACTACCTCACGAAACGGAAGTAATATGGGCAAAACATGGTGGATATGCCGCTAGGTACTTCCTATATATAAGTGTTTCAAACATATTAACGAACTTCCGTGGGAAGGTGCCAAGTGGGGCTTGATGCCAAATTATTCTTTTCAAAAGGTTACAACTGATTTTTATAAAACTTTTATTAAAAACCATGGAACAAACGAAATTCCTTACAATGTGGAGTTAACATCGAATCAGCTTAGCTCCATGTTCAAAGGGAGCTTCATGAGTTCAATTTTTCCCTAAAACCTTTTTCAAAGGATCAAAAACGAGATTTTCCTGAGATATTGGTTCAACATCGAGTTCAACTAGAACCCATATCACAGGAGGGTTTACGTAACTCTTATTTTCATTTTCAAATCCCTTAAAATGTTAGAAACTTAAACTTCCTTGCGACATCGGTTGACATCGATTCTGTTGACCGCATGTTAAAAGTAAAATTTGCAAAAGATTTCCGTCCTAAATCCCTTTTCAATATCTGAAACGAACGCTTCTTGTAACGTTGGTTAACGATCGACTCAGTTAACTCTACGTTATGAGAAACCCTTCAAATTGCAATCGCATCGAACTAACGAATTCTACACAAGACAAGGTACTTTGGAATGCCAACTCGTGGGATTAATACTTTCGTCTTTGCATCGTCTTCTCGCTATCGCAGTCAAACCCACTTATTCGAAATGTTCACGCTGTCAACTTACGGTCAAACCACTCGCTGTATCGCTACTTATACAAGATCAACTCTTAGAAGTCTACCTATTGGATTAATTTCGGGACGAAATTTCCTAAAGTAGGGGAGACTGTAACACCCCGCACTTCCGTGCGATTGTTACTACTCGTTATACTCGTTACGCCTAGCTCTAGAGATTCGGATCATAATGTAACTATATCGTATATATCGCTATTCGAAGGATAATCGCATATTTTCAAGCTACAGTATCACTATACTACACTATTATCACACTAACACTCACGGAGGCAGTGAGTGAGGACCTATTCTACCCTCCTCAGTGGCCGTGATGTGTCGAACTTAAAACAAATAACGCTAACGAGGACTCCCGGGTGAGTGTTGTAGCTCCAGTCGTCGTGACGATGATGACAATACGAGTAAACGGTACCCCGTCAGTCTTTGTGGCACTACGCGAAATAACGTTCACGATGACATCAAGAAAGGACCTATACTACCCTCATTGATGGCCGTGAAACGTCGCTAATAATCGCATACTCGAATCGGAAACCAACTGTTAATTATCGAAACTTTGGATTATAGATACGTAAATACGACCCCTAGTGATATATATATATATATATACATATATATATATAATAATATAATAATAACAATATATTGATGATATAAACTAATTATGGACGTACACGCTTCGAAAACCATCAAAACAGTGAAAAACGGGAAAATTCCAAGCGTCAGGATGTCTATCCGGACGGATGGACCATCCGGACGGATGGACATGCGCACGGATGGCCATCCGCACGCATGGGCCATCCGCACGGATGGGCTATCCGGGCCTGATCCCATTTCTTCTCCTCTTTCGCCTATAAATAGCCTGCCACACCACTATTCAAGTGATGTGACAGCTCCTGTTCAACCACACGCGCACCAAGACCCTTTTCTCTCGATTTCCTCGCGAATCCGGTAAGATTTCAACCTAAAACTTGTACTTCTACAATCTACACCCGAATCTACATCATTCTATCTTTCAAAACTCGAATTCTAACCGTGAAATCTACGGATTTGATGTGACAACCCGCACTAAACCAGGTATCCGTACAACTTAATTAATGATTAATTACTACTTGATTACTGTGCTTGTTTGAACTAGCTGATAAACTGCTACCTGCATACTGATACATGCACTTACTTGCATCACACTTTATTTGCTGTCACTACATTATTTACATACTGGACCCTAGTGACAAACTTGATGCACTAAAAGCACAGTAGCACTAAACGGATACACGGCGAACATGCTGATATGACCAGCATCAGGCAGACACTGCCTCTAAGGCCTGTTAAGAGCCTCATATATTTTGGCTACACTGGTAGTGAGTGTAGGAATATAAGGGTTGTGGTACCGCGTCTCTAGGAATAAGATACACTGATTCGGATGTGCCTAAAACGTACTTTAAGTACAAAACACAGCACTTTAATAATTTAACCAGCTTCTAGCTGACTAGTAAAGTGCCAAAATATGGGAAAAATATCACTAGACACTTTCTAGAGTGTCGGGAAAACAAATGGTGTCACTAAAAATAACAATAACGACACTTTAAAGCTTTTATAAGGCTTTAACGGATTACCATCCAACCGAACAACCGGACTTTACCCGGAACATGAAAATATTACTATTTTCACTATTTATAATTTTCTGAGCCAGTTAGGGTCCCTGATTACCCTAACACCCGTGGTAACGCATAACATACAAGTAATGGGGTTAAACACTTCATCTAACTTAGTTTGATTTAACTAATACTTAGTGATTAGTCACAAACTAACCAAACAACCCCCCCCCCCCCTTACGATTTCGGTCCCCTAGGGGACACACATGTACCTTGCAAGATCTCCTAATCACTTTGGTTTACTATCTAACCTACACATTGTCCATTGGACAATAACACCTAATCTTGTCTATAAATAAGAACTAACCTACACACTAATCACCATCACAAAAACTCAACAAAAACTACTCTCTCTTCTCTTCTCTACCTCTCGGCCGAACACCACCCTCACCACCATCATACTTTCGGTTTTTGATCTTGCATTTCCATCATCATACAAGTGTTAGAGGTCACGTATAAGGAGTCTTGGAGCAAGCAGAACACGAAGGACCTCTTTCGTTAGCTTTTATCCACGCGTTTTTCATCAAAGATCTTCCCTAGCCTTGAGCTAGAGGTATATCACTTAAAACTTGTTTTTACACTTATCTAAAGTGGGTAAAAGGAATATTGTCGGTTGAATCTCGTTAAAATGAAAGATGATGATCAAAAGTCTAGTAAAAACTATAAAAGTGGTGGTTAATAGCATATAACTTGTGTAAAAGTCGTAGGACTTGAAATATGTGATTATTGAGACCCGATCTATGATGTGGTAGCTCGGATCTCCGTTTAACCCGACTTTGTAAGATCATGTATCTTCACATAAGCTCGTTTTTGACTAAATACAAGGGTTAAAGGCGAAACTCTACCACACAAGATACATGAACTTGTGTGAAAATATTTTACTTGTGTAAAAGTGATTTAACCGGTAAAATGGTGTTTAAAACTAGCGGATCTACGTATCCGCAAGTGGTATCTTCAAAGAACCACACATTTAAGAAACCATGTATTTTAAAGAAAGGATCTTACACTAATAAATATGGTTTTATAAACCACAAGTGTGTAAACACTTGTGAAACAAAGAGATCCGACAAAGAAGTAAATTTGTCACTTGTTACTAGAAGTTGTAAAGTCGGATTTCTCTAAACACGAGGTTTTTACAAGATTGAAGTTACTTTATATAAAGATCTACATATATAAAGGGGATTTACACTATAGATGCGGGAAAAACTACAAGTTCATGCGATTATGCAAATTTACATACTTGTCGACTAGTTTGATGTGTCGGAAATTGTTTGATTGAATAAAGAAGTTGTTGAATTGATTTGTTAAAAGAAAATGATACGCTTGAAAGCGTGGCCACCTCCAGTTACAGAGGAAACTCTGGCGAAATTTTCTAAAAACCTAACACTTAGGCTTATTTATACAACAAGTGTTAGAACTATTTTTGGACATATTTTCGAAACATAAATTTCGCCAGCACTATATTTTACTAAATATTCGGAGGTGGGATTTTCACAAAGATTAACGTGATAAATATATTTGTCACAACACTGTTTATGATTATTTTGTGAACATACATAAATATTATTTTAGAGTGAAAATAATATTTACAAGCGTTAATGATTCCAAAACTTTACGAACGCTTCCACAAACATATAAGTTACACCGGTAATTACATTACCACAAGATTGATAAAACGTAACTTACGCACATGTATTGTATCCCCCATCCTTGGGAAGAAGAAGAACTACCAAGTGTATACGGAACATAAACACGAAATAGTTGTCTAACTATTTCCCAAAGACTTAAACTATAAAGCTAAAGCACGGCCGTCCGTCTAATAGAATTAGCACTTGTAGGTCGTTGCACAGCTTACTGTATTGGAGACACTTGGTAGAGACGCGCATTCACTGTGAGTTCATGTCCCCCTTTTCTCTAACTGTTTTCAGTTTACTTAACTGCGAGGGTGAAATACATGTTACTATGATTTACGAGTACTTTACAACGGTATGTTTAACGTAAGGAGGTGTTATACGATCATGTGAGTGGATAGGAACAACATGGGGCCATTAGTCCTCATGGAGGGACCGAGGGACAGGAGCGGTAGATCTATCTGGGTGTAGCGAGCCCAGCCCCCGGCCAAACTAGAAACGGACCGTGGGGTGACTTTGTCCACATACAAATGCCGTGGCGAAATCTGCTAGGTTTGAGTCTCCCTATTTGCACTTCACATATGTCAGTGGCCTTGCAAACCATTGGTGATCACAAGTCCTCTTACACTGCTACATACCACAACTATTTTTATACTCACAAGTGTTTTACATACTCACTTACACATGAACTCGCTCAACATTATTGTTGATTTTTCAACTCACATGTATTTCAGGAAATTAAGACGGATCTGGCACGGTATGGAACGTTTTCCGCTGCACTTGTCATGAAGTCATCAGGGTTTAGGGGATGTGTCTCTTTCCTGGACAAGACACAGTCCTTAAACCACGTTTATGCTATGTTATAAGTTGTAATGTCTACTGAACAAGGTTATGGTTGTATGTTAAAACGATGGTACTGTATGTTGTTTTCAAAACTTAATGGATGACTTGCATGGTTTTTAAATTCATATAGCTTTGTTATGATTAAGCTATGGTATTAAGAAGTCACACCAAAGTTAACCACGCTTCCGCAAAGCCAGGGTGTGACAGCTTGGTATCAGAGCTCTGATCATAGCGAACTAGGATTCTTTCTCGAGTCTAGACTATGATCACTAGGGCTCTCACGAAAACATTTTACTACATACCACTTAAGTCCAGATCCACAACTTTTTACAAACAAATGTTGAGCACATTTTATTCGTTATTCTAGGCTCAGTCTGGGAGGCTGAGGTAGGAGGCTAGTGGGACTAGAAGTGTTGGCTAGTGGGACTAGAAGTGTTGGCTAGTGGGACTAGAAGTGTTGGCTAGTGGGACTAGAAGTGTTGGCTAGTGGGACTAGAAGAGTTGGCTAGTGGGACTAGAAGTGTTGGCTAGTGGGACTAGGAGTGTTGACTAGTGGGACTAGGAGAATTATGTGATATCTTACTTGGAGATTATATGATTATGTGATTGAATATTATACGTATATGCGTTTGTGTTACAAACATCATGCTTTCATCATATACCAGAAAGATGGACACTACAAATCCCAAGACCACAGTATCAGACGACATAGCTCATCGAAGCACGAGGTGTACATTTCTGATACTACCGGCACAGACAATGACGACTTTCAGCCCTTTGTGCACTGCCTAAAGTCGTAGCAGAGCCTACTGATGGCCATCTTGTTGGGAATTTGCCACTGGCGGTGATCCCTGCTCCTGTGCCCCTTGCCACTTATCTCGTTGTTGATATGCCCCCGACATTGCCTCTAAAGACGATGTCGAACTATTAAGAGGAGGACCCACTTGAGGGCAAGGCCCTCTCGCTGCTAGCATTAGACTACTGCATGCGGACGCACCTGCAGGGGAAACTCATTCCCCTATCCCAGACTCATTTGAGTCTCTGACATCCGCGTCTTCGCACATACAGGGAATGCAGCACCACTTACACGACGCCGACCCTGATATGGCATCATCAGCTGCACCGGATCCCACACACAGCTTTGAGTTTGATCGCAATTATGAGGACAATTCTGTTTTTCCGCCTGGTGTTGATCCAGACCATGACATTGAGTTCATGCACTTAGACCAGCCCTTGGGGGATCCTGTAACCCCTGTGATTGTTGATCCAGCTGATTTTGAGATGGAGTTTTTGATTCAAAGCTAGCCGTGGCCCCTGAGCCAGGCATTGCTCCTGACCCCGCATTGAGTATGACCCTGTTCATGCCAATGCACCGGCTGTTGCTCCTTGATTGATCATCTGCTTGGATGAGAGAAAATTTGGGGTAACTGTGCAAGACAATTTATTATTACGGGGGCCCACGTAATAACGATTTGTAGTGCACAGGAATCCTGGTGGACTCTGCAAGTCAAGCTAATAATAACCAATGCAGCAGGAAATAACTTAAAATGACCAAGGCGATGTAGCCTCGAGTTCATACTATTACGAGCAACAAGCCAAATAGGCAAGCCTATGTGAAGGCTCAGAAATTTACTTCCCCACTCATACAGTGAGTATATTTGTGTGTGAAATTGGGTGATTACATGATGACATATGTTGCTATATATACACCCCATAGACAATTGAAATATTGTCCAAACCGCTTCACACTATTTCGACAAAAAGGGAATGTCACCCAGACGTGACACAAGCACCAGTACGTCGCCAAGGACAGAAGACGAGCTGCAAGAACGCATCTCACAGATAAATGCACGACATGAAGCCCTCCACTCTAAGTACAACGATGGCATTACTGGAGATAACCCTCCAACTGGCTGCACCTATAAACAGTTCCTGAACTGCAAGCCTTTGAACCTTGTCGGAACCGGAGGCACCGTTGCATTTGTTCGTTGGTCCGAAAAGACCGACTCCACTCTAAGAATGAGTAACTATTCGCCCCAACAGAGTGTTACCTACATCTCAGGGATATTTCTAGATGGCACACTCTCTTAATGGAACCTCCAGGTTCAGACCCTTGGCACAGACACTGCTTATGCACTGAGCTGGGACGAGCTCAAGGAAAACGATTGAGAAGAAATGTTGTTTTAGGACAGAAATTCAGAAACTTGACGTGGAGTCCTGAAATTTGAGAAAGGACGAACCAGAGACTCCTGAACATGACCAGCGATCGCACGACTTGTCTAGGGTCGTCCCCTACTAAGTCATTGATGTAGTATGATATAGTGGTGTACTTGTGAGCTTTACATTGTGGCCTCGAATTGTGGCAATACAATCGCAGTATTCTCATCACATGCGATGTTCAATCAATTGTTTATGTCCTATAGCATAAGAGGTTATGTAATTGACTTGTTGATAACATGAGATGTTATGTGTTGGTATTGTTGAATGCATACGTACACTTCACTTGCTATGACCTAACCTATGTGAAACATCTTTTAGAAGATGCCGCCCAGACGCGAACCAAACATACCCACTAACGAGGCAGAACTACAACAAATCATTGCCACTGCCATAGCACAGTATGCAGCATCTCAGCCCGGAACGAGCGGAAGTATTAACCAGGGCAACAATAATCCACCACATGGTAACATTTAAGTCATTCAGACATACCATGACCTAAACGGATTTCCTTAGCAAGAAAGCTAATATCTATCATATGTTACAATGAATGTGCAGGGTGCACATACAAGCAGTTCTTAGACTGCAAGCCCACCAACTTCGATGGCACCGGAGGCGCTATCGCTTTTACTCGTTGGGCCGAGAAGACTGATTCCACCATCCGCATGAGCAAATGTGCGCTCGACCAACAGGTCACTTACATCTCAGGGCTGTTTCTAGACGGAGCCCTATCTTGGTGGAACTTACAAGTCCAGACGTTAGGCGAAGCTGCCGCCTACGCACTGACCTGGGCAGAACTGAAAGAGCTTATGCACAAGAAGTACTGTTCCCGCGCAGAAATTCAGCGATTGGAGACTGAGTTCTGGCACCTAAAAATGGACGGTCCGAAGGTAGCAGAGTACGTTCAGAGGTTTCATGACCTGTCTCAAGTGGTTCCTTATATGGTCACGCCAGAATACAAGCGAATCGAGCGCTTCATTTGGGGTTTGGCTCCCCAAATAATAAGCATGGTAACCTCCTCCAAACCAGCGACTATCACTGAAGTCATCGATTTGAGCGTGGCTCTCACCGAGGAGGCGATTCGTCTAAACAAGTTTGATGAAGTCAAGGCAAAGAAGACAGAGACTCACGTTGAGTCCTCAGGAGATAACAAAAGGAAGTTTTCAAACTTCAAACAAGGCGTCAGTATGGCAGTAAAGAAAGGAAAAACAGCTGGCAGTACCAAGAAAGGAAAAGGGTACCAGGGCACCCAGCCCAAATGCAACAACTGCCAACGCCACCATACTGGCCATTGTAACGTGAGAGTTTGTGAATCTTGTGGAAAACCGGGCCACTCAAAGGAATCATGTTGGGCTAGTGCAGGCCGGGGAGGCCAGGGAGGATATATGAATAGAAACGATAATCGTGGTGGTTTGGGAAATCGCCCACAAGGGAATAATCGAGGCTACAATGCAAATCAAGCCGGAACTGCCAATCAAAACAACCCGCCAGTTGGGGATGGTGCGGGAAGTGGAAAAAGATTAGGATGTTTTCATTGCGGTGACGTTGGGCACTTCAAGAAGGATTGCCCGGGATTGAACCAAGCCCGTGGAAGGGTGTTCCAGATCGGTGCACGGGAAGCACGCCAGGATCCCAACGTTGTCACTGGTACGTTCCCTGTAAATCAACGCTATGCATCTGTTCTGTTTGATACTGGTGCCGACTATAGCTTCGTATCACTAGAATTTAAGAATATACTTGGGCTAGCCGCTAATAAGTTAGACATTCCCTACGCAATCGAATTGGCTAATGGAAAGTTGGTAGAAGCCAATGATGTTATCAGAGGCTGTGTGATTGAATTAGGAGAACGTGAGTTTGCTTTGGATCTACTACCAGTCCAATTGGGAAGTTTCGACGTGGTAGTAGGAATGGATTGGTTATCGGGCAATAAAGCTGAGATAGTTTGCCACGAAAAGGTTGTTCGTATTCCAACCGAGGATGGTGAGACCATTGTTGTTCATGGAGAGAAGCGTGAGACGCCGTTGCGGATTATCAGCTGTTTGAAAGCAAGGAAGTGTTTGCAGAAGGGATGTGTTGCTTTTCTGGCGCACATCGTGGACAAGAAGGCTGCCGAGCCAAGGATCGAAGACATCCCTGTCGTAAGGGAGTATCCCGAAGTCTTCCCAGAAGACTTACCCGGACTGCCACCTCAGAGGCAAGTGGAGTTTCACATTGACTTGGTTCCAGGCGCCGCGCCTGTGGCTAAGGCACCTTACAGACTTGCTCCGTCTGAGATGCAGGAATTGTCGACACAACTTCAAGAGTTGTTAGACAAGGGTTTTATCCGACCAAGCTTCTCGCCTTGGGGAGCTCCGGTCCTGTTTGTCAAGAAGAAGGACGGAAGTTTCCGCATGTGTATTGACTACAGAGAATTGAACAAACTGACGATCGAGAACAGGTATCCTCTGCCAAGAATCGATGATCTGCTCGACCAACTTCAAGGTTCATGCTGTTACTCTAAGATCGATCTTCGATCTGGATACCATCAATTAAGGATACAAGAGGAAAGTATCCCGAAAACAGCCTTCCGAACTCGCTATGGACACTACGAGTTCCTCGTTATGCCATTTGGTTTGACAAACGCACCTGCGGTATTCATGGATCTAATGAATAGGGTTTGCAAGCCATACCTGGACAAGTTCGTGATTGTATTCATCGACGACATCTTGATTTACTCAAAGACGAAGGCTGAACACGAACAACATCTTAGAACCATATTGGAACTGCTAAAGAAGGAACAGCTGTACGCCAAATTCTCCAAGTGCGAGTTTTGGCTACGCGAAGTCCAGTTTCTTGGACATGTGGTTAATGGGGATGGAATTCATGTTGATCCCACAAAGATCGAGGCAATCAAAGATTGGGAAACGCCTACAACGCCAACCGAGATCCGACAATTCTTGGGGTTGGCTGGCTACTATCGAAGGTTCATCGAGGATTTCTCGAAAATCGCTCAACCTTTGACGCTCCTCACGCAAAAGGACAAGACGTTTGATTGGGGAATCAAACAGGATGAAGCGTTTCAGATATTGAAGGATAAGCTTTGTAACGCGCCAATCTTAGCTCTACCAGAAGGCACTGATGACTTTGTGGTATACTGCGACGCATCGCGTCAAGGATTGGGTTGTGTGTTGATGCAACGCCAAAAGGTCATTGCTTACGCATCACGCCAACTGAAAGTGCACGAAAAGAATTATACCACACACGATTTAGAGCTTGGCGCAGTGGTTTTTGCTTTAAAGATCTGGAGACACTACCTGTATGGTACGAAGTGCACAATCTTCACAGATCACAAAAGCCTACAGCATATATTCAACCAGAAGGAGTTGAATATGAGGCAAAGACGATGGGTTGAATTGTTAAACGACTACGACTGCGAGATAAAGTATCACCCAGGGAAGGCGAATGTAGTCGACGATGCCCTAAGTCGTAAAGAAAGAATCAAGCCCATAAGGGTTAGAGCTTTGGAAATGATTATACGAACCGATCTTTCCTTGCGCATTCGTGCTGCACAAAAGGAAGCTCTCAAGGAGGGAAACCTTGAGGAAGAATATCTCCGTGGAATGGAGAAGCTTTTGGTACCAAACGAGGAAGGAACGTTATGTTTTGAGAAAAGGATTTGGGTTCCTCTGTTTGGTGGATTAAGGGAAGTTATTTTCGACGAAGCGCACAAGTCACGGTACTCTATCCACCCTGGATCGGATAAGATGTACCAGGATCTCAAAGATTACTATTGGTGGCCTAGGATGAAAGGCGACGTTGCTGTTTACGTGAGCAAATGTTTAACGTGCGCTAAGGTCAAGGCGGAATACCAGAAGCCTTCGGGACTTCTGCAACAACCTGAGATTCCCAAGTGGAAATGGGAACAAATCTCAATGGATTTTGTTACAAAACTGCCAAGAACGCCAAGAGGCCATGATATGATTTGGGTGATTGTTGACCGCCTAACAAAGTCCGCACACTTTCTGCCAATCAAGGAGAAAGACAGTACTAGTAAACTTGCGGAAATTTACTTGAGAGAGATCGTAGCACGCCATGGAGTGCCTCTCTCGATCATCTCTGATAGAGACGGAAGGTTTGTGTCAAGGATATGGCAATCCTTCCAAGAATCTTTTGGCTCACAATTGAATCTGAGCACTGTGTTCCATCCGCAAACTGACGGCCAGAGCGAGCGAACGATACAGACTTTGGAAGACATGCTGAGAGCATGTGTTATGGATTTAGGCGGTAGCTGGGATAAACACTTACCATTGGTCGAATTTTCATACAACAACAGCTACCACACCAGTATTGGTGTCGCGCCATTTGAGGCCCTATACGGACGCAAGTGCCGATCACCACTATGTTGGTCTGACGCGGGTGATAGGCAGCTTGCAGGTCCCGAGATCGTCCAAGAGACGACAGACAAGATCGCGCAAATACTTAAACGCATCGAAGCAGCTCGCCACAGACAAAAGGCCTACGCGGATCCAAACCGGAAGCACGTGGACTTCCAAGTCGGAGAGATGGTGTTATTAAAGGTTTCACCCTGGAAGGGGGTGGCACGCTTTGGGAAGCGTGGGAAGTTAAATCCACGCTACATTGGTCCCTTTAGAATTCTAGAAAGAATTGGGACGGTAGCATACAAGTTGGACCTACCCGCTGAACTAAATGGTGTTCACGATACATTTCATGTATCCAATTTAAAGAAAAGTCCAACCCAAGTTGACGTTGCCATTCCCATCGACGAGATTCATATTGACGACACGCTCCACTTCGTTGAAGAACCTGTCGAGGTCACAGATTGGAAAGTTAACAAGACCCGCCGGAGCAGTGTCAAGCTCGTCAAGGTTCGTTGGAATGCCAGACATGGTCCTGAATACACTTGGGAACGTGAGGACCGGATGAAAGAGAAATACCCCCACCTATTTCCTAAGAACTCTGCATCTACAAGCAGAACTTAAATTTCGGGACGAAATTTATTTAACGGGGGGAGAATGTGACAACCCGCACTAAACCAGGTATCCGTACAACTTAATTAATGATTAATTACTACTTGATTACTGTGCTTGTTTGAACTAGCTGATAAACTGCTACCTGCATACTGATACATGCACTTACTTGCATCACACTTTATTTGCTGTCACTACATTATTTACATACTGGACCCTAGTGACAAACTTGATGCACTAAAAGCACAGTAGCACTAAACGGATACACGGCGAACATGCTGATATGACCAGCATCAGGCAGACACTGCCTCTAAGGCCTGTTAAGAGCCTCATATATTTTGGCTACACTGGTAGTGAGTGTAGGAATATAAGGGTTGTGGTACCGCGTCTCTAGGAATAAGATACACTGATTCGGATGTGCCTAAAACGTACTTTAAGTACAAAACACAGCACTTTAATAATTTAACCAGCTTCTAGCTGACTAGTAAAGTGCCAAAATATGGGAAAAATATCACTAGACACTTTCTAGAGTGTCGGGAAAACAAATGGTGTCACTAAAAATAACAATAACGACACTTTAAAGCTTTTATAAGGCTTTAACGGATTACCATCCAACCGAACAACCGGACTTTACCCGGAACATGAAAATATTACTATTTTCACTATTTATAATTTTCTGAGCCAGTTAGGGTCCCTGATTACCCTAACACCCGTGGTAACGCATAACATACAAGTAACGGGGTTAAACACTTCATCTAACTTAGTTTGATTTAACTAATACTTAGTGATTAGTCACAAACTAACCAAACAACCCCCCCCCCCCTTACGATTTCGGTCCCCTAGGGGACACACATGTACCTTGCAAGATCTCCTAATCACTTTGGTTTACTATCTAACCTACACATTGTCCATTGGACAATAACACCTAATCTTGTCTATAAATAAGAACTAACCTACACACTAATCACCATCACAAAAACTCAACAAAAACTACTCTCTCTTCTCTTCTCTACCTCTCGGCCGAACACCACCCTCACCACCATCATACTTTCGGTTTTTGATCTTGCATTTCCATCATCATACAAGTGTTAGAGGTCACGTATAAGGAGTCTTGGAGCAAGCAGAACACGAAGGACCTCTTTCGTTAGCTTTTATCCACGCGTTTTTCATCAAAGATCTTCCCTAGCCTTGAGCTAGAGGTATATCACTTAAAACTTGTTTTTACACTTATCTAAAGTGGGTAAAAGGAATATTGTCGGTTGAATCTCGTTAAAATGAAAGATGATGATCAAAAGTCTAGTAAAAACTATAAAAGTGGTGGTTAATAGCATATAACTTGTGTAAAAGTCGTAGGACTTGAAATATGTGATTATTGAGACCCGATCTATGATGTGGTAGCTCGGATCTCCGTTTAACCCGACTTTGTAAGATCATGTATCTTCACATAAGCTCGTTTTTGACTAAATACAAGGGTTAAAGGCGAAACTCTACCACACAAGATACATGAACTTGTGTGAAAATATTTTACTTGTGTAAAAGTGATTTAACCGGTAAAATGGTGTTTAAAACTAGCGGATCTACGTATCCGCAAGTGGTATCTTCAAAGAACCACACATTTAAGAAACCATGTATTTTAAAGAAAGGATCTTACACTAATAAATATGGTTTTATAAACCACAAGTGTGTAAACACTTGTGAAACAAAGAGATCCGACAAAGAAGTAAATTTGTCACTTGTTACTAGAAGTTGTAAAGTCGGATTTCTCGAAACACGAGGTTTTTACAAGATTGAAGTTACTTTATATAAAGATCTACATATATAAAGGGGATTTACACTATAGATGCGGGAAAAACTACAAGTTCATGCGATTATGCAAATTTACATACTTGTCGACTAGTTTGATGTGTCGGAAATTGTTTGATTGAATAAAGAAGTTGTTGAATTGATTTGTTAAAAGAAAATGATACGCTTGAAAGCGTGGCCACCTCCAGTTACAGAGGAAACTCTGGCGAAATTTTCTAAAAACCTAACACTTAGGCTTATTTATACAACAAGTGTTAGAACTATTTTTGGACATATTTTCGAAACATAAATTTCGCCAGCACTATATTTTACTAAATATTCGGAGGTGGGATTTTCACAAAGATTAACGTGATAAATATATTTGTCACAACACTGTTTATGATTATTTTGTGAACATACATAAATATTATTTTAGAGTGAAAATAATATTTACAAGCGTTAATGATTCCAAAACTTTACGAACGCTTCCACAAACATATAAGTTACACCGGTAATTACATTACCACAAGATTGATAAAACGTAACTTACGCACATGTATTGTATCCCCCATCCTTGGGAAGAAGAATAACTACCAAGTGTATACGGAACATAAACACGAAATAGTTGTCTAACTATTTCCCAAAGACTTAAACTATAAAGCTAAAGCACGGCCGTCCGTCTAATAGAATTAGCACTTGTAGGTCGTTGCACAGCTTACTGTATTGGAGACACTTGGTAGAGACGCGCATTCACTGTGAGTTCATGTCCCCCTTTTCTCTAACTGTTTTCAGTTTACTTAACTGCGAGGGTGAAATACATGTTACTATGATTTACGAGTACTTTACAACGGTATGTTTAACGTAAGGAGGTGTTATACGATCATGTGAGTGGATAGGAACAACATGGGGCCATTAGTCCTCATGGAGGGACCGAGGGACAGGAGCGGTAGATCTATCTGGGTGTAGCGAGCCCAGCCCCCGGCCAAACTAGAAACGGACCGTGGGGTGACTTTGTCCACATACAAATGCCGTGGCGAAATCTGCTGATGGCCATCTTGTTGGGAATTTGCCACTGGCGGTGATCCCTGCTCATGTGCCCCTTGCCACTTATCTCGTTGTTGATATGCCCTCGACATTGCCTCTAAAGACGATGTCGAACTATTAAGAGGAGGACCTACTTGAGGGCAAGGCCCTCTCGCTGCTAGCATTAGACTACTGCATGCGGACGCACCTGCAGGGGAAACTCATTCCCCTATCCCAGACTCATTTGAGTCTCTGACATCCGCGTCTTCGCACATACAGGGAATGCAGCACCACTTACACGACGCCGACCCTGATATGGCATCATCAGCTGCACCGGATCCCACACACAGCTTTGAGTTTGATCGCAATTATGAGGACAATTCTGTTTTTCCGCCTGGTGTTGATCCAGACCATGACATTGAGTTCATGCACTTAGACCAGCCCTTGGGGGATCCTGTAACCCCTGTGATTGTTGATCCAGCTGATTTTGAGATGGAGTTTTTGATTCAAAGCTAGCCGTGGCCCCTGAGCCAGGCATTGCTCCTGACCCCGCATTGAGTATGACCCTGTTCATGCCAATGCACCGGTTGTTGCTCCTTGATTGATCATCTGCTTGGATGAGAGAAAATTTGGGGTAACTGTGCAAGACAATTTATTATTACGGGGGCCCACGTAATAACGATTTGTAGTGCACAGGAATCCTGGTGGACTCTGCAAGTCAAGCTAATAATAACCAATGCAGCAGGAAATAACTTAAAATGACCAAGGCGATGTAGCCTCGAGTTCATACTATTACGAGCAACAAGCCAAATAGGCAAGCCTATGTGAAGGCTCAGAAATTTACTTCCCCACTCATACAGTGAGTATATTTGTGTGTGAAATTGGGTGATTACATGATGACATATGTTGCTATATATACACCCCATAAACACTTGAGAAGTATTATTACAAAAATATTGTTTAACAATTATTCCAAAAATTTGTAAATATAATTTAAGTTGAAATATTAATCATTTTGACAATAATTATATAAATGGGAATAATATAAAAAACGTAAAGAAACATAACTCAAAAACATTAATACTAAGACAAGGCATGACCCGTCCGTCTAATAGACATTAGTACATTGTAGGTAGTCGTGTTTGCTGAAGGGATTTGAGTTACGACTGTGAAGACGCAAGACTGTGAGTTCATGTCCCCCCCCCCTTTTTTTCTTTTAACTGTTTTCAGTTTTATAACTTCGGGGGTGAAATACATGTTACAATTGTTTACGAACGTTTTATACATGATATGGTTAGCTAAGGAAGGTTACTGCTTGATCATGTGAGTGGTGGGTACAACACTTAAGGCCATTAATCCTCGTCGTAGGACCTAGGGACATGAGTGATAGATCTATTTGGGTGTAGCGAGCCCACACCCATGAGGACCAGGGTGGCCCATGTGGTGACTATGTCCACATACTGAAGCCGTGGCAAAATCCACTAGGTTTGAGTTTTCCTGCATCACTTCACACATAACATTGGCCTTGCAAACCATTGGTGATCTGTTTTTCCTTATTGCTTTCATACCAGGATTTACATACATACAGACATACTTTAAAGGTTACTCATATACACAGACAAACACATGAACTCGCTCAACTTTTGTTGATGTTTTCAAATTACATGTATTTCAGGGAATTAAGTGGATCTGACGGGTGTTTGCATATTTCAAGCTGCGTCATGAATAAAAAGATGTCACCATGGTTCTAAACTCGGTTTTATTTAAGTCTTTTGCTGAGTCTTCGTGAACTCTTTCAAACATGTTGTGGTTGTAACTTAAATTCGGAGTCTACGTTTCAGACAAGCATGTTGTGGTATTTTCAAACTTAATTTATGGATGAACATCTTATGGTTTAATCATATAGTTGTTGTTATGATTGAATGCTATGGTATTAAGAAAGTCACACCGTAATCACGCTTCCGCAAAAGTCAGGGTGTGACAACTTTCAACAAAACCTTGTCTCTGGCCTCGAAGGATAATGGCATGCGTCGTTTGTCGGCGTACCTATTTTGTCTATCACGAGCCACCTTGATACGGTCTCGTATCTGAAAAATTTTGTCTGTGGTCTCCTGAACTAACTCTGGACCAATGAGTTGCTTATCTCCGGTGTCCGCCTAGCATAGCGGTGACCGGTATTTTCGTCCATATGAAGCTTCAAACGGGGTAGCCTGGATGCCAGTGTGATAGCTGTTATTGTATGATAACTCCACTAAAGGCAAGTGAGTATCCCAATTTCATCCCAAATCCATCACACAAGCACGTAGCATATCCTCCAAAGTTTGTATCGTCCGTTCACTTTGGTCGTCCGTATGTTTGAGGGTGAAAGGTTGTGCTAAGATCCAGTCGTGATCCGAAGGCCTTTTGGAATGACTACCAAATTCTTGACACGAACCGGCCGTCTCATCCGATATGATAGAAACAGGCACTTCATGTAACACCCCGCACTTCCGTGCGATTGTTACTACTCGTTATACTCGTTACGCCTAGCTCTAGAGATTCGGATCATAATGTAACTATATCGTATATATCGCTATTCGAAGGATAATCGCATATTTTCAAGCTACAGTATCACTATACTACACTATTATCACACTAACACTCACGGAGGCAGTGAGTGAGGACCTATTCTACCCTCCTCAGTGGCCGTGATGTGTCGAACTTAAAACAAATAACGCTAACGAGGACTCCCGGGTGAGTGCTGTAGCTCCAGTCGTCGTGACGATGATGACAATACGAGTAAACGGTACCCCGTCAGTCTTTGTGGCACTACGCGAAATAACGTTCACGATGACATCAAGAAAGGACCTATACTACCCTCATTGATGGCCGTGAAACGTCGCTAATAATCGCATACTCGAATCGGAAACCGACTGTTAATTATCGAAACTTTGGATTATAGATACGTAAATACGACCCCTAGTGATATATATATATATATACATATATATATATATAATAATATAATAATAACAATATATTGATGATATAAACTAATTATGGACGTACACGCTTCGAAAACCATCAAAACGGTGAAAAACGGGAAAATTCCAAGCGTCAGGATGTCTATCCGGACGGATGGACCATCCGGACGGATGGACATGCGCACGGATGGCCATCCGCACGCATGGGCTATCCGCACGGATGGGCCATCCGCACGGATGGGCTATCCGGGCCTGATCCCATTTCTTCTCCTCTTTCGCCTATAAATAGCCTGCCACACCACTATTCAAGTGATGTGACAGCTCCTGTTCAACCACACGCGCACCAAGACCCTTTTCTCTCGATTTCCTCGCGAATCCGGTAAGATTTCAACCTAAAACTTGTACTTCTACAATCTACACCCGAATCTACATCATTCAATCTTTCAAAACTCGAATTCTAACCGTGAAATCTACGGATTTGAGGCGTTTTGAGGTGATGTCACCAAGAGTTCTTATGAACTTCAAGTTCGGGTCTCATTTCACTATAAACGACTCAGATCCAGGTGATTTCCACATGTTTTAATGACAAATCACACCTAAATCTGTGCGATTTCGAGTTAACCATGAAGAACCACCATGAACGGCCAGATCTGATGGAACGGGGTGATTCCCGGCCGTTAGAATGAGTCGGAATTGACGGAACTTCAAGTGTTAGTGTGAAATTACACTACCCTAGTAGAAACGAACGTATTCCTTCTGTTAAACACTCGAAAACAAGTGTTCAGAGTGCGAAACAGACATGTCAGTCCGCACGGATGACACAGCCCGCACGGATGACGCAGCCCGCACGGATGACACAGCCCACACGGATGACACCATCCGCACGGACCACCCATCCGCACGGACCACCCGCCCGTACGGACCACACACACCCGCACGGATGACACGTCCGCACGGACCGCATGTCCGCACGGATGACACATCCGCACGGATCATGTGTCCGCACGGATGACATGTCACACGCACGCACACTCATCCGCACGCACACTCAACCGCACGGATCACTGCTATCCGCACGGATAACATGCCATCCGGACGGATGACCTGTCCATCCGCACGGATGAGGCCCAATTCAATCAAACGAGTAACTTTTCAAGTTAATCTTGCTTAACCGTATTTCGTTTACTCTATTTCTTCAAGGATCATTACAGACAACTCGTAACCGACTCAATCAAGTTGTAATCTCGCTAAATACGCACTGTGAGTATACTTGACCCCCTTTTTAATCGAATTTTGGGTGTAACATACGTTTCTAACAAAACGAACTTATCAATCGAAATATTCAATCAATCAAGCTATCACTTGCGAATAACTGATATGCATAGATATACGTGATGCTAGTTGCATATGTGCTAGGGCTTATACTCGCGACGTCCCACCAAGACTAGTATAGTACTATTGCGCCCGACGGGGTCTAGTTATGCCATCGTACATTCGAGCATCGAGGACTTAGTTGGTAGTATCAGTTTTGTGAGTATATATGTCGTGTATTACGTTTATGCATGTGGGAATTCGCAGCACTTTTAATCTATTATGCTATACTTATCAAACCTGTATACTCGCCAATACTTTTGTATTGACAAATCTTTTAACGTATGTTGCAGGTTAGATCGCAGACTATATCAAATCAAGCTAGGGAGTCTAGAAACTCAACTAAAACCTAGGTTGTCGGATTTGCATTGTTCGAGAGGACAATAAATCTGTGATAACTTATGTGATTGTATTATTTGTTAGCATGGGATAACGAATGTATTAAATATTATCGCAATATAGTTGTTATGGATTCTCTTGAGCAATCTGATTCGCCTAGTGCCGCGCCCCGATGATTCCGCCATCGGTTGGGGTGTGACACTTCATGTCGTGCGACAATCTCCTTAAGATATAGCTCCGCTAGCTTTTCAGTGCTATCCTTCTCACAGATAGGTAGGAAATGCGCAGACTTCGTAATTCGATCAACGATTACCCAAATCATGTTGTGACCTCTCGAGGCTATGGGTAACTTTGTAATAAGGTCCATCGAGATTTGTTCCCATTTTCATTCGGGGATTTCAGGTTGTTGCAATAGTCCCGAAGGCTTTTGATATCTGGCCTTAACTTTGGCGCACGTGGGACATTTTTCGACATAATCAGCAATGTCACCCAGAGGTTAGGCCACCAGTAGAATCCTTGTAAATCCTGATACATCTTATCTGATCTAGGATATATAGATTACTTCAACTTGTGTGCCTCGTCTAGAATAATTGCCCGTAGGTCGCCAAAGAATGAAACCTAGATTCGTCCCATGAAATACAATGTTCCATCCTCCTTTGGCGCCAATTGTTTTTCCATACCGCGCAGTGTTTCGGCTTTAATATTTTCTGATTTAAGCGCTTCTTATTATGCGTTGTGAATCCAATTCGTGAGGTTCGACTGAATTGTAATTTCTAAGGCTCGCACCCTTAGAGGTTTCGTGCGTTCCTTGTGGCTCAAGGCGTCCGCCACAATGTTCGCCTTGCCTGGGTGATACTTTATTTCACAGTCTTAATCGTTCAACAACTCGACCCAACGTCATTGCCTCATATTTAATTCCTTCTGATTAAATATATGTTGAAGGCTCTTATTATCTGTGTAGATGGTACATTGAGTCACGTACAAAAAATGATGCCAATTTTTCAGTGCAAATACCACCGCACCTAGTTCATGGTCGTGGGTGGTTTACTTTTACTCGTGCACCTTTAGTTGTTGAGACGCATACGCAATGACTTTGTCCCGTTGCATTAACATGCAAACAAGACCTTGACGTGAGGCATCGTAGTAAACTATGAAGTCATCGGTACCGTCAGGTATTGACAGGTTTGGCTTATCACAAAGTTTATCCTTTAATAATTGGAAGGCTACCTCTTGTTTCTTGCCCCAATCAAACTTCTTATCCTTTTGTGTTAGGGACGTTAGTGGTTGGGCAGTTATTGAGAAATTCTCGATAAATCTTCGGTAGTAGCCCGCTAGTCCCAAGAGTTATCGTACTTCAGTAGGGGTCTTGGGCGCTTCCTAGTTCTTGATCGCCTCAATCTTAGCCAGATCGACATGAATTCCTTTCTCGTTCACCACTTGTCTGAGAACTTCGCAAATCCAAAATTCGCACTTAGAAAATTTTGCATAAAGTTGTTCCTTCTTCAGAAGCTCCAAAATAGCTCACAAATGTTGCTCGTGTTCCTCCTTCGATCGTGAATGTATTAAGATATCATCAATATATACGATCATGAATTTATCCAAATACGGCTTACACACGCGGTTCATGAGGTCCATGAATACCGTGGGTGCATTTGTCAAGCCGAACGGCATAACCAGAAACTCGTAATGTCCGTAACGAGTTCTAAAAGCCATCTTGGGGATGCTTTCTTCCTGTGTTCCCAGCTGATGGTACCCCGATCTTAAATCGATCTTAGAGTAATAACTTGAGCCTTGCAGTTGATCGAAAAAGTCATCGATTCTCAGTAGCGGGTATCGGTTCTTAATAGTAATTTTGTCCAATTCCTGATAATCTATTCACATGCGAAAGCTACCATCTTTCTTTTTAACAAATAGTACTAGAGCTCCCCAAGGTGAGAAACTCGGTCTAATTAATCCTTTAACTAGCAACTCCTGCAACCGATTAGATAGTTCTTACATTTCAGATGGGGCTATTCGATACGGTGATTTCGTCACTGGTGCCGCTCCTAGCACCAAATCGATGCGAAAGTCCACTTTTCGTTGTGGAGGCAGTCCAGGCAAGTCTTCAGGGAAGACTTCAGGAAATTCCTTCACAATGGGGATATCTTCCAATTTTGGCTCTTCAGCCTTCTTGTCAACCACGTGAGTAAGGAAGGCTATGTAACCTTTTCGAAGATATTTATGCGCCTTCATGTAGTTAATGATCCGGAGGGGTGTCTCGCATTTCTCCCCATGAATTACAAGCGTTTCTCCATCTGAAAATGGGATGCGGATGGTTTTCTCGTGACAAACCACTTCCGCTTGGTTGTTGGACAACCAATCCATGCCGACAACCATGTAAAAGCTACCTAATTGAACAGGCAAAAGATTGATAGTGAATTTTCGCTCTCCAAGTTCAAGAGTGCAATCTTTAATAATTTCTCCAAATTCAACCAACTTACCATTTGCCAACTCTATAGAATATGGAACATCTAGTTTACTCAACTCCAAACCGAGTATATTTTTAAATTCTATGGATATAAAACTAAAATCGGTGCCAGTGTCTGTCACACCCCGACCACGTAGAACAACAAAACGTGGCGGAAAACGTCGGGGAGTGTTGTAACAGAATCATTGTTTCATAACACATGGAAATTGAAATATTGTTTTATTGATTAAAGTAGTTACAATGTCTTGACAATCACAGAAACATAACATAAATAACTAGTCTTGCATCTTTTATTGTCTCTAAGGCCCAAGTCCGCCTAAGTGTATCTTGATAAATCCTATGCATCATATCCTGAAACACATGTGAAAATAGGTACGTCAGCATAAAAATGTCTGTGAGATACATAGGTTTTGTGAAAATAGAATTCATGACTTATGTTTGATAAAATGTTTAGTCATGAACCTTGTAATTTGCTTTGTCTTGTAAATCATTTGAAAAACGATAAGATCAGATGATATGTATAAATAAATGTAAGGTTAACTGAATAACCATGTAAAAATGAGTTAGTATAAGATAAGTTGTTTGTAAAACAATGTATTGTGAAAAGTATGTTATTTGTATAAAATATTATATGTCCAAATTGAAATGATTGAAATAACGCCACGATATGTAATACCATACAATCACTTATATATAGGAAGTACCAGCGGCGTATCCACCATGCTTGTATCATATTACACACGCCTCGTTACTTAAATCACTTACTCAAACCAAACCAACAATGTAAGATGTCTATGTTTAAACCAATTGTCAAATGTATTGAATAACATACCAAAATGTTTATGTCAAGATGTAAATCATGCAACGTATAACCAATGTTGAAAATGTTTATGTGTCAAATGTAAATCATGTAATGTATAACCAATGTCGAAAATGTTTATGTGTCAAATGTAAATCATGTAATGTGTAACCAAAATGATATGTATGGCTAGTGAAATGCATCAACTAAACCATAGGTGAAATGCACAAAACAAAGTATTGAAGTAAAACTTGGTTTAAATCAAAGTTATGTTTTGTGTAGTAAATGCATGCTATACTGATATAGACATTTATGCGGTATTGTGAAAATAGATACATCCAAGCCTTGAGACTGTGGCGATAAACCCTTAAATAAATTAAAGGTTTATCTAAGTTATGTATATCGAATTCGGTCATTCCTTCCAATCCACACCAACCCAGGATTTCAGGAACGGGAGTTGTCAATTCCTATGGTACCACTACCTACTAACGAACGGCGTGATCGGTGTTAATGAATGTATTGTTCCATTTATACAAACCAAATATCATATCAAAATGTAAGCATGTGATGAAAACAAATGTACTAAGTATGCAGTAAATGAACATACATAGCATGTGATGTGATGTGAAACGATGTACTAAGTATGAACTAAATGGACATACATAGCATAAAATGTAATGTAAAATGATGTACTAAGTATGAACTAAATGGACATACATAGCATAAAATGTAATGTAAAACGATGTACTAAGTATGAACTAAATGGACATACATAGCATAAAATGTAATGTAAAACGATGTACTAAGTACGCACACAATGGGCATACATAGCATGAAATGTAATGAAATCATGTACTATAATGTACTAACGAACATAGCAAGTATATGAGGTGAAAACATGGAAAGCATGAAAGTAACAAGTAGGCACATGTGTTCCACCCCAAAATGTTTGGAAAACAGTAAAAGAGGGGTCTATGTACTCACTTGAGATTGCTCAGAAGTCCTAGGATAACTACCAAGCAATGCTAGAGATCACGGAATCAAACGGCACCTAATATAGGTAACTATGTTAATAAACCGGACCTAAATCGGAGGATCGGATAGAATGATGGTTCGTAAACCAAACGAGTATGGAGACTCGTGTAATATGGTTTAACAAAGCCTACATACTAAATGAAACCTAACATAAGTGCTTACGACCCATTACGACCCGTTTAGGTAGCTTATGCTACTTTAACGCGTCGTTCGCGTGAAACACGTTCGGACCGTCTAACTAGTCCTATGACAAGTGTTATATGCCTAAACATGTTACATAATCAGTTATGTGACAAAAGTTTAGGTTACATATGCTTAATTACCAATTATACATGAAAAGGGTATTCTGGTAATTTACCTAAGGCATATAAACTACCTATCATACAACTACTTAAATGAAGCGACCATAAGGTATAACCTCGGAAAGTTATTCCCTATATACTATGGTCACCTAATGTGTTTGGTCGGATCCTAATGATCGACCAAATGGGCCGGGTTCGAAGGTATAAGCGATTTATTAGATCGCTTCCCCTTACAACCCTAGACAACGTGGTAATCAGTAGGCATAGTCACAAGGGACAATGACCATCGTGATTACAATCACGTTGCGAAGTTCAAACGAACTTCGCATTGACCATACACTGGTCAACGCAGAAAGTCAAACAAAGTTTGACTTTCGGACTCGTAAAACAATAAAAGAACGAAGGAATACTTACGAAGGGTCCCCGAATGCTAATCGTGATCCAAGTAGCCCAGGTATGAAACAATGGTTCCAACTTAGAGCTTCTAGGATCAGATTCTTGTGGGTTTTGCAATGGGGGTGGATGGGTATTTATAGTTTTCGGGTAACCGTTAAGATCGTTTCATGGAAACCGTGCTCGAATCCCACCCGTACATGTGTTGGAATGTTATGGTATGTAAAATGGCCACTCACCATAAGGAATTGACATGTGGAAGAGAGATTGGGAGTGCAAAACAGCTGCAAACAGGCTGTTAGAAACATTTAATCTGGTCAGAAGTCTGATGCGGCCCGCGTCAGGATTCACACAAGGCTCAGGCGGGCCGCCTGGCCCTGTCTGATCAGCTACATGTTTCAGAATTTACAGTTTCAGTCCCTGCACGTGTTTAAGGCCATTCCCGACACTTCCAAGGCCCGTAAAGCCAACTTTAAGGCCCTAAAATGATGCCTAAACATTGTGGACATGAAACATGCTCAAAAATGTGTCGGATGTTGGTTCGTTTGGTCGTACGAACACGATGTTCGCTTAATTACGACGGAATGCGCATAAGCGCGAAAAACGATCCAAATGACGTAACGAATGGATTTTTCTTATGCCAAACACTAAAATAAAATATTTTAATGCTTACATATATTTTTGGATATCGAGATGTATTCAGAACGTAAGTTATGTGCGAAAATGCAAACTTGTGCACTTTTTGACACTTTTAGTCCCTGAATGACCCAAAAGTTTATTTTAGCACACCGAACCCCTAAAAGCCTATTTCTAAGCTATGTAAAGGTTATTTATGGTATGTTTAACTTATGGTCATGTTCCGGAATGTCTGTTACAGTTCAAATTGGCATACTTTCGCAGTTTGTCAACTTTAGTCCCTGTAAGCGATTTAACTTGATTTTGCCATACCAAAGCCTTCGAAACTTATTTCTAAGTTATGTAAAGGTTATTTAAGGTATGTTAAGCCTATTTCACTATTTCGGAGTGTTCGTTGCATTAAACTGGTTATATTTACGCATTGGTGCGCGTATAACCTTCCAGAAAGCGATTTAGAGTTTGGAATCGAACAAGAATTGATATGTGCAAATGATACACATATTTATACAAATCCCAAGTATGAAATACAATATTTCATTGGTTTGGTATTTGTTTGATGGCCGTGAAGGCACAGGTGTCACAGTATCAAAAAGAACGGATGCAAAGTGTTGCTTATACGAAACGTACCCGTAACTACATTCGGGTCCTGTCGTGCATCTCGGGCACCGATCACATCTCCCACGAGCCTGGTTTCCCTTAGGGCAATCCTTCCTATAATGGTTGTTGTCTCCATAGTTGTAACATCCTTCCCTTTTCCAGCTCCATTTCTGTTACCATTGTCATTTCCATTTCCAGTTCCATTCCTGTTGCCATTCCTGTTTCCATTTCCATTGCTATTTCTACCTTGATTGTTGTTACCATTTCCTCCACGGTTTGTGTTTCCTCTTCCCTTACCTACCCATCATGTTTCCTTATTGTGACCCTCCCTACCACATTTATCACACTTTGCATTCATTCAACGGCCCACATGATGATACTTACACTTATCGTGTCACACCCTGACTTTTGTGGAAGCGTGATTAGGTGTGACTTGCTTAATATCATTGCATTCAACCATAACAACAACTATATGATAAAACCAAGATGTTCATCCATAGATTAAGTTTAAAACATTACAATCGTCATTGCGTAACCACGAACCAAGACTTCAAATTCAAGTACATATCAACCCAAGTTTTAAGTTCCCATCTGGACTTAACAAAAGACACTACCAAAGGCTAGGCTTTGAACTATGTATCTTATCCAAGATAAGATGCACAATCTAAACCCTTCGACACTGGATGACATCTTTTATTCGAAGACACAACTTGACATCTTGTACGCCCGCCAGATCCATAATCAATTTCCTGAAATACATGTAGTTTGAAAACATCAACAAAAGTTGAGCGAGTTCATGTGTTTTGTATGTGTGCACGAACATCCTTGAAAACATTTGTAAGTATGTATGTAACCGGTTTGAAAGCAACAAGGAAACAGATCAATTAATGTGTAGCTAATACATTAATATATCTGCAACGGTGTAGGAAGGCTCAACCCTTTATGCGTATTTCGTACCGGGCCATCCGGCGGGAATACGTATTTTTATTGTGTTTATTAAGTATCCTTATACTTAATTTTTGTATTAACTTTTCCGGAATAATATTTCTAATAAAAATACATCAATATATATTCCCAAAATATATATTTTAAGAAATATTACATAGAAAAATTACAGATAATTTTTCCCTTGGAAAAAATATTTATAAATTTCATATAAGTCTCAAAAATAATATGTTTTCAAGTTTGACTTGGAAAATATATATAAACTTATTTTTCACCCAAAAATATTGTATTTTATGTTTATTCAAGAAAATATATATTTTCTCCCCAAAATAATATATCTTCTAATAATTCCAAGAAAATATATATTTTTACTTTCCAAAAATAATATATTTTCTCCATGTCAAAAATATGATTTATTTTTGTAATAATTGTAAAAATCATATTTTTATTCTTTTGGTGTCCAAAATACAAATTACCAAAATATACTTATGAACTTATTTCCGGAATATTTATGTAAGTTATATTCCTTGTTCGGTTTCACCAATATTTTGGGTATAATTTATATATTCATTTCTTGAAATTTTGGTAATATTTTGTATTGTAATTTCTTGGTATTTTGGTGAGTTATATCTCAAGTTCTAAAATAATATAACTAATACACATAATATACAAATAATCACACACATGGTGACATCTAAATATATATTTTCTAAATACATATTTAGTCACTTTTATTTACAAAAACCAACCTCCAATATTTATAATTTTTGTAACAAAAATTATGGTAAACTTTTTATGAAAATTCATGGTTTAAAATATGCTTGTAAGTAGTTGTTTAAAAATATTTTTCTAAGTGTAAAATTCCTAGAAAAATTTTGCCATAGTTTCCCCTAAAAATGGAGGTTTCCATGCTTTCAAAACATATCATTTTCTTTTATAAATCAACACAATCAACAACAAATCAACCAACACTTACCAATTTGCCAAAATCAAGCATAAATTACTACTTCATGAACTTGAAAGTTACAAAAATTTGTAGTAACTTACTAGTGTGTTTAGTAGGCTTAGTTACTCTTTAAAGTGTGGTTGTTTAATTAAAAACATCATTTTTAAAGAAGTTAGATCTTCACAACTTGTAAATCATAGTCTTTTGTTCAAGTTTCATGTTCAAAATTCATAGTGTTCTTCAAGATTATCAACTTATACCATCTTTTAACCAACTTAAGAAGATGTAAAATAGAGTGTAGATGATCTTACTACTAGCTCAAGGCTAGGGATGATCATAAGAAGAAGAAGAGGTGGATAAAACCACTTCCAAGAGCTCCTAGCTTCCTTGTACACCTTCTTACACCTTTGTATATATGTAGAATGGTTGAATGATGATTGATGATGATGGATGTGTAGGTGATGGTGCTTGGCCGTAAGTAAGAAGAGGAGGAGAGGAGAAGTTCAAGTGTTGAGTTTGTGAAGAATGAATGATGGTTATGATCTCTTGGTTCCTTATAATACACCAACTTCTCAAAAATCTAGTGTATATTATGTTTAAAAAGTGGAGACATGATCCAATTTTATAAACAAATAAAATCTTGAGTGGGGGCCACATGTTGGCCGATTATAGGTAGGGGGTCTAGACTAGGTGATAACCAATAGTTACTTTAGTTTGTTGAAAATCAAGTATTTAGTTAGGTTAGTTAGTTACTAGGTATTATGTAAGGTGTTATGATGTTCGGGGACCATAACTAGCTTGGTAATGTTAAAACAGTGCTTCTAGTGAAAATTTGGTGTTTCGGGTAGTGTCCGGTTGTTCGGTTGGTTACCGGTTTGTTAAGGTGCTAAGCTATGCAGTTTAGTGTGCTTTATGTTACCTTTTGTAACAGTGTTGATTCCCGATACGTAGGAAAGTATTCTGGACCATTTAACCATGTTTCTGCATGATATTAAAGTGTTTAAAAGCTGAATTTTGCTGATTTCTGCAAGATTCTGCAGTTTGTGTGAGTTTTAGGCACTTTCCGGCACTTAAACTATCACTAGGAAGGCAGTTTTATGATCCTTACTTTCCTACACACTATACTAGTGTAACTCTTTGTTTCTGACCCATTCTGTATCTCAATACCATGTCTGATAACTGTGCTACCTTTGTTTCGTGCATCATTTGAATCAATACAGTTTGCATGCAATAATGTTTTGCCATTTGCAATATAGGATGCACATGTATGTATAATAAAAATAATCAGAAAGCAATTCATGTTATAAACTGTAAATCAGCACAGTCATTAAGTATTAATCATTGTCTAATAATTGTACGGATGCATGCAAATTTGACAGTTGTCACATTCTCCCCCGGTTAAGAAAATTTCGTCCTCGAGATTTTAACTACATTAACTCCTTAGGGTTACGTTATGTGTGTATGGATATGAATAATACCAAAGTGATTAATCCACAAAACCGAAACAAGACTTGTTCGAATCAAGTGAATCCAGGGACATATTACAACAATTAGAACCCAGCGGTTAAAAGGTATGTGTTTCAGAATTTGAGGTCAAAGGATACGAGGCGTATAGATGAATAATCTAGTGTAACTTAGTTAACAGGGGTTCAATAAAAGAGGAGTTTTGACCGATAGAATTCCAAACGATAGTTTACAATTTGCAAATGAGTTCTAGAAACAATAACATCCTCTAGATGAACTCAGAATCAGCAAGCTCAAATGTAATAGTGACATGAAAATGATTCGTCAACCTTTGAACAAATAAATGGATAAAATTAATGTGTTAACATTATTGAATTGCAAGAATGCATCGAACTAAAATACAACTGAATCTGGTGTATCATTGTCTTAATTCGTAGTTGCATTAAGAGTGTTTAAAAGACAGGTCAAACAAAAGTATGTGTGGTTTCGTGTGAAATGGTTGACCATGATTAGCACAAGTTACAAGTTTGTACCGACACCACAAGGTGTCGTAATGACATAATTCAATAATAGCGGTGACCGAACAAGTTCACCGTGTTTGAAATCAAGTGAAAGTGTAATGAAGCAAACCTGAAAATTTGATTTAAATGGCATCGTAGGATTTTTCAATTGAATATAGAAGACCAAAGAACTACTGTTTCTGATCGAAGATGATAAAGCAATAAATACTGCAAGGCATTCAACCGATAATGAAAGAACCGTTAGGAGGTACACTGGAATATAAAATGAATTTATGTAGCATTGTCTTAACGCACGACTGTGTTAAGACCGCTTTAATCATGATAAAACAGAGCAGATTCAGAGCAAGTCAATAAATAAACAATTAAATCCGTGTACGAGATTCGTAAACGAGATTTGCGCAAGCTGCAATTTAGTGAAAGCATCACCACAAGGTGTCGAAACCAACAAACGATTAAATGGAGTCATAGACTGAACAAGTCTACTATGACTTGGAACAAAAGAAACACTTTCTAAAATGAATTTGAATATGATGCTTTCAATACATCATATGGTGTCTTGATTTGAATATGCGAAATGGACAAGCTCAAGCAATTGAACTTGGTCTCAGCGCAATCTGACAATAACATATGTATCGACAAGGGAATTTCGGCATGGTTACAAGGATAAACCATGTATGTAACTGAAAAGAAATGAAATTTCAAGAAATTTTTGTTGACTCAATATCAAGAAGTTGATACTTACAATAATGCAGAATATCCGAGTCACAAGGCAATAATCGAATATAGCGAAATAATATTTGTAACTTTGATGAAAACGATCATTAGAAGGGAAGCCACATGCGTAACAAACGATTGCATGTGTATCATATGAAATGATCAAGTACCGAAGCAAATGAGTGTTCGCTTTACTGAAGAAAATCGTCATGATGCAACTACCATTAAGAGGAGTAGAGATGTAAGAATCTACTTGCTAGATGCAAATGTGTTTGCTCATATGACAGAATCATGGTGTTTTCTCTAGTTAATGGACATGGTTTCTAAGTGATAACCTTTAATAAGCTTTGTCATAAGTTCCCGAAGGTCCTAAGTACATGTTTCCCAGGTTCTCAAAGTTTTGTATTCTGTGTATAACTATTTTGTGTACCATGCAGAAAACACATTATCAGTGTATGTTTAAAAAAAATTGTTGACCCACTGTTCCTCGGTATACTTCCTTCCTGAATCCGCAGCTAATGATAAACCGGTCATAGATCAATCTTAGATTGGTAGTTGGATCCTTGCAGTTGGTTGAATAAATCGTTAATCATCGGCAAGAGTTACCGACTCTTGATGGTTAGCTTGTTCAGTTCCTGGTAGTTGATACTCATTCAAAAACTACCGCCTTTCTTCTTTACGAACAGAATTGGAGCTCCCCAAGGCAAGAAGCTTGGTCTTATAAATACCTTTTCTAACAATTCTTGAAGCTGCATTGACAACTCTTGCATCTCTGAAGGCGCAAGTTGATAAGGTGTCTTAACTACAGGCGCGGCGCCTGGAACCAAGTCAATGTGGAACTCGACTTGTCGTTGAGGAGGTAATCCTGGCAAGTCTTCGGGGAAGACTTCAAGATATTCCCTTACCACAGAGATATCTTCGAACTCCAGTTCTTCGGCCTCTTTGTCAACGACAGGAGTTAAGAAGCAACACATCCTTTATGCAAAATCTCCGTGCCTTCCAACAACTAATAATCTGTAGGGGCGTATCCTGCTTCTCCCCATGAATCATGATTGTTTCTTCATTCGCCATCGGGATGTTGATAACCTTCTTATGGCATACAATCTCTGCACGATTTCTCAACAACCAGTCTATCCTAACTACGATGTCGAAGCTTTCCAATTCAACTGGCAGAAGATCTATCGAAAACTCACGCTCTCTAAGCTCTATAACACAGCCTCTAATCACTCCTTTGGCTTCTACTAGCTTCCCATTATCTAGTTCTATCGAATATGGGATATCTAACTTACTAGCTACTAAACCAAATATATTCTTAAACTCTAGAGATATGAAGCTAAAATCGGCACCAGTATCACACAGCACAGATGCATAACGTTGACTAACAGGGGACGTACCGATAACCATGTTTGGATCCTGGCGTGCTTCCCTAGCTCCGATGTTGAACATTCTTCCACGTGCCTGATTGTTTTTAGGGTAATACTTCCTGAAATTCCCCACATCACCGTAGTTAAAACACCCTTGACCACGTCCTTGATCGTCACCATTACCACCTTGATAGTTGTTGTTATCGTTGTTTCGTCCGCGATTTCCGCTACCATCTTGACCTCCATTTCCACGTCCCGTACCATGCCAACACGTCTCCTTGTTATGCCCCACTTTGCCACAGTTATCACATTTTCCATATCTACATCACCCGGTATGATGACGTTGACAATTGTCGCACTTAGGTAGGATACCCATGTACTCTTTTCCCTTTTTGGCATTGTTGTTGTTATTCGCCCGAGTACCCTTCTTGAAATTTGTGAACTTTCTCTTGTTATCTCCAGATGGCTCCACAGGAGTCTCCTTCTTCTCTTCAGAGATTGAAAATTTTCCCAGTATAACTGCTTCTTCAGTGAGCGCCACGCTTAAGTCAATAGCATCGGTAATCGTTGGAGGTTTAGATGCTGTCACCATGCTTAGAATCTGAGGTGCCAATTCCCAGATGAAGCGTTCGATCCTCTTAAACTCTGGTTCCACCAGATATGAAACAACTCGCGATAAATCATAAAATCTCTGCACAAACTCAGTTATCTTTGAACTTTCCATCTTCAAGTTCCAGAATTCAGTTTCCAACCTCTGGATTTCCACTCGAGAGCAATACTTCTTACGCATCAGCTCTTTCAGTTCGTCCCACGTTAAAGCATACGCAGCAGTCTCCCCCAACGTCTGAATCTGAAGGTTCCACCATGATAGAGCCCCATCCAGAAACAGTCCAGAAATGTACGTGAATTGTTGCTTTGGAGTACAATTGCTCAATCGCAAAACAGAATCCGTCTTCTCAACCCAACGCACAAAAGCTACAGCACCCCTAGTGCCGTCGAAATCCAGGGGCTTGCAGCCCAAGAACTGCTTGTAGGTGCAGCCTGCAACATAAGCAACATCATTCACATATGGAATTAGCAAAGCACACTTGGAAATGTCCAAACGTTTTGTAATGTGTCTTAAGTGACTAAACATTACCGCTAGGTGGGTTATTTCCTGAGGTACCTCCGCTGTGTTCGGAGCGAAGGGCCTCATGTTGTGCGATGGCCTGTGAGATGCGCTCTTCTAATTCCGCCTTTGTCGTTGGCAGAGGGTTGTTGGTATCAGTGTTCCTTCGAGGAGACATCTTCTAAGAAGAAGATTGGATGGGTCGGGTCTTATTCGTCAAGTAGGTAAATAGTCGTCTAAAGGTCGTATGTACGTATACATATAAGCAACCATCAAAGCAAGCAATCAAGCAACAACATAAGCTTAGCATAACATATAAATCGACAAAGTGTTTAGTGAGAACATGACGATTGAGATTTCTTTAATTACCGACCACAGTTACATTGTTTACAAAGTGCATCACATCAAAAGGGTCATAGGGTCACACTACCCTTGTCCAATAAGTCTGTCAATATACCAAAAATCATGTGGTCAAAAGTGGTCTTTAAAAGTCTTCCCAATCTCGGCTCAATAGTAGTGCTCTCACCAAGGGTAATTTATCTTCATAAGACGAAAAACCTACTGTACTGATGGCGGAGGTGAAGTAGGGAAGAAAAGCAAACTGCGAACATGTGCGAGCTCTTCCTCGAGCTCGTATACATGGCGAAGTAAGTAACTGATCTGCTGCTCGATAGTAAAGGTACGAGCATCAAAACCCTGAATGGGTGTGGGAGCAGCAGATGGATGTTCAAAAGGGGATGACGATGAATGTAGGGGATCAAAAGTAGACTGACAGGGACATGGTGGAGGTCGTGGTGTCAGCTCAAGCTCAAAAACTCTGCGACTCAAAACCTCAAGCTGTGGCAGGAGCAACTCATCCCGTGTGTAGCCTCCATAATGTGAGAGATGATAGGGGTCTGAGATCGGCATGGTGTATGGTAGGAACCATCGGAATGGCTTGTCCAGCGGTGAAGAAGTGAAGGGAGCAAACGGTGCAGCCTAAGAGGCCGGAGGAAATACTACTGCAGCAAAAGGATCGTCATGCAGATGCTGACCAGAAGTACCTTCCCCTGGATGGGGTGTAGGGATGTCCTATAAGAAAACGGTCGGCAAATCAGTGCGATGGACATCGGACTCTATAGGAGGGAGAGGAGCAACACCAGCGGGTGCGGGTGGAGGAATAAATGGCTCTGCAAGAGGAAGATCAACAGGTGCCGGTACTGGGTCAGGAATAGGGAGTGTAAGATCTGGTATTCAAACGGAACTTGGTCATGTTCAGGAATCGGCTCAAGATTAATAGGTTTAACATCAGGCTGACCCAAAAGGAACAGGAGCCAGCTCAGGAGCAGGCTCTGGGTCGTGTGGAGGTGGAGGATCTCGAGCAGGTGATAGTGCGGCAGACATAGCGGTGTCGTCATCTGAATTAGTAGCAAAAAGCTGTAATCCGGTCGTCTGTAAAGCTGAAGATGCCACAGACTTAAAGGGGTCTGAAATCGAGTGCAAACTGGAATCAGAAGATACCTCAATGGCAGGAATCTCAGGAGGTGGAACAGCAACAATATCCTCATCTATCTTTCCATCACTCGGGGTGTCAGCTGGAAGGTCGCCTACAAACAAATCGACATCGACCTCGAACAAGTCATCGATAGGCCAAACCTCGGGAGGAATGACCACAGGAGGTACGGCATCAAGGATCGGAACCACGATGTGCTCGCCATCAGGATGACCAATGATGAGGTGATCATGGACTGGAACAGGGATGACAAAAGGATCCTCGTCAGGGAAACCATCAGCAAGAGTAAATCATCGCCAAAGTTTGGTAGTGCGAACGGCTAGAAGTCGTGCTCGTCCTCGGACAGCATGTTAGGATTACTCTCGGTGTCTGACGTATATATCTCTGGCGCGGCATAACCTCGTCGTCTAATGCGACTGCCTTCGGGTCACGGGCATCCGACAACCCACTCTCTGAGGATGACATGTGTGCCTGTAACGTAGTAATTCTAACATATGTACATATAGTAACCACTATCACTCAGTATATGCATACAAAGGAAATTTATCATGTAATCATGTATTCACATTGTCCTTCATGAAACCTTTCTATCCTTCCTAGTCTACCCCAAGCAGACTAGACCACTAATGTGACCTTGCATTGTGTTTCTTTTCCTTTCCTTTCGTAAAATGTTTGTTCCATGGATCTGGGCGTTTTGTGTATGCAATAAAAACATGTTGTAAAAGTATTTTTGTCAGAGATCCCCAGTGATTGTAGTCTAGACTCGAGAAGGAATTCTAGTTCGGTACAATCGAAGCTCTGGTACCAAACTGTCACACCCTGACTTTTGCGGAAGTGTGATTAGGTGTGACTTGCTAAATAACATTGCATTCAACCATAACAACAATTATATGATAAAACCAAGATGTCCATCCATAGATTAAGTTTAAAACATTACAATCGTCATTGTGTAACCACGAACCAAGACTTCAAATTCAAGTACATATCAACCCAAGTTTTAAGTTCCCATCTGGACTTAACAAAAGACACTACCAAAGGCTAGGCTTTGAACTATGTATCTTATCCAAGATAAGATGCACAATCCAAACCCTTCGACACTGGATGACATCTTTTATTCGAAGACACAACTTGACATCTTGTACGCCCGCCAGATCCATAATCAATTCCTGAAATACATGTAGTTTGAAAAAATCAACAAAAGTTGAGCAAGTTCATGTGTTTTGTATGTGTGCACGAACATCCTTGAAAACATTTGTAAGTATGTATGTATGTACTTGTAAACCGGTATGAAAGCAACAAGGAAACAGATCAATTAATGTGTAACTAATACACTAATATATGTGCAATGGTGTAGGAAGGCTCAACCCTTTATGTGTATTTCATACCGGGCCATCCGGCGGGAACCACATAGTCACCACATGGTCCATTCTGCGGGCTCATGGGTGGGGCTCGTAACACCCAATAGATCTATCACTCATGCCCCTCGGTCCTTATACAAGGATTAATGGTCTTAAGTTAACGCCTACCCATTCACATGATCTAACAGTTCATTCCTTAGTTAACGCCTACCCATTCACATGTTTCGGCATGATATTAAAGTGTTTAAAAGCTGATTTTTGCTGATTTCTGCAGGATTCTACAGTTTGTGTGAGTTTTAGGCACTTTCCGGCACTTAAACTATAACTAGGAAGGCAGTTTTATGATCCTTACTTTCCTACACACTATATTAGTGTAACTCTTGGTTTCTGGCCCATTCTGTATCCCAATACCATTTCTGTCTATGTACTGAATTATGTCAGCATTTTTCTGATTTGTTTGATAACTGTGCTACCTTTGTTTCATGCATCATTTGAATCAATACAGTTTGCATGCAATAATGTTTTGTCATTTGCAATATAGGATGCATATGTATGTATAATAAAAATAATCAGAAAGCAATTCATGTCATAAATTGTAAATCAGCACAGTCATCAAGCACTAATCATTGTCTAATAATTGTACGGATGCATGCAAATTTGATAGTTGTCACATATCGCACTTAGGCAGGTTGCCTGCACAGCCTTTACCACCAGTTTCGTTGGTTGCCGCGAACGCCTTGGCACCTCTTGGTGGGTTTATTTCCCTTCGTTTGTTAGCATTGGTGTTGTCGTTGTTGTTGTTCACACGCATACCTTTGTTGGAGTGTGAAAATTTCTGCTTCCCACCACTAGTGGACTCCACGTGAGTCTCCTTCTTCTTTGAACCCTTCACAGGAATCTTCTTCATTCTTACCTCCTCCTCAGTGAGGCTCACAGCTAAGGTAACAGCTTGAGTTATGGTGGTAGGTTGTGACGAGCTGACTAAACTCCTGATCTCGGGGTGAAGACCCCATATGTATCGTTCGACTCTTTTGAATTCCGGAGTGACCATATACGGAACCACTCGTGATAAGTCAAGGAATCTCTGGGTGTACCCTGTAACGTTAGCACCTACCATTTGAAGGTTCCAAAATTATGTCTCCAGCTTTTGCAGCTCAGCTCTAGAACAATACTTTTCTCTCATAAGTTCCTTTCATTCCTCCCAAGTTAGCCCATAGGCTGATTCGTCTCCCAGGGTTTGAACCTGAAGGTTCCACCAAGTTAGGGCTTCGTCCACAAATAGCCCTGTACCATAAACCACTATCTGTTAGGGAGTACATCGGCTCATGCGGATAGTGGACTCCGTTTTCTCTGTCCATCATATAAACGGAACTGCACCTCCAGTACCATCGTAATTGAGAGGCTTGCAGTCGAGAAATTGTTTATACGTGCATCCTGGAACGTTGAACAGACAGATCATATAAATGAGAAACATGGGAACGCACGAGTAGAATAAGAATGAAATATTTAAGTTGTTATAAAACAACTATATGTTACCATTTGTGGTGTTGCCACCGAATATGCCTCCCTGACCTTGTACGCCAATTCCGCCAGATCCGCCACTATGTTCATTGCGGTTGGCCTCATATTGTTCAATTGCTTGTGAGATTCGATCCTTAAGGAGTTGATTCAGTTCCGCCTCTGTAATAGGCATATGGTTTGAGGTGTCGCGCCTAAGGTTCCTTCGTTTCGATGCCATAGTCTTCCAAACACAAGTAAGAACGATTTAGACAAATATTTAATAATAAATATTGTAGGCTAAATATATACATATATAACAATAAATACTAGTCATCACATCATCCAATCCATCAACAATCCATAACCAATCAATCATATATAGAATAAACCACAATGTGGAAATAAAGAAAAACATAATACCGAGCTTTTATATATTTCGACAAACTTGAAACATTGTTTTATGAAAGAAAACAAAAGGATACGGGGCTACATCACACCGGTTGTACAACATTGCTCTTCAAGGTCTTCAAGTGTCGCAGCTCATACGTAGTCTTCATATATCCATCAAAAGGGGGTCTTCTAATCCTAAAGCAAAAGTACCTGCAATAAACACCTAGGGAGCAAGAGGAGATGGGTGTGGTTTAGGAAAAATCAGACTGCGAAGATGGGTACACTCCTCCTCCAGCTCATAAACACGGTGAAGAAGAGCACTCACCTACTGTAGGAGCACTAAGACGAGTGCTCGAATGGAGATATCAAGGTCGGCAGGTGAGGTATGGTGTGGTGGTGATGATGGTGGTGGTGGAGTAGGTAGCGGAGGGTAGGCTGGTGGTGGTGGTGGCATCGCGTCCCTAGAACGCTCCAACTCCCAGACTCGTCAAGAAAGAACATGAAACTGTAACTGCAGGGAATGGGCAAGATCTTCCGATGTGTAAGTAGGATAATGGCATGGATGATATGGGTCCAAAGCAGACATATTGTGTGGGGAGTATCGAGTGGATAGGTGCTCAGCTGGGACATGAGAAAGTTGGTGAGTCGGCTGGTGGGATGTGCCCTCACCGGGGCGATGAGCAGGAATTTCATGAGTGAAAATGGGAGATGTGCTCAAATAGTGTGGGATGGGTCTCTGAGAACAGTAGCAACCTGGACGAGTGCCATCGTCCAATGCAGTAGGGCCAGGGGCGTGGGTAGTAGAAGTGTGTAGGGAGGTAGGTGTAACTAGTGGGGTAGTAGTGGGGGGACAGCTGTGTGGACTGATGCAGGTGCGGGTATTGGGGTAGGGGTCGGTGTGGCTATCGGAATAGTATCGAGATTACTATCCGTGGCATTCGCCCGGAGTCCCGCGCGGCGAATAGCAGAGGAGGAACCGCTATCGCTCGCATCTGATGATGAAATATCTACTACTGAAACGAAGGGTGATGATACCTCCAAAATGGTTATGTCCATTACCTCACCGTCGCCGATCTCATCGTCTGTGTGATAGAAATGGAAGACGGGGACCTCGTCCTCGTCATCAGATAAATCAACAATAAAAGGGACAACAGCTATCAGGATCGCATCAATGGGTATAATCTCTACGAGATGCTCGCCATCGGGATGGCCAATAATCACGAAGTCATTTAGATGAGGTCCCACAGTTAAAACGTCATCCTCCAGAGGGACAACTATGTCAGAATGGTCGAGTAGAGCAAGATGAGCTTGGGTGTCCTTAACAAAGTGCATGAACTCGTCCGAAAGATTGTCTGGATCCTCCTCAGGATCCAACTCGTCACTGGAATCGTCTGAGGAAATGATCTTTACAACAGGCTCGTCGTCCGAAGAGATATCTATAAAGTCATGGTCGTCGTAAATACCACTTCTAGTAGATGAAACCATGGTACCCTGGCAAAAATAATCCGTACAGCATGTATGTATGTATATATATATGTCAATAAATAATATCATTACTTTATATATATATATATATATATATGTATATATAAATATGTGTGTGTCAACTATAACCACATTAACTTGTGTCAATTGATCTAGTTTTATCAAGTCTATCCCACATAGACTAAGCCCCAAATAATGTCCTCGCATTATTTATCTATTCATTTTTGAAATATGTTTTGGGTAGTGGATCTTGTGCTTTGTGTATGCGATGAAAACCATGCATTTTGTTAAACCATTTTCATGAGAGGATACTAGTGATTGTAGACTAGACTCGACAGGAATCCTGGTTCACTAGAATCAAAGCGATGTAAGTAAACAAGCTATATGATATAAAACATGTACGATGTTCATCCATTCCAATATATAAACATACAAGTTATAAGTTGTTTTGTAGCTAAAGATGACATACGTTAATAAGTTTTACACACGAGACTTGTTCAAAATAAAGTTTTTAAAATAACAAGGTTTTGTATCCTATGTCCCATTCGAAGACAGGATATATGGACCAAACCCTCCAAAATACGGATGACATCGTCTTCATAATAACTTGAGACTTCATAACCCGTCGCACCAAGATACATCTAGTTTCCTGAAATACATATAAGTTAAAAACATCAACAAAATTTGAGCGAGTTCATGTGTTTCAATTTCGCATTCATCAACTGAATCTTAAAAACATTTGAAAGTTCGAATACCGAAAGCTGGTATGTAAAGTGTCTATCAATTTAATGATCATTAATGTTTTACAAGGACATTAATATGTGTGCCGACATAGGAAGCCACCAACTCGTAAGTGATTTAGTACCGGTCCACCCGGCAGGGACAACAAAGGAAACTCCATGTGGCCACACAAGGACCCATGAGTGGGGCTCGCTGTGTACCCGATAGATCTACCCCTTTGCTCCTTGGTCTTAAACAAGATTAATGGTGCTTAAGTTTCATCCTATTCACACATGATCGAATAATTCATTCCATAGCTTAACCATACTGAAGTAACATGTACCCCCCCCCCCCCCCCCGAGAGTTAAAAGACCGAAACGTTTAAAAGAAAATGGGGACATGAACTCACAAGTTTGCGTCCGTATAAATGCTAGCAAATCAGATTTCCCAAGAGCGTGTAATAACCTACAAGTGCTCTAACTCATTAGACACTTGGGTTTATGTTAAATGTTTACACGTTGCTCATCTTGAATGTTATTGTATTTGGAACCCTTGTGCATTTTAAATATGTCGCCATTTGTTTCGTATGTTCGTTTTATTATATATATACTTCATTATATATATATATATATATATATATATATATATATATATATATATATATATATTCTTACATTCATAATGTGTATGAATGGGCCTTGCCCTTCGTGAATCTCTGTGCCTCGCACGAGTATATGTGGGCATAGCCCATGGAAGTGCTTGTGCCTCGCACAAGTGAGAATGGGCCTAGCCCATATGCGTTCTTGTGTCTCACACGGTATAATTGGGCCTAGCCCATGAATGTCTTTGCATCTTGCACAATAAGAATGGGCCTTGGCCGTTTGAATCCCCGTGCCTCGCACGGTGTAAGTTTGTTGTGTGAAATATGTATTCTTTATATATTTTTAAGTTCGGTGAACCTCGTTCACATGTACATGTGTGATCGATTTGTTTTGCGTATATTTGTTTCACAAATATATAAATATCTTTACAAGATATAATTGTTAGAAATATTTATTTTCAACATCGTATATATGTTAATGTACGTGTACGTATACCGTATTTATATGTGTACGTATACCGTATTTATACGTGTACGTATACGGTATTTATACGTGTATTTGTACGTCTCATCATTGATGTTTATGTATAAATGGGCCCAGCCTAATTAAGTTATGTAAGTGGGACTAGCTCAATGTATTATATGATGATGGGCCTAGCGCAATCGATGTGTTATGTTATAAAATTTTCCTAGTCCATTTTGTATGATAATGGGCCTAGCCCAACTTATTATATAAATGGGCTTTTACTAGCCCATTATAACTTCAAGTATTCTTGCATTCCCACAAGTATATTTTAAGCGCATTTTATACGTATTCGTATATGTATATGCTTATATATGTGCATACTTAGAGATTTTTCGTCTTATACTTCCCGGAATTTTTAAGCGTTGAAATATATTTTCAACGTCTAAAAATATATTATTTTTAGAGTTTATCGTAGGAGTCGTTACTATGTATTTTCTCATCGGGATCGCCCGAGTGTCACCGTGATAGGTATCCACCCCGTGTCGTGACGATACGGCGACCGTTGCCATTGGTGACACGTTTATTCCGTTAGAATGTTTATTTGATATTTTGCGTTGATTTTTGGCTATATGTATATATTATTTTTGTCCATAATATAAGGTTATATAACGATTTCTCCGATGTCCGATTGTTTGTTATATGCATTTCGTGTCAAAGTATAATATAACTTGTTTATGTATTTATTTCCTCGTGTATTTTTATACTCGTTCGTCGCCATGTATTTGGAGTATGTTATGTGTAGTGTATTTTGTATTTAGTTAGTTTTCTTCCTAACTCCGAATACATACACATACTTGTACACAAGTATTTATACACATAAGTTGGTGTATTCTAGTTATATATATATTTTTCATTTCTAGATATATATATATATATATAGAGAGAGAGAGAGAGAGAGAGAGACATAAAGAATTTTCATTTCACTTTTTATAACTCATTTTATCTTGTAAAATATATAAGTTGTTTTATTAAAAACCTTCATAGTTTAAGACTTAAACCTCTTTGTTAAAACTTTCTTAATGACAATTAAGGTCACTAATCATGTTTAACCCCGTTAATCACCCCATTAATCATGCTTTAAATGAAATTAGGATTTTAGAAAATTTCGCCATAGTTTCCCCTAAACTATGGTGTTTTTCACGTTTTAAAAACGTATTTTAAGCATGTTTAAGTCCCTTAATCACAATCAAACTCAAATCAAGTTTCAATCCACCAAATTTGTATGAATAACTTTACACTTAAACATCCTCATACTCCATGAACTTTATATATATTTTCTAATCACACTTTTTAAAAAAATATGATGACACTTTTTTGTTATTTAACAAGATCATTTAAACCATCATGTTTATCATACTTTTCTAACCTTGATCTTTTATTTAAACATCTTGTTTAATACATTTTTCAAGATCACATGGTGTAAACCATGGTTTTTAACTTTTATAAAAGTTATACATGTAAGAAAGCATCTTCATGTTGTAGTATGTATGATCGGATTGCGACCTAAATGAGTCGTTCGGAAGAATTCTAATCCGTTTCAGAGGCGGAAACTAAGAAACGGACGATAAACAGCTTGTTTCACACTTTAATCTTCTTTTATATTGAATTGACAACCTTTTACAATCAGAAGAATAACCGGCAGCACCTCGGTACACTTGGCCAAAAACTCTTACAAATGAAATCACACTACTCCTATATATAAGCTCCTTGATTTCGCTTGAAGGCTTCAAGCGAAACCCTTCAAGCGATCCTAACAATTTGAAGCGAAATTGACAATTTACTTTTGTCTTGAAGCGAATCTTCCAACAACGTGCAAACTGTTTCAATTTTATGCATTTCACTTTTGTCTTTATATGATGTGATGTCATTGATGATGTCACCTAGATGATGTCATCATGACATCATGTCTTGTTTAGATCCGCACCGTACCCGAGACTCGATACAAGACGAAGACGACAGATGTGTGCACCAACAGACTCCCCCTCAGATGTTGACGAGTCTTAAGTGTCGAGTCTTCACAATCTTCAGTCTTTATCAGTCTTTGAGCTTTCTTCAGAATCTCTATCTGGCTCTATCCTATCTCCAAATCTCTTTCAGGATCTCTAACAGACTCCCCTTCAAAACATGCTGGGATCATAGTCTGGCTTTTACAGTATCAGAATCCTCAGGTATCGGAACCTGGCACTCTATCTGCTATCCTGCACATCCTCTACCCAAAAATAAGATTCAAAAGAATAAAATATTTAACAATTTGTCAAATTTCATGCACCAACACTGATCCTTCTCCAATCAATATACAAACAAACATTAACAATGATCATTTAACAAATTTTTTATCTCTGAAAAACTTTTCAATCAAATTTTCCCAAACCTGTTTGTCATGTTCAGCACTCGGAAATTTGAAAATCAGCTTTTCAACATCAGTTGTCTAAAATCTTTTTGAATTTTTTTTTAAAATTATGCTAAAACACACCAAAAATCTTTTTGGATTTTTTAAAATAACAGAAATAAAATGCAGAAATGAACTATTTACAAACAATATTTTTGTGAGTTCGTGTAAGAGGATCATATCAGTTTATGAGACAAGTCATCAACACCGTTAAGCTTCATTTCATTTTAAGTTCTAAACAATTCACCTAGATTGTCAGTATACTTGTCCACTTAAATTTTCACACAAAGTTCAACTGCTTCGAGATACGAATTAGTGTTTTAGGACTTAAACATCTGCATGTGTCCCACCTCAGTATATACTCCCGTATCCAGACCCCAATATTCAGTCTTACAGGTGAGTATACCACAGATGATATCTGTAAGGGGAATAAATTATGCAACCGTGATAGCTCAGGTCAGAACTTCCGTTCAGCAGAGAGCCTAGTTGACTTTTAGGTGTGTCCCCTTTAGAGGATCTTTTGAATTACAACAGCTATGATTATCATTTTTCAATGTTTCATCATTTTTTAGCTGAGGGTGGTGCTATATTTCAAGCAAGCAGAAAGTATTCTCCGGGGACTAGGCCATTGCTTCCGCAAAATCAGAAGTCCCGGGATAATACCCCAGATATCACTGAGTATAAAGACCTAGTATCTCAGAATATGGGACCCTTCAAACAAGATTTCAGGGGTTACCTATATATCCTGGAGGTGTTCCCCACGTAGACGCAAGTAAATTTTATGTTTATATCTCGTCACAATTTACTAAATGTGCAAAAACCTACTGACATATCCACAGTGAGATTGTTTATCACATTTATACCTTCCATTTCTTTAGCATGTTGTGATAGTCCACTGATGTACTATCATTTCCTCTTTTGTACAACAAAACTCATTTTTATTTTATCATGTTTTTGGCTTTTTCAAATTTTCAAATGTTTTTGTATTTTCGGAAAATTTCTACTCCCCCTAAAATGCAAACAAGATTTCAGGAAATTTGAAAACAAACTGTACAATAAAATGACAATTGATATCAAATCGCTTCAAATCGCCATCCACTTGGCATAAACAATCAGAACTCCCCCTCACAACAAACTATTTTCCCACTGATTTCAAAACACTTAAGTTTGTATTAATCAAATGGTTTTTCCGGAAAATTAGTTTAGTTGATTTTACCATTTGTAGGTTAGGGGTTTCATCACATTGTTTCCATATCAAAAACCACTTGTAGAAAATCAAGTACAACTTAATGTCCCTGATTTACCACTTGTAAGTCGAAATCACTTTCGTGAATTTCTCAAGAAATGTGCCGATTCCTGCTCCACTTAAACCAACCTGGGAGCTCCGGCAAGTTATACTTAACCTATAAAAATGCTAACAATTTTAAGATTCAATCACACAATCAATCACTAAGAAAGATGCCGATTCCTGATCCGCAATTACAAACTTGGGATCTCCGGCAAGTCCGGTTTTTACTCAAACATTACGTCCACCCAAGCCTCACCAGCCTTGGGTGACTTTGGTGGCAAACATCTGTCCCACCAACATTTTGATTTATAAAATTCTTGAGCACCTTTTACTTTTCTGTCAACCATCTTACCAAAAATATGTTTGACTTTCCCGTTGAAAGCCTTCTCAACATCAAATTCTCCCTTATCAGCGAAGAATTGATTTGAGATCTCTACCTTCCCTACTTTCGACTTCCAATTTTCCTTTGACAATGAAGGAAAATTTTCATCGTTCACCTCAAGAACGGAATTCTCAATCTTTTTCTCAACAAATGACTCCTCTGATTTTATGGAATCAGATTCATTGTCAGAACTACTTTGAGATTTTACAATCCATTTTTGTTTGGTTAAATCACCTTTTCTTTTGTAAAATCGTTTTGAAGTTTCACCAACTTCCAAAGTTGATTTATCAACATTTTTCTTTTTCAGTTCAGAGTTAGAAGAAACTCCCTGTTCTTTGTAGTTGGTCTTGGGGCAATTCCAAGCTATGTGTCCAACTTCCTGGCATTTAAAACAAGTTCTTCGATCAACTCTTTGAGCAAACTTTCTCACATTCTTCTTCACTTCAGCAAGAAACTCTTGATTGGATTGTTTCCAGAATGGTTTCTTCTGCTCATCTTCACAACTTCCACCTGCAACAAATTTTGTATTTGGTTTATAAGTTTTCTGATTTTGATAATTTTCAGGAAGAATAAATCCTAAACCTTTCTTTTTGAAATTTTTGTTATGGTTTGGTTTCTTTTGAAAACCATAACCAGAACCATAACCCTTTTTCTTGTTCAATCTTTGTTGAACTCTTGAAGTGTACTTTTTAGGTTTTTCATCAAGATTTAAATCTTTTATATCAGAAATATTAATTTCTGTTAATTTGAAAACCTGTTTGATCATTTCAGTTTTTACACTTCTGATTGGAAATTCCTCATCAGAATATAATTTGTCTGAATCACTCAAAGTATAAGCCACTTTGATTGATCCGTCATTCAAATTAGATTTTGATAACAGGAATTCTCTATTATAAACCCTATTAACCGGTGAACTCAGACTCTTTTCTGACGAACTCGGACTTTCAGACTTAGACTCCGGTTTTGACTCCTCATCCGTATCCAACACCTGATCGACAACTTTCTTTACTAACTCAGACTCATGATCAGTGTCAGACGCTGTGAATGTAACATCAATATTGTCTGGTAATTCATCAATGATTTCAGACTTTAACTTGATGTTGACTGCCTTTTTTAGACGCTCTTCATTTGGATTCCTGGGAGAATAAGTTTCATTGATCGGAGGCGGACATCTGTTATACTTGACACTTGGTTTCTTACCAGTATCAGTATCTTCAGTCTTTCTGTCCATGAACGCTTCCAGACCTGCAACAGTAGGATAAACACGATCAATCAAGTAATCACAAGTAGTGTAACTCAACAGTAATCGTTTAATCCTTTCACTCTCAATCTTCTCAAGTTCCACTTCTTTCTTTAGCTTTGCACAATCTTCGATGTACTCATTGATGACTTTCTGCTTTGTCATTAATGTTGCACTCATTTTATCCATTGCTTTTTCGGTTTCAGTATTCGTCTTTTTCAGACGATCAACTGTCCTGTTCAGTACATCGTACGACTCCTTCACATACTTCACATCAGACAGTAAATCTTCTTTAATCTTTTCCAATTCAGCAAACTTCGTATCTTTCTCCTCACAAGCTTTGCAAGATTCTGAACACTTCACACATGGTTTTTCAACTTCAACCATTTTTTCAACTATCTTTTCAACCTCGACAGTCTTTTCAACTTCAACGAATTTCTCTATTTCAACAATTTTTTCTACTTCGACAAGTTTCTCTACTTCGACTAGTTTCTCAACTTCAACTATTTTTTCAACTTCGACTAGCTTTTCCACCACTTTCTCCACTTCAACGATTTTCTCAACTACTTTCTCAGTCACTGGTTCAACATTTGCTTCTCCAGCTTCTGTCTTTGTCTTTTCATCAGCTTGCATTTTTGTTGCTTCCAGCTCTTTCCTCAATCTTGTCATCTTCTTCTGATACAGCATCTCCATTTTATCTGCAAAAAACAAATTAAAACTAGTAGGATCAATGCCTTTTCTGGCTCTGTTGAGATGTTCTTCCTCATCATCGGTATCCACATCGCTTCCAAGATCTGGAAAAATTGGGATTCTTTTCTGATTAACCTCATCTTCACCTAGAATTCGAGCAACAAAGCCTGATTCTGATGGAATGTATTTATCCCAACTAAATCCCTCGGCAACTTTTTCGTCATCTTGATGAATAAGTAAAGCTTTCTTCTTTACATCACCAGTAGCATGAGCATGTGTAATTTGAGGTTGTTGAGAAGTCTGATGAAAAATTGATTTCTGATAATAGTTGTTCTTTTCTTGATTCTCGGTAGCTTCTTTACTTTTGCACTCTCGTTTAAAATGACCTTTTCCTTTACAACGGAAACAGGTAACTTTCGATTTATCAAAACCCAACTGAGAAGTAGCCATTCCTCGAAATTCATCTCTACCAGTAATCTCTTGAAATTTTTCAGCTCTCCTCCAAGCACTTGCTAAGCACCACTTGATATCCATCACTTCAAGTTCTTCAGCATCAATTTGGTCGTAATCTTCTTTGGTAAGCATCGGATTACCAATCTTCCCACCAATCAAACTTTCGTAAGATTCTAACATAGTAACCAATGATGCCATGTGCTGCTTGGCAACTTCCGGAGACAAATTCTGGCCATTTTGAATATTTAAGGTAACATTGCATTGAAGACTTGTTGAATTCGATTGTTGAGGACTTGATGTTGTAAAGTTTGGATCAAAACTTGAGAATGATGAAGATCCACCACTTTGAGTAACATTACTCTTTGTTCCAGACGAACTATCGGCACTGTAACCAGTTTGAATCTTTGGGCTAGGGCTGGGGGTAGCCTCAAACTTGTTCCCTCGGTAGTACAAACTAACATCTTGTTTGGCATTCGGATTCGTCATGATTGCTGTTTTCTGAATATCCAACTCATGCTCTTCAATCTTTTGAATAAACTTTGCTAGACTCATATTCTCATATTTTCTCATGTGTTTGATAATCAACAAATAAGTTCCCCATTTCTGTTGTGGTAATGCCTCAGCAAGTTTATCCACCCATTCCTCATCATCCTTCTTTATATCCAATCTTCCCATTTCCAAGACAAGATGACAATATCTGTCAATTGTCTGTTTTGTGGATTCATAATCAAAAGCTACAAACATATCGAATGATTTCTTCAGCAACGCCTTTCTGTTTTTAATCATATCCGCGCTTCCTTTGAATTTCTGAATCAATGCTTCCCAGATTGACTTAGCTGTATTGTCGTGTTGAAGCAAAACAAATAGATCTTCTTTGATTGCCTGTTGAAGAATACTGATCATCATTTTCTCACTAGTATACTTCAATTTTTCAGCTTCCGTAAAGTCACAGAAATCCTTTACAAGCCCACGTTCATTTGTCGGTTTTTCATAGTCTTTCTCCAACGAACACCAAGCATCGAATCTATAAGCTTGAACCCAGTTCTCAAATCGATTCTGCCATCCTTTAAAGTCTTCAATGTACATGAGCTTTGGTGGCTTTTGATGAGTTCCCGTCTCATTTTCACTGAACAAATTTTCAGCAGCTGTAACCGGAGCGACTGGTGTGGCAAACGCGTTGTAGAAATCCTCTTCCATACTTCAGTAGTCGACAAATACTTTGGCAAGTACCTTTACAGTCGCAAACAAAAACACAAATCAGTTTAAAGATTTTTCAATTAACTGAAACAAACTGGTACTCAGACTGGCGATTTTTTGTGCGAACTGAATGTTGACCAACTGTGCGAACTGAATGACTCGAATGACTTTTTGACACCTTTGAAATCTTTGAACTCCAAAACGTACGGACTTTCAAGTGAACTGATGACTTTGATAAGAACTGGACCTTTACACGCGAATTGACCACACTATACAACCATTTCGTGTGAAGAAGAAATTACATGTGAACTGATCACAACTCAAACTCCATCTTGTACGAACTTACAAATTTCATGTACACACTAATGAATGCAGTCAAACACTTAAATTGAAGTCACCTGAGTCGGAAAAAAATAAAAAAAAATAAACGCTACACAAATGTTAAAACTATTCTTATAGGGCCGGTGATCTTCTTGGACTGTCAAAAACTTATCCAAACAATATTCAAAGGATTATCACTGGATTTTAAATTTTGATAACTAATATTTTCACTTTGTAATAGTTCCAACATCACATGCAAACCGACTACTTTCACATATATCGAATATGAACACATGCTATCTGACAAACCAAATGTAGAATTTATCTCATCATATATTCACAAATTGACAAACCTACTCAACAGCAATTCATTTAAGGTCTGACAACAATACATGCAAACATGACAAACTTATATTTCAAGACCTTTGATTGGACCTCACTCTATTTGTAATATAATCGATGTCACATGTAAACAAATTCCTTTTTAATAATTGCCGACAAATTTTAGTGATCTGACACCTTAACATATATCGATAGAACTCACATGTCAATCTGATACACATACAAACATATGCTTTGGCTGATAATATGGATTATCATATTCAAGAATTTTAGAACAGACAAACTTAATAGTGATTTAATCGATGAACATCATATGCAATACACATAAATCGATGCAGTTTACTACCAAACGATTTCACATGAATGATAATTTCTAGATAATCAGCTCTTCACATGTACTCTGACTTAAGATCACATGCAACCGTCACACTCAATGAATTCTCCTATCTCAACTACCTCGATTTATGTAGCACTTTTGAATTTTAATTTGGCCGTTCAATCTTATCACATGTTTCAATATACTGACACAATCAAAATAATGACACAATTCAATTAACTTTCACATGAATTACTGAACCATTTTCAATCGGTGGGTCGGATTCACAATACACGAGATAAACTTCAAGTGAAACAGTTTCGCTTCAAACACATCCAAACTTCAAGCGAATTCTAACACAATTCTCAAGCGAAATCACAGATGACATCAGCATATGTCGAACACCTTTCAAGCGATCTCATGATTTTAATCAGTTTTTAATTCGATTTAGGTTCTGAAACTTTCCAGGAATTGTTAAATCATGATTACGCACATTATATGAGAATTTAAGCCGATTTTAACCGTAAAAAGTTTTAACTTTTGAAAAAGAAAGGTGTAGAAACAGAAATCGTGATGAACACAGGCTGTTTTTGGTAAGAACTCCTCGTCCTGAGCTCTGATACCAATTGTATGATCGGATTGCGACCTAAATGAGTCGTTCGGAAGAATTCTAATCCGTTTCAGAGGCGGAAACTAAGAAACGGACGATAAACAGCTTGTTTCACACTTTAATCTTCTTTTATATTGAATTGACAACCTTTTACAATCAGAAGAATAACCGGCAGCACCTCGGTACACTTGGCCAAAAACTCTTACAAATGAAATCACACTACTCCTATATATAAGCTCCTTGATTTCGCTTGAAGGCTTCAAGCGAAACCCTTCAAGCGATCCTAACAATTTGAAGCGAAATTGACAATTTACTTTTGTCTTGAAGCGAATCTTCCAACAACGTGCAAACTGTTTCAATTTTATGCATTTCACTTTTGTCTTTATATGATGTGATGTCATTGATGATGTCACCTAGATGATGTCATCATGATGACATCATGTCTTGTTTAGATCCGCACCGTACCCGAGACTCGATACAAGACGAAGACGACAGATGTGTGCACCAACATAGTAAAGTTCAAGGATTACAAGGATGATAATGATCTTGTTTAGATTTAAACATCATGATGTTTAAATCGTCATTTTTAATGTTAATCACACAAATCATACACTTAAACAACTTACTTTAACATAATCAACATTAACATAAGCATAATCTAACATATATTATTATAATCAACACAATATACACCTTATTTAGTAGACTTTTATGGTGAGATTAGAGTTTTTAACTTTGGTTTTGTTGTAGGGTTCAAGATGAACATTTTGTACAAAATCTACATAATAAATCATGCTTAAAAATGGGTGTGTAAGTCTTACAACTTTGCAAGAGCCTTGTAGATGAATATTAAGAGAAAATAAGAGCTCCAACGAAGGTCCTAATGATCCTCCATCCTTGCCATGTCCTTAGATGATCTTGTTATAGCTTGAAGGGGCTTGAAATATGAAGTTTAAAGATTGAAAGAAGATGATAATGGAGATGGGTGTGGTGCCGTGAACAAAGGGGGGTGTAGGGGAGGTTTTGATGTTGTGAAAAGTTATAAGAAATGAGGGTAATGGTGTTTATGTTTGTTGGTAAATAATGCACAATCTTTTCTAGTCAAATACATAATCTTTCAAGACCTTACTCCATCACGATGATCACACCTAGGTTGAGGGGGGTGTATGGCTGAAATTATGGTCTTGAGCATGACTATTATTTTTTTATATATTTAAACATGTGAATAATTGATTAATGTTACTAGATATTTAGGTAATTGACTTAACTATGGTAATTAGGGGTTAATGATAGTTTAGTGTTATAAATAAAGTTAAATTAGTTTATTAGTTTAGTGGGTATAAATTTTAGATGGTAAAAATACCAATAGTTCGCTATCGGTTCGATATCAGGTGATATACGAAAGTTGTAATATAATATCGAGAGCTACGATTTTACTTTATCATCGATGCTATGGCATTTATTTAAGGTGTTTAAGATGCTAAAATATCGCTAACTAGTTCGCTAGGTGATTCGTTTAGGCGTTAGGGTGACAAAAATATCGTTTACTAGTCCGTCGGATAAAAAACGGACAAGTTGTGCAATTAGCGACGTAGTATCGGTAGCTTGTGTTTCGGATATTCCATTGATATCCTTAAGCTTATTTAAGGTGTAAAATATTATGTACAAGTTCTATGGACATTAAAATGATGTATTTTAGTGTTGCAAGCAATTTATTTTTGCTATAGTTTGGCACGGATCGGACATTTTATGTTTTTGTGTTTAATCATTTTGTGCCCCTAATTAGGGGTTTTTATTTGTATTCCAACGATCATAAGCTTTCATGCCATTTGTTGCTCGTTCGGGCAGTTTTCAGAACTAGCTGACATGAATAGTGTGTTCCGGTGAATAGTGTTTTCAGCATTTCGCCAACATATTTGGAAATAGATTGTAGTTTTCTCGTGACGCAGCAAATGTATTAATATTGTTTGGCATATTTAACCATGTCCTATGATTTCTATACTTTACGCGACCTAATCACGCATTAATTAAGTCGTACCGAACGCAATTAAATGTATAATTAAGTTGTTAAGTTGTATGGAATTACCATTACTTTTGCCGGTTATCAGATAAACAACTTAGTGTCAAAACGAGTACTTGGACTAGATATACTTTTATGCATAACATACTTTTGTACTCAATTTCTAAATCCCAAATCTAGTTACTTCATAAACATCGTATAACCTTACCTTCGATTCCTTAATCACAAACAACTCGTCACTCACGGATAATCAGAAAGCTTTTGCAATATTGTGAGTGTAATCAAACACCCTTTTTCTTTACAAATATTTCCCTCCCGCTAAAACCGCCAAACTCATGAGCGAGATCAATACCTACTCTCAAAAAGACGGGGAATCCTTGTACGAGACATGGGAAAGGTTCAAGGAGCTACTAAGGAAATGCTCGCAACACGGTCTTGGACGATGGCAACAAGTGTCCACCTTCTACAACGGACTCTTGCCGCACACAAGGCAAATCCTTGATTCCGGCTCCAGGGGACTCCTTGGGAATCGGCGATGGCACACTCCTAGGGGCTCAAAGCCTATAGCCCCAGGCGCCCATAATGTGGATGAATCCACTTCTTTGCAAGCCCAAATTGAAGCCTTTACAAATAAAATATATAAACTTGAACTAAAAAAAACGGCTTCGGTTATGGCTTGCGAAGGGTGCAGCGGCCTGCATCAAAACTGGAGTTGTATGAAAGATCTAGAAAATTAAACGGAAGTGGTAAATTACCTAAATAACCGGCCACGATCACCGGGAGCCCAAAGTAACATTTTCACTCCCGAGTGGCATAATCATCCCAACTTTGGTTGGATGGAATCGGGGGGTAATAACCAACAAAATCAAAATCAACGATCTAACTTTCAACAACCACAAAATGGCCAACAAAGTTTTCAATCACAACAAGGAGGAAGAGAAGGGCTTGAGGATATTATCACTCGCCTCTTCTCCGAATCCGATAAAAGATACTAGGAAATGTTCTCACAAACCGAAACAGAAATAAGAAACCAGCGGGTTAGTATTCAAAATCTAAAAAACAATTTAGTCAACTAGCCCAACATTTCACCGAAAGACCACAAGGAGCCTTACCAAGTAACACCGAAAAAAACCTAAAAGCCCAAGTAAACATAATTAATCTAAGAAGCCAGAAGATAGGACCCGAGAGTGAGCCAACCCCACAAGAAAACAACCCAATCCAAGCTGAAACGCCCACCAACAATAACCAAGAAAACACTCAACCCCAAAACACCGACACCGACACAACCAAACCACCTCCGGTCCCTTACCCCGATCGTTTACTTCGGCAAAAGACCGACGAACAATTTACTAAGTTTGTGAGCTTGCTTAAACAACTTCACATCGATCTTCCTTTTGTAGAGGTCCTCACTCAAATGGCAAAGTATTCTAAGTTTATGAGAGACTTCCTCACTCACAAAAGAAAAATTGAAACCATCCAACAAGTCACCCTTAGTGAAGAATGCTCGGCGGCACTCCTCAACAAGCTCCCCAAAAGAAGATTGATCCCGGAAGCTTCACCATTCCTTTCTCTATTGGTGGATCGCCAATAAGCAATGCACTAGCCGAACTTAGGGGCTAGCATTAATTTAGTGCCGACCTCTATGTTCAACCGACTAGGATTGGGAAAACCAAATCCTATGAAAATGAGCATTCAACTTGCGGACCGGTCGGTAAAATACCCTCCAGGTGTCATAGAAAACTTATTGATAAAGGTAGGAGAATTTGTTTTTCCTGCCAACTTTGTTACTCTAGACATGGAAGAAGACACCGAAATTCCGCTCATACTAGGACGACCTTTCCTTTCCACCGCATGAGCTATGGTAGATATGAGCAAAGGACAACTAACATTGAGGGTTGGTGACAAAGAGATCAAGTTTGAAGTTGGGCAACGAGCAGAGGATGATCCGGTCAAATACCTCAACGAGATTGACTCAGCTTAAACGATGCATTGCAACGCTACAACTCGGGATGTGAGTCATCCCGCGCGGGTAACATTTGACCGACTTTGGGTCTAGCCAAGGACCCTTATAAACGTGGCGTACCAGGGAGGCATTCCATGGACTATCCATTAGTTTAGTAGTTTAATCTTAGTTTAAATTTAGTTTAGTTTTAGTTTAATATCTAGTTTAACATTTTCTTTTGAGTATTTAGCTTTGTAGGAGTAAGACACACTCAACAGAGGAAAATGGATGATGAAATGGAACCCATGCACGTAAAACAGAAGCCTCCCGACTCATTTTCTGCAAAACAGTGGCTGCAGCACGGGGTCGTGCTCACTCAGCACGCCCCCGTGCCCGTCTTACAACAGTCAAACATTCCTTATCCAGAAGGTGGCATGGGTCGTGCTCACCCAGCACGCCCCCGTGGCCACCCCACTGTAAGTCTCCTGATTTCATTTGTTACTGGCACTTTGGACACGGGGCCGTGTCCCCATAGCACGGTGCTATGCTGCAAGTGCCAGTAACCAATTTTTTTTTGTTATTTTCATACTTTTTACACATTTTTTTCAAAATAAATCTTTTTTGGGACACATTAGGGACAATGTGTAATTTAAGTGGGGGGGGGGGGGTAATAAAAACCATGAATCGTTTGTCCTAAACCAAGACTTACACAAAACTCACATTGGAACCGCTAAACACCCCAAACTTTTTCAAAAAATTTCTTTTCATTTTTTTACTTATCTTAAGTTTGGTTGGGTAAACAAGTTCTAAAAATTATGTTTTTACAAATTTACAACTGATAGCATTGTGATAAAAAGAACCAATTTAGAAAAATTACGAAAACGGGCATGATAAATCTTTGTAAAATTTGATTATATATACATTTTTACACTATGACCTTTTTTTCCCACAAAAGTGAGTTTTGAGCCATTATCGAGCATAAAAATATACATCTTTACTAATTGCTTAATTTTCATTTCTTGTGTGAATAGCCCGTTTGGTTCTCACGAATCTAAAACTTGACAACCCGATACGTTCCAAGTCCTTACCGACAAAAATCCAAGTAAGTAAATGATAGAGGCATTAAGACAAACCCATTTTTCAAGCAAAACCTTTATTTTATTTGCTTTATACAAAAACACCCCCTTAGTTAAACCCTTTGAGCCTTAAAAACCTTTTCCATTTCAAACCCACAAAAACTACCATTTTCATTTATTTTTTTCATCCTTCATTTTTGTAAATTTATTGGTTATGAAATTACGACTATGGTTCAGTTTTCAACTTTGGCAAAAAAAAAAATTGAAAAATTTGAAAAATATGCCAAAGTATTTTTTGCTAAGACAAAAAGCCATAGAAAACCGATAGTTTACGGTTTTACCCCTTTCTCGAATAAAACTTACCAAACCCGAACCACCACCTACCTTCAAAGTCCTCTTGATACTTATAAGGATTTAACATCAAAATGAGGAGGTTTGATCGATTGTCAAGCCTATGGTAGGAGTAAGTTCCAAATCGGGCACGAGCGTTTCACTTAATATTGGCCGAGTGTTGAGTGAATACTTGTGAGGTGTGTAAAATTGTATATAACTAAATAGAATTTTTAAAGGCATATTATGCCCAAAGTAAATAATTTTTCGTAAATAAGTTTTAAATAAATCATGACGAACAGGATTGTAAATAAAATAAAAAAAATAAATTTAGAATTTGGATACCCGACACTCTAGAGATAGGACCAAAAAACCTTCTCTTCAACATATCCGTTTAGGTGTGTAAGCCACGTAATAGAGTTTTGCTTGAGTACAACCAAAGATTCAAGTGTGGCGATATTTGATGTGATTAAAATACAACATATAAATTATGTCAAATACGGCGTAAAAGCAACCCTTTTTTAGTACTAATGTTGGAGAAAGCTTGTGTTTTTGTTCATTTTATATTTTCAGGGATAAAAGAGCGTAAATTTGCAAAAGGAGCAAAAAGACAGAAAAATCCAACATAAATGTAAAGAAGAAGGAATTGTCGCAACTCGCCATGCCCCGATCCATATCCAAACCTCAAAATAACAAGAACACAAGGCTGACACGGGGCCGTGTCCACCTGACACGGGTCGTGTCAAAGGATGGATACTGGGCAGAAGAAAAAGACAACTGCAAAAGACAAAAATGGCTGATGTAAAGAAGAAGGAATTGTCGCAACTCGCCATGCCCAGATGTAAAGAAGAAGGAATTGTCGCAACTCGCCATGCCCCAATCCATATCCAAACCTCAAGAACACAAGGCTGACACGGGGTCGTGTCCACCTGACATGGGTCGTGTCAAAGGATGGATATTGGGCAGAAGAAAAAGACAACTGCAAAAGATAAAAATGGCAGCCAACATGGGCCGTGGTCAACTCAAAGATTTGCAGAATCTATGATAGTACAGCAAGTACTTTGGCCACGGGCCGTGCTGTTGACACACGGGGCCGTGTTAGTACAACATCTGACAAGTAGTTAATGAGGAACAGATAGAGAGATGGGCACGGGGTCGTGCCAGGCGGGCACGAGCCGTGCTGAAGCTTCTGTTTACAGCTATAAATAGAAGTGCTTGGTTCCACTTCAACTCATCCCTTGGAAAACCACTTCTCTCTCACTTGCCACCACTCCACCACCACTACAACAACATTATCCACCACCATCATCCATTTTTTCATCTTTAGAGTGTGTGTGTAGTCTCGGGATCCAAGATTGATCGTAAGAATCTTTGTCAAACAAATGCCATGTTTGGCTAAATTCTTACATCACTTGGTGAAGACTTTTCTATTATGTATTTCTTTTATGATTTCCAATCTTTGGCTAGTTTTTGATTGGGTGTGTATTAATGAGTTTAATAATTAGTTTTTTATATTGAAGGTGAATTTATTCAAATACTCTTCATATGTTCGTTTACTCAACATGTTCATGTCTTTATGGTCTATATAAAGCATGTTAATTAACCTGAAAGGAAGATTAGAAGGGTTGTTTGGGTAATTCTACGTCTCGTTCAGTGTATAGATCCTGCGAGAACCTGGTTCAAGCCTAGTAACACCTCATGAGTCGGAGCAGGCATTACCCACCACGGGAGAGGTGCAAAAAGTTTGAATCCTTTATTCTTAAACTACTATTAAAACTTTAAACCAACCCCACAAGGATTGTATCCCTACTGACTCAGACCAACGGGTTGAGGGTGATCGCCGCCTTTTACGAGGGGTCCACCACATTTTGCATTAATAACTTACTTAATTATTTTTCAATATTCCAACCTAGTGGGATTGTATCCTTGCTGACTCAAACCACTAGGTTGAGGGTAACGTCGCTTCCAAAAAAGGGGTCTACTACTATAACTAAGATAATCTCTTAAAATGCCCAAAGTATGAAAATCATCAAAAGGGTACGTGAAAGGTAAGTTGGATCCAAGTGATTCTTTCTTGTCTATCATTTTATTTTTTATTTTTATTTCATGTTTTTATCTTTTTATTGGCTTAAAAAATCTTTTCTCAAAAGTTGGTTCGATTAGACGTTGACGATAAGCCGGTAATAAAAGCTCTTGTGTCCTTGGACGACCTCGGTATCTTGTCATCACTATACTACGTCCGTGATGGGTATACTTGCCCTAGCGTGTGTGTAGAGTGATAGTAGAATATCGTGTTTTATAAATTTAAAACATGAAATCGGGGAGTAAAAAGAGCTAAAAATATAACTAAAAAATATATACACCCGTACACACGTCAATACTGATGCAGACTAGGCAGGAGACAAAGGGAACCGTAGGTCAACATCAGGCTTCCTTACACTAGTTGGTGGAAACCTTGTTACATGGAGAAGCAAAAAACAAAAAGTAGTTGCTCTCAAGCGCAGAGGCTGGGTTCAGAGGTATAGCACGAGGCTTGGCAGAAGTATTATGGTTAAATAAACTTCTGGCTGAAATCGGCTTTCCCCCAACAAAAGCAACAAGGATAATGTGTGACAATGAAGCAGCAATCAAAATTTCTGAAAACCCTTTACAATATGATCCAACAAAGCATGTGGAAGTTGATCGACACTTTATCAAGGAAAAGCTGGAGGCAGGAATAATCGAACTCCCATTTGTTCGGTCAAAAGACCAACTAGCAGATATTCTAACCAAGGCTACAAACGGGAGTATCTTCGATGATTGCTTGACCAAGTTAAATATTGGTGATGCCACTATTTAACTTGAGGGGGAGTGTTAAAAGAAATATATTTTAGGGATGAGCATAACATCATTTCCCAATTTAACCAAGATTGGATCAATCACTAGCAATCATCCAGTTGTCTCTAATCCCTCCATTACAGCCTGTCGAGTAGCTGTAATTTACAATTCGTTTCCTTTTATGTAGCCTTATAGAGAACTATATATTGAGGGTCATCATATGTAAAAATACAAGCAATAATATTCAATCATATTCAATACCATTGATTACTCTTTGAATCAATATGTAACTTCAACACCATCCGGACCTACTATTATCAATCCCGCTCCACATCCTTCATTATTCGACAATCCGTCTTTGCAAAGGGTATACACATCCAGTTGTTGTTCCCCCTACTTTTGCCACCACTTCCGCTTCTCTTACTCCTTTCGGCAACTCTTACTTGACTTCAATCAAGAAATCCGTGACTTTATGCCCTCTATCATCATTTTGCGCTTGTAACTGATGTCATAATTACACTTAACGAGTCTTCCCTTGATCGTGCTTCCCTTTTCATGTGTCACGTTCTCTCATTGTGTTTTCTAGACATCCTGTGATCTGAACTATCTTTCGTAGCTCCTTGATTATTTACTAGATCGACCGGTTCATTATCGTTGTACTTGGCTAATCTGGAAGTCAAGTGGGAGGTTACCCATCAACATCGAAGTGAAATTTTTTATTATTTGATGCATCTACGTTTCAACCAATTAATAAAACACACAACCACTTTTGTTCCTTATTCAAAATAGCAATTTCGATACCAATCAAAGTGTCGTGACTAAATGAAGTTTATATGTTTGGCTAAATACTTTTATGTGGATAAGAAATGATCATATGATTAAACTCAATGATTAGTTCAATTAACATTTGGATTAGTTCGTTATCAAGGACTAGCAGCAGAAAACATTTATAACTTTAATATATAGTCTTTTTTATTTGTATTTGTATTTGTAGTTTATTTTGGTTTTTACAAATATTAAACGCTAGAACTAGGGATGGTAATGGGTCGGGTATGGCTAATCGCATACCCATAGCTGGTTGTAAAATCTTATTCCATACCTGTTGGGTCTCAGGTAAACCGTTGGGATTTTCATGTTTCCTTTATAATTATATGTTTTAAATCTATATAATATATTAAATGATGATTAAAAAATATATATCATCACTATGATAATATTTGATATATTTAAAATTGTGTGTATATATACACATATATATATTATAATATTAATCTCAAAAATAATTTTGCATTTCATAACATATGAATATGAATAATGTCATCAAAATATATTTCAAATAAAAGTTTATTTTTTAAATAATAAGCTACAAAAATGAAACATCTCTAACAAATATGAGTACTTAAAAGTTTTCGGGTAAACGAGTATATAGTTTCGGGTAATCGGGTCGGGTATCATCTAATCCCATACATGTCTCATATCCATGAAATATTATTTTCCATACCCATACCATGCCCAATACATGTCAGGTATCAGATATACCCGTCCTAACAGCTTCGGATTTTGGTATTTTTACCATCCCTAACTAAAACTTGTTCATGTGCATACGTCAGCTTTTAAGTTTATCTTAATAGGCAAGTATATTTTAGAATGTTGTAAAACACCCCTAACGATAAATTATTCTTGAAAATATAAAGTAAGGGTTAAAAAGTATATAAATGTAAAAGAACAACCTACGTAAGTTGAAACTAGGTCGCTAAGACCGTGGGTATGGTGGGGCGTGGGTTGGGGGCATGGTGCGACACGTAGAGTATGGGGCACCTAATACCAAAAGTCAATTTCAAAGGGGTATGGTGGGGAGTGGCTAGGGTGGCGTGGAAAACAAGCCAATTTCAAAGGGCTAGTGCACTTGGCCAATGAGGTTCCGCCATGTCATGTGGGTAGCGTCGCCCAACGCCCAGGCTGAAACCCCCGCCCAAGGGGCCACGCCGAAACCCAAGCCCACCCGGGGTGGTGACTTGGGCGTTTGTACCCAACTCACGCCCCAACCCCCACCACATACCTCATAGTCTAAGTGAGTCGTGTTCGTGAGTTGACAGTTGGTTCATGAACCTACAGATGTTTCATGAACTCAAACAAGATATAAACCCAAAAATTATTTCACACATGAATCTGAACAAGACTTTTGTTCATAATTTAACATCAACACAAACCGTATAACAAGAAAATAATTACTTAATTATTTTTTTAGTAAAATGTTAAAATGGTCTCTAAGTTTAGGTTACTTTTTCCACTTCGGTCCAAAAATAAAAAAAATTTGTATCTGGGTCCCTGAGTTTTTATTTTTGTATTCATTTCCATGCAAATCACTAACTCAGTTAAAATGTATTGTTAAGTTATGGACAATTTTGACAATTCCCAAACCTTAGAGATGATTTTGGCAATTTACCGATTTATTCTTTTATTTTTTTAATTTTTGTTTTTATCATTAAATAAAAAACAAAAAAGATAATTAAAAATGGCTAGGAGTTGGCCAGAAAGTCCAAATTTCCTAAAAAGTGTAAAAAGTCATAAAACATCATAATGTCAACCATAAAACACACCAAAAATCCACAAATAATATTATGAAGATTACTAAAACATCATGTATGTGGGTTTTGTGTTGTGTTTTAGATGTTAAGACTCTGATTGTGGAATGACAAATATTATTGTGTTTTATGTTGTTTAGCATTGTGTATTTTATATTCATAGTTCTACGATGGTGCGTTTGAAGTTTTTATGGACTATTAGAGTTTGAATATAGTGTTTTAGTAATATTCATTCTATTATTTGTAAGTTTTAGGTGTGTTTTATGCCTGAAATTATTGTGTTTTATGACTTTTTACACTTTTTAGGAAAAACACACTTTCCGTAGGATCCCCACTCATAAATATATACATACATATATATATACATACATATATATATATATATATACAGGGGGCCGCTAAAATGAAAACCACCCCCAGTTAAAAGAACCACGAGAACCACTTTCCAACCATTGATTTTCAGGTTGTCCACCAGTCGAGGGCTCTTGATTGAAATACTCCTGTTGCGCATATGGTACGAAAATGCTCGGGGCACCCACTCTGACGGAAGGTAACCTCGATAGCATCGAACCACTGAAGCATCTGATATACACCTCCTTTGCCTGTGAATACCATCAGGTCACAGGCATTGAACTGCTTGTAGGAGAAAATAGTCTTTGGCGCATTGGTCTTTGAGTCTTCCGATGTATGAGAATCGTTGAGGGATTGAATCTGCGTGACGATTTGAGGAATAACCTTGGTCATGAGCGAGGCGATCCTCTTATCGGCGTTTCTTCGAGCTTAACGTCGCGAGTTGGAAACGTTCGAAGACATCTAGACAAAGAGAGATTTGGAATGAGATTCGATCATAATGATTTTGAAAATGGGATGTGATTTAGCGCGTTTAAAACTTGTTATAGTTGATATAGTAATACGTATTCACATAGGAGGCACATAAGAGACAAGAAATTCCTAGGTTCTCACGTATTCGCATAAACACATGTAATTATATACTATATACATACATACTTGTATAAATAGCGCGAGGACGCGTTGAAGATAGTTGTTAGACTGTAGTTTTGTTGCGGATATTCAGCTCTTGTTTTAGATTGCGATGGCTGTGCGAGTTGTGCATATAAAAGCGGGGAGCGAAAAGCGGTAAATAGATAAAGCGTAAAATTTTCAATCGAAAACATATAATCACAATAAATTCGATGACGCGTAAAATCGGCGATTGCAGGCTAGAAAATAGATAGAGTGCCTAGGTGTTAAACATTGACTACCCAAAGTGATTCAACTATCCCCAACGTGTTCGAGTACACGCTTTGGCCTAATATACTATGCTCTCACCGTGATACGGCTAACGGCATTTATCCTTCCAGTTACTACGTGACTCGGGTCATTGGTACAGCTGAGACTTTGGTGAGATCTTTAAAATCATTTTAGGGAGTGGAACGGGTTATTAAGATGCGGGTTTCATCCCTAACTTAACAACTTCGCTCCTAACTGTGGTTGTGCTTACCGAAAAAATTCGGGAGTTCCACTAGATAGAAATGGAGATTTCCGTTGAGATGTGGATGTCACTCCTAACTCAACGAAAGGTTCTTGTGCTAAGAATAATGCGCTGGGTAAGTGATCTTATCGAGAGTTCTTGGTTTTCACACCTAATCTCGACACAATCACTCGGTTGTGTTATGCGAGTGTTTTCAAACGTGTACGTTGTGTTAGCCTTAGGAAAGGCAAAATAAGTTTTCGGCCTTAGGAAAGGCTCCCTTCGTATGAAGCCATAGTTTGTGGGTTCGTACGAAGGTGTAACAAATGGGTTTGAACAAGATTACATCAAGTGGGTTCGTACGAAGCCACACTAGGTGGGTTCGCACAAATGTAAAGCATGTAGGCTAGTACGAGGCCATAGTATGTGGGTTCGTACAAGAGGGTCTCTTTGGTACTTAGACTATAGACTAGGTATGTTCTACACGACTCGACCTAATTCCCTATAGTTATGGCTCTAATACCAATCTGTCACACCCCAACCGATGGCGGAATCATCGGGGCGTTGCACTAAGCGAATCAGATTGCTCAAGAGAATCTATAACGACTAATTTGGTGACAATATTTAACAAGTTTATTATCCCATACTAATAAACAAATACATCACAAAAAATCATAACAGATTTCATGTCTCTCAAACAATACAAATCCGACAACTTAGATTTTTAAGTGGGTTTCTAAAGTAGCCTAATCTTGATTTGAGATGACCTGCGTTAACCTACAACATACGTTAAAATAAAGTCAATACAAAAATGTATTGGCGAGTATACAGGTTTGATATAATAGTAAAGTAGATAAAAGCGTTGTGAATTTCCACATGCATAAACGAGATACAACAAAACATATATACTAACAAGACAAACACTTAAGCTAAGTCCCGAGATGATTGCGAATGAGAGGTGTGAAGTTCCTTAACTAGACCCCGTCGGGTGTGAGTCGAACTATAGTACCATACTAACTAACGTGGAACATCAACGAGTAAAAGTCCTAGCACATATGTATCAAGAATCACGTGTAAATATGCATATTGGTCATTCGCGTGTGTTAAATAGTTTAAGCATGTAGTGTGTTTGATAAGTGTGTTTATGTATGAACATATGTTACACCCCAAAAGGTGCATTTTAAAGCAAAAAGGGGTCAAGTATACTCACAGTGTGTGTTCAACAGCTAAACGCGGTCTAGAATGGAGTGGAGAGAGCGCCGGATCAGCCTACGTACGGGGACAGAAGTGTGTAAGTCTTCCAAAGTGCTGAAACGGTCGAATTGGAATGTCTAGTGAAGAACAGGCTCCTTGTACGAAGCTGGTGCCTTCGTACGAAGGCGTGCCTTCGTACGAAGGTGGTGGCTTCGTACAAGTGGCTTGTTCCGTGTTCAAAATCGAGTGTTCTTCGCGTCTTTCTTCAAGAAATCGAGTGTTCATCCCTCCAACCTTAAGCTACTTGTCACACCCCAACCAATGGCGGAATCATCGGAGTGTGACTTGTTCATGATTGCAAGAGACTTCATAACACTATTTGTGACAATATTTAAATCAACCGATTTCATTTCATAGTAAAATTGTCAAATATTACAAGGATTTCAAATAATGACATTGTTCAAACATAACAATAACAAAATTGATACAACACTTTAAACCTAAACATCTAAGTGAGTATCTAGGCATCTTTGCTACTTCATTTCATAGCAATCCTTAATCATCAACATGTAACATGTTAAAAATACAATTCAATGCAAAAGCAAAGGCGAGTATACAAGTTTAAGAATAAGTATAAGTATAAAAGTTTAAAAACGAATCCACATGGCAACTTCGTTTATACAAGATCAACCTAACATGGCATGCAATATTTCTAGCCAATCCTTTGTTTACGCAACAATGATATAATTCAACATGACCACAAGTCTACGGGCGGTGCGTTACTCCTATAGCGCTATACATGTCAAATGGTGGCTCGTGAAAGCTAATGACTAAAACATATCACATAAGTATGGTCCACGTAAGCATCAAGTATCATAACATAGTATTCATGTGTAAGGATTGTTTTCGTGCATTGCATAAAGAATACGTTTAAGTGTGTTTTAATAAGGTAACATGTTACACCCCAAAAAGTGGTAAACATAAAAAGGGGGTTGCGAGTAACTCACATAATTGCTAAGTCTTCCGATTTTCCAATTGTTGACGAGTGTACGAGATTAGGAGGACGGAACACCGAGGTTACCCTATACGGGCAAACAATGGTGTAAGAGTAAGCGGAAAATTAGGACAGAGGATTTGAATAGGAAATTTAGAGTATAACTTGTTGATATATATATATTTATATATATATATATATATATATATATAGTTTAAGTCATATTTCTAAATTACTTCTATCAAAAGTATTGTTGAAATGTCGCCAAAATAATCATACTTGTATATCCATTTTATAAAAATTAATAGAATTTGATAGATTTCGATTTACAAAACTATCGCGTTTCATCTTACGGAACTTTATGAAAAACGAGCAGAGTTTCCTCTATTTTTGAACGATCCCGACGACACAAGTTGTCGATTATTTGTTTTTCAAAATTCAACTATTCAATAATAAAATAAATAAGCAAATATAGTTCTATGCATTTCTTTTTTTGTATACACAACTTATAATGTTCGGTTTTACGATAAAATATTAGCTAAGCACGAAACAAAGAAATTAATAATCACGTCATCCTTATTCGAGTCTCGGGTTTAACCCGTGACCCGGGTTGACCGTTTGACTGAGATTGACCCAACAGTTGACTGTTTGACCACATTTGACCGAACTCGAGCCGAGGCCTAAAACGGAACCGACGTGAACCCGAATTGAACCGAGCCGCGAACTGAAGCCGAGTTGAAACGGACCTGAGACCAATCCAAGGCAGAATTTGATTTCGAAATAAAACTGAAGTTTAACAGAATAAGTCTCAGAACTCTTACCAGAACCAAGACCCGTGTCGACAACCACCTCGAACCAGGACACTGCCACTACTACCGTCGACATGAGCCCACTGTCACCAACAACATCATCCTCATCGGCCATCATTATCAATCTCCGTCCACCTAAGGTTCTGCGACTGCCGCCGCTATGCTTCTCTGATGGCCAGCGTCATCGACCAGGACCACCATCACCATCGACATCTTCAGTAACATCAAGGAAATGAAAGAATCAAAAAAGAGATACAATAATAAATAGCTCACCGGAACAAAGTAAGCAGATCCGAGCGGTCACCCCTTCACCGCCGTCGTCGCCGGCGACTGAGAAGATGACCGGGGCTTATCCTTTGACTGCGTCGAGGAGAGAGAGAGAGGAGGTGAGCGAGGGGTAGAGGGTGTGCGTGAGTGGTCGGAGAAGAAGAGGGGAGTACGGGAGTTCGACCAGAGTCGGCCGGAAATCGCTCTGGTGACCGGAGTGAAGGGAGAGAAAGAGGAGCGGCTGCATTGTTTTAAAATTTCGGGTTTGCATCCATTTTATACTTTCGAGTAATTACCCAAATAGTCCCTCAACTTAAGGAGCTAATTAAATGTCAAATTAACTTGGTTATCTATATAACCTTTTAAATTAATTAGATTAATTAATTAATTACTATATTGATTTTTTTTACAAAAATAAATAATTCATTAAAAAGATCATTAACCGTATAAAAACTTTTCGACGGTTATTTAATTCGCGAAAAATGTACGTTGTTTCAAGTTTAGGATTCGAATTTCAAAACGGGTCGGATTTCGGGAATCCATTTTGATGGATGTTACAGTCTCCCCTGCTTTAGGAGATTTTGTCCTCGAAATCTAAGAGGAAGACTTTTGAAAAGATGGCCTCCAAAGATTCAACAGAGAGAATAGATGAGACTTGATCGCGAATGGGATTCGTATAAAAGACATGGAATAATAGAGAATAGTGGAAGTATGGAAGTGAACGATTGTCTCTAAGTGAATGCAAGTATAAGAATGGCATAAGTATTGTATAGACAAAAGTAGCGTACTAAGAATGGAGTTTCGTCGTGGATAATCGGATATAATGCGTTTGTGAGTTGTTTAAAGTTTGTATTAGGTCCAAAAAGGTCTGCAAAATACTGAATTTCTCACGGCGCCTTTTACGAAAGTTTGGTAATATGGTGAAAACACTTACATATAGGAAGTACCAACGGCGTATCCACCATGTTTTGACCATGTTACATCCGTTTCGTATTCGGTGTCATGATACGTTCCATGTCTTACCATACACAGTAGTACACTTTATGGTTCTCATACGCCTATCACAATAATCTCGTGTGCACCCGTGATTATATTGATCGTCGCATGATCCGCATAGCTTGTACTAGTTACGTATGACTCGGGGTATACATAAATTTTAAAAAATAAAGTTGCGTGTGTATAGAAATGTAACATATAAGCATGTTTGCGTTCCAAATAATGTAAAACCAACGTAAGCGAATCCATCGGGTTTTGTTTGCGTATAGGTGCGAAAGTATAAATTTTGTGTATAAATGAAGCATGAGCATAGCATAAGTTAAAATATGAGTACGCATGTGAGCATAAACACAAATCGCATGACGAAAGTGTGAGCACAAGTATAAGTATAACTGGTATGAAAAATGTGTATAAATGTGAGTAAAAACATGAGTATAGGTATAGCCACAAAGCGTATGAGTATGAATACGTGAATATAGGTGTAAAACATGAAGGTTTAAGTATGAACAAATTATATGTGTATGAATATAAGTGTAAACAAAGTTGTATAAGTGTAAATGAAAACATAAAATGTATAAACATGAATATGAATGTAAGTACAACGTAAATGTATAATTGTGAGTGTATGTATAAACGTAAACGTATGAATTTTGTATCATGAGTATAACACAAGCGTGCAAGTGTGAACATACGTGAAGGCATAAAATGCATAAGTATGGATGTAGGTAATAATGATTTTGTTTATAGTATCAATCGAAATACATGAGTTTACACACGTAAAAGACTAAAAGTTTTGAGTATGAAAGAAAAGGGAACGAGTGAGATGCGTGATATTGTTGTGAGATATTGACTAAAACGTGTAAAATGATATGCGTATATAGTTGTTTGTGCAAAACGTGAAGTTAAAATAGATTAAGTTGTCACGAAGTATAGACTTTAGTTTGTGAATGTAAAGAGAGTATAATACGTCTATTGGTTATGCGAAAAGGTATCTTGTAAAAGAGTGAAAATGCTACTATGGTTTCTGGAGGATTGATATAGTTGAAAATCATTGGTTCCCATGAAGTTTCCTTGCCCACATGTTTTGAATTTAACTGATGTATCGAGTGAGGTTTTGAAATGTTCTAGAGATAAATAAGTTTGCATCATTTTAAGTAACCTTGTATTAGAAAATTTTGAAACTTACCGATTCTTGTGAAAAGTTGATCCTTAGAAGAAGGAATTTGGTATATGAACTTAGTGATTGTTGAAAGGCGTCTTTTAATAAAATGTTTTATTGCTTTTGAGAGAAGTTTTCGTAAACGTTGAATAATAGTTGTAATATTTATAGGTGTGTGCGAAGAGTTGGTATGATTCTCAATTAAAATAGAAAATCTCTAGTTTAATGATATATGATGGGCTTGTTTCAATAGTTACGTTGTATACAAAATTTCTTGGGCAATGGATTTGTTAGGCCGACTAAGTTGACGAGTAGCATTTCGTGAAATTTTGAATTTTGAGGAACAAGCGTCTACGGAAAAGTAAAAAATTTCATGCGTGTGAGCTAGATGAAAATAAATTGTAGGATAGGAAGTTCGTTGTATAAACAATGCATTTTGAAATAATTAGGAACTTTGACTAATGATAAATGATTTAGATATAAACATGATCATATTTACATAATATAGTCTTTTGAAAGAAAGCATTGGTAACGACCACCTAGGTAAGGGAATCACCCCTAATCCGTTGGTGAGGTCGTTGTTAGATGGGAAAAGTAGCGGAGTTAATCGTCAATGTAAGGAAATCACCCCTATCTTGATTGTTTGTCTCCACTCGTTACAAAAGTGTAAATAAAATTACGTGAAATCATGCATGCTAATAATGTATAATCGTATGAAAAGTAAGAGTGATGTGTGCGCAAAAATGAAATCTCGAAAAATTGTTCAAAATTGACAAAAGATCGAAAATAATAACGCGTAAGCTCGAATAAAACTTGGATGGTTCCAAACGGAACATTGACTAACCAAAGTGACCGAAAGATCTTTTGAAATTGAGAAACATGCTTTGGCCTAATAGGTGGAATACTCTCGCCGATATCTCGGCTAACGGTATTCACCCTTCCAGTTACTACATGTTCCCAATCCATCGAAAATTCGAGACTTTGCGGGACTTTTGAAAATCAAGGAGCAGAACTAGTCGTCAAGGTGCGGGTTTCACCCCTAACTTGACGATTTCGTAACCTAATTGTGGTTGGCACTCGTCGAGTCAAAATTTAATTTCGACACTTTGACGAGGGTCCACCGGAATTTGAAATGGAAATTCTCCATCAAGGTGGGGGTTTCACTCCTAACTTGGTGGTGAATTTCGTGTAAAAAGAGTAGATGGATTGAGAGTCGTTCACCAAATTGTGGGTTTCACGCCTATTTTGGTGAAGTCGTCTCATTTGTGTATCACGAATGGTTTTGAGTTTAGTATAGACGAGTAAAATGCCATAGGAAGGCGTATGTTTGAAATATTAAATCAAGTATAACACATAATGCATTTCAAAAAAATTAAGACATAGGATACGTTTTCAAGAAGTCAACTCATAAGCAACATTTCAAGAATAGCACGTAAAGATGTTTCATACAAGTAGCTTGTGAAGAAAATATGGTCGAATCTGGTGCTTAACTATAGACTAGGTCAAAAGCATGGCAATTTTCCAAATTCCCTATAGTTATGGCTCTAATACCAATCTGTCACACCCCAACCAATGGCGGAATCATCGGAGTGGGACTTGTTCAAGATTGCAAGAGACTTCATTACACTATTTGTGATAATATTTAATTCAACCGATTTCATTTCATAGTAAAATTGTCAAATATTACAAGGATTTCAAATAATGACATTGTTCAAACATAACAATAACAAAATTGATACAACACTTTAAACCTAAACGTCTAAGTGAGTATCTAGGCATCTTTGCTACTTCATTTCATAGCAATCCTTAATTATCAACCTGTAACATGTTAAAAATACAATACAATTCAATGCAAAAGAAAAGGCGAGTATACAAGTTTAAGAATAAGTATAAGTATAAAAGTTTAAAAACGAATCCACATGGCAACTTAGTTTATACAAGATCAACCTAACATGGCATGCAATATTTCTAGCCAATACTCTGTTTACGCAACAATGATATAATTCAACATGACCTCAAGTCTAGGGGCGGTGCGTTACTCCTATAGCGCTATACATGTCAAATGGAGGCTCGTGAAAGCTAATGACTAAAACATATCACATAAGTATGGTCCACGTAAGCATCAAGTATCATAACATAGTATTCATGTGTAAGGATTGTTTTCGTGCATTGCATAAAGAATACGTTTAAGTGTGTTTTAATAAGGTAACATGTTACACCCCAAAAAGTGGTAAACATAAAAAGGGGGTTGCGAGTATACTCACATAATTGCTAAGTCTTCCGATTTTTCAATTGTTGACGAGTGTACGAGATTAGGAGGACGGAACACCGAGGTTACCCAATACGGGCAAACAATGGTGTAAGAGTAAGCAGAAAATTAGGACGGAGGGTTTGAATAGGAAATTTAGAGTATAACTTGTTGATATATATATATATATATATATATAGGTAAAGGATCCTGTACAAAGTCCATATTTTGTAAGAAGTGTAAGAAATAATCTGGGAATGACAAGTGTCCCTCCTCTTAATTAATTCAAAAGGGTAGATTAGTAATTGTACATTTTTGTCATTTAATTGATTTACAATATAACTGGAAAAAAAATAACTGTCGATGAGATTGTTTAGGGATTGGATCGAATTTTGTATTTTTTTTTTGCAAGATAATCATCATCACAGTTCACGTCATCTTCTCCGATTTGAACACCTGCATCTCCGACCACCGTCACCAATTTCTTTCGTCTCCATAAATCATTCACCGTCATCGTCTTTCATCTTCGTCATCCTCATTTCTGATCGTGACTTCAATCATAGTCATGGTGTTTTAAAATCTGGGAATGTTTTTGATTATACAATGTCTCCATATAAAACACTTGAATCATAGATGTTTAAAACACCACACCATGAACAATGTCTACAGATAAAACACCATGACTTGAATCATAGTCATGGTGTTTTAAAATCTGGGAATGTTTTTTGTATTAATAAAACACCACGCCTTGAACAATGTCTCCTAATAAAACACCATGACTTGAATCATAGATGTTTAAAACACCACGCCATGAACAATGTCTCCAGATAAAACACCATGACTTGAATCATAGTCATGGTGTTTTAAAATCTAAGAATGTTTTTGTATTGATAAAACACTACGCCATGAACAATGTCTCCAGATAAAACACCATGACTTGAATCATAGATGTTTAAAACACCACGCCATGAACAATGTCTCCAGATAAAACACCATGACTTGAATCATAGTCAATTTATCCAGTTGTTTTAAAACGAGAAATTCGCTGATTTTTGGAGATTGATGACGGTTACCATAAATTCGCGACGGTTACCATAAATTCGCTGATCTTTAGGAGATTGATGGGGTTTTGAAACGGTTACCATATTTGAAACGTTTGGAAAAGTCACTATTGCCCTTCAATTTTTACATAAGTTCCTTCTAATTAAAACACAATTTACATTTTATACCCTATTGATCTCAACCATTAGATCAAATATCCAATGGTTTAAAACACTTCTTACCCTTCTCACATTTTAGACACTTTTTACCATATCCCTACCCTATATATATATATATATATATATATATATATATATATATATATATATAGTTTAAGTAATATTTCTAAATTACTTCTATCAAAAGTATTGTTGAAATGTCGCCAAAATAATCATACTTTTAAATCCATTTTATAAAAATTAATAGAATTTGATAGATTTCGATTTACAAAACTATCGCGTTTCGTCTTACGGAACTTTACGAAAAACGAGCAGAGTTTCCTCTGTTTTCAAACGATCCCGACGACACAAGTTGTCGATTATTTGTTTTTCAAAATTCAACTATTCAATAATAAAATAAATAAGCAAATATTGTTCTATGCATTTCTTTTTTTGTATACACAACTTATAATGTTCGGTTTTACGATAAAATATTAACTAAGCACGAAACAAAGAAATTAATAATCATGTCATCATTATTCGAGTCTCGGGTTTAACCCGTGACCTGAGTTGACCGTTTGACTGAGATTGACCCAACAGTTGACTGTTTGACCACATTTGACCGAACTTGAGCCGAGGCCTAAAACGGAACCGACGTGAACCAGAATTGAACCATGCCCCGAACCGAAGCCGAGTTGAAACGGACCTGAAACCAATCTAAGGCAGAATTTGATTTCGAAATAAAACTGAAGTTTAATAGAATAAGGCTCAGAACTCTTACCAGAACCGAAACCCGTGTCGACAACCACCTCGAACCAGGACATTGCCACTACTACCGTCGACATGAGGCCACTGTCACCAACAACATCATCCTCATCGGCCATCATTATCAATCTCCGTCCACCTAAGGTTCTGCGACTGCCGCCGCTGTGCTTCTCCGATGGCCGGCGTCATCGACCAGGACCACCATCACCATCGACATCTTCAGTAACGTCAAGGAAATGAAAGAATAAAAAAAGAGACACAATAATAAAGAGCTCACCGGAACAAAGTAAGCAGATCCGAGCGGTCACCCCTTCACCGCCGCCGTCGCCGGCGACTGAGAAGACGGCTGGGGCTTCTCCTTTGACTGCGTCGAGGAGAGAGAGAGGAGGTGAGCGAGGGGTAGAGGGTGAGCGTGAGTGGTCGGAGAAGAGGAGGGGAGTACCGGAGTTCGACCGGAGTCGGCCGGAAATCGCTCCGGCGACCGGAGTGAAGGGAGAGAAAGAGGAGCGGCTGCATTGTTTTAAAATTTAAGGTTTGCATCCATTTTATACTTTCAAGTAATTACCCAAATAGTCCCTCAACTTAAGGAGCTAATTAAATGTCAAATTAACTTGGTTATCTATATAACCTTTTAAATTAATTAGATTAATTAATTAATTACTATATTGATTTTTTTACAAAAATAAATAATTCATTCAACAGATCATTAACCATATAAAAACTTTTTGACGGTTATTTAATTCGCGAAATGTGTACGTTGTTTCAAGTTTAGGATTCGAATTTCAAAACGGGTCGGATTTCGGGAATCCATTTTGACGGATGTTACACTACTGATAAAACTTAGAGCTGGAGAGGTCTTGATTTAAGTCACGGGTGAGTATTGGGCTGGGTTGTGCGAAGTCAGTGCCTTCCTTCGTACAAAGCCATGAGTGCCTTCGTACGAAGGCAGTGCCTTCGTACGAAGCCGGGCTTTGCACAGAACAGGCCAGCTCGCATTTGTGGCTGTTCTTGGGGTTCAGAGCTGTGTTTTCATCTGAATCGGATGTGTTTTCGAGTCCTATTCAAGACGGTTTCGACACCACCTCGTTCCACTATCTAGTGAACGAAATATGTGTCAGATTTGGTCCGTTGTTGTGTAAAAATCGACTTTAAAAGGGTTTTAAAGGGTTTCTACCTAGATCTAACACTTGGTGAGTGTGAAATCTGTAGATTTCTAACTTGGGAAGCCGAAGCTAGGCCCAATACACTTGGTTAAGTGTAGATCCGTAGTAAGATAAGAAAATTTGATGAAAAAGATGAAGGTTTTCATGAAAAGGATGAAGTTTAGATGAAAAAGATGAAGTTTAGATGAAAAAGATGTAGATCTTCATAAAAGATGAGAGTTTTTGTAAAAAGAAAGAAGTTTTGGATGAAATCAGAGATGAATCTCGTGGAAAACGTTGTGTAACATGTAAAAATCAGTAAATCTTACTTGAAAACAGTTGGACAGCAATTCAGCAGTGTTTTGGAGAGAGTGGCAGCAAGTTAGAATGAGGGGAGAGTGGCTAGGTATTTATAGAGGAACTGGCAGCCTTTGTTCGAAGCTGGCTGCCTTCGTACGAAGCTGCTGGCTTCGTTTGAAGGGGCCAGTTTTGCTTAAAAAGTTTCTGTTTCGTGTGTAAGATGCTCGTTAGGTGCGTTTTGTTGCGTTAGTTAGTGCGAGTACTTTAAGTATTTTAGTGAGATATTAAGTGTTGCGTTACGTTGCGTTTTAGAGCGATAAATCGAGTTGTGCGAGTGAGCGTTTAAGCGAGTTTTAACACATAGATAATATATATATATATATATATATATATAACTAATAGTATATCATAACATATATATATATATAAGTAACCTCATTTTGAGTTTGCGTTGCGATGGTGCGAGAGCGAGTGAGTAGTTTAGATACTCACCTGATATAGTAGTGTAAGCGTAAGTGTTGTAAGTGTTGTGAAGTGTGATATAGCGTGTGAAATAAGCGATGTAGTGCGAAAGTATGCGTTGTAGCGTAGTAAGCTATATAGTTTACATTATGATCCGAATCTCGGTGCTTGGCGCAACGAGAGTAACGAGCGTGAAAGTGCGGGTGGTTACAGTCTCCCTTGCTTTAGGAAATTTTGTCCCGAAATTTATTCGAAAACTATGAGAATTGTCAGGAATAAGTAGCGATGAAAGCGTTAGGGTAAGCTGGGGATGAACGAGCGATCGATCGAGGGTTGTCAAGTGATGGCGTCTTGGTGGCATGGGAGATCGATTGAGAAAAAGCGACTTGCTTGACTAGGAAATAGTAACTCACAAGTTGACGATCCAAAAATATTTTAAGTTCTCGAAAAGTTTTGTTAGGTTATTACAAAAAGATTTTAAGGAAAACTTGATTTATGAAAATTTTCTTATAACGTGGTGTTAAACTGAGTCGATGTTTAAACCAGCGTTGTAAGAAAATTTTGTTCGTCCAAAGGTTTTAATTAAAAATTTTCCATTTATTTTCCTGAAACATTCGATAAACAAATCAGTTTCATTTATTTTCAAAACATACGGTAACAAATAGGTTTTAACAGTATCAAAAGTTTAATTAGCGTCGAGCCCCACATGGCATCTTTCCACGAAAGTTTGTTAATATGGCTAAAACACTTATATATAGGAAGTACCAGCGGCGTATCCACCATGTTTTCGCCAAATTGCCTCCGTCCTGTGGAGCGATGTCATGTGTGTCGACATGGTATGGATAGGTCTTAGTATCCTTGGTCCAAACGGTAACTGGTTGGACCAAGTTTCAAAGGAAGATTAAGTAGACTGAGCGGTGTCTCAGATAAATTGAACTTATCATTATCGACTGCAAAAAAAACAACAAAAAAACTCAAATTCATGTGTGGATCTTTAAAAAAACGGGGTTTGGCTCAGAGTTTCCAATAATCATGGCTGTAAAAATGGGGTTACAGGTTCAAAAATCTATCCTCCACCATCCTTGCACGCCATCGTCATCACTGCCAATAAGTCGATCGGCACCACTGGGCACCACCGGCACCAAGCGGGCACTGTGGGGCACCACCGGTGTAACACCTGTGTCATTTCAACCATCAAACAAATGCCAAACCAATGAAATATTGTATTTCATACTTTGGACTTGTATAAATATGTGTATCTTTTGCACATATCAACTCTTGTTCGATTTCAAGCTCTAAATCGCTTTCTGGAAGGTTATACGCGCACTAATGCGTAGATATAACCAGTTTAATGCAACGAACACTCCGGAATAGTGAAATAGGCTTAGCATACCTTTAATAACCTTTACATAACTTAGATATAAGTTTTGGAAGATTTGATGTGGTGAAATCAAAGTTATATCGCTTACAGGGACTAAAGTTGATAAACTGCGAAAGTATGCCAATTTGAACTGTAACAGACATTCCGGAACATGACCATAAGTTAAACATACCATAAATATCCTTTACATAGCTTAGAAATAGGCTTTGAGGGGTTCGGTGTGCTAAAATAAACTTTTGGGTCATTCAGGGACTAAAAGTGTCAAAAAGTGCACAAGTTTGCACTTTTGCGCATAACTTACGTTCTGAATACATCCGGACATCCAAAAATTTATTTAAGCATGACTATATTATGCTTTAGTGTTTGGCTTGCCAAAAATCCATTCGTCACGTCATTTGGATCGTTTTTCGCGCTTATGCGCATTCCGTCGTAATTAAGCGAACATCGCGTCCGTACGGCCAAACGAACCAACCTCCGGCATATTTTTGAGCATGTTTTGAGTTCCCTATACTTTAACTTCATTTTAGAGCCTTAAAATGAGGTTAACGGGGTTCAAACGCATCGAAAAAGGCCTTAAACACGTGCAGGGACCATTTCTGCCAACTTTGAAACATTGCTGAAACATGGGAGCAGTGGCGTAGCGCGAGCCCTAAGGGCCTATGCAGTCGCGCTACGCGAGTGCCTTAACTGGACAGAAACATCAGTTTTGCATTTTCGGGACCAGATTCGATGTATAAACAGTTGTTTAATTCACAACCACACATTCTAACATGCTTAGTCAGCTGATAAGGATGGATTTTAGGCACCATAACTTTCCGACACTTGTACGGTTACGATTAAGGCACGATATTCGACAAGCGATCTTAACGGTTCGGGTATTCCTATAAATACCCATCCACCCCCATTGCTAAAATCACTAGAATCTTGATCTTAGGAACTCTAAGTTGAAACCATTGTTTCATACCTGAGATTCTTGGATCGAGATTAGCATTCGGGGACCCTTCGTAAGTATTCTTTCGTTCTTTTATTGCTTTTCGAGTCTTTCGAGTCAGAAAGTCAAACTTTGTTTGACTTTCTACATTGACCAGTTATGGTCAATGCGAAGTTCGTTTGAACTTCGCAACGTGAGTGTAATCACGTTGGTTATAGTCCCTTGGGACTATGCCTACTGATTACCACGTTGTCTAGGGTCGTAGGGTACGCGATCTAATAAATCGCTTATACCTCGAACCCGACCCAGTTTGGTCGATCATTAGGATCCGACCAAATACATTAGGTGACCATAGTAGGTAGGGAATAACCTTCCGAGGTTATACCTTATGGTCGCTACGTTTAAGTAGTTGTATGAAAGGTAGTTTATATGCCTTAGGTAAATTACCAGAATACCCTTTTCATGTATAATTGGTAATTAAGCATAAGTAACCTAATCTTTTGTCACATAACTGATTATATAACATGTTTAGGCATATAACGCTTGTCATAGGACTAGTTAGACGGTCCGAACGCGTTTCACGCGAACGACACGTTAAAGTAGCATAAGCTACCTAAACGGGTCGTAATGGGTCGTAAGCACTTAGATTAAGGTTCCATTTAGTATGTAGGCTTCGTTAAACCATATGACACGAGTCTCTATACTCGTTTGGTTTACGAACCCTCATTCTATCAGATCTTCCGATTTAGGTCCGGTTTATTAACATAGTTACCTATAGTAGGTGCCGTTTGATATCCGCGATCTCTAGCATTGTTTGGTTGTTACTCAAGGACTACTAAGCAATCTCAAGTGAGTACATAGACCCCTCTTTTACTGTTTTCCAAACTGTTTTGGGGTGAAACACATGTGCCTACTTGTTACTTTCATGCTTTCCTGTTTTCACATCATATACCTGCTATGTTCGTTAGTACATTATAGTACATGATTTTATTACATCTTATGCTAGGTGTGCCCATTGTGTGCATTACTTAGTACATCGTTTTACATTACATTACATGTTACGTATGTCTATTGTTTCATACTTAGTACAGGTTATATGCTACGTATGTCTATTGTTGTATACGTAGTACAGGTTATATGCTACGTATGTCTATTGTTGTATACGTAGTACAGGTCACATGCTACGTATGTCTATTGTTGCATACTTAGTACAGGTCACATGCTACGTATGTCTATTGTCGCATACTTAGTACATTTGTTATTCATCACAGACTTACATCTTGGATACATATTACATGATTTACATGAACATTTTTACATCTTGATGGTTTGGTTTGATTAAGTGATTAAGTAACGATGCGTGTGTAATATGATACAAGCATGGTGGATACGCCGCTGGTACTTCCTATATATAAGTGTTTGTATGGTATTACATATCGTAGCGTTATTTGAATCATTTCAGTTTGATACATATAACATTTTACACCAATAACATACTTTTCACAATACATTGTTTTACAAGCAACTTATCTTATACAAACTCATTTTACAATGGTTATTCATTTAACCATACATTATTCTCTTATTTATACATATCATCTGATCTTATCATTTTTCAAATGATTTACAAAACAAAGCAAATTACAAGGTTCATGGCTAAACATTTTCTCAAACATAAGTCATGAAACCTATTTTCACAAAACCTATGTATCTCACAGGCATTTTTATGCTGACGTACCTATTTTCACATGTGTTTTTCAGGAGCTGTTGCATAAGATGATCAAGATACACATAGGCATACTTGGGCTTTAGTGACAATAAAAGATGCAAGACTAGTTAATTATGTTGTATTTCTTTGTTTGTTAAGACATTGTAACACTTTTAATCAATAAAACGAAACTTCAATTGCCATGGATTTGAAACAATTAATTCTGTTACAACACTCCCTGACATTTCCGCCACGTTTTGTATGTTCTACGTGGTCGGGGTGTGACAACCGGGCACCGCTTGCAAAATCGGTCACCTGTAATCACAAAACCCATCGAAAAAAAAACAATAGAAGCACCCATCAACATCTCTAATAATCACAAAACCCATCAAATTCACCTAGCTTTGTAACACAAGATTTTGTTCTGTACTGAAGTTATTCTTTGGTTCTCACACACACTCTTCACTTTCAACACAAAAAAAAAGAACATGATGGTACTAAAAATCAATCTTTTTATCATCTTTATTCATTTGGGTCATAAAATATTTTTCAAAATTGAACCAAACCCATATCCAAATTAACAAAAAGATCATAACTTTAATTTGATTTGATCACAACAGGGGTGGATTCAAACCATTTCAATCTTTATGCATCTGGGTAATGATATTTTTTCAAGTTAAAACCAAACCCAGATCTAAATATGCAAAAAGATCATAACTTGATGGTGGTGACCGTCACTACAATGGCGGCGACAAAGACCATCACTGTCACACCCCAACCGATGGCGGAAACATCGGGGCATGGCACTGAGCGAAACAGATTGTCCAGAAGTTTTCATAATAATTATCATTACCAATTAATTTAAAGTAACATGTCCCATACCATGTCTTAAAAGCTAATACAATTATTACAGACAAAATCTAGGCAAATAGTTCTGTTCCGACAACTCAGATTTCATTTGTACAGACAACTATTTGTTGGCCTCTATGTCACACCCCGACCACGTAAAACAACAAACGGTGGCGGAAACGTCGGGGAGTGTTGTAACAGAATTATTGTTTCAAACCATGGATACAAAGAGTTTCGTTTTATTTAATATTAAACATTGTCTTAAAGATAAACAAGCAAGTCAAACACAGTCTATCATTGTTATTAAATCACTAAGGCCTCGTCCGGTCCTAAGTGAACATGCATCCTTGCAATCACATCAAGCAACTTCACCTGAAACATATGTAAAAACAAAGTCAGCAAAGAAATGCTGGCGAGTACATAGTTTTTTTGTGTGAGTATCAGATTCATGGCCCGGTGAAATATCTCGTACAACTTTGTTATTTGATATTTGAAACCTTGTTTTGTAAAATGTTTGCATTGTAAAGTGAATAACCAAGTCAAAACAGATTGGCTATAATTTATAAACCTCGATGCCATGAATCTTAACCCAAAACATTTGTTTATTTAAACCAAATCATAAATCGTTCTCGTAATAAAACTCGTATGGTTTATATAGTTTCGTAAACATCGTTGTGTAACATCGTTTAACTCATTCTCGTTATAGAACATCATTCATTTGTTTAAATAGATCATAATTGTTCAATCGTTTAATATCATTCTCGTTCCAATCGTTCTTGTTTTAATTGTGAAAACTACTTTTGGTCGTCTCGCTAATAACATTCAAACCTTTGTGACTCGTCCATCGTTCAACTCGTTCTCGCATTAACAAACCTCCAAAGGGTAAGTTAACAATCATCAGATTCAGTCGTTATCCACCTAACCCACACATAACCATGGGTCCGGTCTGATAACGGGATTTGTCGGATCCTATGGTACCATAACCTAATACCGGTCGGCTTGATCAATGCTAATGAATGTCATTCGTTATGTAATTACCACCAACAAGTTCGTTCACATTATCGAAATCATTATTAGTTTTGTATAAACCATCTCAATCGTTTTGAAACCATCGTTAGAATATTGAAATCGTTTTGATACATATGAATCACCCCAAAACAATCGAAAACAGTAAAAAGAGGGGATCTATGTACTCACCTTTGGGTGCATTTTTATACATTAACACAATCCCTCAATTTATTCGTCCTAAAATAAATAAGAATGATTTAATAATCAAAAACCCACAAAAATACCGAAGTTTCTCCGATACTTAGAATTTTCACATAACTTTGAGATTTCTCGAAAAGTTATTATTTTTTATTATCTTGGTGTATTTGTATATATGTACTCAAGCGTAATACTTATAACCTTGTCAACACTAACACATTACTATACACATATTGTAAAACACATAGCACATTGTAACACATAAAATAATTCATGAACAACCCATTCTAGTGTATGTTGAAAAACACATATTTTAGCGTTTCGGTAACATTTTTGGGCGTCGGAAGTCACGTATGACTAAACAAACACCAAGTAACCTTAATAGAAGTTAAAATACTTATTTTTATAGCAAAAATATCAGTTTGGTTACTGATCTAAAACAGTTTTGTAAAAATCCTCCGAAAAGGCGATTTTTGACCGTTTTACCGCATTGTTTTGCATCAAACGTTACCCGAACCATCCCAAATCGAAACGACTTGAAATTTTAACACAACCCATGTTATTTACTGAATAAAATAATGGTTATATTCATGATAGTGCAGGTCTTAAACAAAGCACATAAATCATGCAATTTTCACATATTTTACCACTTTTTAAGCTATATGTACAACATGCAAAGCTATCAATCCTATGTCAAAGTTTCATGCCATTATAATACATCAAATAAATGTTATTTTTTGTTTTTATAACCAGAGCTAAAACAGTTTTTGTCATTTAACCATTTTTCATCACTTCTTGAGCTTTATATCATCATATTTTCACATGTACAAGTGCCTAAAGCACACTAACATTTCATCATCTTTTTATATGGGTTTAGATGCATAAAATATGTGATATATTCAGATGTATTTGCTGATGTAATTTATTTTAACAACTCATACATAAATCACCAAATACTTGCATTTTTACCACCATTCTAGAACATGTAACAACATAAACAAGTACTTAACAACAAATCAAACTTCAAGACTCATACACACATATATATATATATATACGGTTATACACACATATATGTACAACACTATTTTTACTTGTTTCAAGACCCATTTCATTGTTAGATTTCAAGTTTAGTGAAAATCCCAAGATTCAAGAGAAACTTCGATCATCAAGAACAACCAAGAATCAAAAGTATGATTTAAACATAATGTTATACCTTCAAGATTCAAGTAGGTTGTAGGATGAGATTTTAATGATAGGAAGCTTGTAATCACTTGACAACACCTTGGAATCACCATAGATCTTCACACAAACTTGAAGGTTGCTAGAAAGGGACATGAACATGAAGAATAGGACTTGAAGTTATGAAGAAGATGAAGATGGAGGAGAGAGAGGGTTGGGGACGGTTTGGGATGGAGAGAATGAGGGAGTTTGAGTGTTGTAAGAGGTTGAGTGATCTTGTGGGATTATGTAGAGATTTCCAAGGTATGGAAGTGAAGGCATGTGTGACACTTGCCCACAAAGTTCTAATATGATACTTGCAATACTTCTCAAATATTTGGTGGGGTCCCTACAAGATATGACCGAAAATATCAAGGGGGGAGGGGCCAAGGTGTGAATTTTTATAAAAACATGCCATAAGTAGGCTAAAAGGGGTGTTTAACTGGATACCGGGTATTTTATCTAGCGTTTAAACCCCGGTTTATGGCGTTCTAAATTATTTTTGATATTCTATAAAAATAATCTTGCCAAAATATTACTAAAATAAATTTCAGTTGCCAAGACTGGCTGCGTTGTCTGTGTTTTGCTGTAGAAGCATTGTGTCGCGCAGAAACACACGGTACGCGCTTAAACTTGAAAAACAACGTTTTTAGGCGTTTTAAATTTATTTTTAAACACGGACCTGATTAAAATAAAATTTTAATTATAACAGAGTATTTTTGGGATTTAAATATTATCCGAGCGGTCACCATCGTTCGTTTCGCAGTTTTGTCGCACTTAGTTCTTTAGCTCAAATAAACATGTTTTTGCCATACCGAATCCTTCGAAACTTATTTCTAAGTTATGTAAAGGATATTTAGGGTAAGTTTGGCTTACGTCACAGTTCCGGAGTGTACGTCGCGTTAAACTGATTGCGTTTAAGCACCAGTTTGCGTATAGCCTTCCAGAAAGTGATTTAAAGCTTGAAATCGTAATCGAATCAAATTGTAAAATCATTAAACACAATTGCACATATAATAACACCAAAACACATATAATAACACCAAAACACATTGTTTTATTGATAACTGACATTGTTTTACATTATACGATGATTACAGAACACAGTTGTCACAGTCTCCCCTACTTTAGGAAATTTCGTCCCGAAATTTTATTTAGAGGAAACTTGTGAAAACAAATGCGGATATTTTGCCTTCATTTGGTCCTTACGTTCCCAAGTAAACTCGGGGCCATGTTTGGATTCCCAGCGAACTTTGACCAAATGAATCCGTTTGTTCTTCAATTGCTTGTATGTACGGTCCACTATCTCCACAGGTTTCTCGACAAAGTGCATCGTTTCATCAATTTGAATCTCGTCGAGAGGAATGTGAAGATCAGCATCAGCTAAACACTTTCGCATATTGGACATGTGAAAAGTCGGATGAACATTTCCAAGCTCTGGAGGTAGCTCTAGTCGATAGGCAACTTTTCCAATTCTTTCAACGATCTTAAATGGTCCAACATATCATGGTGCAAGTTTTCCTTTCTTTCCAAATCTCACCACTCCTTTCCAAGTTGACACCTTGAGTAGGACACGGTCTCCGATTTGAAGTTCTAAGGGCTTGCGTCCCAAATCCGCATAACTCTTTTGACGGCTTCTTGCTGTCACAAGATTATCGCGAATTTTCTTGATTTTGTCTGTTGTTTCCAGAATGAGCTCAGGTCCAGTAAGCTGAGCTTCACCGATCTCATTCCAACATACAGGTGAATGACATTTTCGACCGTAGAGAGCTTCGAATGGTGCCATATTAATACTAGCATGATAACTGTTGTTGTAAGAGAACTCGATCAGTGGAAGATGAGAATCCCAATTACCACCAAAAGTCTATCACGCATGCTCTAAGCATATCCTCCAAAGTTTGAATCGTCCTCTCAGATTGACCATCTGTTTGGGGATGATAAGCAGTGCTTAGATTCAGTTGGGTTCCCAACGCAGATTGCATGGTCTTCCAAAAATGAGATGAAAACCGAGCATCACGATCGGAAATGATATCCAAAGGAACACCATGTCGTGATTGCTACGCCCATATTCGTATTTGACAAAAAGTCGCAGCGGAAACACTAACCATAAAATTTCTTGCATTAAAAATATCTCAACTTATTTAAACTTTTAACTTTAACTTGATTCTTAATCAAAAATCTGTCATCCTCTTATTTGTTAACTGAAAACGTAGCTTTCACTTATTACATTTTACATTCAACGTCCCCGTACAATCTCTTCAAGTGACTCGGTCTTCGATCCCTAATCCTCGTGGTAACCGCTCATCATCCGTACAACCTGCATTCACCACATACATTCATAACATTAGTGCACATTAAGGGAACAAAATTCATTCGCAAACACTTCACACTTCGTCATCTTTTAAGCTTTAAGCATTTCATCCGCATATCCATTTCCTGGTGAGGCTTCAATGATGTACCTGCATTACTTCTCATTCTCAAGGTACACCGTTAGTACCATTAACACACAATGTGTCTAGATCATGCGTACACACGTACTTACATACAAACATACATTCACATTTGCATACATCCATACCTTTCCTACAACTTTACATACGTGCAAACACTCATACATACCTCCATACGTACCTACATACACAACTACATACGTACGTACCATTCCTACATCTTTACATACAGACATAAGCTTGTACATATCCTTATACATACCTACATACACTTCCACATACGTACATATCTATCTTACATCATTACATTCATGTATTCAATCGTACAAACCCTTAAGCATACATACATACACATCTACGTACAAACATACCTTCCCTACAACTTTACATACGCGCATATACTCATGCATACCTTCATGCGTACTCACATACACAACTACATACGTACATATCATTCCTACATACTCATATACAAACTTACATACTTCCATTCACATATACATGTATATGTTCATACCTACACACGCGTATACCTTCATATTTAATTACCTAGAGCTCATACTCATACATATTACTTGATTTCATGCATACATCAATACTTACATATAAACATACATGCATACATAACTACACGCTTACATACATTCAATAAATTAACGTAGCGATACATATACATGCTCTCACACACACGTACATATACTACGCACATACCTAATCACAATCATACATAGATATCATCTCATACAAGGTTAAGGAGCCTTTCGGGAGTGTTACGGGTCAACCGGAGATGCGTGACGCGAAAACAGAGAAAACATCAGGACAAGCCGTCGGCGACGGGCTAGGGACCCGTCGGCGACGGGCTCGGGAATTACCCGTCTCGTACATCAACCCGTCGGCAGTAAGATAAGCCGTCGGCCAAACTTGTGATCTTGGGAGCCCGTCGGCGACGGGGTGGGAGCCCGTCGGCGACGCCCTCTCGAAACCTCACTTTTCTGCAGATCCATTTCGTCGTCCGTACGCACTAAAACGCGCGTAACTTTCGAACCGTTTACCCGTTTAACCTCCCGTTTCTTCCTACATGCTTGTAAATTCATATTCTATCATACGAACTTGAAATCCCACATCCGGATTAATAAAATTCTTATCTTACGCCCTATCGGCTTATTGTCACTTTCTAATTATTCGACCCGTTAAGGGCATTTGCGCATTAATTGATTTGTGACATTCCAAGACCATACTCTCCGCTCCCATACTTGTTCAAAACATTATACTCAACAACTAACTTGTTCCTAAACCACTTTGTAATGTCGTTTGCCCAAAATACCCATCAAGGGCATTTTGGTCAACATCTCTTTATCCTTAACAACAAAGGAAATCCCTACATAATTAACCCATCCTTCTACTTAGCTTAAATTCTTAAACTCACATTCCTTACTCGGATCAATCTAAGATCCGTTTAATGCTTCATTGACATCGCACCATTCATTCCTATTTAATCTCAAATTATCATATTTCATTCAAATGCACGTAAATCTACTTAAACAACTTGGAAGTGATTACGGAATCACTTACCTCATGCATCCGTGTTCACATCCGTTTCCACGCCTCTTCTTTACCCGTTAGCCTTCCGCGCTTGAGTCCATCTCCACATGATTCCTATGCTTTCATGTCATCGAAATCACGCTATCATTAGCATACTCATTTGTACATGATAACAATCGTATCAATCCCATATTTCACACTTAACTTTCATTAATCATTTCTAACAAACATAACTCATATAATCATGTCCGTATACGTATAACTCATGTAACTCATCATGTCACTACATTTAACACGGATTGTTATTACATGTACCATACGACTTCTCATCAACCTATATTTACGACAAAGAGTCAAATCATGTTTCTTATACTTAGTTGACTTTTAAAAGTCAACTATCAACCATACATAACTATCGATTTATCAACATATTACCGTATCATCATAAACGACTATACGGGCGACACTATATACATTTTATCATTCACTTGATGTACGTACTACCTTTTAAGCATAACGTACAACTTATTCATACACAATCTTCTAAATTCATACATAGTTCATCAAATGCTTCTACAATCCAACATGGGGTATTTAGATTAAACATCAAACATGTTATCATCACACTTTATTCTCTTCATCTAACAACAATTCATCATTTCTTATCCCATATCTTTAATCATTCACACACCTGTATGATTCCAAACATTATTAACATAAGTGAATCATCAATTTACATTACATCATCAAAAACCCACTTCATAACTACTTGTTAATCACTTACAAGTGATCTAATCTTAAGTTCTTCATAACTCATCATACTTTTGATATATGTACTACCTTGTAAGCATAGTGTACAACTAGTTCATGCATATCATTCTAATCTCATACACAATTCATCAATTTCTTCCTCCTAATCAACATGATTCATACATGCATAACATCAAACATACTAGTGTCACATTTCTTTCAATTCTTCTAACAAGAATACATCATACAACTCAAAATACATCAATATTAAGCAAGAACTTAGACATAGATGATTTACCCATGTCATCATCTTCACCATAACAAATGGGTTTCACCCTTAAACATCAAATTAACCTATTTCATGCATAATCCATGTTCCAAATGATAAATCTAACACATACTCATGCTCAATTTCATACAAATTCGTGATCTACAACATAACCCATTTCGTGCATCATCACCAATCTAGAATCTAAGACATACCTTACGATCCCCTCATGAAGGTGATCATTAATCTATGCTCGTTTATGAATTTGAGCTTCGTTTGACTCCTCAATTTGATGATTATGTTAGAACTAGGGTTTGGTTCATGGGGGTGTTTCCCCTGATCGATCAAGAACACACACGATGTGTGTGTTGTGTGTGTGTTTGTTTTGTTTATAAAACATAACTTTCCCCTTTTACAACTTTGGCCCCTCATGTTTATTACTTACTCATAATATTGGCAAAAACTCTTGTCTTTTCATACTTCTAAACACACACTTAACTAGGTTAAATAGCCTAGTCATTTATTTCATGACGTGTCATATCATAACATTTAACGAATATAAACATTCGGGTTTTGGGGTGTTACAAGTCTACCCCCCTTAAATAAGGTTTCGTCCCCGAAACCTTTCTCATTTCCTCTACACACACACACATTGATGTTTGACTTAACACCCTCATCACATTCATAAGTAATCATCCTAACTCATCTCATAATCATTAATACCCTTGACTTATTCCTCCTAACAAGTCTATACTTTCCATAGCATACTTTCACATAACATTTTTATTTCCTTTTTGACCCGTTAATAACAGGTCAATATACATACTTACTCAGACTTACAATAATGCTTACATTCATATGATCCGTTTATATACTTTCATTTCTTTCACGCATTCTATTACCCACTTAATTGGGTAATAGCATATACTCTCATAATGAGATTTAAGCATACCACTTACGACCCGGTAACATCGGGTTAATTACTTTCAACATAAATCTTCCGTTCTATCCATATAACGGATTGAACTTCATACATTCGTTATTGCATTCGCGACCACTCGTTCTAAACGGATGGTACCTTATCCTCACTCGACTTGTTCAACTTGAACCGGTCGACGTGCCTAGCTTATTACAGCTTTCGCTTATCATAACCAAATCCGCAAGGAATTTGCATCATTCATATCTTTCATTCCTTGAATCCGTCTTGCGGATTCAAACATTGCATATACGCTTTTCATCCCTTGAATCCGTCTAGCGGATTCAAGCATTGCATTCATACTTTAACCCCGTTCATGTTTCGAATCCGTCCCGCGGATTCTAGCTTAGCATTTTATGTTTCGAATCCGTCTCGCGGATTCTAGCATAGCATATCATACTTCGAATCCGTCTCGCGGAGTCTAGTATAGCATATCATATTTCGAATCCGTCTCGCGGATTCTAGCATAGCATATCATACTTCGAATCCGTCTCACGGATTCTAGTATCATATCATCTTCTGAATCCGTCTCGCGGACTCTAGCATAGCATTTCATGTTTCGAATCCGTCTCGCGGATTCTAGCATAGCATATCATACTTCGAATCCGTCTCACGGATTCTAGTATAGCATATCATCTTCCGAATCCGTCTCGCGGACTCTAGCATAGCATTTCATGTTTTGAATCCGTCTCGCGGATTCTAGCATAGCATATCATACTTCGAATCCGTCTCACGGATTCTAGTATAGCATATCATCTTCCGAATCCGTCTCGCGGACTCTAGCATAGCATTTCATACTCTCATTCTTGAGAGTCTTACATTTCTCTTCACCCTCACGTCCACCTACTACTTAATTCTAACAGACATACCTGTATCAATTATCACGGTCACACGAACGTCATATGCTTTACGTGTACTGGCCAGGTACACAATCCACATACTAGTTTCGTGTTTTAGTGTAATTGTCACCTTATGTCCGAAGAGTTTAGTTTCGGCACGTGCATCATTTTTTTTAAAACATGTTTACTATACCATCATGGTCCTTCATTTAGCATTTTTCTTCCCTTAATGCACTTTACCATTTCATAAACCGACATATTAAATTTACGTACCTTAACTTTATCTTATTTCATGCCTTGGTGTCGGTAGTTGACCGCACTCGCGGATCATCCTCTTCAAACGCTTATACTTACCTTGCATATACAAAACCGTCAGTTTCTTTATGCGTATACATAAGTACATGCTTACATTCTCTTTTACCTTTGGATCTTGACCGAGTCTTGGATTGTACGGGTTTCTTAACACAAGAGCACACAGGTTTGAGTTCAAGCACTTACCTTCCTACACTTGATTCTCTCAAACCAGGGCTCTGATACCAACTTGTTACGCCCATATTCGTATTTGACAAAAAGTCGCAGCGGAAACACTAACCATAAAATTTCTTGCATTAAAAATATCTCAACTTATTTAAACTTTTAACTTTAACTTGATTCTTAATCAAAAATCTGTCATCCTCTTATTTGTTAACTGAAAACGTAGCTTTCACTTATTACATTTTACATTCAACGTCCCCGTACAATCTCTTCAAGTGACTCGGTCTTCGATCCCTAATCCTCGTGGTAACCGCTCATCATCCGTACAACCTGCATTCACCACATACATTCATAACATTAGTGCACATTAAGGGAACAAAATTCATTCGCATACACTTCACACTTCGTCATCTTTTAAGCTTTAAGCATTTCATCCGCATATCCATTTCCTGGTGAGGCTTCAATGATGTACCTGCATTACTTCTCATTCTCAAGGTACACCGTTAGTACCATTAACACACAATGTGTCTAGATCATGCGTACACACGTACTTACATACAAACATACATTCACATTTGCATACATCCATACCTTTCCTACAACTTTACATACGTGCAAACACTCATACATACCTCCATACGTACCTACATACACAACTACATACGTACGTACCATTCCTACATCTTTACATACAGACATAAGCTTGTACATATCCTTATACATACCTACATACACTTCCACATACGTACATATCTATCTTACATCATTACATTCATGTATTCAATCGTACAAACCCTTAAGCATACATACATACACATCTACGTACAAACATACCTTCCCTACAACTTTACATACGCGCATATACTCATGCATACCTTCATGCGTACTCACATACACAACTACATACGTACATATCATTCCTACATACTCATATACAAACTTACATACTTCCATTCACATATACATGTATATGTTCATACCTACACACGCGTATACCTTCATATTTAATTACCTAGAGCTCATACTCATACATATTACTTGATTTCATGCATACATCAATACTTACATATAAACATACATGCATACATAACTACACGCTTACATACATTCAATAAATTAACGTAGCGATACATATACATGCTCTCACACACACGTACATATACTACGCACATACCTAATCACAATCATACATAGATATCATCTCATACAAGGTTAAGGAGCCTTTCGGGGGTGTTACGGGTCAACCGGAGATGCGTGACGCGAAAACAGAGAAAACATCAGGACAAGCCGTCGGCGACGGGCTAGGGACCCGTCGGCGACGGGCTCGGGAATTACCCGTCTCGTACATCAACCCGTCGGCAGTAAGATAAGCCGTCGGCCAAACTTGTGATCTTGGGAGCCCGTCGGCGACGGGGTGGGAGCCCGTCGGCGACGCCCTCTCGAAACCTCACTTTTCTGCAGATCCATTTCGTCGTCCGTACGCACTAAAACGCGCGTAACTTTCGAACCGTTTACCCGTTTAACCTCCCGTTTCTTCCTACATGCTTGTAAATTCATATTCTATCATACGAACTTGAAATCCCACATCCGGATTAATAAAATTCTTATCTTACGCCCTATCGGCTTATTGTCACTTTCTAATTATTCGACCCGTTAAGGGCATTTGCGCATTAATTGATTTGTGACATTCCAAGACCATACTCTCCGCTCCCATACTTGTTCAAAACATTATACTCAACAACTAACTTGTTCCTAAACCACTTTGTAATGTCGTTTGCCCAAAATACCCATCAAGGGCATTTTTGGTCAACATCTCTTTATCCTTAACAACAAAGGAAATCCCTACATAATTAACCCATCCTTCTACTTAGCTTAAATTCTTAAACTCACATTCCTTACTCGGATCAATCTAAGATCCGTTTAATGCTTCATTGACATCGCACCATTCATTCCTATTTAATCTCAAATTATCATATTTCATTCAAATGCACGTAAATCTACTTAAACAACTTGGAAGTGATTACGGAATCACTTACCTCATGCATCCGTGTTCACATCCGTTTCCACGCCTCTTCTTTACCCGTTAGCCTTCCGCGCTTGAGTCCATCTCCACATGATTCCTATGCTTTCATGTCATCGAAATCACGCTATCATTAGCATACTCATTTGTACATGATAACAATCGTATCAATCCCATATTTCACACTTAACTTTCATTAATCATTTCTAACAAACATAACTCATATAATAATGTCCGTATACGTATAACTCATGTAACTCATCATGTCACTACATTTAACACGGATTGTTATTACATGTACCATACGACTTCTCATCAACCTATATTTACGACAAAGAGTCAAATCATGTTTCTTATACTTAGTTGACTTTTAAAAGTCAACTATCAACCATACATAACTATCGATTTATCAACATATTACCGTATCATCATAAACGACTATACGGGCGACACTATATACATTTTATCATTCACTTGATGTACGTACTACCTTTTAAGCATAACGTACAACTTATTCATACACAATCTTCTAAATTCATACATAGTTCATCAAATGCTTCTACAATCCAACATGGGGTATTTAGATTAAACATCAAACATGTTATCATCACACTTTATTCTCTTCATCTAACAACAATTCATCATTTCTTATCCCATATCTTTAATCATTCACACACGTGTATGATTCCAAACATTATTAACATAAGTGAATCATCAATTTACATTACATCATCAAAAACCCACTTCATAACTACTTGTTAATCACTTACAAGTGATCTAATCTTAAGTTCTTCATAACTCATCATACTTTTGATATATGTACTACCTTGTAAGCATAGTGTACAACTAGTTCATGAATATCATTCTAATCTCATACACAATTCATCAATTTCTTCCTCCTAATCAACATGATTCATACATGCATAACATCAAACATACTAGTATCACATTTCTTTCAATTCTTCTAACAAGAATACATCATACAACTCAAAATACATCAATATTAAGCAAGAACTTAGACATAGATGATCTACCCATGTCATCATCTTCACCATAACAAATGGGTTTCACCCTTAAACATCAAATTAACCTATTTCATGCATAATCCATGTTCCAAATGATAAATCTAACACGTACTCATGCTCAATTTCATACAAATTCGTGATCTACAACATAACCCATTTCGTGCATCATCACCAATATAGAATCTAAGACATACCTTACGATCCCCTCATGAAGGTGATCATTAATCTATGCTCGTTTATGAATTTGAGCTTCGTTTGACTCCTCAATTTGATGATTATGTTAGAACTAGGGTTTGGTTCATGGGGGTGTTTCCCCTGATCGATCAAGAACACACACGATGTGTGTGTTGTGTGTGTGTTTGTTTTGTTTATAAAACATAACTTTCCCCTTTTACAACTTTGGCCCCTCATGTTTATTACTTACTCATAATATTGGCAAAAACTCTTGTCTTTTCATACTTCTAAACACACACTTAACTAGGTTAAATAGCCTAGTCATTTATTTCATGACGTGTCATATCATAACATTTAACGAATATAAACATTCGGGTTTTGGGGTGTTACAGTGATACAATCTCATCAACATAAATCTTGGCAAGCTTTTCAGCAGAGAAATCCTCACGGATTGGTAAGAAGTGAGCAGATTTTGTCAAACGATCAACTACTACCCAAATAGCATCGTGGCCTTTAGACGTACGCGGTAACTTAGTAATGATATCCGTTGCAATGTTCTCCCACTTCCAAACCGGTATCTCTGGTTGTACAAGCAAACCAGAAGGTCGTTGATGTTGCCTTGACTTTGAGACAAGTTAGGCATTTTGATACATACAGGGCAACATCCTTCTTCATACCAGGCCACCAGAACTGAGTACGAAGATCCTTGTACATTTTATCAGCACAAGGATGCATAGAATATTGAGACTTGTGAGATTCGTCCATTACCAAGGTGCGAAGAGTGTCCTGATTCGGAATCCACAAACGATCCTGGAAATATAGCAACCCATCGTCCTTCGTTTCGAGTTTAAGCTCAAGTTGAAGCGGTAGCTCATTTTTCAATAAGCCTTTGATCACCCAAGATCGTTGAGCTTGAAGGACACGAGATTGAATATCAGATAGAGTTCGAACAGAATGAAGCTTGACTCGTTCCTTTCGACTAAGCGCATCGACCACGACATTCGCCTTACCAGGATGGTAGCGGATCTCGCAATCATAATCGTTTAAGAGCTCAACCCAACGTCGTTGCCTCATGTTCAGTTCCTTCTGATTGAGAATATGCTGAAGACTTTTGTGGTCTGTGAAAACCACACACTTCGTTCCATAGAGGTAGTATCTCCAGATTTTAAGCGAAAAAACCACAGCTCCTAACTCAAGATCATAAGTCGTATAGTTCTTCTCGTGAATTTTCAATTGTCTAGACGCATAAGCTATGACTTTGCCTCGTTGCATAAGAACGCAACCAAGTCCTAGATTCGACGCGTCATAATAGACAACAAAATCATCGTTTCCCTCAGGTAGAGATAAAACAGGAGCATCATAGAGCTTTCGTTTCAGCATTTGGAACGCTTCTTCTTGCTTAGGTCCCCACTCAAAAGGCTTATTTTTCTGAGTCAAAGCAGTGAGTGGAACCGCGATCTTTGAGAAATTAGAAATAAACCGTCGATAATAACCAGCAAGACCAAGAAAAGAACGAACTTCTATAGGTGTCGTCGGTGTATTCCAATCCTTAATTGCAACAATCTTGGATGGATCTACATGAATACCCTGCTCGTTGACAATATGACCCACGAGCTGAACTTCTTTAAGCCAGAATTCACACTTGGAGAATTTAGCAAAAAGTTGTTCCTTCTTTAGGAGTTCCAATGTTAAACGAAGGTGTTGCTCGTGATCGGCTCGAGACTTTGAATAAAGAGTAAAATGCAATTTGCGTCCCTGTGGTATGTCCCAAACATCAACTTGAGCCCCTAAAAACAATTTTTTTGCATTCTGAGCCCCTGTGGTATTCATTTCATAACAGTATGAGTCCCTGCCGTCAGTCTTCCGTCAGTTTGACCGTTTGCCAGTTGTGAAAAGTCCATAATACCCCCCACCCTTTAATATCTACACTTAAAGCAGACCAGTTTCATTATCATCATCAACAGTCTCTCCCAACTCCCAATATCATCATCATCAACAGCTCTCCTCTCCCAACTCCCAAGATCATCATCATCATCTTCATCGAAGAGATCAACATATCATCTTCATCGAACATCGAACAGATCAGGTTCATCTTCATCCTCATATTGGTCATTCGATGTGTTTATATTGTGAAAAAACAGAGCGATGATTCTGGGTTTGATTTTGGGTTCCATTCGATGATTTTGGGTTGATTTTGGGTTACATTCGATGATTTGGGTTGATTTTGAAAAAACAGAGGGTTGATTTCATTCGATGTATTTATGTGTTTATATTGTGAAAAAACAGAGCGTTGATTTTGGGTTCCATTCGATGTTTTTGGGTTTGATTTTGGGTTCCATTCGATGATTTTGGGTTGATTTTGAAAAACAGAGGGTTGATTTTGGGTTCCTCATTTTGAATGTGTTTGAATGTGTTATTTGGGTAACAGTTATTGATTCGATGTGTTCCTCATTTTGATTGAATGTGTTCCTCATTTTGATTCGATGATAACAGTTATTTGGGTATGGATTTTTGGGTATGATTTGAATGTGTTATTTGGGGTTAGGGTATAGGGTTGAATGGATTTTTGGTTTGATTCTTGTGGGTTTAGGGTTGAATGGATTTTTTGGTTTGATTCTTGTTCAAAATGCATCAAAACAGAGTGTTGGTTTGAATGGATTGGGGTTTAGGGCAGCAATGTGTTTTGGTTTGAATGTGTTTTGTTTTGTTGTACATAATGTGTTTTGGTTTGAATGTGTTTAGGGTTTAGGGTATCAACTGAGTATTAAGAACTGATCGGATGTACAGAATGTGTTTTGGTTTGAATGTGTTTAGGGTTTAGGGTATCAATAGAATGTGTTTTGGTTTGGTTTGTACAGATTCTTGTGGGTTTAGGGTTGAATGGATTTTTGGTTTGATTTTTGTTGTACAAAATGTGTTTGGGTTTAGGGTTGAATGGATTTTTAGTTTGATTTTTGTTGTACAGAATGTGTTTTGGTTTGAATGTGTTTTGTTGTACATAATGGTTGTGGATGTAAAGATACGCAAAACACCAACTACGAAGGCGAGAACACTTGACAACCTCCTAGAAGATGCGGTGCACATAAGGAAGTGATTGATATGAATGAATATAACCCTAGTGGAGCTCTTCGATTTTCCTTGAAATTCCAAAGCTCGCTAATTACATATCTACCACTGGGGTTATATTCATTCATATGAATGAATATAACCCAAGTGGCAGATATGTAATTAGATACACTGGGGTTATATTCATTCATATCTGGATCAGCTTCCCGAAGTGCACCCGTCAGTAAAAATCCACAATTGCTTGTGGTCGTATGACGTTTTGTCTCTGTATTGTATGTTACGGTCTTTTGTTATTTGGGTCTGTAAGTTCCGTCAACTCTACGAAGTTGGTATGGCGTTTTGTCTCTGTATTGTATGTATAAAAAGTTTACATTTAATATACAATTTAAGCTTTAATAATTTGTTAAATATAGTATAAATTTAATTATTAGATTTCTTAACAAAAAACCAAGAAAAGAATTTAGGGGCTCAGGTTGATATTTCACTCATACCATAGGGACGCAAAGTGTTATTAATATATGCAAAAAGACGGTCTTACCCCTGCCTCTAACAGTCAACCTGACGGCAGGGACTCAAAGTGTTATGAAATGAATACCACAGGGGCTCAGAATGCAAAAAATTGTTTTTAGGGGCTCAAGTTGATGTTTGGGACATACCACAGGGACGCAAATTGCATTTTACTCTAGAATAAATGAGAATATCATCGATAAACACAATGATGAACTTATCTAAATAAGGTTTACAAACCCTATTCATTAAGTCCATGAAGATAGCTGGGGCATTCATCAAACCAAAAAGCATGACAGTGAACTCGTAATGCCCATATCTCGTACGGAAAGCAGTTTTGGGAATATCTTCTTCGAGAATACGAAGTTGATGATACCCAGATCGCAAATCGATCTTGGAAAAACATGAAGCACCTTGCAGTTGGTCGAAGAGATCATCAATTCTAGGTAGGGGATATCGATTCTTGATGGTAAGCTTATTAAGCTCACGATAATCGATACACATTCAAAAAGATCCATCTTTCTTTTTCACAAAGAGAACAGGAGCTCCCCAAGGCGAATAGCTCGGACGGGTGAATCCTTTATCAGACAACTCTTGAAGCTATTTCGATAACTCTTGCATCTCTGATGGTGCAAGACGATAAGGTGCTTTCGCAACCGGGTTGGCATTGGGTACAAGGTCAATATGAAACTCGACTTGACGAACTGGAGGCAAACCAGGCAGTTCATCGGGTAACACCTCTGGATAGTCCCGAACAATCGGAATATCCTGAAAACTCTTGCTCTTGCCTTTCTCCTCGGTGAGATGTGCCAGGAATGCAACATATCCTTTTCGCAAATATCTTTGGGCCTTTGTACATGACATAAGCTTCAATCCACCAGATGGTTTCTCGCCACGAACTTCCAGAACATCGCCAGACGGAAGAGGAATACGAACAATCTTATCAAAACAAACCACCTCAGCATGATGTTTGGTTAACCAATCCATCCCCACGATAATATCGAAACTCCCAAGTTGCATCGGTGTGAGGTCAATGGGAAAAAGATGGTTATCAAGGTTTAACTGACAATCACGAATAACAGAATCGAGAACAAGAGGTTTACCGGTAGCAACTTCGATAGATAAGGGTTTCCTCAGTTTAGTTCTAGGTATCGCAAATAAAGGTTCAAAAGATAATGAAACAAAGCTTCTATCGGCTCCAGAATCAAAAAGAATAGATGCAGGTCGATTGTTAACAAGATACGTACCATTAACCACCTCGTTGTCAGCTGTCGCTTCGATAGCATTCAGATTGTACGCTCGCCCACGAGCGGGATTCACATTTGCATTGACATTCGCATTCGGGTTCGTATTAGCATTTGCGTTTGCATTCACCAGCCTCGGACAGTTGTTGCGGAAGTGACCAATCTCTCCACAATTGAAACATGAACCCGGTGGGAATCTAGCAGCATTCCCCTGAACTGGGGCTTGATTCTGAACAATCTGATTCTGACCCAAACGACAGATGTTGGCCAGATGCCCAAGCCTACCACACGTTGTGCATTGCCTACAAGCTTGTTGTGCAACATGATGACCGTTGCAGCGAGGTGCAGTACCAGCATACGCTTTCTTCGTAGGCTGTTGAGCTGGTGGGTTCTGAGCAGTTTGTGTAGTTACTGCAAAGTTCTGAGCACCCTTTCGCTTCCTCGACTTCTTCGACGACTCATCTTCTTTACCCTTACCCTTTTTCTTGTCCTTCCCAGAATCAGTCGCCTTATTTTTATCATCCTTGTGGGTGAGTTTACCCTTCCTGACTTGAGACTTAGTCAGGGTAGCAGACAACTCGATTGCTTGACGAAGGGTGGTAGGATTAACACCGGTCACAATATCCAGTATGGAATCGGGTAGACCATCGATATACCTTTCTATCGCTTTCTCCAACGGGGTAACCATAGTAGGACACAAAAGACTGAGCTCCTCAAATCGATCCGTGTACGCACGGTGTTCTCCCCCATCTTGTTTCAGATCGTCAAACTCTCGTTCCAAAGCTCGAATTTCGTGACGGGGACAGAACTCTCTCATCATGAGAGCTCGAAGCTCTTCCCATGTTTGTGCCAATGCCACTTCGGCACCCCTATCGCGCATCACTCCGTTCCACCATGTAAGAGCACGCTTCTCAAACACACTTGATGCAAATTCAACCTTACGCCCATTCGGACATTGCACATGTCTGAATGTGTTCTCGATACTTTCGAACCATTGAAGGAGTGCAGTCGCTCCTTGTGACCCAGAAAACTTTAGCGGCTTAGCAGAATTGAAACTGTTGAAATTACACGGTGCATTGTTATTGCTGTTGTATATCTCGTGGACTAGGGTCACAACACCGGGAAGCACAGCAGCCACTTGCTGAGAGACCAGGGCTGTGATTTCTTCAATAGTAAAAGATTGGGCTTCACGTCAAGGAGGCATTGTCTAACAAGGAAACAGGAGAGTCAAGTGAGGTTAGAAATTAGGAAAAACAAAGGAGGTATCGACAAAACACAAGGAAGGCAATCATTTCTTTGTTACCTCGAACAACAAACAACACACAGTGACTAATCAAAGTAACGAATCAAAATGATGTATCGCGAAGACATGCTTGCCTATAAGTGAATACTCACCCCAAGAGTTCCCAGGTAAGAGTGACTGGTCCGATTATGTGGATTTGTACGAACACTCTAGCCTTAGACAGAAAACTCAGGGTACAGGCATTCACTCTTCCAGTTTGCATGTGTTCACATTATTTAGACCCAAACTTTGACGAGATTTGAAAACTCAAAAGGCACTAAGCCAAAAATGAGTCAAACTGGAAGGGTTCAAAACCTTACAACAGAGGGTTCAAAACCTAGTAATCAATCATCCTAGAACAGATGATTAATTTTCGAAGCAGATTCGTATTTCGCTTTTTAATATTCTAAACGCAATTCAACTTGCGTTGGGGTCCTAGAAAGTTATAGTCTAGGTCAAAATTTTACTAATAACCTAATTCCCTATAACCATTGGCTCTGATACCAACTTCTTCTGTCACATCCCGACCACGTAAAACAACAAACCGTGGCGGAAACATCGGGGAGTGTTGTAACATAATTATTGTTTCAAACCATGGATACAAAGAGTTTCGTTTTATTTAATATTAAACATTGTCTTAAAGATAAACAAGCCAGTCAAACACAGTCTATCATTGTTATTAAATCACTAAGGCCTCGTCCGGTCCTAGGTGAACATGCATCCTAGCAATCACATCAAGCAACTTCACCTGAAACATATGTAAAAACAAAGTCAGCAAAGAAATGCTGGCGAGTACATAGTTTTTTTGTGTGAGTATCAGATTCATGGCCCGGTGAAATATCTCGTACAACTTTGTAATTTGATATTTGAAACCTTGTTTTGTAAAATGTTTGCATTGTAAAGTGAATAACCAAGTCAAAACAGATTGGCTATAATTTATAAACCTCGATTCCATGAATCTTAACCCAAAACATTTGTTTATGTAAACCAAATCATAAATCGTTCTCGTAATAAAACTCGTATGGTTTATATAGTTTCGTAAACATCGTTGTGTAACATCGTTTAACTCGTTCTCGTTATAGAACATCATTCATTTGTTTTTGTCATTTAACCACTTTTCATCACTTCTTGAGCTTTACATCATCATATTTTCACATGTACAAGTGACTAAAGCACACTAACATTTCATCATCTTTTTATATGGGTTTAGATGCATAAAATATGTGATATATTCAGATGTATTTGCTGATGTGATTTATTTTTAACAACTCATACATAAATCACCAAATACTTGCATTTTTACCACCATTCTAGAACATGTAACAACATAAACAAGTACTTAACAACAAATCAAACTTCAAGACTCATACACACACATATATATATATATACGGTTATACACACATATATGTACAACACTATTTTTACTTGTTTCAATACCCATTTCAAGTTTAGCGAAAATCCCAAGATTCTAGAGAAACTTCGTTCATCAAGAACAACCAAGAATCAAAAGTATGATTTAAACATAATGTTATACCTTCAAGATTCAAGTAGGTTGTAGGATGAGATTTTAATGATAGGAAGCTTGTAATCACTTGACAACACCTTGGAATCACCTTAGATCTTCACACAGACTTGAAGGTTGCTAGAAAGGGACATGAACATGAAGAATAGGACTTGAAGTTATGAAGAAGATGAAGATGGAGGAGAGAGAGGGTTGGGGATGGTTTGGGATGAGAGAGAATGAGGGAGTTTGAGTGTTGTAAGAGGTTGAGTGATCTTGTGGGATTATGTAGAGATTTCCAATGTATGGAAGTGAAGGCATGTGTGACACTTGTCCACAAAGTTCTAATATGATACTTGCAATACTTCTCAAATATTTGGTGGGGTCCCTACAAGATATGACCAAAAATATCAAGGGGGGAGGGGCCAAGGTGTGAATTTTTATAAAAACATGCCATAAGTAGGCTAAAACGGGTGTTTAACTGGATACCGCGTATTTTATCTAGCGTTTAAACCCCGGTTTATGGCATTCTAAATTATTTTTGATATTCTATAAAAATAATCTTGCCAAAATATTATTGAAATAAATTTCAGTTGCCAAGACTGGCTGCGTTGTCTGCGTTTTGCTGTAGAAGCACTGTGTCGCGCAGAAACACACGGTACGCGCTTAAACTTGAAAAATAACGTTTTTAGGCGTTTTAAATTTATTTTTCAACATGGACCTGATTAAAATAAAATTTTAATCATAACAGAGTATTTTTGGGATTTAAATATTATCCGGGCGGTCACCATCGTTCGTTTCGCAGATTTGTCGCACTTTGTTCTTTAGCTCAAATAAACATGTTTTTGCCATACCAAATCCTTCGAAACTTATTTCTAAGTTATGTAAAGGATATTTAGGGTATGTTTGGCTTACGTCACAGTTCCGGAGTGTACGTCGCGTTAAACTGATTGCGTTTAAGCACCAGTTTGCGTATAGCCTTCCAGAAAGTGATTTAAAGCTTGAAATCGTAATCGAATCAATTTGTAAATCATTAAACACAATTGCACATATAATAACACCAAAACACATATAATAACACCAAAACACATTGTTTTATTGATAACTGACATTGTTTTACATTATACAATGATTACAGAACACAGTTGTCACACTCTAAGACCTTATTCTAGCCTCGGTTTCCTAGCATATCAGCATCCTAAGCACCTGTCACATACGTTAAAATAAAAGTGAATACACATAGTGTAAAGGTGAAGTTTGATAATAGCATATAGAGTTCGAAAGCGTTACGCATAACCAGCACGTACACAGAGTGAAATGAGGCATGTTAGTTATCGACATAGACCTATCGATACCAATGACTGTGGGTTGACTGCCCAAGGCAGTTCGTAATACAAGATCACCACTGTAATCCATGCAAATAATTGTCCTTAACAACCCCCGCGTGAGCGGGTGCTGAGTCCAAACTATAGTACTATCGTTGCTAAGGCAGGTAGACAGCATTCCATGTGTAAACATAACAAACAAGCATTCATTAAGTCACGTATAACATGCAGTAACGGTTAGCGTTTAAAGTATTGCGTAGTGTGTTCGATGTGATTTTGTATAAGTAACGTATGTAACACCCAAAAGTGCATAAAGCAAAAAGGGATCGAGTATACTCACAGCGTTGATGGATTGAAGGGAGCGCTAGAGAGCAGGGTTAGCCTGAACAGTTAACGATAGCATAAAAGATAAGCGACGCGTAAAACGAGAAAAGTCATCAAGTGCAGACTGGTGATCCGGTCGGATGGTGATCCGGCCGGTCGGCCATTCGTGCGGATGTTGACCTGTTCGGGTTGTTGTCCGCTCGGACGGTCATCCGGTCGGATGACTATTCGAGTGGATTGTTTCTTCCTTTGAGAAGGATGTGTTTGTGTATGATGGCTTGTCTTTTGAAGTTTTCGTTGTAGCATTTTAAAAACATTGAAGTATCTCTACCTTTCAGGTCAGTCGGTCGGACGGTCGTTCGATCGGATGGCAACCCGTTCGGTTGGGCACTTCAGTGAGAACAAATCCACAGCAGGGCCGTCACTCGGTCGGATGTTCATCCGACCGGGTGGCAACCCTGTTGTTGAACATGTTGAAAATTGTTTAAGGTTTAAAGTACAAATGTCTCCTGATTCGGATGGCGGTTTGGTCGGATGGTAGTCCGATCGGACAGCAATGCGTTCAACATTTAGACTCCAAGGGTTTGCAAAAATGGTTGAGTGTGGGACCAAGGTGCAAGTCGTTCGGGTGACCGGTCGGTCGGGTGGCTGTCCGTTCGGATAGCAGTCCGTTCGGACGGTCTTCCGTCCTGGTTAACCTGTTCGTTTTGTACTTGGTTGTTTTTGATAGTTTGTCGTTTTCTCGAGATATTTTGATAACGTGTTAAGCAACAGAAACCTCGTCAATACTTGGTACTCCTGACCAAACAGGAATCAACCAAACCCGATCAGTGGACGGTTCAAGACGATGTTCCATGTTTAACCCGGAATCGATAATCTCGTGGATAGAATACGGATCTTGCATCAACACAACTACATTAATGAGTAGTAAGCCGGTACAAGTTCTGATTCTATCGGCTTTAAGTGCTTTGAGTGTAAAAGAGTTGAAATGGAAAACCATCTTTCAATCCTTTTTCTTGTGAATATGTTTAGATCTATGAAAGATCTTTGTTAGTTTATGTGGAAATCGGTTAGATCTAAGTTGGTCTTGGTGGATTGAGACCAAAACATGAAGTTCTTCAAGTACACATGATGACGTCATCCTAGAACACCTTGAATCTTGGTGATTTCACGGTTAAAAGTTAAGATTCAAAAGATAGAAAGGTGTAGGAGTGCGTGTAAATTAAGGAAGTACAAGATTTAGGACGAGATCTTTCCGAAATCGCGAGAATTCTGAAGAAAAGTGAGGAAAACGAGCTGGTCGGACGTCACTTGCCAAAAGTGGAAAGTTTGAAGGACAAGGGGTATTTATAGGATTACCCAAAGAGGAAAGGGGTGAAGAGGTGGGTCGCTCGGGTGGCAACTCTCCCGGATGGTAGCCCGACCGAGTGGCTCCTCGGTCGGATGGCACCTCGCTCGGGTGGCTGTTCGGTCCGCTGGCACCTGGCTCGAGTGCTTGGCGTGACGATTTTTGATGTTTCGATTACGATTGCGAGCGTTGCGATGCAATAGATTTTTCTTAGTCAAATTACTTTTAATCCCAACTACTCAGATCTTGCATTGTCTCTTCTCCACTAATTATCATATCATTTCGATTGCGTTTCAATTGATTACCACAACATGACATAAATAAACATGCACAAGTAACACAAAAGGCACACACACACGTATACTGATGTGTGTAAAATGCAACATATAAATTACATCAAATGAGGCATAAAACTAACCCTTTTTAAGTACTAATGTTGGAAAAAGAGTGTTTTTGTCTTCCTTTTGTATTTTCAGGATTAAATGAGCTCAAATTCACAAAAGAAGCAAAAAGACAGCTAAATCTAACATAAATACAAGGAAAGGAACATAAGTGGATTGTCCGACCCCTCAACGGCATCTTCCCAAGCAAAATAGAGAAGGCAGAAGACTGAACACACCCCATGCTCAGCCAGCACGGGGTCGTGCCCAAGAAGCAGCAGAAAAGACAAACCTATAGAAGCTTCTATTGCCCACCACGGGTCGTGTCCAGCGAACACGGGGGGCGTGTCGAAAATACAGCAGGCGCATTAATTGTAATTGCGAATTACAATTAATGAAGAGAGAGATTGTCAGACAGGCACGGGGCCGTGCCCAGCGGACACGGGGCCGTGCCCAGCCATCTGTTCAGCCTATAAATAGGAGTGCTTGGTTTCATTTCAACTCATCCCTTGGCACACCACCTCTCTCACACTTCATCCACCACCCACCACCACCATAACACCATCATCCACCACCATCATCCATTGTCCATCGTAGAGTGTGTGAGTCGTCTTGGGATCCAAGATTGATCGTAAGAGTTCTTGACAATCAAGGCCATGTTTGCCTAAGTCTCTTACATCACTTGGTGAAGACAAAGTGTCTAGTATAATACTTTTTATTTCTAATCTTTTGCACTTTTTATTTGGTTTTGTATTAATGACTTTAATAACTAGTTACTTATGTTGAAGGTGATCTTTCCTTATCGTTTGTCCGTGGTGTCTTGGCATTATTTTACTGTCTATATAAAATAAAGGATTTTCACCATTCATATCTCCACGGTCTATATGGAGGTATGTTGGCTACCTGGTCGGGGGTTAAGGGAACGGTTTGGTAAAGGTCTTGCCATTGTTCAGCGTTTAGAGGTCCTGCAATGGACCTGGGTCAAATTTAGTAGGGCCTCCTTCAATACTTCAAGGTATTGGATGGCGGGGGCCCAAACTCTTTGATCCCCTCATAAGTTAACTACTATTAATACTATAACCCGGCTATTTAGGACTGTATCCCTGCTGACTCAGACTACTTAGTCGAGGGTAACGTCACCGCCAAAAGCGGGGCCTACCACAATATTGCATTAATAACTTAATTCATTATCTTCCAATAATCCACCCTTTTAGGATTGTATCCTTGCTGACTCAAACTACTGGGGTGACGGTAACGTCACCTTCAAAAGAGGGGCCTACTACAATAACTAAGATATTCTCTTAATTATGTGCAAAAGTGCGGAAATAATCAAAGGTTATACTAGATACGAGTCAGAACTAAGTGATTCATCTTGTCTATCTGTTTTTCTTTTATTTTTATTTTTCAGCATTTTAGTTAGTTTTTACTTTTCTTAGTTTAAAAACATTTTTCTAAACTTTTTATTTTGATTAGACGTTGAGGATAAACCGGTACTAAAAGCTCTTGTGTCCTTGGACGACCTCGGTATCTTGCCAACACTATACTACGCTCACGATGGGTGCACTTGCCCATATGTGTGTTTAGTGTTAGTAAAATATCGTGTTTTATAAATTTAAAACTTGGCTAAAATAAGTGTTAAAGGGGCTTAAAATATACACCTAATATATATAACACTTTCACGCACATCAAGTTTTTGGCGCCGTTGCCGGGGACACAAGGATTTTAAGAAAGTTAGGAATCAACGGCCTAATCATTTTTTCTTTTTTCTTTTTATTTTTTTAGATTTTCTTAGTTTTTTCAGCTTCTGCAGAGCTCAGCACGGGCCGTGCCTGGTCAGACACGGGCCGTGCCCAGCACCATCACCGGCAGTTTTTATTTTCTGAGTTACAGAGAGCTGAGCACGGGGCCATGTCGGTGCAACACGGGGTTGTGCCCAACTCCCAGTAACTGGGATACAGAAAACAATTACTGTACCTCTGACCACGGGCCGTGTTCACTGAGCACGGGGCCGTGGTGAACATTCTGACCAATGTTCTTTTCTGTTTTTATTGCAGGATTTGGAGCCCAGGCGCCACATTTGAACCTCCTACGTAGTGGATGAGCTCCAGTTCTAGTAGAGACATAAAAGAACCTTTAGAAGAACCCGAACGCTTTCTCAGAAAAAGACTTAAGGCTAAAAATCAGGAGAAAGCATCGGGGGACCAACTTCCAATGGCGGACCAACGTACCCTCATGGATTACCTACGGCCCACCGTAGGCAATCTCGGCGCCGCTATCAATGCACCGAATGTCGAAGCCAACAACTTCGAACTTCGGCCGCATTTGATACAAATGCTCCAAAACTCCGCAACCTTTCTTGGGCTTGCGGACGAGGATCCTCATCTATATATTACTAATTTCTTGGAAATATGTGATACTTTTCGGATCAATGGAGCATCAAACGACGCCATTCGCCTTAGGATGTTTCCATTTTCACTAAAAGACCGAGCTAAGGCTTGGCTTAACACCCTCCCAGTTGGCTCGGTAAACACCTGGGATGAACTAGCCCAAAAGTTTCTATATAAGTATTTCCCTCCTGCTAAAATGGCTAAATTAATGACTGAAATTAATACATACTCACAAGAGGATGGGGAATCCTTATATGAAACTTGGGAAAGGTTCAAGGAGCTTCTAAGAAAGTGTCCTCATCACGGTCTAGCGGTATGGCAACAAGTATCCACTTTCTACAACGGGTTGTTGCCACACACAAGACAAACACTTGATTCAAGCTCCGGGGGACTTTTAGGTAATCGTCGCCCAAATGAAATATATAATCAAATTGAGGAAATTGCTCAAACCAATTTTCAATGGCACACTCCCCGAGGTAATAAATCTATTGCCCCGGGCGCCCATAAGGTTGATGAAAGCACCTCTCTACAAGCCCAAATCGAGGCCCTCTCTTCGAAAATCAAAAAGCTAGAAATGACAAAAACGGCCTCGGCTATGGCTTGTGAAGGGTGTGGTGGGTCACATGAAAATTTGAGTTGTATGAAAGAATTAGATGAACACGCGGAAACGGTAAACTACATTGATAATAGACCTAGGCCGTCGGGTCCTCCAACGGGTACCTACAACCAAGGATGGCGTAACCACCCAAATCTTGGTTGGAGAGATCCCGGCAATAGTAGTAACCAAAAAAACCAACGAACTAACTTTCAACAACCACAAAATTTCTCTCAACAACAAGGTGGAAGAGAAAGGCTTGAAGATACCCTATCTCGCCTCATCTCCGACACCGAAAAGAAAAACTCGGATCGATTTCAACAATTGGAATCGAATTTTAGAAATCAAAAAGCTAGCATTCAAAACGTTGAAAAACAATTAAATCAACTAGCTCAAAATTTCTCCGAGAGACCACAAGGCGCGTTACCAAGTAATACCGAACCCAACCCAAAGGCGCAAGTACACCTCATCACGTTGAGAAACCGGACCCTGGGTCCCGAGGATGAGCCCTTACCACCAATTGAAGGAAGTCAACGCCAAAACGCTACTTCGCCCACACCTCAACCAGAAAAAGCTCCTTCAACTACTCAAGAACCCACCAAGACTCATCCGATTCCATACCCCGGTAGGTTAAATCGTCAGAAGACCGATGAGCAATTCGCAAAGTTCGAAAGTTTACTAAAACAATTGCATGTTAATATTCCTTTTATTGAGGTCCTAACCCAAATGCCTAAATATGCAAAATTCATGAGGGATTTCCTCACTCACAAAAGGAAAATTGAATCATTGCAATTAGTTAACTTAGGAGAAGAATGCTCAGCTTTAGTACTCAACAAACTTCCACAAAAGAAAATCGACCCCGGGAGCTTCACAATCCCTTGCTCGATTGGGAAGTCCCCCATCCGTAATGCTTTAGCCGATCTTGGGGCAAGCATCAACCTCATGCCCACGTCAATGTTCAAGCGGCTTGGCCTAGGAACGACAAGCCCTATAAAGATGAGCATACAACTCGCCGACAGGTCCGTCAAATTTCCACAAGGTGTCGCTGAAAATCTGCTAGTCAAGGTTGAGAATTTCGTCTTTCCAACCGACTTTGTCATCCTAGACATGGAAGAAGACACCGATGTCCCTCTCATCCTTGGGAGGCCATTTTTAGCCACCGCCCAAGCAGTGGTGGATATGAATGACGGAACTCTAACATTGAAGTTTGGGGATGAGGAAGTAAAATTTGAATGTGGAAAGAAAGTAGAGGAAGAAGATCCGGTCAACTACATGAAGGTCATAGACTCAAGCTTGGATGACGCTCTCCGATGGTGTAACAAGGGATGCAATACATCCCACTTGGGTAACATATGACCAGGCTTTGGGTCTAGCCAAGGACCCTTATAAACGTGGCGCACCACGGAGGCATTCCGCGGAACTATCCTTAGTTTAAATTAGATTAATTTTTTTACTTTTTCTAGTTAGTTTTAATTTTCAGGAATAAAACACACTCATGGTGGTAAGGGATTAAAAGGGGAACGAGAAAAATGACCCCATGCACAAGAACAAGGCAGCCCGACGATTTTCTCCATTACAGAAGGTTCAACACGGGTCGTGTCCAACCAACACGGCCCCGTGCTGAACCCCCTGCAGAAAAATGCCCAGTTCAGGTAACTGGACACGGGCCGTGTTCACCAGACACGCCCCCGTGTCCAGGCTTCTGTTTCTTTTCTTTAATTTTCGTTACTGGCACCTGAACACGGGGCCGTGTCCGGTCCCCACGGGGCCGTGTCCAGGCTGCCAATAACATAAATCTTTGCTTTTAAACACTATTTTACACATCTAATCAACCTAAAAATTTATTTTTGGGACACATTGAGGACAATGTGTAATTTAAGTGTGGGGGGGATGCTAAAACCTTGAAATTTTGCAAGTCCTAAATACAAGCTTTAAACAAAACTCTATTTGGAACTGCTAATCACCCCAAATTTTTTCAAAAATTTTATTTTTTTTACTTGTTTAGGTTTAACTCGGGAAATTCAAGTTCTCAAAAAGGTTATATTTTTACGAATTTACAACCAACAGCGTAGTGATAAAAAGAATCAACATAAGAAAATTATGAAAAGGCATGACAAACTTAGTTAAAATTTGATTATATATACTTGATCACATAAAAACCCATTCCCACAAAAGTGAGTTTTGAGCCTTTATTGAGCATACAATTACATATCATTAAACTAAATGCTCATTTTTCGTTTCTTGTGTGAATAGCCGCTTGGTTCTTACGACTCTAGAACTTGTCATGACGATACATTCCCGGTCCTTATCAACTTAAACTCGAGTAAGTAAATGATGGAGGCATTAGCACTAACCCTTTTTATTTCTACACCATTATTTTTCTTTTTCTTTTACCACCTACCCAAAAAAATCCCCCTAGTTAGCCCCTTTGAGCCTAAACTTTTTTTCATTTCATAACCCAAACCAAAAAACCCTTTTACCCACCAAAACCTTTTTCATTTTTAACCCTTTGTTTTAGTAACAAGTTCGGTTTTTCGTATGATCAAAAAAAAAATTGTGTTGATGATGAAGCAAAAGAAAATAAACAAACAAGTTCATCAAAAATAACCTTGTTTGAATAATAGCTTCATCAAAATAAAAGTCACGAAAATAGAAAGTCCTACAAAAACCGACACTTGTTACGTTTTTTCACCCTTTTTCTACTAACCACTAACCCAACCACCTACCTTTAACCCAAGCCTAACCCTTAACCCACAAAGTCCTCTTGATATTTACAAAGGTATAAAAGTTAAAAAGGAGGAGGATTGATTGCTTGGCAAGCCTATGGTAGGAATAAGTTCCATGCCGCTCTCGAGTGATTCACTAAAAATACTCCTTCGGCCGAGTGTGAGTGATTTCTCCCGTAAGGTATGTAAACTTGTATATAAATGGAATTTTAAAAAAGGTATATTATGCCCAAATAAGTAATTTCTCCTATGAAACGTTCTAAATAAATCATTACGAATAGGATTGTAAATAGATAAAAATAAAACCCAAAAAGATCTTGGATATCCCGACACTCTACGACAAGCCCAAAACCTTCTCTTCTACCCATTCAATTTGGGAGTGTAAGCCACATATTAAAGAGTTTTGCTTGAGGACAAGCAAAAGTTCAAGTGTGGGGGTATTTGATGTGTGTAAAATGCAACATATAAATTACATCAAATGAGGCATAAAACTAACCCTTTTTAAGTACTAATGTTGGAAAAAGAGTGTTTTTGTCTTCCTTTTGTATTTTCAGGATTAAATGAGCTACAAAAGAAGCAAAAAGACAGCTAAATCTAACATAAATACAAGGAAAGGAACATAAGTGGACTGCCCGACCCCTCAACGGCATCTTCCCAAGCAAAATAGAGAAGGCAGAAGACTGAACACGCCCCGTGCTCAGCCAGCACGGGGCCGTGCCCAAGAAGCAGCAGAAAAGACAAACCTATAGAAGCTTCTATTGCCCACCACGGGCCGTGTCCAGCGAACACGGGGGCGTGTCGAAAGTACAGCAGGCGCATTAATTGTAATTGCGAATTACAATTAATGAAGAGAGAGATTGTCAGACAGGCACGGGGCCGTGCCCAGCGGACACGGGGCCGTGCCCAGCCTTCTGTTCAGCCTATAAATAGGAGTGCTTGGTTTCATTTCAACTCATCCCTTGGCACACCACCTCTCTCACACTTCATCCACCACCCACCACCACCATAACACCATCATCCACCACCATCATCCATTGTCCATCGTAGAGTGTGTGAGTCGTCTCGGGATCCAAGATTGATCGTAAGAGTTCTTGACAATCAAGGCCATGTTTGCCTAAGTCTCTTACATCACTTGGTGAAGACAAAGTGTCTAGTATAATACTTTTTATTTCTAATCTTTTGCACTTTTTATTTGGTTTTGTATTAGTGACTTTAATAACTAGTTACTTATGTTGAAGGTGATCTTTCCTTATCGTTTGTCCGTGGTGTCTTGGCATTATTTTACTGTCTATATAAAATAAAGGATTTTCACCATTCATATCTCCACGGTCTATATGGAGGTATGTTGGCTACCTGGTCGGGGGTTAAGGGAACGGTTTGGTAAAGGTCTTGCCATTGTTCAGCGTTTAGAGGTCCTGCAATGGACCTGGGTCAAATTTAGTAGGGCCTCCTTCAATACTTCACGGTATTGGATGGAGGGGGCCCAAACTCTTTGATCCCCTCATAAGTTAACTACTATTAATACTATAACCCGGCTATTTAGGACTGTATCCCTGCTGACTCAGACTACTTAGTCGAGGGTAACGTCACCGCCAAAAGTGGGGCCTACCACAATATTGCATTAATAACTTAATTCATTTTCTTCCAATAATCCACCCTTTTAGGATTGTATCCTTGCTGACTCAAACTACTGGGGTGAGGGTAACGTCACCTTCAAAAGAGGGGCCTACTACAATAACTAAGATAATCTCTTAATTATGTGCAAAAGTGCGGAAATAATCAAAGGTTATACTAGATACGAGTCGGAACCAAGTGATTCATCTTGTCTATCTGTTTTTCTTTTATTTTTATTTTTCAGCATTTTAGTTAGTTTTTACTTTTCTTAGTTTAAAAACATTTTTCTATACTTTTTATTTTGATTAGATGTTGAGGATAAACCGGTACTAAAAGCTCTTGTGTCCTTGGACGACCTCGGTATCTTGCCAACACTATACTACGCTCACGATGGGTGCACTTGCCCATATGTGTGTTTAGTGTTAGTAAAATATCGTGTTTTATAAATTTAAAACTTGGCTAAAATAAGTGTTAAAGGGGCTTAAAATATACACCTAATATATATAACACTTTCACGCACATCATATACAATAACCAAAATGCGTAATTTCGAGTTGCGATAGCGATAAAGCGATTAAACATGCGATAAATAGCGATTAATTTGCGATTATTAATAGATACTCTACATAATACAACTAAAGCGAAAAATAAAATAGACTAATTACAAGTTAAAGAAGTCAAAACAGGAATTGAGCAAGGAGAGACAGATCGCAATTAGCAATCTTGTCTTCCTTTGACTTCAATCTTGACTTTGACTTTGACTTCAGAAACACGGGGTGTTACAGCCTCCCCTAGTTGAGGGAATTTCGTCCTGAAATTAGTCCGAAGCCATAACAAACAACTGTGGGTACTTCGCCTTCATGTCGCTTTCGAGTTCCCAAGTGAACTATGCGCCTCGTTTGCCTTTCCATCGGACTTTCACAATAGGAATGCGCGAGCGTCTGAGCTGCTTGGTTTGGTGATCCATGATTTCGACATGCTTCTCCACAAAGTGTAGTGTTTCGTTTACTTGAAGGTCATCGAGAGGTACGATTAAATCATGCTCAGCCAGGCACTTTCGGAGGTTTGACACATGGAAAGTCGGGTGGACGTTACTAAGTTCCTCCGGTAGTTCGGGTCTGTAGGCGACTTTTTTTATCCTTTCCAGAATCTTAAAAGGTCCAACATATCGAGGTGCTAGTTTCCCTTTCTTGCCGAATCTGACCACACCCTTCCAAGGTGATACCTTTAGGAGTACGTAGTCGCCAACGTCAAATTCAAGGGGATTGCGTCGTCTATCGGCGTAACTTTTCTGTCGACTTCGAGCTTTCAACAAGTTGTCTCGAATTTGGAGGACTTTGTCAGTCGTTTCTTGCACTAGCTCAGGACCGGTTAATTGCGAGTGACCGATCTCGTGCCACACAATAGGCGATCGACATCTTCTTGCGTATAAAGCCTCGAATGGTACCATTTGAATGCTGGAATGATAACTGTTGTTGTACGAGAATTCGACTAACGGCAGGTATGTATCCCAATTACCACCGAAATCTATGACACACGAACGGAGCATGTCTTCAAGAGTACGAATCGTTCTTTCAGTCTGTCCGTCAGTCTGAGGGTGGAAGGCGGTACTTAGATTAAGCGATGTACCGAAATCCGTTTGAAATGTTTCCCACAGTCGTGAGGTAAACCGAACATCACGGTCAGAGATGATGCCGTGAGGCGTCCCATGTCGACAAATAATCTCATTGGTGTAGATTTGGGCTAATCATTCTACCTTGTAGTCTTCCCGTATTGGCAAAAAGTGAGCAGATTTGGTTAAACGGTCAACAACAACTCAGATGCTGTCGTGACCTGATGATGTGTGCGGAAGCTTTGTTATGAAGTCCATAGCTATACTCTCCCACTTCCATAGAGGGATCGGCGGTTGTTCGAGTAAGCCAGAGGGTCTTTGGTGTTCAGCCTTGACCTTTGCACAGGTCAGGCACTTCCCAACGTAGAGAGCAATATCCCTTTTCATGCCCAGCCACCAGTACTTGTAGCGAAGATCCTAGTACATTTTGTTGGCACCGGGATGAACAGAATACCGGGATTTGTCGGCTTCGTCCATCAAAATCTTTCGCAAATCGGTCCGTTTAGGGATCCAAATTCGGTCCAGATAGTGGAATATCCCATTCGGCTTATTCACAAGATGAGCTCCATCGTGGTAGATTCATTCCTTCTTCAGAGTGCGTTCACTAAAATAGGCATGCTGGGCTTCGCGGATGAGAGCTTCAAGATCATATTGGGCTTGGACATTGCGAATGCTGAGCAAATAACTCTGTCTGCTGAGAGCGTCGACAACGACATTTGCTTTGCCTGGGTGATAACGAATCTCACAGTCATAATCGTTGGGAAGTTCTACCCATCGGCGTTGACGCATATTAAGTTCTTTCTTATCAAAGATATGTTGTAGGCTCCTATGATCGGTAAAGATCGTACACTTGGTACCATACAGGTAATGTCGCCAAATCTTTAACGCAAAAACAACTGCGCCTAGCTCGAGATCATGGGTTGTATAGTCTTTTCATGGATTTTGAGCTGACGAGATCCGTAAGCTATAACCTTGTCTCGTTGCATAAGGACACAACCAAGACCGAGGTTGGAAGCATCACAATAGACAATGAAATCGTCGTTTTCGTCCGGCAATGTGAGAACAGGAGCACTGCAAAGCATGTGCTTGAGAGTTTGGAAAGCAGACTCTTGTTCGGTTCCCCAAACAAAAGGCTTGTCTTTATGCGTGAGAGCGGTAAGCGGCACAGGGATCTTTGAGAATTCTTCGATAAATCATCGATAATAGCCCGCTAGTCCGAGAAAAGAACGGACTTCGGACGGGTTCTTAGGTGTAATCCAACTCTTAACGGCTTCAATCTTCGCGGGATCGATGTGAATACCTTGACTATTTATGATGTGATCCAGAAACTGAACTTCCTCCAGCCAAAATTCACACTTGGAGAACTTGGCGTAGAGTCGATTCCCCTGGAGTAGCTCGAGAACCAAACGTAGAAGTTGTGCGTGTTCGGTATTCAATTTGGAATAGATCAAGACATCGTCAATGAACACGATGACAAAACGGTCGAGGTATAGTTTACATACGCGATTCATCAGATCCATGAAAATTACGGGTGCGTTGGTTAAACCAAAAGGCATAACAACGAATTCATAATGGCCGTATCGTGTGCGAACGCGGTTTTGGGTATATCCTCTTCCTGAATGCGTAGTTGGTGATAGCCTGAGCGTAGATCGATCTTCGAGAAACATGTAGCACCTTGTAGCTGATCAAACAAATCATCAATGCGAGGTAGGGGATAGCGGTTCTTGATAGTTAACTTATTCAATTCCCGATAGTCAATGCACATCCTGAACGACCCATCCTTCTTTTTAATGAAAAGGACTGGCGCACCCCAAGGAGAGGTGCTCAGGCGAATGAAGCCTTTCTCAAGTAATTCCTGGAGTTGGTTCGACAGTTCACGCATTTCGAACGGTGCGAGTCGGTAAGGAGCTTTGGTAATAGGGTTGGCTCCAGGAATGAGGCCGATACGAAAGTCGATATCACGACTTGGCGGTAATCCTGGAAGATCGTCAGGGAACACATTAGGAAATTCACGAACCACAGGAACGTCTTTCACTTCTGTCTTTCCTTTCTTTTCCTTCTCCGCTACTACAATGTTAGCCAAGAAAGCTCTGTATTCCTTGCGGAGATACATGCTAGCTTGGACACACGACATGAGTTTGAGACCTTTCGAAGCAGTTTCACCATAAACACACAGTAAATCACCATTCGCGATCGAGAATCGAATCATCTTTTCGAAGCACACAACTTCAGCATGGTTTTCGTGAAGAAAGTCCATGCCTACTATGATGTCAAAACTTCCAAGTTGCATCGGAATAAGGTCGATTGGGAAGATGTGATTGTTGAGCTCAAGAGTACAATCACGAAGAACACAATTAACGGCGACAGTTCTTCCGGTAGCGACTTCAACATCGAACGTCGAGGAGAGTTGGGAGCGCTTATGACTAAGGAGTTTCTCAAATTCGAACGAAACAACGCAATTATCAGCTCCAGTATCAAACAAACACGAAGCATAAATACCATTCACAAGGAACGTACCATTGACCACGTTGTTGTCAGCCTGGGCTTGGCGCACGTTAATGTTGAAAGTTCTGGCGCGTGCGGCTTGTTGCTGCTGCTGATGTTGTTGATGCTGGTGTTGTTGCTGCTGCTGGGGCTCTTATTTCACCACACTGTTCGGGCACATGTTCGCAAAGTGGTTAGGATCACCACATGCGAAGCAGACTCGGGCGTTGATCGCGGGTGCTTGAGCCGCTTGTAGGCCTTGCGGGGCTGGGAGCAGAGCTTGATGAGCAGTGGCTTGAGTTGGGGCTTGACGTGGACCAGTATGGCAATTAGCAGTGAAGTGGCCGTACACATTGCAGTGAGCGCAGAAACGACAGGCGAGACCCACCGGGTGATGATAAGAACATGTTGGGCAAGTCGGGTGGGGACCTGTGTATGCACGCTTTGCTGGTGGTGCATAAGCAACTGGTGCTGGACGGTGATGGGGCTGTTGCTGAGCCGGTACGGCTTGTAGTGGAGCAGCAGTGGTAGGACAGCACAGTTCTTGTTGCTGGAGCTGCTGTTGTTGTGCTTCTTCTTGCGGCGTGAGGACTTTGACGGTTGAGCGGCGGCGGTTTCGGCAGTAGGTGCGGTGGTGACTTGGTGTAGGCTCTTTGAAGCTTTATCCCAAAAACCAGATTTTACTCGTTTGTCGTTGATTTCAGCGGCAAGCAAGTAAGTTTCCACAATTGTTGTTGTCTTTGCGGCATGCACAAAATCCGCAACACAGTCGGGTAGAGCTCGAATGTACTTCTTGATGGCCATGTCAGACGTCTTCACTTGATCGGGACAGATGATGCTGAGCTGCTTAAAGCGAGCAGTCAGGGCAGCGTTGTCTCCATCCTTCTGCTTTATGTTCCAAAACTCGTCCTCCGGCTTTTGGCGTTCATGGGGAGGGCAGAATTCGTCCATCATGATGGCTTTCAGCTCTTCCCAAGTCAGCTCATAAGCTGCATCATTCCCGCATTTGTTTCTCTCGGCTGTCCACCAGTCTAACGCGCGGGACTGGAAGACGCCGGTAGCGTTTAGGGTACGGAGATTTTCAGGACAGCCACTTTGGCGCAGAGTGACTTCAATGGAATCGAACCATTAAAACATAGCCGTTGGGCCATCTTCTCCAGTGAATTCCTTTGGACCGCAAGCCTTGAACTGCTTGAAGCTGAAAGCAGTCTTAGTAGCAGCTTTAGGAGTGTCGGTTCTCGACTCCTCAGATGATTTGCTGACGTTTTCATAAATCTCACTCACGATCTGAGGCACAACCTTGGCCACTTGTTCCGCGAGGATGGCAGCAAGGCGTTTGTCCCTCTGTTCTTGACGAGAGAGTCGTGGGTGACGGGATCCTGATGATGGTCCAGTTGACATTGTCTGCAACAGACATCGTCCTAGGTTTCAGACACATCATAATCGAATCTCACCTCACACGTCTAATACTTACTAAAGCTCAGGAACACAATGTAACATGTATCTCATAAACACATAGGCACATAATCACAGATTCACATAAACACATAAGCACATAATCACGTAAGCACATAGAGCACGGAAGCACATAAGCATGTAATCACCAGATGTAGTCAGAATACAGAAACCTATCATTCAAAGCCCGTGCGCGTTCGAGAATAGCGATCGCGATTAACACATCGAGTACTATAGTATGAGCGTATCATAGCATATGGTCGTCCACCATTTAGCGATTTGTCAGTGATGTGTAGCGTGTTGTGTGACTAGCGGAAGCAAAAGGCGTTAGATCGAAACCAGAAGTACCTCAAAACGCTGACAATTAAACATAAACCACACAAAACACATAAAATCGACGAGTTATCAGAGTCAGCATTTGCTGGCTCAGAATCGAAACACATAAAAATCGAGAAATAGATCGTCTGCGGCTATTAGACGTTGACTACCCAAAGTGGTTCAACTATTCACAAGGACTTGTCATACACATTTTGACCTTCAGGATTGTGCCTTTGCCTCGATTCTTGGGCGTTTGGCACACATCCCGTTAGTCATATCGTGACTTCAGGTCGTTGGAGTCCGTCGAGACTTTGGTGAGAGTTTTGTAAAACCAAATAAAGATTGGAACAAATCGTCAAGGTTAGGGTTTCACCCCTAGCTTAACAACTTTGTTCCTGTTTTTGATAAGATAAAAGAGAATTATGCGTCAAAGTATGGATTTCACTCCTGGTTCAAAGCAATTTCTCGTGTTTATAGGTGAAATGCGGGTTGAACAAGCAATTTTAATCGAGAGTTTGCGGTTTTCACACCTAATCTCGACTTAATCGCTCGTTCCTATTTGAAAATTCAAGTGCAGAGATAGTGTAGCGTAGGCGAGAATAGCGAGAAATAGTATTAAGCTCATACATAATCCCTACTGGATATGTACGAGTCGGTCTGTTGGTTCTTAACTATAGACTAGGTCTCTAGGACATCGACCAGGACTAGGTCGAGTCTTGCCTAATTCCCTATAGTTATGGCTCTGATACCAATCTGTCACACCCCAACCGATGGCGGAAACATCGGGGCATGGCACTGAGCAAAACAGATTGTCTAGAAGTTTCCATAACAATTATCATTACCAATTAATTTAAAGTAACATGTCCCATACCATGTCTTAAAAGATAATACAATTATTACAGACAAAATCTAGGCAAATAGTTCTGTTCCGACAACTCAGATTTCATTTGTACAGACAACTATTTGTTGGCCTCTAAGACCTTATTCTAGCCTCGATTTCCTAGCAGATAAGCATCCTAAGCACCTGTCACATACGTTAAAATAAAAGTCAATACACATAGTGTAAAGGTGAGCATACAAGTTTGATAATAGCATATAGAGTTCGAAAGCGTTACGCATGTGACAACCCTCACAATTACAGGTATCCGTACAATTAATTAACTTTAATTATGTGCTTAATGATTGTGCTTGATTACAACTGATGACTTGAACTGCTTTATGAATTATGCATCATACATACATATGCATCATATGCATACAGTCACTCCATTTATTACACACAAACATTAGTGACATACTTGATGCACAAAGCACAGTTAGCCCACTAAACGGATAATTCAGAAATATGCTGACAATGCCAGCAATAGACAGACAGTGTTTCTGAGGCCCAGTATGGGCCAGGGATAAGGTACTACACTAGTATGGAGTGTAGGGAAGTGAGGAGTACCATAAAGGTGCGTCACTAGATGATAGTTAAAGTGCCGGGAAGTGCCTAAAACACACCTTAAGTGCAGAATTCTGCATTTTCAGCAATAATTCAGCATTTAACATGCTAGTAAAGTGTCAAAAATATGGTAGAATGGTCCTGTATGCTTTCATAAGTGCCAGGAATTAATTGTGTTACAAAAATATATATAAAAGACACTTTACGAAATAATTAAACACTTTAACGGAACGGTACCCAACCGAACAACCGTACATTACCCGAAACACTAAAATTTTTGTCAAATACATTGTTTTATTGTTTTTGGCTAGTCATGATTCCCGTACACCCTAACACCCACCAAAAATCAACTAACTAATATATAAAATCATGTTACTTGAAATCTAACTTGGAATACCATTTAGTTGCAAAAACTCACAACCAACCCCCCCCCCCCCCAACCGAATTCGGTCACCCCAAGGGGACCCACCAAAATTTACACCATGCCTCATATCTTGATTAGATTATATCTCAATTGTTTAATAGATTGTTACTTGTAGAGATCATCAAAATATATGAACAATCCTTTATAAAGCATGGCACAAGATCACTCACCATACTTCTCATTTTCACACTCTCTCTCTCACTCACTCCCTCTCTCCCTCCTCTCGGCTCACACCCAACCGCCACCATCACCACCACAAATCCACAATCTTCATCCATTGTTGAGTTCCATTCAAGCTTACAAGGTGATTCAAGGAAGTTGCAACTTGTGGAGCTTCAAAGGACCTTGTTTCTTGCTTTTTCACCATCACTTTTCATCATCTTCTACACTAGAATCATCCCTAGCCTTTGTGCTAGTAGTAAGTCCTTGTTACACCCTTGTTCTTCTTGTTTTTATGGTTAAAGTTGTAGTATGATATGAATGTTTAAAACACTAAAGAACAAGAAGCTTGAACATAAAAGTTTACATGAAGCTTTACATAAAGTTTACTTTAGAATGGAACATGAAGATGAAATGTCACTAGTAGGATGTGTTATGAATGTTTTGTTGGTTTCATATTGATTCTTGGTTATGTGGTGTTAATCACCATATGGATCTTGTTAAATATTGTTTAGAGATATGATTTAACAAGATTAGAAAGTGGTTATGTGTTACATAAAATAACCACCTTCTAGTTTGATCATGAACTTGAATAAAAATGATTTTCTTAAAAAAAATAAGTGAACAAGTTGATGGATGATCATGTTGATCTAAACTTTATAAAAGATTTTGATAAATAAACCAAGTTAGAAAAGCGGTTCTTGGAAAATCATGACTATTACAAACACTTACACCATTTTTAGAAATAAGACAAGTATGAGAATATCTTATTTACAAGAAGAGTTCAAAAGGGTAATTTTTGTAAATATTGTTTACAAGTTGTAAACACTAAACTTTTGTAAGAAAATGATTTTTAAAGAAATAATTACACTTTGGAAGGTAACTAAGTCCACTAAAAGTCTTACTAAGTTACTACGCATTTTTACTAAAAACCAAGTTCATGTTATTATGCAAAGTGCATTGTCTTTGCACTTGGGTAGTGTAATGTTGTTTGATATCTTGTTGTGATTGATTGAATGAATTTTTTGAAAAGAAAATGATATGCTAATAAGCATGGACACCTCCGTTTTTAGGGGAAACTCTGGAGAAATTTTCTAAAAATCCCAAGACTTAGAAAATTATTTTCTAACAAGTATTTACAAGCGTGTTTAACTTTGTTTTTCGAAAGCAAACTTCGCCATGAGTATTGTTACAAAACTTCAAAGTGTCGGAGGTGGGTTTTCGAAAATTAAAACGGATAAATATATATTTAGAATATGTATTTTACACTAAAACGCTTGTGTGATAATTTGTTTGATTTGGGAACTAGTTATATTATTTAGAGAAACATAATATAACTCAACGAAATACCGTTACTAGTATATTTTGGATGGATAATATTTTGATAACGAAAAATATGACTTATCACAACGTATAACATATTTTTGAAACTAGTAGAAGATACATTATTTTGAGAAGTTATGACATATTTTCCTAGCATACTTGGAAATATATATATTTTTGGGATATGTTATTTTTGATAAATAAGTTATTATATATTTTTTTAAAGTGGGACTTAAAAATATATATAATGTCATGACTTTAAATCACAAAGATAGATTTTCAGGTCGGTCGGTCGGACGGTTGTTCGATTGGACGGCAACCCGTTCGGTTGGGCATTTCAGTGAGAACAAATCCACAGCAGGGCGGTCACTCGGTCGGATGTTCATCCGAGCGGGAGGCAACCCTGTTGTTGAACATGTTGAAAATTGTTTAAGGTTTAAAGTCCAAATGTCTCCTGATTCGGATGGCGGTTCGGTCGGATGGTAGTCCGATCGGACAGCAATGCGTTCAACATTTAGACTCCAAGGGTTGGCAAAAATGGTTGAGTGTGGGACCAAGGTGCAAGTCGTTCGAGTGACCGGTCGGTCGGGTGGCTGTCCGTTCGGACAGCAGTCCGTTCAGACGGTCTTCCGTCCTGGTTAACCTGTTTGTTTGGCACTTGGTTGTTTTTGATAGTTTGTCGTTTTCTCGAGATATTTTGATAACGTGTTAAGAAACAGAAACCTCATCAATACTTGGTACTCCTGACCGAACAGGAATCACCCAAACCCGATCAGTGGACGGTTCGAGACGATGTTCCATGTTTAACCCGGAATCGATAATCTCGTGGATAGAATACGGATCTTGCATCAACACAACTACATTAATGAGTAGTAAGCCGGTACAAGTTCCGATTCTATCGGTTTTGAGTGCATTGAGTGTAAAAGAGTTGAAAGAAAGTTGGAAAACCAGCTTTCAATCCTTTTTCTTGTGAATATGTTTAGATCTATGAAAGATCTTTGTTAGTTTATGTGGAAATCGGTTAGATCTAAGTTGTTCTTGGTGGATTGAGGCCAAAACATGAAGTTCTTCAAGAACACATGATGGCGTCATCCTAGAACACCTTGAATCTTGGTGATTTCACGGTTAAAAGTTAAGATTCAAAAGATAGAAAGGTGTAGGTGTGCGTGTAGATTAAGGAAGTACAAGATTTAGGACGAGATCTTACCGGAATCGCGAGAATTCTGAAGAAAAGTAAGGAAAATGAGCTGGTCGGACGTCACTTGCCAAAAGTGGAAAGTTTGAAAGTGACAAGGGGTATTTATAGGATTACCCAAAGAGGAAAGGGGTGAAGAGGTGGGTCGCTCGGGTGGCAACTCTCCCGGATGGCAGCCCGGCCGAGTGGCTCCTCGGTCGGATGGCACCTCACTCGGGTGGTTGTCCGGCCGGGTGGCTGTTCGATCGGCTGGCACCTGGCTCGAGTGCTTGGCGCGACGATTTTTGATGTTTCGATTGCGATTGCGAGCGTTAGATTTTTCCTAGTCAAATTACTTTTAATCCCAACTACTCATATCTAACACTGTCTCTTCTCCACTAATTATCGTATCATTTCGATTGCGATTGAGTTCGATTGCGTTTCAATTGATTACCACAACATGACATAAATAAACATGCACAAGTAACACATAAGGCACACACACACGTATACAATAACCAAAATGCGTAATTTCGAGTTGCGAGTGCGATTGTGATAGCGATAAAGCGATTAAACATGCGATAAATAGCGATTAATATGCGATTATTAATAGATACTCCACATAATACAACTAAAGCGAAAAATAAAATAGACTAATTACAAGTCAAAGAAGTCAAAACAGGAATTGAGCAAGGAGAGACAGATCGCAATTAGCAATCTTGTCTTCCTTTGACTTCAATCTTGACTTTGACTTTGACTTCAGAAACACGGGGTGTTACAGTCACCCACCCACACTTCCACCACTCATCCGTCGCCGCCGCCGGCCCTCTCCACCCACCCACCATCCCTCTCCACCCACCCACCATCCCTTCCGCCATCTGCCGCCACTCGTCGGAGCTTACATCATAAAACACCCCCTCTTTACCACCGTTCACCGCCCACCCACAATCCCTTCCGCCATCTGCCGTCACTCGCCTTTGCATCCAACTGCATTAATGGCTTCTCTACTTAACTTCACATCTATCAAAGATCCCATTTTCTCTATGAAGCTTCACATCTATCAAAAGATCTTTTTGACGGGGTGGCGATGACGGTGGTTCTGATGGTGGTTGACGATGAGGGTCGCCAGAGAAACGAAGGGGTTGCCGGTAACGTCGCCGGAGTAGGTGTGGTGTTTGGGAGTCACCGGAGAAACGAGAGGGGCGCTGTTGTGGGTGTGGTGTCTGGGGGTCGCCGGTGTGGTTGTGTTTGGTTAACAGAGATTGTTCATAAGCTGAAGATGATGATGATGATGATGATTTTCTTCATCAGATGAAGAAAGAGAGATGAGAGGATGAGCTTTCAAGAATGTGTGAAAAGATAGACATTGAGATGACTTTAAAAAGAGACAGACTGAGATGGAATTGACATTTAAAGTAAATTACATAAATACCCTTTTTGTTTTAAAATAATAGTGTATAAGTGGCATAATCTGATTGGTGGAGAGTGGTTCTCACGGTTCTCTTAACTGGGGGTGGTTTCTATTTTAGTGCCGCCTATATATATATACACATACACATTTGTATACGCATAATTATTTTTTTACCATTAAAATAAAAAAAATAACCATAATATATATACATATACACACATATTTACAATTTTATACATATACGTGCACACATTGGTGAAGCTTTATTGGGGCTAGGGGTAGCCCGGTCTCCACCGATTTTTTGATCATAGTGATAATTTTACTGAAAATTTCTGATTTTTATGTCGTGTAAAACATTATATTTTTAAGAGTTCAACCCATCGATTTGGATTTTAAAAGTCTAGCCCCCATTGAGTTTTGTTCAAGCTCCGCCATTGTATACACACATCATACACACTCTTTCACTTTTATCCTTCTCTCTTCTCCACCTCCACCTCCATCACCATCACCACCATTGTCGCCGCCACAACCACCCACTCTATCTCGGCACCCGTACCTCATCTCCCCTCATCGACCCATCGTACCCATTATCAGTACCACCCGTCTCTCCGGTCGTACCAAACATCATTTTTTTTATTTAAAGGTAAAAAAGAAAATTAAGAAAAGAGTAAATTACTATTTTGGCCCATGTGGTTTAACCAGTTTAACCCCTTCAGTTTAAAAAGTAATCGTTTTACATATCAAACCCTGAGATTACATTTTATAATGGCTTTGGCCCCTATCACTAACTCTGTTACTTTTTTAAGTTAAGTGTAAGGGTATTATGGTCATTTTACACCTTAGGGGCTGTTTATGTAAGTTATAAACTTCTTTTAATATTTTTACTTGTGTAATTACTAAATTTTTATCTCATTATTTCACGATTATTATTTAACAAAATATATTTTAAATATACAAATAAATACATTTTCTTTAACTATTTGTTTTTTTTATAAATGTCGTTTCTAAAAACATTTGTTTTTTAAATATACAATTTTTTATTTATGTTGTTTTCAAAATCATTTGTTTTTCAAACCTTTTTTAAACCATCTATCTTTTTTTAAGATCGTTCAATTTTAAATTGCGTTTTTTAATCATTCGTTAAAACTCGTTCGTTTTTTTTTTTTACAATTCATTTTTACCGTTCTTTTTAAAATCCTTTGTTTATCAAACTTTTTTAAACTGGTTGTTTTTTTAAATCGTGAATTTCTAAAATCATTCTTAAAGTCATTCATTTTTTAACAATTCATTTTTTACCTTTCTTTTCAAGGGTGGAGATACAATAGGAATTTTATTTGGCTAAGAAGGCTAGAAAGTGATCTTGACCATCCATTTAGTTAATCAAGGGCTAAGATTAAATGATGGAAATTGAAGGGAAGAAAAGAGGCGCGTGAGTTTGTTTAGGGGCATTCTAGTCAATCCAAGGCAATAGTTTCTCTCTCCTCCAATTTCCCCCATTTTTTAAACGTTAATAACTCTTTCATACGACATTATTTTTTTATAAAAATTGCACCAAAAAAAACAAACGTTTTTTTATCTTTAAAATGAGTATACTATTGCTATATTTTCGAAAAAAAATTTAAAAACCCAGTTGCGTTAAACGCAATAGAAAAACCCTCAGTTACGTAAAACGTAATGAAAAAAACCCTAAAAAATGACATTTTTCTAAAACGCAATACACCAAAAACACAAATAAATGTCTTATTTGTAAAACGCAATGGCCAGAAAACACAAAGAAATGTCTTATTTCTAAAACGCAATAGCCTAAAAACTCAAAAGAAAATGTACTTTCTAAAACGCAATGGACTAAAAACACATAAAAATGTGTTTTACCTAAAACGCAATGCACCAAAAACACAAACAAATGTCTTATTTCTAAAACGCAATGGCCTGAAAACACTTAAAATGTCTGTTTCCTAAAACGCAATGGACTGAAAACACATAAAAAAGTGTTTTACCTAAAACGCAATGCAGAAAAAACACAAATAAATGTCTTATTTGTAAAACGCAATGGCCAGAAAACACTTAAAAATGACTCATTCTAAAACGCAATTGCTTAAAAAACAAAAGAAAGTGTTCTCTGTAAAACGCAATGGACTGAAAACACATAAAAAAGTGTTCGCCTAAAACGCAATTTACAAAAAACACAAAGAAATGTCTTATTTGTAAAACGCAATGGCCAGAAAACACTTAAAAATGACTCATTCTAAAACGCAATTGCCTAAAAAACAAAAAAAAAGTGTTCTCTGTAAAACGCAATGGACTAAAAACACCTAAAAAAGTGTTTTACCTAAAACGCAATGCACCAATAACACTTCAAGAATGTGTTTTTCTAAAACGCAATGGCCAATGCAGAACTGTGCTGTGAACTGTCTGAACTAATGCAGTTTACGAATGCAGTTTCCAGAGGCAATTTAGAGAAAATTAATTTTTCTGATGCATTTTTATTACAGGGGCGCTACCAGGGGCGCTGCCCCCGAACCCCCGTCAAGATCGTAAAACGCAATGACTAAATAAAAAACCTAGATCGTAAAAATGAAATTAAAAAAATTCTTACATGGATCGAAGTGATTTCTTCAACAATTGACGAATTTTGAATGATTGAAACACTTATCAACGCTCGAATCGAACGGATCGAGTGATTATCTTCAAAATCACCGGAAAAAACGAGATTTTGTATGAAATTAAACTGATTTTTCTTCAAAAAAAAAGTTGAAGAACACGTTGATCGGGTGTTTGAATCATTGATTGGTGACGAAAATCGCACTATAATGTAGTGATTATTGAGATAGAAAGTGAAGAAATGGTTGAAGATGGTAGATTTTGAAAATGGTGGGTTTTGAAGTTACTGGGTTTTGAAAAGGAAGAAGAAAGGATTGGATTGACTAAAATACCCTTTTTCTTTATTTTAAGTGTTGCCACATGTCCTAATCCTATTGCTTCCTACATTTCCTAGCCAAAATAAACTTCATATTTGATCATTTCCCTTTAAATCGTTTGTTTATTGAATTTCTTTTAAACGATTTGTTTTTTTAATAGTGTATTTTTAAAGCTGTTCTTTTTAAAATAGTTCGTTTTTTAAACTTTGTATACTGTAATTTATTTATAGCCACTAGCAAAAATAAACTTAAAAAATGAACAATTTTAAAAAAATTAAAGGAATTTAAAAATCAACAATTTTAAATAAATGAACGCTTTTTTCGAAGAATTTAAAAAACGGCATTCATAAGAAAAGGCATTAAAATTTTATGTTAAACTAGAAAGTTTTAAAAAGGGATTATTTTAATAAACAAAAGGTTTAAAAAATGAACGAATGGTCAAAAAATAGATGATTTTAAAAAAGATAAACAATTCGAACAACGCTTTAAATATAAAAGGAACGTTTTACAAACAAAAAACGGTTCTAAATAAACAGTTTTAAAAACTAAAGACTTTAAAATACGAATTGTTTAAAAAGGTTTAAAAAAAACATATGATTTGAAAAAGAATGGTAAAAAATGAACTGGTTAATGTATTTTTATCAGCAGACGAATTAAAAAAAAAGACATTTAAAAAGAAATTATTTTAAAAACAATAGATGGTTTTAAAAAGGTTAAAAAACCAATGTTTTTAAAAACAACATTTATAAAAAAATTGTTAAAGAAAATATATATTTATTTGTATATTTAAAAATGTATTTTGTTACATAATAATCGTGGAATAACGAAATAAATTTTTTTTTGAGTAATTACACAAATAAAAATATTATAAGAAGTTTATAGCTTACATAAACAACCCTTAAGGTGTAAAAAGACCACAATACCCTTGCACTTAACTAGAAAAAAGTAATAGAGTTAGTGGTAGGGGTCAAAACCATTATAAATTACAATCTTAGAGTCTGATATGTCAAAAATTTCTTTTTTAGATTGAGAGGTTAACTGGTTAAAAAAACAGTGGCCAAGATATAGTAATTTACTCTTAAAAAATTAAGTGTGTATATGTATTTGTTTATTTATAATTATTTTTATTTTTTTATTTAAAGATAAAAAAGAAAAGTTATACAATAAAAACAAAAGAATAAATAGGAAAGTGCCAAAATCATCCATGAGGTTTGAGAATTGCCAAAATCGTCCATGGAAGTTAACGATACATTTTAACTGAGTTTGCCATTTGCATTGAAATGACAACAAAATGAAACGTCAGAGACTCAGATACAAAAGGTTTCATTTTTTGACTGAAATAATAAAAGTGACTTAAAACTTAGAGACCATTTTGGCATATTTTACTTTTAATTATTATTAATTTTATATGTCAACTTGCTTTTAAAACTTTCAAAATTTTGACATATGATAACTAACTAGTTTAAGTTATTACATAAAATACGTTTTTTTAACTAAAAAACGTAAAATAAATGGGTTAAACAATTTAACTCATAAACCCGCCAGATTGACACAAGAAAAACCCATTTAACCTAAAAAAAGTAAAATAAATGGGTTAAACAAGTTAACTCATAAACCCACCTAGGGGTGTCCAAACTGCTCGGCGCTCGAAGATCGTTCGACGATCGTTCGAAAAAGCTCGGAAATTTGCTCGTTCGATTCCTTGCTCGGTTAAAACCGAGCCGAGCAGCTCGGTTCGGTTTAAAAACGAACCGAGCACGAGCATAGGTACGCTCGCTCGTCGCTCGTTCGGTTTCGATCGAATTTATTATTATTATTATTATTATTATTATTATTATTATATTTATTAAATATAATAAACATGTAGCATATCCAATTATACAGCCCCTAGAATCATGTAGCAAATTTTATGTTTTGAATTCAGTTTTTGATTGAAGATGTCTGGAATGACTTCAACGCGTGTTTTGGAAATTATTTTGCATTTTAGATGTTCTTAAACATTAAACATTTGGATGACATTTTGTGTTTTTTTTGTGGGACTTTTTATGTTTTTATTTTGTTAAATTGTTAAAGTGTGTGTGAGACATATAAGTTGGTGAATTTTGGTGAATGAATGGTTGTGTAGGAATGCTAAATAAAACTGAGCAAAAGCAAACCGAACCGAGCGGCTCGGTTCTAAACCGAACCGAGCACGAGCATAAGATTTCCGCTCGATTTCCTAAATCCGAACCGAACCGAGCGGCTCGGTTTCAAACCGAACCGAGCACGAGCAGACCTCCGCTCGGTTCGGCTCATGAACACCCCTAAACCCACCAGATTAACACAAGAAAAACCCATTTAACTAAACGTATTCTTGAGTTGACCTGAAACTAACCCTAACCCATTTAAAATAGATACAAATTACAAACCCACAAACTTCAAACTAATTTCATGTTATGGTTTTGTGTCGTGTCAAAAATTCACATCCATCCCTTATTAAAACTTGGTGATCTATCTCGTGTCAGTGACGGTTCTTTCTTTATTAAAACTATGGCCGAACGGTTTGGCACATGTTGCTTTAAAAATTATCAGGTATCGAACTCAACTAGACAGAAAACCTACTAATTGTTAACATAACTCTCCTTGTGTAAGATTTTTTTTCTTTTATATAAACCGAAACCAAACCACAAAGAACGGTTTGCTTTGATTCTGTTGTAGCTTCAAAGGTTTGATTCTGGCTTACAAAGTTTAGAAACAGTCACCAACCTTCCATTCACGGTTTGAAGTAAAAACCATAAAAACGCGCCGTAAACAGCTCTAGTTAAGTTTCTTTAAAAACATTTTGGCCATTAAAAGTTTCTTCTCCTGCAACTACCTAAAGTCCTAGACTATCACTGACTGCAGGTTTGGCGGGGGTGATACAGTACACCCGGGAACCTAGATGTTGTACTTGAAGACCAGCGGTTTCACACCCGGTGAAGAACAATGATTCGTCTTCTTTCCCGATTCTGCGTCTCCAACTCATTAAGAAAGCAGGTCGGGCCAGTTCTGGAATTCCATCTGAACATACAAACAAAAACATTATTGCCTATTACCAACAAAGGGTAAAAAACGAAAAGCCAAAAACCAAAAACAACCCTCTTGGTGGGGTCTGGGGGAGGGGGACCGATCACATGTGATGCCCGCGGGCCAGGATTTAACATGGGACTACAATTTTGTGCTAAGCTACGTCGCGGGACAACTCACCTGTAAAGTTACATTTGTTTTTTTATAGTTGGTGAATTCAGCCCGTTCATTTTTAACGGGTCAAGTGGGGTTTAATCATTAATTATTTGTAAAAGGTAGAAATGAAGAAAAAAGTGTTTTTAGGTCAAGTTACCCGACTCAGTTATTTTCAACACATACTAAAACAACCCGCTTAAACCCAAGTTCGCTATCCAACCCTCCCATCTTGAAGTTTGATATAAATAATTAATCAAAAGAAGTTCGGGTTGGATTTCGAGCGGCACCAAAAACTATCCTCCAATTTGAAAAGTTAAAGCACAAATAGTTATTTACAATATAGACATTTACCCTGAGCTAGAGGCGTTGTAGCGGTTTCTCGTGGCTTGTAAGAATTTAGGAGGAAGCAAAGAGTCTTTATTAAGTTTGGATATTGTTTCACATCTGTAAAAAAAAATAACGAAAACCAATCAGAACATTGTTTATTGTAATATGATGCAAAAATGGAAATGAGATTAAAGGGCCTTACACAGTAAGATGTCACTAGCAATAATAAGGTCCCATTCTGGATGAGGATTTGGGAAGGGATCACCCCATGAATCTGGTAAAGAATAAAAGAAGTTATAACATCATTTTTAAAATGCACTGAAAAAGTGTATAAATGGGTCAAAACAGGTTTGGGTTAAAATGAGTTGGTTTCTAATATGATTTGATGTGGAACGGGCTGGATTGATCCACGAACACCTTACAGAAACGACACTTCAACTATAAATTCAAATCTTTGAGAACCAAGATAACTTAGAAGGTGTTGTATACATTAAAAATAGACTTTAGACAGCTTTCAACCCTTCTGACCGTTCTCATTTTAGCTGATTTTTCTGATGTGGCCATTTGAGAAAGAACACAACCCAAATCAACACACTTTTATGTAAATGGGTCGAAATTGCCATCTCTAAGTTTTGAGTAGAGGTAGAAAATAACCAGATTTAACTTAAACGGCCCATTTGACACGCTAATAATAACACCTGAGATGTAATGGGATTAAGGGAAAATTATTATAGGAAAATGGGCCATCAAATAAACCACACGGCACACACCAATAATTAATTAGTCATATATGGATAGAAGAACCATCAGTAGCAACTGGTAAGCATTACTTTCTCTTGACTCATGTGACACTCGCACCTAAAATGGTTGGAATCATGTGCATCACAGGTTGTACTCTGTCAATTCATGTGATCAGATTAGTAACTCGCATTTTACTAAATTCCCTTTGTTATTTTTAGCTACAGCTATAATTTCTAATATATGGTTAACATTTTCTACATATATGACCTGTCCAGAATCTAATCTCAAAGCTCATATAATGGCTTTCTTAAATCTAAACCTTACACCAATTTGTTTGAATTCTTTCAGAATGAAACGTTAGATAAAGTAATCTGTTTTCATAATTAGGTGTGCAATTAGTCTCTCTTTAATCAAACCATTATTTATGGTTTAAAAAGTGTGAGGTGCTCCGAGGTGTTTAGTTTCCAAAAGCAGAGGCATGAGGGGTAAGTAAAAAGCTTCACGATTGCTCTGCGTACAACCAAAAAAGCTTTGGGCAGAACCATAAGTTGCATCTCACTCGTCTCTTTTACATACCAACCTTCTTCATCAGGTAAACTACTCATAATCTCTTCATCTTTTTGGTCTTTGTTTGCATATCAGCCTCCCAAAGGCTTCTAGTTTCTACATTTCCATAGCAACAGTCCTAATTCTGACTTACATGTACAAGAAGCGTCGTAAATCAATTTGGTTTCATGCCAGGACGGTCAACTATAGAAGCGATACACATCCTAAGAAAACTAATGGAAAAGTATAGGGAAAAAAGCGGGATCTGCATATGGTGTTCATTAACCTTGAAAAGGCATATGACAGTGTGCCACGTGAACCAATTTTGGAGGGTAGGGGGTTTCCATGGAAGGATATAGACATAATCAGGGATATGTATTCTGTGACTAAAACTAATGTTCGTACGCCAGTAGGGGATACCAGTTTTTTCCCTGTGGAGGTAGGACTCCACCAAGGATTTGCGTTGAGTCCGTTTCTTTTTACAGTAGTGTTGGATGAGTTGGCTAGATCGATTCAGGAGACAGTACCATGGTGCATGCTTTTCGCAGATGATATTGTATTAGAGGCGGAGACAAAATAGTGCTTGAATGAAAGATTAGAGGAGTGGCGCGCAACTTTGGAAGGCAAGGGTTTAAGGATTAGTTGCTCTAAGACTAAGTATCTTAACTGTGATTTCAGTGAAGCAGGTGACGTAGACGATACTCAAATTACCATTGACGGTCAAATGGTTCCGCAGACAAGTAAGTTCAAATATCTAGGATCGTTTGTACTGTGCAAAGTGATGGGGAGATAGATAGTGATGTAGTTCATCACAGCCAAGCTGGATAGTGTAGGTGGAGAGTAGCCACTGGGGTATTGTGCGACAAGAGGTTTCCAACTAAATTAAAGGGGAAATTCTATAGGGTTACAGTTAGACCTGCCATGTTGTATGGAACAGACTGTTGGGCCACAAAGAAGACACAGGCGCGTAAGATGGAAGTAGCAGAGATGAGGATGTTAAGATGGATGAGCGGGCATACAAGGTTGGATCGGATAAGAAATGAAGTTCTTAGGGAAGGGTTAGGAGTGGCTAGTATATCGGATAAGATACAGGAGGGGAGATTGAGATGATTTGCACATGTCAAGAAGGGACAGCTGACAGCGCCAGTTAGAGCAGTGGATTCCTTGACTGTGGAGGGGAGGAGTAGAGGTAGGCCCAAAATTACTTGGGATGAGCGGATTAGGCAGGATTTGGTAGAGTTGCACCTCTCTGCAGACATGGTACATGATAGAGGTCTATGGAGACGTAGGATTAAGGTTAAGAACTTTTGAGAGAGAGAGGGGGGATGGATATGGGGGGGGGGGGGGGGGGGGTGATAGGGATCGAAAGTATGCAACGGGTAGATATTTTAAATTAGAAAGAAACGGATATATCTACAGTTCGTTTATGATACAGATACACCACATAAACATACGGTAGGGCAAGCTAAAATTGAATTAAGATAGAGATACACCACTTAATCCGCAATTAGACTCCAAGAACACCATTCAAGTTGCCAAACTTGAACTAGCATGGAAATAATTAATCAACTCATTACCCAATGAGAAAATTAACCAAAGAAACTTTTCATAAACTCACTGTCCTCTTTTTTTACATTCATTGATCCTAATTAATAAAACAAAAATACGGTTACCTAAAGGAATTAACTACCTACCCACCACGTGCACATGCACTTAATTCTAAAATTAAATAAAAAGAAAATACATAAAATAAATGGAACATGGGAGCTTGCATGATAAACTGATCGTGGGTGATTGCATGATTTTTGGAGCAAGTTGACCCAAGTTGGCGACCCACCCGTTATACATTAACGGGTTTGTGACTCGACATACATCATCTTCTCGGTCTTCGAAAAAAGTTCGTCCTCAAACTTGGGACAATCGCATCCGCACCAAACGTTGTATCTCGCATCGGGGGCGGTTCAGGCGGTATTTCTAGTATGTCTTGAAACGAAAACCCAAATCTACACGGACTCCGCAATGGGTGTTGTACAACTTGAAAGGAAATTTTGGTTACATGGAAATTGTAAATGTGCATGACTTCAGTCGATCTCCAAATCTGCACAAGTCCTTCTTCATTGTTACATTCAAAATCATAATCTGCATTTAGATTTAACTTTGTTTTATGGTGTTGTAACTTCAATTCAACGTCATCTCCCTCTTCATTTTCTGGTTCGTTGGGTTGTGTAGATATTGAAGTGACAATAGGTTCCTGTTTGAAGGCAAATGTTTCTTCATCATTAAATCCAACCTCCACTTCATTTGATACTTCTTCTTGATCCGAAATCCCGTAAAGAGCTCGTCTCACGAACATGCACTCATCTTCATTTGGCACGATCCCATATTCATCGTATCGGGGCTCCTCACCATACGGTGCAGAAGTGATCTCTTTAGAGGCTTCGAACTCATAATTCTCAGATTTGATGATGAATGTAAGGAACTTTTTTTTGAAACGATAAACAACTCAAAGTAGAGATTTTTTTCTTTAAGATAACGAGTCGAAACGGATCGCTTCGGCTCTGATACCAAATGATAGGGATCGAAAGTATGCAACGGGTAGATATTTTAAATTAGAAAGAAACGAATAGATCTATAGTTCGTTTATGATACAGATACACCACATAAACATACGGTAGGGCAAGCTAAAATTGAATTAAGATAGAGATACACCACTTAATCCGCAATTAGACTCCAAGAACACCATTCAAGTTGCCAAACTTGAACTAGCATGGAAATAATTAATCAACTCATAACCCAATGAGAAAATTAACCAAAGAAACTTTTCATAAACTCACTGTCCTCTTTTTTTACATTCACTGATCCTAATTAATAAAACAAAAATACAGTTATCTAAAGGAATTAACTACCTACCCGCTACGTGCACATGCACATGCACTTAATTCTAAAATTAAATAAAAAGAAAATACATAAAATAAATGGAACATGGGAGCTTGCATGATAAACTGATCGTGGGTGATTGCATGATTTTTGGAGCAAGTTGACCCAGGTTGGCGACCCACCCGTTATACATTAACGGGTTTGTGACTCGACATACATCGCCGGGGGGGGGGGGGGGGGGGGTGTTCCTAGTTTGATTGATTTGTAGGGGCTTAGAGTTCCTATTTGCATGTGATTATCTTTCTGCAGCTATGGCTATTTGTGGTCTTATGCCTTCTCTATATGTTTCTACCTTACTATTTTACCCATCCACAACCTTAGGTCTGTTATTTGGTCGTGTCTATGTATTGTTACTAGTGTCAGGGGTCTATCTGGAAGCGGTCTCTCTATCCCTAGGGATGGAGGTAAGGTTTGCCTACATCCCACCCTCCCCAAACCCTACTATTAGCTTGCTATTTGGGGGATTTACTGGGTATGGTTATTGTTGTTGTTATGTACAAGAAGCGTCGTGATGTGGCTCCACCTTATCAGCGGGTCGACCCAGATGTCTCGGTTCAATTACCTTGACCCAGTCAATCAGTAGCAAAGATTTAGGGCTGAATTAGGGAAGGCTGAATGTTGGGAATCAAGGTCAAGAAAAAAGTAAAAAGGCTGAATTTGGGGGCTAGTGTTCAGGAAGTAACTCTTTTATTTTTCATTATCTACATCCATTTTCTGTTTTAGTTTTCATTGTCTAGTTTTACATTGATTATCAATTGTTCTTGTATTGGAGATTAGCCCCTTTCGAATCGGGCCAACTATCTTAATATTCAATAAATCAGCCTTTTTATTTCTAGTATCTGTCACGTCTCCAAACATGAGGTGCTTCGGCTATCGCCTCAGGTGTGCTTTTTAAAGCCTAGTCGTTATATGATGTTATCTTTATGATGCAATACATTTCAGCTGTTATTGTGATAACCAACTTTAATATGTTCTCTTTGATATTGCAACTATATTTGTTTTATGATATACATATGTGTTCATGTCATATGCTCCTTGTTAGTGAAAAAACTTCAAACAAAATGAGAAAGTAGAGTAAAAATGGTGCTCAAATCAAACAGGTCTACTCAACTTGTTTGACCCGCTACCCATTTTGACCGGTTAAAAAACATATGTATTCATGTCATAATGTCATATGCTCAAACATAACTGATAGGGGTTCGGTAGCCGAATATGGGTCAACAACAAAAACAACGGGTCAAGATTTTAGTTTGGATGCCACAGTTATTTAAGCCACGTCCCACTTTACTCTAATTACATTTTTAGCTTATTTGTTTACAATTTCCTTTTTTTTATTTTCTATGTTTCATGCACGTTGTTTTTATGTTATATTTAGATTAGTGGAGTTAGTGGGTAGTTATTAGTTTTAGGAATTCCTTTATGTAATTCACTTCAGTTTACGAATGGAAGTTAGTGTGTTTATGAGTTTGAAATTTGTGTGTTAATTTTCTCAATGGATTTTGAGAATAATTAATTGTGTCTATGCTGTCTCAATTGTGGCATATTGAGTGGTGTTCTTAGACCCAAATTTATAACCGGAGTGGTGATTTATGTATCTTCGGGAGTGATTCGCAGCCCTACTGTTGGTTTTGGTGGTGTATCTGTATCCAAAACGAACCGTAGATCTATCTTTTATTTTACCGTTTTATATGAACCGGTGATTCGAGGCTCATACTCCTATCATTTGGTATCAGAGCTGAAGCCGTTCCGGATCTACTTCTGTTTTTATTCATCATCACGAGCATTCAATCAAGCAATGGCATATGAACATCGGTCAATGGAACAACAAATCAAAGATGTGGTAGACAAGTTGCAGGAGTTAATTCTTACAATCCAGAGAAAAGAAAGAAAAACAACTCAGGGCCAAACAATGTTCCATAAATCATCCTCAGGTTCTGAGTTTGATGTGTTCAAAACCTTCGAGGTGCCCACTTCTATGTTACATGACGACGGACCTCGATACGATGAAGACGAAAATGAACCTGATGAAGAAGAGTGTTTGGTTGTGAGACGAGCACTTAGCGGGACTACCGATCAAGACAATGAATCACCAATTCATGGTGAATCAGAACTGGTCAAGGCTACTTGCATGTCCAACTGCACAACTTCTACACAATTTCAAGTGGATAACCTTCAAAGCGAAACCGAACATAACCTCGTCGGAGCAGAATTATACGGGTCAACGATTGGCAACAAGTTATCTCCTATTGGGTTCACCGAAAGGCAAGAACCTGCTTCCCTGACTCTACACACGATTACTAATAGTGAAGGGGAAGATATCAACAAGGCTTTTAATACCACTTTACTAAGTATACAACGCAACAAAGACTCAGCTGAGCTCAATCCCTTATATGAACAAGTTGGTGCTCAGGGTAAAGGTGCGAGCAAACATGTGAAACAACGAGTCGACAAGAGGCGTAGAGATGTTCCATTTAACCCGGGTGACTTGGTTTGAATCCACCATCATATGGATCAAACTCGTTCTAAAAACCGATGCAAATTCAGCCCTCGTTCCAAAGGGCCCTTCAAAGTCCTTGCAAAGGTGAACAATCACACGTATAAGATCAACCTTTTAGGTGTTTCGGCTACGTTTAGTGACACAAATCTTCAGCCTTATGTCGATTATGATGTTATTTCAAGTTTGAGGACAAACTTTTTCGATGGCGGAGAGGATGACAGGGGTTCGGTAACCGAATATGGGTCAACAACAAAAACAACGGGTTAAGATTTTAGTTTGAATTCCACAGTTATTTAAGCCACGTCCCACTTTACTCTAATTACATTTTTAGCTTATTTGTTTACAATTTCCTTTTTTTATTTTCTATGTTTCATGCACGTTGTTTTTATGTTACATTTAGATTAGTGGAGTTAGTGGGTAGTTATTAGTTTTGGGAATTCCTTTATGTAATTCACTTCAGTTTACGAATGGAAGTTAGTGTGATAAGAGTTTGAAATTTGTGTGTTAATTTTCTCAATGGATTTTGAGAATAATTAATTGTGTCTATGCTAGCTCAATTGTGGCATATTGAGTGGTGTTCTTAGACCCGAATTTATAACCGGAGTGGTGATTTATGTATCTTCGGGAGTGATTCGCAGCCCTACTGTTGGTTTTGGTGATGTATCTGTATCCAAAACGAACCGTAGATCTATCTTTTATTTTACCGTTTTATATGAACCGATGATTCGAGGCTCATACTCCTATCAATAACCCGTCCGGCTCATTTTCCAACCATATAATTGGACAAGAGAACTAACGTTTGATATGCGGAAGCACGGGAGTTACTCCATTAACCCTGCAGTTATGAGCTATGTTATCTTCAATCTCCTGATCATCATAGTCTGAAGTTGTAATGTCTACCTGATACAGCTTCTTCAAAAAGATAGCTAATGCACCTGTTCCACTGTCATCACATAAAAAAGTAACAAAAATATCACAACTTTGAGACTAAATACACTTTACTAAACAATATTAGACCAAGATACTTTAAGTCTATAACATCATTAAACCGCAAACAGGAACATGTGACAGAAACAAAAATATTGTGGTATAACGAACTGGACTTGCCTGCCCAACTCAAGGATGTGGCGTCCTTCTACTTTTGAGCGGTTTTGAACTAACCATTCTACAAATGCAAATGTTCCTGGCCATAGTAGATTGGCATTCATCTGGTGAAAGGAAAACTCTCGAATCACCAATTCCTGCCATCAAATATATACTAATCGTGTTACCAACTGCAGGACAAAACTAACATATGTGGTTTCTAAACTTGTGATAGTCATACAGCAGTTGAATATGTTTCTTCCCATCACGGCAAACTAAGAACAACCTCTAATTAGTGGAATCAATATCTTAAAACAAGAATCGACGCAAAATTTTCGTTAAGATGGAAAAAATATCATGAAAGTAATCATTTTCTTGAGGGAGTTATACATATGGGGCTGTGCTAAAACCACCTTGTCAAATCAGTCATCAAAGGGGCTGTATAAAAAGGGTGGTTGTACGTATACGGGTCGTATAAAAGGGCAAACGTACTTATACAGTTATATGGGCCGTACAGAATGGGGTGTTTTAAATTAAAACCAGTCAAATCAATAGGGGATGCATTTAGTGATGGGGATACGTTTAGCCAACCCCTACATATATCGTCTAGTTAAAAACAAATCACTCATTTCACTGGAAGATCTGACTGACATATTTACTTTTACTAGCAAATTGGACTTTTTCCCATCAATTCATTGACTTAAACTAATGTGATACGAGACACCATATCGTGTATGTATTGTTATATGCATCATCATCATACTCAGTAAATCCCACCAATAGCGAAGCTAAGATAGGGTCTGAGGAGGGTAAGATGTAGACAGCCTTACCTCTACCCGTTAGTAATAGAGAGGCTGCTTCTAGTGAGACCCCAGCTCGATAGTAGTTTTGCATCAAGCCTTGGACATAAGGCACATAACACTCAGTGATTAAGACAAAGGCCGATTAGTGCATGCTATCAACGCCACCACATACCACATGATGCATGATTAACCATCCCCTCTTTTAACGTTATGTTCACAAAATTAGTAAAATAACGTTAAAATTAGTGCACTTTCACTTTTGCCCCTGAGCGCCGACACATATTGTTATATGCATATAGAATGAAAATATTTAGGCCTTAGGCTAGTAAAAGTAGAGTGATTAGTGTATAACACACTCCGAAAAATGGCTACTTTCCTGAAATTCTCGAAAAGAAAATCCTAAAATGAATAAAACCTACTGGAAGACAAGGTCTTTAAACAGAAATTTGAGGTAGTGAAACTCACCATTCCATGAAATTGATGAGTTCGCTCAACATAGGTCTGACAGTTGTCTGGTGTTTCTTCATCTGCAAGCAGTAACAAGAGTTATTCATCATGATAAACCATTGAAGTTGTGTATGTATAGAGAGAGAGAGAGAACCTGTAGATGTGGAATCATCATCGTCATTGAAAAGGGAAGATGGGGAAAACAGAGCAATGTCCATGGGGATTGGTGCGGTAAGCGCCTGATAATATGGATGCCCTAGAGGGTGTTTGGATTGAGTTTTGGAGGAGATTTTTAGATTATTAAGTTTTGAAATCGTAAATAATCAGTTTTGAGCGTTTGGGTAAAAAAATTAAAAAAATGATTATTTGCGTTTAGAAAGTTACAAAACGCAGTTTCCCAAAAGTAGCTCCCCTCTACTGCAACAAAACGTAGTTTTCCAAACATTGATTATTTGCGTTTAGAAAAGGATTTTTACTTGTTTATTTTTTTAAATATATATTTGCCAAACACTCAAATAGTTGATTATTTGATTATTCTGATATCAAGCAACATAATCAAATCCAAACACTATCTTTCAACATCACGTTTTGGTACAGTTAATTATCTGATTCTGATTATTCAAAACGCATAATCTATTTTCAAAACTCAACCCCAAACACCCTCCTAGTCCTAGATACAAATTTCGAGTTTTGATTTGAGTTTTAAGTTTTGTTCGGGCTATACGACGGGAATTCGGTTTCAATTAGCATCGTCTCATTTCGTTAAGTTGCATATACGGTAATAACCCTCGGTAAATCAATCGAATTAAACTATAAATGGTGATATCAAAATGTGTTTTACGTTAATCGAAAACTAAAAAATGAGTAATTGGTACAAGTACTAATGTTTTTCAGCCGGTACTTGTCTGGTTACTAGCACTCACGGTACCAACAATTATGCTCTATTGCGATACGTTGAGAAAACCATAAAAACAAATAGAAAGTATCGATGTCGATGTTGTTTGGACTGTATCAGTTTGGTTCGCCATGTTATATATTGAATGTTTGATTATCAATTAATCAATGTTGTTATCAAGATATGATCTAAAGAGTTACACTTTGGACGACAAACAAATTATAATATTTAATGGTTAAATATTAGTTCATGAAATGTGGTATTTAAATTATGAGAATTAAATATTTAGTGAAATATTTAATGAAATAACTATTTGGGAAATAATTAACATTTAATTGTTTAGTGAAACAATCATCGGGATTATGGCATTTACGATTTAATTGTTAGATATATTTACTTTTTTATTTATCTAATAAATATTAAACTATAGGGTAGGTTTAGTTATTAACTGATAATTACAGGGTAAGGAGTGAAATTTAGTGGGGACCTGTATGTAGTTATTAACTGTTAATTACAGGGTAAGGCCACACGGGGCGGTTCCGTGATAGCCAAAAAGAACGTGTGATGGGTTTTTTCTTTCCACCGCCATTCCCTTTTCCACGCTTGATAGTTCAACGTTGGGGTGATTCCGTGATTTTTTTCACGGCGTGATAGTTATTGGTTGTGAGGGTAGTTGTTGGTTGGGGGGAAATTGTTGGGTGTGGTGGTGAGTGATGACCACCGCCACTAAAAAAGGTTGTGAGTGATGGAAAAATGGTTGCTGACATGGCGGAACATGATTGGATATTGTGAGTGATGGAATTCTATCACTAGTGACCACCCTCACTCCCCTAAGGAGTGAAATTTAGTAGGGACCTGGATGTAATAAGTATTTCTATAAATACAATGGTTATGGTAAACCCTAAGTACACTTTTTGATAGAGATCAAAGAAACATGATCACACACAAACACCCCATCATCTTCGAGTTTCTGTGTATTTCTATAAATACAACGGTTATGGTAAACCCACGCCGCGTCACACGCATTCCTGTGTCACGGTTTTCGAGTTTCTGTTTCAATAGTTGATACGGGGTTTTTCGGGTACATGAACTCGTCTACTAGCGGGACGTTTGTTGATCCATCGTGTGTGCTTTTTGGTTTTTGTCAAGGTATGAAATCTGAACAACCTATGGTTGTGATATTATTTAACAAGAATGTAACTAGACGCCTGCTGGGAATATTTTATGATTAAAAATTGTACATGCTTCCGCTCAATTAATAAGTGTTATTTCATTAATATAATAAACATTTTTATTTCAACGGTACAATGATTCCCAGTTGTGGCATCAAAGCCGTTTTTACATTTGGTTAAATATATTTGTTTAAAACGATCTATGTTTTATTTATCAAGACTTTAGTTTGACAAAAACATCGTGTCTTAATCATTTTTTATGATGATTGTGATGAATATAACTCGAGCCCTAGTTCCAGTGTGATGTTTGTGTTTGCTGGTGGTATTGGTTTGATTCAATATGTTGTATTTTTCGGGTTATTTGGAACCCCATGTAATAGTTAGGTTTTATTTTATTGTAAAAGTTATTTTATTATAAAATTGTAGACCAGTCGAGACAAGATATGAAAGACCGAAGACGGAGGCAAACCAGATAAGAAGATAGAGATTTTGGACTAAGTGGGAGCCGACAAGATAAAGAGCAACTTTGTGTCCCTTAAAACCAATTTGATTATCGTTCAATGCCTTGAAAGAAACCAAACAATTTACTAGAGGCTCGGTTTATTATTTTATTTAAGCGTGGTTGGATATATTATTTAGAAAAAAGTTAGACCACTTAAATAAATTTTCACAATCATTAAATGACAAGATAATTAAAATGTGTTTTAAGTTAACTCAGGAAGGTAATTTAATAAAAATGAGTTTTATTAAAAGATAAAATATTCTGCTTTTAAAAATAAATTTGTTTATTTTAATACCGTAATTAATAAAATAGTTTATTAATTTAAAATCAAGTTCACGATAAACGACAATAGTAGTTTTAAATAGGGTATTTAAAATCAGTTGTGTTGAGAGTTGAAAGATTTTTCAATTTATCACGAACATACGTAAAAATGGATTTTACTTCCACAACTTGCCTCTTGCTACAAATCACCCTAACTATTTTAACCTGCTACGATAAATAAAAATTAAAGTAAATCCCTAAAGTAAAATCGATATTACTATGCCTCCTTGAAATAGGTGACACTCGAACCAATATATTTGAAAGCGTTACCCTGCATTGGGCCTACGATTTCGATGACAGGTGAAACCTTGGTTTCACACATTATTAATTGAAGGGCGAATATCACTTGAAAGAGTTTCTAGGGATGTAGTTGAGGTTAAAAGTACCAATGTTTGACAACACTCGTCATGCGACCCCAAACCCAAGAGTTATGTGGTTAACACAATTAATAATCGTTACCCATCCGCGTAGTAATACTTGTAACACCTCGTGTTTCTGAAGTCAAAGTCAAAGTCAAGATTGAAGTCAAAGGAAGACAAGATTGCTAATTGCGATATGTCTCTCCTTGCTCAATTCCTGTTTTGACTTCTTTGACTTGTAGTTAGTCTATTTTATTTTCTCTTTAGTTGTATTATGTGGAGTATCTATTAATAATCGCATGGTAATCGCTATTTATCGCGTGTTTAATTGCTTTATCGCTATCGCAATCGCACTCGCAACCCGAATTACGTATTTTGGTTATTGTATACGTGTGTGTGTGCCTTATGTGTTACTTGTGCATGTTTAAATTATGTTATGTGTGGTAATCAATCAAATCGCAATCGAAACTCAAACGCAATCGAACTTAATCGCAATCGAAATGGTATGTTAATTGGTGGAGAAGAGATAGCGCGAGATATGAGTAGTTGGGATTAAAAGTAATTTGACTAGAAAACTCTATCGCATCGTAACGCTCGCAATCGCAATTGAAACATCAAAAATCGTCGCACCGAACACTCGAACGAGGTAACTGATCGACCAGGCGACCAGCCGACCGATCGGACTGTCGTCCAATCGGATGGGCTGTCCGCACGGGCTGCCTAGCCGATCGACCAGCCCCTTTCCTCTTTAGGTAACCCTATAAATACCTCTTGTCACTTTCAAACTTTCTACTTTTGGCAACTGACGTCCGACCAGCTCGTTTTCCTCGCTTTTCTTCAGATTTCTCGCGATTTCGGTAATATCTCGTCCTAAATCTTGTACTTCCTTATTCTACACACACTCCTACACCTTTCTATCTTTTGAATCTTAACTTTTAACCATGAAATCACCAAGATTCAAGGTGTTATAGGATGACGTCATCATGTGTTCTTGAAGAACTTCATGTTTTGGCCTCAATCCACCAAGAACAACTTAGATCTAACCGATTTTCACATAACAAACAAAGGTCTTTCATAGATCTAAACATATTCACAAGAAAAAGGATTGAAAGATGGTTTTTCAACTTTCTTTCAACTCTTTTACACTCAATGCACTCAAAACCGATAGAATCGGAACTTGTGCCGACTTACTACTCATTATGGTGGTTGTGTTGGTTCAAGATCCGTATTCTATCCGCGAGATTATCGATTCCGGGTTAAACATGGAACGTCGTCTCGAACCGTCCACTGATCGGGTTTGGGTGATTCCTGTCCGATCAGGAGCACCAAGTATTGACGAGGTTTCTGTTGCTTGACACGTTATCAAAATATCTCGATAAAACGACAAACTATCAAAACAACCAAGTGTAAAACGAACAGGTTAACCAGGACTGAGTGCCGTCCGAACGGACAACCCAACCGAACGACTGGCCAACCGTACGACTTGCACCTTGGTCCCACAACCATTTTGCCAACATTTGAAGTCTGGATGTTGAACGAATTGCTATCCGATCGGACTACCAACCGATCGAACTAGCATCCGAATCACGAGGCATTTGAACTTCAACACTTAAACAATTTTCAACATGTTCAATGCACAAAGGATGCAACCCGAACGGACAACCGTCCGATCGAGTGACACCCTGCTATGAACTTGTTCTCACTGAAGTGCCAACCGAACGGGTTGCCGTCCGATCGAACGACTGTCCGATCGACCGACCTGAAAGGTAGAGATACTTCAATGTTTTCAAAATACTACAACGAAAACTTCAAAAGTCAAGCCATCAAACACAAACACATCCTTCTCAAAGAAAGAAAGGAAGAAACAATCCACTCGAACAGTCATCCGACCGGACGACTGTCCGAACGGACGACCAACCGCACGACTGGCTGTCCGATCGGACTACCATCCGAACGGACTGCTGTCCGAACCACTTGTACTTTGCATCGTTTTGCACGTCACTTATCGTTATGCTATCGATCTATTCAGGCTAAACCCACTCTCTAGCGCTCCCTTCAATCCATCATCGCTGTGAGTATACTCGATCCCTTTTTGCTTTACGCACTTTTGGGTGTTACATACGTTACTTATACAAAATCACATCAAACACACTACGCAATACTTTAAACGCTAACTGTTGGCGCATGTTATACGTGACTTAATGAATGCTTGTTTGTTATGTTTACACATGGAATGTTGTCTACCTGCCTTAGCAACGATAGTACTATTAGTTTGGACTCAGCACCCGTTCACTCAGGGGTTGTTAAGGACAGTTATTTGCATGGATTACAGTGGTGATCATGTTTTACGAACTGCCTTGGGCAGTCAACCCGCAGTCATTGGTATCGATAGGTTCATGTCGATAACTAACTTTCCTCATTTCACTCTGTGTACGTGCTGGTTATGCGTAACACTTTCGAACTCTATATGTTATTATCAAACTTGTATGCTCACCTTTACACTATGTGTATTGACCTTTATTTTAACGTATGTGACAGGTCCTTAGGATGCTTATCTGCTAGGAAATCGAGGCTAGAATAAGGTCTTAGAGGCCAACAAATAGTTGTCTGTACAAAAGAAATCTGAGTTGTTGGAACATAATTATTTGCCTAGATTTTGTCTGTAATAATTGTATTATCTTTTAAGACATGGTATGGGACATGTTACTTTAAATTAATTGGTAATGATAATTGTTATGGAAACTTCTGGACAATCTGTTTCGCTCAGTGCCATGCCCCGATGTTTCCGCCATCGGTTGGGGTGTGACAGATTGGTATCAGAGCCATAACTATAGGGAATTAGGCAAGACTCGACCTAGTCCGGGTCGATGTCTTAGAGACCTAGTCTATAGTTAGGAACCAACAGACCGACTTGTGCATATCCGTAGGGATTATGTATAAGCTTACTACTATCTCTCGCTATTCTCGCCTATGCTACACTATCACTGCACTCGAATTTTCAAATATGAATGAACGATTAAGTCGAGATTAGGTGTGAAAACCGCAAACTCTCGATTAAATTGCTTCTTCAACCCATATTTTATCTACAAACATGGGAAATTGCGTTGAAATAGGAGTGAAATCCATACTTTAGCGCGGATTTTCGTCTCTATTTTACTGAAAGCTCAGGAGCAAAAGTTGTTAAGTCAGGGGTGAAACCCGAACCTTGATAGCTATATCTGACTCATTTTATCTTACAAAACTCTCACCAATGCCTCGACGGACTCCGACGACCTGAAGTCACGGTATAACTAACGGGACGCGTGCCGAACGCCTAAGAATCGAGGCAAAAGCACAGTCCTGGAGGTCAAAATGTGTACAATAAGTCCTCGAGAATAGTCGAATCACTTTGGATAGTCAATGTCTAATAGCCGCAGGCGATCTATTTCTTGATTTTTTAAGTGTTTCGATTCTGAGCCCGCAACTGCTGACTCTGATGATTCGTTGATTTTATGTGTTTATTTGTGTATTTACCTGTTTATGTGTTTAAATTTTGGGGTTTATTCGATTTTGCTTCCACTTCGATCGACACACACGACTCGTACTGCATTTCTATCACTGACAAATCGCTAAATTACGGGCGACCATATGCTATGTTACACGCTTGTATACTACACTACTCGATATACTAAACGCGATCGCCATATTCGAACGCTCGCAGACTTTGAATGATAGGTTTCTGTATTCTGACCGCCTCTGTGCGCATCTAGACAAGTTACATGCCTATATGTTTCCTGGCGATGTGTCCTACGTGCTTATGTGCTTTTGTGATTCTATGCCCTACATGCTTATGTGCTTCTGTGTTTATGTGAATCTGTGTTTATGTGCCTATGTGTTAGACGTGTGAGGTGAGATTTGGTTAGGATGTGTCTGAGACCTATGACGATGTCTGTTAAAGACAATGTCAACTGGACCATCATCCGGATCCCGTCACCCACGACTCTCTCGTCAAGAACAGAGGGACAAACGCCTTGGTGCCATCCTCGCGAAACAAGTGGCCAAGGTTGTGCCTCAAATCGTGAGTGAGATTTACGAGAATGTTAGCAAATCGTCTGAGGAGTCGAGAACCGAGGCTCCTAAAGCTGCTACTGCTTTCAGCTTTAAGCAATTCAAGGCATGCGGTCCAAAGGAATTCACTGGATAAGATGGCCCAACGGCTATGTTTCAATGGTTCGATTCCATCGAAGTCACACTGCGCCAAAACGACTGTCCTGAAAATCTCCGTACCCTAAACGCTACCGGCGTCTTCCAGTCTCGCGCATTAGACTGGTGGACGGCCGAGAGAAACAAACGCGGGAATGATGCAGCTTATGAGCTGCCTTGGGAAGAGTTGAAAGCCATCATGATGGACGAATTATGCCTTCCCCATGAACGCCAAAAGCTGGAGGACGAGTTTTGGAACATAAAGCAGAAGGATGGAGACAACGCTACCCTGACTGCTCGCTTTAAGCAGCTCAGCATCATCTGTCCCGATCAAGTGAAGACGCCAGACATGGCTATCAAGAAGTATATCCGAGCTCTACCCGACTGTGTTGCGGATTTTGTGCATGCCGCAAAGACAGCAACGATCGAAGAAACTTACTTGCTTGCCGCCGAGATCAACGACAAGCGGGTAAAATCTAGTTTTTGGGATAAAGCTTCAAAGAGCCTGCACCAAGTCACCACCGCGCCAACTGCTGAAACCGCCGCCGCTCAACCGTCAAAGTCCTCACGCTGCAAGAAGAAGAACAACAACAGCAGCTCCAGCAACAAGAACTGTGCTGTCACTACCACTGCTGCCCCACTCCAAGCCGTACCGGCCGAGCAGCAGTCCCATCACCGACCAGCACCAATTGCTTATGCACCGCTAGCAAAGCGTGCATACACAGGCCCCACCCGGCTTGCCCGACATGTTCTTATCACCACCCGATGGGTCTCGCCTGTCATTTTTACGCTCACTGCAACCTGTACGGTCACTTCACCGCCAACTGCCGTACTGGTCCCTGTCAAGCCCCAGTTCAAGCCACTGCTCATCAAGCTCTGCTCCCAGCCCTGCAAGGCCAACAAGCGGCTCAGGCACCCGCGATCAACGCCAGATTCTGCTTCGCATGTGGTGATCCCAACCACTTTGCGAACATGTGCCCGAACAGGGTGGTGAAACAAGAGCCCCAGCAGCAGCAACACCAGCAGCAACAATGACGTGTGCGTATATATACATAATTTTTGCAATGAATTACACACGATTGGGTTTTAAATTTATAAAAGTGATTATTACTTTTACATCAAAACACACACGAAAGAGGCAAGTGTACCCCGTCATATATGTAATAAAGTATTGCTAAGAACCAAGTATCGATCCAAGGAAATGGGCGGAGAATTAGTACTAGACCTTTGTCACTAAACTACCGGTAAAAACATAGGTTTTGTTGATTTAAACTAAACTAAAGTAACATAACCAAATACATAATAAAAACATAATAGAAAGTAGATAAAAAGCCTTGCTAAATACACAACCACAGCATGTCAACTAAGTCAGTTTTGGCACTAGAAGCATTCGATCAATTTTCCAATTTAAAACAATTAGTATCCCTTTCGGGAATCCTAACATGACAATCATTCGGAAAGTTAAAACGATAGACACACTTTAACCACCTAAAATTGTTCTTTAACGTGCAATTGATAAATGTCTATGAAAATCTCTTAAAAATAAGTTAGGCAGCCGTTAGGATTATTCTAACCTCACTTAAACAAGGAAAGCGACACCGATAAACACAATGCAACCACCGAGATAAGCATAAACTAGATTAAATCACAACCGAGTTCATTTTACAAATCTTGCACAATAATTCACTAAGATAGCAATTTTGGCCTAAACTACTAACTAAGCTAACAAATCATGGCAAGAATTCATAACGACACCATCTAACCCGTTTAGGTCCTTACGTGACGGCAAGCTTTCTTGATTAACAATAATTGCATTTTATTAAATCACTAACCATTTCTAGTATCATGATGCATACATTTAAACCAAGTTAAACTAGTTAACCAAATTCAAAGTTTACTAATACAAGATTAATTAAGCTTCATTTTTCAACTATCTTAACTAACCAAGCATCAATCATCCAACATAATTACTTATAATCAAGAAATCAATATCAATAACAAGGTTGCAAACTAATCATCAAAGATTAACATATAAAATACTTCAAAATGTCATTACAAACAAAGATTAACACACTAATGGTTACAATCTAGCAAGGGATTGTTGTGTTTTTGCCCAAAGGCTACAATAAAACATAAATCATAATCTAAGTACTTGAAAGATTAACAAAAACTTGGAAAGATTAGAAAATCAAACCATAAACAAGTACTAGACTAAGGATCCGGGTAGTAATCGAGCTAATCGGGATAATGTGGCTTGAATCCGGGTGAAAGCTAATGCCTCCGGAGCCTGAAAATCGCCTGAGAGCTCTCCAAAAATCCAGAATATCGAGCAGAAAGTTTCTGCTGTGTTTTTATACTTTTTTTGCTGATGCACGGTCGTTCTCCCTGAGGAACGACCGTTCACTTTATTGAATTATTGATGATGGGTCGCCATACTGCATACGTCATCGGATCGTTGACCAGATCTGAAATTGCACGATCGTTCTTCGGGACGGAACGATCGTTCAGTTCCGGGCTTCATGTTGCACGCCAAGTCGCACCTACCGTTCAGTTCCGAGACTCTGTTGGTTCACCGGAGTTGCACGATCGTTCCTCACATGGAACGACCGTTCTTCTCCTAGTCGCTTGTTTTCCCTGGAACGCCCAGCCGCACCTACCGTTCATTGCCGAGATGATCAGTGTTGTCGGAGATGCACGGTCGTGCATCAGGTGGAACGGTCGTTCCACAGGCCCAGATCAGAATCCTTAACAGAAAGTCCGCAGATTTGTCGTTTCGTCCGGAAAGTCCTCGTTTTTGGTATCATCTTGTCTGAAATGCAGTTTTAGGCCTGTAAACACAAATGTAGATAAATAAGTATCCGAACGACGGTTTTACGGCCAAAAACGCATAAAATAGGGGTAAAACGGGGGACTAAAATATGTGTAAATTAGAGTGTATCAAATCTCCCCACACTTAAACCTTGCTTGTCCTCAAGCAAGCTAAACTAAAAAGCAATAAAAGACATAAACAAACAAGAACGATAATTTACACACTATTTTATTTAAAACTAAAATATAAACGGTTAGCCGGTTTGTCGAAAGACAACATCAAAAGATTCAAACTCAACAAGCATATGCAATTTAAAAAGCGACAACCAAGAAGCCGAGACTAAACATTTAATTGACTCACATGTTAATCTTCACCCAACTCACAATGTTCACACACACTCGGTTTTATTTATGAATCATACATAAAATGTGTATGCGTAAACACTCAACGCCAAGTCAATGAAATGTGCAATATCATAAGCTTGTCATAAGATCTCATCTCCACCAACTAACATGCAAATAAGTGTAAATCAAGAGGTCTTTACGGGTTGTAACGTTAGGTTTGGGCGAAGGGTATGGAAGTGGACATTTAAAATGGCGAAAACGGTTAAAACTCGGTAGTAGCGTTTAACTAGCAATAAACAATACAACTTTACATATAAACGCCTTAAAAAGGCGACTAAAGCGCAATCGAGCTAATCAACAAGATTTTTAACATTTAAGCATTCAAAATTGCTCGATTTCTATCAACTTCACCCTATTTTAGGGTTTTTTTTTTTTTTTTTTGCAAACTATACAATGAAATATAAACAATAACAAGCTAGTTAAACTATTATTTTAACCGAGTTTCAACACTAAAAAGGTTTAAAAATATAAAAAGGCTAAATTTGGATAAGTAGGCGATAATGTGGGTAAACAAAGGTGAACGGGAAGGCTCGACATGGTTAATCCTAAAGGGTAATATAAGGTGAACGGGAAGCACAACACAAAGAACAAGGTACACAACAAAGGGGTAATCTAAGTGCCTCTATCACGTTTACACAAATCCGCACGTTCATGGTCTTAACAAGCATACTAGTGACAAGTTCTAAATTGCACAAAACATCCGGCTCACTCCTATATCCGAAATGAACAAATATATAACAATCTAAGCTCAATATGCTCACATAACGGAAGGAATGGGTAAAAGTGTGAAAACTATCATGTAAGTCTTTCTTTGTTTGTCACGCTTTCCGGTTTCCTTTTTCAAAAATATTTTGCTTGTCGAGTTTTTATCAAGTCCGATGCTTTCTAAAACATAACCAACCGGTTTATTTACCAATATAAACACAAAACACAAGTATTTTAACATGATTTTTCTGATTTTCTGTTTTTTTTTTATATATAAATATAAATGAGGACAAACAAAGCTAAGTTAACAAAGTTAACCCCCTCCCCACACTTGAACTTCGCATTGTCCCCAATGCGAGACCCGAAATATAGAGAAAGGGATAAAAATACTCCCCTCAAGATGATGTTGGTGCCACGAGACTTCCGAAGCTCTAACTGGTACGTGCTCCGGTCCAAGATCCGATAGATAAAATCTGCAAGTATGTCGTGTACACCCAAAATATAACAGAAAAAGAAAAATCAAACAACCATAATTTACATAAATACTATCATCCAAACAAAATACAAACGAAATTGTTTAAAAATACATATCCGGGGTGTTTTAAATACTAAGTCAAAAATAAATACCCAAAGAAAAATAAAGTACTGAAACATGAAACACCACCAAGTGCTACCACTACCGCAAACTACTCATCATCATCGTCATCATGCCGCGTGCCAGATGGGCCCTGATCGCCATAGCTAGGGGGGTTCCATGGTGGGAACTCCGGCGGGTGCTGAAAATAATTGGGGTATGCGTGATGCATCTCCCCGAACAAATAAGAAAAACCCGCGGACACCCCCTGGTATAGAGTATCCTGGCGCTGCTCTAGTCGGTCATGTGCGGCTCGAAGCTCTGCCTGACTGGCTCTAATCTCATCCTGGCTGGATCTGATCTGGTCAAAGTATGTACCATGCTGCTCCTGTGTGACACGCATGTCCTGGAACTGCTGGTAAAAAGTAGGCCAATCCTCATGCTGCTGAAATGCATGATGCTGCGGCGAGTGTGGTGGTGTCGGTGGCTGTGGCTCGTGCTGCTCACCCATATCAACGTCTTCATCCTCATGCTCCTCCTCAGCTGGAGGTAACGGGTCCCATATCTCTCCATTTAAACCCCTCAACCTATCTCTCCCATCCAACTCAGCAATAACCCCCATAAACTTCAAAGACCGGATATCAATATGCACCCCCTCAGTGATCAAGGTGAGACCCCTAAGCACCCCCGACGTCATTAATCGCTCATTGTACGCGATCTCGGTCACGTACTGACCGCCGTGGATCTCACTATTGTGGGTCCGCCCTGAACACTTAACAAAGTATTCAGCCATTCTCGCGGCGAGGTTGATCGGTGCTTTGTCAACCAACGCATAAAGAAAGAGCAAATCAGGTGTTGGACAGTTGCCCTGACTGTCCATGCGTCCGCAAATGGAATGGCTGAAAACGTGGTGCATCACGCGCACCAGAGGGTCTCGAAGGCGCGAAGCCTTTGACATCCGGGGGTTGTATGGGCCCCCAATAGCGTTACGCGTCCAGAATGCCTCACGCGCTGCGTCATTAGGGAAGTTGAACTGATCGTTGAAGACGTTGGGATCATCCATGTCATCCCTCGTGTAAATCCCTAGCCTCCGTCCTAAACGACCCACTGACCATGTATGCCATCGACCACACAACCTGAAGGTTACCCGATTCCTGTAGCGGAAATCAGGTTCCGTATGTGCAACTGGCTTTTCATACTGATATGAGGCGAAGAACTCAATAGTTAACTCCCGGTAAACGGGTCGGTTACAACCGACCAGGTTTGCCAGCGCTGGAGTTATCATCTCATCCAGTCGGTCATATTGATTCAAATCCCTCATGACCTCCCAGTCCAACCATCGGGGTTCGCCAAACTGATCCCGCCTCGCCCACAATTGATCGCGCTTCGCGATGCATAATGCTTCCTTCTCGATGTTGGGGTTAAATTGTAGGAAAAGGTGATCCATCTGCAATGGGGAAAGTTGTTAGGAAGACAGAAACAGGAGAAAAAAAAATTGAAAACAAGCGAGCAGCCAATTATGAAGCTCCTGTCTAAACTGTACTGGCAATATGGCACGGTCGTTCTCCGGGACGCACGGTCGTGCGTCACCGAGAACTAACAGGCCAGACCAGACGATATCGTGAATCAGCCGGCGATGCACGACCGTTCGACCGAGGAACGACCGTGCACTTTCGAATCTGCAGATTTCGACCCACTGTTCCTAGAACAATCAGATTTTTCAAAAATTCAACAAGTATTGGGCTCACAGGGGTCTGCAAATCAACCGGGAGTTCACGATACTTCGATTAAACAAGGGTTAGGGTTTCGATTTGTTTATGAAGAGAACCCTAAAAATTCCTTGAAAAATCGGAAGAAACTAAACTAGAAAGACTAAAAACAAGAAATCAAACACAAGAGACATACTGTGCGAAGTTGGGTGTTTGATCGTGCGAAAAAATCGTGGGAAACGGTGAACAATCGCCCAGGAACGGCCTGCAGCTGCTAGGGTTCGCGAATGGTGAGTTTTGCAGCAGATAATGGTATATATAGTGTGCAAAATGACCAAATTGCCCTCAGCCTGTCGCACGGTCGTTCTCCGGAATGGAACGATCGTGCATCACCGAGGTCGTTCAAACCCAGCAGCGTGTTCTCGGAAATGCACCGAGGGTGCGATCCATCGTTCCGGCTTGCTCGGAATTGCACGGTCGTTCTACTAGGTGGAACGATCGTGCATCAGCTGCAGATACAGAATTTCTGCAGAAGCTATTTCCAGCACCCGTTTCGGCCGTTTTTCGCCGTTTTTTCGATACACCAACTGTTCTAACAATATTACAATACAGAACCTTCGCCCGGCACGTACGGAAACTAAACAAACAAACGAAAACTACCTAACTATCCTAAATTACGCTAAAACTACAAAAACAAATAAAAGGACAATTTTGCCCTCATAGCGCCAAAGACGCTCCTGCTGCGTTTTTGTCGGCGAGTCAGCAGCGTAGACTCATGCTAAATTTTTGTCGACGAGTCGATAGCAAGACTCAAAGCTAAAAACTAGAAAAACTACAAAAACTACGAAAAAGACTACAAAGACTAAACTACCCCTAAAGCGTAAAATACGCTCTTGCTACATTTTTGATCCGCGAGTCAGTAGCGTAGACTCTCTCCTCCCCACACTTATGATGTGTGCGGGGTTTGGAGTTCAATCACCTCCATCGCCGATTCTATCGGCCCGACAACGTACAACTTCAACCGGTGACCATTTACCTTGAAAATAACGCCATCCGCGTTCTCTACCGCAACAGTACCATACGGAAATACTTCCTTAACTGTGTATGGTCCTGTCCAGCGTGAATGAAGCTTCCCAGGAAATAAGCGCAGCCGTGAATTATACAGAAGAACAAGATCACCCGCTTGGAATTCTTTGTGGTCCTTCAAGCGTTTGTCGTGACGTTTCTTCGTGCGCTCTTTGTAGAGTACGGAGCTCTCATAGGCTTGGTGCCGCAATTCTTCCAATTCATGAATTTGGAGAAACCGGGCTTCACCTCCGGTTTTAAGGTCCAAATTCGCGGTTTTCAATGCCCACATAGCCTTGTGCTCCAACTCCACTGGTAAATGGCATGCCTTTCCGTATACCAACCTAAAGGGGGTGGTCCCTATAGGGGTCTTATAAGCTGTACGGAATGCCCATAATGCCTCATCAAGCTTGTCCGACCACTCCTTGCGGTTCGCTCCAACCGACCGCTCAAGGATGCGCTTAAGCCCACGGTTCGTGACCTCCACCTGCCCGCTCGTCTGCGGATGATAGGGTGTGGATAAACGGTGATGCACACCGTATCGGGACAAAGCCTTTTCAAGCTGTGTATTGCAAAAATGAGTCCCTCGGTCACTAATGAGCGCTTTTGGAGCGCCAAATCGGGCGAACAAACTCTTAAGAAACCTTACAACTACTCTGGCGTCATTAGTGGGTAAGGCTTGAGCCTCAGCCCACTTTGATACATAATCAACAGCCACGAGTATGTATTTGTTTCCACGTGAAGGGGGGAACGGTCCCATGAAGTCTATCCCCCAAACATCAAAGACTTCACAAACCTGTATCCAGTTCTGGGGCATTTCGTCGCGTGCCGATATGTTCGTCGCCCTCTGACAAGCATCGCACGCTTTCACCCAACTCTGCGCGTCACGGAAAATGGTCGGCCAGTAAAACCCGGAATCCAACACCTTCTTCGCGGTGAAGTTGGCTCCGTGGTGGCCTCCGGTAGGTCCTTCATGACACTAGCGCAGAATGTCGGTCGCCTCAGACCCAGATACACATCTCCTAATCACCTGATCAGCACCCACCTTGAACAAGAAAGGGTCGTCCCATATGTAGTGCTTGAGATCCGAAAAGAATTTCCTCTTTTGCTGGTGAGTCAACCCTTTTATCAGAATCCCGCAAGCAAGATAGTTCGCAAGGTCTGCGAACCATGGCGACTCATCACAAATCTCAACACCCATCAAAGATTCGTGTGGGAACTTGTCATTTATTGAATCCCAACGCGAATCCTCGATGTCTCCGTGCTCTAAACGAGACAGATGGTCGGCAGTTACATTCAAGGCACCCTTTTTATCTTGTATCTCAATATCAAACTCTTGCAGCAACAGGATCCATCTGATTAGACGCGGTTTTGCGTCCTGTTTGCTGAAGAGGTATCTAATGGCTGCATGATCAGTGTATACAACGGTTTTCGAAAGCACTAGATACGATCTAAATTTATCGAATTCGAAGACGACCGCCAAGAGCTCTTTTTCAGTCGTGGTATAATGCTCTTGAGCGTCGTGGAGAGTTTTACTCGCATAGTAGATCGGATGGAAGTGCTTTTCCTTCTTTTGACCCAGAACGGCCCCTATAGCGTAATCACTCGCGTCACACATGATTTCAAAGGGCAAACTCCAGTCCGGTGCGACTAAAATAGGGGCCTCTACCAACTTTTGCTTGAGGAGGTCAAAAACCCTCAAGCAGTCATCTCCAAACACGAACGGAGCATCTTTCTCTAACAAACGAGTCATGGGTCTGGCGATTTTGGAAAAATCTTTGATGAATCGCCGATAGAACCCGGCATGACCGAGAAAGCTCCGTATAGCACGAACAGAGGTGGGGGCCGGAAGTCGTGAAATAACGTCGACCTTAGCTGGATCGACTTCCATGCCCGCGTGAGAGATTTTGTGTCCCAGAACTATGCCCTCCTTCACCATGAAGTGGCATTTCTCCCAGTTCAGGACCAGATTGGTCTCCTCACACCTCTTCAACATTTTTTTCAAATTTTCCAGACACTGATCAAAGGAATCCCCAAATACCGAAAAATCGTCCATGAACACCTCCATGGAATCCTCAATCATGTCGTGGAAAATTGCGACCATACATCGCTGGAAAGTAGCCGGCGCATTACACAGCCCAAACGGCATACGCCGGTAGGCGAATGTACCGAAAGGACAGGTAAATGTGGTCTTCTCCTGGTCCTCAGGAGCGATAGGAATTTGAAAGTAACCCGAGAACCCATCCAGAAAACAATAATATAACTTCCCTGACAGACGCTCCAACATTTGATCAATGAATGGAAGCGGGAAGTGGTCCTTTCGGGTGGCGTCGTTGAGTTTGCGATAATCAATGCAAACCCGCCATCCAGTGACCGTCCTGGTTGGAATGAGCTCATTCCTATCGTTCGTGACCACAGTCATGCCCCCTTTTTTGGGCACTACCTGCACAGGGCTGACCCAAACAGAGTCGGAAATGGGATAGATCATACCAGCATCTAACAACTTAATCACTTCCTTTTTAACGACCTCTTGCATGTTCGGGTTCAGCCGCCTCTGGTGCTGCGCACACGGCTTGAACTGATCCTCCATAAGAATTTTATGTGTACAGAAGGAGGGATTTATACCTTTAATGTCCATGATTTTCCAAGCGATTGCTTTCTTATGAAGTTTCAACACATTAAGCAGTCTGCTCTTTTCCTCTCCCGCCAAACCAGATGAAATAATGACAGGCAAATGACGCTCCTCATCAAGAAATGCGTACTCTAGGTGCGGTGGGAGCTCTTTAAGCTCCAAGGTAGGAGGATCTTCCACTGAAGGCTTCGACTTCACTTCACTCTCGCGATCAATTTCTGTGAAACGATCCGGACTCTGGGGACTATCATCACCAATCTGATAGACTGGCTGCTCTAAGTAGTGGCCCTCCTGCGTAATGCCATCTAAGTCCCCACACAACAGATGTGTGTCCGAATCTATCTCCTCGATCGTACCCTGGAAATGCGTGCTCACATAAGTGTCGACAATGTCAACATAATAGAGCGCGTCGTCCTGACTCAGAGGATGCTGCATAGATCGTTTAATGTCAAACGTCACATGCTCATCATCTACTCGGAGTGTGATCTCGCCCGCCGCCACGTCCACAATCGTCCAGGCGGTATTCAAAAACGGGCGTCCGAGTATCAGAGGCACTCTCGAGTCCTCATCCATGTCCAGGATAACAAAATACACGGGAAACACAAACTTGTCAATCTTAACAAGCATATTCTCTACAAACCCGCGTGGATACTTGACAGAACGATCCGCAAGTCGAATACTCATCCTCGTAGGTGACGGCTCACCTAGATCCAACTTTGTAAAAACCTTATAGGGCATAAGGTTTATACTCGCTCCTAGATCTGCTAACGCATTACTGACTGACAGATTGCCAATGAGGCAAGGAAGCGTGAAACTGCCTGGATCGCCCATTTTTGTAGGCAGGCGATTCTGGAGAATAGCAGAGCAGCTTTCATTCATAACCACACAAGACATGTCCTCGAGTTTTTGCTTGTTTGAGAGGATGTCTTTCAGAAACTTCGCATACTTTGGCATCTGTGCCAAAGCCTCAACAAACGGTATGTTTATATGCAATTGCTTAAACATTTCAAGAAACTTACCGTTTTGTTCATCCATCTTCTGCTTCTTCAACCTTCCTGGATAGGGCACTGGAGGCTTGTAACCTGTGACCGGCTCCTGGACTTGTGCTGTACTTGCTGGGCGGAGCCTGGCATGCACCTCATCCGGTGTGTCGGTCGGGACCGCTTCAGTGATCGGTGGTGAGTCCGATATGACGGGTCCGGTAGGTTTTCCACTCCTGGTCATCACCGCATTCACATCTCTATGCGGGCCCGGGTTTTTCTCAGTATTGCCCGGGAGACCACCCTGGGGTCTCTTTGACATCATCTGTGCCAGCTGACCAACCTGATTCTCAATGTTCTGAATCGAGGCCTTGTGGCTCCTCATTTCTCCCTCATGAGAGAGAAAACGATCCTCGCTCTGCTGATAGCGTTTTTCAGCTAGCTGATTCGCGCTCGAGGAGCTAGTAAGAAGCTGGGACATCATCTCCTCCAGCTTAGAACTAGACTGAGGGGCCTGCTGCTGGGAACTACTCCCAGAGCCCTGATTCTGATGCGGGTATGAACGCTGTTGGTAGGATTGGTTGTACTGCTGATAATGCTGACCCTGACCCTGACCCTGGTGCTGATGCTGTTGCGCTGGAGCGCGCGGAGTGAATCCCAAAGGATTTTGATTGCCTGTGTTCGCATGCCACCCAAAATTTGGGTGATTTCTCCAACCGGGATTGTAAGTGTTACTATAAGGGTTGTTTTGCGGCCTAACTTGATTACCCACGAAATCTACCTCTTCGTGGCCCTCGTATCCGACTCCCTGAAAGCATGCCCCAGGCTCGTGTGACACACCACATTGGTCACAACCCGAGCCCGCATGCGCAATCATCTGGGACCTGTCGAATCTCGATGCGAGAGCCGAGATCTGAGCAGTAATAGCCGTATAGTCGTCAACAGCATGCACTCCTGCGCGGGATCCTGATGATGATGAAGTAGCCCGACTTCTATCTCCTTCGCGGCGAGAGCTGGACTTCAACGCAGCCTTTTCAATGATATCGTAAGCCTCATTGGGCGTCTTTGTCCCCAAATCGCCTCCTGCATTCATATCTAAACGCTCCTGCGTATTGTAGCTCAGCCCCTGATAGAATGTCAAGACTAACTGTCTCCTGGTGAACCCATGATGTGGAACATCAAGTAACAGATCCTTGAATCTCTCCCACGCTGCATGCAACGACTCCCCCTCATCTTGACGAAAGGTCACCACTCGGTTCCTTAGCTTGGTTGTCTTCTCGGGTGGAAAGTACTTTTTCATAAATAGCTCCGCCAACCCATTCCAAGTCCTGATGGACCCAGCTGGCAGTGACATAAGCCATGCTCTGGCTTTGTCACGCAGTGAGAAAGGAAACAACCGTAACCGAACGGCATCCTCCGAAACATCCCGCATTTTAAACGTGGAACACACTTCGAGAAAAGCTGCAATATGTCGTCCGGGATCCTCATGTTCGCGTCCGTCGAACTGCACCGAATTCTGCACCATATTAATTATACTAGATTTTATTTCAAAATTAGGTGCATCAATAGTAGGTCTAAGGATACTCGGCTCTAGGCCTGTCGCTCCAGGCTGGTTAGACTCATTACACGGTTGATTATCGTCTGCCATGGTTATGTTTCCTCCTGAGCCCTCGGCTTCAGTAGGTACCACCGAATCCGGCCCGCCAGATGCGAGCAATAGCCCAACCGCATGTCCTTTCGCGCGAAGACGCCTCCGAAGATCACGTTCGGGTTCGTCAGACGGTTCAACAAGTTCTGGAGCGGGGGTCGAGAACATCAACCTGCAAACGAAAATTCGACACGGTGAATATTTTATTAATTAAATAATGCTGTTTTTTTTTCAGCTGAATAGAAGCAGAAAGTTATTAGAAATGGGCTGAAAATTTTATAAAAATCCGAAAAATTGCCCGAAATTTTATAAAAATTCAACAAAATAAAAAAAATGAATCGACTAATACAAAAATGGCTTTAGGGTGCCGAAAACCCAAAGAATAAATGAATAAATAAAATCCGGATCGAAAAAATAAATGGAACAAAAATAACGCAAAAATGAATAAATCGAATAAAAACAAGGAATATAAACAAATAAATGAACAAATAAAGAATCAAGAAATTATACACAAATATTAACAAGTATATACACCGATAACCAAATGACTCGGGTCGTTCCTAAAACTCGCCATTTCCCCGGCAACGGCGCCAAAAACTTGACGTGTGCGTATATATACATAATTTTTGCAATGAATTACACACGATTGGGTTTTAAATTTATAAAAGTGATTATTACTTTTACATCAAAACACACACGAAAGAGGCAAGTGTACCCCGTCATATATGTAATAAAGTATTGGTAAGAACCAAGTATCGATCCAAGGAAATGGGCGGAGAATTAGTACTAGACCTTTGTCACTAAACTACCGGTAAAAACATAGGTTTTGTTGATTTAAACTAAACTAAAGTAACATAACCAAATACATAATAAAAACATAATAGAAAGTAGATAAAAAGCCTTGCTAAATACACAACCACAGCATGTCAACTAAGTCAGTTTTGGCACTAGAAGCATTCGATCAATTTTCCAATTTAAAACAATTAGTATCCCTTTCGGGAATCCTAACATGACAATCATTCGGAAAGTTAAAACGATAGACACACTTTAACCACCTAAAATTGTTCTTTAACGTGCAATTGATAAATGTCTATGAAAATCTCTTAAAAATAAGTTAGGCAGCCGTTAGGATTATTCTAACCTCACTTAAACAAGGAAAGCGACACCGATAAACACAATGCAACCACCGAGATAAGCATAAACTAGATTAAATCACAACCGAGTTCATTTTACAAATCTTGCACAATAATTCACTAAGATAGCAATTTTGGCCTAAACTACTAACTAAGCTAACAAATCATGGCAAGAATTCATAACGACACCATCTAACCCGTTTAGGTCCTTACGTGACGGCAAGCTTTCTTGATTAACAATAATTGCATTTTATTAAATCACTAACCATTTCTAGTATCATGATGCATACATTTAAACCAAGTTAAACTAGTTAACCAAATTCAAAGTTTACTAATACAAGATTAATTAAGCTTCATTTTTCAACTATCTTAACTAACCAAGCATCAATCATCCAACATAATTACTTATAATCAAGAAATCAATATCAATAACAAGGTTGCAAACTAATCATCAAAGATTAACATAGAAAATACTTCAAAATGTCATTACAAACAAAGATTAACACACTAATGGTTACAATCTAGCAAGGGATTGTTGTGTTTTTGCCCAAAGGCTACAATAAAACATAAATCATAATCTAAGTACTTGAAAGATTAACAAAAACTTGGAAAGATTAGAAAATCAAACCATAAACAAGTACTAGACTAAGGATCCGGGTAGTAATCGAGCTAATCGGGATAATGTGGCTTGAATCCGGGTGAAAGCTAATGCCTCCGGAGCCTGAAAATCGCCTGAGAGCTCTCCAAAAATCCAGAATATCGAGCAGAAAGTTTCTGCTGTGTTTTTATACTTTTTTTGCTGATGCACGGTCGTTCTCCCTGAGGAACGACCGTTCACTTTATTGAATTATTGATGATGGGTCGCCATACTGCATACGTCATCGGATCGTTGACCAGATCTGAAATTGCACGATCGTTCTTCGGGACGGAACGATCGTTCAGTTCCGGGCTTCATGTTGCACGCCAAGTCGCACCTACCGTTCAGTTCCGAGACTCTGTTGGTTCACCGGAGTTGCACGATCGTTCCTCACATGGAACGACCGTTCTTCTCCTAGTCGCTTGTTTTCCCTGGAACGCCCAGCCGCACCTACCGTTCATTGCCGAGATGATCAGTGTTGTCGGAGATGCACGGTCGTGCATCAGGTGGAACGGTCGTTCCACAGGCCCAGATCAGAATCCTTAACAGAAAGTCCGCAGATTTGTCGTTTCGTCCGGAAAGTCCTCGTTTTTGGTATCATCTTGTCTGAAATGCAGTTTTAGGCCTGTAAACACAAATGTAGATAAATAAGTATCCGAACGACGGTTTTACGGCCAAAAACGCATAAAATAGGGGTAAAACGGGGGACTAAAATATGTGTAAATTAGAGTGTATCAAACAACATCAGTAACAAGCCGCACGCGCCAGAACTTTCAACATCAACGTGCGCCAAGCCCAAGCTGACAATAACGTGGTCAATGGTATGTTCCTTGTGAATGGTATTTATGCTTCGTGTTTGTTTGATACTGGAGCCGATAATTGCTTTGTATCGTTCGAATTTGAGAAACTCCTTAGTCGTAAGCGCTCCCATCTCTCCTCGACATTCGATGTTGAAGTCGCTACCGGAAGAACTGTCGCCGTAAATTCTGTTCTTCGTGATTGTACTCTTGAGCTCAACAATCACATTTTCCCAATCGATCTTATTCTGATGCAACTCGGAAGTTTTGACGTCATAGTAGGTATGGACTTTCTTCGCGAAAACCATGCTGAAGTTGTGTGTTTCGATATGATGATTCGATTCTCGCTCGCGAATGGTGATTTATTGTGTGTTTATGGCGAAACTGCTTCGAAAGGTCTCAAGCTCATGTCGTGTGTCCAAGCTAGCAAGTATCTCTGCAAGGAATACAGAGCTTTCTTGGCTCACATTATAGTAGCGGAGAAGGAAAGAAAGGAAAGACAGAAGTGAAAGACGTGCCTGTGGTTCGTGAATTTCCTGATGTGTTCCCTGACGATCTTCCAGGATTACCGCCAAGTCGTGATATCGACTTTCGTATTGACCTCATTCCTGGAGCCAACCCTATTGCCAAAGCTCCTTACCGACTCGCACCGTCCGAAATGCGTGAACTCTCGAACCAACTCCAGGAATTACTTGAGAAAGGCTTTATTCGCCCGAGCACCTCTCCTTGGGGCGCGCCAGTCCTCTTCGTCAAAAAGAAGGATGTGTCGTTCAGGATGTGCATCGACTATCGGGAATTGAATAAGTTAACTATCAAGAACCGCTATCCCCTGCCTCGCATTGACGATTTGTTTGATCAGCTACAAGGTGCTACGTGTTTCTCGAAGATCAATCTACGCTCAGGCTATCACCAACTACGCATTCAAGAGGAGGATATACCCAAAACCGTGTTTCGCACTCGATACGGCCACTACGAATTCGTTGTTTTGCCTTTTGGTTTAACAAACGCACCCGTGGTTTTCATGGATCTGATGAATCGCGTGTGTAAACCTTATCTCGACCATTTCGTCATCGTGTTCATCGACGATGTCTTGATCTATTCCAAGTCGAAGACCGAACACGCGCAACATCTACGTTTGGTTCTTGAGCTACTCCAGGGGAATCGACTTTATGCCAAGTTCTCCAAGTGCGAATTTTGGCTGGAGGAAGTTCAGTTTCTGGGTCACATCGTAAATAGTCAAGGTATTCACATCGATCCCGCGAAGATTGAAGCCATTAAGAGTTGGATTACACCTAAGAACCCGTCCGAAGTCCGTTCTTTTCTCGGACTAGCGGGCTATTATCGACGATTTATCGAAGGATTCTCAAAGATCGCTGTGCCGCTTACCGCTCTCACGCATAAAGATAAGCCTTTTGTTTGGGGAACTGAACAAGAGTCTGCTTTCCAAACCCTCAAGCACATGCTTTGCAACGCTCATGTTCTCACATTACCCGACGGAAATGACGGTTTCATTGTCTATTGTGATGCTTCCAACCTTGGTCTTGGTTGTGTCCTCATGCAACGGGACAAGGTCATAGCTTACACATCTCGTCAGCTCAAAATCCACGAGAAGAGGTATACAACCCATGATCTCGAGCTAGGCGCTGTTGTTTTTCTGTTAAAGATTTGGCGACACTACCTGTATGGTACAAAGTGTACGATCTTCACCGATCATAGGAGCCTACAACATATCTTTGATCAGAAAGAACTTAATATGCGTCAACGCCGATGGGTAGAACTTCACAACGATTACGACTGTGAGATTCGTTATCACCCAGGCAAGGCAAATGTCGTTGCCGACGCTCTCAGCAGACGGAGTTATTTGCTCAGCATTCGCAATGTCCAAGCCCAATACGATCTCGAAACCCTCATCCGCGAAGCCCAACATGCATGTTTTAATGAACGCACTCTGAAGAAGGAACAAATCTATCACGATGGAACTCAACTTGTGAATAAGCCGAATGGGATATTCCACTTTCTGGACCGAATTTGGATCCCTAAACGGACCGATTTGCGACAGATTTTGATGGACAAAGCCCACAAATCCCGGTATTCTATTCATCCCGGTGCCGACAAAATGTACCAGGACCTTCGCTACAAGTACTGGTGGCCTGGCATGAAAAGGGATATTGCCCTCTACGTTGGAGAGTGCCTGACTTGTGCAAGAGTCAAGGCTGAACATCAAAGACCCTCTGGCTTACTCGAACAACCGCCAATCCCTATGTGGAAGTGGGAGAGTATAGCTATGGACTTCATAACAAAGCTTCCGCACACGTCATCAGGTCACGACAGCATCTGGGTTGTTGTTGACCGTTTGACAAAATCAGCTCACTTTTTGCCAATACGGGAAGACTACAAGGTAGAACGATTAGCCCGAATCCACACTAACGAGATCATTTGTAATCATGGGACGCCTCGCGACATCATCTCTGACCGTGATGCTCAGTTTACCTCGCGACTATGGGAAACATTTCAAGCAGCTCTCAGTACTACGCTTAACTTAAGTACCACGTTACACCTTGAAACCAACGGACAGACTGAAAGAACGATCCGTACCCTTGAAGACATGCTCCGTTCTTGTGTCATAGACTTCGATGGTAATTGGGATGCATACCTACCGTTAGTCGAATTCTCGTACAACAACAATTATCATTCCAGCATACAAATGGCACCATTCGAGGCTTTATACGGAAGAAGATGTCGATCGCCTATTGTGTGGCACGAGATCGGTCACTCGCAATTAACCGGTCCTGAGCTATTGCAAGAAACGATTGACAAAGTCCTCCAAATTCAAGACAACTTATTGAAAGCTCGAAGTCGACAGAAAAGTTACGCCGATAGACGACGCAAGCCCCTTGAATTTGATGTTGGTGACTACGTACTCCTAAAGGTATCACCTTGGAAGGGTGTGGTCAGATTCGGCAAGAAAGGGAAACTAGAGCCTCGATATGTTGGACCTTTTAAGATTCTGGAAAGGATCGGAAAAGTCGCCTACAGACTCGAACTACCGGAGGAACTTAGTAACGTCCATCCGACTTTCCATGTGTCAAACCTCCGAAAGTGCCTGGCTGAGCATGAATTAATTGTACCTCTCGATGACCTCCAAGTAAACGAAACACTACACTTCATGGAGAAGCCTGTCGAAATCATGGATCGCCAAACCAAGCAGCTCAGACGCTCACACATTCCTATTATGACCCGATGGGAAGGCAAACGAGGCGCAGAGTTCACTTGGGAACTCGAAAGCGACATGAAGGCGAAGTACCCGCAGTTGTTTGTTATGGCTTTGAACTAATTTCGGGACAAAATTCCCTCAACTAGGGGAGGCTGTAACACCCCGTGTTTCTGAAGTCAAAGTCAAGATTGAAGTCAAAGGAAGACAAGATTGCTAATTGCGATCTGTCTCTCCTTGCTCAATTCCTGTTTTGACTTCTTTGACTTGTAGTTAGTCTATTTTATTTTCGCTTTAGTTGTATTATGTGGAGTATCTATTAATAATCGCATGGTAATCGCTATTTATCGCATGTTTAATCGCTTTATCGCTATCGCAATCGCACTCGCAACCCGAATTACGCATTTTGGTTATTGTATACGTGTGTGTGTGCCTTATGTGTTACTTGTGCATGTTTAAATTATGTTATGTGTGGTAATCAATCGAATCGCAATCGAAACTCAAACGCAATCGAACTTAATCGCAATCGAAATGGTATGTTAATTGGTGGAGAAGAGATAGCGCGAGATATAAGTAGTTGGGATTAAAAGTAATTTGACTAGGAAACTCTATCGCATCGCAACGCTCGCAATCGCAATCGAAACATAAAAAATCGTCGCACCGAACACTCGAACGAGGTAACTGATCGACCAGTCGACCAGCCGACCGATCGGATGGGCTGTCCGCACGGGCTGCCTAGCCGATCGAACAGCCCCTTTCCTCTTTGGGTAACCCTATAAATACCCCTTTTCACTTTCAAACTTTCTACTTTTGGCAACTAACGTCTGACCAGCTCGTTTTCCTCGCTTTTCTTCAGATTTCTCACGATTTCGGTAAGATATCGTCCTAAATCTTGTACTTCCTTAATCTACACGCACTCCTACACCTTTCTATCTTTTGAATCTTAACTTTTAACCGTGAAATCACCAAGATTCAAGGTGTTCTAGGATGACGTCATCATGTGTTCTTGAAGAACTTCATGTTTTGGCCTCAATCCACCAAGAACAACTTAGATCTAACCGATTTCCACATAAACAAACAAAGGTCTTTCATAGACAACGAAAGGTAGAGATACTTCAATGTTTTCAAAATACTACAACGAAAAATTCAAAAGTCAAGCCATCATACACAAACACATCCTTCTCAAAGGAAGAAACAATCCACTAGAACAGTCATCCGACCGGACGACTGTCCGAACGGACTACCATCCGAACGGACTGCTATCCGAACCACTTGTACTTTGCATCGTTTTGCGGGTCACTTATCGTTATGCTATTGATCTATTCAGGCAAAACCCACTCTCTAGTGCTCCCTTCAATCCATCATCGATGTGAGTATACTCGATCCCTTTTTGCTTTACGCACTTTTGGGTGTTACATACGTTACTTATACAAAATCACATTGAACACACTACGCAATACTTTAAACGCTAACCGTTACCGCATGTTATACGTGACTTAATGAATGCTTGTTTGTTATGTTTACACATGGAATGTTGTCTACCTGCCTTAGAAATGATAGTACTATTAGTTTGGACTCAGCACCCGTTCACTTGGGGGTTGTTAAGGACAATTATTTGCATGGATTACAGTGGTGATCATGTATTATGAACTGCCTTGGGCAGTCAACCCGCAGTCATTGGTATCGATAGGTTCATGTTGATAACTAACATGCCTCATTTCACTCTGTGTACGTGCTGGTTATGCGTAACGCTTTCGAACTCTATATGTTATTATCAAACTTGTATGCTCACCTTTACACTATGTGTATTGACTTTTATTTTAACGTATGTGACAGGTGCTTAGGATGCTTATCTGCTAGGAAATCGAGGCTAGAATAAGGTCTTAGAGGCCAAGAAATAGTTGTCTGTACAAAAGAAATCTGATTTGTTGGAACATAACTATTTGCCTAGATTTTGTCTGTAATAATTGTATTATCTTTTAAGACATGGTATGGGACATGTTACTTTAAATTAATTGGTAATGATAATTGTTATGGAAACTTCTGGACAATCTGTTTCGCTCCGTGCCATGCCCCAATGTTTCTGCCATCGGTTGGGGTGTGACAATACTAGTGAACATAGCTTAGGGGTTGTTTGGCAACTTCTGAATGCTTAAGTGCTGAACCAGTAATAGATCTGAATCATTAAGTGTTGAACCAATAAGAGGTCTGAACCATTAAGAGCCAATATAATGCTTAACAATTCAAATGAAAATGTCTGACCAATTCGGAGTAGATGTCTTAACCATTCAGACTATGTATAATGCTTAACCATTCAGAGGCAAATGTCTGAACCATTAATGACAAGTACATGGGCGGTGCGTTACTCCTATAGCGCTATACATGTTAAGGGAGGCTTGTACGAAGTTAATGACAAGTATACCACATAAGAATGTTCCAGCATGTACGAATCAAGTATAACGTATTAAGCATGTATGATTGGATTGTTTGTTTGTGATTGCATCAAGTATGTGTGATTTTGTTAGTTTTCATAATGTAAACATGTTGCATCCAAAAGTGTCAAACGTAAAAAGGGCGTCGAGTATACTCAGGGTTTTGCAAAGCTTCCTTTGATAAATCGGTGAGTCGAAGGTTGAGGGCATGGAACACTGAAGTTACCCTCTACATGGGGAAAATGAAGGTGTGGGTCATTTGGAATTGAACGGAGGATTCGGATCTGGATTAAACTATTAAAGTATATATATATATATATATATATATATATATATATATATATATATATATATATATATATATACAAACACGAAAATATATCCCGTCTAAGCACTCGTTGTGACACTAAGTTACTGTGATTGCATGTCCTGGTTTGCCCATTAGAATCAGTAACGAGGAACTCAGAACTGAGATAAACGGATAACTGAAGCTCACAACACTGTTCGTATGAATGGAAGTTCCATTCGTACGAATAGGTGCGAACAGAGTCCATTCGTGCGAGTGGGAAATTCCCAGTCATGCGAAAGGCCTGTTCGTGCAAAGGGATTCTGTTCGAGACACTTAACCATCAAACAGTTAACGTTCTGATTTCGGTTATGTTATATATTATATTATATAGTCTTATAGTAACAGTCCAGTAAGTCAGAGAGTTCATAGAAGTCATGTATGGAGGTAGAAACACCTCATTATATGTTTCACCAAAGCACAAAGTTTATTAACATTGTTAACAAACCCGGTTGGTCATGAATATAATAGAAAATAAATAAATACCCATATACCAAACAGCCGAATAAGGAGAACCCGGGCGTGTCATTCCCAACATGGCAAGTGTTGAGCCTAGGAGACTGTTTGGGTGTTTGTTTGCAAGTCCAAGTGAGGTGGTGGAACTAGATTGGAAGGCCAAGGCTTCCATGGTTCACACTTCTGTCAAACACAGATTCATCTGTATTGAAGATGGGGATCTGAGATAACATTCAACACTTAGGATTTTGCAGGAACGGAATTAACAGAAAGTCCCTTCACGCAAACGAGATGTTCAGTCGCGTGAACAGACTGCCCATTCGTGCGAATGGGTTATGTTGTACGAGTGGGTTCTGTTTTGTTTGAACATACTCGTTTCTTGGCCAGAATCAACCTCAACACTAACCCACAGCTATGGATTTAGTTGTGAGCTCGGCGGGTTCCAGATTTTTACCAAGTTTCAGAGTAGAAAGTAGATTATAAACATTTGAGTAAAAACAGAACTTAAATCTTTATCTTGGTTCTCAATGTGGGGAACTTCATCATTAGACTGCTAAGGCAAGTTTGTGAAGACACCCTAGAGGATACCCAAGTTGTAAAGATTTGAAGGTTAGTGGAAAAAGTAGAAGAAATCAGGTAGAAAAGTAAGAAGAAATGATAAGTAAATGAGTTAGAACTCACTTAGAAGTTTCTGATGTGCCTTGTCCGTAGTAAGAGCGTTCAGTAAGTTTGATAGAGTTTAGAGTGAGCGGAAGATGTGAAGTGAGGGAATGGGTTCGTATTTATAGGGGCGGATGGGTGTTTGTGCGACTGAGTTTGGAATGAATGACGGTTTGGAGCGAATGAGATTGGGGCGAAGGGGCCAGTCGCACAAAGAGAATCCACTCTTCACACGAAGAGACTTGGCCACTCGCTCGAAGAGTGTCCAGGCGCATGAAAGGTTAAGTTTTGCTGGTTTTCGCGTATTTTAGCCGGTTTTAGGTATTTCAAGCATACAAGTGTGATTTATATGTATAAGTATAAATAAAAGGCATGTATAAACTGATGTTGCAAGTATTTCAAAATATGAGTTTGCGTATATGAGTATGTATCAATGTTTGCAACGTATAATAAGTAGGTATAAGAAAGTGTATAAAATAATCGAGTTTCATTATGATCAAAGTCCCGGATTACAATGCTTGGAAAGGAAATACGAATACAATAAGATTACAAGTTTCCAAAAATAGAAATATAAACAGACTTTCTAAATATGGAAAGTACCAAAAAGCGAAGCGTTACAGTCTCCCCTAATTTAGGAAATTTCGTCCCCGAAATTTATTCAAGAGGAAGACTCAACGAACAGGTGCGGGTACTTAGTCTTCATTTCACTTTCAAGTTCCCAAGTAAACTCAGTGCCACGTTTTCCTTCCCATCGTACCTTAACTATGGGAATTTGACTGCGCCTTAGTTGCTTGACTCCTCGGTCCATGATTTCAACTGGTTTCCCCATGAAGTGTAAGGTCTCGTTGATTTGAAGATCTTCGAGTGGGACTTGAAGTCCTTCTTCAGCTAAGCATTTCTTCATGTTTGAGACATGAAACGTTGGGTGGACGTTGTTGAGTTCTTGAGATAGGTCCAGTCGATACACTACCTTGCCAATCCTTTCGAGAATCTTGAAAGGACCTACATAGCGAGGAGCGAGCTTTCCTTTCTTACCAAAATAAACTACTCATTTCCAAGGAGATACCTTGAGAAGTACATGGTCACCAACGTTGAATTCCAAGGGATTGTGTCCCTTGTCGGCGTAACTCGTTTGTCGGTTTCTAGCTTTGAGCAAGTTGTCACGAATCTATAAGATCTTGTCTGTCATCTCTTCTATAAGCTCAGGACCGGTGATTTGAGCTTCTCCGATCTTGTGCCAACAAATAGGCGACCGACACTTACGACCATACAATGCCTCAAATGGTGCCATTTGAATACAAGCGTGGAAACTGTTATTGTACGAGAATTCTATCAAAGGCAAGTGTATATCCCAGTTGCCACCAAAATCGATTACGCATGAACAAAGCATATCCTCTAGAGTTTGGATAGTGCCCTTGGTTTAATCGTCGGACTGGGGATGGAAAGCGGCACTAAGATTAAGATAAGTACCATGACAACAAATGACTTCATTCGTGTAGATACCATGACGACAAATGACTTCATTCATGTAGATACGAGCCAATTTCTCGACTCTGTAATCCGCATGAATGGGGAGGAAATGAGCGGATTTGTTCAATTGATCAATGATTACCCAAATACTACCATAACCAGAAGAAGTACGAGGAAGTTTGGTGATGAAATCCTTAGCTATACTCTCCCATTTGGCCATTTCCAGACTGGAATTTCTGGTTGTTCGGGTAAGCCGGAGGGACGTTGATGTTCAGCTTTCACCTTTGAGCACGTGAGACACATCGAAACGAAGGTGGCGATATCCTTCTTCATGCCTGGCCACCAATAAGACGTACGGAGGTCGTGGTACATCTTGTCAGCACCAGGATGAATAGAGTATCGAGACTTGTGTGCCTCCTGCATTAGGAGTTCTCAAAGGTCATCATGATTTGGTACCCAAATGCGATCGAGATAATAAAGAATACCATCGGATTTGGTTATGAGTTGATCTTCAGCACCACACTTCATCTCGTTATAGAGGTTACCCTCGTTAAAAGATGAGTATCGCGCTTCACGAATGCGGTTTCGAAGATCGTCCATGAGTTGGAAGCAACGAATACCCTCGACATGAGTTTTACTACTAAGAGCGTCGGCCACGACATTCGCGTTACCTGGGTGATAGCGAATCTGGCGTTACCTGGGAGGTTTAACAACTCTACCCAACGACATTGACACATGTTGAGTTCCTTTTGATTGAAGATGTGCTGAAGGCTCTTATCGTCGGTGAAGACCACACACTTAGTACCATAAAGGTAGTGTCGTCATATCTTCAATGCAAAAACAACTACACCAAGTTCAAGGTCATAAGTGGTGTAGTTCTTCTCATGAATCTTGAGTTGTCTCGACGCATAAGTGATAACCTTGTCTCGTTGCATGAGGACGCAACCAAGAACTTGGTTAGATGCATCGTAATACACAACAAAGTCGTCATTTCCCTCGTGAAGAGCGAGAATATGAGCATTGCAAAGCATGTCCTTAAGCGTTTGAAAAGATTCCTCTTGTTTGGGACCCCAAACAAAAGGTTCATCCTTTTGAGTCAAAGTAGTGAGAGGAACGACGATTTTTGAAAAATTTGAGAAGAATCAACGATAATAACCCGCCAATCTAAGGAATGAACGAATTTCAAACAGAGACTTAGGTGCGATCCAATTCTTGACAGCTTCAATTTTCGCGGGATCAACATGAATACATTTTTCGTTGACGACGTGACCAAGGAATTGAACATCTTTTAGCCAAAATTCACACTTGGAGAATTGGGCCTAAAGTTGCTCAGTTCGAAGGAGTTCAAAGATAAGACGCAAGTGTCGCTCGTGTTTTTCTTGCGTCTTGGAATAGATTAGCATATCGTCTATGAAGACAATTACGAAATGGTCTAAGTAAAGCTTGCACACTCGGTTCATTAAATCCATGAAGACCGCGGGTGCATTGATCAAACCGAAAGGCATGACCATGAACTCATAATGCCCGTATCGCGTATGAAAGGCGGTTTTAGGGATATCTTCTTCGAGGACTCAAAGTTGATGATGGCCAGAACGAAGATCAGTTTTAGAAAAACATGTCGCGCCTTAAAGTTGATAGAAGAGGTCGTCGATGCGAGGAAGAGGATAACGGTTTTTGACAATAAGCTTGTTAAGTTCACGATAGTCGATACACATCTAAAAGGATCCGTCTTTCTTCTTGAGAAAAAGGACTAGCGCACCTCAGGGAGAAGTACTAGGGCGTATAAAGCCTTTATTAAGTAACTCTTGAGGTTGGCTAGATAGCTCTTGCATTTCTGAGGGTGCGAGGCGGTACGGAGATTTAGCAACAGGCATAGCGCTAGGGACTAAGTCGATACAAAAATCAACAGAACGAGGAGGAGGAGGACCAAGTAGGTCTTCGGGAAAGACGTCAGGAAAATTGCAAACAACAGGAACATCACTCACGCTCTTATCTTTGTCCTTCTTTTCAACAACGTGGGCGAGAAAAGCAAAGTAATCCTTGCGCAAGTACTTGTTCGCTTGAGTACACGACATAAGCTTGAGACCTTTAGAAGGTTTCTCACCATAGACGTGTAACGAATCACCACAAGGAAGAGGAAGACGAATAAATTTTTCAGAACAAACAACTTCAGCACGAACCCTTGTTGTCGAAGGTTCCATCCAAGATCCTGTTGTGGTTAAACTTGGCTGCCAAACAAAAGGTGCCTTCAAGGATCTTTGGTTGGGCTGACTCGACAAAGTTTGAAATTCAAGGGGAGAGCTCGAATGTACTTCGTAATGGCCTTGTCGGTGGTATCAACTTGACCAGGGCAAAGAGCAGTCAGCTGCTTGAACTTGGTTGTAAGGCCGACATTGTCGCTCCCCACTTACTTGAGGTTTCAAAACTCGTTTTCGAGTTGTTAGAGCTCGGTCCATGTTAGGGCATAAGCAACGTCGTTGCCACGAGCGTTGCGTTCAGCGGTCCATCAATCTAGGGCTCTCGATCGAAAGAAGCCAGTAGCATTGGTGGTACGCAGGTGATCGGGACACCCACTTTGACGTAACTTAACTTCAATGGCGTCAAACCATTAAAGCATCTTGGTTGCACCTTATTCGCTCGTGAAAGGCATCGGGCTACAAGAATTGAACTGCTTGAAGGTAAAGGTCGATTTGGGTGGGTCGGCCTTGGAATCGACCGAGCTGTGAGGGGATTCGGTGTTCTTAGGAGTTTGCACTTTGTTGACGATGTCGGGAATTACCTTGGCCATTTGCTTGGCCATAAACTTCATCAAGTCTTTCTTCGACATCGAGTCAGAGTTCGGCTTAATACTTGACTTGGAGCATTTGTGAGAGTTGGAGAGACGGCAAGTGGAAGAAGACATCTAAAAGATCGAAAACAGAGGATAAAGGATGAGACTTGATCATAATATGTTTATAAAAATCACGTTTGTTTGCATGTATGAGCATGTAAGTATCCACATAGCACGTATGATTCACATAAGTTGCATGAGTATAACATGTATTTACAAAGTATAATCACGTATAAATATGAAAGGAATATAAATTTAGTTTGTTCTTAAGAATTATTGTTGTTTTTTATTGCGAGAAACGTGCGAATCATGCATCGGTTTTGAAACGAATGGAGTATCAAGTATATAAAAGACATGAAAATGGATATAACATAAAAGAGAGTTATCGTAAAACTTGGAGTATCACGGAATGTAACTAAGACTATTCCAAAGTGAATCGAAAGTCCTTTCAAGTTATGGAAACGTGTTTTGGCCTAATAGGTAGAGTACTCTCACCGAGAAGCGGTTAACGATACTCACCCTTCCAGTTACTACACGTCCCTACTCGATTGAAAATTTGACACTTTGGCGGGATTGAAAATCGAGGAGTGGGACTAGTTGTCAAGATGCGGGTTTCGCCCCTAACTTGGCAACATCGTGTCACACCCCAACCGATAGCGGAAACATCAGAGTGAGACGGAAACGAGATTGCTCGAGACTTCATAACACTAAATGTGGCAAGTATTTAATAAATAATTTCATTTCATTGCTAATAACAAGTACATTGTTTGAAATAGAAATACAATAAGTTTGGAACAAACAAATTACAACAATTATCAAATGACTAAACTAGTAAACATGAATATAAGTTTGGTGCGTTTCTAGGCATCCTACTAGGTTCCATGCATCATCATCGTCATCCAAATCCTGCAATACATTTTAAAGTATTGTTCAATGCAAAAGTATTGGCAAGTATACAAGTTTAATACATGGCATAAGTATAATCGATTTAAACAAATACACATGGCAAACTTAGGGCCTGTTTGTTTACCTCTTAATGAGGCTCTTAATGGTTCAGACCTCTTACTGGTTCAGCACTTAATGGTTCAGACTGTTTGTTTCGTGAGCAAATTTCTGAATGGTTCAGACATTTGCCTCTCAATGGTTAAGCATTATACTGAGTCTGAATGGTTAAGACATCTAATTTGAATTGGTCAGATATTTGCCTCTGAACGGTTAAGCATTATACTGGTTCTTAATGGTTCAGACCTGTCTGGTTCAACACTTAATGGTTCAGACCTATTACTCATTCAGCACTTAACTATTCAGAAGTTGCCAAACAGCCCCTTAGTTATCAAGATTAGCATAAAACTGGCATGTGAATATTCAAGTCAACCCAAAGATTACAGCAATGTATAAAGACTTAACATGACCTCAAGAATACGGGTGGTACGTTACTCCTATAGCGCTATACATGTTAAGGATAGGTTCGTACGAAGTTAATGACAAGTTTATCACAAAAAGAATAGTCCTAGATTAACGAATCAAGTATAACGTGTGTTAGTGCATTTATGTCTATCGCCCCCGTCAATCCAGTCCGTAGCAGAAACTGAAGAAAACAAGCCTTTTATTGTAATATTTAGATAGAAAAGGTAAGGTGGCAATATTGTAATTAATGAGATCTATCATTAAAGCCTTGGCCTATAAATAGGAGGCTTATGCCTTAGATTTAGAACTTTTGCATTTGCTACTTTGGAGCTTTGGAGTTAGAGAGAGAAAGTAGAGAGAGAAAGTAGCAAGGTGATTCAAGGTGCTTGTATCTTTTCAGATCTATCAATAGAATCATGATTATATTACGGTTCTTGTGTTCGGTCCACGCACGTGTACGGATTCTGCACGTCACACGTGTCGATACGCAATCGTTTGGGAGTCAAAAACCGATCCTACAAGTGGTATCAGAGCAGGAGTTCGATTGTCGGATAAAACACACAAAATCGCACGAGATTTCATCAGATTCAGAGTCAAAATCACATCAGATTTGTGAAAATTCTTACTCTACTCTTTTTCTTCACGTTCTTGACTGAAAAACGCAAAATTAAACGAGATTTTACGGTTAAAAACTGTCACACCCTGGCTTTGCGGAAGCGTGGTTAATTTTGGTGTGACTTCTTAATACCATAGCTTAATCATACCAAAGCTATATGAGTTAAAAACATGCAAGATCATCCATTAAGTTTTGAAAACCAAACACAATACCATTGTTTTAACATACCCTGACCACCATAATCTTGTTCAACAAACATTACAAACTGAAACATAACATAAACATGGTTTAAGGACTGTGTCTTGTCCAGGAAAGAGACACATCCCCTAAACCCCGGATGACCTCGGAAACTAGTGCAGCGGAAAACATGCCATACCGTGCCAGATCTCGTTAATTTCCTGAAATACATGTAAGTTGAAAAATCAACAATAATGTTGAGCGAGTTCATGTGTTTAGCATGTGCGCGCGAATAAACCTTTATAATCATTGAATGCTTTGTAAACTCTGGTACGAAGCAAATAAGGAAACATATTAGTTAATGTGTAACCACATGGTCCAACCTTAGGGCGCATGGGTGGGGATAGGACAAGGTCACCTCATGGTCCAACCTTAGGGCGCATGGGTGGTGTTACGACAAGGTCACCACATGGTCCAACCTTAGGGCGCATGGGTGGTGTTATGACAAGGGCACCACATGGTCCAACCTTAGGGCGCATGGGTGGTGTTATGGCAAGGTCACCACATGGTCCAACCTTAGGGCGCATGGGTGGTGTTTGTCATGCTCAAATAGGCCTACCACTCGTATCCCTCGATCGCACTACGAGGACTAATGTTCTTAAGGTTTCACCTACCCAAGCACATAACCTAACAGTTCCTTCCTGAGCTGACCATACCATGTAAGAAATATTCATAAACATAGTAACATGTATTTCACCCCCGCAGTTAAGTAAACTGAAAACAGTTAGAGAAAAGGGGGGGGACATGAACTCACAGTGAATGCGCGTCTCTACCAAGTGTCTCCAATACAGTAAGCTGTGCAACGACCTACAAGTGCTAATTCTATTAGACGGACGGCCGTGTCTTAGCTTTATAGTTTATGTCTTTGGGAAATAGTTAGACAACTATTTCGTGTTTATGTTCCGTATACACTTGGTAGTTATTCATCTTCCCAAGGATGGGGGATACAATACATGTGCGTAAGTTACGTTTTATCAATCTTGTGGTAATGTAATTACCGATGTAACTTATATGTTTGTGGAAGCGTTCGTAAAGTTTTGGGATCATTAACGCTTGTAAATATTATTTTCACTTTAAAATAATATTTATGTATTTTCACAAAATAATCATAAACAGTGTTGTGACAAGTATATTTATCACGTTAATCTTTGTGAAAATCCCACCTCCGAATATTTAGTAAAATATAGTGCTGGCGAAATTTATGTTTCGAAAGTATGTCCAAAAATAGTTCTAACACTTGTTGTGTAAAAAGCCTAAGTGTTAGGTTTTTAGAAAATTTCGCCAGAGTTTCCTCTGTAACTGGAGGTGGCCACGCTTTCAAGCGTATCATTTTCTTTTAATAATCACATCAATCAACTTCTTTATTCAATCAAACAATTTCCGACACATCAAACTAGTCGACAAGTATGTAAGTTTGCATAATCGCATGAACTTGTAGTTTTTCCGCATCGTTAATGTAAATCACCTTTATATATGTAGGTCTTTATATAAAGTAGCTTTAATCTTGTAAAAACCCCGTGTTTAGAGAAATCCGTCTTTACAACTTCTAGTCATTTTTCCCAAAAATAGTTATTTGTCGGATCTTTTCATTTCACAAGTGTCTACTCACTTGTGGTTTAAAGAAAATCATATTTATTAGTGTAAGATCCATCTTTAGAAAAATATGATTTCTTTAAAGTGTGGTCTTTCAAAAAATACCACTTGCAGATACGTAGATCCGCTAGTTTTAAACACTATTTTACCGGTTAAATCACTTTTACACAAGTAAAATTCTTTTACACAAGTTCATGCTCTAAATGTGGTAGTGTTTTACCTTTAACCCTTGTATCTTTCAAAAACGAGCTTATGTGATGATACGTGATTTTACAAAATCGGGTTAAACGGAGATCCGAGCTACCACATCATAGATCGGGTCTCAATAATCACATATTTCAAGTCCTACGACTTTTACACAAGTTATATGCTATTAACCTCCATTTTTGTGATTTTAGTAGACTTTAAAGTTTCAAAACGCATGTTTATGATATTTAACCGACGAAAGTTCTTTTAACCACTTTAGACATGCTTAAATATGAGTTTTAAACAATATACCTCTAGCTCGGGGCTAGGGAAGAATCGTGATGAAAAACGCGTGGATAAAAGCTAACGGAAGTGGTCCTTCGCGCTCCGAGTGCACCAAAGCTCCTAATACGCGACCTTTGACGTGTGTATGATCTTGGAATGCAAAGATCAAAACTTGAAACTATGATGGTGGGTGTGAGGGAGTTCGGCCGAGACTTAGAGAAGAGAGGGAGAGTGTTGTGGTCTTGAGTTGTGAGTGATGAAGACCATATGTGTTTAAGGTTTAACTTATAGACAATTTTGTGGTGATTAACCATTGGGTTTAATGTTGTTTAGATATTAGACAAAGGGGAATTAAATAATCAAATAGTACTAACCATGTCCCCCCATAGTTAGGGACGGTTAGGATGGGGGGGGGGGGGTCTTAGTCCACTTCCAACTAGATAGTTAAGTGTTAGCTAGGTTAAGTTAAGTAATTAACTCGGTTACTAACGTGTAGTATGTTATAGCGGGTGTTAGGGTAATCAGGGACCCTAACTAGCTTAGAAAAAGATAGATTGTGAAAATAAAAATATTTTCATGTTCCGGGTAAAGTCCGGTTGTTCGGTTGGATAGTAATCCGTTAAAGTGTTACAAAGCTTTAAAGCGTCGTTATTACATTTTTAGTGACACAATTAGTTTCCAACACTTTAGAAAGTGTCTAGTGTTATTTTCTCATTTTCTGGCACTTTACTAGTCAGCTAGAAGCTGGTTTAATTTTTAAAGCGCTGTGTTTGGTACTTAAAGTACGTTTTTGGCACATCCGAATCAGTGTATCTTATCCCTAGAGACGCGGTACCATAACCCTTAAATCCCTACACTCACTACCAGTGTAGTCAAAATATATGAGGCTCTTAACAGGCCTTAGAGGCAGTGTCTGCCTGATGCTGGTCATATCAGCATGTTTGCCGTGTATCCGTATAGTGCTACTGTGCTTTTTGTGCATCAAGTTTGTCACTGAGGTGCCGTATGTAAATAATGTAGTGACAGCAAATAAAGTATGATGCAAGTAAGTGCATGTATCAGTATGCAGGTAGCAGTTCATCAGCTAGTTTCAATTAAGCACAGTAATCAAGTAGTAATTAATCATTAATTAAGTTGTACGGATACCTGGTTTTGTGCGGGTTGTCACATTCTCCCCCCGTTAAATAAATTTCGTCCCGAAATTTAAGTTCTGCTTGTAGAAGCAGGGTTCTTAGGAAATAAGTGGGGGTATTTTTCTTTCATCCGGTCCTCACGTTCCCATGTGAATTCAGGACCATGTCTGGCATTCCAACGAACCTTGACGAGTTTGACACTGCTCCGGCGGGTCTTGTTAACTTTCCAATCCGTGACCTCAACAGGTTCTTCAACGAAGTGGAGCGTGTCGTCAATATGAATCTCGTCGATAGGAATGGCAACGTCAACTTGAGTTGGACTTTTCTTTAGATTGGATACATGAAATGTATCGTGAACACCATTCAGTTCAGCAGGTAGGTCCAACTTGTATGCTACTGTCCCAATTCTTTCCAGAATTCTGAAAGGACCAATGTAGCGCGGATTTAACTTCCCACGCTTCCCAAAGCGTGCTACCCCTTTCCAGGGTGAAACCTTTAACAACACCATTTCTCCGACTTGGAAGTCCACATGCTTCCGGCTTGGATCCGCGTAGGCCTTTTGTCTGTGGCGAGCGGCTTCGATGCGTTTAAGAATTTGCGCGATCTTGTCTGTCGTCTCTTGGACGATTTCGGGACCAGCAAGCTGCCTATCACCTGCGTCAGACCAACATAGTGGTGATCGGCACTTGCGTCCGTATAGGGCCTCAAATGGCGCGACACCAATACTGGTGTGGTAGCTGTTGTTGTATGAAAATTCGACCAAAGGTAAGTGTTTATCCCAGCTACCTCCTAAATCCATAACACATGCCCTCAGCATGTCTTCCAACGTTTGTATTGTTCGCTCGCTCTGGCCGTCAGTTTGCGGATGGAACGCAGTGCTCAGATTCAATTGTGAGCCAAAAGATTCTTGGAAAGATTGCCATATTCTTGACACAAATCTTCCGTCTCTATCAGAGATGATCGAGAGTGGTACTCCATGACGTGCTACGATCTCTCTCAAGTAAATTTCCGTAAGTTTACTAGTACTGTCTTTCTCCTTGATTGGCAGAAAGTGTGCGGACTTTGTTAGGCGGTCAACAATCACCCAAATCATATCATGGCCTCTTGACGTTCTTGGCAGTTTTGTAACAAAATCCATTGAGATTTGTTCCCATTTCCACTTGGGAATCTCAGGTTGTTGCAGAAGTCCCGAAGGCTTCTGGTATTCCGCCTTGACTTTAGCGCACGTTAAACATTTGCTCACGTAAACAGCAACGTCGCCTTTCATCCTAGGCCACCAATAGTAATCTTTGAGATCCTGGTACATCTTATCCGATCCAGGGTGGATAGAGTACCGTGACTTGTGCGCTTCGTCGAAAATAACTTCCCTTAATCCACCAAACAGAGGAACCCAAATTCTTTTCTCAAAACATAACGTCCCTTCCTCGTTTGGTACCAAAAGCTTCTCCATTCCACGGAGATATTCTTCCTCAAGGTTTCCCTCCTTGAGAGCTTCCTTTTGTGCAGCGCGAATGCGCAAGGAGAGATCGGTTCGTATGATCATTTCCAAAACCCTAACCCTTATGGGCTTGATTCTTTCTTTACGACTTAGGGCATCGGCGACCACATTCGCCTTCCCTGGGTGATACTTTATCTCGCAGTCGTAGTCGTTTAATAATTCAACCCATCGTCTTTGCCTCATATTCAACTCCTTCTGGTTGAATATATGTTGTAAGCTTTTGTGATCTGTGAAGATTGTGCATTTCGTACCGTACAGGTAGTGTCTCCAGATCTTCAAAGCGAAAACCACTGCGCCAAGCTCTAAATCGTGTGTGGTATAGTTCTTTTCGTGCACTTTCAGTTGGCGTGATGCGTAAGCAATGACCTTTCGGCGTTGCATCAACACACAACCCAAACCCTGACGCGATGCGTCGCAGTATACCACAAAGTCATCAGTACCTTCTGGTAGAGCTAAGATTGGCGCGTTACAAAGCTTATCCTTCAATACCTGAAATGCTTCCTCCTGTTTGATTCCCCAATCAAACGTCTTATCCTTCTGCGTGAGGAGTGTCAAAGGTTGAGCGATCTTTGAAAAATCCTCAATGAATCTCCGATAGTAGCCAGCCAAACCCAAGAATTGCCGAATCTCGGTTGGCGTTGCAGGCGTTTCCCAATTCTTGATTGCCTCGATCTTTGTGGGATCAACATGGATTCCATTTCCATTAACCACATGTCCAAGAAACTGGACTTCGCGTAGCCAAAACTCGCACTTGGAGAATTTGGCGTACAGTTGTTCTTTCTTTAGCAGCTCCAAAATAGCTCTAAGATGTTGCTCGTGTTCAGCCTTCGTCTTTGAGTAAATCAGGATGTCGTCGATAAACACAATCACGAACTTGTCCAAGTATGGCTTGCAACTTTATTCATTAGATCCATGAATACCGCAGGTGCGTTTATCAAACCAAATGGCATAACAAGGAACTCGTAGTGTCCATAACGAGTTCGGAAGGCTGTTTTCGGGATACTTTCCTCCTGTATCCTTAATGGATGGTATCCAGATCGAAGATCGATCTTAGAGTAAGAGCTTGAACCTTGAAGTTGATCGAACAGATCGTCGATTCTTGGCAGAGGATATCTATCCTTGATCGTTAGCTTTTTCAGTTCTCTGTAGTTGATGTTTATTGAAAACCATCGTCCTTCTTTTTGATGGGTAAAAGATGGGATTACCCCAAAAGGAAATTTTGGTCTGTTATCTTCCTTCTCTAACCATTGCTAACACTTCTCTGTCAGTCCTTGCATCTCCGAAAATGTAAGTTGCTATGATGCATCGACTACGGGTGCAGTGCCCGGAATCAAGTCGACGCGGGATTCGACTAATCGTGAGGAGATGATTCCGGCAAGTCTTCGAGGAAGACTTCGGGGTATTCTCCAATCACAAGGATACCTTTGAGTTTTGGTTCTTCGACTTCCTTTTCCATAACATGAGCCAAGAATGCAACACATCCTTTGTGCGAGAAATTTTTTTTTGGGTCTTCTTATAATCCGCAGGGGCGTATCCTGCTCCATGAGTCACGATCATTCCTCCGTTCGTCGTCGGGGCGTGGACGTCAATCTCCGCATGGTCATTCGACAACCAGTCCATCCCAATTATCACGTCGAAGCTTCCGTTAGGCTTATTCTATCGAGAACTGGGTATCTAGGTTACTTACTACTAAAACGACTGTATTTTCTGAAGCTAAAATCTGGCGATACTGTCAAATAGAGCATAACATTAACTTTTATGAGACGTACCGATATCCACGCTTGGATTCTATTCCCGCTATTGAGCTTTCATCCACTTGCCTGAGTGTTCTTAGGGCAATACTTCCTGAAATGCCCCACATCACCGCAATTAAAGCATGCTTGGCCACAGCCTTGATCGTCACCATCCCTGCCTTGATAGTTGTTGTCGTCGTTATTTCCCCCGCGATTTCCGCTACCATCTTGACCTCTATTTCCATGTTTAGTACCTTGCCGACACGTTTCCTTGACATGTCCCACCTTGCCACAGTTATCACATTTTCCATATCTACACCGCCCGTTATGGTGACGTCGACAGTTGTCGCACTTTGGTAGGATACCCGTGTACTCTTTTCTCTTTTTGGCCTTGTCGTTGCTACTCGACTGGGTACCCTGTTTGAAATTCGCCAACTTCCTCTTGTTATCCCCAGATGACTCTACATGAGTTTCCTTCTTCTTCTCAGAGGTTGAAAATTTGTTCATCCTGATTGCCTCTTCCGTCAGGGCTACACTTAGATTGATGGCCTCAGTGATTGTTGCAGGCTTTGATGCCGTTACCATGCTTATGATTTGGGGAGCTAAACCCCAAATGAAGCGCTCGACCCTCTTAAACTCCGGGTCTACCATGTAAGGAACGATACGCGATAGAGTTTGGAACTTCTCTACATACTCAGTTATCTTCGGACCTTCCATCTTCAAGTTCCAGAACTCAGTTTCTACCTTCTGGCTTTCTGTTCTCGAACAGTACTTTTTATGCATTAGCTCTTTCAGCTCGTCCCATGATAGAGCATATGCGGCAGCCTCGCCCATTGTCTGAACCTGAAGTTTCCACCATGACAGAGCCCCATCTCAGAACAACCCGGAAATGTACGTGACCTGATCTCTTGGGGCGCATTTGCTCGCACGCAAAACAGTGTCCGTCTTCTCAATCCAGCGTACGAAAGTTACGGCACCCCCAGTGCCGTCAAAATGTAGGGGCTGGCAGCCTAAGAACTGCTTGTAAGTGCAGCCGTTGGGTGGATTGCTTCCTGAGGTATCTCCGTTGTGCTCGGAGCGATGGGCCTCGTATTGTGCGATGACTGCAGCAATGATTCCCTGAAGTTCCGCCTCATTGGTGGGTATGCGTACACCCCGTTTTGGAGGCATTTTCTGAAAGATGTTTCACATAGGTTAGTGAAGTGTACGTATGCATTCAACAATACCAACACATAACATTTCATGTTATCAACAAGTCAATCACATAACCTCTTATGCTATAGGACATAAACAATTGATTGAACATCGCATGTGATGAGAATACTGCGATTGTATTACTACAATTCGAGACCACAATGTAAAGCTCACAAATGCACTACTATATCATACTACATCAATGACTTAGTAGGGGACGACCCTAGACAAGTCGTGCGATCGCTGGTCATGTTCAGGAGTCTCTGGTTCGTCCTTTCTCAAATTTCAGGACTCCACGTCAAGTTTCTGAATTTCTGTCCTAAAACAACATTTCTTCTCAATCGTTTCCTTGAGCTCGTCCCAGCTCAGTGTATAAGCAGTGTCTGTGCCAAGGGTCTGAACCTGGAGGTTCCATTAAGAGAGTGTGCCATCTAGAAATATCCCCGAGATGTAGGTAACACTCTGTTGGGGCGAACAGTTACCCGTTCTTAGAATGGAGTTGGTCTCTTCGGACCAACGAACAAATGCAACGGTGCCTCCTGTTTTATCAAAGTTTAAAGGCTTGCAGTTCAGGAACTGTTTATAGGTGCAGCCAGTTGGAGGGTTATCTCCAGTAATGCCATCGTTTTACTTAGAGTGGAGGGCTTCATGTCGTGCATTTATCTGTGAGATGCGTTCTCGCAGCTCGTCTTCTGTCCTTGGCAACGTACTGGTGTTTGTGTCACGCCTGGGTGACATTCTCTTTTATTGAAGTGGTGCGAAGCGGGTTAGACAACGTTTCAATTGTCTATGAGGTGTATAAGGCAACATAAGCCATCATGTAATCACCCAATTTCACGCGCACATATACTCACTGTATGAGTGGGGAAGTAAATTCCTGAGCCTTCACATAGGCTTGTCAATTTGTCTTGTTGCTTGTAATAGAATGAACTCGAGGCTACATCGCCTAGGTCATTTGTGTTTAAGTTATTTCCTGCTGCATTGGTTATCATTAGCTTGACCTGCAGAGTCCACCAGGATTCCTGTGCACTACAAATCGTTATTACGTGGGCCCCCGTAATAATAAGTTGTCTTGCACAGTTACCCTCAATTTTTCTCTCATCCAAGCAGGTGATCAATCAAAGAACAACAGTAGGTGCATTGGCATGAACAGGGTCATGCTCCAATGCGGGGTCAGGAGCAGCGCCTGGCTCGGGGGCCACGGCCGGCTCCGGATCAAAAATTCCATCTCAAGATCAGCTGGATCAACAAACACAGGGGTCGACAGGGCTACAGGATCCCTCAAGGGCTGGTCTAAGTGCATGAACTCAATGTCATGGTCTGGATCAACACCAGGCGGAAAGACAGAATTGTCCTCATAATTGCGATCAAACTCAAAGCTGTGTGTGGGATCCGGTGCAGCTGATGATGCCATATCAGGGTCGGCGTCGTGTAAGTGGTGCTGCATTCCCTGTATGTGCGAAGACGCGGATGTCAGAGACTCAAATGAGTCTGGGATAGGGGAATGAGTTTCCCTTGCAGGAGCGTCCGCATGCAGTAGTCTAGTGCTAGCAGCGAGAGGGCCTTGCCCTCAAGTGGGTCCTCCTCTTAATAGTTCGACATCGTCTTTAGAGGCAATGTCGGAGGCATATCAACAACGAGATAAGTGGCAAGGGGCACAGGAGCAGGGATCACCGCCAGTGGCAAATTCCCAACAAGATGGCCATCAGTAGGCTCTGCTACGACTTCAGGCAGTGCACAAAGGGCTGAAAGTCGTCATTGTCTGTGCCGGTAGTATCAGAAATGTACACCTCGTGCTTCGTTGAACTATGTCGTCTGATATTATGGTCATGGGGTTCGCAGTGCCCATCTTTCCAGTACTTGATGAAAGCATAACGTTTGTAACACAAACACATATACGTATAATAATCAATCATATAATCAGTTAATCTCATAAGTCACCAAGTAAGGTATCACATACTTCTCCTAGTCTTACTAGTCAATTTCATCCAGTCTACAAGACTGCTCTATCCTTCACTTAACCCAAACCTCGATCCTCCAGATCGATCCTATAACAAACCAACGTGCTCAACTATCTCGGTCACCTCGATCCTCCAGATCGATCCTCAGCCCTCCAAGCTGAACTTATAATTAATAAAATGTGCTCAACTTTTGTTTGTAAAAAGTGTGGATCTGGACTTAAGTGGTATGCAGAAAAATGTTTTCGTGAGAGCCCTAGTGATCATAGTCTAGACTCAAGAAAGAATCCTAGTTCGCTATGATCAGAGCTCTGATACCAAGCTGTCACACCCTGGCTTTGCGGAAGCGTGGTTAATTTTGGTGTGACTTCTTAATACCATAGCTTAATCATACCAAAGCAATATGAGTTAAAAACATGCAAGATCATCCATTAAGTTTTGAAAACCAAACACAATACCATTGTTTTAACATACCCTGACCACCATAATCTTGTTCAACAAACATTACAAACTGAAACATAACATAAACATGGTTTAAGGACTGTGTCTTGTCCAGGAAAGAGACACATCCCCTAAACCCCGGATGACCTCGGAAACTAGTGCAGCGGAAAACATGCCATACCGTGCCAGATCTCGTTAATTTCCTGAAATACATGTAAGTTGAAAAATCAACAATAATGTTGAGCGAGTTCATGTGTTTAGCATGTGCGCGCGAATAAACCTTTATAATCATTGAATGCTTTGTAAACTCTGGTACGAAGCAAATAAGGAAACATATTAGTTAATGTGTAACCACATGGTCCAACCTTAGGGCGCATGGGTGGGGATAGGACAAGGTCACCTCATGGTCCAACCTTAGGGCGCATGGGTGGTGTTACGACAAGGTCACCACATGGTCCAACCTTAGGGCGCATGGGTGGTGTTATGACAAGGGCACCACATGGTCCAACCTTAGGGCGCATGGGTGGTGTTATGGCAAGGTCACCACATGGTCCAACCTTAGGGCGCATGGGTGGTGTTTGTCATGCTCAAATAGGCCTACCACTCGTATCCCTCGATCGCACTACGAGGACTAATGTTCTTAAGGTTTCACCTACCCAAGCACATAACCTAACAGTTCCTTCCTGAGCTGACCATACCATGTAAGAAATATTCATAAACATAGTAACATGTATTTCACCCCCGCAGTTAAGTAAACTGAAAACAGTTAGAGAAAAGGGGGGACATGAACTCACAGTGAATGCGCGTCTCTACCAAGTGTCTCCAATACAGTAAGCTGTGCAACGACCTACAAGTGCTAATTCTATTAGACGGACGGCCGTGTCTTAGCTTTATAGTTTATATCTTTGGGAAATAGTTAGACAACTATTTCGTGTTTATGTTCCGTATACACTTGGTAGTTATTCATCTTCCCAAGGATGGGGGATACAATACATGTGCGTAAGTTACGTTTTATCAATCTTGTGGTAATGTAATTACCGATGTAACTTATATGTTTGTGGAAGCGTTCGTAAAGTTTTGGGATCATTAACGCTTGTAAATATTATTTTCACTTTAAAATAATATTTATGTATTTTCACAAAATAATCATAAACAGTGTTGTGACAAGTATATTTATCACGTTAATCTTTGTGAAAATCCCACCTCCGAATATTTAGTAAAATATAGTGCTGGCGAAATTTATGTTTCGAAAGTATGTCCAAAAATAGTTCTAACACTTGTTGTGTAAAAAGCCTAAGTGTTAGGTTTTTAGAAAATTTCGCCAGAGTTTCCTCTGTAACTGGAGGTGGCCACGCTTTCAAGCGTATCATTTTCTTTTAATAATCACATCAATCAACTTCTTTATTCAATCAAACAATTTCCGACACATCAAACTAGTCGACAAGTATGTAAGTTTGCATAATCGCATGAACTTGTAGTTTTTCCGCATCGTTAATGTAAATCACCTTTATATATGTAGGTCTTTATATAAAGTAGCTTTAATCTTGTAAAAACCCCGTGTTTAGAGAAATCCGTCTTTACAACTTCTAGTCATTTTTCCCAAAAATAGTTATTTGTCGGATCTTTTCATTTCACAAGTGTCTACTCACTTGTGGTTTAAAGAAAATCATATTTATTAGTGTAAGATCCATCTTTAGAAAAATATGATTTCTTTAAAGTGTGGTCTTTCAAAAAATACCACTTAAAGATACGTAGATCCGCTAGTTTTAAACACTATTTTACCGGTTAAATCACTTTTACACAAGTAAAATTCTTTTACACAAGTTCATGCTCTAAATGTGGTAGTGTTTTACCTTTAACCCTTGTATCTTTCAAAAACGAGCTTATGTGATGATACGTGATTTTACAAAATCGGGTTAAACGGAGATCCGAGCTACCACATCATAGATCGGGTCTCAATAATCACATATTTCAAGTCCTACGACTTTTACACAAGTTATATGCTATTAACCTCCATTTTTGTGATTTTAGTAGACTTTTGTCACACCCTGGCTTTGCGGAAGCGTGGTTAATTTTGGTGTGACTTCTTAATACCATAGCTTAATCATACCAAAGCTATATGAGTTAAAAACATGCAAGATCATCCATTAAGTTTTGAAAACCAAACACAATACCATTGTTTAACATCCCCTGACAAACATAATCTTGTTCAACCACCATTACAAACTTGAAACATAACATAAACATGGTTTAAGGGTTGTGTCTTGTCCAGGAAAGAGACACATCCCCTAAACCCCGGATGACCTTGGAAACTAGTGCAGCGGAAAACATGCCATACCGTGCCAGATCTCGTTAATTTCCTGAAATACATGTAAGTTGAAAAATCAACAATAATGTTGAGCGAGTTCATGTGCAAGTGAGTAAGTAAAACACTTGTAAGTATAAAAGTTCCCTGGTATGTAGCAGTGTAAGAGGACTTGTGATCACCAATGGTTTGCAAGGCCATTAGCATGTTGTGAGATGCAAGTAGGAAGATTCAAACCTAGCGTATTTGGCGTTGGGGCACTAAGTCACCACCTGGTCCATTATGCGGGCTCAGGGGTTGGGCTCGCTACACCCAGATAGATCTACCGCTTAAGTCCCTCGGTGTTCTAACTACCCATTCACATGATCTAAAACCTCCTTACGTTAATCATACCGTGTATAATAGTACTTGTAAACAAAGTAACATGTATTTCACCCCCGCGGTTAAGTAAACTGAAAACAGTTAGAGAAAAGGGGGACATGAACTCACAGTGAATGCGCGTCTCTACCAAGTGTCTCCAATACAGTAAGCTGTGCAACGACCTACAAGTGCTAATTCTATTAGACGGACGGCCGTGCCTTAGCTTTATAGTTTATGTCTTTGGGAAATAGTTAGACAACTATTTCGTGTTTATGTTCCGTATACACTTGGTAGTTATTCTTCTTCCCAAGGATGGGGGATACAATACATGTGCGTAAGTTACGTTTTATCAATCCTGTGGTAATGTAATTACCGGTGTAACTTATATGTTTGTGGAAGCGTTCGTAAAGTTTTGGAATCCTTAACGCTTGTAAATATTATTTTTACTCTAAAATAATATTTATGTATTTCACAAAATAATCATAAACAGTGTTGTGACAAGTATATTTATCACTTTAATCTTTGTGAAAATCCCACCTCCGAATATTTAGTAAAATATAGTGCTGGCGAAATTTATGTTTCGAAAGTATGTCCAAAAATAGTTCTAACACTTGTTGTGTAAAAAGTCTAAGTGTTAGGTTTTTAGAAAAATTTCGCCAGAGTTTCCTCTGTAACTGGAGGTGGCCACGCTTTCAAGCGTATCATTTTCTTTTAACAAATCAATCAACAATCTTCTTTATTCAATCAAACAATCTCCAACACATCAAACTAGTCGACAAGTATGTAAATTTGCATAATCGCATGAACTTGCAGTTTTTCCGCATCTTTAATGTAAATCACCTTTATATATGTAGATCTTTATATAAAGTAGCTTTAATCTTGTAAAAACCTCGTGTTTAGAGAAATCCGTCTTTACAACTTCTAGTAACAAGTGACAAATTCACTTCTTTGTCGGATCTCTTTGTTTCACAAGTGTTTACACACTTGTGGTTTATAAAACCATATTTATTAGTGTAAGATTCATCTTTTAGAAAAATATGATTTCTTTAAAGTGTGGTCTTTCAAAAATACCACTTGCGGATACGTAGATCCGCTAGTTTTAAACACCATTCTACCGGTTAAACCACTTTTACACAACTAAAATTCTTTTATACAAGTTCATGCTCTATATGTGGTAGTGTTTCACCTTTAACCCTTGTATCTTTCAAAAACGAGCTTATGTGATGATACGTGATTTTACAAAGTCGGGTTAAACGAAGATTTGAGCTACCACATCATAGATCGGGTCTAGATAAACACAAATTTCAAGTCCTACGACTTTTACACAAGACATGTGCTATTAACCTCCATTTTTGTGATTTTAGTAGACTTTAAAGTTCCAAAACGCATGTTAACGATATTTCACCGATAAAATTCCTTTTAACCACTTTAAACAAGCTTAAATATGAGTTTTACGTGATATACCTCTAGCTCGGGGCTAGGGATGAATCTTGACGAAAAACGGGTGGTTAAAAGCAACGTAGAGAGGTCCTTGGCAATCCGAGTGCACCGAGCTTCCTTTCGCGTGATCCCTCACACTTGTATATAGGTAGAAAGCATTGAATGAAAATCAAAGTGGGTGTGTGTGAGCCTTGGCTCTCGGCCGAGACTTCAAGAGAGAAAGAGTTGATCTTTATTATTTTTTATTTTTTTTTTGTAAGTGAGTTGTGTGTGAAAAGTGTTTACCCAAGATGCCCATTTATAAACCATCTTCCTAAATGTCCAAGAGGTAATGTGTCTAGAAGATATGGGGCATGTGGGTTATTAAAATCAAAAGGTTTAGTGGGATGTCTCCCACATGGGAACCGAACTTGGTATTGGGGGGAAGCATTCGGTTGGTTTCCAATTTGAAAGTTAGTGGCATTTAGTTAATTATAATGTTTAGTTAATAAATTTGAATAAGGTGTTATGTGTGTTATAATGGGTGTTAGGGTACTCAGGGACCCTAACTGGCTCAGAAAAAGATAGATAGTGAAAATAACAATATTTTCATGTTCCGGGTAAAGTCCGGTCGTTCGGTTGGATAGTAATCCGTTAAAGTCTTTTGTAACGCTTTAAAGTGTCGTTATTACATTTTTAGTGACACAATTAGTTTCCAACACTTTAGAAAGTGTCTAGTGTTATTTTCTCATTTTCTGGCACTTTACTAGTCAGCTAGAAGCTGGTTTAATTTTTAAAGCGCTGTGTTTGGTACTTAAAGTACGTTTTTGGCACATCCGAATCAGTGTATCTTATCCCTAGAGACGCGGTACCATAACCCTTATATCCCTACACTCACTACCAGTGTAGTCAAAATATATGAGGCTCTTAACAGGCCTTAGAGGCAGTGTCTGCCTGATGCTGGTCATATCAGCATGTTTGCCGTGTATCCGTATAGTGCTACTGTGCTTTTTGTGCATCATGTTTGTCACTAAGGTTCAGTATGTAATTAATGTAGTGACAGCAAATAAAGTATGATGCAAGTAAGTGCATGTATCAGTATGCAGGTAGCAGTTTATCAGCTAGTTCAATCAAGCACAGTAATCAAGTAGTAATTAATCATTAATTAAGTTGTACGGATACCTGGTTTTGTGCGGGTTGTCACATTCTCCCCCCGTTAATTAAATTTCGTCCCGAAATTTAAGTTCTGCTTGTAGATGCAGAGTTCTGAGGAAATAGGTGGGGGTATTTTTCTTTCATCCGGTCCTCACGTTCCCATGTGAATTCAGGACCATGTCTGGCATTCCAACGAACCTTGACGAGTTTGACACTGCTCCGGCGGGTCTTGTTAACTTTCCAATCCGTGACCTCAACAGGTTCTTCAACAAAGTGGAGCGTGTCGTCAATATGAATCTCGTCGATAGGAATGGCAACGTCAATTTGAGTTGGACTTTTCTTTAAATTGGATACATGAAATGTATCGTGAACACTATTTAGTTCAGCGGGTAGGTCCAACTTGTATGCTACCGTCCCAATTCACTCCAGAATTCTGAAGGGACCAATGTAGCGCGGATTTAACTTTCCACGCTTTCCAAAGCGTGCTACCCCTTTCCAGGGTGAAACCTTTAACAACACCATTTCTCCGACTTGGAAGTCCACATGCTTCCGGTTTGGATCCGCGTAGGCCTTTTGTCTGTGGCGAGCGGCTTCGATGCGTTTAAGAATTTGCGCGATCTTGTCTGTCGTCTCTTGGACGATCTCGGGACCAGCAAGCTGCCTATCACCTGCGTCAGACCAACATAGTGGTGATCGGCACTTGCGTCCGTATAGGGCCTCAAATGGCGCGACACCAATACTGGTGTGGTAGCTGTTGTTGTATGAAAATTCGACCAAAGGTAAGTGTTTATCCCAGCTACCGCCTAAATCCATAACACATGCCCTCAGCATGTCTTCCAAAGTTTGTATCGTTCGCTCGCTCTGGCCGTCAGTTTGCGGATGGAACGCAGTGCTCAGATTCAATTGTGAGCCAAAAGACTCTTGGAAAGATTGCCATATCCTTGACACAAATCTTCCGTCTCTATCAGAGATGATCGAGAGTGGTACTCCATGACGTGCTACGATCTCTCTCAAGTAAATTTCCGCAAGTTTACTAGTACTGTCGTTCTCCTTGATTGGCAGAAAGTGTGCGGACTTTGTTAGGCGGTCAACAATCACCCAAATCACATCATGGCCTCTTGGCGTTCTTGGCAGTTTTGTAACAAAATCCATTGAGATTTGTTCCCATTTCCACTTGGGAATCTCAGGTTGTTGCAGAAGTCCCGAAGGCTTCTGGTACTCCGCCTTGACCTTAGCGCACGTTAAACATTTGCTCACGTAAACCGCAACGTCGCCTTTCATCCTAGGCCACCAATAGTAATCCTTGAGATCTTGGTACATCTTATCCGATCCAGGGTGGATAGAGTACCGTGACTTGTGCGCTTCGTCGAAAATAACTTCCCTTAATCCACCAAACAGAGGAACCCAAATCCTTTTCTCAAAACATAGCGTCCCTTCCTCGTTTGGTACCAAAAGCTTCTCCATTCCACGGAGATATTCTTCCTCAAGGTTTCCCTCCTTGAGAGCTTCTTTTTGTGCAGCACGAATGCGCAAGGAGAGATCGGTTCGTATGATCATTTCCAAAGCCCTAACCCTTATGGGCTTGATTCTTTCTTTACGACTTAGGGCATCGGCAACTACATTCGCCTTCCCTGGGTGATACTTTATCTCGCAGTCGTAGTCGTTTAACAATTCAACCCATCGTCTTTGCCTCATATTTAACTCCTTCTGGTTAAATATATGCTGTAGGCTTTTGTGATCTGTGAAGATTGTGCACTTCGTACCATACAGGTAGTGTCTCCAGATCTTTAAAGCAAAAACCACTGCACCAAGCTCTAAATCGTGTGTGGTATAATTCTTTTCGTGCACTTTCAGTTGGCGTGATGCGTAAGCAATGACCTTTTGGCGTTGCATCAACACACAACCCAATCCTTGACGCGATGCGTCGCAGTATACCACAAAGTCATCAGTACCTTCTGGTAGAGCTAAGATTGGCGCGTTACAAAGCTTATCCTTCAGTATCTGAAATGCTTCATCCTGTTTGATTCCCCAATCAAACGTCTTGTCCTTCTGCGTGAGGAGCGTCAAAGGTTGAGCGATTTTCGAGAAATCCTCGATGAACCTTCGATAGTAGCCAGCCAAACCCAAGAATTGTCGAATCTCGGTTGGCGTTGTAGGCGTTTCCCCAATTCTTGATTGCCTCGATCTTTGCGGGATCAACATGAATTCCATCCCCATTAACCACATGTCCAAGAAACTGGACTTCGCGTAGCCAAAACTCGCACTTGGAGAATTTGGCGTACAGCTGTTCCTTCTTTAGCAGCTCCAATATGGTTCTAAGATGCTGCGCGTGTTCAGCCTTTGTCTTTGAGTAAATCAGGATGTCGTCGATGAATACAATCACGAACTTGTCTAAGTATGGCTTGCAAACCCTATTCATTAGATCCATGAATACCGCAGGCGCGTTTGTCAGACCAAATGGCATAACGAGGAACTCGTAGTGTCCATAACGAGTTCGGAAGGCTGTTTTCGGGATACTTTCCTCCTGTATCCTTAGTTGATGGTACCCAGATCGAAGATCGATCTTAGAGTAACAGCTTGAACCTTGAAGTTGATCGAATAGATCGTCGATTCTTGGCAGAGGATACCTGTTCTTAATCGTCAGCTTGTTCAATTCTCTGTAGTCAATACACATGCGGAAACTTCCGTCCTTCTTCTTGACAAACAAGACCGGAGCTCCCCAAGGCGAGAAGCTTGGTCGGATAAAACCCTTGTCTAACAACTCTTGGAGTTGCGTTGACAATTCCTGCATCTCAGACGGCGCAAGTCTGTAAGGTGCCTTAGCTACAGGCGCGGCGCCTGGAACTAAGTCAATGTGAAATTCCACTTGCCTCTGCGGTGGCAGTCCGGGTAAGTCTTCTGGGAAGACTTCTGGATATTCCCTTACGACAGGGATGTCCTCGATCGTTGGCTCAGCAGTCTTCTTGTCTACGATGTGTGCCAGAAAAGCAGCACATCCTTTCTGTAAACACTTCCTTGCTTTCAAGCAGCTGATAAATCTTAGCGGTGTGTCACGCTTCTCTCCGTGAACCACAATCGTCTCACCATCATCGGTTGGGATGCGAACAACTTTCTCGTGACATACTATCTCAGCCTTGTTTCCGGATAACCAATCCATTCCTACTACCACGTCGAAACTTCCCAATTGGACTGGTAGTAGGTCCAGAGTAAACTCGCGTTCTCCCAATTCTATCACACAACCTCTGATTACTTCGTCGGCTCCAACTAACTTCCCATTAGCTAATTCGATCGAGTAGGGAATGTCTAACTTATTAGCAGCTAACCCAAGCATATTCTTAAATTCTAGTGATACGAAGCTATAGTCGGCACCAGTATCAAATAAAACAGATGCATAGCGCTGATTGATAGGGAACGTACCCGTAACAACATTTGGATCTTGACGTGCTTCTCTAGCTTCGAGCTGGAATACTCTACCACGGGCTTGATTCAGTGTTGGGCAATTCTTCTTAAAATGCCCGATTTCCCCGCAGTTATAACATCCGAGTCTCTGCCCGTTTCCATCCCCGTTTCCAGCTGGGGTGTTGTTCTGGTTGGCATTGCCAGCCTGATTTGCATTGTTGCCTCGGTTTCTGTCTCCTCCAAAATTTAGGCGGTTTCCATTTCCACCACGGTCATCATTCCTATTTCCATATCCTCCCTGGCCTCCGCGGCCTGCACTAGCCCAACATGATTCCCTTGTGTGGCCCGGTTTTCCACAAGATTCACAAACTCTTATGTCACAAGGGCCAGTGTGGTGGCGTTGGCAGTTGTTGCATCTGGGCTGGGTGCCCTGGTACCCTTTTCCTCTCTTGGTACTGCCAGCTGATTTTCCTTTCTTTACTGCCATACTGACGCCTTGTTTGAAGTTTGAAAACTTCCTTTTGTTGTCTCCTGAGGACTCAACGTGAGTTTCTGTCTTCTTTGTTTTGACTTCATCAAACCTGTTTAAACGAATCGCCTCCTCGGTGAGAGCCACGCTCAAATCGATGGCTTCAGTGATAGTCGCTGGTTTGGAGGAGGTTACCATGCTTATTATTTGGGGAGCCAAACCCCAAATGAAGCGCTCGATTCGCTTGTATTCAGGCGTAACCATGTAAGGAACCACTTGAGATAGGTCATGAAACCTCTGAACGTACTCTGCTACTTTCGGACCATCCATCTTTAAGTGCCAAAATTCAGTCTCCAACCTTTGAATTTCTGCGCGTGAACAGTACTTTTTGCGCATTAGTTCTTTCAATTCGGCCCAAGTCAGGGCGTAGGCGGCAGCTTCGCCTAGTGTTTGCACTTGTAGGTTCCACCATGATAGGGCTCCATCAAAAAACAGCCCTGAAATGTACGTGACTTGCTGATCCTCTGCACACTTGCTCATGCGTAACACAGAATCGGTTTTCTCAGCCCAGCGGGTAAAGGCAACTGCACCTCCTGTGCCATCGAAGTTAACTGGTTTGCAGTCTAAGAACTGCTTGTAGGTGCATCCTGCACGTATGTTAAAACATGTGTTTGGCATTAGCATCACCGCTAAAATCTCCAACTAGTTCATGGTAGGTTCGAATGGCGTGGTATTACCGTGAGGTGGATTGTTATTGCCTTGGTTAACATTTTCGCTTGCTCCTGGCTGAGATGCTGCGTACTGTGCTATGGCAGCAGCAATAATCTGCTGGAGTTCTGCCTTGTTGGTTGGCATGTTTGGTTCGCGTCTTGGCGGCATCTTCTAAAAGATGTTTCACATAGGTTAGGTCATAGCAAGTGAAGTGTACGTATGCATTCAACAATACCAACACATAACATCTCATGTTATCAACAAGTCAATCGCATAACCTCTTATGCTATAGGACATAAACAATTGATTGGACATCGCATGTGATGAGAATACTGCGATTGTAGTGCCACAATTCGAGACCACAATGTAAAGCTCACAAGTACACCACTATATCATACTACATCAATGACTTAGTAGGGGACGACCCTAGACAAGTCGTGCGATCGCTGGTCATGTTCAGGAGTCTCTGGTTCGTCCTTTCTCAAATTTCAGGACTCCACGTCAAGTTTCTGAATTTCTGTCCTAAAACAACATTTCTTCTCAATCGTTTCCTTGAGCTCGTCCCAGCTCAGTGTATAAGTAGCGTATGTGCCAAGGGTCTGAACCTGGAGGTTCCATTAAGAGAGTGTGCCCTCTAGAAATACCCCTGAGATGTAGGTAACACTCTGTTGGCGATCAGTTACTCATCCTTAAAATGGAGTCGGTCTTTTCGGACCAACGAACAAATGCAACGGTGCCTCCGGTTCTGACAAGGTTCAAAGGCTTGCAGTACAGGAACTGTTTATAGGTGCAGCCAGTTGGAGGGTTATCTCTAGTAATGCCATCGTTGTACTTAGAGTGGAGGGCTTCATGTCGTGCATTTATCTGTGAGATGCGTTCTTGCAGCTCGTCTTCTGTCCTCAGTAACGTACCGGTGCTTGTGTCACGCCTGGGGGACATTCCCTTTTTGTCGAAATAGTGTGAAGCGGGTTGGACAATGTTTCAATTGTCTATGGGGTATATATATAGCAACGTAAGCCATCATGTAATCACCCCATTTCACACGCAAATATATTCACTGTATAAGTGGGGAAATAATTCCTGAGCCTTCACATAGGCTCGTCAATTTGGCTTGTTGCTTGTAATAGAATGAACTCGAGGCTACATCGCCTAGGTCATTTGTGTTTAGGTTATCATTAGCTTGACCTGCAGAGTCCACCAGGATTTCTGTGCACTACAAATCGTTATTACGTGGGCCCCCGTAATAATAAATTGTCTTGCACAGTTACCCCAAATTTTCTCTCATCCAAGCAGATGGTCAATCAAGGAGCAACAGCCGGTGCATTGGCATGAACAGGGTCATACTCCAATGCGGGGTCAGGAGCAATGCCTGGCTCAGGGGCCACGGCTAGCTTTGAATCAAAAACTCCATCTCAAAATCAGCTGGATCAACAATCACAGGGGTTACAGGATCCCCCAAGGGCTTGTCTAAGTGCATGAACTCAATGTCATGGTCTGGATCAACACCAGGCGGAAAAAAAACAGAATTGTCCTCATAATCACGATCAAACTCAAAACTGTGTGCGGGATCCGGTGCAGCTAGTGATGCCGTATCAGGGTCGGCGTCGTGTAAGTAGTGCTGCATTCCCTGTATGTGCGGAGATGCGGGTGTCAGAAACTCAAATGAGTCTGGGATAGGGGAATGGTCATAAGTTTCCCCTATAGGAGCGTCCGCATGTAGTAGTCTAATACCAGCAGTAATAAGGCTCTGCCCTCGAATGGGTCCTCCTCCAGTAGATCGTTATCGTCTTCAGAGGCCTCGTTGGGAGGGCGTATCATCAACAGGATAAGCGGCAAGGGGCACAGGAGCAGGGATCACCGCCAGTGGTAAAATCCCAACAAGATGGCCATCAGTAGGCTCTGCTACGACTTCAGGCAGTGCACAAAGGGCTGAAAGTCGTCATTGTCTGTGCTGGTAGTATCAGAAATGTACACCTCGTGCTTCGTTGAACTATGTCGTCTGATACTATGGTCATGGGGTTCGTAGTGCCCATCTTTCTAGTACTTGATGAAAGCATAACGTTTGTAACACAAACATATATACGTATAATAATCAATCATATAATCAGTTAATCACATAAGTCACCAAGTAAGGTATCACATACTTTTCCTAGTCTTACTAGCCAATTTCATCCAGTCTACAAGACTGCTCTATCCTTCACTTAAACCAAACCTCGATCCTCCAGATCGATCCTATAACAAATCAACGTGCTCAACTACCTTGTTCACCTCGATCCTCCAGATCGATCCTATAACAAACCAACGTGCTCAACTACCTTAATCATCTCGATCCTCCAGATCGATCCTCAGCCCTCCAAGCTGAACTTATAATTAATAAAATGTGCTCAACATTTGTTTGTAAAAAGTGTGGATCTGGACTTAAGTGGTATGCAGAAAAATGTTTTCGTGAGAGCCCTAGTGATCATAGTCTAGACTCGAGACAGAATCCTAGTTCGCTATGATCAGAGCTCTGATACCAAGCTGTCACACCCTGGCTTTGCGGAAGCGTGGTTAATTTTGGTGTGACTTCTTAATACCATAGCTTAATCATACCAAAGCTATATGAGTTAAAAACATGCAAGATCATCCATTAAGTTTTGAAAACCAAACACAATACCATTGTTTAACATCCCCTGACAAACATAATCTTGTTCAACCACCATTACAAACTTGAAACATAACATAAACATGGTTTAAGGGTTGTGTCTTGTCAAGGAAAGAGACACATCCCCTAAACCCCGGATGACCTTGGAAACTAGTGCAGCGGAAAACATGCCATACCGTGCCAGATCTCGTTAATTTCCTGAAATACATGTAAGTTGAAAAATCAACAATAATGTTGAGCGAGTTCATGTGCAAGTGAGTAAGTAAAACACTTGTAAGTATAAAAGTTCCCTGGTATGTAGCAGTGTAAGAGGACTTGTGATCACCAATGGTTTGCAAGGCCATTAGCATGTTGTGAGATGCAAGTAGGAAGATTCAAACCTAGCGTATTTGGCGTTGGGGCACTAAGTCACCACCTGGTCCATTATGCGGGCTCAGGGGTTGGGCTCGCTACACCCAGATAGATCTACCGCTTAAGTCCCTCGGTGTTCTAACTACCCATTCACATGATCTAAAACCTCCTTACGTTAATCATACCGTGTATAATAGTACTTGTAAACAAAGTAACATGTATTTCACCCCCGCGGTTAAGTAAACTGAAAACAGTTAGAGAAAAGGGGGACATGAACTCACAGTGAATGCGCGTCTCTACCAAGTGTCTCCAATACAGTAAGCTGTGCAACGACCTACAAGTGCTAATTCTATTAGACGGACGGCCGTGCCTTAGCTTTATAGTTTATGTCTTTGGGAAATAGTTAGACAACTATTTCGTGTTTATGTTCCGTATACACTTGGTAGTTATTCTTCTTCCCAAGGATGGGGGATACAATACATGTGCGTAAGTTACGTTTTATCAATCCTGTGGTAATGTAATTACCGGTGTAACTTATATGTTTGTGGAAGCGTTCGTAAAGTTTTGGAATCCTTAACGCTTGTAAATATTATTTTTACTCTAAAATAATATTTATGTATTTCACAAAATAATCATAAACAGTGTTGTGACAAGTATATTTATCACTTTAATCTTTGTGAAAATCCCACCTCCGAATATTTAGTAAAATATAGTGCTGGCGAAATTTATGTTTCGAAAGTATGTCCAAAAATAGTTCTAACACTTGTTGTGTAAAAAGTCTAAGTGTTAGGTTTTTAGAAAAATTTCGCCAGAGTTTCCTCTGTAACTGGAGGTGGCCACGCTTTCAAGCGTATCATTTTCTTTTAACAAATCAATCAACAATCTTCTTTATTCAATCAAACAATCTCCAACACATCAAACTAGTCGACAAGTATGTAAATTTGCATAATCGCATGAACTTGCAGTTTTTCCGCATCTTTAATGTAAATCACCTTTATATATGTAGATCTTTATATAAAGTAGCTTTAATCTTGTAAAAACCTCGTGTTTAGAGAAATCCGTCTTTACAACTTCTAGTAACAAGTGACAAATTCACTTCTTTGTCGGATCTCTTTGTTTCACAAGTGTTTACACACTTGTGGTTCATAAAACCATATTTATTAGTGTAAGATTCATCTTTTAGAAAAATATGATTTCTTTAAAGTGTGGTCTTTCAAAAATACCACTTGCGGATACGTAGATCCGCTAGTTTTAAACACCATTCTACCGGTTAAACCACTTTTACACAACTAAAATTCTTTTATACAAGTTCATGCTCTATATGTGGTAGTGTTTCACCTTTAACCCTTGTATCTTTCAAAAACGAGCTTATGTGATGATACGTGATTTTACAAAGTCGGGTTAAACGAAGATTTGAGCTACCACATCATAGATCGGGTCTAGATAAACACAAATTTCAAGTCCTACGACTTTTACACAAGACATGTGCTATTAACCTCCATTTTTGTGATTTTAGTAGACTTTAAAGTTCCAAAACGCATGTTAACGATATTTCACCGATAAAATTCCTTTTAACCACTTTAAACAAGCTTAAATATGAGTTTTACGTGATATACCTCTAGCTCGGGGCTAGGGATGAATCTTGACGAAAAACGGGTGGTTAAAAGCAACGTAGAGAGGTCCTTGGCAATCCGAGTGCACCGAGCTTCCTTTCGCGTGATCCCTCACACTTGTATATAGGTAGAAAGCATTGAATGAAAATCAAAGTGGGTGTGTGTGAGCCTTGGCTCTCGGCCGAGACTTCAAGAGAGAAAGAGTTGATCTTTATTATTTTTTTTTTTTGTAAGTGAGTTGTGTGTGAAAAGTGTTTACCCAAGATGCCCATTTATAAACCATCTTCCTAAATGTCCAAGAGGTAATGTGTCTAGAAGATATGGGGCATGTGGGTTATTAAAATCAAAAGGTTTAGTGGGATGTCTCCCACATGGGAACCGAACTTGGTATTGGGGGGAAGCATTCGGTTGGTTTCCAATTTGAAAGTTAGTGGCATTTAGTTAATTATAATGTTTAGTTAATAAATTTGAATAAGGTGTTATGTGTGTTATAATGGGTGTTAGGGTACTCAGGGACCCTAACTGGCTCAGAAAAAGATAGATAGTGAAAATAACAATATTTTCATGTTCCGGGTAAAGTCCGGTCGTTCGGTTGGATAGTAATCCGTTAAAGTCTTTTGTAACGCTTTAAAGTGTCGTTATTACATTTTTAGTGACACAATTAGTTTCCAACACTTTAGAAAGTGTCTAGTGTTATTTTCTCATTTTCTGGCACTTTACTAGTCAGCTAGAAGCTGGTTTAATTTTTAAAGCGCTGTGTTTGGTACTTAAAGTACGTTTTTGGCACATCCGAATCAGTGTATCTTATCCCTAGAGACGCGGTACCATAACCCTTATATCCCTACACTCACTACCAGTGTAGTCAAAATATATGAGGCTCTTAACAGGCCTTAGAGGCAGTGTCTGCCTGATGCTGGTCATATCAGCATGTTTGCCGTGTATCCGTATAGTGCTACTGTGCTTTTTGTGCATCATGTTTGTCACTAAGGTTCAGTATGTAATTAATGTAGTGACAGCAAATAAAGTATGATGCAAGTAAGTGCATGTATCAGTATGCAGGTAGCAGTTTATCAGCTAGTTCAATCAAGCACAGTAATCAAGTAGTAATTAATCATTAATTAAGTTGTACGGATACCTGGTTTTGTGCGGGTTGTCACAACTTTAAAGTTTCAAAACGCATGTTTATGATATTTAACCGACGAAAGTTCTTTTAACCACTTTAGACATGCTTAAATATGAGTTTTAAACAATATACCTCTAGCTCGGGGCTAGGGAAGAATCGTGATGAAAAACGCGTGGATAAAAGCTAACGGAAGTGGTCCTTCGCGCTCCGAGTGCACCAAAGCTCCTAATACGCGACCTTTGACGTGTGTATGATCTTGGAATGCAAAGATCAAAACTTGAAACTATGATGGTGGGTGTGAGGGAGTTCGGCCGAGACTTAGAGAAGAGAGGGAGAGTGTTGTGGTCTTGAGTTGTGAGTGATGAAGACCATATGTGTTTAAGGTTTAACTTATAGACAATTTTGTGGTGATTAACCATTGGGTTTAATGTTGTTTAGATATTAGACAAAGGGGAATTAAATAATCAAATAGTACTAACCATGTCCCCCCATAGTTAGGGACGGTTAGGATGGGGGGGGGGGGTCTTAGTCCACTTCCAACTAGATAGTTAAGTGTTAGCTAGGTTAAGTTAAGTAATTAACTCGGTTACTAACGTGTAGTATGTTATAGCGGGTGTTAGGGTAATCAGGGACCCTAACTAGCTTAGAAAAAGATAGATTGTGAAAATAAAAATATTTTCATGTTCCGGGTAAAGTCCGGTTGTTCGGTTGGATAATAATCCGTTAAAGTGTTACAAAGCTTTAAAGCGTCGTTATTACATTTTTAGTGACACAATTAGTTTCCAACACTTTAGAAAGTGTCTAGTGTTATTTTCTCATTTTCTGGCACTTTACTAGTCAGCTAGAAGCTGGTTTAATTTTTAAAGCGCTGTGTTTGGTACTTAAAGTACGTTTTTGGCACATCCGAATCAGTGTATCTTATCCCTAGAGACGCGGTACCATAACCCTTAAATCCCTACACTCACTACCAGTGTAGTCAAAATATATGAGGCTCTTAACAGGCCTTAGAGGCAGTGTCTGCCTGATGCTGGTCATATCAGCATGTTTGCCGTGTATCCGTATAGTGCTACTGTGCTTTTTGTGCATCAAGTTTGTCACTGAGGTGCCGTATGTAAATAATGTAGTGACAGCAAATAAAGTATGATGCAAGTAAGTGCATGTATCAGTATGCAGGTAGCAGTTCATCAGCTAGTTTCAATTAAGCACAGTAATCAAGTAGTAATTAATCATTAATTAAGTTGTACGGATACCTGGTTTTGTGCGGGTTGTCACAAAAACGCTGATTTTTGAATATGTTGTGCGAAAACAGTTGATCTAAAAGCTTACAAATTTTCAGATCTTAATTCCAAACGGTTTGAGAGATATTGAGATTTTTTGGTCCGAAAATCGTTTAAAAATGTTAACTGTTGCTGATATTGTTCATGAGGGTCACCGATCGGATGGCCATTCGATCGGATGACCATCCAATCCATAAGCCATTTCATTCAATATTCATTTCACTTAAATCTGATCTGATCCTAAACACTTTATTTGTTTGTTTCACAGGTCCAAGTGTCGGATCGCCATCCGATCCACGTGCATTTAATTCATTTTTGTCAAGTGACGGATCACCATCTGATCCTCTATAACTAGTGTCAAGTGTCGGATAGCAAATTATTCGGATCACCATACGATCCCCTACATCTATTCATATTTGAATTGGTGTTGCATGTCACACCCCGACCACGTGTAACATACAAAACGTGGCGGAAACGTCGGGGAGTGTTGCAACAGAATTAATGTTTCATAACCATGGATACCAAAAGTGTTTCGTTTTATTAAACATTGAATAATTACATCGTCTGGAAATCTAAATACACAATTTAAACATAATCTATCATTGTTATTGAGTCACTAAGGCCTTGTCCAGTCCTATGTGAGCATGCATCTTATCAATCGATATAATTCAACAATACCTGAAACATATGTGAAAACGAGGTCAGCAAAGAAATGCTGGCGAGTACATAGGTTTTGTGAAAATAAGATTCATGACTTCTGTTTAAGAAAATGTTTAGTCATGAACCTTGTAATTTGCTTGGTCTTTGTAAATCATTTGAAGAATAATAAGTTCAGGTGATATGTATAATAAGAGAATAATGCATGATTAAATGAATAACCATGTAAAATGAGTTTATATAAGATAAGTTGTTTGTAAATAAATGTCTTGTGAAAAGTATGTTACTTGTATAAAATGTTCTATGTCTCAAGCTGAAATGATTCAAATAACGCTACAATATGTAATACTATACAAACACTTATATATAGGAAGTACCAGCGGCGTATCCACCATGCTTGTATCATATTACACACGCACCGTTACTCAAATCACTTACCCAAACAAACCACCAATGTAAGATGTCCATGTTTAAACAAATTGTCAAATGTATTGAATAACATAACAAAATGTTTATGTTAAGATGTAAATCATGTCATGTATAATCAATGTCAAAAGTGTTTGTGTCAAATGTAAACCATGTAATGTGTAACCAAAATGATATGTATGGCTAGTGAAATGCATCAACTAAACCATAGATGAAACGCACAAAACAAAGTATTGAAGTAAAACTTGGTTTAAATCAATACTATGTTTCGTGGAAATGCATGATCAAATGTAAATCATGTCCACATGTTTACCCAATCGTTAAACCATCTTGTTTTAATCGTTCAAATCGTTCTTGTTTTAATTGTTCAAATCGTTCTTGTTTTAATTGTGAAACTACTTAATGGTCGATTCTCTAATAACATTCAAACCTTCTTGACGCGTTCCTCGTTCCAACTCGCTCTCGTTCTCGTTCTTAATAAACCCTTACCAAAGGGTAAATTAATAATTACAGATTCAGTCGTTACCCAAAATACCCATACATAACCATGGGTATAGAGAATAACGGGATTTGTCAGATCCTATGGTACCATAACCTAATACTGGTCGGCTTGATCATTGCTAATGAATGTCATTGGTTATGTAACTACAACCAACAAGTTCGTTCACTTTATTGAAATTTGTAATTAGTTTTTGAACCATTGAAATCGTTCTTGAAACCCTTGTTATTGTTCTTGAAACTACATTGTAATTGTTATTGAAATTATTGTAATCGTTCTTGAAACCACATTGTAATTGTTATTGAAATCATTGATAAAGCATTTAGCACATATGAGTCACCCCAAAACGTTTGGAAAACAGTAAAAGAGGGGAATAATGTACTCGCCTGAGAGTGCTTAGGAGTCTTGAACAACTACCAAGTAAGCTAGAGGAGTCCCGGAAATCAAACGGTACCTAATATAGGTAACTACATAAATAACCCGGACCTAAATCGGAAGACTGGGTAGCAGGAGGGTTTGTAAACCAAATGAGTGTAGGAACTCATATGATATGGTTTAACAAAGCCTACATACTAAATGAAACTTATCCTAAGTGCTTGTGACCCATTACGACCCGTTTAGGTGGCTTATGCTACTTTAACGCGTCATTCGCGTGAAACGCGTTCGGACTGCCTAACTAGTCCTATGACAAGTAATATATGCCTTAACATGTCTAATATGGTTGTCAAATCAGTTTAGATGTCAAAAGTTATGTTACATATGTTTAAAATGAATTTTGGCATCAAAGGGGTATTTTGGTAATTTACCTAAGGCATATAAACTACCTATCATACAACTACTTAAACGAAGCGACCATAAGGTATAACCTCGTAAGGTTATTCCCTATATACTATGGTCACCTAATGTGCTTGGTCGGATCCTAATGATCGACCAAACGGGTCGGGTTCGAAAGTATAAGCGATTGATTAGATCGCTTACCTCTACGACCCTATATAAGCACTAAACTAAAAGTGACGAGCTAAGCATGTTAAAACATGCTTAACTAAGTTTAGAAAACAGGTTTGGTATCACAACAAACGGCTGTGATACCTAAGAGTAGTTTGGTTACAAAATACGTAAGAATACGTATTCTGCCCGAAACTACGGCTCGTCACTGAGCCTAGATAACGTGGTAATCAGTAGGTATAGTCGCTAGGGACTATAACCATCGTGATCACACTCACGTTATGAAGTTCAAACGAACTTCGCATCGACCATAAATTGGTCAATGCAGAAAGTCAAACAAAGTTTGACTTTCGGACTCGAAAAGCAATAAAAGAACGAAAGAATACTTACGAAGGGTCCCCGAATGCTAATCTAGATCAAGATAGCTCAGGTATGAAACAAAGGTTTCAACTTAGAGCACAATTGATCAGATTCTTGTGAGGAATGAAAGAAAATGTGATGGGTATTTATAGATTTCGGGTAACCGTTAAGATCGTTTCATGAAAACCGTGCTCGAATCTCATGCGTACATTTGTCCAAATGTTGTGGTGCCTAAAAATGGTCCTAAATCAGCTGAAAGGTCAAGTTAGAAGTTGTGGTTGTGCTTGAAACAGCTGGAAAATGCTGACTGTTTAGTCTGATCAGTTCTGCAGGTTGCCTTACGGACCTCAAAGCTGCCAATGTTGAGGTCCGTAAGCTAACAACTTTGGCAGATTTATAGTTTTGGTCCCTGCAGCCTCAAAACTTGGTTTTCAATGCATTTTTGACACGTTTAAGGCCCGTTAACCCCATTTCAAAGCTCTAAAATGAAGTTAAAGTATAGGGAACTTAAAATGTGCTCAAAAATATCTCGGATGTCGGTTCGTTTAGCCGTACGGTCGCGATGTTCGGTTAATTACGACGGAATGCGCATAAGCGCGAAAAACGATCCAAATGACGCGACGAATGGATTTTTGGCAAGCCAAACACTAAAGCATAATATAGTCATGCTTACATAAATTTTTGGATGTCCGAATGTATTCAGAACGTAAGTTATGCGCGAAAATGCAAACTTGTGCACTTTTTGACACTTTTAGTCCCTGAATGACCCAAAAGTTTATTTTAGCACACCGAACACCTCAAAGCCTATTTCTAAGCTATGTAAAGGATATTTATGGTATGTTTAACTTATGGTCATGTTCCGGAATGTCCGTTACAGTTCAAATTGGCATACTTTCGCAGTTTGTCAACTTTAGTCCCTGTAAGCGATTTAACTTGATTTTGCCATACCAAAGCCTTCAAAACTTATTTCTAAGCTATGTAAAGGTTATTTAATGTATGTTAAGCCTATTTCACTATTCCGGAGTGTTCGTTGCATTAAACTGGTTATATTTACGCATCGGTGCGCGTATAACCTTCCAGAAAGCGATTTAGAGTTTGAAATTGAACGAGAATTGATATGTGCAAATGATACACATATTTTTACAAATCCCAAGTATGAAATATAATATTTCATTGGTTTGGTATTTTTTTGATGGCCGTGGAGGCACAGGTGTTACAGTCTCCCCTACTTTAGGAAATTTCGTCCCGAAATTTATTTAGAGGAAACTTGTGAGAGTTTAAAACATGGAGTTGAAAAGATCGAACAACATTGGTTAGGGTTCTGAACTTCTAGTAACTTTAATAACATCATGCTTGCAATGTAAGAGGGATACTTATATACAAGTATATGAAGCGTCATTGGTGCGTCCACCATACCTCCATTACATCGTTCTCATTTTGTTATTGTTGTCACTATCGGTTCTTACACATAAAAAAACTTACTGGGTTTCTGTGCACTAAATTTCATAATTATGTACGCGTCCATAATTAGACAATTCCTTGCACAGTTCACACAGTCTATTTTATAATGTGTAGGGGAAAACCAAATGAACAATCCTGTGATGAGTGTGACTAGACCGCCATAGAGTCCTTTTGACTAAATCAATAAATGATCTAAATAGACTATCAAGGAGTCTGTCCAGCTACATCACTAGATGTCGTCCTTTAACCAAATTGTGAATCAATCTTTTTGACTAGACCACTCAAGGGTCTATCATCGAATCATGGAATGGTACTATATAACCCAAGGGTCTTAACTACCACGTAGAAGCCCATAAGGATTTAAGGTAGTACCTTTTGAATATCCTACTATGAATCCCTCATATGAAGATATAAAAGATTCTATGAGGATTTAAAAATCGTTTACCACACAAAAACATAGAGGAGAACACATAAACACATATCACATAATCGCATAATCGTATACTCGCATAATTGTTTAAATTGACCTTTAAATTTGTTATCTTTGGACACGGGTATTTAATGCATACAAGGAATCAATTCTTAATTGCATCAATTTGGATGGATCCATATGAATACCCTGCTTGTTGACTACATGACCCAAAAACTGAACTTCTTTAAGCCAAAATTTCCTCTTGGAGAATTTAGCGAAAAGTTTGTTCCTTCTTTAAGGGTCCCAGCGTCAATGAAGGTGTTGATCGTTATCGGCTCGCAATATGAATAGATCAAGATGTCATTAATAACAATGACGAACTGATCCAAATAAGGCTTGCAGACTCTATTTATTAAGTCCTTGAAGATGGCTGGAGCATTTGTCAACCCAAAAGGCATGACTGTAAACTCGTAATGGCCATACTTCGTGCAGAAAACCGTTTTGGGAATATCTTCTTCGAGATTACAAAGTTGATGATACCCAAAACGCAAATTGATCTTGCAAAAAAACATGAAACGCTATGCAGTTGATCGGAGAAATCGTTGATTTAAGGTAGGGGATATCGATTCTTGATGGTAAGCTTACTAGGCTTACGTTAATCGATATACATCCGAAAAGATCCATTTTTCTTTTCACAAGGAGAACAGGAGTTTCTCCAAGGTGAAAAGTTCGGACGGATGAATCCTTTATCAGACAACTCTTGAAGCTGTTTTGATAATTCTTGCATCTCGAACGATGCAAGACAATAAGATACTTTAGATTTAAAAGAAACAAGCGTTTGAGGTTCTTAGGGAGATTACAAGTGATCATAAAAATGACAGAACCACACGAGTAGTTTTGTCTTTGTGTTGACATCATACGGTTGAATCAAACATTCATACAATTGCATTAGTTAAAAATAAAACCACAAATTTTATTTATATAACAACCGCATTGTCTTTAATGTTACAAGATAACAACCATAGGAAATACAAAATACTAATTGTTCACTCCTTCATCATTGAGTGCCTCATTGATGTTATACACTCGTCCACGTGCTGGATTCACATTGACGTTGACGTTCGCATTCGGATTTGCGCCAGCATTTGCATTCACCAGTCTTGGGCAGTTGTGGCGGAAGTGACCAATCTCTCCGCAGTTGAAACATGAACCCAGTGGGAATTCGTAGCATTCCCTTGAACCGGAGCTTGAACCTGAGCAGCCTGATTTTGTCCCAAACGACAAACCTTGGCCAAATGCCCAAGTTTACCACACGTCGTGCATTGCCAGCAAGCTTGTTGTACTGCGTGATGACCGTTGCAGCGTGCACAATAAGGTGCGGTACCGGCATATGCTTTCTTTGCAGGTGGCTGAGCTGGTAAGTTTCGCGGGTTCTGAGCAGTCTGTGCTGTAACAGCAAAGTTTTGACCACCCTTTCGCTTCCTTGATTTCTTTGACGTCTCACCTTCTTTACCCTTCTTGTTTTGACCTTTCTTGCTATCCTCCTTGTCAGACCCCTGCTTCTTACCCTTGTCACCCATTTTGTGTAACTTATTCTTCCGAATCTGCGACTCAGTCAATGTCGCAGATAACTCGATCGCCTGACGGAGTGTGGCAGGGTTACTACCAGTAAGGATGTCTTGTACCGAGTCAGGTAGGCCATCGATGTACCTTTCGATAGCTATGTCAAGTGGGGTAACCATTGTCGGGCAAAGCAGACTCAACTCCTCAAACCTATCAGTATACGCCCTGTGCTCACCACTATCTTGCTTCAGCTCATCAAATTCCTTCTCCAAAGCTCGCTGCTCATGACGAGGACAGAATTCCCTCATCATAAGGGCCCTAAGTTCAGCCCATGTCTGTGCTAAAGCAACTTCTGCACCACGATCCCTCATAATCCCGTTCCACCATGTGAGAGCCCTCTTCTGAAACACACTCGAAGAAAACTCGACCTTGCGATTGTCAGGACACTGCACGTGGCGGAAAGTATTCTCAATGCTCTCGAACCATTGAAGAAGCCCAGTCGCTCCTTCAGAACCACTAAACTTGAGTGGTTTAGCCTGGTTAAAATCCTTGTATTTGCATAGAACATTGTTGTTGTTGTTGGCTTGGTTCCATTGAGCAAAGAGGTTTGGGAATTGAGCAGCCATTTGCTGCGCAATGATTTCTGCCAATTCGGCAGTCTCTATCTGGCTTTCGCGTCGAGGAGGCATTCTGAAAGAGGAAACATGAAAAGAAACGAGAGAGAGAATTAGACGAAAAGAATGAGATGAAACAAATCTGATGAAAGCAAGGATAGTGGTCATTTGTTTGTTACTACAAAGCAACAAACGACACACAGTGACTGATCAAAGTAAATGGGTCGAAAATAATGTATCGCGAAGACATGCTCGCCTATAAGTGAACACTCATCCCAAGAATTCCCAGGTAAGCACAACTGGTCTCGCGTCTGATGAGATATATACGAAGTGCTTGCCTAGACAGAAAACCCAGAATACAGGCATTCACCCTTCCAGTTTGCACGTGTTCACATTATTTAAGACTCAAAACCTTGTCGAGATTTTGAAAATTCGAAGGGGTTCAAAACCATATAACAGAGGGTTCAAAACCTTACAATAGAGGGTTCAAAACCTTGTAATCAATCATCCTAGAACAGATGATTAGTTTTCAAAGCGGTTTTGAAATTTATGTTCTTGTTGTGGTCGTCGCCTAAGGATAGGTGACGGTATTTTTTTTTTATGACTAAACGCAAGTAAACTCGCGTTAGGGTCCTAAGAAGGTTATAGACTAGGTCAAAGCATTACTAATAACCTAATTCCCTATAACCATTGGCTCTGATACCATCTTTTCTGTCACACCCCGACCACGTGTAACATACAAAACGTGGCGGAAACGTCGGGGAGTGTTGCAACAGAATTAATGTTTCATAACCATGGATACCAAAAGTGTTTCGTTTTATTAAACATTGAATAATTACATCGTCTGGAAATCTAAATACACAATTTAAACATAATCTATCATTGTTATTGAGTCACTAAGGCCTTGTCCAGTCCTATGTGAGCATGCATCTTATCAATCGATATAATTCAACAATACCTGAAACATATGTGAAAACGAGGTCAGCAAAGAAATGCTGGCGAGTACATAGGTTTTGTGAAAATAAGATTCATGACTTCTGTTTAAGAAAATGTTTAGTCATGAACCTTGTAATTTGCTTGGTCTTTGTAAATCATTTGAAGAATAATAAGTTCAGGTGATATGTATAATAAGAGAATAATGCATGATTAAATGAATAACCATGTAAAATGAGTTTATATAAGATAAGTTGTTTGTAAATAAATGTCTTGTGAAAAGTATGTTACTTGTATAAAATGTTCTATGTCTCAAACTGAAATGATTCAAATAACGCTACAATATGTAATACTATACAAACACTTATATATAGGAAGTACCAGCGGCGTATCCACCATGCTTGTATCATATTACACACGCACCGTTACTCAAATCACTTACCCAAACAAACCACCAATGTAAGATGTCCATGTTTAAACAAATTGTCAAATGTATTGAATAACATAACAAAATGTTTATGTTAAGATGTAAATCATGTCATGTATAATCAATGTCAAAAGTGTTTGTGTCAAATGTAAACCATGTAATGTGTAACCAAAATGATATGTATGGCTAGTGAAATGCATCAACTAAACCATAGATGAAACGCACAAAACAAAGTATTGAAGTAAAACTTGGTTTAAATCAATACTATGTTTCGTGGAAATGCATGATCAAATGTAAATCATGTCCACATATTTTCCCAATCGTTAAACCATCTTGTTTTAATCGTTCAAATCGTTCTTGTTTTAATTGTTCAAATCGTTCTTGTTTTAATTGTGAAACTACTTAATGGTCGATTCTCTAATAACATTCAAACCTTCTTGACGCGTTCCTCGTTCCAACTCGCTCTCGTTCTCGTTCTTAATAAACCCTTACCAAAGGGTAAATTAATAATTACAGATTCAGTCGTTACCCAAAATACCCATACATAACCATGGGTATAGAGAATAACGGGATTTGTCAGATCCTATGGTACCATAACCTAATACTGGTCGGCTTGATCATTGCTAATGAATGTCATTGGTTATGTAACTACAACCAACAAGTTCGTTCACTTTATTGAAATTTGTAATTAGTTTTTGAACCATTGAAATCGTTCTTGAAACCCTTGTTATTGTTCTTGAAACTACATTGTAATTGTTATTGAAATTATTGTAATCGTTCTTGAAACCACATTGTAATTGTTATTGAAATCATTGATAAAGCATTTAGCACATATGAGTCACCCCAAAACGTTTGGAAAACAGTAAAAGAGGGGAATAATGTACTCGCCTGAGAGTGCTTAGGAGTCTTGAACAACTACCAAGTAAGCTAGAGGAGTCCCGGAAATCAAACGGTACCTAATATAGGTAACTACATAAATAACCCGGACCTAAATCGGAAGACTGGGTAGCAGGAGGGTTTGTAAACCAAATGAGTGTAGGAACTCATATGATATGGTTTAACAAAGCCTACATACTAAATGAAACTTATCCTAAGTGCTTGTGACCCATTACGACCCGTTTAGGTGGCTTATGCTACTTTAACGCGTCATTCGCGTGAAACGCGTTCGGACTGCCTAACTAGTCCTATGACAAGTAATATATGCCTTAACATGTCTAATATGGTTGTCAAATCAGTTTAGATGTCAAAAGTTATGTTACATATGTTTAAAATGAATTTTGGCATCAAAGGGGTATTTTGGTAATTTACCTAAGGCATATAAACTACCTATCATACAACTACTTAAACGAAGCGACCATAAGGTATAACCTCGTAAGGTTATTCCCTATATACTATGGTCACCTAATGTGCTTGGTCGGATCCTAATGATCGACCAAACGGGTCGGGTTCGAAAGTATAAGCGATTGATTAGATCGCTTACCTCTACGACCCTATATAAGCACTAAACTAAAAGTGACGAGCTAAGCATGTTAAAACATGCTTAACTAAGTTTAGAAAACAGGTTTGGTATCACAACAAACGGTTGTGATACCTAAGAGTAGTTTGGTTACAAAATACGTAAGAATACGTATTCTGCCCGAAACTACGGCTCGTCACTGAGCCTAGATAACGTGGTAATCAGTAGGTATAGTCGCTAGGGACTATAACCATCGTGATCACACTCACGTTATGAAGTTCAAACGAACTTCGCATCGACCATAAATTGGTCAATGCAGAAAGTCAAACAAAGTTTGACTTTCGGACTCGAAAAGCAATAAAAGAACGAAAGAATACTTACGAAGGGTCCCCAAATGCTAATCTAGATCAAGATAGCTCAGGTATGAAACAAAGGTTTCAACTTAGAGCACAATTGATCAGATTCTTGTGAGGAATGAAAGAAAATGTGATGGGTATTTATAGATTTCGGGTAACCGTTAAGATCGTTTCATGAAAACCGTGCTCGAATCTCATGCGTACATTTGTCCAAATGTTGTGGTGCCTAAAAATGGTCCTAAATCAGCTGAAAGGTCAAGTTGGAAGTTGTGGTTGTGCTTGAAACAGCTGGAAAATGCTGACTGTTTAGTCTGATCAGTTCTGCAGGTTGCCTTACGGACCTCAAAGCTGCCAATGTTGAGGTCCGTAAGCTAACAACTTTGGCAGATTTACAGTTTTGGTCCCTGCAGCCTCAAAACTTGGTTTTCAATGCATTTTTGACACGTTTAAGGCCCGTTAACCCCATTTCAAAGCTCTAAAATGAAGTTAAAGTATAGGGAACTTAAAATGTGCTCAAAAATATCTCGGATGTCTGTTCGTTTAGCCGTACGGTCGCGATGTTCGGTTAATTACGACGGAATGCGCATAAGCGCGAAAAACGATCCAAATGACGCGACGAATGGATTTTTGGCAAGCCAAACACTAAAGCATAATATAGTCATGCTTACATAAATTTTTGGATGTCCGAATGTATTCAGAATGTAAGTTATGCGCGAAAATGCAAACTTGTGCACTTTTTGACACTTTTAGTCCCTGAATGACCCAAAAGTTTATTTTAGCACACCGAACACCTCAAAGCCTATTTCTAAGCTATGTAAAGGATATTTATGGTATGTTTAACTTATGGTCATGTTCTGGAATGTCCGTTACAGTTCAAATTGGCATACTTTCGCAGTTTGTCAACTTTAGTCCCTGTAAGCGATTTAACTTGATTTTGCCATACCAAAGCCTTCAAAACTTATTTCTAAGCTATGTAAAGGTTATTTAAGGTATTTTAAGCCTATTTCACTATTCCGGAGTGTTCGTTGCATTAAACTGGTTATATTTACGCATCGGTGCGCGTATAACCTTCCAGAAAGCGATTTAGAGTTTGAAATTGAACGAGAATTGATATGTGCAAATGATACACATATTTTTACAAATCCCAAGTATGAAAAATAATATTTCATTGGTTTGGTATTTTTTTGATGGCCGTGGAGGCACAGGTGTTACATTGCAAAATCGTCGAACGGTGATTCGTTCGAATTACGATCCGATCCAAATACATTTCATAAAGTGATTCATTTGTAAAATCTTCGGATGGCAATCCGTTCGATTCGCCATCCGATCCAAATCTAAGTTTGAGGCTCAAATTCAGTTTTAAAAAGAAAGTTGCCAATCGTGGGATAGCAATCCGTTCGATTCGCCATCCGATCCAAGTAATCCGATCCAAAGTCATCCAATTGACTTTCGTTGACCTTGTTCGATTGGATACACATCCGATCCAACTGTCTGTTCATTTTTAAAACTGATCATTTTTGTTTGCGTATTTGCAGGTGATTCGAGGTGATAAACGAGAAACATCATGGGTGAAGAATTCTATAACACCTTTTACAAAGCTTTCACATCAGAATCTACAGAAACATCAACCGTTACACCAAAAAAAAAGCAATCAATGATAATATAAAACATGATAATTTCTATGGGACTTATTCAAAACCACCTAAACTTGAAAATATAGAAGATTACACATAGTGGAAAGAGAGATTTCTGAACTGGACAAAGGCATATGCTCACGAGAGTTGGTTCTGTCTGGAGTTTGGATATAGCCGACCGATAAACGATAAGTATGAAGAAATTCATCTCAATGATCTTTCCGATGAAGACAAACGAAAATTTTCCTACGAACAGAAAATGATTGCATTGATTCAGCAATCTATCAGAAATGATATTTTCTCTTTGTTAGTACATGATGGTTCATCAAAATCAGTCTGGGAAGCTTTAAGGGTTAAAGCTGAGGGTGGTAAACAAATTAAAAACAACAAAATTGCTTTATTAAAAAAGGAGTTTGATTTGTTTGATAGTTTAAAAGGAGAATCAGTGAGACAAATGATTGAGAGATTTTGTCGTCTAAAAATTGAGCTTGATAGGTTTGGAATTGTAAAAACACGTGAGGAAATCATAGACAAAATCATTGAAGCGTTACCACGAGCTGATCAGTGGCAAACGTTTGATTTTATTTTGAAAAAAATGATGTGTTGTATGAAACAATTACTCTCGATGTGTTGATTGAAAAAATTGAAACTCACGAGCTTGAATTGCAGAAACAGAACAAGATGAGTAGTTCTTCGCATCAACAGAATGTCGGTCTTTACTACAAGGGCAGTGTACCTTTGGTGACAGTTAGTGAACCGATAAAGACTGCATATAGTGTTGAAAAGATGAAAGACTCACAAAAAGGCTCATCAAGCTACGATCCGAGATATCATTCATCATCAACAACATCAAATTCTGAAGAACCTGAAGAGATTCTCTGCAACATCACTTTAAAGCTAAAGAATTCTCCGACAATGAACATCAACACTGCTAAACAACAAATGAGTCTCCTAGGATCAATTCTGGAATCTTATGAAGATCTGGTAGCTGGGAAAATTGGAAATTTCAAACTGAAAAAGGAAGATTACGACCAAATTGATCCAGAAGAAATGGAACTCATTGATCTGAGATGGTGTTTAGCAAGCTGCATTCGAAGAGCTCAGCGGTTCATGGATATTACTGGCAGACAATCAATCTGTGGACCATCAACAAAGCTGGGATTCGACAAATCAAAAGTGACCTGCTTCAAATGCAAGCAAAAGGGTTATTTCAAAAGAGAATGCAGAAACTCTGTTGTTGAAAAAACCGTTAATCCGTTTAAAGAATATTACTATCAAAAAGCGATCTATCACAAGAACATAGAGGAATCACCAAGGTTGAAACAAATTGAAGATAATCCTGAAAAGGAGAAATCAAGAGCTTGTGTTGTGATTCAAGATGATGAAGGGTTTGACTGGAGCGAATTCCTTCCAGAAGATGATCTTGTTGATGATCGGTTCACAGCACATGGCAGAAATGTATCAAAGAACAAACATCATGCATTTGTTGCTGAGATAAAGGAGAGAAGTCAAGAAGACATTCTAAAAGAGAAGATTGAAAGAGAAAGATTCTTTGCAGGTTGTCAGATTGAGAAAATGCATGAAGAGTATGAGGAAGCAAAGTACTATGGGAGATACGACAAGAAGAGAGATTGCTACATCAACAAAAATGGTGATCCTGTCGTTCATCGAAAAGAAGTGGTTTTTGATGATGTTCTTGCAGTAATTCCTCTGTCTGGCGAATATTACTCAAATGTAAAAGATAAAACTTATCTGAAAAGGCTGGACAAGATAATTCGTGATGTGATGACAGCAAGTCTGAAGAAGAGGGATGAAGAAAGAATAAAGAAGAATGCTAATGAATTGGTTGATGATTTGAAGAAGGTAGCTGAAGTTGTGAAAAATAAAGAAGCTGTTACTGAAGAACAGCAGAACGAAGATGATTTGAAGAAGAAAGGAGAAGATGATGTGAAGGTTGAAAGTTCGGTTGAAGTGGATAGTGCTGGTGTTGGTGTTGGTGAGGAACAACAGAAGAAAGAAGCTGATCAGACACAGACGGAAGCGAAAGCCGAAGTGCCAATCACTGAGGTAAATACTTCAACTGATTCTAAAGTCATAAATAAAACTGTTGAACAGTGCAAGAAATGCATGGAAACGTGCAGTGCTTATACTGAAAAAAATGAGAAATTCAGAACAAGAGACATTGAATTCACTAAAATTGAAAAAGTTTTCAAAGAAAAATGCAAAGAAATGTTAGAAAACGAAAAATTTTTGAAAGATAATGACGAAAAGCTAACACAAAAGGCAAGCTTTTGGAAAATGAAAATGAAATTTTGAAAGAAAAGGTTTCAAAAATGACGGAAGAGTGTTTGTAAAAAGAAAATGCATTTCAAGAAATGAAAAAGGAATACGATTCAATAAAACTTGCATATCATATGACAAAAGAATCATATGAAGACGTGAAGAGTCAAATGAAACTTGTTCAATCGCGATTGAAATATTGTTCTGAAACATCTGATACGCTTAAGCGTCAGTATTCAATAAAGCAACAAGTTGTATACTCTTACATTGAGGATGTTGCTAAGCTAAAGCGTAAAATAGCTGATTTAGAACAAGATAACAACAAGTTACACAGTTATCACGCTTCTTCATATGTTCTTGAACGCATTTTCAATCTAAAACCGGATAGTAAAGATTCTGAGCAAAACAAGAAAGAAATTGGCTCAGAGTATCATCAGGTTCCACCACCGTTGAGGAAAAAATCACGTTCTATGATGACGAGAAGGTGGAAAAAGCTTTCAACAAGGTTGATCAATTGCCAGATAACATTGACGTAACTTATTCCAAATCTGATGATTCTAGTGATTCAGAGGTGGTAGGCAAGGTCGTTGAAAGTGTTTTGAAAGAAGAGTTGGTTGAAACAGGTAAATCTGAATCACAGAATGAAAATGAAGGTAGTTTTCATGAAGGTTATCTGGAAAACTCAAAATATGAGAAAAAGGCGAATGATGATTCAAAAGGATTGGTTTATACTATGATTGGATCAAACAAATTATTCTCAGATCTTGAAGTCCCGATTCAGAATGTGATTTCAGAAAAGATTGACAAATTCAAAATGACTGAAATTGAAAAATCTGAGATTTCAAAGTTTGTTGGAAAGAGTCACAAAACTTTTTATAATAAACCTGGTTACAAAAAGAAAAACATGAAGGCTGGGTTGGGTTATAAAAAGAAACAGAATTGGAAGAAAAATGAAATGCCAAATTATTAGAAAAAGATGAATTTTGTTCACGGAAAAAGTTCAGAAGAAGAGAAAGAACTCCAATTTAGACGACAGTCTAATGAAGAGTTCTATGCTCAAAAGAAAAAGCAACAACAACAGGTGAAAGCTGTTTCAAAGAGAACATGTTTCAAATGTGATCAAACAGGACATCTTGCACGCAAGTGTCCAAATCTTAAACCTGTTGGTGTTGAGATGAAAAAGAAGTCTGATGTTGAGAATCAGAAGTCAACCAAGTTTGATTCAAAGCAAACTTGGAAGCCGAAAATGTCAAAGGCTGACTCACAACAAACATGGAAACCAGTGACACCCAGACTTAGAACAACACAAAGTTGGAAAACAACGGTTGATGCAACAAAACCAAATCAGTTTTGGAAACCAAAAGTTGTTGTTCAAAATCAAAACACTCAAAATGAATCTCATTTTATAAAAGAAGTGCTTCAAAAGGTCAAAGCTGGGTGGTTAAGACACAAACTATTTCTGAAGAGAAATTGATTTAATAAAAAAGGATGAAGTAAAAGACGAAAAGCTGTTTGTACCAAACGACGATAATTTTCCGAAATTAAATGAAGCATATTGTGTTGAAATGCCTAAGGTCAAACAGACCTGGGCTAAATTGTTCAAGTAATTGAGTAATTTGAATGTGCAGGTGCTTCAGAAAGAAGATGAAAGTCAAATCAACAAAGGAAGCAGCCTGGCACGAGAGGAGATGGCTGCTAGTCCCTGCGTCTGAAATCAGGGAGTTTGTTTGATTCTGTACATAAATAAACCATTTTTCAAAACCCTAAAAATTGAAAATTTTAAAAAACCAAAAAATATGTTTTCATTTTGTCAAAAATTGAAAACTTAAAATATGCTTGTGTTTAAATTTGTCAAAAATCAAAAAATATGTTGATTGAATATCCGAAACCCTCACGGCGGAACAAACATGATTAATTTTCACACGATTGAAAAACGGTTTTCAAACTGTAAAATATCAATGTGTTGTAAATCATGGGGGTACATTATGAGTTACATGTTATATTTTCTGCAAAACAGATCATGAGAAGCAGAAAATGGATGGCGAGACAAAGTTGTCTACATCGGTTTGTCAAATTTTCTTTAAATGTTTTGAATTTTAGGGGGAGTAAGAAATTGTCAAAAAATCCAAAAACATTAGAAAATTTGAAAAAGCCAAAAACATGATAAAATTCAAAAATGAGTTTTGTGTAAAAAGAGGAAATGATAGTACATCAGTAGACAATCACAGTATGCTAAAGAATTGGAAAGTTAAAATGTGATAAACGGTCTCACTGATGGTATGCCAGTAGGTTTTTACATGCTTAGTAGATTGATTTCGAGATATAAACCTAAATATCAATACTTACTTATCTCGTGGGGAACATCTCTCGGATATATGGGTAACCCTCGAAATCTTCTTTGAGAGATTGCCTGATTCTGAGATACTAGGTCTTTATACTGTTTGATATCTGGGGTATTATACCTGGTCTTCTGATATTGCGGAAGCAATGGCCTAGACCTCGTATAATACTTTACACGCTTTAAAAAGCTTACCCTCTGCATAAAAATTGAAAATTATCGAAAGATATGAATCAATTGTAGTTGAAGAAAAGATTCCCCAAAGGGAACACACCTAAAGTCGAGCCTTCATCTCTTTGACTGAACGAAAGTTCATACCTGAGCTCTCAAGGCCTCGCACTAACCTAGAGTACAAATATCAAATTGGTATACTCACCTGTAAGACTGAATCTAGGGAATCTTGATACGGGAGTATATTCTTAGGTGGGACACGCGAATAAGTTAAGTCCTTAAAACACTAATCTCGTATCTCGATTCAATTGAACTTTGTGTGAAAATTTAAGTGGATCAGTTTAGAACTTAAAGTGTTTAAAGCTCAATGGTGCTAGTGATTTGTCATAAACTAATATGATCCTCTGACACGAACTCAAACAAAAATATTGTCTGTAAATATGTTTGTAAATATTTCTTTACTGCTTTATGTTTTCAGAAAAAATCAAAAAGATTTTGATTTCATTTTATTTTATTTTCGACAACCGATGTCTGAGAAGCTGAGTTTCAAAATCTAAGTATGTTGAACGTGTTTCTAAAAATAAACAAGTTCATTAGTTTGAAACTTCTAGTTTTTTAAATCAAAAACAGTTTGTGAAATCTCCAAGGTCATTAATTTGTACTTGGATGATGAATCGTAAAGGTTTTGGATGATGAAATTGTTAAAATCCGTCATAAAGAGCTAAGCTTCGATCTTGAATACTTAATACTGCCAAATCTTTAAAGCAATTTGATAAGGGGAGTAAGTCAAGTATTTCTGGATATATTCATATTATTATATTTTAGAGCCAGGATCTTGATTAAAAGTTTTTTTGAGAGCCAGGTCATCATTCCTGGACAACCGAAAATACTTTCACTGTTGTTTATTTGAAATGTTTTAGGTTATGCTGAGAAAGCCAAGTTTTTCAATCCTGGATGTTCAAAATGTTTTTACTTATAAATATTTGAGGTTTGCAGATGAAAGTTCTAAATTACGATCCCAATAGCCTAAGGGGTGGTCTAAAGACGAGCTCGACGCAAGGGGGAGGTTGTATCTGGAAAGCCAGGTGTCGATCCCAAAAGCACGGAAGCTTGACGAAAGGGGGAGCCTGAAGAATAGAGTCTACTGAAAGAGGGAGTCTGTGTTGCTAAAGATGTGATAAAGCTTCAAGAAGACTCAGAGAGAGAGAGAAAGACAAGACGCTACGAGATTGACTGCGGAAATATCCAAGGGGGAGTCTGTTAGTGCATTTATGTCTATCGCCTCCGTCAATCCAATCCGTAGCAGAAACTGAAGAAAACAAACCTTTTATTGTAATATTTAGATAGAAAATGTAAGGTGGCAATATTGTAATTAATGAGATCTATCATTAAAGCCTTGGACTATAAATAGGAGGCTTATGCCTTAGATTTAGAACTTTTGCATTTGCTAATTTGGAGCTTTGGAGTTAGAGAGAGAAAGTAGCAAGGTGATTCAAGGTGCTTGTATCTTTTCAGATCTATCAATAAAATCACGATTATATTACAGTTCTTGTGTTCAGTCCACGCACGTGTACGGATTCCGCACGTCACACGTATTGATACGCAATCGTTCGGGAGTTAAAAACCGATCCTACAACGTGTGTGACATGTGCGGGTGTGTATATATTTTTTTAGATATATTTTAGCTCTTTTTACTCGCCGATTCAAGTTTTAATTTATAAAACACGATATTCTACTATCACTCTACACACACGTTAGGGCAAGTGCACCCATCGCGGATGTGGTATAGTGATGGCAAGATACCGAGGTCGTCCAAGGACACAAGAGCTTTTAATACCGGCTTATCATTAATGTCTAATCGAACCAAACTTTGAAGAAAATGTTTTTAAAGCTAATAAAAGACAAAATAAAAAGCAAAAATAAAATATAAGGAAAACAAATAGACAAGAAGGAATCACTTGGTTCCAACTCCTCTTTTATGTATCCTTTAATGATTTCCGCACTTTGGACATTTTAAGAGATTATCTTTAAGTTATAGTAGTAGGCCTCCTTCCAGGCAGCGTTACCCTCGACCTATTGGTCTGAGTTAGCAGGGATACAGTCCCGCAAGGTCGGATTATTGAAAGATAATTAGGTAAGTTATTAATGTGAAAAGTGGCATGCCCCCTTCCAGGCAGCATTACCCTCAACCCTTAGGTCTGAGTCAGCAGGGATATAGTACTCGCGGGGTTAGTTTAAAGTTTTAATAGTAGTTTATAAATAAGGGATTCAAGCATTTCTTACTTCTCTCGCAGGGGTTAAGACCGTCCGCTCGTGAAGTATTACTGAGCTTGAACCAGGTTCTCGCAGGATCTATACACTGAACGAGACATACAATTTACCCAACCACCCTTCTAACCCCCTTCCAGGAAATTTACGCGCTTTATATAGACCGTAAAGACACGAATATGTGAATCAACGACATATGAAGAATGATTAGATAAATTCGCCTTCAATATAAAAAAACTAGTTATTAAAGTCATTCCAGGCAATTTACGCGCTTTATATAGACCATAAAGACATGGATATGTGAATCAATGACATATGAAGAATGATTAGATAAATTCGCCTTCAATATAAAAAACTAGTTATTAAAGTCATTAATACATACCCAATTAAAAAGGAGCCAAAGATTGGAAGTCAAAAAGTAATACTGATGCGTGTGTAGCGTTATATGTTTTTTGTTAATATTTTAAGCCCTTTTTAACACATTAGTCAAGTTTTGAATTTATAAAACACAATATTCTACTAACACTAAACACACATATGGGCAAGTGCACCCATCGTGAGCGTAGTATAGCGTTGGTAAGATATCGAGGTCGTCCAAGGACACAAGAGCTTTTAATACCGGTTTATCCTCAACGTATAATCAAATCAAAATTTTTAGAAAATGTTTTAAACATGAAAAATAAAAACTAAAATGCTGAAAAATAAAAATAAAATAAAAACAGATAGACAAGATAAATCACTTGGATCCGACTCGCCTTTAATGTAACCTTTGATGATTTCCGCACTTTTGCACTTTTTAAGAGATTATCTTAGTTACAGTAGTAGGTCCCTCTTTTGAAGGTGGTGTTACCTGTGACACTTGTGCCTCTGCGACCATCAAACAAATACCAAATCAATGAAATATTGTGTTTCATACTTGGGATTTTTATAAATATGTGTATCATGTGCACATATCAATTCATGTTCGATTTCGAGCTTTAAATCGCTTTATGGAAGGTTATACGCGAACTGATGCGTAAATATAACCAGTTTAATGAAACAAACACTCTGGAACAGTGACATAGGCTTAACATACCTTAAATAACCTTTACATAACTTAGAAATAAGTTTTGGAGGGTTTGGTGTGGCAAAATCAAGTTTATTCGCTTGCAGGGACTAATTTCAACAAACTGCGAAAGTATGCCGATTCGTACTGTAAAGAACATTCCGGAACTTGATCATAATTAAATATTCCCTAAATATCCTTTACATAGCTTAGAAATAGGCTTTGAGGTGTTTGGTGCGCAAAAATAAACTTTCTTAATCAATAGGGACTAAAAGCGTCAAAAAGTGCCCAAATGACCAGATTCATTGTATCTAGTCCAATTTTGATGTTTTGATGGTTTTAACCCATGGTTTTGCACCCTATGGGCTGGTATTTGATGGTTTTACATGTTTCCATGGTATTCTAAAACCATGTGCCCACTTGTAAGGTCAAGATCAAAGCACGATTTACGAGAAATGATCCTAACGGTTCTCCGAAATCTATAAATATTCCATTTTCCTCACACCATGATCTGATTTTATGTTCTAAGTTGAAGCTTTATGCTTCATACCTGAGTATTTAGATCAAGTTCTTCCTAACTTGGACCCGTTGTAAGTTTCTTTCATGCTTTTATGCGTTTTTAAGCACGAAAGTCAAACTGTGTTTGACTTTCTGCTTTGACCAGTCTTTGGTCAACACCAAGTTCGTTTGAACTTCGCAACGTGAGCGTAATCACGATGGTTATAGTTCCTTGTGACTATACCTACTGATTTCCACGTTGATTAGGTGTTGTGACGAGTCATAGTTTCGGTCAAAATGCGTATTCATGCGTATTTTGCAACCAAACGATTATTGGGTATCAAAACCTTTTGTTTTGATATCAAACTTGTTTTCTAACTTCGTTAAACATGTTTTAACATGTTTAACTCGTCGCTTTTAGTTTAGTGCTTATATAGGGTCGTAAGATAAGCGGTCTAAACAACCGCTTAGACTTTCAAACCCGACCCGTTTGGTCATTCATTAGGATCCGACCAAGCATTTATTTTGACCATAGTTGTATAGGGAATAACCTTCCGAGGTTATACCTTATGGTCACTTCGTTTAAGTAGTTGTATGATAGGTAGTTTATATGCCTTGGGAAAATGACCAAAATGCCCTTTTTAAGCATAAATTCATTTTAAGCATATGTAACCTAAATTTTGACATCTAAACTGATTAGGCAACATTATTAGATGTGTTAAGGAATATAATACTTGTCATAGGACTAGTTAGGTGTTCCGAACGCGCTTTGCTCAAACGACGCGTTAAAGTAGCGTAAGCTACCTAAACGGGTCGTAATGGGTCGTGAGCACTTAGGTTAGGTTTCGATTTAGTATGTAGGTGTTAGGATCTGAGTTTGGTTTTGATTGTGTTTTACGTTTGAATAAGGATGAAGATGAATGAGTTGTGCAGCGGAATTAAGATGGAAACAAACTTTGCACACAATCAAACGAGAGAATTGCTTTAATCAAACATTTTCAACAAAGAACCGAAAGATTGAATTTATTTCAATAACGATTACAATGCATGTATGAATGCAAACTCCCCCTCAGCCTGAGCTCACACTGTTTGTTCGTGCAGGAAGAAGATTTTGTAAAGAGCTAAATAGAACAGTGCATGGTACTGTTCTATTTATAGGCACAAGCAAACCACTGAGGCATCTAAGCTGACGTCACCATGAAAGTGACATCTAACCTCCTAACAAACTCTAACCCCTGATCTATACAACCTCTGCTATGCTAACTACTGCTATTACATTTCATTACATAAAGACATCTAAACTACTGCTGCATCCTTCCACTGATGTGAACCCAGCAGTACTTGTCATGATCAGCAGAGCTTGACTCAAGGCAGTAGATTGAACAGCAGAGCTTTAATCTTTCATCAGTCTTTTACTTGATCAGCAGTTTGTACGATCAGTAGATAGGAGGTCAGCAGATGTTGAAACCACTTTCAAGGGGAGAGATTTGTATACATAGCATCTGCTTATTCTGGATCCACTGCCTTGATCCAGTTTTGGCTCTAATTATCTGTTCCTTTGGTAGGGTTCAATCCCAATAATTTCCCCCTGGAACAGATAATGCCAAAACTCTTCATTATTTGTAGATCTTTATTGCCTCATCAGCAGTTCCCTTATTTGCCCTTTGAGTTGTAACTCAAAGGCTAAGGCATCTGTGTCATCATCATCCCTGCTAAGTGGAAGATCAAGGAGATCCTGCAAATCTTCAAGACTTAGGCCAAGTGCTTGTTCCCTTGTTAGTTTCTTCACTTCTCCACTAGACTTGAACACTGTCAGTACATGGGTCTGTTTATCAGTTTTCCACTTTAGTACTTTTGAGCCTGGTGGGTTTCTTGGGAGATTTTTATTAGATGAGGTGTTTGGAGATGTCGGCCTATTGATGACTGTCTGAGCAGTACTTGCAGGTTGATTCAGGCCAAGAGTATCAACTATCATATGCTTAATGCCTTCTTTTACAAGCTCATCTCCTGCCATTAATTCTGCCACTATTTCAGTAACCAACTATTTTTGTTGCTTTCTTTTGTAGATAGCAGTACCAGCTGGAGCAGTAGCTCTCCTGATTTGCAGCTTTGATGGTCTTTTTGAAACCTCTGCTTCAGGGTAGTCAGGTTTTTGTGGAACTGTGGGATCTCCCTTCCTTAATTCTTCCAACCTTTTGTAGGTGGCCCTGACTATATCTTCTTTCCATCTTGCCACTTGATTTTTAGACCCATAGTCAGCAGCAACCAATTCCTCTTTCATTCTCTTCAGCTCTAGTGTCTTTTCAGGCATATTCCTTTTGTACTTTGACCAATTTGGAGGAGTGTGTTTGACCTTGTTCTTTATCATTTCTTAAATCCTGGCTGCTTCTTATTCAAGCTCAGGAATGGTCTACTCCTTGTACATATGCTTTTCTCCCTTGTACTTCTTGGTTGCCATGATGCTTTCAATGTAGTCTTTTCTCAAAGTTTCATCTGCTTTCTCTGAGATTTGTTGACAAACATTTTTTTTGCAAATTGCTCTAAGGATCTGACTTGAGTGAATAGGAACTGATAATGCCTTTGAATTTCTCTGTCAGTTTTTCCTTGAGAGTTTCTTTTGGAAATATCCTCTGCCTATTTAGCCTTAACTTTCAAATATTATTCAATGTTGTTAGGCCTTGGATATCCTTTAACTGATGGCAACTTCCTTTTAGCAGGGTCATCCTCATAGTAGAAGGACTTGATCTCTTCTCTAACTGCTTCAAGTTCTAGAGGAAATTGGACACCTGCAGGAGTGATGATAGGGATTGGTTGTTGTACTGGAGCTGATGAGAGAGGAACAGGGTTTGGAATAAGTGCAAGTGATTGTGAAGATGTTGGTGGTGGTGATGGTGAATCATCATCTGGTATGAAAATCCTTCTCCTTTTTATTGTAGGAGAGGCATATGATGTTTTGGGTGGATCAGTGGTGGTGATTTGAGTGGCAGTGATTTGTGATTAACTAACAGCTGTTGAAACAACTGGTGTTTCAACCACTGTTGTCATTACAACAGATGTTGTAACATCTGCTGTCTTCTGCTTTTTGGCAGGAGGCGATGGTGGTGATGTTTTTTTTGGTGGTGATGATGGTGGTGGTAAGGCAGTGGTTGTGGTTGTGGTGTCTGTTGAAGTGATAACAGATGTTGAAACAACTGGAGTACCAGCAGATGTTGATACAGCAGGAGTTACAACAACTGTTTGGGTGGAGGGTTGATGTTGGGGGCTTTTGGATGGTGGTTTTGGAGTATGCTTTGAGAGTCTGGATGGTGTGGACTTGGGTTCCCTCACTTTTCTAGTGGGATTTCTTTTTAGCACAAGATTTTGAACATCCTTTAGCCCAGAACAACCCTGCGCATTCAGCTCTATGTAAGCTCTTTTCTCCTCATTCCACCTTGACATATCCTTTGCCTCTCTGTCCCTTTTTACACTTGCTACTCCTTCATCAAGTGCATTTTGGGTCACATCAACCTTCTTGCTACCATCTGGCAAAGGAATTTTTCTGGTCATAGCATCTCTTTCTGGTTCAATGTAAAGACCATCATCTATTCCCTTCTTTTTCCACTCCTGAATTTTCTCCCCCTTTTTGGCATTATCTGGGGGTAATTGATCAATAAAGAGAACTGTTGGAGGAGCAGTGCCAGTGGTATTCAATATGTGGGCCTTGAGAGCCTTGATGTCTGCTTGTGTGTTCTTGAACCTAGACTCCATTGTGTTTCTCAGCTCTTGTACATGTATTGCATGTTGCTGATCAGCCATTTGTTTTTGTTTTTGGAGAAAAGGTTGAAATAGATTCCAGGGCTCATTTGCAGCAGGTGCTTGTGGTGGAGCAGGTGCTTGAGGTGGAACAACAGTGGATTGCACCTTTTGTACTTTCAACAACTGATGCAGCATTTCTTTAATCTCTGCAACAGAGGTATCCAATTTTTCAACTCATTCCGTCAATTCTAGGTACTTTAAACCATCACCCAATTTAATGGGATCATCTGATTTCCTACTAGCAGTGGTTTTATCAGTGGTTGAGGTAGGGAGTGTACTCCAAACATTAACCACTGATGCCCCTTTTTCTTGGTACTAGGGTCTTCTTCCTTCAACACTTGACAGCCTTTTGATGTTGCCAGTGGTCAAAACACATCCACTGGTGGATGTCAGAGGTGCTATGGAAGGAATTGCCTCCAAGGAAGTCTTATTGATGTAACCACTGTCCAAATGCAAACCAGTGGGTTCAGCACTTGTAGTGGCTGCTTCACTTGGATTACCACCAAGACTTACTTGTAACTCAAGGGGTGTAACCTCCTCAGGTTGTGTTGGTGGGTTAGCAAAGATTGATACATCAGACCCAGTCATTTGTTGAGGCATGTTCTCATTGATAGGTGATTGAGAAGGACTGGTTTGTGCCTGGTTCAAATCAATTGCATCCAACAAAAGTTTAGTTGGTGGGGGAATTGTGGATGTGAGGTTTGGTGTAGAAAGAGAATTTGCCCCGGGCATTGGGTTGTGGATGATGGAAGCAAGTGATTCCAGAGCATCATATTGTGGAGTCCCTATGTGTGCAACCTGATCTTTTTGAGAAGAAGCAGGAGGAGTTTCGGTTATGGGTTGAGATATTTATACCAACTGCTGTGAGGAAGTAGCAGCAGTGGTTTCTTGTGACTTTTGTGTTGTCACTGGCAGTTGCCCTGGTATCTCATCCTCCAGAGTTGCCTTTTTGATGGGTTTGGGGATTTTTGAGTTTTCTTTTGTTGTAGCTTTTTGGTATTTTAGGTGTGGGTTTCAAAGTAGTTGTTTTGCTACTTTGATCACCTTGAGCAGCGGGCTCAACAGCAGATACCTGAGGAGCAGTGGTAGCTGCTAAATTCTGCTCAGGCACCTCTGCTTGTGTTTTGCAAGGTGTTGACATTCTTGTAAAAGTTTCAGCAGTTAAGTTGTGCATTTGAAGAGATTCACCTTGTTTGATTGCAGAAGCATCAGTCTTACCAAGTTTCTTTTCAAAATAATAACTTAGAAATCTTGGAAACAGTAAGAATGCCTTTGTTTCAACATTTTTAACCAGATCTTTAAAGATTACCTGAGAATAATTAAAATTTTCTTTTTGAAGAATAGTATACCCTAGGTTTTGAATCTTTAATGGTATTTCATTAAAAGCAGTGGTTTTGTTTGAAACACACATTAGGAGGGTATGAAATAAAAACCTTGTTGCAGAAGGAAAGAAACCTTTTTGTAAGGTATCCTTCTTCATCATTGTATCTGCATATCCTCTTTCAATGAAGTCAATTTTTAACTCGTTTTTAGGAAAAGAAGTTATACCTTTCTGATCATCGAGTTGAAAGACCTCCGAGATGGATTGTGGTGTAATTTTGACAGCTTTACCCTTTAGAGAAGAGTTAATGGCTATGACAGTCTCACCTTGTGTGTCAAGGGTTACATTTTTCCAGAACTCTCTTTGGGTCGCCAAGTAAATTGGTGCATCTACTGTTAACAAAGTTTTATACTTTGATGCAGACATGATATCAATGATGGAGTCGAAGATATTTATGGTGCCGGGTTTTGTGAGAAGACCCAGAAGATTGTGAGACGGTTTGTGTGGGATTTCGATGGGTTTAGCCTTTTGAGAGGCCTCTTTTAAAGATGATTGGGAAGTGGGTTTTCCAGACGACTTCGATTTTGTCATTTTGGAGATGATGATCGAAGAAGGTTGTGAAGGAATTTGAGGAAAAACTGCTTTGCGAAGAGAATTTTTATGAATTCAATTCGACAGTAAAACCCTGTTTGGGGTTTTGAAAGAGGTTTTATGGAGAAAAAGTGAATGCTGACGTGGCAGCGGTTACAAAAGGACTATCCACTATGTACGGCCCACATGCTAACCCCTGATGAAATGAAGGACAGTACTTTTATGAAAGTTACTGATGAAAGGCAGTGGTTACAACGGTAACAAATGGAAGCAGTGGGCGATTTTCACTATCAGTAGATAGCACATCAGGGGATAAAACACTGATTTTGAGCATCAGTGCTTATCAGGAAAATGGGAGAACAGGGGTTGACTTTCAGCAGTGGACAGACTTTGAAGTAGAGCAGACTTTTGAACAATCAGTGGTTATGGCAGACTTTTAAGGATTTTTAATGAAAACTTCATTTTTATCTATTTTTAAGGATGGATTTTTGATTTTCTGAAAACATTTTAATGCTTTTATTCATAGAAAAACAAGATTTTGCTTGTTATTCCATGTTTAGCATGCCAATCCTAGAGACCAAGCTTTCAAAGGTGGATGTATCTAATGCTTTTCTGAGCACATCTGCCAGCTGGTCTTTAGTTGGAACATGATGCAGAGAAATCAAACCTTTTTCATAGCAATCCCTCACAAAGTGATGTCTGATGTCGATGTGTTTGGTGGTTGAATGGGAAACTGGATTTTTGATGATATTTTCTGCTGCCTGGCTATCCAACATGAGTGGTGTCTTTAAGGCAGTGATACCAAAATCCAATAACTAATTTTGAAGCCACAGGAGTTGGGCTGTACAGCTTGCAGCAGCAATGTATTCAGCTTCAGCAGTGGATGTGGAAACAGTTGCTTGCTTTTTGCTTTGCCATGAAACTAAGCAATCACCTAGAAACTGCCACCCTCCTGATGTGGACTTCCTTGTGGTGTTACATCCAGCAGAGTCACTGTCTGAAAATCCTGAAAGCTTGATATTCCCATTAGCTGGATACCAGATACCAAGTGTGGGAGCACTTTTTATGTATCTGAATATCCTTTTTACAGCAATAAGGTTGGATTTTCTAGGGGCTGATTGACTCCTTGCACAGACACATCTTGCAAACATGATGTCTGCCCTAGATGCAGTTAGGTACAAAAGAGACCCAATCATGCTTCTATATAACGTTTGGTCAATCAGCTCATCCTTTTCATCAGACATGACAAGCTTATTTGTTGCCATGGGTGTGCTGCATGGTTTACAATCATTCATATCAAATTTGTTTAAAAGTTCTTTAGCATACTTGCTTTGATGAATGAAAGTGCCATTTTACATTTGCTGAACTTGGAGACCAAGAAACCATTGCAGTTCACCCATTGCACTCATTTCAAACTCAGTTGTCATGAGTTCCCTAAACTCTTCACACATTTTATTACATGTGCTTCCAAAAATAATGTCATCCACATAAATTTGGACAATCATTAAATCCTTTCCTCTCCATTTTAGAAACAGTGTTTTATCAATGGTACCTCTTTTGAAACCATTTGAGAGTAGAAAGGTGGAAAGAGTTTCATACCAGGCCCTAGGTGCTTATTTCAGGTCATACAAATCTTTGTTTAGCTTGTAGACATGATCTGGATAAAATGGATCCTCAAAACCTGGAGGTTGACGAACATACACCTCTTCTTGAATTGTACCATAGAGGAAAGCACTTTTGATATCCATTTGAAACACCTTCATATTGTGGTTAACAGCAAAGGCCAGGAACAATCTTATAGCTTCCAATCTTGCTACAGGGGCGAATGTTTCATCATAATCAATCCCCTCTTCCTGTCTGTAACCTTGAACCACAAGCCTGGCTTTATTCTTGACAACAATGCCCCTTTCATCAGTTTTGTTTTTGAAGACCCACTTTGTGCCGATGGGACTTACATCTTTTGGCAGTGGTACAAGCTCCCATACTTGTTGTCTTTTAAACTATTGGAGCTCTTCTTGCATGGCTTCTACCCAGCTGTTGTCTTTCAGTGCCTCTTGGTACTTGACTGGCTGATGGAGTGATAGAAAACCAGCAAAAAGACAAATGTTTTGGGTTTGGCTTCTTGTGAGCACCCCTTCATTGATGTTGCCAATGATTTGATCAGGTGGATGAGATCTCAAGAAGATTAAATCTCCTTGGTATGGTATGATGGCATTTGTTGGTGAAGGCTGCAAATGTGTATCATCTGAGCTAACCACTGCTGGTGACTTTGATGATCCAGCAGTGGCTTCAAAAGGTGGTGGAATAGGAGGTAATGGTGTGGACAGATGCTGACTTTTATCCACTGTTTGGGGACTTTTGTCAGCAGTGTTTGATGATGTGGAAGCAGTGGTTAAGGGGCTACTTTGGTCAACAACTGTTGATGTAGCAGTGGTTGAGCTTTGACAGCTGTTTTGAACATCTGCTGCTCTTCCCATTGAAACAAACTTTTGTTGAGGAATGATGTTCTCATATCCATAGTCTGGTGATGAATCCTCTGATGGACCTGCACTGTTAGTCTTGACAGCAGTGTTTTCAAAAGTGAATTTATCAAGATCAAACAAATCTGCATGATTTGCTGGGATTTTCATTGATGAAAGTTCATTGAACTTTACATTCAAGGTCTCCTCCACTACTTTGGTCCGTGTATTAAACACTTTGTAGGCCTTGGCAGTGGTTGAGTATCCCAGATGATAATCACAATCTATTTTGGCTGCAAATTTTGAGATGGAATCTTTTAAATTCAAAATAAAGCATGGGCAGCCAAATACTTTAAAATATGAGATCAGTGGTTTGATTTTATACAGAATTTCATAAGCAGTCTTTTTGTGCCTGGGGTTTATTAAAACTCTGTTTTGGACATAGCAAGCAGTGTTAACTGCATCTGCCCAAAAAGTTAATGGCAAACCTGAATCAGCAAGCATGGTTCTGGCAGCCTCAATCAAAGTTCTGTTCTTTCTTTCAACTACCCCATTTTGCTTTGGTGTTCTAGGGATGCTGTACTGCCTTACAATCCCTTTCTTCACACAGAAGGCATCCAACTCCTTATTTTTGAATTATGTGCCATTGTCACTCCTGAAGACTTTTACTGGAAGGTGATATTGCTTTTCAACCTGTGTCACAAAGTCTTGCAAAATGCCTGCAGTCTCATCTTTTAAGTGTAAAAAGAAAGTTCATGTAAATATAGAGAAGTCATCAATAATAACTAAACAATATCTCTTCTTCTTGAGACTCATGACTTGGACTGGGCCAAACAAATCCATGTGCAGCATTTGCAAACACTGGGTTGTTTTGGACTCTTCAATGGACTTAAAGGGGCTTTTATGCTGTTTTCCTTTTAAACAGGAAACACAATGCTCAGGACATGAAAACAATTTTTGAGGTAAGCCTCTTACCAAGCCATTTTTTGAAATTTCAGTGATTGTCTTGAGATTTGTGTGCCCCAATCTTTTGTGCCAAAGTTCTGTCTCTTTGTTAGAGGCAGCTGAGAACAGACAGGCATCGGTTCTGGGACACTCTTTTGACATATCAACAACATAAACATTGCCACTTCTTTGAGCAACAAGTTTTGTTTTTCCAGTTTTTATTATTGCTTCAATCTTTTCAACCATTTCTGGTCCAACAATCCTACAACACTCCTTTGTGAAGAATGACCCATACCCCTTATCACTCATTTGTGAAACACTCAGGAGGTTGAATTTCAGATTGTCTATCAGATTGACTTTTTCAAATTTTACATTTCCAGACTTTACTGTACCAGACCCCAGAACTTTCCCTTTACTATTATTCCCAAAGGATATATCACCCCCTCCATGGATTTTGAAATCTTTGAGTAGGGCTTTACATCATGTCATGTGCCTGGAGCCTCCACTATCTACATACCAAAGGCTATCTAAGCATGCAGAAGCTCCCTGCACATGAAGTAAAAGGATTAGTTCATTAGGGTTTCCAAAGCCAATAAGGCTTTGGATGGGGTCTCAACAGTGTCTGGGATGGATGCAGATTGATGGACAGTGGTTAGGTCAGGGGTTTGGACAGTTTTAGGACTGTTTCTTTCTAACCACTGTTGTGGGTTTTGACCAATCAACTGTTGATACCCAAAAGGATGCCTGTTCACTCTAGGTTTAGAGGGCCTTTTGTAGGTCTCATAAACGTGTGGAATCCTTTGGTAAGATGATTGTCCCTTGCCTTTTCTGAATTGGTTGGCAGGGGGTGCATCAGTCACTTGAACATCTCTTTGGACAGATGTTTGATTCAGTTGTTTTGTAACAGTTGTTTGGACTGGCACAAACAGTGGTTGATTTTTGGTGAACTTGACAGATGATGTTGATAGACTCAAGGATGTTTTAGTAGTGTACTCATTCTTTTTTACATCAAAGTTTTTAAGATACACACATTCTTGAGTTTTGTGGTTTGGTTTACCATATATGATGCAGCTCTCAGCAGGTACAATGACACTTGTTTTGTTTAAGTCATATGCTTTTAAATGGAAACAATCTTTTGTTAGATGATTCCTTTTTTCACAAAATTCACAAAACAGGTTTTTGATTTTTTCTCTCTTCTTTCTCTTTTCAGACTCCTTTGCAACAGAGTTTTTAACCTCTGCTGGGATGTCCTTGAGAGGAATGACTTTTGCCTTTGGAGCTTTAACACCATCAGTGGTTGTGAAATCCATGGGTTTAAAATTTTCAAGAATGTCACACTCATCAGACCATGTGGGTTTAAATTGGTATTTCTCAATTTCCTCAAAAGTAGAGGATCCCACTGGTCTCTCAAGTGTGATTTTGTTACCAAGTTTATCAGTGATTTTCACTTCTTGGTCCATTCTTGTTTGTTGGTTTAATTTCAGATGGAACAGCTTGTTTTCCAGCAGTGTTTACAAGATCATCATATTTTCTATATCCTACACCAAACTTGACATTGCTTTCAAGTTGTTTCTCAAGCATAACCTCATACCCTTTACAAGATTCCACCCATCTTTCACAGGTGATCTGGGTGGACTCCAACTCCTTTTTGCAAACTTGGTATTTTTCTACCATAGTTTGAAGCTGAGTCTTGGTTATGCTCTGCTCTTCTTTGAGACTGCTGATTTCTTTATCTTTTTCAGCCAATTTGTTTCTAAGTTCTTTTAATGACTTTTCAAATTTGACTTCATCAGATAAGACTTTATCCCTAAGGTTTTCATTTACCTCTTTGATGTTAGCAAATGCAATAATGCATTGGTCTGAACACAGTTTTTCAAGAACTTGAGGTGTTACCTTAGCAGCAGCCATCATGGCACAATCACATTTATAATCACCTTCTTCATCAGCTCTATCTTCTCTCTCACCTGCTTTCTTCTCTTCCTTTTCTTCTTTGTCATCTTCAGACCAGGGGTCAGACAGTGGTTCAATGAGGGTTTCTGAATTTTTTCCCAGCAGTAGTTCACCAGCAACTGCAGTAACCACTGCTTCAGCCACATTATCCACTGTTTCATCACTTAGCTGTCACCTTCAGTTTCTACCCCTTCTGGTATTGACTCTAATGCCATCCAACAAAATTCATCATTAGAAGGATCATTAAAAGCATTGAGTGCAAAATTTTCATCACCAAGCTCATCAGGCATGATGCTCCAGTCAACAAAACCTTAGGTGAAAAAGCTTTATTGATCTGGTTATACCACTGTTGGAGCAGCTTGTTGAGGTGCAACAGGTTGCACTTGTGCCTGAGGGGCAGGGGTTTGAACATACTGAATTTGTGGAACAGTGGTTTGAACATAATGCACAGGCACAGGGGTTGCAACATAATGAGCAGTGTTAACATGGGCAGCTGGGGAATATTGGGTATAGTGCACAGTGCTTTGCTGTTATGGTCTAGGGTTTGAGCTGGGATGAGTGATTATTGGACCAGTGGTTTGACTCCTGCATTCCCTAGCAAAATGACCTAGCCTATTGCACTTATAGAACTTAATTTTTGACTTATCCAACCCCACCCTTAAATTCCCATGTAACCCTGGGAAATTTCTCCCTGTTCTTTTGTAGAATTTGCTTGTTCTTACACTAAGCAAAGCCACAATTTGCAGTAAAAGCATAATTTGCAGAGTGAGGATCAGGGTTGTTAAAATTTCTACCAGCAGTTATATCAATAAAGTGATCATAACCTGATCCTTACCACTGCTACCAGAGTCTTCCTGACCAAAAAGAGCTATGCTACCGAATGAATAATCATCAGCAACTTTGCCAGACTCTTGCAACTTCTTTTTCTGGTTTAACTCCCTTTCATAGGTCAGGAGTCTACCATGAAGTTGGGTCAGGGTCAAATCTTTGAACTCATCAGAGTTTCTAGTAACAAAAGCTATGGTATCCCATTTTTCTGGTAGTGATCTAAGGAACCTGCTATTTTGAGTTGAATTTGGAAATGTTACTTTAACTAGCCTTAGCTCACTAATGAGACAACTGAATCACTCAAATTGCTGAGTCAATGATTCACCCTTGATGTGACAAAATGTTTCATACTGCTGATTCAGAATTTCCCTATTGTTTTCAATGACTTCTTCTGTTCCCCCAAACTGTTCCTTTAGTGCATCCCATAGCTCTTTGGCACTGTTACAATGTAACAGTCCAGCATAGATCTCATTTGGTAATGCGGATGCTATGATGCTAAATGCTTTGGCATCGAGTTCGAACTTTTGAAAATCAATTTCAATATAGTTTTCAGATGGTTTAGGTACGAACTTCTTTGCATCCTCAGCACTTGGCACCATAGGAACATGGGGACCAAAAACAACAGACCTCCAATATCCAGTGTTCTGTTGAGCAAGGATGTGACCCATCCTTCTCTGCCAGATGTTGTATTCATTTCGTTTAAGCATAGGTGGTTTGAAAAGAGAGCCAATGTTATTCTTATCATCTTGTGATTGTGACATCATCCTGGTTGTTTTACAGGTACTGATTAATCAACTGTGATGGTTATTAAACCTTACTCTGTTTTTCAACAAAACGAACAAACTATCAGTATCAACGATTATGAGCTGAACTATTTATGTTAAAATGATTGTTAAATCAAATTTGACTGTCCAAGCTCTGATACCAATTGTTAGGATCTGAGTTTGGTTTTGATTGTGTTTTACGTTTGAATAAAGATGAAGATGAATGAGTTGTGCAGCGGAATTAAGATGGAAACAAACTTTGCACACAATCAAACGAGAGAATTGCTTTAATCAAACATTTTCAACAAAGAACCGAAAGATTGAATTTATTTCAATAACGATTACAATGCATGTATGAATGCAAACTCCCCCCCAGCCTGAGCTCACACGGGTTGTTCGCGCAGGAAGAAGATTTTGTAAAAAGCTAAATAGAACAGTGCATGGTACTGTTCTATTTATAGACACGAGCAAACCACTGAGGCATCTAAGCTGACGTCACCATGAAAGTGACATCTAACCTCCTAACAAACTCTAACCCCTGATCTATACAACCTCTGCTATGCTAACTACTGGTATTACATTTCATTACATAAAGACATCTAAACTACTGCTGCATCCTTCCACTGATGTGAACCCAGCAGTACTTGTCATGATCAGCAGAGCTTGACTCAAGGCAGTTGATTGAACAGCAGAGCTTTAATCTTTCATCATTCTTTTACTTGATCAGCAGTTTGTAGGTCAGCAGTTTGTACGATCAGTAGATAGGAGGTCAGCAGATGTTGAAACCACTTTCAAGGGGAGAGATTTGTATACATAACATCTGCTTATTATGGATCCACTGCCCTGATCCAGTTTTGGCTTTAATTATCTGTTCCTTTGGTAGGGTTCAATCCCAACAGTAGGCTTTGTTAAACCATATCGTATGAGTTCGAACACTCATTTGGTTTATGAAACCTCATCCTATCCGATCTTCCAATTTAGGTCCGGTTATTAATGTAGTTACCTATATTAGGTGTCGTTTGATTTCCGTGATCCCTTTAGCCTTGCTTGGTTGTTTGTCAAGACTTCTAAGCATCCTCAAGTGAGTACATAGTCCCCTCTTTTACTGTTTTCAACTGTTTTGGGGTGAAACACATGTGCCTACTTGTTACTTTCGTGTTTTTCATGATTTTATATCATATGCTTGTTATGTTCATTAGTACATATATAGTACCTGATTTCATTATGTTTTGCTATGTATGTTCACTTAACATGCTAGCACATCGATTTTTGTATATTACATTTTGTTGCATATGTTCTCTCGGCATATGGACACATTGTTTTACATTTTGAACCGTTTGTAACTGTTTGATTATTTGAACCGTTTGTAACTGTTTGATTTATATGAACCGTTTGATTATGTGAACCGTTTGTAACTGTTTGATTTATACGAACCGTTTATAATTGTTTGATTATGTGAACCGTTTAATATTGTTTGAACCGTTGGGTTAGGGAAGTGATTAGGTAACAGGGTGGGTGTAATGTGTTAAAAGCATGGTGGATACGCCGCTGGTACTTCCTATATATAAGTGCTTTTAACACATTATATATCGTTGCATCATCTAGATCACTTGGGCAAGTTTATCAAAACAAAGTTATATTACAAGGTTTTTCTAACAATATAAAACATTCGAGTTTTATTTCAAAAACGATTTACAATTTGGGTTTATATAAACAAATGTTTTGGAGTTAAGATTCATGGTATCGAGGTTTTATAAAACAAATCTGTTTTGACTTAGTTATTTCAATTTACATTACAAACATTTTACTAAACTTGGTTTTCTAATTATCAATTTACAAAGGGGTTTAAGTTATATTTTCAAAACATAAACGAGCCATGAATCTGACACTCTCATAAAATCCTATGTACTCGCCGTCATTTTATGTTGACGTATTTTCACATGTGTTTCAGGTACCATAGTTGGTGATATTTGATGATGATATTGATGCATGCTCACATAGGAACGGACGAGGCCTTAGTGACTTAATAATAATGAAAGTCTATTTGTTCATGTTTTGTTTCAAATTTCAATGTAATGTAAAACATTCAATTCAACAAAACAGAACTTCAATCCATGTGTTATGAAACAATGATTCTGTTACAACACTCCCCAACGTTTCCGCCATGATTTGTTGTTTTTCGTGGTCGGGGTGTGACAGAAAAGTTGGTATCAGAGCTCATGGTTATAGGGAATTAGGTTATTAGTAATGCTTTGACCTAGTCTATAACCTTCCTAGGACCCTAAAGCGAGTTTACTTACGTTTAGTCATAAAACAATACCGTCACCTATCTTTAGGTGACAATCACAATAAGAACATAAATTTCGAATCCGCTTTGAAAACTAGTTATTTGTTCTAGGATGATTTATTATAAGGTTTTGAACCTTCAAAGTTTTCAAAATCTCATCAAAGTTTGGGTCTAAATAATGTGAACACGTGCAAACTGGAAGGGTGGGTGCCTGTACCCTGAGTCTTCTGTCTAAGGCTAGAGTGTTCATACAAATCCGCAGTATCGGACCAGTCACTCTTACCTAGGAACTCTTGGGGTGAGTGTCCACTTATAGGCGAGCATGTCTTCACGATACATTATGAAGACCTATTTACTTTGATTCAGCTTTTATGTGTCGTTTATTTGCTTCGTGGTTCGAACAAATGACCATCACCCATGCCTTTTGGTCGTAAATTGTAACATCCTTACCCAATGCCATTTCATTTGTTTTCTCTGTTGTTTCCCCTTTTAGAATGCCTCTACGACGCGACAATCAGGTACCTAATGAAGAACTGGCAGCTATCATTACGCAGCAAATGGCTGCTACAATCCCAAACATCATTGCTCAATGTAACCTAGCCCTCAACAACAATAATGCCCCATGCAACTTCAAAATGTTCAACTCAGCTAAGCCATCAAAGTTTTCTGGGTCTCAAGGAGCGACTGCACTTCTGCAATGGTTTGAGAGTCTAGAGAGCACCTTCAGACATGTTCAATGCCCAAACGAGCGAAAGGTAGAGTTCGCATCTAGTGTTTTTGAGAAACGAGCTCTAACATGGTGGAATGGTGTGATGAGAGATAGGGGTGCTGAGTTAGCACTGGCTCAAACCTGGGAAGAGCTTTGAGCACTAATGATGAGGGAATTCTGTCCTCGTCATGAGATTAGGGCATTGGAAAGGGAATTCGACGATCTTAAGCAAGATAGCGGTGAGCATCGAGCCTACACTGACCGTTATGAGGAGTTAAGTCTGTTATGCCCGAACATGGTTACGCCTTTGGATAAGGCAATTGAAAAGTACATTGATGGCCTCCCTGACTCAGTTCAAGATATTGTTACTGGTAGTAATCCCACTACAGTTAGACAGGCCATTGAGCTATCCGCTACCTTGACTGAATCTCAGATCAGGAAAGGTAAGCTTTTCCGAAAGGGTGACAAGAAACCGATCATGGAATCAGAACCGAAGGATGAGCAGACTGAATCCTCCAAGAAGTCAAAGAAGTGAAAGGATTCTCGGAACTTCGCCGTGGTCGCTCACAATGATCAAGTTGTCCCCAACCAACCAGGTCAACCCCCTGCTAGGAAGCCATACAACGGAACTGCACCCTTGTGCAACCAATGTATCCTTCATCATCATCATGCTAGTGTGAAGTGCCACAAATGCCAAATTTGTGGACTTATTGGTCATACAGCAAGAGTTTGCCCAACTGTAGCTACACCAAATCAAGTTGGAAACAATCCAGCTCAAGCTAGTTTTCTACCAGGTTCTTTCTTCAATTGTGGCAAGATGGACCATTTTCGAAGGGATTGCCCAAAGCTTCCTAATGCAAATCCAGCGCAGGGATGAGCATCTGACCGATTGGAAGACAACGCTGTTTAGAAATAATCAAGCTTTATGTATTATTCTATTTTGTTGTCAAGGTCTAAGAAACAGTTGTTGATGTTGTTTATATATAAATCTTTTATTTACCTTGCAATGTATTTATGTGGTTGCATGTATAAACAACATATCCCCTACAATACCGACAATCAAGGAACCGTATTCCTTGAAAACAGACTACTCCCAAAATTCTTCCATTTTATGATCTCTTGCGTTTTCCACGCAAATCATAAGTACCCGTTTCTTCCAAGGAAAACGAAGTACAAGGCGCAAGTTACAACTCTGGACGAATACCCAATCCTTGATAGGGTACCTAAGGGTATTTCCGTAAGTCCTTAATCGTTGTGTACCTTAATTCGAATGTTATGATTCTTTGTAATCAAAAATCGAATTTTTGGAAGATCATCCTATCTTCATAGATAGATTCTTGAAAATGATAAGAGTGCCAAATGGAATCCACGGATTGGAGTCCTGGTGTGCTTTAAATATCCATGTCCAAAGATAACAAATTAAAGGTCAAGTTAAACAATTATGTGATTATGTGCTTATGTGTTCTCTTTTATGTTTTTGCGTGATCCAAATTTTTCGTTATCCAAATCCTCGTAGAATCTTCTATATCTTCGTATAAGGGATTCATAGTAGGATATCCAAAGTTACTACCTCAAATCCTTAATGGGCTTCTACGTAATAGTTAAGACCCTTGGATTATAAGGTACTATTCCATAATTAGACCCCTTGAGTGGTCTAGTTAAACAGATTGATCCAAAAATCTGGTTAGGAATGTCATGTGACGATATAGCTGAAAAGACTCCTTGGTGGTCTATTTAAAGAGATCATTTGTCGATCTAATTAAAAGGACCCTATGGTAGTCTAGTCACACTCATCACAGGTTTGATTTTTCTTCCCCTACACATTATGAAATGCACTGTACGGATTGTGCAAGGAATTACGTAATTATGGATGCATACATAATTATGGAATTTAGTGCACAAAACCCACAGCAAAGTTTTGTCATGTGTCTAGAGATAACTCTATTTGTTTCCATTTCTGATGAAGCACCTGTTGAAAATGACTCCGTCCGTTCATTTTTGTTTCTAAAGAATGTCCGTTGAGGGAAATGAATATCCTTTTGAGTTAATTCTATTCATTTCCATTTCTGATGAAGCACCTGTTGAAAATGACTCCGTCCGTTCATTTTCGTTTCTGAAGAATGTCCGTTGAGGAAATGAATATCCTTTTGATTATTCCTTCATTTCCATTTCTGATGAAGCACCTGTTGAAAATGACTCCGTCCGTTCATTTTCGTTTCTGAAGAATGTCCGTTGAGGAAATGAATATCCTTTTGATTATTCCTTCATTTCCATTTCTGATGAAGCACCTGTTGAAAATGACTCCGTCCGTTCATTTTCGTTTCTGAAGAATGTCCGTTGAGGAAATGAATATCCTTTTGATTATTCTATTCATTTCCATTTCTGACGAAGCAGCTGTTGAAAATGACTCCATCCGTTCATTTTCGTTTCTGAAGAATGTCCGTTGAGGAAATGAATATCCTTTTGATTATTCCTTCATTTCCATTTCTGATGAAGCACCTGTTGAAAATGACTCCGTCCGTTCATTTTCGTTTCTGAAGAATGTCCGTTGAGGAAATGAATATCCTTTTGATTATTCCTTCATTTCCATTTCTGATGAAGCACCTGTTGAAAATGACTCCGTCCGTTCATTTTTGTTTATGAAGAATGTCCATTGAGGAAATGAATATCCTTTTGATTATTCCTTCATTTCCATTTCTGAGGAAGCACCTGTTAAAAAAAATGACCCCGTCCGTTCATTTTTGTTTATGAAGAATGTCCGTTGAGGAAATGAAAGGATTATGCCTTGCATATCTTTGGTGGTTATTTAACACAAAGTCACAGACAGGCTCCTATGAATAAATTTCGGGACGAAATTTCCTAAAGTAGGGGAGACTGTGACACCTGTGCCTCTGTGACCATCAAACAAATACCAAATCAATGAAATATTGTGTTTCATACTTGGGATTTGTATAAATATGTGAATCATGTGCACATATCAATTCATGTTCGATTTCGAGCTTTAAATTGCTTTCTGGAAGGTTATACGCGAACTGATGCGTAAATATAACCAGTTTAATGCAACAAACACTCCGGAACAGTGACACAGGCTTAACATACCTTAAATATGTCACACCCCCAAAATCCACACGCAGAGTATCACCGCCTGGAGGCGTGACTGACCAGGATCAAGCCACCAATCATATTGAACGAGCACGTAAGTAGTTTATAAAGTTCAACACAATACAATTGGTGTCTAAACAAAACATAGTTTAAGTTGCAAGCGGAAGCATAATGTTTAAAACCAAGTCATAAGTTTAAACGTTTCAAATGTTTAGCATGGCACACAGTTGTCCATGTCCCACAACGACTCTTCCCACTCCGATACAAGCTCCATAGATACCTAACGACCTGCAAGGCATGTAACAGAGAGTCAACAACAAAGTTGAGCAAGTTCACAGTTGATTGTTCAGTTATTGAGTTCGTTTCAGAAATCGTAAGTTTGTTTCAGAATCATGTGTTACCCAATATCCTTGTTTCCCAAACCTTTACGATATTTAGTGGGGGCCTCCCATGTTGTATATTACTAGACTAGTTGTATCCACATGTGTCCTTCCCAATCCGAGGACAGTGATAAGTATGAGTTTACGTAGGTTTTACGTAAGTGCCCTTCCCAATCCGAGGACAGTGATAAGTATGAGTTTACGTAGGTTTTACGTAAGTGTCCTTCCCAATCCGAGGACAGTAGTACGTAGCGAGTACGTAGATTTAGCGCTGGCGTCCTTCCCAATCCGAGGACGGTGGTAGGTAGTCTAGTAGTGGTAAATGTACAAGTTCTGTCGTAGTTAATCAATCCCATTCCCAACCCACTGGCAATCCCATGCCTTAGAAGTGTGAACTCACCTTGGTTTGCTCGGTATGCTAAATTATTCGCTCACAAATAACTCAATCCAATCCTATAGCGTTCATACATGCGTAATCAGTTGATAATCACATAGTTCAAGTAACAGTCATGACCATAACAGGTATTTGAGCACAAACTAACAGATAGCATTTAACAGTTGTTTTAGTTCATATCAGTCCATAGTTCACATGTATGTTATGTAACAATATCTAGCAGTTGAGTGTATTGATTGCAAGAACCAACTTTTATCATTTGACTACAATCGTAACGAATCTTACCATTTAACATACAACACTTAAACGAACAAACGTAGGGCCCATATATATACAACATCTTTTATAAAACTACCCATCCCAAAATATTAAATTAATCGGCCCAAACAGGTTATATGTGTCACACCCCGACCACGTATAGCATACAAGACGTGGCGGAAAACGTCGGGGAGTGTTGTAACAGAATTAATTGTTTCAAATCCAAGGCAAACAAAGTTGTATTTTATTTATTAAACAAGAGTTACATTGTCTTAACACAGGAAATACAGAGTTTATAACATAATTAAATAAAGTCTATCATCGTTTTTAGTCTCTAAGGCACAGGTCCGCCCTAGTGTCCTGATCAACATCCTATGGAAAAGCTCCTGAAAACACATGTGAAAATAGGTACGTCAGCATAAAAATGCCTGTGAGATACATAGGTTTGTGAAAATAAGATTCATGACTTATGTTTGAGAAAATGTTTAGTCATGAACCTTGTAATTTGATTTGTTTTGTAAAATGCTTGAAAAACAATAAGTTCAGTTGATATGTATAAATAAGTGAATAATGCATGGTTAAATGAATAACCATATAAAATGAGTTGTATAAAATAAACTGTATTGTAAACCAAAGTCTTGTGAAAACATGTTACTTGTATAAAATGTATAAGCCCAACATGAATGATTTAAATAACGCTATGATATGTAATATAATACAAACATTTATATATAGGAAGTACCAGCGGCGTATCCACCATGCTTGTATCATATTACTCACATATCGTCATTTAAGTCACTTAAACAAACCACCAATGTATAAAGTCTATGTTTAAACCAATAGTCAAAAGTCCTTGTATAAACCATATCAAATGTTTACAAGTCCAAAAGTAGTCATATAATGTGTATCAAAAGTTATGTATTGTAAGTAAAGTATTGTCACATAGTCCAAATGTAGAAATGTACAAAACAAAGTATTTTGAATATATCAAAAAGTTATGTTTTGCAAAGTAATGCATGTTACATTGATACAAACATTTATGTGGTAAGTTAACGCATACATTCAAGCCTTGAGACAGTCGGATACCCCTTTCAGTCAAGGTCATCAAAAGAAATGTTTTCGGATTCAGTCATTCCTTACATCCAAACAAACCCGAGATGTAAGAAATGGGATTTGTCAAGTCCTATGGTACCACTACTTACTCCCGAGCGGCGTAGCAAATGTTAATGAACGTAATAAAGACCCGTTTGTGCAAACCAAATGTTATAGCATTTGTATACATGTCATATGAAAACAATGTACTAGGTATGCTAAGTTAACATACAAAGCAGAAAAGTCATGTAAATCAATGTGCTAGCATGCTATCAGTCAACATACATAGCAGAAATGTAATGTAAAACGATGTACTAAGTATGCACACAATGGACATACATAGCATGAAATGTAATGAAATCATGTACTATAATGTACTAACAAACATAGCCGGTATATGGTGTGAAAACAGGAAAGCATGAAAGTAACAAGTAGGCACATGTGTTTCACCCCAAAACGTTTGGAAAACAGTAAAAGAGGGGTCTATGTACTCACTTGAGATTACTCAGTAGTCCTGGAGTGACAATCAAATAATGATAGAGATCTCGGAATCAAACGGCACCTAATATAGGTAACTATGTTAATAAACCGGACCTAAATCGGAAGATCGGGTAGCATGAGGGTTCGTAAACCAAACGAGTATGGAGACTCGTGTAATATGGTTTAACAAAGCCTACATACTAATTGAAACCTAACATAATTGTTTACGACCCGTTTAGGTAGCTTATGCTACTTTAACGCGTCGTTCGCGTGAAACGCGTTCGGACCGCCTAACTAGCCCTATGACAAGTGTTATATGCCTAAACATGTTATATAATCAGTTATGTGACAAAAGTTTAGGTTACATATGCTTAATTACCAATTATACATGAAAAGGGTATTCTGGTAATTTACCTAAGGCATATAAACTACCTATCATACAACTACTTAAACGTCGTGACCATAAGGTATAACCTCGGAAGGTTATTCCCTACCTACTATGGTCACCTAATGTATTTGGTCGGATCCTAATGATCGACCAAATGGGTCAGGTTCGAGGTATAAGCGATTTATTAGATCGTTTACCCTACGACCCTAGACAATGTGGTAATCAGTAGGCATAGTCCCAAGGGACTATAACCAACGTGATTACACTCACGTTGCGAAGTTCAAACGAACTTCGCATTGACCATAAACTGGTCAACGCAGAAAGTCAAACAAAGTTTGACTTTCAGACTCGAAAAGCAATAAAAGAACGAAAGAATACTTACGAAGGGTCCCCGAATGCTAATCTCGATCCAAGAATCTCAGGTATGAAACAAAGGTTTCAACTTAGAGTTTCTCAAATCAAAATTCTTGTAAGTTTTGCAATGGGGTGGATGGGTATTTATAGGAATACCCGAACCGTTAGGATCGTTTGTCGAATATCGTGCCTTAATCGTATCCGTACAAGTGTTGGAATGTTATGGTGCCTAAAAATGGGTTCTTATCAGCTGACTAGACAAGTGTGAGTGTGTGGTGGAGGATTAAACAGCTGCAATCTGCTGTTTAATTCAATTAATCTGGTCAGAAGGGGCCACGCGGCCCGCTTCAGGATGTGTAGAAACTCAGGCGGGCCGCCTGGGGGTCACAGATCAGAAATAACTTTCAAAAATGGCAGTTTAGGTCCCTACACATGTTTAAGGCCATTTCCGACACTTCTAAGGCCCGTAAAGCCAAATTTAAGGCCCTAAAATGATGTCTAAACATTGTGGACATGAAACATGCCCAAAAATATGTCGGATGCCAGTTCGTTTGGTCGTACGAACGCGATGTTCGCTTAATTACGACGGAATGCGCACAAGCGCGTAAAACGATCCAAATGACGCAACGAATGGATTTTTCTTATGCCAAACACTAAAATAAAATATTTTAGTGCTTACATAAATTTTTGGATGTCCAGATGTATTCAGAACGTAAGTTATGCGTGAAAATGCAAACTTGTGCACTTTTTGACACTTTTAGTCCCTGAATGACCCAAAAGTTTATTTTAGCACACCGAACCCCTCAAAGCCTATTTCTAAGCTATGTAAAGGATATTTATGGTATGTTTAACTTATGGTCATGTTTCGGAATGTCTGTTACAGTTCAAATTGGCATACTTTCATAGTTTGTCAAGTTTAGTCCCTGTAGGCGAATTAACTTGTTTTTGCCATACCAAAGCCTTCAAAACTTATTTCTAAGTTATGTAAAGGTTATTTAAGGTATGTTAAGTATATGTTGATGTTCCGGAGTATTTTTCGCTTTAAAATGAGTACGTTTACGCACCAGTTTGCGTATAACTCTCTAGAAAGTGATATAGAGTTTGAAATTGAACAAAAGTCAAAACATGAAAAATGTAAAACACAACCAAACAAACATTGGGATCAAATAACATTGTTTTATTGATAATAGAACTGTTCACAATGATTACAAGCACAGATGTTACAATATGTCCGGACTGAACTTTGTTCAGTTTTATGCGACCCAAGAAGTGCCAGCCCATGAAAGTAACCCAACCCACAAGCAACCGGACACAGTTTGTGCAATGGCATTTACCCGCGCAGCCCACGCATCTCGGCCCATCCATTGCACAACCCACTAGAGGTGCCCTTTAATTTACACAGGTTTGATCCATACTATAATTATGTGATCATGATGTTTCTGAATATATATTTTTTGTTAAAGATCAATTATTCTTTACCCTCACATAAATACACCTACCCTTAAATTAATTCTTCTCAAAAACCTATTATTATAAAATTAACAATAATGGCCGACTAGTGAATTTATGAAGCACAAATTATGAAGCACATGAACACTTTGGCTGCATTCTCAAAACTTTTCACATGCAAGACTATAGGGTGAAACACAATCATCATATACAATCAGGCTTTAATTATTACTATCATGACTCTCAAGTCTTTTCACATGCAAGAGAATTATAACAACACAAATCAAAGTCACCAAGAATAATCACTTAGACAAGGAATTAATAAACTAACCAAGAGGCTCGACTAAACACACGGATGTCTTCCAACTGCTTCGATTGGGGGGGGGACTACTGCCGATCGCACGATTGAGAGAGAGAGAGAGTAGGGTTTGATTCTTAGGTTTTGGTTTAATTATCATGTTACGTGTATATATAATTTACTACTAGTTTGGCCGGTTCCTACTTTGGGCCGTGATAATAGGCATAAGCCCAAATCAGCCGAAATATATTAGAGATTAAGGGTGGGCTTCAATAGTCTGTAGTGCGGCCCAACTATATACACTACACAGAGTTCGGCCTAATTCACACAAACATACCTATTAAACGCTTAGCAATAATATTACCGTCACAAATATTTACTAAGTTCTATCGTCATAAGGGATATGAAAAAGGAGTAACAAGAAACAGTATTACATGACGATAAGATACTGACCTTGAAAGTTTAGATTGTCACATCATCCCCAACTTGAAAGAAATTTTGTCCCGAAATTTAGCACGTAGTTACTGAGGAAGCTAGATAGGTTGCGTGGTTTCCTGGTTTTCCTGGGGTGTCACATCATTCCCCCGTTGGTTTGGAATTTCTTCCTGAAATTCCGCAGTAGCTTTAGCCTCAGTCGTGGTTTCACATTTCTCAAACAACTAGGGATACTTGTGTTTCATTTGGTCTTCTCGTTCCCAGGTAAACTCTGGGCCACGACGGGAGTTCCAACGAACTCGAACAAGAGGTATTCTGGTGCGCTTGAGAACCTTAACGTCTCGGTCTGTGATCTCAACTGGTTCCTCGACGAATCGCAACTGGTCGTCGATTGTGAGCTCCTTCAAAGGAACTATGAGGGTCTCATCTGACAGACACTTCTTCAGATTTGACACGTGAAATACGTTGTGAACTCCACTGAGTTCTTCAGGTAGATTCAACTTGTAAGCGACTTTCCCAATTTTCTCAATGATTTCAAACGGTCCGACATAACGTGGGTTGAGTTTTCCCATTTTTCCAAAGCGAACCACACCCTTCCAGGGTGAGACTTTGAGTAGCACTCGATCCCCAACTTGGAACTCGAGTGGTTTCCGGCGCTTGTCAGCGTAGCTTTTCTTACGGTCACGAGCTGCCACCATTCGTTGTCATATCTGAGCAATCCTTTCTGTAGTATCAACTACGAGTTCTGGGCCAGTGATTTGGTTGTCGCCAACTTCTGCCCAGCAAAGAGGTGATCGGCACTTATGCCCGTACAGTGCCTCAAACGGGGCGGCTTGAATGCTAGTGTGGTAACTGTTATTAGACGAAAACTCCACTAGAGGGAGATGTTTTTCCCAGCCGTTGCCAAAATCGATTACACATGCACGAAGCATGACTTCAAGAGTTTGGATGGTACCCATCCGTTTGCGGGTGATAAGCTGTGCTCATATCTAATCGAGAGCCAAAAGATTTGTGCATCGCTTGCCACAGTTCTGAAGTAAAACGTGCATCACGATCAGAGATAATAGAGGCCAGCACTCCGTGCCTCGAAACCACTTCCTTTAAATAAACGTCTGCTAGAATGGAGAACTTATCTGTTTCCTTGATAGCCAAAAAGTGTGCAGACTTTGTGAGTCGATCCACGATCACCCAAATAGTATCATTTCCACGTTGATATCTAGGCAGGCCAGTAACGAAATCCATGGAAATTTGCTCCCATTTCCATTGTGGTATTTCTGGTTGTTGGAGTAGGCCTGATGGTTTCTGATATTCAGTCTTGACTCTCGCACAAGTCAAACATTTGCTAACGTAAGTTGCTATGTGAGCTTTCATGCTAGGCCACCAGTACGTAGTCTTCAAGTCGTGGTACATCTTATCCGAACCAGGATGTACCGAATAACGTGACTTATGTGCTTCATCCATCACCAGCTCGCGTAAGTTTCCATAAAGTGGGACCCAGATGCGCCCTGTAACGTAGTAAGGGTCGTCTTCCTTTTGTTCTAATCGTTTCCTTGATCCACGTAGGGGCTCCACCCTGATGTTCTCTGCTTTCAATGCTTCTACCTAAGCATCTCGTATCTGGGAAGGAAGACTAGATTGGATGGTAAGTTGTAATGCTCGCAAGCGCTTAGGCGTAGTATCTTTCCGACTGAGGGCATTAGCCACAACATTGGCTTTGCCCGGATGGTACTTGATTGCACATTCATAGTCATTCAATAGCTCGACCCATCAACGTTGCCGCATGCTTGAAGATATGCTCGAGACTCCCGTGATCGGTGTAGATGGTGCACTTGGTACCGTACAGGTAATGTCTCCATATCTTGAGCGCGAAAACAACTGCTCCCAGCTCCAGATCGTGTGTAGTACAATTTCTTTCGTGAATCTTAAGTTGGTGCGAGGCGTAAGCAATGACTTTATCCCGTTGCATCAACACACAACCAAGACCCTGAATTGACGCGTCGCAATAAACCACAAAATCGTCTGTGCCCTCTGGCAATGAAAGAATAGGTGCGCTACAAAGTCTATCATTTAAGTGCTGAAATGCTGATTCCTGTGTATTACCCCAATGATAGATAACGCCTTTCTGAGTTAGTGAGGTGAGGGGTTGTGCAATCTTGGAGAAGTCCTTGATGAACCTTCTATAGTAGCCCGCCAAACCCAAGAATTGGCGGATTTCTGTTGGTGTACGGGGTGCAGGCCAGTTCTTGATCGAATCTACCTTGGATGGATCGACATGAATCCCATCCTTGTTTACCACGTGACCTAGAAAGTGGACTTCACGAAGCCAGAAATCGCATTTCGAAAACTTAGCATACAACTGCTCTGTTCGGAGGAGTTCTAAGATAAGCTGTAGATGGTGCTCGTGTTCCTCCTGACTCTTAGAATAGATCAGGATGTCGTCGATGAATACAATAACAAATTTATCCAAATAGGGCTTGCACACTCTGTTCATAAGATCCATGAAGACTGCAGGCGCGTTCGTCAATCCAAAAGGCATAACCAGGAACTCATAATGCCCATAACGAGTCCTGAATGCTGTCTTAGAGATATCTTCGTCTCGAACTCTTAGTTGATGGTAGCCTGACCTCAGGTCAATCTTTGAATAGTAGCTCGACCCTTGCAACTGATCGAACAAGTCATCAATACGTGGAAGTGGATAGCGATTCTTTACAGTCACCTTGTTGAGTTCGCGGTAGTCGATACACATTCTGAAAGTACCGTCTTTCTTCTTCATAAATAATACTGGAGCTCCCCAAGGCGAAAAGGTAGGATGAATAAAACCCTTATCCAAGAGCTCTTGCAGTTGCGTGGACAGTTCTCCAAGTTCTGATGGAGCTAAACGATAAGGTGCTCGAGCTATTGGTGCTGCTCCAGGAGCTAGCTCGATTTGAAATTCAACCTGACGATGAGGCGGAAGACTAGGTAAATCCTCAGGAAACACTTGAGGAAAGTCGTGTACAACTGGAATATCCTCTATCTTCTTCTCTTTCGTTGATGCGTCAGTAACGAGGGCTAAAATGGCAGTGTGGCCTTTTCGCAAACACTTCTGGGCCTTAAGGAAGGAGATGATGCCCACTAGAGTTTCTTTACCGAAATGAGGAATACAAACAATCTTCTCTTTGCATAGGATTTCTGCTTGCTGTTGAGATAACCAATCCATCCCAATGACGATGTCGAAACTACCCAAAACTATAGGAATGAGATCGATAGAGAAAGTCTGACCAGCTAAGACGAGATTACAACCCTTAACTATGTGTGTGGCTTCTAGGCTTTTACCATTTGCTAACTCTACGGCATGCTTGGTGTTCAAAAGTGTTGGTGTGCGTTTAAGCATTTGACTAACTTTTTGAGACACATAACTGGTATCGGCACCCGAATCAAATAAAACAGTAACATAAAAGTCGTCGAGAAGGATGTTAGTGCACTTGTGTCTGTACTTTGTCTGTATTCTGTCATGATACCATACGATGTCTTTGTTAGTCTTGTAAGTCTGACCAAGTCAACCATCCTCCTGGTTTGACTTGGCCAAACAGTCAACACATGGTTTGTAATATGTCTGTGTCGAAGGATGTGTCATCGAAGGATTGTTTAGATCCTTCGATGAGCTCGAAAGATAAGCCTTCGATGGATGTTGATGGACCTCGAAGGATATCATCCTTCGAGGTGTATTTGTGATCCTTCGGTAGGTTTCAGATCGACAGATGATCTTACGATCAGTCTGTCTGATCCTTCGACCAGACGTGCTGTGATGGGTATATATACCCATGTGTTGTGTTCACTTCATTTTTAGATGAAAAAGACAGACAAGAGAGAACACACACGAGAGAGAGAGAGTTTACAGAACACATTTGTAAACAGAGCTTTGTAACCGAACCTTTCATACGTATTAATACAGTGGTGTTAATCGGTGGATATTGTGTGTTGTGTTTGTGCTTGTTCTATCTCGGTTTGCATGCTAGCTTGGATTCCGCACTTGCTAGTGTGTTAGATATAACAAGGAATAGGTTTAACCTCAACCTCCGAGGGACCTACAAGTGGTATCAGAGCCGTGGCTCTTTTCCTTGTTAAAAACCGAGTTTATACAAGTCTTTGGAGTGTTTTGGACAAAAACTCACTTGGTTTAGCATCCGTTTTTACTGTTTTTCTCGCATTTCTTGTCATGAAAACGTGTTCTAAACTAACCGGGTGTGTTAAAAGACGGGTTGGGTAACTTAAAAACTTGTTTTTAAGACGTTTGGTGATTTCCGGCCAAATTCCGGCTTACTCCGGTGACCGGTTTTCTGGATAAGAACCTTCCTTTTTCTGCATATTTTATTGTTCAAATCTGTTTTGGCAGAAAGTATGGTCTGAACATACCTTCTGCCGAAAGTTTCTACCAACCCATCAACTTTTTCACCAACCTGTCACTCTTGTCAACTGTGTCAGAGCAGATCGAAGGATATCCTTCGAAGTCGAAAGATCATCTTTCGATCAAAGAAGCTTCGATAGATAATCATCCTTCGAACTTTCTTCGAAGTCTGTGACTTATCTTTCGATCCAAGGGATCTTTTCGAAGCATACATCTTTCGGTCTACAGTTCTTTTTCGAAAGATAAGGATCCTTCGTTTGGAGAATCTTTCGAAATCATTGTTCGAAATTCAACAGTGATCTTTCGAACACTGTTGATCCTTCGAACAAGTCTTGATCTTTCGAACTTAGTCTGTTTATGTTTAACAAGTTTGTGATTTTCAGGTATTATTATTCTTGATCAAAAATGAATCCAAGATGGGGTACTCCGGTAAATACAGAGATGTATTTTGGTACTCCGTCTCTGGATCCCGCATCGGTATCTTCTCAAGCTAATGCAATTTCTACCGGTCAATGGGCATTCGTATCAAATCAAACTCCAAGTATTCAAAGCATTCTCTTAAGCGAGAGCGAAACCGGAAGTTTGAATCGGCCTCCAAAGTTGATGCACTTATACGAATATCCAGGATGGATTGATAGATTTCATACATACGTTCTTGGTCAAAATACAGAATTGTGGTTGCGGTTCATCACAGATTTCGATCAAACAATAGAGGTTGCCGCATCATCTGCTGCTACGTTTGCAGATCTTACGGAAGATCAGAAAAAGGTCTATGATTTGGAAAAGAAGGCATATGCCATTCTTACTCAGGCGTTAAGTAAAGATATTTATCATCAATTTGTCAGTTACAAGACAACGAAGAGGTTGTGGGACGCGTTGAAGACAAGGGGCGTAGGAAATGAAGCGACACGTCAATTGAGACGTGAGTTGCTAAAGAAAGAGTTTGATGGTTTTACTTGTATGGAGAATGAATCTTTAGGAGATTTGACAAGTCGATTTAATCATTTGCTGACTGAATTGGCAAATTTTGAGGTTGTTACAACTCCAGCAGAGATTGTGAAAAAGTTTGCGGATGCGTTGCCACCTCAATGGAATACTTTCTTGGAAATCATGAAGTACAATGGTACTTTAGCTACAACGAGCTTCAATGACTTTGTTCAACTCCTGGAAAATAAGAATCAGGAAGAAACTCTCAAGGCAAAAAGAGTTCCCGTGCCACAAAATCCTGAAATGTATTATGGAACTTCTAGCACTTCTACAAAACCTTCTTCACATGCTCCAATTCAAACAGCGTTTGTGTCTAGCACTGACATGTATGGCAATACTATCCAAGTTCCGGTCAAGCCTCCTCGAACAGACATGTATGGAAATCCGCTTGAACCAGTTCCTCAACCAATACCACAACAGCAAAGCCAACGACCTATCAGAGCAACTGATATGTTCGGAAATCCATTACCTGTTCGATCTTTCGGACCAACAGACATGTATGGGAATCCACTTCCTCCTCAATCTACCGGACCAACAGACATGTATGGGAATCCACTTCCTCCTCAACAGCAAGCGTGTTATGGAAGCACATCATCTGCTGGTCAACAATCAAAGCCAAATACAGTACGGCTCGACACCTCAAGCTTCTCTAAAGTCAGTGTGGAAGTAGCAAAGGAACACATGGAGCTGCTAAACACTTTGGTGAGCGCATACTGTGGATTAGTGGAAGGTCAGATTGGTAACATTAATCTGACACAAGAAGACTATCAGCAGATCGATAAAGAGGAGATGGAGATGATGGACATCAAGTGGGCCTTTGCCAGTGCTGTTAGGCGAGCAAAGGATTTCATGGAAAGAACTGGCAGAACCAGCTTGGAAAGCAAGAAAGACACCAAGTATGGGTTTGATAAGCAGGCTGTTAAGTGTTTCAATTGTGGTGAACGTGGTCATTTCAAACGTGAATGTACGAGGCCATCTCAACATGGGAACCAAAATCCTTTCAGAGGTCAAGGCAACAGGGCAACTCAGAACCAAGTAAGGAACAACGAGCGCACACTGGTGCCTGTCAACAACCAGAGTCAAGCAGGGCCATCAAATGCCAACCAGGCACTTGTGGTTCAAGTAGATGAAGGTTGTGATTGGTCAATTCAGTTGGGAAATGATGTTCCAGATGGAACAGCTTGTTTTGCTGAAATTGTCAAGGATCTTAAACACGCCAGTGGTGGAGAATCTTCCACCAATGGTTGTGAATCTTCTGAAGATGAAGACAGTTCTGGTTATAGTGGAAGCTCAGATGAAGAATCCTCCACTTCAGGCAATGATCATGTGGATGAGACATCAAGTGCGTCAGTCGATGCAGATCTTGATATTGATGAGCTATTGGAAGAAGCTGCAGCAGGAATTCAAAGAAGATCTATTTTGGTGGATCAAGCTGCTTATTCTTCGTCTTCTCTCCATTCAGCCTTTATGGCTAATGTCGACAGTTCATCAAGTCAGGTATGTGTCGATGAACCCACTGCTATTATTTGTGATAATTGTGATAGTTTGAGTATTAAATGTGTTGATTTAGAGACAAGCATGTCTGAGTTGCAAGGCAAACATGATGCTTTACAAGCTAGTTTGTTTGACTTGCAAGACAAACATGTTTCATTGAATGATAAGTGGTGTGAATTGCAAAGCAAACACGAGGCTTTGCAAGAGAAATATGATGTGACATTCATCCACAATCAGAAGTTAACCGTGGATCTCTCGAAGTGCACTGAAGCCAACATGTTTTATGAAAACCATGAAAAGGAATTTAAATCGATGATTGAAACATTAAAGAAAGATAAAACAGAGCTGACAAAAATGGTTTCCAGAAAACAAACTGACATTAATTTATATATAACTCGTCTTGAGGTAATGCAAAAGGAAATGGCTTGTGTTAAAACTGAAAGTGAGGCGATCCGACTCAAGTTAGACAGTTATTTGAGCTCTAGCTATGTGTTGGATCACATCATTGACGTTCAGAAAGAGAAACGGGATGTCACATGCATAGGTTACAAGAAATGTCCACCACCCGTGAGAAACAATTATGATGCCATGCCTGATGAGGAGTATAGAACTCACTTTGAACCATCTGTTCCTTTGGACGTTGAGGAATTTGCAACAGGGCTTGGATACAAGAAAGAAGCTTCATCAGATTCGGATGTGTCAGCAGATACATGTGTGTCTTCTGCTGAACAGAATCAGGAGCCTCCAGTTGTTGTTGAGGATGCTGATTCTTCTGATGATGAAGCTGATGATACTGATTCAGCAAAGTCTGATGCGGCGATAAATGAAGAGGACATACCTCTTGAGAATCATATTCTGTGTGATCCTCCTGCAAAACCCGCTAAGACTGTTGCAATTGAGTCCTCGTCTGAAAAAGAGTCGGAGAGTGTGGATTTGCTGTACACTCTTGTTGGTGATAATAAAATTTATTCTGACAAAGATTTTCCTATTAAGAATGTTAATCAATCATTAATCAGTAAAGTCTTTGAAAATTCAACAAACAAGTTTTTAGGAAAGACAGGATCACGTGTTACAGTAACACAGTGCCCTCCTATCCCAAAGGCTGAAGTTAGAAAACAATTTGGCAATCAGAAATTACCAACAGAGAAAAGGCAGCAAAATCATACCAAACCAAGAGGTAAAACACCGACTCAAATTCAAAAGAAGCCAAATCAAAAGAAGAAAAAGAATGTGAACTTTGTGAAATCTAAGGGAACGGACAAAATTGCAACGTTTGAAAATCAATCTAACTTAGATTTTGTCAAGAAAGCAACTGTGATGAAAAGGTATAAACCAAATAGTTCAAAACCTAGTACCTCGGGATCACAAAGTTCATCATCGGCAAGACGATCACATGATACTTCGGGGTTTGTTGAACGAAGATCATGTTTTGAATGTGGTACCATTGGACATATAATTCGAAACTATCCGTATCTTCATAAGTTGAAAGCAATTGATGATGATCCCCGTGAACGCAATCACCAAAAGCGATCTGTTTCTGTAAAACAAGATCCCCGACTTGTAAGAGAAAGGGAAAAGAAACAGAAACGCCAACAAGTCAAGGCGATTGAAAAGGCACTTAAAACTGATGTGGTTCAAAAACAATCTGTTTAAGTTAAGCCAGAAAACTCAAAACTTTCAAAAACTTCAAACAATCACGAAGTTAAATTGTTAAACAATCAAACTGGTAAAACTCAACAGACATGGAAACCTAAATTGACCACAAATTCAGGGGGACCATCACAATTTATGAATCATCAAAGAATAGAAGTTATTGTTGTTGATGAAAATGGAAGACCCAAGACCACAATGGCTTGGGTCCCCATCTCCAACTAATTATGTGAGTTCTTGTGCAGGGTGTTCCAGGAGGAACTATCAGTAGTCATTGGATTGTTGATAGTGGGGCATCCAGGCACATGACAGGCGACATGAAGCTTCTCTACGACGTCAAATCTATTAGAGGAGGCTATGTTGCTTTTGCTGGAGATAAAGGCGGATATATTACGGGTGAAGGAATGATTTCCAACGGGGTTGTTAGCTTTGATAAGATCAACTTCGTACAACAACTTGATCACAATCTTCTTAGTGTTTCTCAAATCTGTGATAAGCAGTTCTCAGTACACTTTGATGCAAATGGATGTTATGTGCTGAAACCCGGCTTCAAAATTCCAAAAGAATGGATTCTCTTGTCGGCTCCAAGGATAAATGATTTGTATGTCCTTGATATGAGCCAAGCTATCACAACGTCTGCACAAGCAACTTGTTTCGTTTCCAAAGCCACAGAAAAGGACACAATCTCTTGGCACAGGCGAATGGGTCACATTCACTTACGCAAAATGAATCATTTGGTGTCAAATGAATTAGTGAATGGTGTTCCTCTTAAAAACTTCCATCTTCAAGACGTCTGTGTCTCGTGCCAGAAAGGAAAACAAACGAAGAAGCGACACCCTACAAAGAAAATCAACACGGTGGCTGTTCCTCTTGAACGTTTGCACATGGATTTGTTCGGTCCTGTCAAGCACAAAAGTATTAGGAATGATCAATACTGCCTCGTGATAACTGATGATTATTCAAGATTTTCTTGGGTGGCGTTCATGGCACATAAGAGTGAAACCTTCGGTATTATCAAAAACTTGATCATTCAGATTGAGAATCTCTATAATTTGAAGGTTAGGCGGATACGTAGCGACAATGGTACTGAATTCAAAAATCATGCCATGGCAGAGTTTTGTACTTCAAAAGGTATTCTTCACGAATTTAGTGCAGCTTATACTCCTCAACAGAATGGCGTCGCTGAACGTAAGAACCGCACATTGATCGAGACTGCTCGGACTATGTTGGTAGAGTCACAATTGCCGATTCCATTCTGGACTGAAGCTGTGGCCTCTGCATGTTATACGTTGAACCGAGTCCTTACAGTCAAAAGGCACAACAAGACCTACTTTGAGCTTATTAACAAACGGAAATCAGATCTGTCATATCTTGAACCGTTTGGAGCTCCGTGCACAATAATCGATCCTAATGGAAAGTTCGGGGCAAGAGCAATTGATGGATACTTTCTTGGGTATGCCACCCCTAACTTAAGAGTCTGGAATCTAGAGACTAAAAGGGTCGAGGAATGGTCTGAAGTCAGAGTACAGAGGCACACTTTACCAGTCAAATGTCCTGGTCAGCCTTGGATGTTTGAGTACGATGACTTTTTCAATTCGATCAATGTTGAAGCAGTTGAAGAAAATGTTGCGGCAAGGATGTTTTTCGAGAGTGACAATGCAACAGATTCACCGTTGGTTCGTCCCATTATTGTCAATCAAGAACCATCTTCAGTGAACAATAATGCTCTCGACAATGAGGATTTTCACGATGCTACCGATTTGAACGAATCTTCAGAGGATGATGAATTTCTAGATGCAGATCAAGAGGCTCCAACAACAGCAGTACATGGTACTTCAGAGGGTACACCTCCAGTGGATGTCCCTAGAACAGCTGAAGCTACTGCATCATCCTCTTCGTCAATTCCGGGCCTTGAATTGATTGTTGATCTCAATCTCAACAATCTGGGTACAAATATTCCAGTTCAAGATAATCCAGAAACAAGGATTCACAATACCCATCCTCAACAAAACATCATCGAAAATGTACAAAGTGGCGTTCAAACAAGAAACATGTTGCGGAACAACAACAATGCAGGCTTGTATGCAACTATCCGAGAATCTGGTCAACAAAATGATTGGTCTTTCGCGTGTTATGTCTCACAGGAAGAGCCAAGAACTTGGAAAGAAGCTTTGAAAGATAACTCATGGGTTGAAGCAATGCAGGAAGAACTGCAACAATTCCAGAAGCTTGGTGTCTGGAAACTCGTAGAGAAACCTGCTGGTTACAAGAAGATTGGTACCCGTTGGGTGTTTAAATGCAAAAAGGATGACCATGGAGTCGTTATTCGAAACAAAGCAAGGCTAGTCGTTCAAGGTTTTCGTCAGATAGAAGGGATCGACTACAACGAAGTGTATGCACCTGTTGCACGTCTAGAAGCAATTCGGATCTTTCTGGCTTATGCCTCATTCAAAGGTTTCAAGGTATACCAGATGGACGTGAAAAGTGCATTTTTACATGGTGTGGTGGAAGAAGAGGTGTACGTCGAACAGCCTCCAGGTTTTGAAGATCCTATCCATCCCGATCGGGTTTGGTTGCTCAACAAAGCTCTCTATGGTCTACATCAAGCACCGCGAGCTTGGTACGCAACCTTATCTAATTATTTGCTGGAGAATGGATTTCGCAGAGGTCTTATAGATTGTACTCTTTTCATCAAAGAACAAGATGGAGATCTTCTACTGGTACAGGTTTATGTTGATGATATTATTTTTGGTTCTACTAATGATGTTTTGTGTAGGAATTTCGAGCGCATTATGCAGGATAAATTCGAGATGAGTGCTATGGGAGAAATGACTTTCTTTTTGGGCCTACAAGTACAACAAACAGAGTCTGGGATATTCATCCATCAGACTAAATATGTTGGTGACATCTTGAGCCGGTTCCAGATGTCTGATGCAACGCCCATCGGTACCCCATTGCCACAAAATCACGGAATTACTCCAGACTTGAAGGGTGAAGCTACTAGCCCCTCATACTACCGCGCGATGACCGGATCCCTTATGTACCTCACAGCATCAAGACCAGATATAATGTACCCAACGTGTCTGCTTGCCAGATATCAAGTCAACCCGAAGACCTCACATCTTGCAGCTGTAAAAAGGATCTTTCGTTATTTGAAGGGCTACCCTGACACCGGTCTATGGTACCCTAGGGATAATAACTTTGACTTGATCGCATTCAGTGATTCTGATTTTGGCGGATGCAAAATCGACGGCAAATCCACAACGGCTGGATGTCAGTTTTTGGGAAATCGCCTAGTCACATGGCAGTGCAAGAAGCAGACGTGCGTCGCTACATCAACATGCGAAGCTGAATACATTGCTGCCAAGTTGTTGCTCCCAAGTCCTATGGATCCAACAACAAATGCGTGACTACGGTTTTGAATTCCTAACTACTCCTATTTACGTTGATAATTCTGCTGCCTTACAGATCACTAAAAATCCTGTGCAGCATTCAAAGACTAAGCACATCGAAATTAAGTATCACTTTATCCGTGATTGCTTTGAGAAAAGGCTAATCGATGTTACTTACGTCCACACCGATGACCAACGTGCCGACCTTTTTACCAAAGCATTTGACAAATCAAGATTTGACTATTTATTATTGGTAAACGGCATTAAGGTCAAGCAAGAGTAAAACCAACATCGGAAAATCATTTTTGTAAATACCTTTGTGTTTTAAATTTATCTTAGTTTGTTGATTTTAGGGGGCGTAAATCCAAAAATTTGAAAATCCAAAAACATTGAAAATTTTCAAAAACACAAAAACAATAAAAAAAACAAAACAAAAATGAGTTTCCTGGCGAGCAAAAGAGAAAATGATAGTACATCAGTGGTCTGTCTAAACCTCTTTAAACCTAAAATGAAAAACGATAAGCAGCTCTATATAAGATGTATCGGTAGGCTCACAATCATTTTAAAGTGTGCAGGGTGATATAAACTTAAATCGACTGAAGACCAGGTGGGAACCATTCATTGGCATATGGTCTTAGTACCGAAATTTCGTTTGAGAGATTGCCGAGGTTCTGAGATATTCGGTCTTTATGCTGCTTATCATCTGGGTATCATGGTTGTATCTTTTACCGAAAAATAACGGGGACGCAAGTCTAGATCTTCCATGATACTATACATACGTGTACATATTGCATTCGACCTCAATAAGTGATCAACAATCACATGTCCAAACAAAATAAGTGATAAAATATCACATCTATCCGGGAGTCAAGTTCGTCTCTCTGCTGTACGAAAGTACTGACCTGTTCACGGACTTGCTCCTGTGCCCTCATGCATCGAAAATCAAGTTCCTCGTAAATAAGTGATTATATCACATAGGGCTTGTTTTCAAATCAAAATAAGTGAGAATCTCACATCATATACGGTCAAACAGATGATAATCGGTATACTCACCGGTAAGATGAACCCTCGTGCATACCTTGATACGGGAATGTGTCGTGATGTGGATGAACACCGGTCGGTAAGTATAAATCATACCTTAATGTATCCCCTCGCCATGATTACATCTGATAAGTTGAGCTTAAGTGGACAACAATACCGATAATTGTTATAGGATGCTTATCTTAATGTTAACTAATTGAACAAAGAGAGTGTTTTGACATGACCGTACACTGATATGATTCTCTTACCCTCGAAACTCGCAAAAAGAATGTCTGTAAATATTTATTTAATGCTTTCATTTTCCGCATCTTTGTATATATTTATTTACTGCTTTCTGTCTTTACATTTGAAATATTCAAAAATACCAAAAAGATTTTAGGTGTGTTTTAATATAAACTTTATAAAAGCCAAAAAGATTTTATTTCTATCTTATTTTCGATCGTACGATGTTGGAACTCGAGTCTTCGTTACCTGAAACCTGAACGAAAACCGAAACGACTAAATCTTCATAAACGGTCGAAATTTGCGAGTTTTGGAAGTTAAAATCTAAAATTGATAAATTCATTAAACTTTCAAACTGTCGGACGGTGTTTGATTAAACAATGGTCATATGTGTGTCGCTTGCTTATGATATTCCAGGCAGTTGTTCTCATTACGCGTTTAGATTTCTTGCATGTGCAGATTCTAAAGGCAAGGAGAACATAGTCGATGACAAGCTTTGGAATGAAGACACGACGTGAAGGCACTCAAATGATGAAGATGATCGAGTTGCCGCTGACCATCATCAACACCACAAGGATCTCAAGTTGTAAAGATCAAGATATTTCACGAGCATAACTCAAGGGGGAGCTTATGTTAAGGGAGAGTTTGTCAACACACTTCCTACACGAAACGGGGAGTTTGTCGGTACACTTTCTGCTTTCAAGACGTGAAGACTTTAAAGATCCTCCGACATTGAAGACTTGAAAAGACGTCAAAGACTTGAAGACACGAGGGACCTACAAGAATTAAGATCGAGACAAAGCTACAGCCAAGGGGGAGTTTGTTGGTGCACTTGTGTCTGTACTTTGTATGTATTCTGTCATGATACCATACGATGTCTTTGTTAGTCTTGTAAGTCTGACCAAGTCAACCATCCTCCTGGTTTGACTTGGCCAAACAGTCAACACATGGTTTGTAATATGTCTGTGTCGAAGGATGTGTCATCGAAGGATTGTTTAGATCCTTCGATGAGCTCGAAAGATAAGCCTTCGATGGATGTTGATGGAGCTCGAAGGATATCATCCTTCGAGGTGTATTTGTGATCCTTCGGTAGGTTTCAGATCGACAGATGATCTTACGATCAGTCTGTCTGATCCTTCGACCAGACGTGCTGTGATGGGTATATATACCCATGTGTTGTGTTCACTTCATTTTTAGATGAAAAAGACAGACAAAAGAGAACACACACGAGAGAGAGAGAGTTTACAGAACACATTTGTAAACAGAGCTTTGTAACCGAACCTTTCATACGTATTAATACAGTGGTGTTAATCGGTGGATATTGTGTGTTGTGTTTGTGCTTGTTCTATCTCGGTTTGCATGCTAGCTTGGATTCCGCACTTGCTAGTGTGTTAGATATAACAAGGAATAGGTTTAACCTCAACCTCCGAGGGACCTACAAAGGAACTTACCCATCACTACGTTAGGATCATTCCTTGCGTCACCCTGACCAATCACGAACGCTCGACCCCTGGCACCATTGTCGTCGTTATTACCCCCATTGTTATTCCCGTTATTGTTCCCGTTTCCTTGGTTGTTGTTCTGATTCTGATTCTGATTTAACTGCGGGCAGTGTCTCTTGAAGTGACCTTCAACGCCACACTGAAAACATCCCATGTTGCCCTGTTGCTGTTGCTGATTCTGCGGTGCTTGTTGTTGCTGCTGACAATTCTGATTTGCAGGTCGTGAGCTCCTGCAATCCTTGGCTTCATGACCCATCTTGAGGCACCTCTGACAACGTCCCTTGTTGCACTAACCACTGTGGTGCCTGTTGCCTTTGTTGCACTTTGGGTGATTTCCTCGATATCCACCCTGCCCTTGACTACCAGAAGATTGCTGACTAGGACTCTGGTAGTCATCAGTCTTTCGTTGTTGTGCCTGGGACTGAACTGTAGTCGAACCCTTGCTGGAGGCTCCATCCCATTTTTGTTTGTTGTCACTGGGAATAGCAGAGGTAGTAGTAGCAGTAGCACCTATACGGTTAGGCAGCCTGTTCTGTTCCACTGCCTGGTCTATGAGACGATGAGCAAGACGAGTAACATCCTGGATGGTAGCAAGATTAGCAGAAGTCACATGGCTTTGAATCTCTAGTACTAAGCCTTTGAGGTACAGCTCGATTCACTTGATGGGAGGATCCACCATAGCAGGACACAAAATTGCCAGCTCGTTTGATCTTTTTGTGTACGCTTCAATTTCCGACCCTGTCATCTTCAAGTTAAAGAACTCCACTTCCAGCTTGTGGACGTCATCACGATTACAGTATTCTCGCTTGATTAGCTCCTTGAAGTCGTTCCATGGGGTGGCATTAGCAGCTACTATCCCCAGCATTTGAACCTGAGCGTTCCACCACGTGAGCGCTATGCCCTCGAGAGTACCAGTAGCATACTTCACCCTACGAGCCTCAGGGCATTCACACATTTCGAAGACCGACTCGAGCTTCTCGAACCAGTGGAGGAGGCCTACAGCTCCTTCAGTGCCGTTGAAAGTAGTAGGTCGGCAATCCATAAAGGTTTTGAAAGTACACACAGGAGGCTGAGCGTGTTGACCTGTCGTGTGTGTAAAACAAAATTAAGCACAAGTGTTGGTTTACGAGAGTATGATCAAAAGATCCTAGAGTAAGTTGTGATGGCAGGTTATACCTCCTGCCTGGGCAGCTGCGAGTGCTGCAGTAACTTGTTCAGTGATCAAAGCCGCCAACTGGGCTTGAGTTAGGTTAACGCGTCCACTCATGATCTTCATATCAAAGGAAACATGAGTGAGAAAGGTTCGCGAAAGTGCGATGACAGAAGAGAGTAAGCACACATGTGTTTCAAGAAATAGTTGTTACATTTATCTAAGCATACTATGAGCAATGTACTATGTAATTAACAAGTAAGCAATATAAACATGAATCATATCACCTACAATGTCGAGTCTTGCACGTGGAGCGAATCATCGTTGTGGATCGTTGAGCACTGTTCAGGTTATAGTCTGGTTTTATCCCAAAAGTTTCCCCCTTTATAAAACCAAGTTCACTATAACCAATGGCTCTGATACCAATCTGTCACACCCCCAAAATCCACACGCGGAGTATCACCGCCTGGAGGCGTGACTGACCAGGATCAAGCCACCAATCATATTGAACAAGCACGTAAGTAGTTTATAAAGTTCAACACAATACAATTGGTGTCTAAACAAAACATAGTTTAAGTTGCAAGCGGAACCATAATGTTTAAAACCAAGTCATAAGTTTAAACGTTTCAAATGTTTAGCATGGCACACAGTTGTCCATGTCCCACAACGACTCTTCCCACTCCGATGCAAGCTCCATAGATACCTAACGACCTGCAAGGAATGTAACAGAGAGTCAACAACAAAGTTGAGCAAGTTCACAGTTGATTATTCAGTTATTGAGTTAGTTTCAGAAATCGTAAGTTTGTTTCAGAATCATGTGTTACCCAATATCCTTGTTTCCCAAACCTTTACGATATTTAGTGGGGGCTTCCCATGTTGTATATTACTATACTAGTTGTATCTACAGGTGTCCTTCCCAATCCGAGGACAGTGATAAGTATGAGTTACGTAGGTTTTACGTAAGTGCCCTTCCCAATCCGAGGACAGTGATAAGTATGAGTTTACGTAGGTTTTACGTAAGTGCCCTTCCCAATCCGAGGACAATGATAAGTATGAGTTTACGTAGGTTTTACGTAAGTGCCCTTCCCAATCCGAGGACAGTGGTACGTAGCGAGTACGTAGATTTAGCGCCGGCGTCCTTCCCAATCCGAGGACGGTGGTAGGTAGTCTAGTAGTGGTAAATGTATAAGTTCTGTCGTAGTTAATCAATCCCATTCCCAACCCACTGGCAATCCCATGCCTTAGAAGTGTGAACTCACCTTGGTTTGCTCGGTATGCTAAATTATTCGCTCACAAATAACTCAATCCAATCCTATAGCGTTCATACATGCGTAATCAGTTGATAATCACATAGTTCAAGTAACAGTCATGACCATAACAGGTATTTGAGCACAAACTAACACATAGCATTTAACAGTTGTTTTAGTTCATATCAGTCCATAGTTCACATGTATGTTATGTAACAATATCTAGTAGTTGAGTGTATTGATTGCAAGAACCAACTTATATCATTTTACTACAATCGTAACGAATCTTACCATTTAACATACAACACTTAAACGAACAAACGTAGGGCCCATATATATACAACATCTTTTATAAAACTACCCATCCCAAAATATTAAATTAATCGGCCCAAACAGGTTATATGTCCGGACTGAACTTTGTTCAGTTTTATGCGACCCAAGAAGTGCCAGCCCGTGAAAGTAACCCAACCGACAAGCAACCGGACACAGTTTGTGCAATGGCATTTACCCACGCAGCCCACACATCTCAGCCCATCAATTGCACAGCCCACTAGAGGTGCCCTTTAATTTACACAGGTTTGATCCATACTATAATTATGTGATCATGATGTTTCTGAATATATATTTTTTTTAAAGATCAATTATTCTTTATCCTCACATAAATACACCTACCCTTAAATTGATTCTTCTCAAAAACCTATTATTATAAAATTAACAATAATGGCCGACCAGTGAATTTATGAAGTACAAATTATGAAGCACATGAACACTCTGGCTGCATTCTCAAAACTTTTCACATGCAAGACTATAGGGTGAAACACAATCATCATATACAAGCAGGCTTTAATTATTACTATCATGACTCTCAAGTCTTTTCACATGCAAGAGAATTATAACAACACAAATCAAAGTCACCAAGAATAATCACTTAGACAAGGAATTAATAAACTAATCAAGAGGCTCGACTAAACACACGGATGTCTTCCAACTGCTTCGATTGGGGGGGACTACTGCCGATCGCATGATTGAGAGAGAGAGAGAGAGAGTAGGGTTTAATTCTTAGGTTTTGGTTTAATTATCATGTTACGTGTATATATAATTTACTACTAGTTTGGGCGGTTCCTACTTTGGGCCGTGATAATAGGCATAAGCCCAAATCAGCCGAAATATATTAGAGATTAAGGGTGGGCTTCAATAGTCTGTAGTGCGGCCCAACTATATACACTACACGGAGTTCGGCCTAATTCACACAAACATACCTATTAAATGCTTAGCAATAATATTACCGTCACAAATATTTACTATGTTCTATCGTCATAAGGGATATGAAAAAGGAGTAACAAGAAACAGTATTACATGATGATAAGATACAGACCTTGAAAGTTTAGATTATCAAAAAATAACCTTTACATAACTTAGAAATAAGTTTTGGAGGGTTTGGTGTGGCAAAATCAAGTTTATTCGCTTGCAGGGACTAATTTTGACAAACTGCGAAAGTATGCCAAGGTACTGTAACGAACATTCTGGAACTTGATCATAAGTTAAATATGCCCTAAATATCCATTACATAGCTTAGAAATAGGCTTTGAGGTGTTTGGTGCGCAAAAATAAACTTTCTTGATCAATAGGGACTAAAAGAGTCAAAAAGTGCCCAAATAACCAGATTCATTGTATCTAGTCCAATTTTGATGTTTTGATGGTTTTAACCCATGGTTTTGCACCCTATGGGCTGGTATTTGATGGTTTTACATGTTCCCATGGTATTCTAAAACCATGTGCCCACTTGTAAGGTCAAGATCAAAGCACGATTTGCGAGAAACGATCCTAACGGTTATCCGAAATTTATAAATACCCAAGCTCCCATTCCATTTTCCTCACACATTGATCTGATTTTATGCTCTAAGTTGAAGCTTTATGCTTCATACCTGAGTATTTAGATCAAGTTCTTCCTAGCTTTATGCTCTAAGTTTAAGCTTTTATGCGTTTTTAAGCACGAAAGTCAAACTGTGTTTGACTTTCTGCTTTGACCAGTCTTTGGTCAACACGAAGTTATTTTAAACTTCACAACATGAGCATAATCACGATGGTTATAGTCCCTTGTGACTATACCTTCTGATTTCCACGTTGATTAGGTGTAGTGACGAGTCATAGTTTCGGTCAAAATGCGTATTCATGCGTATTTTGCAACCAAACTATTCTTGGGTATCAAAACCTTTTGTTTTGATATCAAACTTGTTTTCTAACTTCGTTAAACATGTTTTAACATGTTTAACTCGTTACTTTTAGTTTAGTGCTTATATAGGGTCGTAAGATAAGCGGTCAAAACAACCGCTTAGACTTTCGAACCCGACCCGTTTGGTCGATCATTAGGATCCGACCAAGCATTTATTGTGACCATAGTTGTGTAGGGAATAACCTTCCGAGGTTATACCTTATGGTCACTTCGTTTAAGTAGTTGTATGATAGGTAGTTTATATGCCTTAGGAAAATGACCAAAATGCCCTTTTTACGCATAAATTCATTTTAAGCATATGTAACCTAAATTTTGACAAATAAAATGATTAGGCAACATTATTAGATGTGTTAAGGCATATAATACTTGTCATAGGACTAGTTAGGCGTTCCGAACACGCTTTGCGCAAACGACGCGTTAAAGTAGCGTAAGCTACCTAAACGGGTCGTAATGGGTCGTAAGTACTTAGGTTAGGTTTCGATTTAGTATGTAGGCTTTGTTAAACCATATCTTATGATTCCAACACCCATTTGGTTTACGAAACCTCATCCTATCCGATCTTCCGATTTAGGTCCGGTTATTAATGTAGTTACCTATATTAGGTGCTGTTTGATTTCCGTGATCCATTTAGCCTTGCTTGGTTATTTGTCAAGACTTCTAAGCATACTCAAGTGAGTACATAGTCCCCTCTTTTACTGTTTTCAACTGTTTTGGGGTGAAACACATGTGCCTACTTGTACTTTCGTGTTTTTCATGATTTTATATCATATGCTTGTTATGTTCATTAGTACATATATAGTACATGATTTCATTATGTTTTGCTATGTATGTTCACTTAACATGCTAGCACATTGATTTTTGTATATTACATTTTGTTGCATATGTTCTCTCAGCATATGGACACATTGTTTTACATTTTGAACCGTTTGTAACTGTTTGATTATGTGAACTGTTTGTAACTGTTTGATTTATATGAACCGTTTGTAACTGTTTGGTTATGTGAACCGTTTGTAACTGTTTGATTTATACGAACCGTTTATAATTGCTTGATTATGTGAACCATTTGGTATTGTTTGAACCGTTGGGTTAGGGAAGTGATTAGGTAACGGGGCGGGTGTAATGTGTTAAAAGCATGGTGGATACGCCGCTGGTACTTCCTATATATAAGTGCTTTTAACACATTATATATCGTTGCGTCATCTAGATCACTTGGGCAAGTTTATCAAAACAAAGTTATATTACAAGGTTTTTCTAACAATATAAAACATTCGAGTTTTATTTCAAAAACGATTTACAATTTGGGTTTATATAAACAAATGTTTTGGAGTTAAGATTCATGGTATCGAGGTTTTATAAAACAAATATGTTTTGACTTAGTTATTTCAATTTACATTACAAACATTTTACTAAACTTGGTTTTCTAATTATCAATTTACAAAGGTGTTTAAGTTATATTTTCAAAACATAAACGAGCCATGAATCTGACACTCTCATAAAATCCTATGTACTCGCCGGCATTTTATGCTGACGTATTTTCACATGTGTTTCAGGTACCATAGTTGGTGATATTTGATGATGATATTGATGCATGCTCACATAGGAATGGACGAGGCCTTAGTGACTTAATAATAATGAAAGTCTAATTGTTCATGTTTTGTTTCTAATTTCAATGTAATGTAATTCAATAAAACAGAACTTCAATCCATGTGTTATGAAACAATGATTCTGTTACAACACTCCCCGACGTTTCCGCCACGATTTGTTGTTTTTCGTGGTCGGGTTGTGACATTACCCTCAACCCAGTGGTTTGAGTCAGCAAGGATACAATCCCAAAGGGTCGGAATATTGGAAGATAATTAATTAAGTTATTAATGTGTAATGTGGTAGGCCCCTCTTTTGAAGGCGACGTTGCCCTCGGCTAAGTGGTTTGAGTCAGCAGGGATACAATCCCAAGTAGCCGGGTTAATGTGTTAATAGTAGTTTACATATGAGGGGATCAAGCCATTCGCACCCCCACCTTCCAATACCAGTGGGTATTGAAGGAGGTCCTAGTAAGCTTGACCCAGGTCCTTGCAGGATCTATACACTGAACAAGGCAAGAACCTTACCAAACTATTCCCTTAACCCCTGACCAGGTAGCCAACATATCTCTATATAGACCATAGAGATATGAATGGTGAAAATCTTTTATTTTATATAGACAGTAAAATAACGCCAAGACACCACGGACAAATGATAAGGAAGTTTCATCTTCAACATAAGAAACTAGTTATTAAAGTCATTAATACAAAACCAAATAAAAAGTGCGAAACGATTAAAAATCAAAAGTATTACATTAAATGCTTGTCTTCACCAAGTGATGTAAGAGACTTAGGCAAACATGGCCTTTGATTGTCAAGAACTCTTACAATCAATCTTGGATCCTGAGACTACTACACACACTCTAAGGTGGATGATGGATGATGGTGGTGGATGTGGGTGTTGTGATGGTGGTGGAGTGTGGGTGAAGTGGGAAAGAGGTGGTTTGCCAAGGGATGCCTTTGAAGTGAACCAAGCACCCCTATTTATAGCCTGTACAGAAGCCCGGAGACGGCCCCGTGTCCGCTAGACACAGCTCCGTGGACATCCTCTTTTTCTTTCTTCATTAATTGAAACTATCTATATTAGGCTCCACACGCCCCCGTGTTCGCTGGGCACGGCCCCGTGTGCAGAAGCATATCTGTACTATCAAGATTTGCAAGATTCTGCGAATCTTAGCGTTGACCATGGCCCGTGTTAAGCTGGGCACGCCCCCGTGCTGGGAATAGAAGCTTCTATCAGTTTGTCTTTTCTGCAGACATCTGGCCACGCCCCCGTGTCCGCTGGGCACGGGGCCGTGGTCAGCCTTCTGATCTCTTATTTGTGCTTGGGAAGATGCTGTCGAGGGGTCGGGCATGCCACGTTTATTCCTTTTCTTTGTATTTATGTTGGATTTTGCTGCATATTTGTTCCTTTTGTTCATTTAAGCTCATTTGGTCCTGAAAATACAAAAGGAAGACAAAAGCACACCTTTTCCAACATTAGTACTAAAAAAGGGTTAGTTTTATGCCTCAGTTGATGTAATTTATATGTTGCATTTTACACACATCAAATACATAAAACATTTGTTTCAACAAGTGATATAAGAGTTTAGCCAAGCATGGCCTTTGTTTGACAAAGACTCTTAAGATCGGTCTTGGATCCCGAGACTACTACACACTCTAAATGATGGAAGATGGATGATGATGGTGGTGGATGATGGTGTTGTAGTGGTGGGGGAGTGGTGGCAAGTGAGAGAAAAGTAGTTTGCCAAGGGATGGATTGGAATGGACCTAAGCACCTCTATTTATAGCAGAAAATAGAACATTCACCACGGCCTGTGCCCGCCTGGCATGACCCCATGGCCATCTCTCTCTCTCTCTCTTCCTCATTAATTGCAGCATCAGGTCTGTACTAACACGGCCAAGTGTGTCAACGGCACGGCCCGTGGCCAATGTACTTGCTGTACTATTATAGATTATGCAAATCTTTGAGTTGACCACGCCCCGTGTTGGCTTAGCACGGCCTCGTGTTGGTTGTCTGTTTTGTCCATTGCTGTTATCTTTTCTTCTGGAGAGATTCCAGTCTTGGACACAGTGTGACATCTGTGCCTCCACGGCCATCAAAAAAATACCAAATCAATGAAATATTGTTTTTCATACTTGGGATTTGTATAAATATGTGTATCGTTTGCACATATCAATTCTTGTTCGATTTCGAGCTCTAAATCGCTTTCTGGAAAGTTATACGCAAACTGGTGCGTAAACGTAATCAGTTTAATGCGACAAACACTCCGGAACAGTGACATAGGCTTAACATACCATAAATAACCTTTACATAACTTAGAAATAAGTTTTAGATGGTTTGGTGTGTCGAAATCAAGTTTATTTGCTTACAGGGACTAATTTCGACAAACTGTGAAAGTATGCCGATTCGTACTGTAACGAACATTCCGGAATATGATCATAAGTTAAACATGCCCTAAATATCCTTTACATAGCTTAGAAATAGGCTTTGAGATGTTTGGTGCGCAAAAATAAACTTATTTGATTAACAGGGACTAAAAGCGTCAGAAAGTGCATAAGTTTGCATTTTCGCGCATGTCTTACGTTCTGAATATATCCGGACATCCAAAAATTTATCTAATCATTAAAATACTTTATTTTAGTGATTGGCATGATAAAATTCCATTCGTCGCTTAATTTGGATCGTTTTTGCGTTCGTTACGACTTCCGTCGTAATTAACCGAACAACGCAACCGTATGGCCAAACGAACCGACATCCAAGATGTTTTTGAGAATTTTCATGTTCCCTATACTTTAACTTCATTTTAGAGCCTTGAAATGAGGTTAACGGGGCTTAAACGTGTCAAAAATGCATCAAATACCAAGTTTTAGGCCTGCAGGGACTAAAATTGTAATTCTGCCAAACTTCTTAGCCCTGGGGCGTAAGCCTAAGCCTATTCTTATGCAGCCTGTGAGAGATGCCCATATCAGAAACATTAAATTTGGACTTCCAGCCTGTTTTTGATGGTTTTAACCCAAGGTTTTGCATACTTTGGGCTAGATTTGGTGGTTTTTAGTATGCCCCTTGTATTACAATACCATGTGCCCACATGGAGGGTCAAGATTGAAGCACGTATTGCGAGGAATGATCCTAACGGTTGTGGGTTTTCTATAAATACCCATCACCTTCATCCTCATTCCTCAAAAATCTGATTGAATTACTCTAAGTTGGAGTTCAAGAACTTCATACCTGAGTAATTTGATCAAGATCTTCCTAGCTTGGACCCTTTGTAAGTATTCTTTCGTGCTTTTTTGCGTTTTTAAGCACGAAAGTCAAACTGTGTTTGACTTTCTTCTTTGACCAGTCTTTGGTCAACACGAAGTTCATTTGAACTTCGCAACGTGAGCTTAATCACGATGGTTATTGTCCCTTGTGACTATACCTACTGATTACCACGTTGAATAGGTGTAGTGCCGAGTCATAGTTTCGGTCAAAATGCGTATTCATGCGTATTTTGCAACCAAACTATTCTTGGGTATCAAAACCATTTGTTTTGATATCAAACTTGTTTTCTAACTTCGTTAAACATGTTTTAACATGTTTAACTCATCACTTTTAGTTTAGTGCTTATATAGGGTCGTAAGATAAGCGGTCTAAACAACCGCTTAGACTTTCGAACCTGACCCGTTTGGTCGATCATTAGGATCCGATCAAACATATTTTGTGACCATAGTTTTTTATTAATGCGAGTTTCGAGATAGTCGAGTTGCGAAGGTTTGGATGTTATTAGCGAGGCGACCAAAAGTAGTTTTCACAATTTAAAACGATAATGATTTAAACGACCAAAGCGATTTTAACGAGTTAAACGATTTGGATAAACGATTGGTTTTTGGTTAGTGTTTAGATAACGGGATGGGTGTAATGTGATGAAAACATGGTAGATACGCCGCTGGTACTTCTTATATATAAGTGTTTTCATCATATTACATACCGTGGCGTTATTTAGTTCACTTGGGTAAACGATTTTGAAACGATGTCACACAATGATGTTTTCTGAATAATATAAACCATACGAGTTTTATTAACGAGTTTTTACGAGATGTTTTACAATTCGATTTAATTAAACAAATGTTTTGGGGTTAAGAATCATGGCTACGAGATTTTACAAATTATAACCGACTTGATTTGAGTTGGTTAATTATGTTGCAACACTATACATTTTTTCAAAACAGGGTTTTTAATTAGGTATTGCAACATGTAAACTAGCCATGAATCCGACACTCTCATAAAACCTATGTGCTCGCCAGCATTTGTTTGCTGACTTTGTTTTTTTTACATATGTTTCAGGTGTTGTTGAATGATGTTGATTGCTAGGATGCATGCTCACGTAGGACTGGACGAGGCCTTAGTGACTTAATAACAATGATAGACTATGTTTAACTTGTTTGTTTAAATTTCAAGACAATGTAAATGGTTAATCTTTAAATAAAATGAAACTTCAAATTTCCGTGTGTTATGAAACAATGATTCTGTTACAACACTCCCCGACGATTCCGCCACGATTTGTTGTTTTACGCGATCGGGGTGTGACAGAAAAGTTGGTATCAGAGCTCATGGTTATAGGGAATTAGGTTATTAGTAATGCTTGTACCTAGTCTATAACCTTCCTAGGACCCTAACACAAGATTCTTGTGTTTAGATCTTAAAACAATTCCGGTTCTTATCCTTAGGTGACAACCACAACAAGAACATAAATTTCAAATCCTCTTTGAAAACCAATCATCTGTTCTAGGATGATTTATTATAAGGTTTTGAACCCTTTAAGTTTTCAAAATCTCATCAAAGTTGGGTCTTATAATGTGAACACGTGCAATCTGGAAGGGTGGAAGCATGTACTTTGAGTTTTCTGTCTAAGGCTAGAGTGTTCGTACAAATCCACATAATCAGACCAGTCACTCTCACCTGGGAACTCTTGGGGTGAGTGTCCACTTATAGGCTAAAGCATGTCTTCGCGATACATTAATATGACCCGCTTACTTTGATTAGTCACCGCCTCATTTGTTTGCCTTAGGTAACAAACAAATGATCGCAATATCTATGCGTTGTCATTCTCTTTTGATTATCCGATAACATTTCACTTGTTTCTTCCTATGTCTTTCATTTCCTCCAGAATGTCTCTTCATCACAACGACACTCAAATGTCCGAACAGACTACCAAATTTGACCAGCGAATAGGCGAAGTAATCCTGAAGACTGCTGAATTAGCTGTCGCCATGTCTTGTCTCAATAATGAAGCTACCAAAGAAACATCAAAAGAAGCAGAAGCCGAGCCTTCGAAAAAGTCAAAGAAGCGTAAAGCTCCAAAGGATCTCGTAGCTGTTACACCAAATCAAGCAGAACCTAGCCAGGTGCCAGCACCACCAGCCAAGAGGCCATACTTGGTAACTGCTCCTTCGTGCAATCAGTGTAACCTCCATCATCATGCCAGTGTCAAGTGCCGCAAATTCCTAATTTCTAGAGTTATAGGTCATACAGCTAGGGATTGCCGAGCTGCTCCATGGTGCAATCGATGCAACCGTCATCATCCGAATCACATACCCTGCTTCAAATGTACCCACTGTGGACGATGGGGACATCTGGTTAATGTGTTCCGCTTTGCTATCCAAAGCAAAACTGCTGCAGATCCTACTGCTGCACAAGCAGATCAAGCACGAGCTCATTTTCCTCCTGGTACTTGCTACACCTATGGCGAGACGGGTTATCTCAGGAACAAAAGCCCAAATATTTTCAATGCAAATCTGACCCACGGATGAGCATTTAGCTGATTAGAAGAAGCTGCTGCTTTGAATAATTTGAATCTTATGCTTTTGTTTCTTTTGTTTTTCTTGAACTCTGAAACAATCAGTTTTGTTTATAAATAAATCGTTGTTCGCAATTCTGATGTACAAATGTAGTTACATGTGTGTATGGCATACCCCTACAATACCTACACCAAAGAACCATATTTGTAGTTCTCTCGTTCATGTGATCGCTCATGATTTCTTCGAAAATTCTAAGTACTCGTTTCATTCTAAGAAACGAAGTACAGAATAATAAGTGACATTTTGAGTAATCACTTTAAAACCTTGGTTAGATAACTAAGGGTATTCTTCGATCTCATACCCATATCATTACATTCTAGTTTTTATAACAACATGCATAGTATATATTTTTCAAAAACGACCTTCATGATTTCAAAATATTTCATATAGTTTGGAAACAATTTTAACACAGTACATTTACTTAATATATCAAGTGCATGATTTCAAAAAGCATTATTCATGTTTTCAAAAACCTTATACATGATTACAAAATTCATCTCGCATGATTTTAAAACATTTTATAAATATACTTACCTAATACACCTACCTTACGATTTCAAAAGTATTATGTAAGATTTCAAAAACATTAAACATATTTCTAAAGAAACCCCATGCATAGTTTTCGAAAAGCATTATGCTTGTATTACCCAACCTTCAAATTCTGCTTCATATGTCGCCTTGGCATATCTAGCATCTCAACTTCATGAGCATTCTACCTCGTGTATCGACTTAAGCACGTCTAGTGCAAGGTTTCGAAGCGTCTCCCGCTCTTCGAATTCCAAAATCCATATAGGATCTTCTTATCTTCACAATTAGATCCTTGAGGATGATTATCGCTCAAATCGGAGCCCTTGATTGGATTCTTTGTACGTTTTAATATGCACATTGCGATCCAATAAGGACAAAGCCGAATTCCTATTAAGATCTTCCTATCTTCATAGTTAGATTCTTGATATGTTTAAAGTGCCAAATGAAATCCACGGATTGAATTCCTGGTGTGCTTTAAATACCCGTGTCCAAAGATAACAAATTATAGGTCAAGTTAAACGATTATGTGATTATGTGTTTATGTGTTTTCTTTTATGTTTTTTGTGTGATCCGATTTTTCGTTATCCAAATCCTCGTATAATCTTCCATATCTTCGTATGAGGGATTCATAGTAGGATATCCAAAGGTACTACCTCAAATCCTTAATGGGCTTCTACGTAATAGATAAGACCCTTGGATTATATAGTACCATTCCATAATTCGTAAGAGACCCTTTGAGTGGTCTAGTTAAAAAGAGTGATTCAGAATCTGGTCAAAAATGACCCGTGATGATATAGCTGAAAAGACTCCTTGGTGGTCTATTTAAAGAAATCATTTATTGATTTAATTAAAGGACCCTAGGATGGTCTAGTCACACTCATCACATGCTTGTTCAATTGGTTTTCCCCTACACATTATAAAATGCACTATGCGGACTATGCAAGGAATTAGGTAATTATGGACGCGTACATAATTATGAAATTCAGTGCACAGGAACCCCAGTAAGATTTATCATGTGTAAGAACCTATAGTGACAACAATAACGAAACGTGAACAATGTAATGGAGGTACGGTGGACGCACCAATGGCACTTCATATACTTGTATATAAGTGTCCCTCTTACATTGCAAGCATAATGTTATTTAAAGTTACTAGAAGTTCAGAACCCTAACCAGTGTTGTTTTATCTTTTCGATTTCATGTTTCGAGCTCTCATAAGTTTCCTCTAAATTAATTTCGGGACGAAATTTCCTAAAGTAGGGGAGACTGTGACATCTGTGCCTCCACGGCCATCAAAAAAATACCAAATCAATGAAATATTGTGTTTCATACTTGGGATTTGTATAAATATGTGTATCGTTTGCACATATCAATTCTTGTTCGATTTCGAGCTCTAAATCGCTTTCTAGAAAGTTATACGCAAACCGGTGCGTAAACGTAATCAGTTTAATGCGAAAAACACTCCGGAACAGTGACATAGGATTAACATACCTTAAATAACCTTTACATAACTTAGAAATAAGTTTTAGATGGTTTGGGGTGTCGAAATCAAGTTTATTCGCTTACAGAGACTAATTTCGACAAACTTAAAAATAGGATTTGAGGTGTAACGAACATTCCAGAATATGATCATTCCGGAATATGATTATAAGTTAAACATGCCCTAAATATCCTTTACATAGCTTAGAAATAGGATTTGAGGTGTTTGGTGCGCAAAAATAAACTTAATTGATTAACAGGGACTAAAAGCGTCAGAAAGTGCATAAGTTTGCATTTTCACGCATATCTTACGTTCTGAATATATCCGGACATCCAAAAATTTATGTAATCATTAAAATACTTTATTTTAGTGATTGGCATGATAAAATTCCATTCGTCGCTTAATTTGGATCGTTTTTGTGTTCGTTACGACTTCCGTCGTAATTAACCGAACAACGCAACCGTACGGCCAAACGAACCGACATCCGAGATGTTTTTGAGCATGTTTCATGTTCCCTATACTTTAACTTCATTTTAGAGCCTTTAAATGAGGTTAACGGGGCTTAAACGTGTCAAAAATGCATCAAATACCAAGTTTTAGGCCTGCAGGGACATAAATTGTAATTCTGCCAAACTTCTTAGGCCTGGGGCGTAAGCCTAAGCCTATTCTTACACGGCCCGCGAGAGCTTCCCATATCAGAAACATTGAATTTGGACTTCCTGCCAGATTTTGATGGTTTTAACCCAAGGTTTTGCATACTTTGGGCTAGATTTGGTGGTTTTTAGTATGCCCCTTGTATTACAATACCATGTGCCCACATGGAGGGTCAAGATCGAAGCATGTTTTGCGAGGAACGATCCTAACGGTTAAGGATTTTCTATAAATACCCATCACCTTCATCCTCATTCCTCACAAATCTGATTGAATTACTCTAAGTTGGAGTTCAAGAACTTCATACCTGAGTAATTTGATTGATATCTTCCTAGCTTGGACCCTTTGTAAGTATTCTTTCGTGCTTTTATGCGTTTTTAAGCATGAAAGTCAAACTGTGTTTGACTTTCTGCTTTGACCAGTCTTTGGTCAACACGAAGTTCGTTTGAACTTCGCAACGTGAGCGTAATCACGATGGTTATAGTCCCTTGTGACTATACCTACTGATTACCACGTTGATTAGGTGTAGTGACGAGTTATAGTTTCGGTCAAAATGCGTATTCATGCGTATTTTGCAACCAAACTATTCTTGGGTATCAAAACCGTTTTTTTATATCAAACTTGTTTTCTAACTTCGTTAAACATGTTTTAACATATTTAACTCGTCACTTTTAGTTTAGTGCTTATATAGGGTCGTAAGATAAGCGGTCTAAACAACCGCTTAGACTTTCGAACCCGACCTGTTTGGTCGATCATTAGGATCCGATCAAACATATTTTGTGACCATAGTTGTATAGGGAATAACCTTCCGAGGTTATACCTTATGGTCACTTCGTTTAGTTAGTTGTATGATAGGTAGTTATATGCCTTAGGAAAATGACCAAAATGCCCTTTTTACGCATAATTTCATTTTAAGCATATGTAACCTAAATTTTGACAATTAAACTGATTAGGTAACATTATTAGACATGTTAAGGCATATAATACTTGTCATAGGACTAGTTAGGCGGTCCGAACGCGTTTCACGCGAACGACGCGTTAAAGTAGCGTAAGCTACCTAAAACGAGTCGTAATGGGTCGTAAGCACTTAAGTTAGGTTTCAATTTAGTATGTAGGCTTTGTTAAACCATGTCATATGAGTTCCAATACTCATTTGGTTTACGAAACCTCATCCTATTCGATCTTCCGATTTAGGTCCGGTTTATTTACGTTGTTACTTATATTAGGTGCCGATTGATTTTCGTGATCCCTCTAGCTTTGCTTGGTTGTTATTCAAGACTTCTAAGCATTCTCAAGTGAGTACATAATTCCCCTATTTTATTGTTTTCGATTATTTTGGGGTGATTCATATGTGTTAAATGATTTGGATGTTTTTAACGATGGTTTCGAAAATGATTACAATGGTTTATATTAAATTAATAACGATTTCGATAATGTGGATAAACTTGTTGGTTGTAATTACATAATGAATAACATTCATTAGTTTTGGCCAAACCGACCAGTATTAGGTTATGGTATCATAGGATCTGACAAATCCAGTTACCAGACTGCACCCATGGTTATGTGTGGGTTAGGTGGGTAACGACTGAATCTGTTATTGTTAATTTACCCCTTAGTTTTTTATTAATGCGAGTTTCGAGATAGTCGAGTTGCGAAGGTTTGGATGTTATTAGCGATGCGACCAAAAGTAGTTTTCACAATTTAAAACGAGAATGATTTAAACGACCAAAGCGATTTTAACGAGTTAAACGATTTGGATAAACGATTAGTTTTTGGTTAGTGTTTAGATAACGGGACAGGTGTAATCTGATGAAAACATGGTAGATACGCCGCTGGTACTTCTTATATATAAGTGTTTTCATCATATTACATACCATGGCGTTATTTAGTTCACTTGGGTAAACGATTTTGAAACGATGTCACACAATGATGTTTTCTGAATAATATAAACCATACGAGTTTTATTAACGAGTTTTTACGAGATGTTTAACAATTCGATTTAATTAAACAAATGTTTTGGGGTTAAGAATCATGGCTATGAGATTTTACAAATTATAACCGACTTGATTTGAGTTGGTTAATTATGTTGCAACACTATACATTTTTTCAAAACGGGGTTTTTAATTAGGTATTGCAACATGTAAACTAGCCATGAATCCGACACTCTCATAAAACCTATGTGCTCGCCAGCATTTCTTTGCTGACTTTGTTTTTTTACATATGTTTCAGGTGTTGTTGAATGATGTTGATTGCTAAGTTGCATGCTCACATAGGACTGGACGAGGCCTTAGTGACTTAATAACAATGATAGACTATGTTTAACTTGTTTGTTTAAATTTCAAGACAATGTAAATGGTTAATCTTTAAATAAAACAAAACTTCAAATTCCCGTGTGTTATGAAACAATGATTCTGTTACAACACTCCCCGACGATTCCGCCGCGATTTGTGGTTTTACGCGGTCGGGGTGTGACACACGGCCCGTGTCTGGTGGGCACAGCCCCGTGTCAGGTCTTTTGATCTTGCTATTTTGTTGGTTTGGATGTGGATTGGGGCTTGGCCAGTTGCGTCAATCCTCCTTCTTTGTATTTATGTTGGTTTTTGCTGTTATTTTGCTCCTTTTGCGTTTTTAAGCTCTTTTGACCCTGTAAATTAAAAAGGAACAAAGAAACAAGCTTTTTCCAACATTAGTACCGAAAAAAGGTTGATTTTATGCCGTATTCGATATAATTTATATGTTTATTTTATGCACATCAGTATGGATGCATGTATTGGATTATTTGTGCATTTGAATGAAGTCTAAGTGTAATTGTGTAGGTTTAATAGTAAACATATTGCACCCAAAGTGTAAAACGGAAAAAGGGTGTTCGAGTATACTCTCAATTTTGTAAAAGCTTTCCGATTATCCGTTGATTGACGATTTGTTGAGATTGGGGAAACGAATGTGTATGGTCGTTTAGGGTTTATGGAATGGTTGGATTTGGACTTTAAAGTACGTAAGTATATAGTATGAAAGTATGTTTAAAATAGAAAAGCACTGAGTTTCTGTGATTTTACGGGTCTGGGTTTGCCCAACAGAATCAGTAACAAGGAACGTGGAAACTGAATAACAGAAAAACCAAAACATAAACTGTTCGGACGATAGAACAGTTGGCCTTTCGCGTGAGTGGGACCACCCTTTCACGCGAGAGGGACTGTTTGGTGAACCGATCTTCACTTGAACGGTTTTTAACTATTAATCAGTTATGTTTGTAAGTCCAGTTATGTTATAGATATATTATAATAACAGTCCAGAATGTCAAGAGTTCATAGAAGTCATGCATGGAGGTATTTACCTCGTTATAGTTCACCAAAGCACAAGTTAGTTAACTTATTTAACTAACCGGTTGGTCATGAATACAGGAATGGAGATAATAGAATGTAAATAATAGCCAAACAACCGAACAAGGAGAACCCATATGTGCCAACACAACATAGAAAGAGTGAACTAAGTGTCGGAGGCTGGACGTGGTTAACTTGTTCTAGGTCTAGGAGATTGTTTGGGTGTTCATTTTACAAGTTCAAATGAGGTGGTTGAACTAGATTGGAAGCCAAGGCTCCCACACATCACACACTGATATTACAGAATCGACTATATTGAGAATAGGGATCTGAAACATCATACAACACTTAGAAATTTTCAGAACGTAGTGAAACAATCCCATTCGGACGACAGGAGTCCCCTCTCGTGCTAGAGGGTTATCCTCCCGTGCGAGTGGGCCACCTTTTCGGGCGACTCGTACTATTTTGAGATGAAAATAGCCCGGTTTTGGTTGAACTATTCATCTTCTTGGCTGGAAACTGACTCTAACACGAACCCACAGCTATGAACTTAGCTTGTGAGCTCAGAGAGTCTCTGATTCGGCCAGGTTTAAAATCCAAAAGTAAATTTTGTAAAAGATTGTAAGATTACATCACTTAATTAGCTTAGTCCGCACTATGGAGAGCTCTACTCAAATTGCCAAGGCAGATCTGTTTAACCAAGTGAAAAGTTGTGAAGAATCTTGTAAAAACTTAGAAAAATGGAAGAAAAGTAGAAGAAGTCAGGTGTTAGTGAGTTGCAAACTCACTTAGGAAGCTGCTGGAACAAGCTTAGAGGAAATGCCCGAGTTCATGTCTTGAGAAAAAAATTGGAGTTGTGAAGGTTGGAAATGAAGGGAGTGGGTTGGTATTTATAGACTAAGGACTGAGTTTGGGGCGACAGGATTTCGGACGAGTGGGGAGTTTGGAACGAGAGGATCCTCTCATGCGAGAGGGACCAGTCCCTTATGTTCGAATTTCCCATTTGCGTAAATTGTTGATTTTAAGCGTTTTAAACGTATAAGTGAAATGTATAAGTGTAATGAATAAAATAATGAATGAATTTGTATGTATAATAAGTATGAGGTTGCGTAAAAATGTATTTAAACGATCGATTGAACGAGTAACAAGTATGTATAAAATATGAATTTCGTTACGATTAAGGTTTCAAATTGCGAAGTTGGGAGTGGATTATGAATATGATATGAAGGCAAGTTTCCAAATATAGAAATACAAGTAATCTTTCTAATTAAAGAAAGTTCAAAAAAGCGAGGCGTTACACATCGTACCCTAAGTGTGGTTGGTATTCACCATACGGGTCAAGAAAATTAATTTCGACTCGTTGATGAGGGTCCACTAGAGTTAGGATAGGAAATTTTCCATCAAGATGTGGATTTCAATCCTAACTTGATAGCGTAATTTCATGCAAAATCGAATAACGTGGATTGAGAGTCGTTCACGCCTATTTTGGTGAAGTCGTCTCGTTTGTATAATACGAGTGTCTTCATGTCTTCAAGTGTGTATTTTTTTGTAACGTCTTAGGAAAGACGTGTGTATAATTTAAGACAAAAGAATGAGATAGGGGCAAAGTAGGAAGAATTGTAACATTTAAGCATGAAAAGTAAGAATGGTCAAAGTTTGGGACTTAAGCTATAGACTAGGTTAAATCAAGGCAATTCTACTTAATTCCCTATAGTTATGGCTCTGATACCAATCTGTCACACCCCAACCGATGGCAGAAACATCGGGGCAGGACGAGGACGAGCTTGTTCGAGACTTCAGAACACTATTTGCCACAATATTTAATCAAAACTGAATTTCATTTCATTGAATAATTTATCAAGTACAACATGGAAATCAGAAAAATACAACAAGTTCAAGAAACAATACAACAGAATAAACGAAACAAATACAACAACATAATCTAGTTTGCTAAGTGGGTATCTAGTCAATCTTACTAGATTTCATCATCATCAACTTCATCATCCTGCAACATGTTCAAAGTATAGTTCAATACAACAAGTATTGGTGAGTATACAAGTTTGACAAATAGCATAAGTATAAATTGTTTAAACAAATCCACATGGCAAAACTTGTTATCTAAGATTAACGTAAGACTGGCATGCAACTATAAATGTCAACCCAAAGATTACCGCTAGCGTAATCCTATCGTAGCAACGATAGGACCATTCTGTTTTAACTTAACATGACCTCAAGAATATGGGCGGTGCGTTACTCCTATAGCTCTATACATGTTAAGGGAGGCTTGTACGAAGTTAATGACAAGTATACCACATAAGAATGTTCCAGCATGTACAAATCAAGTATAAGGTATTAAGCATGTATGATTGGATTGTTTGTTTGTGATTGCAAAAAGTATGTGTGATTGTGTAAGTTTTCATAATGTAAACATGTTGCACCCAAAAGTGTAAAACGTAAAAAGGGCGTCGAGTATATTCACACTTTTTCAAAGCTTCCTTTGATAAATCCGCGAGTCGAAGGTTGAGAGCGTGGAACACCGAGGTTACCCTACATGGGGTAAAAGAAGGTGTGAGTCATTTGGAGTTGAATGGAGGATTCGGATCTAGATTAAATTATTAAAGTATATTGTCACACCCCGATATTTCAACAACACCTTATGGGCCCGGTTGGGGTATACGTGACGAGATTGATATCAAATACACAACATAGCACATCGGAAGTCTGGATTTAAATTACTATTACAAACATAATTGTCCGAGTGTTTTAAATATTATATAGACGGATATTGTATCAAAGATCCACAGTCGGATCGTAAATTACAAAATGAGATAACAGATTAATAGGCTTCTTATGCAAAGGAGTTGCAAATTCCACTTAAGCATTACCGTCATTTCTAGCTTATTTCGTAACCTTGCAACCTGTCACTTAGTCTTTTGAAGATACGTCAGTTTACACTGGTAAATACAAATAACCGACACATTTTGAAAATATTTCAAAATTGTTTTAAGTGCACAAAGGCACATGTATTTTCATAAATAACTTGGGATAAACTATGTCTCATGTTATCAGTTTTATATGCTTAACAATACATATGGGCCCCGGAAACAATGCTGAGATCATGATTAACCGACACACCACATTAATTCCCTTATTAGGAATACCCTTATTGGGCAAACCCGTATTGGGTTATAAAATCATTTTATTTTAGCATTAGCATCTGTCAGGTGTATGCCTACACCCTGTGCTTAGGTCGTTGCCATTTGCAATTAAATGAGCCAAGGATATCCAGGACACGGTCGTATTAACCCCCAATGTTTAAGTTAAAGCATTGCAAATTAAAACAGAATATTTGGATTCCTGACACATTGGTCTTTGATCCCATACCCGACCATGCGGTAATAATATACCGTATCCCAAACCCGTATAGGGAAAATAGGTTAAGAGTATTAACCTGGCTTAATAAGTCTTACAATGCAAGATAATAACAATAAGCACAACCATAATCATTTAACTAAACTTGGTTGCAATCTACAAGAATGCCTTAGTCTGGAATGAATGGTATTATAACCAAATAGAATGTTAACAGGTCTTGTTCAAGTCATAGACTTGGAACCGTTAACTTAAAATAATGAATACGATACGATACGCTTGATTAAGCGATGATCGGATAAATGCAGTTTAATCCCCACAAGTACTAAGACTTATATAATATGGGAAAACTATATACATTCTGGAATTTGATATGAATTTGAAAAGATTTGACCCGTTTCGGTAAACTTACATAAACTTGTTACATAAGCTTAACCGTACGCACATAGGCGTTATCAGGTGATCGGATGAGCTATAAACAAGTTCCATATTCCAAAACACTTTAATTATGATATAACATCATTAGGTTATCCAATTTATATGACCATTATGTTTTAAAACTAAAATATGCACCAAAAGGGCATTTTAGTCATAATATAACATAATTTATGAACTTGTAATAAAACTCAGGTTATGAATAGGTTCATCATACCAAAATATGTTAATTATAATAACATATCAGTAGCGTATTCATTTTACAAGTTCATCATTGATTAAAACCAAGTTTTGTACAAAAAGGGCATTTTGGTCATAAATAGGCATATTATAAGAACTTGTATAAAAACTCATAATCTAATTATGATCAAGTAGCATAACCACAGGGGGTTATTATATACTATAATATGATCATAATGCACCTAATAATCAGTAGCTAATGTTGCTAAATCGGGTCAGAATCGAAAGTCAAAGCAAAAGTCAAACCGCTTGACTTTCGGTTGCGAACCGACACATAAACTAGAAATAACGGGTTGAACATGTTCATACATGTTCTAATATTATTTACCAACTGATATAATGTCAAAAACGTGAGTTTAAACCTTTACAAGTTCAGTTTATAAGTTTTTCGAAAATCTGCGTTTTGACTTTTTATTAAACATAACTTTGACCCGTCATTTGACCAATCTAACGTGATTTCCAGGAGGTGCCCTTTTAAGGGATTAAAACCTACCTTATTATGATCACGTAGCCATATTCTATTCGAACAATGGCTGGACTATAATGGTCTTAACCGAAAGTCAAAGCAAAAGTCAATTTGCTTGACTTCGGCTAAATACTTAGCCTACAAAATGAAATAGTTGAGTAGGAACACTTACTTGTGATCCTAAGAGAATAAGAACTCAGATGGGAGGCCTCCTTATGTCAGGAAGCAGCTCCAAGAGTGAAAAGAGAAGAAGAAGTGAAAATGAGAAAAAGAATGAGGAAGTTTAGTGTGCTATTTATACTTGAAGATGAAGTGTAGGATCATGCCATGTGTCTAGGAGAGTTCTAAGATGTCTCCAGGTCGTTCATGAGGTGTAAGGAGCTGATGAAGGGTGGCACAATGCGAGAAAGGTGGCAACATGGCAGAATTCCTTGGGCAGCACACATTCTACCACCTGCAGGTCCCTTACGGACCGTAAGGGATCAAGTCTTACGGTCCGTAAGGACCTTTGGCGCACATAGTTTTGAATATGCTTACGGACCGTATGGACAAGAGTCTTGCGGTCCATATACGATGGTCAGATACAAAATTTTTAGATGCTTACAAACCGAAAGGGGTATACCCTTGCGGTCCGAATGAGACCTTCAAAACTCAAAGTTTTGAGATTTTTCATATTTGGTCCCTCCACTATCATACTTTTCAATCTTTTCATAATTAGTCCATCCCGTCTAAATTATTAGGCATATTTGAGAGTGGACACGTGTCATTATATTATCCAACACAAATTTACGAGGTGTTACATCCTCACCCCCTTAAAAGAAATCTCGACTTCGAGATTTTATTCAAAAAGATGGGGGGTACTTTTGTCGCATAGTGGACTCAACCTCCCATGTATACTCGGGGCCACGATGGGCATCCCATTTGACCTTCACAATAGGTATTAACTTCCTTCGGAGCTTCTTAACCTGTCGATCCTCGATCGAAACCGGTTTCTCAACAAACCTCAGGTTTTCGTCAATTTGCACATCATGATTTGACATTGCTAGCGACTCATTGCTAGACATTTCTTTAAGTTACAGATGTAGAATACATCATGAAACCCACTAAGCTCCTCAAGCAGCTTAAGCTTATAAGTTACGGATCCAACAAATTCGGTTATCTCGAATGGTCCGATATATCTTGGGTTCAACTAGTTATTAAAGTCATTAATACATACCCAAATAAAAAGTTGCCAAAGATTGGAAATCAAAAGTAATACATAAAAGATTTGTCTTCACCTAGTGATGTAAGAGTTTAGCCAAGCATGGCCTTTGTTTGACAAGAACTCTTACGATCGATTTTGGATCCCGAGACTACTACACACTCTAAAAGATGAAAGATAGATGATGGTGGTAGGTGTTGGTGTTGTGGTAGTGGTGGACTGGTGGCAAGTGTGGGAGAAGTGGTTTGCCAAGGGATGAGTTTGAATGAACCCAAGCACCCATATTTATAGTTGAAATAAGAGCATCCACACGGCCTTGTACCCACCCGGCACGGCCCCGTGGCCTTCATTCTCTCTCCCTTCATTAACTGCAGATGTCAGGTCTTGTACTAACACGGCCATGTGTGTCAACGGCACGGCCCGTGGCAATTGTACTTGTTGTACTACCTCAGATTCTGCGAATCTTAGAGTTGACTACGGCTCGTGTTAAGTTGGTATAACCCTGTGTTGGTTTGTCTTTTGCTGTTGTCTTTTTCTGCAGGGAATCTTGACTAGGCACGACCTCATGCCTGGTGGGCACAACCCCGTGCCTAAGCTTCTATTTTGTTATTTTCATTGGTTTGGATTTGGATTGGGGCTTGGCGAGTCGTGTCAATCCTTCTTTTTTGTATTTATGCTGGTTTCTGTTGTTAATTTGTTCCTTTTGTGCGTTTAAGCTCTTTTGATCATGTAAATTAAAAGTAAACAAAGAAACATGTTTTTTTCCAACATTAGTACCAAAAAGGGTTGATTTTACGCCTTATTTGATATAATTTATATGTTGTATTTTACGTGCATCATAGTTATTTGATATTTTTCACATCATCTGGACTCGATATGGTCTAACCGATCATGCCAATCATTAAAAGAATTATGAACCATAAACATTGGGTTTGTGATCATCATATACACTTTTAGTTGCACTCATGTTTGTTCAATACACAGATAGAAAATACAAGAGAATAACAATTATTATTTCAATCATTCACATTATAACATGTTTTCCACATTTTATTCGCGTATACACTCTCTTAGTGTGCCACATCTTGTGGTCGATTTAATGGTTGATCTCATTATCAACATGAGGATGGTTAAAATTTCATCATTTACCATGATCATGACCTTTATCACATTCACTTGTAGGGAATGGATTATAACCACACAATTTTCATGGTGTTATTATTACAATTGTCTTTGTTATGTACATGATCTCGACCTTTCACTAATCTATCGTCACATATACCTCAAGGAATGGATTAGAGCCACACAACCTTTATTTTGGTTGTTTCAAACCATATATATTCTTTAATAATATTGCTACTTTATGAGCATATTTGAGGTTTGACAAATAGAAGCTGTTTTATTCAACGTATTCTTATAATCTTCTCATCATATGATATATATTGAGAATTAGTTAAATAATCAAGTCGTTAATATTTATCGATCTAAAATATTACAAGCTCAGATAAATTTATAATAAGGTTTTGGGAGTTAAACACTTAAGGTGTCATTATACATGAACGTTGACCATAATTCAATCGTGTTTATAACTTGTTATCATATACCACAACTTTGGTATTTTGATGTTTCCTGTAAAACTAATAACATATGGGACACAATATATACATAAGGTTATTATATAATACATGACTTTATAACATGTCACCATACAAAACAACTGATAATAACACTATATGATTTCATTTTTTCACCATTTACAGGCAAATATGTATACTTTATATATTAAGCTATCATGGTATAGTCGTCCATCACTAAGTGTATTTTAAATAATAAACAAATACTTCTATGAAGAATTTCTTTTATGTATAATTAACATATGATGATAGAGAACCCTGACTTTCCTTTTTCTTTGTAATGAATCTCCTGTGGTGAAATTGAACACTACATTTTCACGTTTCCCATAAAAATAAAAGGAATTGTTGGCTTAATCACTGAAAAAACTAACAAAATGTGTCATTCATAGCCTCGCCAATTTATGCTTTAAAAACAGATTTCAGGTAATGTCAATATAACTATATCACATACATAATGGATTATATTGATGATCTTAAAGAAAGTTTATCTAGTACATATTTTATTAAACATGCAAATACGTAAATTAAATACAAGACTTAATACTTATATATGCTTATATATTTTATCGAACAGACACATAATATAGTTTATCTAGTATATATTGTAATTTGGCATCTACAAAAAGTATCAACAAACAATGTTTATATCATTCAGTTTGAAAGCCATATTTAAACCAATCTTTGCAACTCCTAAAGGTAAATTAAAAGCAAGTAAGACTTAACACTTTATCATAAATTATTAAAAAGTTGACACATACTTCATTAGGGGAACGTTCATTTGAGAAGAAAAAGAATAAAAGGATATAATTGTAAAACATTAAATAGTTTTTTTTTCTCATCTCATTTATTATTATGTTTGACTAATTAATTAGTCATTAAGACTATAATCCTCCACACTAAATATTTTTGCCTACACACATCAAAAGTTATCCTACACATTTCGAAATTTATCCTACACATGTTGAAATTTATCCTACACTACTCGTAATTTATCTTACACGCCTCGTATTAACCTACACTTTAAATGAATTTTTATTTTTATTATTTGTGAAAAATATATATCTTAAAAATAAGTTACAAATTTAATATAGTTAGTTATTAAAGATGAAACTACCAATTAATGATGTATGTAAGTTTACTTATATACCCTTATAGTTACATTAAGTATAAATATTAAATGAAGTCTAATGAAGCATTCATATTTGTTGAAATTTCTTCTTTTTTCTTCTTACAAAGAATTTCTTCTCATTTGAACCCTCCACTACTTCATTAATTGTATAAAAAGAATAGTTATATAGTTAATATAACTATATATAGTCAGAGAAGATCGTACGTTCCCCATTGTTCAACACATTATCTCATGAACAAACTAGTGATACCTATGTATTTATCTTCATTAGTAATATCTTTATCATTAATTAATAGGCGGAAAAACAAAAAAAAAACATAGATAGTTTCAGTTGAATGACACATGTCTCTCATAGATTTATGGATTTTATAAAATAACTAATTATATGAGTAAATTACCATTTTAGTCCCTGATGTTTGACCCAAAATGTCACTTTAATCCAAATAGTTTTTTTTTTCCTGCCATTTTAGTCCTTGACTTTTGTCATTTTTTGGCATTTTCATCTCACCCACTAACTTCATTCAAAAAAGTCAGTTAACATAGGGGCATTTTGGTCAAACCACGTTTTTCTTTCTATTCTGTGTAGGTGCGATGGTATGGGGATGGTGGTGTGCCTATTTACAGTGAAGATGATGGCGGTGGTTGCTGGTGTACGATGATGGCGGTGGTGTTGGTTGATGACGTGGGTGGCAGAAAAGTGGCCAGTGGTAGTGGAAATGGTGGGTGGGATGGGTGGGTGGGTGGTGACGGTGCAGGCAAGTGGTAGCGATGATAGAAGGTTGTGATGGGGTGGGTGGTGGGAGGTGGTGGTGATGGTGAAGGATGAAAATGACAAAAAATATCAAAATTCAAGGACTAAAATCGCAGAAAAAAACTATTTGAACTAAAATAATAAAAAAAAACTATTTTGACTAATGTGACATTTTTGATTAAACCCGAAGGATTAAAATAACAATTTACTTCTAATTATATTAAAAAAAAATCATGTTATTTTTCAATTTTTTTTGGATAATGAATTTTTCTGCAGCCTCGTCTCTATGGCTTGTGGTGGACTGGATGTCTGGCGGCCCACGTAGTCTATTTCCTTTCACTCGTTCTTCACCTTTTCAATTTCTTATTTACAAACCTGGTCCTTTTGGTTTCCTAGTAAGCCAAACACCCCATCTATCAATAATAATATAAATTTTTATTTAAAAGCTTATTTTATAAATTAAAACATATATTTTATAGTTTCTTACACTTGGAAAGTTGAAAAATAGTTCCTGTGTATGAAACGTTTATATTTAGATTAGACCCAACACTTATAGTACGGGAAAGAGCATTTCGTTCTCTCGTACTCTTCTAAAGCCTTCGTTAAAACCCCGACGTCACCTTCTCCGCTCGGGCGATTATCGTAGTTACGTTGATACACTTCTTGGAAGGAGTGACACTTGTTGATGTCGGTCCATTTGCTAGAAATGGAATCTTTGTCACGATGCTCGCCCTTACCCCACGTGTTATAAAAGAGTGCACGAACCCTATCCCAAAAAACGGGGTCCGTTTGAAAGTTTGCTACAAATTGAAATATAAAGTTGTACGTTAAAAATATAACAAAATAGACGTGTACGAAAAAATAAGTAAAAAAAAATATAAAAGTTACCAATTTCGGGGTCCTCCGAAACCTCGAGCCACGCCCGAGCCAACGTGTATTCCTCCTCCTTCGTCCAATTAAGGTAAGAATGCTTACGTCGAAGTTCGTTCGCTTCCTTCTTCTTATGCGACCTTCTGCAGCGTTTGGATTTCTCTGGCTCCGGTTCGGGTTGCGTCTCCGGCACGATATCCACATCGGGTTCGGGTTGTTGTTGTGAAGGTTGCGACCCGCCGGCTTGACCAAAGCCTAAAGTGGGTTGCACGAATGGAGTAGCGCCACTCAAGTAAGCCGCGTACGATAACATGTTCGGGTCCATGTCTTGAAAGGTAAAGGGTCGTTGCAGTTGGGTTGTGTTCGGGTTCATGGGTCTTGAAGGGACACCAAATGGGGGTCGGAATGGATGCATCTTTTTATAAAATATAGAAGTAGTAGAGAGAAAGTTTGAGAGTGTGTGAGTTTTTTTTTATAAAAATTGATGGAAAGTGGGTAATATATATAGTGTGTTAATATTGGAATTAAAAAAATAATAATAATAAACAAATGACCGTTGGCAACGGTCAACTCATTTCCCAATTCAAGTTTTGGCGTGATTTGAAAAATGCCAAGCGAATTTTTTTCTCGAAAAACGCCCGATAACGCCGGGCCGTAATGGGATAGGGGCGTGATTCGGCCTTTTTTTGATTTTTTTTTTAAAACAAACGCCCCACTACGGGCGGTCTTAGATTAGATCCAAATAGTTACAGATGGAAATGATTCATGATTTATAAAACTTTCAACCAAACAATAAATGTTGAATTTTATTATTATTATTATTATTATTATTATTATGTTCTAATATTGTCAACGTTAGATCAGTGGTGGACCCAGAAATTTTTTCTTGGGGGTGAGAGATTTTTTAAAGATTTTAGGTCCTTAACTATATAAAAAAATCGGTTCATAGCAGGTCGGATCATGTAAAACAAGTAAACATAAACGAAAAAAGTTTCATAGTGTGTCGGATCATATCGGGTCGGGTTGGGTCAATTTCAATTTTCAAACAATTAAACCCTAGTTCCTAACTGCCTATCACATTAACAAACAAAGTTTCAAGTAAAACAAGTAAACAACATAAAAAACCATCATAAGTAAGCAAAGTGACAACAAAAAACCATCAAAGTTCAAACTCTCCATACTTCTATTTCTCCTAATCATTAAATAAAACAACAAAAAAAACTTATCTAAAACACACATTGGTTTTTAATTAGAAGAATTTGGCAAAAGAAAAGCGGTTCCACTTAAGAAATCGCTTCATAACTTCGCTACTCATGGTTTCTAACTTCCTATCAAATATAAAACAACACCACCATTAAAAACAAAACTTAAAGTCTTGAGTAAACTGCCAAAATGGTCCCTGAGGTTTGGTCAGTTTTGCCACTTTAGTCCAAAACTCAAACCTTTTGAATCTGGGTCTCTGTGGTTTCAATTTTGTTGCCATTTTCATGCAAAATCAAAATCTGGTCAGATTTTTCAGTTAACATCCAGCTTTTAGGTCTTTTTCCTCCCTTTTAATGAAGGGCAAAATGGTCTTTTAACGTTTTATTATAACAAATTAAAAAAATCTGACTATTTTGCCCTTCATTAAAAGGGAGGAAAAAGACAAAAAAATTGGATACCAGATTTTGCTTTTGGATGAAAATGTCAACAAAATTGAAACCACAGAGACCCATATTCAAAAGGTTTGAATTTTAAACTAAAGTTGGAAAAGTGACCAAACATCATGGACCATTTTGGCAGTTTACTCTAAAGTCTTAAACAATCATCACCAAACTTCATAATTTTCAAGTTTAATTTCAAGCACTAATCATCACCAAACTTCATAATTTTCAAGTTTAATTTAAAGCCCTAGTTATTGATTCCTTGTAACTAACCATTTAAACAAACTAAAACAACAAAATCACCCTACTAAAGTTTTAAATAACATCAAAACAACTAAAAATTTCAAACTTTTTACAAATCTATTTCTCCTAAAAATCCAAATAAACACAAGAATAACAACTTAAATAATCGAAGCATACCCGATTGCGTGATGTTCCTGTTGTTTGCGTGGAAATGGTGGCCAGATTTCACTTTTCTCCGGTGAAAAACAAGAGAAATCGATCGCCTGTGGACTGTGGTTTGCGTGTGGGTCTGGGGATCACAGAGAGCGGGAGCCAAGAGAGAAGGGGAAAGGGCGGTGGGTTGGGTCATTTTATATTTGTACAAATTAGAATGGATTGGGCTTGGGTAATTGGGTTGTGTATTCTTTATTGGGCTAAAGAAGTAAAGGTTAAGTGATTGTTCATTGGGTTAATTTAGACTTTAGAGTGGTTAATAATTATATAAATTAGGAATAGGAATTTAGGTTGTATTATAAAAATCAGAGTTAACTTATTTTTTTTTTATAAATTCATAAGATCTTTTCCTAAGTGGGCGGTCGAAATTTTCCAAGGGGTGTGGACGAAATTTTCCTATGGGTGCGGTCGGGATTTTTGCTAGAAATTAACACTGATTTTTTTTCAAGGAGTTCGCCCGCACACCTTGGCCAAAAGGTGGGTACGCCCCTGCATTAGATAACGTTAACCTACACTATATTAAGACATGCCATTTTCCGATTGAACTTTGAACTCAAACCATAATACAAATGCTCAAGAATAAAGTGTAAACAAGCCGACCAGAGCCCAAGTTTATCTACCTGTAAAGTTAGAATCTTTTAATAAAAAATAAGCCGAATTCGACTTATTTTGAGTTGTATATTCAAATCTCTAGCTCGCTTGAGTAACTTTTCAAACTTAACTCAGTCGAGACTTGACTCTTTATTTGTAAGTTACTTAATTATCTAATATATTTATAACACAAGGTATATTATTTATATAACAATATACATACAAAAATAATTATTTTACATAGTTAAATATTTATTATATTAATTAAAAGATATTTTCATTTAAACTCGGTATTCCATTCAAGTACCATACAGAAATAGCGACTTAAAATTGTTCATCAATAAATTCAACTTAACATAAAACTCGTCTAACACTCCAATAAGTTCATCTTAATTCAAGCCTTTACATACCGACCTCAAGTAACTCACGTGACATATCGGAGCTTGTTCACTCCCTAGTTAGGCAAAACAACAATGGACGTTAGTACCAACATAAAAAAACAATGATCATAAACACAACTTACATGCCATTTATGTCTATTCCTATAAAAGCAAGGACCAAAACTGCCCAAACCTAATACTCAAACCAAAACACACTACTTGCACCCCTGCATACAAAACCGCCACATTCACCATTCTTCTCATCACTCTCAAACACACACTCAACACACAGTGTTAGGGTTTCAATCTTCAAACCAATGGACGGCACCGGAGTAGTGGCGGTTTACGGAAACGGCGCGTTAACCGAGAGCAAGAAATCAACGTACTCCGTCAAGGTCGGCCTCGCTCAGATGCTCCGAGGCGGCGTAATTATGGACGTCGTGAACGCCGAACAGGCGCGTGTGGCGGAAGAAGCTGGCGCGTGTGCTGTCATGGCGCTGGAGCGAGTTCCGGCGGACATCCGCGCGCAAGGCGGCGTTGCACGGATGAGCGATCCGCAACTGATTAAGGAGATTAAGCAGGCGGTTACGATTCCGGTGATGGCGAAGGCGAGGATAGGGCATTTCGTTGAGGCGCAGATTCTGGAAGCGATTGGTGTGGATTATGTTGATGAGAGTGAGGTTTTGACGTTGGCGGATGATGAGAATCATATTAATAAGCATAATTTTAGGATTCCGTTTGTGTGTGGGTGTAGGAATTTGGGAGAGGCGTTGAGGAGGATTCGTGAAGGTGCTGCGATGATTCGGACCAAAGGAGAAGCAGGAACTGGTATGATTTTGATGTTTTTTTGATGATTTTTTGTTGTTTTTGTTTGGTGTTGTTAATTGATTGTTGATATGATGCTGCATGTGTTAGAATTAGGTGATTTGTTCGAATGATTTTTGAGATATGAAGATTTGTTACATCAAATTAATAAGTATTTGAGCCTCGCAATGGTTCAGTTAATGGAATATGCTGAATTAGTCACTTTTAGTATCAAAACTGTCATGATCATGTATTGAAAACTAATTGTTTGTTAAAGCCTTATAAATCGCTATAGTATGGGATTTTTGATGATTTTTTTTTGTGATTTTTTGTTTGGTGATATTAGTTGATAGTTTGATGTTGCATGAGTTAAAGTTAGGTGATTAGTTTGAATGATTTTTGAGATGTGATTTTGATTAGATTTGAGACTTTGTTACAATTAAGTTTTTTGTGTATTTGACCCTTGGAATGATCCATTTAATGGAATATGCTAAATCGGCCACTTTTTGTATCACAACTGTCATGATCGTGTATAGAAATTAATTAAAATTTCAAAGCTTTATCAATCACTATCAAATGGGGTTTTGATGATGTTTTTTTTGTGAATTTTGTTTGGTGATATTAATTGACAGTTTGATGCTGCATGAGTTAGAATTAGGTTATTTGTTTGAATGATTTTTGAGATGTGATTTTGTTGAGATCTGAGGATTTGTTACATTAAATTAGTAAGTATTTGAGCCTTGTAATGGTTCAGTTAATGGAATATATGCTAAATTGGCCACTTTTAGTATCAAAACTGTCATGATCATGGATAGCAAACAAATTGACTTTTTATTCTAAATTCTTTTAAGAATTTATGATTTTGATGTTCAAGTGGTTGTGGAATACTGACCTATTTGGGATTTGATTCTAAGAACTCGATGACAAAAGACATGGTACATTTTTAAAAGTGCAAAAAATGAGTCTAAGTTATACAAATAATACAAGAGTTTATTATGTCTCATACATGAAAGGCGTTTAGTGTCTAGTTCGGTCGGTTTTCATGAAACATGTAGGTTGAACTACAAACTGTTTCTGGAAACCGATGGCCGGGTTGGGTTGAGTTGGCCGGACCGGCTGGTTATAATGGTTTTTGAAGGTTTGGACTTGTTTCTGAAAAAAAATGTTAGTTTATAATTTTATATTAATGTTTTTAAAATGATAAATATTATGAATAAACAACATATTCACAACTGCATCTTTCATAAAAAAATATATGAATAATAAAGGTTAAACAGGGGGTTCTAAGTTTCATATTGTAACTGTGAACAGAACCTTATGAATGTCAAACTGGGCGAACTGCTCTGGTTTACGTGATTTGGTCGGTTTCACCCTTAAAATGTGTTGAAGTTATACTTAGTCTAAACTCTTTCAACTTGTATACTTGGTATGACCATATAACGTTTTCTCGGAGGAAAAGCACGTGTATTCTATTTTCTTATTGCTCTCTTTTTCACATCCGTGTTATGAATCGTCATGTGATGAGTGATTCTTATATACACAACATTTCAGGGAACATTATCGAGGCTGTAAGGCATGTTAGATCCGTGATGGGTGACATCAGGGTCCTTGCAAACATGGATGACGACGAGGTGTTCACTTTTGCCAAGAAAATTGCCGCACCATATGATTTGGTGATGCAGACCAAACAACTGGGGCGGCTTCCGGTGGTGCAGTTTGCAGCAGGTGGTGTCGCTACACCAGCTGATGCAGCCCTGATGATGCAACTGGGATGTGATGGTGTTTTTGTGGGGTCAGGTGTGTTCAAGAGTGGTGATCCAGCTCGTAGGGCCCGTGCTATTGTTCAGGCGGTCACCCATTACACGGACCCTAAGGTCCTTGCAGAGGTGAGCTGCGGGTTGGGTGAAGCCATGGTTGGGTTGAACCTTGATAAGAATGTTGAAAGGTATGCTAACCGGTCCGAGTAAGGCTCACTGCATCCTCTGGTCTATGTAAGGTTTAAAAACGATTGCTTTGCACTATTTGTTGTTCAAGAATTTAGGGTTGTTTGAAAATAAAACTTTCTTTGGCTATATTTAATAAATGTTCTGGATTGAGTTTAGAAGTTACTAAAAAATTAAACAAATTTTTTTTTTTATGTTTTATAATAAAATCATATAGTTTAACATTAGTACTCAATATATTACATTGCATTATATATGTAGAAGTTCAATAAAATCAATAGTCAAGGTTGCTTAAGCTAATCTTTTACAATCCAACTTATAATTTATATTTGTTAGATGTTTATTCAATGATAAAAGTAACCCTATATGAAAGTGAGATTTGAATAAGGTGGAAAAGTAAAGTTTAATTACTTCTAGTAAAATGGTCGGGTGGGGTTAAAAACTGATTGGGGGTAGAACTGGCTGTTTAAAAATGGTCAATTTGGTTCCGGTCAAAACGTGTAGTCGTCAAGTGATTCTTAGCATTCTAGCTTCTAAGTTGAAGGATTGCAATTTGCTGCTATATGTACATCAACTGCGTGGTAGTTGCTATTAATTTATTTATATTAAATGAGCACACGGTTAGGTTTACACAGAAAAAGAATTTAAATCAAATAATCCTAATTTGGGTCCAACACAGTTCTTTGAGATGTGAATAGTTTTGATCTCTGTCCTTTAAATCTTCAAGTAAGCTAGCCTGCGAATTAAGTTATGAGCAACTCATTTGATTTCAAAATGTTTTATTACAACTAGGATCCATTTAACTTGATTTGTTGTGTAATTTTCCAAAATGTAAAATTTATTAGCAGGTAAATAAATGTACCAAAAGAAACAAAATACCGAACTAATTGATCAATCGTACGCGAATTGGGTGTGTCTACCTGGGTGTTTGTCGGAAAATCAAATAGTTCGAGGATGAAGAAAAGTCAGATGCAAGATTGCCGGTGAACTCGCAATCGGATTGATGAGTGCAGGCTAGAAAGATCGAAGTGTAGGCTAGAACCATACATCAATCGCCTATTTTAGTCTTCTATATTCTATCCATTCTTATTTCAACTAAAATTATCTTATTTACGCCGAGTATCAACCATTCTATATACCCTACCATAAGCCAAGTATCAACCATTCTATATATATGCCTACAATTAAGTTTGGTATACAGCTCCTTAAAGTTCTACATTCGATTCCCTCGATGGATCATAATTTGCCAAACCCCTTGTGAAACGTTGACGCCTTGCCAGTAAACTTTGAGCGACACACCACCACCATCCATGCACAAATTCTTCTTTTATTGGATTGCAAGCATCATGAAATCCAGACATTTATCAAAAGCCAGGTGAACCATCAGTGCCAAATAGCCGTCAGCAACCCATGTTGAACACTTTGTTTTCAACCAAGCGCGATGACCAATTGTGTGAATCAACGGTTCCTCTCGTACTAGGTTGAATTACTATTGCGACACTGTCATCAGTAGGGCAAAACTAACTTGGCTCACGACGGTCTAAACCCTGCTCACCATCACGATGAAATGTCAAAGATTTCACTGGAATTACCGCGACTGTTGGCACCAGACTTGCCCTCCAATGGATCCTCGTTAAGGGATTTAGATTGTATCATTCCAATTACCAGACTCGTTTGAACCCGGTTGCAACATTTCTTTTCGTGTTTTCGACTAATCTAAAATTTTAGCGCAAATAGATAATTAAGTCTATATAAATCTATTTTATCCATCAAATAACCTTTCTTATTATACATATAGGGTGGAGTTCTAGAGTGAACACTAGTGTATTTGTGAACTGAGTGAACAAACCCTGACCATTGTTTATATCATTAAATCGTAAAATACACTAGTGTATTTTCATCATCAAATCCTGGCCATTGATTTACACTTGTGTATTAATAATCAAGACTATGATTAGTTCGCTAGTGTTCACAATCAAGGGGGTTGTTCATTGATGAACGTAACCAGTATACATATATAGTAAAGTTATTATACAAATGAGCTTAACATATACTAAACGTGAGGAAAGAATAAGAGATTTTTAAATTTTTTTCCACATCTTGCCAAACACGTATTTTAGTTCCAAAATCTAAAAAAATAAAAATAAATATTTTTTTCGTGAATTACACCAGTAGGGTAATTATAATCACTCTAGAGTAATTACACATAATTACTCTACTAAGAGTAATTATTTTTATTTTTTGTAACTAAACATAGTGCTTAAGTAGATTTTTTTTTAAATTCTTCCTTCACTTCTCATGTTAAGACTCATTTGTATTTGATCTTTATAGTTTACACTATAAATATAAATATAAATATAAATATAAATATAATTATTCAATATTCTAAATTAAGTTGGTATTATTAAGTTGAAAATGGAGTTAGTATTCACAATAGAATATCTTACTTATATCGTAAGCTATAATGAGTGTTGGTAACGTACTGGTACTGTGACGATTCGAATTGATACATTCACAATAATATCGGTATCATGTCGATTCTGACCAAACAATGGCACCGATATTAGTACTAATGGAATCGTTAGTGATGTTCGTTTTTTTCTTTGGTTTTCGATCGATATAAAATAAGGTGTCTATAACCTTTTGGGCATATCACGACGTTATTTTTTGAGTTTTATCTTTTAAGGTTGTCATACCGAGTGTCTGTACCATACCCGATATTCAGTGACGGAACTAGACTTTTATGATCGGGGTCGCAATGTAATTTTTATTTACACAAACACATATTAACTAGTAGTTTACCCGTCCGCGGTCCGTGTATATATGATTAACACCATCCAAACTCACTACATATTTTAATATCACAATGACTTCTTATCCAACTATTAAGAACATCAATAACTATATCTATATTTAAGATAATGATGACTTTTTATTCGATTGCGATTAGTATCTACAACTGTTCTTGTATTGTCATACATCGAATTGTTATACATACTAACTTAAAATCTTACATCTAATTATCACAATTTAAAATATCTAAGTAATTACTTGTAAATTGATTAACGTACCAATTGCTAACACCATTAAATGAAGATAGATGAGATCTATCAAAGTTAGATGTTTATGGTATACATAGTGTTTTTTTTCATGTTTGCAATTCTATATTCAGGTACAATTTAACATCAACATAAACTAAATCAAATTCAGACACAATTTAACATCAACATCAATATCGATATGCAATCCTCAGATTCTATATCTATACTATATAATAATACTTATGCTTGCTAAAATGTGACAAGAAAAATGAATACGATTAAAATTTATGACATTAAAAGAGTAACAGTTACATCGAGTACTGAACTAAGAAACTTCCAAATCTAACAATAACGGTTAGAAATTTTAAAAGTCTAACAGCAAGAATTAAGAAATAGTAGCTTCAACTACATCGAGTGCTGAACCTCTCGATGTATATCCTTGTGCATCGCCATGAACTACACGTCTATATTATAGACAACACAAAGGTCACAAACGGAAGTCGAAGGCATCGCCATCAGGTTTCTAGAAACCTGGTCTCTCGTGAACAGACCAAGGTGCACTTCATCAAAACACCTCTTCGGCTCTTGAAGGGTAGCCTTATCCGCATATACTTGCTCCTCAACATGCTTGATAATGCGCTGCTTTAAGTCATCAGACTCTGCAGAAGTGTATGACGCCATTTTATGTTATATATTACTCAACTAATGTGAAAGAAAGGTATCTTGGTAGTAAAACGTGATGAAAAACAGGTGAATTGGCAATGATATTATATAGTGAAATATCTAACAGCCCAAAGGTCAGATTTAAATTCCCTGTACATTTAAAAATCTAGCAGGGAAAAACGTGTACATTTAATATAAACATGTAAATTTCTATTTAAAAACAACGGGCTTTTAATGCAAAACCTTTCAAACTCCGTATATATTTTAATATCACGATGACTACTTATCCAACTATTAAGAACATCAATAACTATATCTATATTTAAGATAATGTTGACTTTTGATTTGATTTCGATTAGTAACTACAACTGTTCTTGAATTGTCATACATACTAATTTAAAATCTTACATCTAATTTGCACAATTTAAAATATTTAATTAATTATTTGTAAATTGATTAACGTAGGAATTGCTAACACCATTAAATGAAGATAAATGAGATCTGTCAATGTTACATGTTTACAAAAGTATTAAAAAAACTATCAATGACAACCAAACGTAGATTATATTTATTGGGGTGAGGGGAGGGGGTTATTTATGAATCACCTAGTTGAACTTTGCATGTTTGTAGGAGAACATCGTCAGTTCTAAATATAAATGACAACTTTATTAGCAAAATGTTACACAAAAAAAAAATATTGTATACCATAAAAATACATTTTCCCTGGCACAACACAAATGATTGTAACAAAAAAAACACAATTACCATGTTTGTATGAGAAGATGTTCAGTTCTGAATATAAATGACAATTTTATTAACATAGTGTTATACAATGTATACCATAAAAATACATTTTCCTTAGTGTCGTGTGTGTTAGGTGTCACACCGTGCTAGTTGCGGAAGCGTGTTGCGTGTGACGTAAGAAAGGTAATCATTGCATCCAATCATGTATCACCGACTCAAGACTTGTTTCCGGAAATACATGTAGTTTTAAAAAGTCAACAAAAGTTGAGCGAGTTCATGCAGTTTTTGTTATCATATGTAATCGTAGTATTCATGAAAATGAAATCTTGTAATAATAGTATTCATGAAAATGAGATCTTGTAATCGTAGCATTCATGAAAATGAAATCTTGTAATCGTAGCATTCATGAAAATGAAATCTTGTAATCGTAGTATTCATGAAAATGAAATCCTGTAATCGTAGTATTCATGAAAATGAAATCTTGGTATCGTAGTATTCATGAAAATGAAATCTTGTAATCGTAGTATTCATGAAAATGAAATCTTGGTATCGTAGTATTCATGAAAATGAAATCTTTGCATTCTTGTATTGAAATCCAGGTATGTTAATAGCATATATGGAGTTTAAGGATCTATCAGTGGGTAGCGAGCCCCTGACATTATGTACCATAAGTTACATAACCAAACCGAAACAACTTTGACATTTTCTGGGATCACAAAAGCACTCCTATGGCCTATCAAAGGAGTGGAGCGTGTCTCAAGCTCAATAGATCTACACCTTTTGCACCTTGGTCACTAAGTGATTAATGGTTACAATGTTATCATCCTACTTATGTACATTGATCGTGTTATCATCTAAACCCATAGCTAACACACCCTTAGTATTAGCATGTATGCTAACATATTCGTAGTTTTAGCATGTATTTCCCCTCGATTGTTTTAAAAACAAAACATTGAAATCATTGAAAGGAGGGACATGAACTCACAAGTTTGCATTCCGTGTATTATGATATCGAAGTGAGCGTCCGTACGTGTCAATAACCTACATGTGTACTGAAGGGTCTGTGGTAGTTTTTGTGATGAAATCCATTGATATATGTTCCCATTTCCAAATGGGGATCTCGGGTTGCTGTAATAAGCCAGACGGCTTTTGGTATTCAACCTTGACCTTTGCACAAGTTAGTCATTTCCCAACATAGGTCACAATATCTCCCTTGAGATTAGGCGATCAATAGTATTCTTTTAGATCTTGATACATTTCATCGGATTCTGGATGTATTGAATATCTTGACTTGTGCCCTTCGTCAACACCAAGTCTCGTAGACGGCCAAAGTAGGGAATCTAGATCCTTCCCATGAAATTATAGGTGTCATCCACATTCGTTTCCATTTGTTTCTCTAATCCTCGCAAGGATTCTGCTTGAATGTTTTCCGGCTTTAGAGCTTCTTGTTGTACATCAAGCACTCGAGTAGTGAAGTTTGTTTGAATCGTCAACTCTAAAGCTCGTACTCGTAATGTTTTAACTCTTTCTTTCCGTCTCAAAGCATCCGCCACAACGTTTGCTTTTCCCGGATGGTACCTGACTTCGCAGTCATAGTCGTTCAACAATTCTACCCATCGCCGTTGGCGCATGTTTAATTCCTTTTGGTCGAATACGTGTTGAAGACTTTTATGATCAGTGAATATGGTACACATAGTACCATAGAGATAGTGACGCCAAATCTTTAAAGCGAATACCACTGCGCCCAACTCCAGGTCGTGAGTGGTATAATTCTTTTCATGAACTTTCAATTGTCGTGACGCGTACGCGATGACTTTTTCACGTTGCATTAGAAGACAACCCAAGCCTTGGTGCGATGCATCACAATACACCACAAAGTCATCGGTACCGTCAGGGAGTGATAAGGTTGGTGCTTGGCATAGTTTATCCTTGATCGTTTGAAATGCCACTTCTTGTTTTTCACCCCAATCGAACTTTTTATCCTTTTGAGTGAGTGAGGTAAGCGGTTAAGAAATTTTAAGAAATTTCTCGATGAATCTTCGATAGTATCCCGCTAAACCCAGAAATTGTCTTACTTCCGTTGGGGTCTTTGGAGCGTTCCAGTTCTTTGTGGCTTCTATCTTAGATGGGTCGACATGTATTCCATTCTCATTCACCACGTGACCGAGAAATTGTACTTCGCGAATCCAATATTCTCATTTTGAGAACTTGGCGTGCATTTTTTCTTTCTAAAGCAGCTCCAGAGTCGTCCTCAAATGTGGTTCATGTTCTGCCTCGGTTCGTGAATATATTATTATGTCATCAATGAATACGATCGCGAACTTGTCGAGGTATGGCTTACATACCCGGTTCATTAAATCCATGAACATGGTGGGATCATTTGTTAAACCGAAAGCCATAGCAAGGAACTCATAATGCCCATAGCGAGTCCTAAACGCTGTCTTAGGTATGCTTTCCTCTTGAATCCTCAGCTGATAATATCCGGATCTTAGATCAAACTTGGAATAAAAGCTGGAACCTTGCAACTGATCGAACAAGTCGTCAATCCTCGGTAAAGGATACCGATTCTTGATAGTTAGCTTGTTTAGTTTCCTGTAGTCGATGTACATTCGAAAGGTTCCATCCTTTTTGACAAATAACATCGGAGCTCCCCAAGGTGAGAAACTCGGTCTAATGAATTCTTTGTCAAGCAATTCATGCAGCTGAGTGGATAATTCTTGCATCTCCGAGGGCGCCAGTCTATATGGAGCTTTGCCACTGGTGCCGCTCCTGACACTAGATCGATGCAGAATTCAACTTGTCGTTGTGGAGGCAGTCCCGACAAGTCTTCTGGAGAGACTTCGGGGTATTCCGATACCACAGGGATGTCCTCCACTTTGCGATCCTCGGCTTTCTTGTCAACCACATGAGCAAGAAAGGCGATGCATCCTTTTCTCATATTCTTCCGAGCCTTCATGCACTTAATAATTCGTAGTGACGTGTCTTGATTCTCCCCGTGCACTAGAAGATGTTCTCTCATCAGACAGGGGGATGCGAATGATCTTCTCGTGTCATATGACTTCGGCTTAGTTACCGGATAATTAGTCTATGTCATAAACTACGTCATAACAACCCAATTGAACGGGTAAAATGATCAATGTTAAATTTCTATGCTCCAAGTTTGAGTGTGCATCCTTTGCTGTCTTCTCCTTAATCAACTAATTTACCGTTGTCCAATACTATGGAATGAGGGGACGTCTAGCTTACTTGACTCTAGGCCAAGTATATTTTGAATTATAGGGGGTGAAACTAATACCGACACCGGGATCAGACAAAATGGATGCAACGGGTCAGTTGGTAGGAAACGTATCGACGACCCTTGATGACTTCACACAACTCCGCGAATTCCCCATTAGCTAACTTTTCAGAGCAAGACATGTCTAACCTACATGACTCTAGTTCGTGTATATGATTGATATCTAAAGATACTAAGTTAAGCCGACGTTGGTATCAAAACAATTGATACATGCTGGTTGTAGAGTAGAAAGTACCCATGTCAACATTGGGATTTCGTGGAGTATTCATAGTTCTACCCATACACTTACTTATTCACTTGCTTGATTCGTCATTTCCACAGTTAAAACCTCCTTGTTCTTTCTTGAGTATAACTAACTCATTAGTTTCCGTTTTGTGCCCAGTCTCACCACACTGCTACTCTTGGCACTTTTGCAAGCGCCCTTAGGATGAAAGTGTTACTTATCTCTTTCAGGGTTTTTTTTGGCAAGTTAATAGCATACTACTTGATGTCAGCTTCGTTTCTTAGGGCTAAACCCCAAATGTAGCGCTCAATGCGTTTGGATTCGGGTGTTATCAAGTATGCAACAATCCTTGAGAGATCGTAGAGGCGTCGGGATAACCAACAACATTAGCTCTATTCATGATCGAGTTCTAGGGTTCGGTTTCCAAATCTTGGAAATTTTCCGCTAGCGAGCAATACTCTTCTCGCGTAAGATCCTTGAGTTCTTCCCACGACAACCTCTTTGTTGTATTACTCCCTATAGTTTGCACTAGGAGATTCCACCAAGTTAACGACTCATTCAATAGAAGACTATTCGTTTACCAAGTCATTTACTTAGGAGTACATTTACTAGCACGGTTAACTGACTTCCTTGTCTTTATTTAGCGGACATAACTTACCGCACCTCTCGTATCAATGAGGTCTCGCGGCTTGTAATCCGGAGATGCTTTAGAATTAAAATCTGGTGTGATTGCATCTCCAAGTGTGGCATTGCCACTCGTTGTCGTCCCATCGGAATTTGAACCACTTGAGCTGCCGGTACCATCAGTACCATCACTAGTGTCAACTCATCAACCTCATGCTGTACAATAAAACTCTAGTTTGACTTTAATAGTAGGGCGTTGATTAACTGCCCCTTTTCGGCGTAGATTTTCTTTTTGTCGCCATGTTATTTTTTGATACATAGTATTAAAGGGTCTAGACTTGTACTTGGACAGATATAGCCTGCCATGCGCCTAAGAAGTAAGAATGTAATTGGTCATGGAAACCTCAAGACCGCATTGTTCATGCATGTTTGAACAATGATAACATGAATAAACGCAACCCAAAATGCGCAGTACCCCTTGCGTGTATTGGCCATATGCCTAAGTGGGAAAAGAGGTAATTCGTTGGGGAGAATAAACGAAATGGTCTTCTCTATCCTTACAGTATGTATTCTCTACCTCATGGACCTCAATCGTCCCAAGTAGGAAAGTCCTTCGCCACGCTAACCCGTGTGACGAATACATTGATATCCCTTGAGCTCCACGAGGTCCAAACAAATTGTTATAATTTCCATTGATGTCGAATAAAATGCAATGAAGGGGTTGTAGCATGGCCCATGCTATGTCATCCCTTGGCATAAGAAAAATGTCAAACGACAAAGTTTAATGTAATCATTTCCAATAGCAAGTTAAGGTAAGGTGTCATAGACACCAAAGAACCAGCCCATGTACAAGAATTCCGAGAGTGTTGAGGAAAATTCTCTATGAGTGGCTAAGAAGCTTTGTTTGCTTTGATGACTAGTATCGAACGACTCATGTTATAGACCGAATGTTAGGTGAGAACAATACGTGTGATCTTCCTGTATCATAGAGTGTTATAGAAACCATTCCGGTTAGCGTTCTACTAGATAAAAACTTGAAAAACTTAAGAATTTTTAAATGGATTAGTGATCATTTGCTTGACCCGGAGAGCCCACCAGGATTTCCATACACTACAAGTTGTTATTACGTGGGCCCCCGTAATAATAAATTGTCTTGCATGGTCACCCTAGCATTCTCTCGTTCAAACAGACGATCAGTCAAAGAGAGGACACTATTGTCTATATACCCTCAACATAGGAGGGACCTTCGTGATGGTTCACGTGCTAACGCCTATTGTCATTACTCGTGAAAGGGCACAACGTTAGACGGAATAGAAATATAGAGAATCCGTTACAATAGCAACTGGAGGGGCACCTTTAAGACGAGTACTTCATCTTCCTTGTCTGGACAAGAGTGTCATCAATCACGATTAGTATGAGCCTCAAGGGCCTCGTCCCATTAATAGAGTCGTTGTCCAAGGCCGCCACCTCCGCCTCGTCATCACTACCGAAGCCAGACATATACCATCCGAGGGAAAACAACCATCTTCCACAGAATCAATGCTTTAGGATCTCTCTCAAGGGCCACGTCCGCCATAAGCTTCGTAACAGACGTGAGGTTGTCATTCTCATCGCGTGAGTCATGGGTAATAATAGAATTCATAGTCGAAGGTATTTTCGTTCTTGGCAAATATTCCGTACAACATATATACAAATACATTATATATATAATCACTAAATCTCATATTTCACATGTAAGCCTTAGTGCTTTCAAGTCTATTCCTTATAGACTAAACATGTATTGAACCGTATTAGTTACTTATGATTGAGCCCGCGTGATAGATCCTCATGTTATAGTGACACAATGAAAACCTTTTGTCATTTTGTCATACTTTTTGAAATCATCTTTATAATGTTATCAACTTTGTTTTCATGTAAGAGCCCTTGGTGATTGTAGACCAAACTTTATAAAAGTTTGTCCCCGGTTCACTACAATCGGAGCTCTGATACCAATCTGTCACACCGTGCTAGTTGCGGAAGCGTGTGACGTAAGAATGGTAATCATTGCATCCAATCATGTATCACCGACTCAAGACTTGTTTCCTGAAATACATGTAGTTTTAAAAAGTCAACAAAAGTTGAGCGAGTTCATGCAGTTTTTGTTATCATATGTAATCATAGTATTCATGAAAATGAAATCTTGTAATCATAGTATTCATGAAAATGAGATCTTGTAATCGTAGCATTCATGAAAATGAAATCTTGTAATCGTAGTATTCATGAAAATGAAATCCTGTAATCGTAGTATTCATGAAAATGAAATCTTGGTATCGTAGTATTCATGAAAATGAAATCTTGGTATAATAGTATTCATGAAAATTAAATCTTTGCATTCTTGTATTGAAATCCAGGTATGTTAATAGCATATATGGAGTTTAAGGATCTATCAGTGGGTAGCGAGCCCCTGACATTATGTACCATAAGTTACGTAACCAAACCGAAACAACTTTGACATTTTCTGGGATCACAAAAGCACTCCTATGGCCTATCAAAGGAGTGGAGCGTGTCTCAAGCTCAATAGATCTACACCTTTTGCACCTTGGTCACTAAGTGATTAATGGTTACTATGTTATCATCCTACTTATGTACATTGATCGTGTTATCATCTAAACCCATAGCTAACACACCCATAGTATTAGCATGTATGCTAACATATTCGTAGTTTTAGCATGTATTTCCCCTCGATTGTTTTAAAAACAAAACATTGAAATCATTGAAATGAGGGACATGAACTCACAAGTTTGCGTTCCGTGTATTATGATATCGAAGTGAGCGTCCGTACGTGTCAATAACCTACATGTGTACTAATCTCGTTAGACACGAGGTCTTTCGGACCTCGTACAAGTTGTTCATCTTGAATTCTTTATTATGTTCTCGTTTGTCATCTTTGGAACAACTTTGTATTTTAGGGCGTTGATAGTTTACTCGCTCGATTGTTTTATGTATTGAATTCATAAGTGTATCCATGTATTCTATGTGTATTGAATTATGTGTGAACGGGCTTCGCCCTTCACATGTCCTCGTGCTGCGCACGCATGTCATTGAGCCTTTGCTCATGTCATTGGGCCGAGCCCATGTCATCTATGTTATCGTATCTAAACCATGTTTTAATGTTATTGGGCCGAGCCCATGTTATATTGTCATTGGGCCCTAGCACATGTATTAAGGAATTTGGGTCTAGCCCATTACTAGCTTCGATAGGCCCAATTCTAACTTTATGAGTCCATTAACATAATCTTGCAATTTTTTTACTAACATATTACCAAGTAGTAAACTTTAAATAAGTTCATTTTTCCTATGAAAAATACTTGGTAATTTGTATAGTTTTCGACTTTCCGGATTCTTGTTATCGATCGTTTAGATATGTGCTCGTTTTAATGTCTAAAATATGTTATTTTAGACTCGACATTGTGGTAACTTGTTCACGATGTCGATACGCCCAATCTGTTGTCTTCAAGTGTTATGTATTTCCATTTCGGCCATTTTATTTAATTGTCCGATTTACTAGCATTTCTTGGACCATGTAGGAACATGTATGTGTATTTATTTTGATCACCCTATATGCATCTAGTACATACACATATAGCACATATTACATGCACTTGACAAGTTTCCAAAAATATATAATTTTTACCAAAAATTATATATACATATATGGTTACATTTTTAACCATTTATTTTTGTAAAAGAATAAGTTTAAGTCCATAAAACTTATTGAATATTTAAGACTTAAATATTCTCATTAGGGTTTCCAAAAATGACGTTTATGACCACTAATCGCGTTTAACATTGTTAATCACCCTTTAATCCCCTCTTTAATCACGATTAGATTTTTAGAAAAATTCGCCATAGTTTCCCCTAAAACTATGACGTTTCCCACGTTATAAAAACGCGTTTAAATCATAATCACAATCAATTTTCCAAATCAAGTTTCAATTTATCAACTTTTTATACTTGATAACATACACTTTAACCCTCATTTCCATGAACTTAACAAGTGTATTTTAACAACTTGATTATGACAAATAATTTTCATATTTTTACTAGACCTTTAATTAAATCATTTTTGTCATAACTTCAAATCAAGTTTCACACTTTAACCCCTTTGATTACAAGGCTTTTTATGATGATATCTTGTAATAATCAAGTCTTTTAACTAGTCTTGTAAAATCAAAGTCTACTAATCTTCCAAGATTAGGTTGTAAACCCCTTTTAAACTCTCGTTTCTTTATGAAATCTTTTAAATACATATTTAGTTCATGGAAGTGAGTATGATGATCTCACAAGATTTAAACATATCCATGTTTAAATCATATATTTATGTTCATCATGGTAAGATGAACATAAGTCTTGAATACTACAAGAATCTACTCACAAGATCATCATAAACATAGACTTTAAGCTACTAATCTCAACAAAAATAACATACTCAACATGAACATACAAACTAACTACACTAATCAACACATAATAACACATAATGTGGTTAGATTTAGTGTTTATTAGCTTTGAGATTAGGGTTTTTGTTTGTGTTTAACCTTAAATTCAAGATCACCAAGTTGTACTTTTGAGATTAACTAGTAATAAGAAGCATAAATATGGGGTTTAGAAGTCTTACAACTTTGCACAAGCCAAAGTAAGAAAATAAGAAGAAGATTAATTAAGCTCCAAAAAAACCCCTAAGTGTTCTCCATGTTTGCAACACTTCTAGATCATCATAATATGGAACTAAGGGGCTTATTTTGTGGTGTTTTATGAGATGAAAATGGTGGAATTAAGGTGGTTTGGGGCTGCCGAATGTATAAGAGAAAAGAAAGGATTGTTTGATTTTTAAAAAGTGAAGTGTATAACAAGGAATGGTGTTGAAAAATGATAGGAATGGTGGTGATACATAAAAATTACACAAGATCTTCATAAATCTATTTAAATTCTCTCATGCCATACTTGCACAAGAAAATCTCACGTAGGTAAGGTGTGAGTGGGTTCCACTTGTTGACCATTTTGGTGATGGTTGCAATGATTTTTTTTATTTTTATAAAAGTCCTTAATCACTAGATATTTTGGTTATTAGATGAAGTAGGGTGATTAGGGTTTTAATTACACCATTAGAGGGTAATTAATAAACTAGGATGATAATTATTATTAACTAGTTCACTAAACTAGTAAAAATCATGTTTTGGTATCTTGGATGCCTTTTGTTCGGTTGTCGGTTCATTAACGGTGCTTTTATGGCGTACCGACAAATATTTCCGCAAGTTGTTATCTCGCATCCGAGTGATGTATGAAGTTATTTCGAGTTCCAAATTAAACTTAACTAGCTCGCTAGGCTCTTCGTTTGGTTGTTATAGTGGCGAAAATATTGCTTACTAGTTCGTCGGTTCGCTAACGAACTAGTTTAATGCATAGCGATGTAATATCGAAAGCTTATGGTTTTGGACATCCCATTGATATCCTTATAGTTTAATGCATGAATAGTGTAACCGTGAATAGTGCACACAACACTTTTTACCAACACTTTTAGGACATTGTTTGACTGGTTTAGAAAGATGACGAAAACCAGCATATGTTTTAGCTTTGTTTTCTTGTCCTAACACTGATATCCAGTATACGACACAGTTACGTAATTAAATTACGCTAAATGCATGAGATTTAGAAATATAAATAGTGATTAGATTGTACGGAATTACCAGTTATTTGCCAGTTGTCACATTAGGGTGGGGATGGGGGGGTTTATTTATATATCAGCCAGTTGAACCTACATGTTTGTAGGAGAACATGGTCAATAACTACTGAACATTGTAACCTAAATGTTAAACCACTCATGCGTGTTTAAATGAAGGGAAAATATACATATAAAAAACCCCAACTCAACTTAATAGCATTACCACAATGTAATGTATTCAAAATTTTACACAAAAAACACACTAAAATTCAATATCATAACAAACTAACTTTTAACAACAAACATAAGAATCCATTAAACTAAAACTACGAAGACCAGTAAGTCTGAAATGATTACAAACCATTTCACCATCTAACCATCATCATACATAAAAAAACTACATAACTAAATAACCTAAAAACCTAACTTAACTTTTCCAAGGGAAAAACAACAACGAAACAAAAAACAATAGTCTTCAAGCACGATCATATGGTAGCCTACCGTGGAGTGAAACAAAAGCATCGATTAATTTTTTTACTAAGCATATCATCATCTTAAGAATCTTGACCAAAACTGTCGATTTCAATCACCTCATCCCACTTCCGATTCTTAAACGCCTTTGCCCTTTGATTACTTCTTTTGAACTTGCGAAGCTAAGAAATAATATGTCAGTCATTGATCTAGAATATTAACTAAACACATACTAAACATATATTCGATGTACCAACCTTGTTCATCTCATGCCTCATATATTTGTCAGGACTACCAACCAACGCACCAAACTCCATGTCAAAGCCTTTACCTTTGTTCTGCCATTTACATAACATAATAAAAACCAAACATTATAAGTTTCAGCATAAACATCACTAACTATCACTAACAAAATAATTTGCATACTTTAACAAAAATGATTTACCTTTGCAGATTCGATTGAAGACATAGTCAGTTCAGGAAAGTCCTCCAAACAATTCTTCAAACTGAAAAACAACAAAAAAAAAAACAAAACATATCAACACAATCATTTTAAAGAAAAAACAAAATAATATATACTAACACAAACTTCATCATAAGCTTGCTTATATAACTGTACATTCTCATTAGAGCAATGAGTAAAATTATGCAAATGACCATCCACAAACTTGTCAGCCACAACCTGACCAAAAAAACATGTCAATCATTGTTTTACAATGATAACACAAAGGCCTTCTAAAAACACAAATCGAATATAAAAAACACAATGCTATATAAATCACAATCCTTTTGAAAAAAGAAAATGATATATACATTTCCATCTACATTTGATGACTTCATAACTGTTGGTTGCTTCATATCCACAACACTGTCCAACCCAGGAAACTGAAAAAGATAAACATTATTATTCAAATTAACAAACATGGTTAATTAAAACACAATGCTATATAAATTAACAACTTACATGTTTCCTCATAATTGAATTTTCATCATACAAAACATTGCCCATCGATTCTAGCTGAAGCAAAACACAAAACTAAATCAGAAACTCTTTTCGAAACATAAGAAACATCTTCAACACATAAATATGTAACGACCTTACATTGATATCCATTATTCAAATAATATAATACAGAGTATACAAGGACATATATATACATCTTGTATGCTAACTTCCACGAAGGAGTTATCGAAGATCTCGGACATGGTCTGAAAACTGACAGAACATGCAGTGATAAAAGCTCAGCTCAAAAATCTACTGCACCTAAAAAAAGGCCAAATTTTGGGGGGTTATTCCGGTCAGGATTTATCCTTAAAATTAACTGTCGAGTTTGGACGCCAAGATCATCTCAAAACCGGTTATTTTTGTAGTAGTTTACCTGTCCGCGGGCCGGGTACCTGTGATTATGTGACAACCCTCATAATTCCATGTATCTGTACGATTTATTAATGATAAAGTGTTTGATGACTGTGCTGAATCATTTAACTGCTCTCTGATTTCTGTGTTATACTTACATGTGCTTATTAACATACTAGTAGTGTACAGAAAAGTTACTAAATAGTCCAGTATGCTTTCCTGAGTGTTGAGAATTTAAAATGTTACAAAAATATATATATAGGACACTTTACGGATTAATTAAGCATTTTAATGGATCAGTATCCAACCGAACAACCGGACATTACCCGGAACACCAAAATATTGTTAAAAATATTGTTTCACTTTTTCTGAGCTAGTTTTGGTCCCCGAGCACTATAACACACTACATAAAGCATGTATCACAATAACACTAGCTTTTGCACTTAATGCCCTACTAATTAACTTTTACCATCAAAAATTACAATTTACCCCCCCCCCCATGGTGATTTACGACTCACCAAGTGTGGCCCACCATAAAATCTTCATGAGATATCATTAAATCTCTTTGGATATTCCTTGGACTTGGCAAAGATGTGTAGTGTACTATGAGGGACATAGTGACCATTGGACATAACAATTAGAGATTATAAGATCATGAACACATAACCATCATCTTCACACCCTCATCTCTCTCTTCTTTCCCTTGTTCTCGGCAGCCCCCTCATCACCACACCACCACCATTTTCTTGCAAGCTCCATCCATTCCAAGTGTACTTCTAGGTGCTACAAGGTGTTCAACGAAGCTTGGTGTTCTCGGAAGTTGAAGGACCTCTTCCGTGTGCTTTTATCCACTCAATCTTCATCATAGTTCTTCCCTAGCTTTAAGCTAGTAGTAAGCTCCTTGTTAATCCTTAGATACTTCATGTTTATAGTGGTTAATAGATGTATTATGAAGCAAACATATGAACACCATAAGATCTTACACTTAAAACTTGAACATAAGCTTAAACAAGATGATACATGAAGAAATGATGTTAGAATGATGTTGTTTGGTATATGATGATTATGTGCTGATATGAAGGACTTATAATCTGCTGTAAGTATCGTTGTTTATCGCTAAACATGTTAACGGAATCAATCGAGCGCGCTATAGAATGTTAAAAACTGAAAACAGGAGGCTGTTTGGTGATTACAGCCAACTTCAGTTGGCTGTAACAGGACCTTAATAAAACGAAAAATGTATTTTCTGAAGTCTAGATTCATGTATTATGAAATACGGTTCTAATGGCACTGGAATCATAATTTTTGGACTTCGTTTACTATTTTTAAAGGGTCGTTTTGTAACAGCAGCAAAAGCTGCATTTTTGCTGCTAAAAATATGTGTTATATTCTTCATCATAACTTGAAACCTGGGTCGAACTAGGTCATGAAATTTGTACTGTAAATGACCACTGATGTATTTGTAATCCTCCCACTGGAATTTCGTAAATCGGACTTACGATGAATTTTAAATAAATTATTCCGTGGACTGCAATCAGAAAAAGATGAATCTGATTGCAGTCCGGAAAATGTTTTTTTATAAAATATTGGTGATGAATCGGATCCCGAGATTTTTACACAATAATATTTTGATCGTATAAGACCTTCTGTAAAAAGTTGGGAATTTTTGGAACAAGTTAACTATTTTATTAAAATCCCCGAAAACATCCCAGTTTTGAATATAAAAGCTGAAACGACATAAGTAGTAATTTGTGTGTCTAAATATCGGGTAGGTTATCTAAGAATAATCTAACATGTTATATGTCAATGAAAGTATTATTGTGCAATATCGTATGCTTGTTCTTGAGTAGCTATAGGTGGAATGTTTATATGAGCGTGAACTATTGAAGTGAATGCATGTTATGTAGTAGATACATGTAGGAACTTTGTGCTCTATTTGAAACCACTAAATGACTGACTGGTAATCATATTAAGACGTGATTGACCGACCTTGACTGTTAGCTATATTTGAGAGTCAAACCGAGCAACCAAAGGTGAGTTCACACACTTTCTAAGGCATGGGATTCCCGGTGGTTGGGAATGGGTTAAAGAAATAAAACGGAACCTACATATCCTCCTTGGGTAGGATATGTACCGCCATCCTCCATAGGTAGGATGCCAATATTAATCATGCGTATTCTCCTTGGGTAGAATACGTACGTTCTTCCTCCTTGGGTAGGACAACAACCTTAAAACTTACTAGACAAAACTCTATCATTAAGTCCCTCATTTTATATCGACTTAATCGCTGAGGCCAATGGCGAGCGGGTCATTAGTTAATAGCGCTATTAGGTTTAACAAACCTCACACCGTGCCGTTCGGACGGGCGTGTACTAATGGACTATGGCAAACTGTCAATGATGATAGACATTGACGTAGGGCACAACTATTGTTCGTCAGTTGTCGATATGGTAACGGTCTAGTAGTTCACATGGGGAAGCCCCCACTGATTATGGATATGGTTTGGGTAATAAAAGGAACTGGTTAAACATACTTTCAACTATGGGGTAACCCCCACGACAAATAAGCCAACGAAAGTCAAACCACGTTTTTCAGAAACAACTTAAAACTAAACAACCAAACGTGAACTCACTCAACTTTGTTGTTGACTCGTTGTTACATGCCTTACAGGTCGCTAGATGCTTATGGAGCTTGCACGAGGAGGAGGTTGTTGTGGGATGCAGACTGTTATGTCCCATGCTTATTAATTAAACTTTATAAACTTATGGAACTTATGTTTTGGGTCTTAAAACTTATGAACTATGAACTTATGTTTTGAACTTACGTTTTATGCTTCCGCTGTTAACTTAAAACTGGTTACTGTCTTATGGTCACCAATTGTATTGTGGTTGGTCTTACTTACTTAATTTCGTTGTTCAATATGATTGGTGGCTTGATCCTGGTCACGTCACGCCTCCAAGCGGTGATACTCCGCAGGGTGGATTTTGGGGGTGTGACAGATTGGTATCAGAGCCATTGGTTATAGTGAACTTGGTTTTAAAAAGGGAAAAGATTTTTGAGAAAAACCAGACTATAACCTGTACAGTGCTCGACGATCCACAACGACGCATCGCTCCACGTGCAAGACTCAACGCTATAGGTAATATGGCTTATGTTTGTATTGCCTGCCTGCTAGTTTAAGTAGCGCATTTGATCATGGTATGCTTAGTTAGCGTAACAACTATTGCTTGAAAACCCTGTGTGTTTGCTCTCTTCTGTCACTCCACACTTACGCACTTTCGCGACACCCTTCTTACCAGTGTTTTCCCTCGATGTGAAGATCATGAGTGGACGCCTCAACTTGACTCAGGATCAGCTGACGACCTTGATTAATGAATGGGTTGCTGAAGCCTTAGCAATCCAAACAGGGAGTCAACCCATGCACCCTCAAACGCGCATAGGCACCCTCAAGGCGTTCTTGGAGTGCAAACCTCCCACTTTCGACGGCACTGGAGGGGCAATCGGCCTTCTACATTGGATCCGAAGAATCGAATATGCATTCGAAGAAAATGAAAGCCCTGCCAGCAAACGAGTAAAGTACGCTACTGGCATGTTGCAGGGGAAAGCGTATTCTTGGTGGAACGCACAAGTTCAGATGCTCGGGTTTGCAGACGCGAATGCCACCCTCTGGAGTGATTTCAAGGATTGGATTAAGAAAGAATTCTGCCACCTGGACGACATTCTGGAACTGGAAATAGAGTATTATGGTTTGAAGATGGAAGGATCAGAGATTGAGGCGTACACAAAGAGGTCCAACGACTTGGCTGCCTTATGTCCTAACATGTCACAACCCATATCTAGACGAATCAAGCTATACCTCAGAGGCTTAGTCCCGGAAATCCAAGGGTCTGTAAGTGCGGCCAACCTTCCCACAATCCAGCAAGTCGTTCGTTTGGTGCACCAACTCACCGATCAGGCGGTGGAAGAGGGCAAGTTGCCCAAGCGTAACTCTTCCAATGCAAATGCTCTTATTAGTAACAAGTATATTCGGGGTGATCACCAAGGTGAGGGTCCTAGCTCTATACAACAGGAACCGCATAGGAAACTCGGGCTGAACTACCAAAATCAGGGGGGATACCTAGGGAATAAACCGAGATGCCGCAAGTGCCAACGGCACCACAGCGGGTCATGTGCGGGATCGTGTTGTCATCGGTGCAAGAAGATGGGACATATGGCTAGAGACTGCAGGAGCCCATATCCTGCAAACCGGAACCAGCAGCAGCAGCAGGGTAGCAAGAAGGGGTATTTTCGATGTGGTGCTGAAAACCACTTCAAGAGGAACTGTCCGCTGATGAGGCAGGATCGTGACAACAGCAGCAACCAGGGCAACGGGAACAATTACGGAGACAATAAGGATAACCGCAGGACTGGTGAGCATGAGTTCCTGAATGGACAAGAGGAAGAAAGAAACAACCCCAACGTTATGGCAGGTAAGTTCCTACCAGACAAATTCTTTGTTTCTATTTTAGTTGATTCGGGTGCAGATGTTAGATATGTGTTCCTAAAAGTTAGTCAGGTGCTTAAGCGTACCCCATTACCCTTAAAACACCAAACATGTTGTAGAACTAGCTAATGGTGAAAGTCTTAAGGGCACACACACAGTTAAGGGTTGTAACCTCGTCTTAGCTGGTCAGACCTTCTCTATCAATCTTATTCCTATCGTACTTAGTAGCCTCGATGCTGTTATTAGGAAGGATTGATTATCTCACCATTAAGCGAAAATTCTTTGCAACGAGAAGATTTTTCCGCATCCCTCGTTCTGGTAAAGAACCTCTCATGATTCATGGCGACAAGAGTGGTGCTGTTGTGGGCATTATCTCTTTCCTTAAGGCCCAGAAGTGTTTGTGAAAGGGCCACACTGCTATTCTAGCCCTCGTTTCTGATACATCCTCGGAGGAAAAGAAGATAGAAGAAATACCTATCGTACGTGATTTTCCTGAGGAATTACCTGGTCTTCCGCCTCACCGTCAAGTTGAGTTTCAAATCGAGCTAGCTCCTGGAGCAGCGCCCATAGCTCGAGCACCTTATCGTCTAGCTCCATCGGAACTTGAAGAACTGTCTACGCAACTACAAGAACTCTTGGAAAATGGTTTTATACGTCCTAGCTCTTCGCCCTGGGGAGCTCCAGTCTTGTTTGTGAAGAAGAAAGACGATACTTTCAGAATGTGTATTGACTATCGCGAACTCAACAAGGTGACCGTGAAGAATCATTATCCTCTTCCACGCATTGATGACTTGTTCGACCAGTTGCAAGGGTCGAGTTATTACTCTAAGATTTATTTGAGATCAGGATACCATCGGCTGAGAGTCCGAGAGGAGGACATCTCCAAAACAACATTCAGAACTCGTTACGGCCATTACGAGTTTCTAGTTATGCCTTTCGGATTAACGAATGCACCTGCGGTCTTCATGGATCTCATGAACCGAGTGTGCAAGCCTTACCTGGATAAGTTTGTCATTGTATTCATCGACGATATCCTGATCTATTCGGAGAGTCAGGAGGAACACGAGCAGCATCTACGACTTATGCTGGAACTTCTTCGAGCAGAGCAACTGTATGCTAAATTTTCGAAATGTGACTTCTGGCTTCGCGAAGTCCACTTTCTAGGCCATGTGATAAACAAGGATGGGATTCATGTTGTTCCATCCAAGGTTGACTCGATCAAGAACTGGCCTGCACCCCGTACACCAACAGAAATCCGCCAATTCTTGGGTTTGGCAGGATATTACAGAAGATTTATCAAGGATTTCTCAAACATTGCGCAACCTCTCACCTCACTGACTCAGAAAGGTGTCACCTATCATTGGGGTGATGCACAGGAATCTGCATTTCAGCACTTAAAAGATAGACTTTGTAGCGCGCCTATCCTCTCATTGCCTGAGGGCACAGATGATTTTGTGGTTTATTGCGACGCTTCCATCCAAGGACTTGGTTGCGTGTTGATGCAACGTGACAAGGTCATTTCCTACGCATCGCGCCAACTTAAAGTTCACGAAAGGAACTACACTATGCATGACTTGGAATTGGGAGCAGTTGTTTTCGCACTTAAGATATGGAGACATTACCTGTACGGTACCAAGTGCACCATTTACACCGATCACAGGAGTCTCGAGCATATCTTCAAGCAAAAATGAGTTAAACATGCGACAACGTCGATGGGTCGAACTCTTGAATGATTACGAATGTGCGATCAAATACCATCCGGGCAAAACCAATGTTGTGGCCGACGCCCTCAGTCGAAAGGATACTATACCTAAGTGTGTACATGCGTTACAGCTTACCATCCAATCTAGCCTTCCTGCTCAAATTCGTGATTCTCAGGTCGAAGCATTGAAAACAGAAAACATCAGGGCTGAGTCCCTACGAGGATCGAGGCAACGGCTAGAACAAAAGGAAAACGACGCCTACTATGTTAACGGATGCATCTGGGTACCACTTTATGGAGACTTACGTGAACTTGTGATGGATGAAGCACATAAGTCTCGTTATTCAGTACATCCTGGTTCGGATAAGATGTACGACGACCTAAAGTCTACATACTGGTGGCCTGGTATGAAAGCCAACATAGCAACCTACGTTAGCAAATGTTTAACTTGTGCGAGAGTCAAAACCGAATATCAGAAACCATCAGGCCTACTTCAACAACCAGAGATCCCTAAATGGAAATGGGAGCAAATTTCCATGGATTTCGTTACTGGCCTGCCTAGATCTCAACGCGGAAATGATACCATTTGGGTGATCGTGGATCGACTGACCAAGTCTGCACATTTCCTGGCCATCAAGGAAACAAATAAGTTTTCTACCCTAGCAGACATCTACTTGAAGGAAGTAGTATCAAGGCACGGAGTGCCAACCTCCATCATTTCTGATCGTGACTCACATTTTACATCTGAATTATGGCAAGCTATGCATAAGTCCTTTGGTTCTCGATTAGACATGAGCACGGCATATCATCCACAGACGGATGGGCAATCTGAACGCACCATCCAAACCCTTGAAGACATGCTTAGGGCATGTGTAATCGACTTCGGTAATGGCTGGGAAAAACACCTCCCGTTAGTGGAGTTTTCGTATAACAACAGTTACCACACCAGCATCCAGGCCGCTCCGTTCGAGGCATTGTACGGACGGAAGTGCCGATCACCTCTTTGTTGGGCAGAGGTTGGTGACAGTCAAATCACTGGCCCAGAACTTGTAGTAGATACAATCGAGAGGATTGCTCAGATACGACAACGAATGGCGGCAACTCGTGACCGTCAGAAAAGCTATGCGGATAAGCGAAGGAAACCGCTCGAGTTCCAGGTTGGGGATCGAGTGCTACTCAAAGTCTCACCTTGGAAAGGTGTAGTCCGTTTTGGCAAACAAGGCAAACTCAATCCGCGTTATGTCGGACCGTTCGAAATCATTGAGAAGATTGGCAAGGTGGCCTACAGGCTGAATCTACCGACAGAACTCAGCGGAGTTCACAACGTATTCCACGTGTCAAATATGAAGAAGTGTCTGTCAGACGAGACTCTCATAGTTCCTCTCAAGGAACTCACTATCGACGACCAGCTGCGATTCATCGAGGAACCAGTAGAGATTACTGATCGAGATGTTAAGATTCTCAAACGAACCAGAATACCTCTTGTCCGGGTTCGTTGGAATTCCCGCCGTGACCCAGAGTATACCTGGGAACGAGAAGACCAAATGAAACTCAAGTACCCCCAGCTGTTTAAGAAAAGTGCAACCACTACTGAGGCTGAAGCTACTGCAGAATTTCGGGACAAATTTCCAAAACAACAGGGGGATGATGTGACACCCCAGGAAAACCAGGAAACCAACGCAACTTAACTAGCTTCCTCAGTAACCACGCGCTAAATTTCGGGACGAAATTCTCTTAACAGGGGAAGAATGTGACAACCCTCATAATTCCATGTATCCGTACGATTTATTAATGATAATTAAAGTGCTTGATGACTGTGCTGAATCATTTAACTGCTCTCTGATTTCTGTGTTATACTTACATGTGCTTATTAACATACTAGTAGTGTACAAAAAAGTTACTAAATAGTCCAGTATGCTTTCCAGAGTGTTGAGAATTTAAAATGTTACAAAAATATATATATAGGACACTTTACGGATTAATTAAGCACTTTAACGGATCAGTATCCAACCGAACAACCGGACATTACCCGGAACACCAAAATATTGTTAAAAATATTGTTTCACTTTTTCTGAGCTAGTTTTGGTCCCCGAGCACTATAACACACTACATAAAGCATGTATCACAATAACACTAGCTTTTGCACTTAATACCCTACTAATTAAATTTTACCATCAAAAATTACAATTTACCCCCCCCCCCCCTATGGTGATTTACGGCTCACCAAGTGTGGCCCACCATAAATCTTCATGAGATATCATTAAATCTCTTTGGATATTCCTTGGACTTGGCAAAGATGTGTAGTGTACTATGAGGGACATAGTGACCATTGGACATAACAATTAGAGATTATAAGATCATGAACACATAACCATCATCTTCACACCCTCATCTCTCTCTTTTTTCCCTTGTTCTCGGCAGCCCCCTCATCACCACACCACCACCATTTTCTTGCAAGCTCCATCCATTCCAAGTGTACTTCTAGGTGCTACAAGGTGTTCAACGAAGCTTGGTGTTCTCGGAAGTTGAAGGACCTCTTTCGTGTGCTTTTATCCACTCAATCTTCATCATAGTTCTTCCCTAGCTTTAAGCTAGTAGTAAGCTCCTTGTTAATCCTTAGATACTTCATGTTTTTAGTGGTTAATAGATGTATTATGAAGAAAACATATGAACACCATAAGATCTTACACTTAAAACTTGAACATAAGCTTAAACAAGATGATACATGAAGAAATGATGTTAGAATGATGTTGTTTGGTGTATGATGATTATGTGCTGATATGAAAGACTTATAATCTGCTGTAAGTATCGTTGTTTATCGCTAAACATGTTAACGGAATCAATCGAGCGCGCTTTAGAATGTTAAAAACTGAAAACAGGAGGCTGTTTGGTGATTATAGCCAACTTCAGTTGGCTGTAACAGGACTTTAATAAAACAAAAAATGTATTTTCTGAAGTCTAGATTCATGTATTATGAAATATGGTTCTAATGGCACTAGAATCATAATTTTTGGACTTCGTTTACTATTTTTAAAGGGTCTTTTTGTAACAGCAGCAAAAGCTGCATTTTTGCTGCTGAAAATATGTGTTATATTCTACATCATAACTTGAAACTTGAGTAGAACTTGGTCATGAAATTTGTACTGTAAATGACCACTGATGTATTTGTAATCCTCCCACTGGAATTTCGCAAATCGGACTTACGATGAATTTTAAATAAATTATTCCGTGGACTGCAATCAGAAAAGGATGAATCTGATTGCAGTCCGGAAAATATTTTTTTTTTATAAAATATTGGTGATGAATCGGATCCCGAGATTTTTACACAATAATATTTGGATCGTATAAGACCTTCTGTAAAAAGTTGGGAATTTTTGGAACAAGTTAACTATTTTATTAAAATCCTCGAAAACAACCCAGTTTTGAATATAAAAGCTGAAACGACATAAGTAGTAATTTGTGTGTCTAAATATCGGGTAGGTTATCTGAGAATAATCTAACATGTTATATGTCAATGAAAGTATTATTGTGCAATATCGTATGCTTGTTCTTGAGTAGCTATAGGTGGAATGTTTATATGAGCGTGAACTATTGAAGTGAATGCATGTTGATACATGTAGGAACTTTGTGCTCTATTTGAAACCACTAAATGACTAACCGGTAATCATATTAGGACGTGATTGACCGACCTTGACTGTTAGCTATATTTGAGAGTCAAACCGAGCAACCAAAGGTGAGTTCACACACTTTCTAAGGCATGGGATTCCCGGTGGTTGGGAATGGGTTAAAGAAATAAAACGGAACCTACATATCCTCCTTAGGTAGGATATGTACCGCCATCCTCCATAGGTAGGATGCCAATATTAATCCTGCGTATTCTCCTTGGGTAGAATACGTGCGTTCGTCCTCCTTGAGTAGGACAACAACCTTAAAACTTACTAGACAAAACTCTATCATTAAGTCCCTCATTTTATATCGACTTAATCGCTGAGGCCAATGGCGAGCGGGTCATTAGTTAATAGCGCTATTAGGTTTAACAAACCTCACACCGTGCCGTTCGGACGGGCGTGTACTAATGGACTATGGCAAACTGTCAATGATGATAGACATTGACGTAGGGCACAACTATTGTTCGTCAGTTGTCGATATGGTAACGGTCTAGTAGTTCACATGGGGAAGCCCCCACTGATTATGGATATGGTTTGGGTAATGAAAGGAACTGGTTAAACATACTTTCAACTATGGGGTAACCCCCACGACAAATAAGCCAACGAAAGTCAAACCACGTTTTTCAGAAACAACTTAAAACTAAACAACCAAACGTGAACTCACTCAACTTTGTTGTTGACTCGTTGTTACATGCCTTACAGGTCGCTAGATGCTTATGGAGCTTGCACGAGGAGGAGGTTGTTGTGGGATGCGGACTGTTAAGTCCCATGCTTACTAATTAAACTTTATAAACTTATGGAACTTATGTTTTGGGTCTTAAAACTTATGAACTATGAACTTATGTTTCGAACTTACGTTTTATGCTTCCGCTGTTAACTTAAAACTGGTTACTGTCTTATGGTCACCAATTGTATTGTGGTTGGTCTTACTTACTTAATTTCGTTGTTCAATATGATTGGTGGCTCGATCCTGGTCACGTCACGCCTCCAAGCGGTGATACTCCGCATGGTGGATTTTGGGGGTGTGACAGATTAACACCATCCAAAATCACAGTATATTTTAATTTCACGATGACTTCTTATCCAATTGTGATTAGTAAGTACAACAGTTCTTGAATTCTCATATTGAATTCGCACACTTTAATATTTTAATTAACTATTTGTAATTAATTAATATAGGTGTTGCTAACACCCAATAACGCTTACGGGACGGTTGGGGGGAGGGGGCCCTATTGTATAGTAACGGCTAAGGTGGCAGTGGGTGGCGCCCCATACCGCCTACCTAAGCATACATAAATTAAAACTTCAATAATAAAATCTGAATAATCATTCAAACCATAAAACTAAATTCTAATTGTTTATACTCTTACGGTGCAGTATACTTGATCGCCTCCCCTCCATAATAATTAAATTTAAACCAATTAATCAAGAATACTTGATTGTCTTCCCTCCACAATAATTAAATTTAAACCAATTAACCAAATACATGTATCAGCTCCACCAACTATTTACTTTTCCTATGAATCATAATTTCATATTAAGCAAATTAAATTATAATAAAACACATATAAATAACCTAATTAGATATGGGTGCGGTGCACAATAATCAAGATTTCTTTCTTGATAAACCAAGGACTCCATCTTAACTTTTCATGTCCCCAAGGCCATCAATCTCCATAAATCACCTGAATCCTGTCCTTCGGTTCTCATGCCTATAACACCCACCTTACTTGTTTTTTTCTCTCAACGAAACCATCTACTTTTTATTCACATTGCGAGATCATGAGAAACCACTGAAGTTAGAAGAATATTATTCAAGTCTCCAACCTTGTAAGATGAAAACGATGAATGTTTTTATACAAAAACACAATGCTATAGTATAGTACAAAGTTACATATATAAAACAGAAAAAACTACAAAACCTCGTTGTCTAATAAAAACACAATGACATAATACAATGTGGCGATAAAACTTCACCTCGTGAAACTGCTACACCTAAAAACATTCAAATTCTGGCCATAACCACCTGGTGGTTATTCTGGTCACGATTAAACCTCACAATTAACCATCTAATTTGTACGGCCAGGATCAATCGTACACCTTATATAGGAATATAAAGAAACTCCCACTATCTACGGAACTGTATTTGTTTTTTTTTTTCAAATTGTTTCCTTTTTTGTCGGAAGTGTCTTAGGTGGAGAATGTGGGCAGAAAATCATGGGGGGGGGGGGGGGACTAACTGATTAGCAGTTTTTTTATTTAATTTTATAGTTATTTTGTTAGATCGTGTAATGTTATCTTCTATTTATTAGGCTGACCAGGTCAAAGTGTTAACCTGAACTGTCTTTAGGAGAAAATTGCTTCAATTAAGAAATAACTGTTACATATTCGAAAACACAATGTTAAATTGTATATATTTAATTATGTGTTACTAAAATTCATAAATAACCATCAAGATTGGACGTATTAAAAACACAATGTCTTCAAAAACACAATGTTAAATTGTATGTATATTATGTGTAACTAAATCACATAAATATTGAGTTATGACTTTTCTAACACAATAATTTATAATACTGCAACTTATAACACATGGGATAACATTCGAATACATTTTAATGCATTAATAATGGTTAAACAAAATTGATACATCTTGAGTTTTATTTGTTAAAAAGGTAATATCTATTAAGAGATCGAATTAATGGTTGTTTCTTAATATATAATTTAAGTTTTTCTTTCAGGTGTTGCATGCTGCAACTAAAATTGATCGTCTGTGTGCTGCAACTCAAATTCATCTTGACACAAATATTAATACACCTTTAAAATAAATACTATATATTACTTTGTTACATGTTTAATTAAAATTAATCTTTTTAGAGGTAAATTAGTTTTACTTTTTTTATTGTTGCCAGATGATACATTCAAAAATGAATAATTGGATTTAGTAACGAATTTTATCTTGCCTATATTTTATTGCAGATGTGTAATTAATTAAATGGGAGAGTGGAGAATGTAGGGAGTAATTTTAGGTAACTTCCTACTGCTGCACTCTAAAAACTGCCATTTTTAGGGGGGTTATTACAAATGAGATTTAATCTCACAAATAACCGCCATGATCGGACGGCTAGATAAACGTAGGTGTTGCTATCACCATAAAATTAACAAACAAAAAAGATATATATACATATTACATGTCAATAATAACAGTGTACATATAGTATTTCATTATACGTTTAATGTAATGCATCTCTTTTGTCCTTATGTTTATCTCAGCAATCTCACCCCATTCTTGAACTATAATGAACTTGTTATATCCATTGATATAGTGCACAGATAACCTAATCATCAATGGCATAGACACATCGGGTAGAAAAGAAATCACTTTTGACCAGGTTTCATTTTGCAGTTTCCACGATTCAACATCCACGCTAAACATTCTGATACTAACCAACATATGGAGTTCAACTAGTATTGTGTTTTTTACAACGAATTTTGATTTTACAAATGCTTTGGTTTTTTGTATAATATTGTGTTAGGAAATTTGGACTTTGTAGTCAACTCCTAGCCTATCTTTACCTAAATACCCCATGTAAATAATAACCGCTCAAGTTAACTACCTTCTGGAAAAATGGGAGTTAGTGGGGGTTGAGGGAGGTTATTTATTTATCAAGAAAGAAAAGTTTTATTAACCATTAATACAACAGTTGGTGTTATCAGTTTTGTAGGAGAACATGGTCGATAACTACAAAAACGGTTTAACCTAAATAATAAATTGCTAATACATATCCTAATTAAAATTATAATGGAGGGAAACATACATAAAAAACTGAAAGTTTACGACATTGTATGTTGTAAAAAAATACAAATAAAAAGTATACCATGTCATATAAAAAACACAATGTTTATACAAAAACACAATGCTATAGTATAGAATAATGTTACATATATAAAACAAAAACAACTACAAAATTCAAAATCCCGATAACGTCTAATCCAACTGGGACGGGTTTCTAAAATATACAACATTCAAACTGTGTGTATATTGAAAATCCCGATAACGTTTAATCCAACTAGGATTTGTGGGCAAAATGTTGGTTTATTCTCGTACACGTTAACTCAAATTTTGTTATTTAGTAGACGCAAGATAACATCTTTGCTTCGTTGTGTACAATATGAAAAGTTTTAAGGAAAAACAAATAATAACGAAATTTCTTCAAATATATAATGGCAGATTTCAATTAAAATGCATACAACAAAGACAATAAAAATATGTAAAACAAATGCAAGATACAATGCATCATAGCGTTACGTATTGATAGCAAAGAAAGCCATTTGTTGCACATACATCTACATTAGCTCACACACCTTACTAGAAGCCTGATTGATATCTCAAACACAAGTATACGCTGTGATATAATTATTATTACCTAAGATTCGACAAAAGTTTTATTCGAACAACTCAAATATAATTTTTTTTATAGTCGCAAACTTAACAGATACCGACCAAACAACATTGGTACCGGTTCGTATTCGTTTTTATTATTTTCTCAAGATGGCGGCATAAAGTTTGTTGAACAGGAAGTTGTATGTGCAATATAGTATTTTTTTGGTATTGTAAGCTTATTGAGCGTCGGTGCCATACTGATTACCTAATGAACCAAACCAATATCAACAACACTGGTACCAGTAAGGGTATTCGTTTTTATGGTTTTCAATCGGTGTAAGATATATGTCGATTGTTATGCCGAATGTTGGTATCGTATAATTGCTAACTGAATAACATCTATATTTTTTTGCTATTTTAATATTATAATAGTGTATTATTATGGTTTGAGTTATTGTACAAAGGCTAAAATAAATAAGAAGTGTAAGAAGTCACCATAGAGTGACAAGCGTCAAATGTGGAATCAAGTGGGAAAGGTATTTTCATCCAAGAGAAAAAATCAATATGCATATGCTTCTCACATGCTAAGACACATGCACATGCAAGTCAAATGCTTAACCCCCCCTCCTTTTTAAACGTCCGTAACACTTTTATAAGTCATTTGTTTAAACATAAAAAAATGATACCATAAAATTAGAGCATCTTTTTATCTTTAATACGAGTATCTTATTGTTATAGTTTTAAATATAAAAAAACGCAGTTGCATAAACACAATGGACATAACCTAAAACACAATGAACATATTGTAAAACACAATGAGTATCAAACTAAAAACATATTAGAAAGTAGACTAAAAACACAATTGACAATAGATAAAAAAAACACAATGGAAAACGGACTAAAACACAATGGACAACAGACTATATACACAATAGGCAACAAACTAAAACACCATGGACATCATAACAAAAAAACACAAAGGACAACATACCAAACACAATGGATAGCAAACTAAACACATTGCATAGAAAACTCACCTAGTTGAAAAACACAATAATCAGAGCCAATAACACAATGTATAGAAAACCCAAATATAACGCATCTACATTGTATTATAGGTTCTGATAATTAAACACAATGGTCATAACCCAAAATAACATTGTGTTATAGGTTCTGATAATAACACAGTGTGTAGAAACCCTAGTAAAAACAAAATAACCAAAACACAATGACCAGAACCTATAACACAATGTTTAGAAAACACATCTTTATTGTGTCATACATTGTTTTATAGGTTTTGATGATAATACAATGGACAAAACCCAAAATAACATTGTGTTATAGGTTTTGATAATAACACAATGTATGGAGACCCTAGTAAAAATGTAATTGAAAAACTCAATGACTAGAACCTTTAACACAATGCATAGAAAACTCATCTTCATTATGTCATATATTATGTTATAGGTTTTGACAATAACACAAAATATTGAAACCCTAGTAAAAAATGTAATGACCAAAACATAGTTATAAACACAATGACTAGCTAGTAAAAGATGTAATTTTATATAGCAATATTATACTCATATGAAAGATAAAAAAACACTCGTTATTATGTTTTTATTTTTATTTTTTATTAAACGACATTGTATAAAAAATCTATTTACTTTTTAAAATGATGGGGAATTGACACGTGTCTACATGTGAAGAAAAAAAATCAACAAATGTATGAAATTCCTTTTATACCCTTCTACTAATTTTTCCCCTATAACTAATCTCAACCCTCTAAATCTAATATCAATGAATCAAAATCTTTTTCACTTTTTTTATTTATCTTGCACTTTGTATTTGATACTAACCCTTATGATTATTATATTTACGTTTAACATTAAACATATTTTGATTTTAATTTTTAACAATCTTTTTATTATTATCGCTACTGTCTAGACAACATAGGTACTGATACTATATAACATCTATTAAGTTTTTTTTTTTTTTTTTATAAAAATGACGTAGATTACCCTTTTTAATTTTGTATTAATATAATATAGTGCTTTATAAATTTTGAATATATTTTCGTTATGTGTTTATTATTATTTACGATTTGATAACTTTTATCCGAATGGGTCAAATATAGTGGATTTTTTTATCGTCACTAACCGGACATATACCGACCAAACAATATGGGGTAATTAGGGTGCTACGGTTTGGTTTAAAACCGTCAAAATAGTAAACAATTTGGCTTCATTATCATATTCATATATTTTAACCGGGTAGGTTTGAGAATTTCCAAACCGTACCAATGGTTTGTTTACTATTTATACTTAAACGATCAACAAAAACCAAATCAACTATAAGATTTTGGGCTACCAAACTTTTATATTTAACTTGGGCCTATATTTAACCGAACCAGCTATATGATTTTGGGCTACAAAACTTTTAATATTTAACTATATTTTTGGTTTATGTGACGTTACATTAGGGTGTTCATGGTTTGGTTTAAAATCGTGAAATCATACAAACCCAACACCGATTTGGTTTTGCAGTTGGTTTTTTTCTTTTAACTTTCGCTCGGACATTTTCAGAATTTTTAAACCGTAGTGAACGGTTTGGTTTATCATTTTTACCAAAATATAACCATATAAACCGAACCAGACCGTTAGTTTAAAAATATTTATTGTTTTAAATTGTATATATACACAAATAATATTTTGGTATGGTGACGATTTCAGTTTGTATGGTTGCATTCAAATGGTGTAATGTATTATTTTTTAAGAACAATCTGGAAATAGATCTCGTGTTAGTGTTACTACTGGGCCAATGAGGAATTTATTTTTTAACATAACCTGGAGAATTTATTTTTTTAACATAACTTGGACTTCTCTTTTTGTTTTGGACATTCTACACCCAAAATGTGCTACTAAATTCAAACTTTTAAAAACTTGTATTTGATTAACTTGTTTATTTATTTTTACAACCTTTTTATTTCATAGTTTATGCATCTTATACAAAATCCCTAACAAAAGTCCAAACTCCAAAATCAAACTGGAACCAAACCGTTAGTAATAGTTCGGTTTCGGATAATTTTATACCATCGTTACTAACAATTCGGCTCACGCTTTGACGTAAAAACCGGACTGTGAACACCCCTACACTACATGATTATATTGTTTAACAATGCATTAAACTTCGATCAAAATATGTGTTGAATCCTTCATTCCATTCCTTAATGGGTAACAAACATGTCCTTACTAATATAACTTTCTTAACTATCAAGCCGAGGGTCTCACTGGAAGCAGTCTCTCTATTCCTACGGGGTAGAAGTAAGGTTGTTTACACTTTACCCTCCTCAGACCCTAACTTAGCTTTGCTATTGGTGGCATTTTACTGAATATGATGATGATAAACTAACATAATGAAAAACTAACAGTAAATATATCTCCAACTGGAGTCAAATTTACCAACATGCTTCCATTACCCTTTCATTAATACAACATACATAAATATATCTATAGCATACAATCCAAGTTCACCGTCGTGTCTACGGGCGGGTGGGTTACCAGGTTTTCCCCGAAAATGGTGGTGGACGACTCGGGTTACTCTCGGAGTACTCCGTTTGTCCAGTGGGTAGCCCGAGAGTACTCGGGATTGATTTATTGGCCGTTCAGAAAAAAAAAAAAAAACATACAATCCAAGTTAATTAGATAATTTACATCAAAAGTGATTGACTTCATTAATCAAATTCATACATGTAATGCAATAAAAACTAACATACTTCAAGATACAACCAAAAGCGATTCATTCAAAGAAATGAGACCATTTTTTCCTACACCATAAACAAAAAGCCAAATCTTAGTATAATCAATATACATTAAAACCATATCCGACAGTTTGTACACCGTGTTTATCGTTTTTTAACAACATTATCTATATCTATATCTATATATCTATATACTCCTTTATAATAGATATAGGAAGGACTTCTTAAAGTCCAAAAAAATTCCCTTAAAACACCCTTAAAGCATAATGTACAAGTCTTTTAAGCATTATAAAACATCACTTTCCACTTATACCCTTTGACACTTTTAAAGCATGGTGTACAAGTCTTATAAAGCACACCAAAATTTTGAGCGGCCATTTTTGTTCAAAATTTGAATGCCCGCTCATTCCCACTTCCCCATAGATCACTCATCCCTGTCTTTCTTTCTCTCTCTTTCTCTACACACCCATTTGTGAATGGTAGATGGAGTTCTGATTTTATCCCCAGCCGACCTCTCTTTCCCCTCAAATCGCACACAACCCTGAGACGATCGCAGCTTATGAACACTGATTTGTGTTGAACACAGGTGATTTGAAGAAATCCCATTCGATTCGCAACTTATGAACACTGATTTGAAGAAATCCCCACCGATTTGCAGGTTTATTTTTTGCTAAGATCTGTTAGTGTTTGTTGATTGTAACTGCTACTTCTTTGTTTGAAGATCTAATTTCATGATTCCAGTGTGTAATACTAGATGTGTAGGTGGAAGGCACCTAAACTTCATGAAGACGAAGACGAAGACAAAGCCAGAGAGAAAGCCACCGCCAAAATTGTTGCTCTCAAGAAAACTAAACTTCATGAAGACGAAGAAGGCGTTCCGCCTACTACGCTCCGAGAGATCTCAATCCTGCGGATGCTCTCACGTGATCCTCATGTGGTTAAGAGGTCCGATTTAGGGTTTGAATTAGTGATTTCACGTTTTTATTTGAGGTGAAGAGGTCAGATTTATGCTTCAGTCTGTCTGTATAGTGATTTCATGTATTTGCTTGAATTGAAGGGGCCATGTTGAATTGAAATACTGCTGATTAAATTAGTGATTTAATGTTTTCTGCTTAACTTGAAGAGGCCAGATTTCATGTTTTTTTGCTTAACTTAATGATGATTAATCTATTTACCAAGGTTAGATTTCTAGCATTTTTTTGTTCTTCGTTGTTTGAAGTTTGGTTTGAAGTTTTTCACGTTTTTGTTCTTCGTTGTTTGAAGTTTTTCAGGTTTGAATCGATAGGGTTTTGATCGATTGGTAGATCCTTTGTGATAATCTATTTACCAAAGTTAGATTTCTAGCATTTTTTTTTCTGTTACGGTTGGTTTATTTTTACTTTCAGTGTTATTTGGCAGGTTGAGCCAAGACCAGGTGTTTTAAGACTGATGGATGAAGCAAGGGCTTCTGTAAGATATCTGTTTTTTAATCACTATGTATGTTGGTCTTATCATCTATGTTGTCAAAGGCTCACACTAACGCTTCTGTAGTAAGATATCTGTTTTTGACTACCTCGCTTATAATTCATTCATTGTTTCTTTGAGCACAGGGTAAAAAGCTTGCTGTATGTTCTGCAGCGACTAAAAGCTCGGTTATCCTCTGTCTAGAAAGTCTTATTGGAATGGTAAACCCTCTGTTCTTAATGGCTAGCGTGTGTTTACATGCAATGACAAGCTTTGTTTATTCCTTCAGGAGCGTTTCGAAAGTCTTGATTGCTTTCTTGCAGGTAAAATTCGGTATATCGTAATCAATACCATTTTTTATATATATGTAGTGTTTGACTAATTGAATATATATAATGCCTCCCAACGCGTTTAACCATACGGAAACTGTGTATTTTAATATGAAATATCGATCAAATGTTAAGAGTGTATACAAGTTTGTGCAGTTATTACTGTTCCAATTGAATAGCATGAAGCAACTATAAAGAGAGGGGGGGGGGGGGGGGGGGGGATGTTTTTTTTACGATTTTTTTGATAAACCATGAGTGGTAATATCAATATTTTTCCAATTATAGGCTCTATATGACCTGGATCTTTTTTTTCAAGGTTACAGATAAAAGCTATGAAGGACCTGTATCTTTTCCAAATTGCTACAGGTAAGTTAATGTCCCGTATAAAAAATGGAAATCTTTGCGGTTCAAAAGCATGTATAAACGTTTAAAGGATAACATGTTGATTTACAAAAGCATACAGAAAAGTAACTATGAATTTCAGGTTATAAATATCTCCTCGTATGTGTTCAACTAGGTTGACACAAATGTTGGATGTATAGCTGTTAGACTAGGATGGGTCCCCCTGCAACCACTTCCTGAGTCTCTTCAGTTGCATCTTCTAGAATTGTATGTGTTCTTTCACGAGCAATTACTCATCAACGGAAGGAGTGCTCTACTGCAAGCCTCACTTTGAGCAACTCTTCAAGGAAAGCGGCAACTTGAACAAGAACTTCACATCACGTACGTTTTTTTTTCATTATTTTTTATTCTCTACAAGGAGAGTGGCAACTTTAACACGTTTGTCATTGTTTACAGCTGCAAAGGTTGCTGAGAAGTTGTCTCCAATGCTGGTAAATTTTCCGCCTTTTTTGCACAAATGTTGCTGGATATATTTTGCAGAAGCATTTTGAAAGTATGTTCTACAGCTACTCCGGCGAGCAATAACAGCATCGTAACCCACGAACGGTTCGGTCTTGACGGGTCGGGTCAGTACGGAGGCGGGTCGAATCCTCCCGGTGGGTTTAACATTGAGCCGGCGAGGAAGAAGAGAGGCCGGCCCAGGAAGTATTCGCCGGGTCCTGATGGTAACATTGCTCTTCGGTTAGCTCCGGCGCCAGTTACTGGTGGCGGTGGTGGTGGTGGGCGTTTGGAGGATCCTAATGGTGGTGGTGGTGGCAACCCGAATGCGGATTCGGGTGCTAAGAAACAAAGAGGACGGCCTCCGGGTTCGGGGAAGAAGCAGTTGGATGCTTTAGGTGAAAATTTGATGTTTTTTGGTTATGGGTTTTGTTTGGATCAAGTTGTTGTTATAGTAGGATTTATGTGCAGATGTTCTATTTTATGTAATTGAATTAAGTAGTTAATTAGGTGTGGTTGCATTTGAATGTCTGATTCAGTCTTAAGGAGTAATGATTTTTTTATTATGGTATTAAATAGGGTGATTAGTGTTACATTGAGTTTATAGTTGTAGTGATCTTTTTTAACGGTTGTTAATTTTTGACAGGATCACCGGGTGTTGGTTTTACCCCTCATGTCATCACGGTTAAAGCAGGAGAGGTATTGCTCTTAACTTTCACATATAATCTTGATATGCATTTGAATCTAATTTCTAATTAATTTCATCTAGAAAACTGGATTAGGGGTTATTTTTTAAAACAAAAGCGTCTTTGACTCTTTGTATCCTTGAATTATATTAGCTTTATACCTTTTGTTGATTCCATGGTATGTAAGTTATATGAAATCTTAATATTGGTTACTATTTGGTGTTTGTAAATATGTATGTAACAACATGAAATAGTTTGACCAATATCTTAATTTTCTGTACAGAATTTAAGTTTTAGCAATGGCTTGCATGCGTCAAAGAATTGATGCAAGATCTTTTAGTAGCTGGAGGAGCATTGCCAAAAGCATACAACAACCTTAAATAGTTTGACCCATCTGTACCGAATGCTAGATCTTTGAATTTCATTGACTTAAAATTAGACAATGCTGGAATAAGCATGGTAGTTGGAGGAGCTTTGCCATAAAAGGGTAAATTTGATTATTTGGTTTGTTACTTGTGCTTCAAGCTATCTGTAGCCTTTATTTCTTGAGTTACAAAATAAAAAAAAAGTATCATGTCCTTGTGGCTTGTGCAATGATAAACATGAACATATACTTAAATTGTTGTTTTGGGTGGATTCCTTCCAGGATATAACTTCGAAGATGACAGCATTCTCACAGCAAGGACCTAGGACCGTTTGTATATTATCAGCAAACGGTGCAATCAGCAATGTAACTCTTTCTCAGCCTGCTATGTCCAGGGGCACATGTGTAGGTTTAATGGTTTATGTACACACACACACATATATACACGTGTGTGTTGTTCTGAAGTAACAAACTGACCCATTTTATTGGACTGATGATGCTGTTTCTTTCAGGGGCGGTTTGATATAATTTCTTTATCGGGTTCATTCATGTTGGCAGACAGTGATGGTAGCCACAGCAGCAGGTCAAGTGGATTGAGTCCCTTGCAGGTTCAGATGGTCGGGTTTTGGGCGGTGGAGTTGTCGGGTCGTTAGTTGCAGCCACACCCATTCAGGTCCCTCCCTCTCTATAACTAAATTTGGGCATCGAAAGCGGTCTTGGCCAAAATTAAGTAATCAAATATCATATAATTTCATCCCATTTGAGACACTAACAATTGTAATCTTCTTCTATCAGGTGGTTGTTGGTAGCTTCATTGCGGATACCAAAAAGCCTAAATCGGGTAGCGGCCCAACAGAAACATCACCTGGAAACATGTTGAATTTTGGTAGTGGCGGGTCTGTGCCTGGTGCCAGTCCACCATTTAATGGGCCATCAAGTGAGTCATCCGAAGATAGAGGTAGCAGTCTTCTTCATCGGCAACCGACTTCCTACAACAATGCTAGCCAACAATCACAACAGATGATGCCTATGTATTCCAATATGGGCTGGCCCAACTCCACCATGAACATGCTCCGCAATTGAACACTGGCCCAGTAAAAAATGGAATTTGTTAGGGTGGTATCCTTGTACCATAGGATTAAGGATCTAAATATCTGTATGATGATATGGTATTTTATATTGATTGGTAGAAGTTATAATCTAGGATGAATGGTAAATTGGTAATCCATTTTAATTAATTTATATCTGAATGAATTAAGTTATGTCAAACAATATTTTAAAATTGACCATTTTTTCTTGAACGGCAAGGAACAACATGTCAACCACCGTGACACCGGATGCTGTGGCCAAGGTTGACTGCTCGACCGCCGCCAGCCCCTTGGCTCTCCCAGATGCGCGGAAACCCGACCTCCACCCGCCCAAAGGCACGACAGTGGAATAAGCGGTAAAACATCTCCTCCCATCCAAGACGAACCGGCGCCACCCGTATTCGCCATTCAAAGCACCAGATGCTACTTAAACTCAAATATGGTAGCCTCCGGTTTCTTTATTATGTTTGAAATATGATTAACATTGATGCAATGGAGTGTTTGATTTATTTATTTATTTTTAAGTTTAGCGTTCTCGGTCCCGAACAAAATGCCCCCTTCTTCCCCTAATACAAGTGTAATTTATGCTAAATCTTAACTATCTATATATTTAACAATCAAATCGTCATTCCCGCCGCATCGCGCGGGTAAATGGCTAGTAACATACTAGTTATATTTGAACTTATATCGCATAAAGTTAGTCACACTTAATATTACGAAGTGAATAATGTTGTTTCCGACTTTAAAACAGAAATAATTTTCAGTACAAAACAACCTTTTACTTTCATTATGACGATTTGATTTAAATACAAACGTTGCTGCCTTTCTGAAATGATAACCTAATATAATTGGTTACCTGAGTAAAGGCTCTTACACTCAGCAAACCGACCAGGCCTGAAGTCCCTTCCTATCATCCTCTCCCCATATATATATCCATCACCATAGACCCTGCAGCCCCGCCCCCCGCCGCCTCAGCAAACACCAACCCTTCACTCAACAAACTCCCACCCACTGTAATCTGATTAGCAGTATTACAACTCTGCCCACACCCAACAACATCCATATAACTCGGTTTCCCCATTACGTTAAACAAAGGAGTTAACCATTTCAAACCGCTTCGTCCCCCCGCCTTCAAGTATAGCCAACTTACCATCTATAGAACCAACATCACCACCAGACACAGGGGCATCAACAGCCCAACAATCTATCTCACCTGCAGCATCATAAATCTGGTTGGCAAGGGTCGAGTGGCTGCTAGTGTGACCAACATCATCACCAGAACCCCCACATAGAAAATATAAAACATATACAGCTCAAAATATTGTAAATGAACACCACTTATGCCAATCAAGATCCCTTTTTTCGCCCTATTCTTGAACCACAGAAACGCCATGGCCTGAATCTTTGCAAATACTCGATCAATGTTCACCCTCTTTCCAGAAAACACTAGCTCGTTTCGGCTTTTCCAAATCCCCAAACATGCTGGTAACCTTAACATGACCTTTGATCCCTTGTTTCTCCTTCCCAAGCCCTTCTTCACCTTCTTCCCATCCCTACACAATACAAAATCAATCTATCAATCAGAAATGTACCACCATGATCACTGCCCCTTTTGGGAAACGATTGCTGTCAAATACAATAATCACTTAATATGATCAATGGTTTCTTTGTTTAGTATAGGTTCTTTTGTCTCTCATCTCTGCATGATAAAAGACTGGAATTGGTAGACCCTATGTCATCTGATGAGATATACACCAATCAGAACGGCTAGTGTTCCATGTATATTTATTTTGCAAAAGATGAACATAAAATTAATAATACTAAACTAAAACTGAAAACATATTCAAGGTCTTGTTCAATACCATCACGCAACGAAAGACACACCTTGTAAGCACCAACATTACTCAGCATGTCTTGTAGCATCCCACGAAATCGAACTGAAGAGTTCGATTAACCCCTAACAGCAAAATCCATAAGCGTTCAAATATAAGTTGAATACACGTGCTGGGAGAATCTAAACTGTTAACCCAATAATAAACAATTCCACAAACATTGATTGTAAACTAACACCTAGAATCCCAACAAAATTATGCAATCTTATAAGAAAAACCGTTAATCCCAATTTGCCACTAATCAAGATTTCATACTAAAATCATTGCACCAAAATCGCTTAACAACATTGACTCAATAGAGTAACAAAAGCTGTATTATCTTAGCAAACGGTAATTAGGAAAAAATACGTTGAGTGTAGTTACCGGTAAATACATTATCATTTCCAATAACGTATTCACTGGTTAATACATACTTTGTGTTTTAATATACGGGACCTTTACACTTCTAAAGACCCAGGTAGGGCTGTAAACGAACCGAACGAACACGAACAAGGCCATGTTCGTGTTCGTTCGTTAAGGAAATTAACATGTTCACGAACTGTTCATGAACGCATACCGAACATAAGTTTATGTTCATGTTCGTTCGTTAAGGAAATTCAGTTGTTCACGAACAGTTCGTGAACACTGATCTCGAACACAAACGAACATTTAACTTGAAAATAAAAAAATAAAAACATTGTTATCCTTAAACATTTGATATAAGTAGTTAAATACAACCATCATATAATAAATCAAAACACAAGAAGTCTAATACACCACCAAACGATGAATCAACTTTAACTAACTTAGACATAATTATCCTCAAAAATGTCTTAGCATGTCCAAATTTTATCCAACTTAGAAAAAAATAGGGTTTCAAGTTTTCAATATGTTTAGATATAAGGTTTATTATTTATTATTTTTTTAATATAATCAAACGAACACGGACGAATGTAACCGAACATATTACCAAACGTTCACGAACGTAGTCGAACGAACGAGACCTATGTTCATGTCCGTTCGCTAAGCTAACCGAACGAAATTTTTTGTTCGTGTTCGTTCGTTAAGCTAATCGAACGAACATAAACGAACTTCCCGCCGAACGGTTCACAAACTGTTCGCTGAACGTTCGGTTCGTTTACAGCCCTAGACCCAGGATAGCCCTGTTGACCCGTACGAAAAACAGCCTGCTACAAGCTAAACCTGTATTGACCCAATACCCACCGTTCGGCACGTTTTGTCACCTCTTGCAGATATACAACAATAGGGTTATAGGGTGGAAGGTCAAGCGCAAAAAGCCATGTGAGCTCGAATAAAATGATAAAAATAATAAGAAGATCTAAATCTTACCTCAAATAAAAACCAAGCATTCAGGTTCTCCTTAGCCATAAATCCATAACAACAATATAGTTGCTAACAAATAAAGTATTCTAACAGCATATCTTTTTATAAGATGTGCTTGACATCTATATATTCACAACATTTCTGGTATTATTCTTTACAATACTTGAACAGAGAAAAAGAAGAAAAAAGAAGTTAGTAATTTAGCATCAGGAAGAAATATATATTATAGCATACCGAAATCGAAGCAGTTCATTATTCTTCACCACCCTCTAATGATCAGTAGTCGGTCACCAAGAATATTCTAAGTCCTTCCATTCCTCCCACCTCCGCCTTCCATCGTCTCAACCTCCTTGTAATGTGCTAGGCCACGGCCCACGGAGACATGATTGTTGGCTAACTGATTTCACTGAACTCAAAAACCAAAACCCTACTGATGCCAAACCAAATCCAACACAAAGCTGAACAATATAAACACGTGATTTAGAGCATATCAAATAACTATGATGAAAACACCAACGAAACATATCAATCGATGAATAAAACCCTTTAATTCAACAAAAAATTGAAACGTACCGGAAGAGTGAGTGGCCTAACTACAGGGAGAGAAGAGGAAGGGTGGATTTATATGATGAAGACGAAAGGAGTGTTGTTGTATATAAATCCTTGAGCAAAGACATACATGGAACTAAGACCTTGTCGTCTTGCATCCCCTTCATCGTCGTTCCAAATCTGAGTTATCATCTTCATCAAAACACACAGAGAGAGAATCCTGAACATCCATGAAAGTGATAAAACAAATTGATAACCTAGGCATGTTTGGGGTTTTTTTTTTTTTTTTTTTTTAGGAAAAAAGGACTTTTGAAAGGAAAAAGGAGAAAAGTTTGGCTTTCCTTTTGAAGGTCTTTTGAAGCAAAAGTCCTTTCAAGTTTCCAAAAGTCAGGAAATTCTGACTTTTTTTTTTCTTTTCCAAAAGTCCTTTTCAATAAGTTGAAAATAAGCTAAGTCAAACATGCACCTAGAAACGTCGGTTGATGCAGCAAGAAACTAAAAACACAATTGAAGATGGAATTACCTTGTGCAATGGCAATCAAGAAGAATCCCTGATGACGAGGGTGGAGAAGAATATTAAAAGTTAAAACCAGTGGCGGATCCATAAATTTTTTTTACTGGGTTTACTTTTTTAGGACTGAACATAAAAAATTTTGGGTCGGTTCGACGGTTCGGGTCAGGTAAGGTACATCACATGTAAAAATACGATACAGTTGTATTCATAAAGTAAAATGAACACAACTTTACTTCTGATCTTGTCAACCAAAATATAACTTCTATAATTCGTACTTTATGTATTGACTGTTCTACCTTTAATAGAGAAAGACTAAAGGAGTTAAAAAAGGTTATCCTATAATCTATATTGTGAGCTAGGCATTCTCTTAATCATAATAACCCCTAATTGCTTCTCTTGATGACACAGCATTAGTAAGACCACTTTGCATCATACATGTGACATAATAAGTGTTACTGAAATTGTAAAAAGATGTAAACTATTTCCTAGTTTTATAGCTTACTATGGTGTTAAATGGATAGTATTTCCTAGTTTTACAACTAATAAAAATAAACAGATTAAACGGGTCGCGAACCTGCCAGGGTGTCCTGAACACGGCATATTTAGCTAAACGTGTTTGCGGGTTCGATCCTAAACTGACCCAAACTTGTTTAGGCTAAACTCAAACCCGTGAATTTCATGTTATGTTTGTGTTGTGTCAAAATCCATACCTAAGTTTACCGTAAAAATAAATATCATAGCAGGAACATCTTTAATCCCAAATGGATGATTTTTATAAAAAGTAAAGTATATTTTGCCTCAAACAAGATTTGAACCCGGGTATCAATGATGGAAAAACACGGATTAACCAGTGCACTACCAAAGTTTTTTTTGTTTGGGTTCCTTACATATTTTACTTATGGGTTCCTTTTCAGTTTGTTATATATATTTACACTAAAAATTAAAAACCGACTGGGTTCCTGGGAACCCGATCTTTCTTAATAAGTCCGCCCCTGATTAAAACCCCAATTGAACGATGATGGAGGCGGAAGAAAAAAAAATGGAAATTTCACAACTGTGTGTGCATCTTATATAGGTGGTAAGAGGAGCGTATAATCAGTTATTTCCCAACGTGGAAGAGGTTACCGAGAAGAAGGCCGAAAACAGAGGAATCTCTAAACTGCTTGTCTGAAAAAGTAAGGGTGCTATTTTCTACACCCCCTAATTACTTTTTACACCCCCTCCTCTCACATACTTACAGGTGGGGCCTGCGTGGGACCGGCAGTTTTCCTCTCACAAGGGGGGTATAATCAGGAGGGGGGGTGTTTAGAATCAGCCAAAAGTAACTGTCAAATTTTGGGAAACTGACAATTGGGTTTGAACGGCTGAGATCAATTCTCAAAAGTAACTGAAACAATTAATACGGTCAGGAACACTCCAAATTCACAGTTACATAGCCGTGAACCATTTATTAATAATAGAAAAAGGTTTCGATTGATGTACTACGAACACCACAAGATTTTAAATTGCTAAAAAAGCTTATTATAAAAACGATTTTGTTTCAGGTTTTATTAGTTAAAGTTTTTTTTTTTTTTTTTTTTATTTATAAAAAGTACATCTCCACATTACATTGAGTAATGTATTAATTTTTTAAGGGTGGAGGGTATGGTTAATCACTCTAGGGTGATTGAGTGAAATTCTACCCAATAATATTATGACATGTCAACTCCTCATTCCACTTCCCTTTTTGCACTCAATCAAGGGGTATGGTTAATCACTATAGGGTGTTTGAGTAGTTTAAAAATAAAAAAAATTGATTGGTTCTTCTCTCCTCTCTCTCTCCTCCTCCATCACTCTATCACTCACATTCGGTGAACTCTCACCGATTTTGGTACCCTCTCTCCAACTTACCGATCAAGTTCATCAAGTGGGTATAGTCACCGATCGGTGACTCCTACTCCCCGCACCACTCACCGAGCATTATACCCCCCTACCCTAACAACATTTTCTTCTAAATATTACCCATTTGCAAAAATTTAAATCCACACTATATTTGTAGGGTGCGATCATCAATATTACTAGATCATAAGATTAAGGGCCAAATAATGTTTTAAAACCGTAATGAACTAATTCGATAAAATAAAAACAATGATGAATATATGCAATACTCAATCAAACAAATAACAAATAAATAAACAAATAAAAGTATATGATATTTCTTTTTAGGAATTCTACTGGCACACCAGCCGTTCTATCCGCACACTTTAGTTTTTCAATACGGGTCGTATAGGCCTATACGTGTCGTATAGGTTCAAAAGTCAAAAGTCAAATCTGTATGTGACAGTTCTTGTTGTCAGTTAAATGTCGTATTATGACGTATATTGTCAATATGTTCGGTATTATGGCATATATTGTTCGTACGGGTCGTGTCAGTGACGTTAGGTATTGTCATGTTTATTGTATGCAAGTGTCATATTAGGGTGTAGATTGTCTATACGTGTCGTGTTATCGCGTATTATGGCGTAGTATATCTCTACTTGTCGTATTGTTCCGTATTATGTCTCTACAGTATCGTATTTTGGCGTATATTGCCGGTTACTTTACGTGTTGTATCCATTAAACAAACAAAAAACACTTTAAATACATTATACAAACAAAACACCTTTAAGATTACAAATTAACCAATAAAATACATATACGAGACCTTTACTACACCTATATATGCTCATACGAGACTTGTACCTCACCTATACTATATGTTGGTGCATATGTCTGTCGACTTCGTCTTATATCGAGTCTTGTAATAGTATAGAAAGATCAAGGCACATTATACGAGAAAAACCGGGAAAATATAGCTTGAGGCCATTTCGCACGAAATGAGATATCTATTTCGTACGAAATGACAGCTAGTCATTTCGCACGAAATGGTGAAACCATTTCGTACGAAATGATCTTTTCGCATGAGTTGATTCCGTGCGAAATGACTCTGCCTATAAATACCTGGTCGTGCCATTTCATTTGTAACGATCTGATTCCGGTGCCGAAGTGCTGCCGAAGTGTCTACACATTGTAAAACGTTGGTTAATCAATAAACAAGACAATTAGAGTGAATATCAAGCTGTAATCAAGTCTATATCATTGAATTCCGCCTTTGATATGGATTGAACTCTTCTGATAGACTCGTTTAGATCGATTCTCGATCCTACAAGTGGTATCAGAGCTCAAGAGGAAGAGTTCTTACCATTTCAGCTGAAATTTCTGATTTCTACACCTTCTTTTTTAAAATTAACTAGTTTTCACAGTGAAAATGGATTAATTTTCTCACATTATAAGCGCAACACTGTTATATGATGACATTAGCAGCATTTCGCACGAATTGAGTATTTCATTTCGCACGGAATAGCCTTCTTTCGACCATTTCGCACGGAATTATTTCGGTTTCATTCATTTCGCATGAAATAACACGTTCATTTCGTACGAAATAACTTGAGTTACTTCCTTTTCGCACGAAAAAGCCATTTCGCTTGAAATTACACATCAAAATTTCATTTCGTACGAAACAGTGTGTCCATTTCGCACCAAAGTTCATTTCGTTTGAACAGTCTGATTTTGTAAAATTTTGATACCGAATCATGGAAGAAGAGTTTTACAACGCGTTTGCTACTCCGATTACTATTGCACAGAACACAATGTTAGAAAATGAAACTGGCACCATGCAAAAACCGCCAAAGCTCATGAATATTGAGGAATATAAAGGATGGGATGAGCGATTCGAAAATTGGGTTCAAGCAAATTACTTGGATGCTTGGGAATGTGTTGAAACAAAATATGTTAGACCGGTAAATGATGAGGAAGAGGTTATTGCTATTAAAGATCTGAGTGCTGAGGAGAAAAAGAAATACAAAGATGAAAAAATGATGACTAGTTTATTACATCAAGCAGTTAAAGAAGATATCTTGGTTTTACTGCAACACAATGGAAGTGCATATTCAATTTGGAAAGTATTAAAATCGAAATTTGTTGGAAGTAAAGAGATGATCAAGAACAAAAAGTCATTGTTAAAAAAAGAGTTCGATCTATTTCGTGGTTTAAGAACTGAAAACACCAAGCAGATCATAGAAAGATATTGCAATCTGATAGTTAACATGAAGAGGTTGAGCATCACAAAAGATAATGAAGAATTGATTGAAAAATTGGCTGATGCGTTTCCACATGATATTTGGGGCACGTACCTTATGATGTTGAGAAATAAGAAAGATTTCAGCAGTCTAACATTGGGAAAGTTTATTGAAAAACTTGAAGCTCAAGAGATGGAACAACGGAAGATCTCAAGAATGAAAGATTTTGATGGTGAACAAGATATTGGTTTATATTACAAAGGAGGTATCAATGATAAGACCAACATGTCACCAAAGATCGAAACTGCATTCAACGCTAAAAATTCTTCTGGAAAGTCATCTAAAGGATCAAACAGCAAAACAAGATTTTCTTCATATCCATTAGTTGATCCAAACTTTTCAGCAACCAAGAATGGAAAGATGTTACAATGCAACATTGCATTAAACCTTGAGAATGGTCAGAATTTCTCAGAAGAGGTTGCAAAAGGTCACATGTCCTTGCTGGTAACTGTGTTAGAGTCATATGAGAGTTTAGTGGCAGGAAGGATCGGAAATCCAATGTTGACAAAAGAGGATTACGATCAGATTGATGCTGAGGAGATGGAGTTAATGGATATAAAGTGGTGTTTGGCGAGTGTGTTGAGAAGAGCTGAGAAATTCAAACAGATCACAGGAAGAGATGATTTCCGTGATGCTAATGTTTCTACTTTAGGTTTTGATAAATCTAAAGTTACTTGTTTTCGTTGCAAGGAAAAAGGGCATTTCAAGCAAGAATGCACAAATCGCGAAACAAGTGGAGCTCAAAATCCGTTCAACAACAATGATTATTATCGGAAAGCGATTTATCATCAAGTTGCTCAACAACCACATCAACAACAATCGCAAACTGCTCATGCTAGGAAGGAGATTGAAGAATCAAAGAAAGCTTATATGGTGAATCAAGATGATGGAGGTTCGTCCAAAGGATTCAGTTGGGATAAATATATTTCAGCAGAGAATAAAGCATGTTTGATAAACAAAATGATATATCAAGATGATGAAAGGCTTCCAAAAGGTTTTAGTTGGGATGACTATGATCCTAACAAAACTTCAGATCATAAAGCTTTTGTTGCTCGAGTTGTTGAAGATAGTGATAATGATGATTATTATGCAAACAGAATGAAAGAGCATTTAAGAATGCTAGAAGAAAGTGATGACAATTATGATAGGAAAGTTCGAGTGAAAAAGAAGAAAGTTAAAAAACATGTTAGCAGTGATGATGAAGAAGTTCGTGTGATAAAGAAAAAGGTAAAAGAAATTCCAGCTTTCACAGTTGAAGTAGAAGTTGATGCACGAAAGATTCCTGTGAATTGTGAAACCTGTGAGACAGTGAAAAAGCAAAACAATACTTTGATTCATAACATGAACAGATTGAAAGAATCCTATGATGTTCTAAACAAAGCCATGAATCAATACAATCAATCAAGCAGTGAACAAGCAACAGCTATGAAGACACTTCAAGGAGCTTTCATGACAAATTAGAAAATCGTCAATAATTACATTGAGAAGTGTGCTGTGCTGGAACAGAAACTGGAAACCCAGAGAATTGAAACAAAAAGAGTAAATAGGTTGTTAAAAAGTTACTCATGTACTTCTTATGTTATTGACAGGATTTATCCAACTCTTGAAGGAATGAAGTCATTTGAAGAAGAGGATACTGAAGAAAAGAATTCTGGTAAGAAACATAGTGCCAGTTATACAAAGTGTCCGCCTCCGCTTGAAAATGGATATTCTCCACGAAATCCTAATTCGAAGAGAGTCAAAAGGCAACCAATTTACAGTGGGAATCTGAATCTTCAGATAATTTGCCAGACAACATTGATGTCACTTTCACTTCATCTGATACTGATCATGAGTCAGAGTTAATAAAGAAAGTGGTAGATCAGGTGTTGGATAAAGATGAAATCGAAGAGTCAAAGTCTGAAACGTCAAGTTCAATAGTCAAAGAGAGCAAACGGGTTTACAATAAAGAGTTTTTGTTATCAAAATCTAATTTGAATGATGAAACATTCAAAGTAGCATATACTTTGGATGATTCTGACAAATTGTATTATGATGAAGAATTTCCAATAAGAGGTGTTAAACCTGAAATGATCAAAAAGGTTTTCAAATTAACAGAAATTAATATTTCTGAAATAAAAGATGTAAATCTTTCTGAAAAACCTAAAAAGTACACCTCAAGAGTTCAACAACGTTTAAACAAGAAAAAGGGTTACAGTTCTGGTTCAGGTTATCAAAAGAAACCAAACCATAACGGTAATTTCAAAAGGAAAGGTCTTGGTTTTATTCCACCAAAAAATCATAAAAATGAGAAAACTTATAAACCAAAAACTGTATTTGTTCCAGGGACATCATTTGAAGAAGAAAAAGAGCAATTGTTCAGAAAGCAGACGAACAAAGAATTCCTTGCTAAGAAGCAAGAGGGAATGAAGAAGGAAATTGCTCAGAAAAAGGAGACAAGAACATGTTTTCAATGTAAAACAGTTGGTCATATAGCCAGGAATTGTCCAAAGGCAATCCAAACAAAACAGGGAGTTTCTCTTAAACTGAAAGAAAAAATGGTTGAGAATGAATCACCAACCAAACAATTTAAAGTTTTCACAAATTCAAAGTTTGAGGTTGGTGAATGTTCAAAGAGTTTTTACAGAAGAAATGTAAAGCTTGACAACCAAAAGTGGGTTGTTAAGAATTCTGATGCTAGTTCTGGCGATGAATTTGATTCCACAAAGTCAGAGGAGCCACAAGTTGAATCAAAAGTTGAAAAATCAGTACCGCCATTGGATGATGCAAACTTTCCACCATTGCGGGCTGAAAATTTTAAGCAAAAAGTTGGAAAAATTGAGATTTCAAATCAATTTTTTTCTGAAAAGACAGAATTTGATATTGAAAAGGCCTTTAACCCCAAAGTGAAACATATTTTTGAAAAAATGATTGATGGGAAGGTCAAAGGGGTAAAGGAATTTTATGAGAAGAAAACGAAGAAACCAGGTAAAGATGGGTCATCCCAGGTTGATAACTGGGATAAAACCTATTATGATTAAATTCTAGACTTGCCGGAGCTCCCAGGTTGGTAATAGTGGAGCAGGAATCGGCATCTTTCTTGAGAAATTCACATTTGTGAAGTTTCGATCTATAAGTGGTGTGTTTGTGAAAAACCTACAAGTGGTTATTGGTTATTCCTATAAGTGGTTAGTCAAGGTCATTAAGTTGAACTTGATTTAACTTTCATATAATTGGTTGAGAAAACAATGTGATGAATTAAACCCCGATTTTACAAGTGGTTTCAACAAAACTAATTTTTCGGAAAAACCATTTGATTAAAACAAACTTAAGTGTTTTGAAATCATAATGGGAAAATAGTTTATTGTAAGGGGGAGTTCTGATTGTTTATGCCAAGTGAATGGCGAAATGAAGCAATTCACATCAATTTGTCAATTTGTTTGTACAGTTTGTTTTCAAATCTTCTTTAAATGGTTTTGAATTTTAGGGGGAGTAAGAAATTTCAGAAAATCCAAAAACATTGAAAAAATTTGAAAAAGTAAAAAACATGATAAAATGAAATTGGGTTTTGTTGTGAAAAGGAGGAAATGATAGTACATCAGTGGACTATCACAGCATGCTAAAGAATTGGAAAGTTAATATGTGATAAACGGTCTCACTGATGATATGCCAGTAGGTTTTCGCACACTTAGTAGATTTTATTCGAGATATAAACCTAAATTTCAAACTTACTTAGTTCGTGGGGAACATCTCTCGGATATATGGGTAACCCCCGAAATCTTGTTTGAAAGAACCCTCTTTCTGAGATACTAGGTCTTTATGCTTAGTGATATATGGGGTATTATCCCGAGACTTCTGATTTTGCGGAAGCAATGGCCTAGTCCCCGTATAATAATTTCCGCTTGCTTGAAATAATAGCATCACCCTCAGCATAAAAAATGATGAAACATTGCAAAATGCTAATCATGTGCTGTTGAAGAAAAGATTCTCTAAAGGGAACACACCTAAAGTCGAACCATCATCTCTCTGATTTTGCGGAAGCAATAGCCTGAGCTCTCATGGTCTCGCATTTAACCCTTTACAGATATCATCTAGGTATACTCACCTGTAAGACTGAATATTGGGATCTCGATACGGGAGTACATTCTGATGTGGGACACGCGAATAAGTTTAAGTCCTTAAAACATTAATATCGTATCTCGAAACAATTGAACTTTGTGTGAGAATTTAAGTGGATCAGTATACTGACAATCTAGGTGAATCGTTTAGAACTTAAAGTGTTTAAAGCTCAACGGTGCTAGTGATTGGTCTCATAAACTGATATGATCCTCTTGCACAAACTCACAAAAATAGTATTTGTAAATATTTTTTAATGCATTTCTTTATTATCATAATTCAAAAAGATTTTCTGTGAGTTTTAGCATAAATCTTTGAAAATTCAAAAAGATTTTCGACAACTGATGTTGGAAAGCTGATTTTCAAAATTCCGAGTGCTAATCATGATGAACAAAAAGTTTGGGAGAGTGTGTTTAAGAATAAGATGTGCATACAAATGGTCATCTAAAATTTATAAATGTTAAATCTTTTGGAAATTGATTCTACATGTGGTAAGCAGAGATTAAATTTGTCAAATTTTTATATTTATGAAATTTATTGTGAGGTAGAGAGTGTGCAGGTTAGCCAGGTTCCGATATCTAAGGATTTTTTGTAAAAGGATGTGCAGACTGCAATCCCGGTTTATTGAAAGGGGGAGTCTGAAGACATCAAGAGGGAGTCTGAAGACATTAAAGCCAGGTTTCAAATCCTATTGCTACGGAGAGCCATGAGATGTTTCTGAACCTGTGATGAACTTAAGGAATCAAGAGACCTGATCAAGAGAGGATAAAGCCAGGTTGTGATTCTGGAATAGATTGAGGATGCTTACAATGAAGAATACTTTGGAAGAGCATGAAGACTGATAAAGATTGAAGACTCGACTTTCTGAAGATTTGTACTAAAGACTCGTCGACATCCAAGGGGGAGTCTGTTGGTGCATATGTCTGTCGACTTCGTCTTATATCGAGTCTTGTAATAGTATAGAAAGATCAAGGCACATTATACGAGAAAAACCGGGAAAATATAGCTTGAGGCCATTTTGCATGAAATGAGATATCTATTTCATACGAAATGACAGCTAGTCATTTCGCACGAAATGATCTTTTCGCATGAGTTGATTCCGTGCGAAATGACTCTGCCTATAAATACCTGGTCGTGCCATTTCATTTGTAACGATCTGATTCCGGTGCCGAAGTGCTGCCGAAGTGTCTACACAATGTAAAACGTTGGTTAATCAATAAACAAGACAATTAGAGTGAATATCAAGCTGTAATCAAGTCTATATCATTGAATTCCGCCTTTGATATGGATTGAACTCTTCTGATAGACTCATTTAGATCGATTCTCGATCCTACACTATACTATACTACATTGTACATGGTATTCTTAAAAAAAATTAAGGAAGTTTTTATTTAAAAGTAAATATTTTTTTATAAAATTTTGTTAAAACCATAAAAAAATTATAAAAAAATTTGTAAAAAAAAAACTCAACCAATACGACCCGTATAGGTCCAGTCAGATAGACAAAATCTGACACGTCAGCCTTTATTGTAAATTGAAAAAGCAATACGACCCGTATAGGCCTATACGACACGTATTGAATGTGTCGATTTAAGGATTCAGATGTGCTAATAATACGACCCTTCTTTTTATGCTTTTTAAGTTTACGCTACCTACGCCACACACATTAATGGATGTTGTCATCTCTCGAATTCCAAGACCAACTAAGTTGTTAATAATCACACATGGTAGAATCTTATTTTCACATGGTGTATACGGGCCGTATAAGGTTATGCGGCCCGTATAAAATGAAGTGAACTGACAAAGGCTGTGCCAGCAGCCTTTGTCAGTTCACTTTATTCTATACGGGTCGTATAACCTTATACGGCCGTATACACCATGTGAGAATAAGATTTTTGTCTGGTCATATATGACACGACACCTTATACGGGCCGTATAAGGTTATACAACCTGTATATTTCGAATTTCGAATTTCGTTTTAAATTTTAATTCTCTGACTAGATGTAAGATTCTTCGACTCGATGTTATATTCCTCGATTCTCATGCCAGTCATGCGATTAGACGTTAGACTCCTCGATATTCATGCGAGTTATTTGATTCGACGTTAGATTCCTCGATCCGCGTGTTAATCATTTGAAACAATGTAATATTCCGTAAAAATGTCTATATAAACGACACTAATCTTATTCATTTTCATTCAACTTCTATTCGTTTCTTCTATATATCTCTGTATTCAAATTATATTATGTTATCAATATCGTTTTGGGGAAATTTTTTCTGTAGTGACTCGGCTAACGAGTCGAATCAGGGGAGTTATCAAAACAATCATAATAACAATCCGGGTTTGTTTGATCTAAATGTTCCGTTTGATCTCAATCTTACGTCTGATACAAGTCAGGATCCTTAGAGTTTGGATGCCTTTCAAGGTAATTACGCTGGTTATTATCCACTGACGCTCGTTAGTTTTCAATCCCCTCCTACCATTGGTGGACCGCAGCTCGGTAGTTTTCAATCTCCTCCCGGTAGTGGTGGACCTTCTGAGGGTCCAAACGGTGACCAGGAACTTAGTGAGTTTCATACCAATCAGGTATAACATTTATTTATACGTTTATTTGCCGTACGTTTGATATTACTGTTTATACGCTTGATGTCAAACAAACGAACAGTTAATAAACATGAAGCAAAAGCAAAGTAAACTTAATCTCGGAGCACATACCGACTACGATTTCTTCAATTCCACCTATACTAATATTTTTTTTGTTACTTGTATACGGGTCGTATACCATTATACGACCCGTATACAAGACATAAACAGTGCTCGTATATTGAGTATACGAGCGAATTAAAAATAATAAACGTTGTATACGACCTGTATAACGTTATACGGGCCATATACAAGTAATAAACAGTGCTCGTATATTGAGTATACGAGCGAATAAAAAATAATAAACGTTGTAGACGACCCGTATAACGTTATACGACCCGTATGCTTTCATTAATTCTCACATATAAGTGTTTTGTTAGAAATTCGATAGCATAGATGAATTGGTGGAGTGATGTAGAGAAGTCGGACCCAAAATGGTTATGCCATAGTCACCAAACTCACGATCTACGAGAAACCCCCAAGCGGGCAGCCGTTAAAAATCTGGCTAACGTGCGATTGTGCCGGCCACCACAAGCCAACAGTCACGGTGAGATAGACCGGGAGTAGGAAAACCGGTTGCGAGTTCCAACTGATCGGGAAATACAGAAAGAGGTCACGGTTTTGGGATCTAAGGGTTGAAAAAGCTGAGCATAACCACGAACCCTTTCTGTATCCAGAGGTTCATTGATGTATTGTAAAATACATCCATTTATCGTGTATAGTTTGTATAGTTTTCTTATTTGTTTAGTCAATTTCTAGTTAGATTTTGTTACTTTGATTAGTTTTTATGTTTCCAGGTCATTTGTGCTGAAAATGGAGAAAATCGGTGAATAAACGGCTGATTATGAAGCTGAAACGTGAAGCGGATCGTTGCGTAGCTGAACGGGAACGGAAATCGAAGAAATCTGATGAAATTGGGTCGTGGTGTCACGCGACGAGAACATGGCATCACGCTAAGATAAATGTTGGTGCATACATCTGTCGTCTTCGTCTTATATCGAGTCTCGGGTTCGTTGCGGATTTGAACAAACATGACATCATATATGTGACATCACAAGTGACATCACATATATGACATCACAAATGACATCATGAGACATGAAATATGGAATTTAAGTTGTAACCGTTTGAAACTTGTAACCGTTTGAACATGCATGACCGTTTGAAGAGGTGACCGTTTGAAGGGTGGCATGTCACCTTCAAACGGACAGCTCTAGCCTATATATACCCTTCAAACGTTCATCATTTAAAATCTTTCCGGCTTGTGCAACGAAGTGCTGCCGAAGTGTTGTCAGGTTGTAAAACATCTTATAATCAATCATACGACAGTTTAATGAGTAAATCTAGCTGAATTGCACTCTACACGTCTGTTTCCGCCTTTCGTGTTGAGATAAAATCTTCTGAACGACTCGTTCGGGTCTGAAAACGATCCTACAAGTGGTATCAGAGCTCAGGAGGAAGAGTTTTATACGATTTAGCTTAAAAATTTCTGTTTTTCTACATCTTCTTTCAAAATTTCAAGTTTTCACGGTTAAAATTGGATCAATTTTTCACAGAATGTGTAAAAGTGTATTTTAACAAACCCTTGAAAGTTTCAGCTTAAAATTCGAAGTAAAAGTGGTAAAAATGGACTGAAAACTGGTGTCCGTTTGAACGAAGCAGCACCCTACCGTTTGAAACTGGACTGACGGTTTGAAATCTGCATCTTACCGTTTGAAACTGGACTGACCGTTTGAAATCTGCACCTGACCGTTTGAAACTGCCACCTTCCGTTTGAAATTGGGCATGCCCGTTTGAAAAATTATGTCTATCCCATTTGAAAGTGTGTTCATCGAATATTGTGTAACATTTTACGAGGTGTCAGTAGTTGGAAAAGAAATCATGTTTGTGTCAGCTTGTATGTGACTCTCGAAAATTGTCCACACGTTTTGTCAGGTTGCATGTGAAAATTGGTAAAGATGTGTAAGTTGGTCACATGAGTGTTTTGGTCAAAGTTGCATGTGAGTTGGTCAGTTTTGCATGAGAACAAGAAGTGAGGCCCAATCAGATTTTGAGTAATATTAAATTAATCAGCCCAAGATTCATATTGTCGGCTCATTATTTGAAATCAGTGCATGTGATCATAAACTGAATTGTCGGCTCATTAAAGTTGGCATGTGATTCTTGTGAATTGATAGATTCTTATCCTCGGCCCAATCATCATTGTGTGTTGTCAGAGATGTCGGACTAGTGAAAATGTTGGTCCAATCATGGTCTTCGGCCCATGTGCTTTGATTGTCTTAAAGTTGCATCGGTGTGTCTGGTCATCAGTTCGTTGATATTGCATGTGAAATTGTTTGCGGTCAAATAGTTTTATTTGATTTTTGATCAGTTCACACAAAGTGAATTTTATTTCACACAATTTGAATTTGATCCCAGTTTACAAGAGGTGGTTCAGTCAGTTTGAATTTGTTTTCGTTCTAGACCGTGTGATTTAGCCAGGTTTTTAGAAAAGGTCGTTTGAATTTGATCCGGGTCATAGCAGTCTGCACAGTGTGTCAATCTTCTGTCCGCACAGAATATTCATCAGTTCGAGTGATTCACGAGGAGAACCAGTTCGCATCAAATCAGTTCGCTTCAAACAGAGATCTTGCTTGAAAGCATATTCTTGTGATTTTGCTTGAAAGAGATGACTATTGCTAATGCTTACGATCTAAAATGGGCAGAAAAAATCAGAAAGGTCAGGGAAGCTGAAGAAGAAAAATGGAGAAAAATTGAAGAAGAAGAAGAAGAAAGGTTAAAAGTTGAAGCTGAAGCCGAGAAAAAGAAAAGAAATGAGTTTTTTCAATCAAACAGAACAGTCAAAGATGTTCCAGAATTTGAAATCAAAGTTGATACTGAAGCAGTCAAAGTTCCTGGAAAATGCTTGAATTGTGATTCTTTGATCAAGCAAAACAATGAATTGTTGCACAACATTAACAGATTAAAAGAATCGTATGATACAATGAACAGAGAAATCAACAAGTACACTGATTCAAACTGTGAACAAGCTGTAGCAATGAATACACTCAAAGGACCTTATATGAGACAGCTTGATGATGTTAACTTCTACACAAAGAAATGTGCTGATCTGGAATTGAAGCTGGCAACACAAAGAATTGAAACTGAAAGAGTCAACAATTTATTGAAAAGTTACTCATGTTCTACTTTTGTTGTTGACAGGATTTACCCGATCGTTGAAAGAATGGAAACTTTTGAGGAAGAGAAGACTTCGGAAGAAAAGAAGTCTGAGACAAAAGAAGATGATGAAGTGAAAATTTCTGGTGAGAAACCAAGTGTTGTCTATAACAAATGTCCACCCCCGGTCGAAAATGGATATTTGTCTCGAAATCCAAATCCTGAAAGAGTCAAACAGGCAACTAACTTACAGTGGGAGTCTGTGTCGTCGGATAATTTGCCAGAAAATATTGATGTCACGTTCACATCGTCCGATACTGATCATGAGTCCAAGTTGATAAAAAGTGTGGTCGATCAGGTGTTAGATAAATATGACATAGAGGAGTCAAAACCGGAGTCCAAATCGGAGTCAAAGTCTGGGTCCAACAAGTCAAAGCCAACAATCAAAAAGGACAAACGGGTTTATGAAAAGGAATTTTTGCTATCAAAATCTAATTTGAATGATGAACCAGTCAAAGTAGCATATACTTTGAAAGATTCTGACAAATTATATTCTGATGAGATTTTTCCAATAAGAGGTGTTAAACCAGACATGATCAAAAAGGTTTTCAAACTAACAGAAATTAATATTTCTGAAATAAAAGATTTAAATCTTACTGATAAACCTAAAAAATACACCTCAAGAGTACAACAAAGATTAAACAAGAAAAGGGGTTACAGTTCTGGTTCTGATATTCATAAAAAACCAAACCATAACTGTAATTTCAAAAAGAAAGGATTAGGATTTAATCAACCGAAAAATTATAAAAATGAAAAATTTTCTAAACCAAAAACTATGTTTGTTTCAGGAAAATCTTTAGATGATGAGAAAGAGCAAGCATTCAGAAAACAGACAAATCAAGAATTCCTTGCAAAGAAGCAAGAGGACATGAAGAAGAGTATTGCTCAGAAGACTACAGAGACGAGAACCTGTTTTCAGTGCAAAACTGCTGGTCATATTGCTAGAAATTGTCCGAAAACATTCAAACCAAAACAGGAAGTCTCTGGTAAAATGAAAGAAAAAGTTTGAGAAAACTGAACTTACATCCAGAAAATTTACAGGCTTTGAAAATTCAACCTTTGAGATTGGTGAATGTTCAAAGAATGTGGTAAAAAGAAAAGAAAATCTGAAAAATAAAAAATGGGTTGTTAAGGGTTCAGGAAACAGTTCTGGTGATGAATCTGATTCCACAAAATCAGAGGAGCCACGTGTTGAAGAAAGAATTGAAAAATCAGTTTCAAAAGTGGATGATGTGAATTTTCCACCTTTGCGAGCTGAAAATTTTAAGAAGAAAGTTGGAAACGTTGAAATTTCAAATCAATTTTATTTTGACAAGAAGAAATTTGATGTTGATAAGGCTTTCAACAGAAATGTGAAACACATTTTTGGAAAAATGGTCGATGGTAAGGTCAAAGGAGTTAAAGAATTCTATGCTTCCAAAATGAATGTTTACAAGTCTGTTGAAAGTAAAGATGAAGAAGAGGTTGTTACACCCAAGGAAGGTCAGGCTTGGGTGGATACATTTTTCAAAAAGTAAAAACCTGACTTGCCGGAGCTCCCAAGTTGGTAATCGCGGAGCATGAATCGGCATCATTTATTGTTTATGAAAATTGTTTGTGTATAAGTGTGAATTGCCGGAACTCCCAGGTTGGTAATTGTGGAGTAGGAATCGGCACTTTGAGAATTCAACCAACAGATGATGATTGGTTGAAAATGCTTGATTGAATTGATCTTATAAGTGGTAAATCAGGGACATTAAGTTGTATCTGATTTCCTACAAGTGGTTAAAAAACAATGTGATGAACCAAATCCCTAACCTACAAATGGTAAAATCAACAAAACTAATTTTTCGGAAAAACCATTTTAATTAAAACAAACTTAAGTGTTTTGAGATCATAATGGGAAAATAGTTTGTTGTGAGGGGGAGTTCTGATTGTTTATGCCAAGTGGATGGCAAATTGAGGCATTTCGATATCAGTTGTCATGTTCTTGTACAGTTTGTTTTCAATTTTCTTTAGATGTGTTTGCATTTTAGGGGGAGTAAAAATTTCAGAAAATCCAAAAACATTTGAAAATTTGAAAAAGCCAAAAACATGATAAAATGAAAAATGAGTTTTTGTTGCATAAAAGAGGAAATGATAGTACATCAGTAGACTGTCACAACACGCTAAAGAAATGGAAAGTTAAAATGTGATAAACGGTCTCACTAAGGATGTGACGATAGGCTCAGCTAGACTAGTAGATTTGCGATAACGATACAAACTTAAATGAAAAAGCCTAGTTCTAGTGGGAAACATGGTCGAAAGCATAGTACTTAGTTTTGTCCATCTTGACTGTGTGCCTACTCAGTAATCGCTGATTGTCAAAAGACATAAAACTGGTTAAGTTTGTGAACTTTCACAACTTTGCTGAAAAGTCACTGTGATTGTGCATTTCATTTTGCAAAGATTTAAACTTGTTTTATTTCTTTATTTTGTTTAAGCATCGGACATCCTCTGCGTATACGTGAGTATCGACCTGGATGTTGTTGCCTAAACGTTCTGCTTTATTTTCTTTGGTGTTTCGTTTAAGCTTTGGACCTCCTCTGCGTATACGGGAGTATCGAACTGGTGGTTAAAGCCTAAACAACTTCAACTTGTTTTATTTTTCTTATTTTGTTTAAACATTGGACTTTCTCTGCGTATACGGAAGTATCGACCTGATTGTTAATGTTTAAACATTCTGCTTTGTTTTCGCACAAATCACAGATGATAAAAGTTTAAAGGCATTACTTGAGTCAGTGTATTGCATGATGAGGGGATATGCTGAGATTGTGGGGTCCATAAGAACTTAGTGCAAAATTAATATACCTTAACGTATCGGTAAGCATTTCGAAAGTTTTTAGATTGAGTTTAAGTGGACAACAATATCGTCAATCTACGTGAATCGTTTAGAGCTGAAAATGTTTAAAGCTTAATGGTGTTAGTGATTTGTCTCAAAAACTGATATGATCCTTTTGCACGAACTTACAAAAATATTGTTTGTAAATATTTCTTTATTGCATTTCATTACAGTCAAAAATCCAAAAAGATTTTAGTGTGTTTTACCATAAATTTTGAAAAATCCAAAAAGATTTTCGACAACTGATTTTGGAGAGCTGATTTTCAAAATTCCGAGTGCTAAACATGATGAACAAATGGTTTGGGTGAAAGTATTTGAAAATTGTTGGAATGAAATGAGAAAAGGTTTTGCAATAAAAACGTTATTCTTGCAAGTGGTAAATTAGATTTGAAAATCTTATCCACAAATGGTTATCAGAAAATTTATTTTTGGGTAGAGTTTATGCAGGTTGACCAGGGTTCGATCCAGAGCAGGATGAAAGCCAGGTTATGATCTTGTGAATTCCAGACTACGATCCCAGCCTAGTGAAAGGGGGAGTCTGAGGACATCGAGAGGGAGTCTGAAGATTGTAGAGACAGATTCAGATCCTGAAGATTACGAGAAAGAGTAAGAGATTGTTTGAGGATGCTTACAATGGAGAATACTTCGGAGAGAATCTCGAAGACTGAAGAAGTTGAAGACTCGACACTTAAGACTCGTCAACATCTGAGGGGGAGTCTGTTGGTGCATACATCTGTCGTCTTCGTCTTATATCGAGTCTCGGGTTCGTTGCGGATTTGAACAAACATGACATCATATATGTGACATCACATATATGACATCACAAGTGACATCACAAATGACATCATGAGACATGAAATATGGAATTTAAGTTGTAACCGTTTGAAACTTGTAACCGTTTGAACATGAATGACCGTTTGAAGAGGTGACCGTTTGAAGGGTGGCATGTCACCTTCAAACAGACAGCTCTAGCCTATATATACCCTTCAAACGGACAGCTCTAGCCTATATATACCCTTCAAACGTTCATCATTTAAAATCTTTCCAGCTTGTGCAACGAAGTGCTGCCGAAGTGTTGTCAGGTTGTAAAACGTCTTATAATCAATCATACGACAGTTTAATGAGTAAATCTAGCTGAATTGCACTCTACACGTCTGTTTCCGCCTTTCGTGTTGAGATAAATTCTTCTGAACGACTCGTTCGGGTCTGAAAACGATCCTACAATAAAATATTAATTTCTGACATCCTATGGCGTCGCTTGACGCGACCATAAATGAAGACACCTGTCGCACGACGCGACGAGGCTTAATGTCGGCACAAGTTTGTTCGTTGATAGGATTTTCGTATAAATTGATATTAACTTTGAATGTGCCACAACTTACGAACTTAGAAGCTTTTGGATGAAAATTCGGTATCTTTGCAAGCGTTTTCGAGTGCTCGGAGCTGCCGATTGAAGATTTGAAGCTTAGGGAATCATTCTTGTCGCAATTATGCTATTCAGGTGTCTTTTACCTTCTTTTCTTTCTTTGACTATGTTTCATTTATTTGAAAATACTTTGACTTTGATGTATACGATGACTTTGATTGGCTAAATTTTATAAACTACCTTGACTTGGATGAATGGTTTGCTAAAGTTTCATTTTTTTATAATGGATAATTAATATTTATGGATTGTTTAAGAATTGTAGTCGACTTGATTATTGATTAGATGTGTATGCATGCTTAAAGTTGTTTGAAAACTGTTTATTGCTTCGCATGAATCTTGGTGACGATCTTTATCACATAATAGGTTCGTGCTAGGTTTTAGATTTTGGTGTCACATAATAAATCTTTAATCTTTAGGGTTAATCGGCCGATATACATTAGAAGTAATATTTGGTAATCAAATAAATTAAGTGTTCTACTAATTCTCAATAGCTGAGAGGTGCGAGATTATTGTTAGGTCTAAGTCATTAAATCGCAAGATAGGAGCTTCGTTAGGAGTAAACCTTTTGACTGCTGTCTAGCAAGTCTAATTGAGAACCCAAGTCTATCCTAGGTTTATGTCCTGAGAGGGAGTGAATCTTTTAGGGTACTTTCGTAAACCCCTTAGATGTCTTGAGAGAGAGTCTAACCAACCGGTGTGTTCGTAACAGCCTCTAGGGTGCCATAAGTGTCTCTTGTGAAGGGTTGAGGGTCTTGTTCGGTATCTCGAAAGGTTTAGAATTTTAAGATCCCGATTCCATAATAATTAATATCCTAATAAAAATTGTTACTACAAGCTAACCAGGATTCCAGTCTAGGTATTGTCTTCACCATCTGAGTAAAAGTCCAAAGTTAGTTCGTGTTAGTTAATCTAGTTAATTTAATTGCAATTTTTAGGATTATTTAGAAACCCCCCCCAGAACATAAAAACAGTTAAGTGTTGTGGCAGTGTCAGTCTAAATAGAGTCATTAGCGTAATTCATTAGAGTCTCATGGGTTTGATATCCGGACTTACTTTACTTTACTAGTGTCGATCGGTTCACTTGCCGGTTAGTAGTTTAGTCGAGTTTAGAGAGTCTAGAGTATTACTTTTGTGTCTAGATTAGATTAATTTTAGTTGTTTTTATTAAACTACTTTTAGCACAGCAAGTTTTTGGCGCCGTTGCTGGAGACTCTTGGCAATTGCGTTGATTACTTTGTTTGGACTTATCTGATATCATTACGTGCTGTTTGTGTTTTTGAGTCGTAGGAGTCTAAATAATTTTAGTGTCTTTTTATATTTTTGAGTCTTTTGTTAGAGTCGTCTTACTTTTTTATTGTCGGTTTTGCAGTGAATGCCCCATACACGTTCGCAGGGACCACCGAAGCCGCTGATTGACAAGCCCATTTCCTTGTTTTCTAGTTTTCAGGTTAGTAAAACTTCTACTTCATCTTCCGCCTCTTCTGACTCTACTCTCCAATCTAAACCACCAGCCTTCGACTTCACTCCGAAGCCGTCACCACATAATTCCCCACCACCCACCCGTCCACCGAGTCCGCCACCCGCAGTCCAAATGGCTGCAAATCAAACTGTTCACCAACGCTCCACCGCCGGTTTTACCGGTGCAAATTCACCCATCACTTTACCCGCCATCGACAATGAAAAGTCTTGGAAAATTCCTTCGTACATCATGACCGCTATCACTAACTCGTGTCAATTTCACGGTCGTGATGACGAGGATGCACCTGCTCACATCAACCACCTTTCCCGCCTTTGTGGCACCTTGTCTATAGAGGGTGCTAACCTTGATGCCCGTTTCCTATAGGTCTTCCCTTTCTCACTTGCGGGCCACACAACCACTTGGCTTGATTCGCAGCCCGCGGGTACGTTTACTACCTGGGCCACCCTTCGAGATGCCTTCCTTGCCAAATACTTCCCACCCGCCAAGGCATCTCGACTTCGCGATCAGATTCATTCATTCCGAATGGAGCCTGGCGAGCCTTACCATCTAGCCTGGGAGATATTCCAAACTTTGCTATCTTGTTGCTCCCAACACGGTCTATCTGATTGGGCCCTTGTAGAGAAATTATACAATGGTCTCATTCCTGAGACTCGAGCCCGGTTCGACACTTCCGCAGGAGGCTACCTCATGGGTAAGAAAATAGTGGCCGAATGCAACGACCTTTTTGAGAGTTTCGCATATTCTGACATCGATCATCACGCCATCAGTAGGACTTCCATTCCTGTGTCTAGTACCTCCTCGGCCGGTCGAGGAGTACACCAAGTTAGCTTGGATACGTCGATGGCCGCGACAATGGAAAACCTTGAGAGGAAGCTTACCAAAGAGATACATGACTTGAGAGCTAGGGTTGATAGGTGTGAGGTGTGTAGGGGGGTCACGATACCACTGATTGTCCCACGCTCACTCTTGAGCAGGTTGAGTTCATACCAAACAGAGGTCCAACGAACCCTTTCAACAATTCAAACTTAGGGTCTAATTAGCGTAGTAGTAATAATACCTTTCGTTCTTCTGGTAACCCCCTGGTTTCCAAACAGGTTCAAATCAAAACAGGGGGCAGGGTTATTATTCTGGTGGGGGTTCAAATCAGCAGGGTTAGTTTGGTAGATCAGGGTCAAACACTCAGGGTCAGTATTCTGGTGGGGGTTCACAGGGTCAGTTCACATCAGGGGGTTCAAATAGGCAATGTCCTAGTAGGGGGTCAAACAGTCAAGGTTCAAATAATCAAGACTTGGGTTGTGGTCTAGATGAGATAAAATCTATGTCATCCCAATTACTTGTTAAGGGTTAAGAAACCCAAAGAACCTTACAATCCAACCAAAGAACCCTAGAGGCCACTCAAAGAACCTTAGAGGATCATGCCACATTCTTAAAGAACAATCACTCCAACTTCTTGGACCTTCAAAGGCAAGTTGGCGACATAAATCACCATTTGCAAGAAAGGCCTTCCGGTCAGTTTTCAGGTAATACCCAACAAAACCCGAATGGCCAACTGAAGGCAATCACTACTAGGGTTGGTAGGTCATTAGGAGAGGTAGTTAGAGAGAGAGAGTCGAGGATAAGGAAGAGGAGCAAGTAGATGAGGAGACAAAGATGGAGACTCCCGGTAAGGTGCACATTAGGCTAGACCCAGCAAGTACCGCACACACCAAGGAGCCTCAAGTAGAGAAGAGTGTAGAAAAGCGACCGATAGGGGTTAGGCCATCACCACTAGTTGATCATTCACGCGTCCCATACCCCGCCCGCCTTAAGCATAAAAAATACGCTAAGGACTACGGACAATTTCTTGAGATGTTCAAACAATTGAAAATCAATCTTCCGTTCATTGAAGCCCTTCAGTCCATGCCTAAATATGCTAAATTCCTTAAGGACCTTCTCAAGCATAAGGATAGGATAGGTGAGCTTTCTAACATTCCATTGACCGGAGGTTGTTTCGCGGTGGTCTTGAATAAGCTACCGGAGAAACTAACCGACCCGTTACATTCACCATTCAATGCCTATTCAGGGGTGCCGTTACTCCCGCTCATGCTTTAGCCGATCTAGGTGTTAGCATCAACTTGATGCTATTCTCTCTTTACGAGAAGCTTGGGTTAGGAGAGCTTATGCCCACACGCATGTCATTGTCATTGGCCGACTGCTCGGTCAAATATCCACGTGGGATCATAGAGAATTTGTTAGTTAAGGTTGATAAGCTCGTATTCCCCATAGATTTCGTTGTTCTAGACATGGAGGCCGACGAGAGAGTTCCTATTATTTTAGGCCGTCCATTCCTTTGCACCGCTAAGGCAATCATAGATGTCTTTGACGGTAAGATTTCACTTCGTGCGGGCGACGAGATCATCACTTTTGAGATCGATAGGGCCATGCAACACCCTAGTGGTAGATATGAGGATAGTGGACCGTGTCATTCCGTTTACTTTCTAAATTCTTTCATTTCATGCGTCGACACGTATCTAGAGTATATTAGTGGGATCGACTTGGTGAGTGAGGGAGTTGTTGACGAGGAGGTTGAAGAAGAGCCCTTAGAAGAGGAGGATGAGTTGTGGGTTCTCGAGACGTTGGAACTCAATGAGATTAGTGATGAGAGTACTCCGTTAGATATTCCACCGCCCTTAGAGCTTAAGGTCCTTCTATCACATCTAAAGTACGCATTCTTAGGAGAGAAATCGAACATGCCCGTCATCATTACTTCTAAGTTGAAGGAGGAGAAGGTGAAGTTGATTGAGGTGTTGAAAGAACACAAAGAGGCGATTTCATGGAGGTTGTCGGATATAAAGGGGATTAGTCCCACTTTTTGCACACACCGAATTCTTATGGAGGAGGTTTACAAACTGGTGGTGCAACCGAAAAGGCACCTCAATCCTAACATGCAAGAGGTGGTGAAGAAGGAAGTGATGAAGTTGTTAGAATCCGGGTTGATATACCCGATTTTCGATTCCGCGTGGGTGAGTCCTACTCAGGTTGTCCCAAAGAAAGGGGGGATGACTGTTGTTATGAATGAGAAAAATGAGCTCATCCCATCACGCATGGTCACCGGTTGGAGAGTATGCATTGATTACCGAAAATTAAATGACGCCATCCGGAAAGACCATTTCCCGCTTCCGTTCATTGACCAAATGCTAGAGCGACAGGCGACGCATCAATTCTATTGTTTCCTCGACGGATTTTCAGGTTACTTCCAAATCCCCATTGCACCGGAGGATCAATAGAAGACGACCTTTACATGTCCTTATGGCACGTACGCTTACCGACGCATGCCGTTTGGATTATGTAACGCTCCAGCTACTTTTCAGTGGTGTATGGTTGCCATCTTCCAAGATATGGTTGAGAGTTCTATGGAGGTCTTTATGGACCACTTCTCGGTCTATGGAAATTCTTTCGATCAGTGTCTAGGTAATCTTGAGAGGATGATGAAGAGGTGTGTTGAGACGAAGTTGATGCTTAATTGGGAGAAGTGTCAATTCATGGTGACGGAGGTGATATTTTAAGTCATAAGATTTCTAGAGCCGGCATAGAGGTGGATAAGGCTAAGATAGACACGATTAGTAGGCTTCCTCCACCGACTAGTGTGAAATCGATTCGAAGTTTTCTTGGTCATCCAGGCTTCTATAGGCGCTTCATTAGAGATTTTTCTAAAATCATCTCTTAGAGAAAGACGTTCCTTTTGTCTTCGACAAGGAGTGTCTTCAAGCGGTTGAATTCCTTAAAGAGAAACTCGTGAGTGCACCCATTCTTATATCACCTGATTGGAGCTTGCCCTTTGAGCTCATGTGTGATGCGAGTGATTACGCGATCGGTGTGGTTTTGGGGCAAAGACGGGAGAACCACTTTCACCCAATTTATTATGCGAGTAAGACCCTCAATGACGCCCAAGAGAACCACACCACCACCGAGAAGGAACTTCTAGCCGTAGTGTTTGCATTCGATAATTTCCGTTCTTACCTCTTTCTTTCAAGACCATAGTGTTCACCGATCAATCGGCTTTGCGTTATCTCTTCCAAAAGAAGGACGCTAAGCCTCGTCTCATACGATGGATTCTCTTACTTTCCGAGTTTGACATAGAAATTAAGGATAAGAAAGGAGCAGAGAGCGTCGCAACGGACCATCTTTCACGATTAGAGGATCCGAGTAGAGAGGAGATTCGTGAGGAGGCGATAAGAGATAGATTCCCTCATGAGTTCATTGATTTTATTGTGGTGGAGAAGGAGGGTTTGCCTTGGTTTAGTGATTTGGCAAATTACCTTGCAAACGGGTATGTGATGAAAAATATGAATGCTCAACAAAACAGGAGGTTGTTTTGGGATGCGAGGAGTTACATATGGGATGACCCATACCTCTTTAGGATAGGAGGAGATCGCATACTTAGGAGATATGTGCCGAAGGAAGAGGGGTTAGACATTCTTAGGCATGTTCACGAGGGATTGACGGGAGGTCACCACGGTCCATACACTACTGCACAAAACATCTTTGATTGTGGTTTTTATTGGCCTAAAGTAGTTCAAGATGCCTTAGAGTTTGTTAGGAAATACGATTCTTGCCAACGTACCGGCAATATCTCATCCAAGGACAAGATGCCCCAAAACCCAATTCAAGTTCTCGAAATCTTTGATGTGTGGGGCATCGACTTCATGGGACCTTTCCCCTCCTCTAGTGGGAATATGTACATCCTTGTGGTAATCGATTATGTCTCTAAGTGGGTTGAAGCTTAAGCTTTGCCTACAAATGATGCCCGAGTGATGGTGAGATTCCTCAAGAAGTTGTTCATGCGTTTCGGTACACCAAAAGCCATTATTAGTGACCGAGGCACGCATTTTTGCAATGCCGTGATGGAGAAGGCATTAGAACGTTATGGGGTTACACATCGTTTGTCCTCCGCATACCAACCACAAACAAATGGTCAAGTTGAGAACACGAATCGAGGGGTGAAGAGGATTCTAGAAAAAACGGTAGGAAAAAGTCGAAAGAATTAGTCGGATAAGCTCGATGATGCATTGTGGGCATTTCGTACCGCCTACGAAACACCTTTAGGGACCACTCCATTTATGATTGTCTATGGCAAAGCGTGCCATCTTCCAGTAGAATTGGAGCACCGAGCGCTTTGGGCTCTTAAAACCGTAAATTTAGATCTTACCGAAGCGTCTAGGAAATGGTTCTTCCAAATTCACGAGTTGGAAGCTCTTAGAGATGCGGCGTATGAGCGTTCATGGAGTATTAAGGAGAAAACGAAGGCGTTGCATGATAGGAGGATTAAAGGGTTGAAAGAGTTTAAAACCGATGATAAAGTACTTCTTTACAATTGGAGGTTTAAGTTGTTTCCCAGTAAATTGAAATCCAAATGGGCAGGGCCGTACATTGTGAAGGAGGTGTTTCCGTACGGTACCATTGAGTTGTACGATGAAGTCGACCAGGGTACATGGAAAGTGAATGGCCATCGATTGAAGCATTACTTTGGAGGGCCGATCGACAACACTGAGAAGGAGGAAACTCCTCTCGAAGACCTCCAAAACACCAACGTTTAGAGTCTTGAGAGCATTCTCAAGTGTAGAGTTTGTACCTTTTTATATATCGAGTCATTATTTGAGTTATTTCGTAGTTAAGGGTAGTTTGTCTTAGATTTTCGTGTCTTTGTTTTGTGTGTTTGAGTATTTTGCAGGTGTCACTACCGACGAGAAGAGATAAATGCGGAGAAAACGACATTCCTGGTAAGTCCCAGTGTTAGAAAATATTTGGGGTGAGTTTTGGGAAGCTTGGGTAAAAACTTGAAAAATTTCTAAGGCATGAAAGCTGCAAATTTTTGAAACTTTCAAATAGGCCTTAGCTTCGCACCACCACGAATCCACCTTATCGTCGCGTCATGTGACAGATCAGTTCAAAATTAGCTGACCCCTAAGGGGGTCGCGTCACGCCACCGTATCCCATCTTTGCCGTCGCGTAACGCGGCGGCCTATTCTGAACTAGGGCTTTTTGACCTCACCCGTGGCATCGCGCGAAAACCATATACATTTAACGTCACGTGACGCGACAGCGTTTATTACGAATTAAAACATTACAACAACTCTCATCTTCCCCAATTGAACAAAGCCCTAACACACGAGTTTGCAGCTACCACCAAATTACCACCATTCTTCACCATTTTTTCACCCACTTGATCCTAATCAAGTTCCGAACAAAACCCACCATCACTTTGACCATTTAATCTGCTGAATCACTTGCATTGGGAAGTCACCGCCATCACTTAAAGTTTCAATTTTTCTTGTTTATTCATCACGAATCTAGTATGTTTCCTCGCTTATACTCTTTATAATACTTATCTAGAGTCTAGTTTGAGTCTTGGTTTGAGTCATAGTGTCGTTTAATTGTCGGGTCCAGTTTTGAGTCACGTCTAGTATAGGTCATTTAGTATCGTTATTGGGTGCGGATGGTTTATTGAACATTGATTTGATGATTATTGATGAATATCTTTGCTATATGTGAATAAAGCTCCAATCTTGCACTTTGAAACATCGGACACTTTAACCGGATTAAAACCTCCTTTAATTAGGCGGAATTTTTCAAGTTAAATTCTGTTTTCGACACTTAAAAGCTGCTGAATTTACGCAAGACTCAATGTTCGTTTTGGTTGGCACTTGATTTTAATTGGGGACAATTAAAGTGCCGGGAGGGGGTAGTGTACATTGAGTCATAGTTAGTGTGTCGTTTTTAGTTAGTCTATTTCAGTCTTGGGTTTACTTATGCATGTACAAGTTGATAAAGCTCGCCCGTACTCAATCTCCATTCGGGCGAGTTTATTCATTACTTATGCAATTGTAAAACGGTAACCCTCATTTTATTTCAACTTGATTTTTAGAATTAACCGCGAATGAAATGCTATACGGTTGTTTCTAATTTCTAGATTTTTTTTTCAAAAATTCCAAAAAAATAAAAAAAAATTAAAATACCAAAAATAGCTTGTGATCACTAATTGTTTGCCTGTTTTGTTTTGTTTTGTTTAAACATTGTTTGTGCAGACATGTCTGGTGAAGGTAGTAGTGCTGGGGAACGGCCAAGGAAAAGAGGACTGAATCAGCGTCCGAGAAGGGACCCGAGCTTGCAAGTTGATAATCCAAATCCCCGAGGTAGAAAAATTAAATATCATACTTGTGAAAGGATTCCAACTTGTAAGATAAACAATAGGGCTGATCATCTATTGCTTCAGTTTGAGATAGATGCGAAAGAATGGGGAAAGTATGACAAGTTAAAAGATACCGAGTTCCTCGAGCATCGGATTATGGATTGGGAGTGGTTGGAGAGTATAGGTTCGCGTCAGCGGGTTGAGCAAATTTTGGGGCCGAAGTTAAGAGATATGATGAATTGTGTGTGGGATCAATTTGAAGAGTTAGTGTTGGAGTTCCATAGCACCTTCAAGCATAAGGAGGGTGCTTTTGCTCAGAATAACACAGTATCATTCAGTTTGGGTCGAATGATTTTTGAGATGGATATAGCTCGTTTTGTAGTGGCTTCGGGTTTCTATACGCAAGAAGAGGTGCAGTCGCCGGGTTTTTCTACGAGTTTGAGGGGAGCATATTCGACTCCTAGGGATGTTAGTGTTGGTGCAGCTGAGTTGAGCCAGTTTTGGGCTACTATTTCTGACCACCCGTTAGCTACCACTAACCTTATCACTTCGGTTCGTGACCCGGTTTATCGGTACATCTTGAAGATTCTTTCTACTACTTTAGTTGGTCGGAAGTCGGGGGAAAACAAGGCGAATTGGACTGATATCTTTATTTTGATATGTAGGGTGGAAAACCGAGATATGAATTTGGGGAGCGTGTTATCCTGGTCTCGTTCAGTAGGACTCGTCGTGGGGGTCCGCGGGCTGCTTTGGATATGGGCCCGTATATCACTTATCTGGCTTTAAACTTGGGTGTATTCGACAAATACAACGCTTAGTTTCTTCACAAGGGGCCGACGACAGTTATTTTTGGGATGATGGAGTTACATGCTGCTGGTATTGTTACTTACACTGAGCCAATTACATGGGAAACTATTAGACAGGGGGTTCAGGTTCAGCCACCCGAGGGGCATCCAACAGCGGATGTTATGATGCAGATTGAGCCAACCCACAGGCAGCGGCCTAGACAGAGGCATGAGAGGCCAGCGCCTCAGTATCCCCGTAGACAGCCACCGCCCAAGCCACTCACTTTGGAGTCTCTTTACACTCATAGAATTCAGGGATACGGGGAGATGCACGACTGGGCGTCTCAACAGTTTGGGGATATTAGGCAGGTGATTTAGACTGGGCAAGAAAGGCGGGAGAATGCATTGAGGTTTATGATGCAGCGTATGAGTATGGGTGTTCCTGATTTTTTCCAGCCGTCTACACAGCCGAGTCAGTTCGGATCGAGTGGTGCAGGTAGTTCGAGCCAGTTTGTTGGATACGGCTCAGGACAGTTTGGTTATGGGGATCCGCATCCCCCATTTACGGTTTTCGGGCAAGGTAGTTATGGAGCTGGTGGAGGTAATGAAGAGGAATAGGAGAGTGATGAGGAGTAGCGTGGGGATGATGAGGATGCAGCAGGAGCCGACTGAAGTATCTTTTATTTTTATATTTTATGCTATTTTTATCCTCATCTTTTGGTCTGTACTCACATTTTAACTACTTTTAAACTGGTTGGTTGGGTCGGGGATGGTTGTTTGTGATGTTTGAACTTGATGCACTTATTGTTATATATATATATTATATTTGGTATGTTTGTTTATGCTTGTTGCTAGGTTGGATGTTGGTTGCCGCTTCCGTTCGCGTGAGAGATTTAGGAACTGTTTACTGAGCGCGTTCGGATTGGAGGGCGTATGTGGAATTGACTGGCACATTGACAGTCTCACATATCTGCTAAGTCGTTTTCGACTTGTATATTTTGTATATTTATTTGGTATTCAGTTCATTTATTTTAGTGATAATTTAGCTAGTTTAGGTAGTTGAGTCATGTTTTCATCCTTGCATTAGGGACAGTGCAAATTTTAAGTGTGGGGATGGAACATTTGAGTCGTAGTTCTAGTTTCGTTAATTTAGCTTGTTGAGTCGTAAAAAAAATTTTAAAAATTTTGAAAATGTCTCTCGTTTTAAGAAGTTTGCAAAATAAAAATGGAAAATCATAGAAAAATAAGTTTTTGTTTGGGTTTCAAATAATAATAATATGAGAATAAAAAGTTATGCCTGTGTCTAATTTGGGATGTTTGAGTAGGCCTGTTCCGGTTTTAGGTTCCTTTGAGCTAAAATATACCTAATTGTTGATTTTCTAGTGGGTTCTCATCTAGGAAGGTAGGGAAGCCAAAACTGCCAAAAATAGTATACGGAATGCCGTTATAAGCTAAGATTTTTAGATCAAAGAAAAAAAATGCAATAAACGAGCTAGACCGAAAAAATTGACAAGGCCTATGTAATCTTTGTTGGGGATGGTGACTCTGACTTAGAACGCCTCAAGGATTATCGCTCTCGGGGATGGTGACTCTGGTTGAGACATCCTCTGGGATAAGGTATGCATAGTCAAAAGCTCGAAAAGAAAAGAAAAAAAGAGATAAAAAATTGATGTTAAATTCTCTTGATCTTGGTATAAAACGGTTAGGAAAGAGTCCAGTGACTGTTCCTTTTGTACTATAAGCTAGAGGCGGGATTAGGTGAAACGGCTGATTCTAGTGTGAGACCCTAGGTGAATTAACCGAACATGAACTAAAATTACATGATAAGGGCTTGGAACCGGGTTTGGGTTTAAGAGGATAAACATACTTGCAATCGCGGTTAAAACAGGTTTTAATTTTAATAAGTAATTTAGCTTTTGATCCCGAGCATTTATCTGATTCTGATTCCGTTTGCATAATTCTTTTTCAGGGACGAAAAAAGGTAAGTGTGGGGATATTTGATGTATTGTAAAATACATCCATTTATCGTGTATAGTTTGTATAGTTTCATATTCGTTTGGTCAATTTCTAGTTAGAATTCGTTACTTTGATTAGTTTTTATGTTTCCAGGTCGTTTGTGCTGAAAATGGAGAAAATCGGTGAATAAACGGCTGATCATGAAGCTGAAACGTGAAAGGGGATCGTTGCATAGCTGAACGGGAACGAAAATCAAAGAAATCTGATGAAATTGGGTAGTGGCGTCGCGCGACGAGAACATGGCATCACCGTGGCGTCAGGCTAAGATAAAATATTAATTTCTGAAATCCTATGGCGTCGCGTGACGTGACCATAAATGAAGACACCCGTCGCGCGATGCGACGAGGCTTAATGCCGGCACAGTTTGTTCGTTGATCGGGTTTACGTATAAATTGATATTAACTTTGAACGTGCCACAACTTACGAACTTAGAAGCTTTTGGACGAAAATTTGGTATCTTTTCAAGCGTTTTCGAGTGCTTGGAGCTGCCTGTGACAACTGCCACTTTCTGGTAATTTACGTACATTTAAAGCAATGAATTACATTATACAAATATGTGTTTTGAATATCCGAATTTCTTGATTACATGATATACATCTTAGAACACTCATTTATGATGCACATTATTCGTTTCTATTGGTTATATTTGAAACAGTTTAAAACAATGCATCGAAACAACTAGAGTAGTACCTAGTGAACTAGCGTGCTGACGAAAACTCCGGATCCGTAGAAACCATCTAAATTACATCTTTAGGACTCAGACGAAAGTCCAACATCAAATATACATTAAACCCTATATGGAAATACAAGGGTTTGGTTTAATACTTTCCCGATGTCCGATAACACTAAAAACTGCCGAAAAGCACTAAAAGCGACAATTTCAACACTTTTCCGCAGAAATTCTGCAGAAATCAGCTTTCTAATATTTTTAAGACATGTAAAAATGTTATTAAACATATAATTCATATGAGGATACTTTCGGGTATCATCCGAACCAATAACTACATCAATTCATACAAGTTACACAACTTAGCGTTCAAATAACGTCTAACCGAAACAATTCGAAACGAATATCCGAACAATGTCGGATCTTTTTTTTAGTGACCATCTAATATTATTTAGATCATATTAGACTAGTAATGGTCACTTAACACCTTCTTAACACATTTATACACTTGAAACATTTAAACACCAAAACACCTAAACTTTGCTAAAAGTTTCTAACACTTTAAACCCTTAATAACAATTCAACAATTCAAGACCCCCCCCCCCCCCATGTATGAACGTGTATAAGGGCCCACATACCCTAAATTCTGTGTTAAAAATATCTAGATATTTATTTAGATGCAAGTGGATCAAGTTGGTGAATTATTATAACATGTAATCTCATTAGTTACTAACCATTCTACACCACTTTTCACCATACTTTACCCACACATAAGAATACTCTCATCATCTTCATCTTTTTACCAAGAACACCACAAAAATCCATTTCCTTTTTAGCCTTTATTTGATGATCAAGTTGTACTTCTATGGAGCTTAAGGTGATCTAAAGAACTAGCAAGTTAAAGGAAGTGTATTCATCCATTCAAGAGCCTTATATCATCAAGATCTTCATCTTCTTTGCTTCTTAAAATCATCTAAGATCATCCCTAGCCTAGTGCTAGAAGTAAGCTTCTATATCTATTTTTTTTCTTTGATACATATATTATGATTATGATTGTTATTATTACAAATAATAACCAAGAAATCATACATAATAAACATGAAGAAAATACAACGAAGCAAAGATAATAATCATGATACATTTATGTTGGTTTATATTGTGATTTAAGACTTGTGATATGCATATATGATCTTGTTGTGATGATATTGATATAAATAAATTGTTAGAGTATGTTTTAAAAATATGATCTAACAAATACACATGTTTATGTTAAAGGGTTTTTAACATAGAAGTTTAAAAGGATGATCATAACTATTGATCTTGTGAAAGTATTTAAGGTTTTTATTTAAAAACAATACTTCCACAAGATTATATAAAATAACATACAACTAGTGATTTTTGTTAAAAGTTGTTAAAACTAGAATTAAACTTGGTATTTGAACTAGTTAGCATATGTTATGATCATGTTTAAAACCCTACATGATTTGGATATCATCTTGATAATTTCATGTTATAAAAGTCTCATATGTTTAGTTAAGATGTTGAATAAATTGATGGTGACTTGAAAAAGAAAATGATATGTTTATGAAACATGGTTAGAATAAAAATACAAAGGTTATATGGCCATTTTTCATAAAAACTTTATTTTATAAAGTAACCACATTTTTTTTGGTTAAATCTCTACAAGAATAACAAGGTTATTAAAGAAAAGTTATAAAATAAAAGACAATATAAATATATATATTTTTTTTAGAAAATATATATTTGGTTACTTTGACAATTTTTGTGTGATGTATTACTTGATGTATTAGTTATATATATCAATGTAGGAACTTGAATCTCATTGTCACAATTAAACTCAAGACACTTTATAACAAAAGTCTTATAAGACTTCGCATAATTACGCCTTAAAACGAGTTACGGACGATCCGAATGAGCGGACACCATTTATGGTCAAAACGGACGACGGACGAATCCTTAAACGAGTCACCAATCCGGGGAGTTACTACGACGTTTAGACGATCTTTCGACACGAAAATATAAATATGCTATCGATAACAAATTTCGGATGTTTATAAACTTATAAAAAATAGTATGTTTTTATTTACCAAAAAGTATGCTTAGTAAATTTTTATAAAAAGGTTTTTATAAAAATGAAAGGCTTACACTTACAAGTGGACTAAATTATAACAAATGGGCTTATTTTCTTAATGGACTTACTTTACTTAATGGGCTATTTTTCTACAAATGGGCTTATTTTTCTTAATGGGCTTATCTTCATAATGGGCTTAACATAAATTCATGGGCTAAGCCCAAACACCAAACATATGGGCCAAAGCCCAACACTATTCAAGCCCAATACTATTCAAGCCCAATACTATTCAAGCCCAACACTATTCAGGCCCAACACTATTGAGGCCCAACACTATTTGAGGCCCAACACTATTTGAGGCCCAAACACTATTTGAGGCCCAACACTATTTGAGGCCCAACACTATTTGAGGCCCAACACTATTTGAGGCCCAACACTATTTGAGGCCCAACACTATTTGAGGCCCAACACTATTGAGGCCCAACACTATTTAAGGCCCAGCACTATTTAAGCCCAATAACTTGAAAACATGGGCTTGGCCCAATGATACCATTATTGGAAACACAACTATACAATTGATACATATAAGACACGAAATTCAGCGGACTAGATCCGACTATACAACTCACAAGATACAAGATAACATTTATATATATATATTTGGTGAAAAATATATATATAACATTTGAACAACTCATTCATCGAATACACAGTTAACGAACAGTAAAGACATACAAGTCTTACACATATTGAAGACACAAGACTTGTACTCAAGTTCTTTACAAAGACCGAAGTGTCTAACAAAAATAAGAACATTTGTAGGTCGCAACGCTATTCAGGACGACCGCACGTGAGATCTTATTTACATCTATTCACAGGACGCGATACTGTGAGTTCATGTCCCCTATTCATTTAAATGTTTTACAACTTTACAACTATCGGGGAAAATACATGTTCAACGTATGTTAAAGTTAGGGAATGAAACATCTTAGATCATGTGCGAATTAGGGTTATACATCTAAGCACCATTAATCCAGTTTGGACCTAGGTACAAGTGGTTAGATCTAATGGGTTTTGGCGAGCCCCACTCTTGGTCGTGGACCCATACAGAAGAGTGCTTTTGTGTCCCAGTCGATAGGAATCGACATAAAATCGTCTAGGGTTGGATTGCTTCCTAATTCATCACACATATTAATGTCCTCGCGAAACATTAATGATCAATGATTTCATTGACGCTTTACATACTACATCATTACATACAGATACATTTTATACAACTCACATTTTAAGGATACATTTTATACAACTCACATTTTACGGATACATCTTATATCCAGTTTGGATACAATTACAATTGAGACAAATACATATTACATACTGTTTTGATACAGATACATCTTATACAGCTAGACTGCATGAACTCGCTCAACTTTTGTTGATGTTTTCAAACTTAACATGTATTTCAGGAAATTAGTGGACCTGGCAGACATTTCAGTCAAGGAAAGCCAGTATCAAGACTCCATGCCACCATTTGAAGGGTTTGCCCGTTATATACCGCCTCTTTACGGTGATATAGTGGTCAAAGCCTTGACATTTTAAGACTTACATTTTGATGTATAGAACGATGAAAACATATTTTCATTTGATGGTTTGTAACAAATACATTTAACTTATGTTGCGTTCTTTTGAAACGATTATGACAATGGCATTGGAGCTTGTTTTTATTCATTTAGTATGTTCACTTATATTGTTATGCAATGAGAACCGATCAGATCACACCTCGCGCTTCCGCTACGAGCGGGTGTGACACTGCCGGTTGAAGATTTGAAGCTTAGGGAATCATTCTTGTTGCAATTATGCTATTCGGGTGTCTTTAACCTTCATTTCTTTCTTTGACTATGTTTCGTTTATTTGAAAATACTTTGACTTTGATGTATATGATGACTTTGATTGGCTAAATTTTATAAACTACCCAGACTTGGATGAATGGTTTGCTAAAGTTTCGTTTTTTATAATGGATAATTAATATTTATGGATTGTTTATGAATTGTAGTCGACTTGATTATTGATTAGATGTGTATGCATGCTTAAAGTTGTTTGAAAACTGTTTATTGCTTCGCGTGAATCTTGGTGACGGTCTTTATCACATAATAGAGTCGTGCTAGGTTTTAGATTTTGGCGAGTGTCTATATCACCTAATAAATCTTTAATCTTTAGTGTTAATCGGCCGATATACCTTAGAAGTAATATTTGGTAATCAAATAAATTAAGTGTTCTACTAATTCTCAATAGCTGAGAGATGCGAGATTATTGTTAGGTCTAAGTCATTAAATCACAAGATAGGAGCTTCGTTAGGAGTAAACCTTTTGACTGCTGTCTAAGAAGTCTAATCTAGAACCTAAGTCTATCCTAGGTTTATGTCCTAAGAGGGAGTGAATCCTTTAGGGTACTTTTATAAACCCCATAGATGTCTTGAGAGAGAGTCTAACCAACCGGTGTTCCTAACAGCCTCTAGGGTGCCTTAAGTGTCTCTTGAGAAGGGTTGAGGGTCTTGTTCGGTATCTCGAAAGGTTTAGAAATTTAAGATCCTGGTTCCATAATAATTAATATCCTAATAAAAATCATTACTAAAAGCAAACCAGGATTCCAGTCTAGGTAGTGTCTTCACTATCTAAGTAAAAGTCCAAATTTAGTTCATGTTAGTTAATCTAGTTAATTTAATTTAATTGCAATTTTTAGGATTATTTAGAAACCCCCAAAACATAAAAACAGTTAAGTGTCGTGGCAGTGTCAGTCTAAATAGAGTCTTTAGCGTAATTCATTAGAGTCTCGTGGGTTCGATTTCCGGGCTTACTTTACTTTACTAGAGTCGATCGGTTCACTTGCCGGTTAGTAGTTTAGTCGAGTTTAGAGAGTCTAGAGTATTACTTTTGTGTCTAGATTAGATTAATTTTAGTTGTTTTTATTAAACTACTTTTAGCACATCAGTCATCCGTCCCTGATGAGGCTGACTCCAGCAGAAGAAAGGACATTGGAGCAACTGACCTACCAGAATATGAAGCCACGAAACATTCTTACTATCATTAAAGAACAAAACCCCGAAAATGTCTCAACAAGAAACATCATATATAACGCCCAGGCCAAATTGGGTCAAATTGAGCAAGTCAGCGAGACTCTAATGCAGATACTTTTCCAACCGGTTGAGGATAGTTGGGTTTGTTTTCTTCCATAGAACATCTGAAAATGACGAAAGGTTACAAGATGTTTTCTTTATCCACCCGGAGTTGAACAGGTTATGGCGCGCCTTCCCGCATGTGTTGCTTTTAGACTCCACCTATAAGACGAACCGGTACAAAATACCGCTAGTTCAGATTATTGGTGTCACATCCACACACATATCGTTCTGCATTGCGCATGCGTTCATTGTGACAACCCGTACTTAAGGGTAGCAAAGCCTAATCCCGTGACCTTTAACTCATATTGTTACTCTTCACGCTCCATTATACATTGTAATTATGTGAAACTGATAAACGTGCTTTATTATATTTGATTGGTTTATATTGGAATGTTGTGAGTTGTTATTATTGTAAAAATCCAGCCGCACACTTTGAATTATTAATAATAAACCCCTAGTCGCACACCCCTCTTTTAGTTCTAAGCCCAGCTGAGCCCGTACCCTATTATATTGGACCGCACACATGCATGTGCATGAGTGTGCGACTCCCAAGGGTATTTAAACCCACATGCGGCCAAAACCCTAGCATTTATATCCCCAATAATTCTGACGACAACAACTTTCTCCCCAAACCCTAGAGCATTTCTTTCCCCCTTTGGCATTTCTTTCCCCTTTCAAAGATTGACGACAGACGACAACCTTTTCAGCAACTTTTCAGCTGTGATGATTGTTGATAATGAATAGTCATGATAGGGTTCATATGAATCAATGTGAAATTTTGATGATGACTGATTGTAGATAAAATACATGAGGATTGATGTAAAAATCTGTGTTATGTTTGGTTTTGATCATGGGAACATAAGTGATTACTGTTTGATTAATTGGTGTCGCACACTTCTAAATGTTACACCCCTGATGCACAATGTAGAATCACATGGTGCAATGTCGCACACTTCTGCATTGTACATTCCTTGACTGCACATGGTACAATTAGATTATGCAAGGTCGCACACCCTTGGAAAGCGCACATTCCTTTTGTACAAACACCTGATGCACAACGTACAACCCTTCTATGCATGACCGCACATTATCAAGTGGCCGCACACTCTCATGTGTGCCGCACACTTGATAGTGGGCCACACACTTATGTACATTGGGCCGCACGCATGTATTGTTCATTCTCTAGGCTATTGTTTTGGATCCGTGTATGGCCCACATGATTTATGTGATACGTGATACCTTTAGCTTGAATGCTATTTGTTAGATACGTGTAGAGAATATGTGAATTTCTTGTATACAAACCTAATAAATACTGACAACCATAATAGGATGTGGTTGACCAACTTAACACAAGTAATTTAATCTGCCGAGCTAAGCAAAGGCGAGTTCACACTTTTACTAAAAGCACGTATTCCCGGTGGTTGGGAACCTCACTTTCCCTGGTTTGGGACTGCCTTAGTTGTAACGCCTTGCTTTTTGTAACTTTCCTTATTTAGCAAGTTATTTTGTACTTTCCATTTATGGAAACTGGTATACCTTTGTATTCGTATTTCATTCCAAATGTTGTAATCCGAGACTTGAATCATAATGAAATTTTCATCTTTTATATACTTGTGTTATACTTATTCATAAATACGTGTTGATTATTCTTGTTACGTACATACTTAATAAATTTTAAATTCAAATTCATGTATATTCATACTTATTATACATACAAAATGCATTCATACGTTCCTTTATGTATGCACAACACTTACACATTGCACTTATACGCTTAAAACACTTAAAACCGTCGAAATCTAGCAAAATTGAACATTGGGCCTTTGCGCCTGGCACTTTCGTGTGAATGGGCCTAGCCCAGTCGTACGAATCTCATCCGCACCAAACTGCCACTTTCACCCTATAAATACAAGTCCATTCTTTCACTTCCAAATCTTCAACACCCAAAATCCTCTCTCGAGCAAGCATTGAGCAGACCACTTGGAGCCTATCTCAGTCACTCCTAAGTGAGTACTTAGCTCAGAAACTTCTGATTTCATCTTATTTCTTCTACTTTTCTTTGTTTTCATCAAACTTTTACAAGGACTCTTCACAAATATCCGTTTGGTTTACCAGATCTGCCATGGCAGCTAATGTAAACACTCAACTCAATTGAGGATCATGATGGAAGTGAAGATTAATCTTTCAAAAACCCTTTTTACAAAATTTCAGATTTCGAACTCAGCTGAATCTGAGGTTCTACGAGCTCACAAGCTAAGTCAATAGTTGTGGATTCGAGTTTGAACCAATTTCAGTTGAGTAGGTACTCAGTTCAAACAAAACCGAACTAATTTGCCTAAGAAACAATCACAGTCGTTTGAATGACAAGCACATTCGTCCGAGAGGAACATCCATCTCGTACGAAAGGGCACTCCCAATTCAACTCTAGTGGACTCTCATCAAAGTGTTGAGATTAACTTCTTGACCCGACGAGTACCAACCACACTTAGGGTACAAAATTGCCAAGTTAGGGGCGAAACCCGCATCTTGTCGACTAGTCCCATTCTTCGATTTTCAATCCCACCAAAGTTTTGGTTTTCCAATCGATTAGGGACGTGTAGTGACTGGAAGGGTAAAATACCGTTAATCGCTCCTCGACGAGAGTATTTTACCCAAGGTTGGAGAACTTGCTAGTCGCTAGTCGGCCGGTGAGGTAGGGACTAGCGACTACTCGGGATTACTCGAGATTAATCAGATCAGAAATTATATATGTAAATTTTATTATTTTTATAAATATGTATATATATACTCACACATCCATATCAATATAATACTTAAAATGGTAAAAGTAGTTCAAAATACAAACTAAACTTACATATAAGTCATAACATAACAAGTCTCAATACTTAAAATTCAAACATTAACAAATAGCTCAAATGTAATCGTCATCCCCGTAGTGTTCAATGATTTCGACACCATCTGACTCGTATTCAATCTTCTCGTCTACTTCATCCTCTTTCTCCGACTCGGTTCTTCGTCATATTAGGGTAAGTGATAAGGAAAGTAGGCTAAAGTTGTAATCTTAGGCCTGTTTTGTAAGGATTTCAAATGGGCCGACTAGGGCGACTTGGGCCGACTAGAGCCGACTTGGGCGGCTTAGACCGACTAGCGATTTTTTTACTGATTAGTGAAAAATTACTCAGTCGGAGGCCGACTAGCGACAAGTCGGCGATTAATCGCGATTTTTGCAACACTGATTTTACCTATAGGCTAAAGCATGTTTCCCTAATTTGAAAGGAATTTTGATTCACTTTGGAATAGTCGAAGTTTCTAAACCCGAAATAATCTTATGCTTTATTGAGCCTCTCTTTTATGTTATCTCAATTTATATGTGTTTTAATACTTGTTACCTTGTTCATTTCAAAACCGATGCACGATTCACACGTCTCTCACAATAAAAAACATTAATAATTCTCGTTAACAAACTAAATTTATACTCTTTTATGCATTCATACGTGTTTATACTTTGAGAATACTTGTTAAATTCATGCCAATTCCTAACACCCCGACCGCGTAAAACAACAAACCATGGCGGAAACATCGGGGAGTCACGTCATAGGATAAATTGTTTCACAATACATGGTAATTGAAGTTATGTTTTATTGAATTAATAAGTGTTTTAATACATTCAAACCTGTGTGACTCGTCTATACCACCCAAGGGGTATCTTTAAATCGACTAATAAACCACCAAAGGGTTTGTTAAAATAACAGATTTTGTCGTTCCCCAAACTACCCACCAAATCCAGTGAATAGTCTAGTAATGGGATTGTCAGTCCTATGGTACCGATATTCGCTAAAATACATGTTAGGAAACTTTATTTGTAAGTATTGAAGAAAATCATATTCAACTTGATCTATGAAGAAGACAACAGTCCTGAAGATCACAACAAGAAGAAAAAGATCAGATAGGACAACTGAAATGAACAACATCTACTTCAAAGAATCACAAGTTGATCAAGAGCTGAAGAAGATTATCAGAGAAGGTCATTTCTGATGGATCTAATGATATTTCTGATGAAATATCATCAGTTTCTGCGATTATGATCATCAGATTTTCTGATGATTTGTTCACCAGAATTTACGATGAAGTGGTTTAACAGAAATTCTGATGAATACCCCACTTGTCTAAAAATCAGCTCTATTCTGCTACACTAACCGAAGCAAGTTGACATTATTGGATCTCATGATGACAAAGGCAACTTGAATGTTTGATTCAATGAATATGTCAAATTGTTACTTTTTGCAGGACTTTTACATGAATAAACAAATGTTTATTCATTTATCCAGCCTTCTATAAATAGAAGGCTCACCAAGCAGAAGACAATGAGTTAAGCTTAGCATTCAATACATACTACAAACTCCATTGCCCTCTCACCCACAGAATTTAAGTATTCATTTGTATTAGATAATAATCTTACAATCACCTTGTAAACCATTTTGTTTCAAAGTGATATAAACTTGATAATTCTGTAGGTCTTGTTTCTTGAAAGTCTGATTTCCATTTCCGCACATCTTTTTCACATCTACTGAAATCATTTGCCATATTACGTGAAAAGAAGCTTTTAAGTCCAAAATGGGTCCAACAATTGGTATCGGAGCAGATTGAATAAATTATTTTCAAACGATCAATCGCTCATCTTCTTTTCTCTAAATATGGCCAACTTTCAATCATGGAATAATGCTTTTAACATTGGTTCTATGTCTAAACCTCCGACTCTGGTCTGAGAGGAATACCCCCAATGGAAAATCAGGATGGTCAATTTCCTTAATGGTCATGACCGAACTCTGTTTCAATCCATTGAAAGGGGTCCACATATATCAATGACTGAAATACCAGCTATTCCAGCAACTAACTAATCACCTGCAATCCCTGCCTCCCGAGCTCCCAAAAGTGAAATAAACTGGAGCCCGGAAGACAAGGAAAAGGTGGCAAAGTCACTTTTAATAATGGCTATCCCCAATGACATATTTTCACAAGTTGATGCATGTGCATCAGCTAAGGAAATATGGGATCAGTTGGAAAATCTTTGTGAAGGAGGAGAAAGGATGAAGAGAAACAAGAGAACAAACAATGTTTCCTCATATGAGAGGTTCAAAAGTTTACCTAATGAAAGGTTAAATGAAACATATCAAAGATTTACAAAACTTTTGAACGAGCTAAAGAAATTTGGAATAACAAAATCAAATGATGAAAGAACCATAACATTTCTGGATGCTTTACCTAGAGAGTGGAGAAGTCTAACCATGACTTTGTCCTCAACCTTAGAACTAAGTAATATGAGTCTTCATGACTTATACAGCATTCTGGTCCCCGGAGAGGAAGAAATATTTGAAGAAACCATTCAAAGAGGGGGATCTTTAGCTCTTATCTCAAACTCACAAAGAACACCACCTACCAATGATCCACAACCTTCAAACAGTCAAAATCTTGAAATTTCTGATACATCATCAGATTTTCAGCTTTTGCTGAAGCAATAGCACTGCTCACCAAAACATTTGAGCAGAGGTTGAGGGGAGGAGGCCAAAGATACCAGAGAAGTGACAGAGGGAGGATGGATGATCTAAGGAAGAAGGTAGATCCAAGGATAAAGGGAAGGCTGAAGTTCTGTGTTACAAGTGCAAGCAGGGAGGTCACTATGCATCCGAATGCAAGACCAAGTAGCTCAAGGATGTTGCTTATTATGAGAAGAAGCTAGAAGAGGCAAAGAAGCAGCAACAAGTCAGCTTAATTGCTGGGACAGATACATGGCTATCTGATGATTCTTCTGATGAAGAAGAAGAAATGGCTAATTTCTGTCTATTGGCACTTTCTAATGACCTACCAGAAACTTCAGGACAAAAGGTAAATTTAGATAATCTTGATCTTAAACACAAGCTAAACAAGCTCATGTCAGATTTTCTAAATCTGCAAGATAAACAGCTGTCAGATAGTAAAAAATCTGATGAGTTGCAAAGGACCATGAATAAAATCTTACTTGAAAACCAATTACTAATAGAAGAAAGTTTAGATCACAGAGCTAAAATTGAGTTCTATGAAAATGAAAGAAAAGATCTTTACAAGAAAACCAATGATAAAGAAATTAATGTAAGAGGTTTTCAACAAGCTAAAGAATTCATAAACTTCATTGAGTCCACACCAAAGAACAAAGGAGAGGGTTTGGGATATGTAAAAACAAGAAATAGCAAACCCACTGTCTTTGTAAAAGCAACACATCAGATTTTTGATAAATTTTTATCAGAATCTGACTCTGAATCATGCAAATCAACCTGTTCTGAATACTCTTTTGAAAAACCCAACTTTAATGCAAAGATAAGTGAATGCAAACAAAAATCTTTAAATGTTCCAGAAGCAGTTCACTCATCTTTTCAAAATTATCCACTCATTCTATCACAAGAAAAAATATCAGAAAATTCTGATAAAGAATCTTGTATGTGTGTTGACATACTGAAGCTTGTTCAACACCATCTCCAAAAGAAAAATGAAAAATCTATTTATGGCTCAGCATTTAACATATATTCTGATGAAAGGCCATCAAGAAAAAATAATCTGATTAGAATCTCATCAGAAAGAGTACCCAAGCAAGCCTGGGTACCAAAAACTGTAGGATCGTTTGTTGACCCGAATGAGTCGTTCAGAGGTTGTCTCTTGCGTTTCAGATGCGGAATAATAAGAAATGCAAGTAGAAGTAGCTTGTTCTTCTTCCTAACTGCTTGTTTTATTGATTTGAAACGTTTTACAGTTCAATCTTCACACCGGCAGAGCTTCGGCGTGGAATTTCACATACATCTTCTGAGGTCCGCCCTAATGACACCTATATATAGAGTTTCTGGTTCGCTTATGTGTCACATGACCATAAAAGCGGACCAGGCATGTACAAATAAGCGGACCAGACTGACAAATAAGCGGACCAGACTCCCTATGTCCCTATGAGCGGACCTAACTCATAAAACCTATACAGACTCTTGTTTTCTCGTATTTCGTGCCCTATGCTATACAATACGACGTAAGACCTGATCCTAGACACCTAGACGTAATCAACAGATGTAGTGCACCAACAAACTCCCCCTCAGATGTTGATGGAGTCGCCAATACACCCTGACTGCAAAACCGTGTCTTCTCATCTTCAATCTAGATCAGTCTCTGGGCTTTTTCTTCTTTCAATCTTCAGACTCCCCTTCTCGATTTACTGGCATTCTTTTGTTCTTCAATAACATCTTCAGGATCGTTGTCTGATCTACACAGGCTTTCAGAATTGATTTCCAGGATCGAAACTTGGCTCTCTTCCAACAGAGATTTTCAGAATATCGAAACCTGGCTATCTGCACAATCTTAACCCAGACATAAATTTTCTAATTTTATCACATATCAAATACCTGTGCACCAACACATGACTCTCATAAACACTAAAACAAACATATAATTGCAACAACTCAGGCTCTCTCTCAAATATCTATGATGAACCACTTGAAGAAGGTTAGATTTAACGAAAACAGTTAGATTTACACAAACACTCCCCCTCAAATGCTGCTCATCATGTTTAGCACTCGGAATTTTGAAAATCAGTTTTCCAACATCAGTTGTCGAAAATCTTTTTGATTTTTTCAAAAAATTATGCTAAAACACACACAAAATCTTTTTTGGATTTTCTGAGAGACTAAAATGCAGAAATAAAATATTTACAGACAATATATATTTTTTTTATGAGTTCGTGCAAGAGGATCATATCAGATTCTGAGACCAATCACTAACACCGTTAAGCTTCATTTCATTTTAAGTTCTAAACAATTCACTTAGATTGTCAGTATATTTGTCCACTTAAATTCTCACACAAAGTTCAACTGTTTCGAGATACGGATTAATGTCTTAGATACTTAAACTTAATCGCGTGTTCCACCTCAGAATATACTCCCGTATCCAGATCCCAATAATCAGTCTTACAGGTAATTATGACACCAATGATATCTGTATATAAATTAGGTAATGCGAGGGCCGAGGAATCTCAGGTCGATACTTCCGTATACGCAGAGAGATATCAGCTTCGACTTTTCGGTATGTCCCCTTTAGAGGATCTTTTAGCTACAACAGCAGCGACTATCAATTTTATTGTTTCATCAGCATGCTGAGGGTTTATGCTATGTTTCAAGCATTTGCGAAAAGTATTATTCGAGGACTAGGTCAGAACTACCGTTCAGCAGAAGTCCTGGAATAATACCCCAGATATCACTGAGTATAAAGACCTAGTATATCAGATTATGAGACCTTTCAAACGAGATTTTGGGGGTTACCCATATATCCGAGAGATGTTTCCCCACGATATAAGCAAGTTTGAAAATTTAGATTTATATCTCGTCACAGTCTACTAAATGTGCAAAAACCTACTGGCACATCATCAGTGAGATTGTTTATCACATTTTTATCTTACCAAATCTTTAGCATGTTGTGATCGTCCACTGATGTACTATCATTTCCTCTTCTTTGTCACTAAAACTCATTTTGAATTTTATCATGTTTTTGGCTTTTTCAAATTTTCTAATGTTTTTGGATTTTCAGAAATTTCTTACTCCCCCTAAAAAGCAAACACATTAAAGGAAATTTGAAAATAAACTGTACAACAAACTTGACAACCAATATCGAATCGCTTCAAATCGCCATCCACTAGGCATAAACAATCAGAACTCCCCCTTTCACAAAACTATTTTCTTATAATGAGTTCAAAACACTTAAGTTTGTTTTATCCAAAATGATTTATTTGGAAATTTTTTTTTGTTGATTTTACTACTTGTAGGTTCGGGGTGTGGTTCATCACATTGTTCGTCTCTTGTCATATATAGTAAATCAAGTACAAATTAATGTCCCTGATTTACCCTTTGCATTCAAGCAACCTCTAATGCAATTGAAAAAATAACCACTTGTAAAAACACACAATACCACTTGTAGGAATGTTACGTCTACATCACCATTTTACCAATCAGGATGCCGATTCCTGCTTCGCACTTTACCGACCTGGAAGCTCCGGCGTAGTCCTTCAACCTGTAAACATTCAAACATTATCAAAATCTTTCAACCAAAATCTTCAAACATTAGAAAGATGCCGATTCCTGATCCATGATATAAACTTGGGATCTCCGGCATAGTCCTGAGACTATCATGGGTAACAAACTTCCATCCAAGTCTTTTCAGACTTGATGGCTTTCAACTCTTGCGCAGTAGGGTTGTAAGTTGCCTTTTTAGTTGCATAAAAATCTTTAACCCCCTTAGCTTTCCCATTCAACATTTTCCCAAAAATTTTCTTTACACTTCCATTAAATGTTTTCTCGACATCAAACTTATTATTCTCTTTATAAAACTGATTCGAGATATCAATCTTTCCAACTTTCTTTTTCACCTCTTCAAACTTCAGTGATGGAAACTCATCATCATTCACTGAAATTTTCACCTCACCATGTGGCTCTTCTGGCTTTGTGGAACCAGATTCATTGCCGTCATTCGCATCAATTTTCTTAACGACCCACACTTGGTTGTTATTCTCTTTCTTTTTATAAAAATTCTTTTTAGAACACTCTCCAACCTCATAAGTTGAATTTTCAAAAATTTTAAGTCTGTCGGTTGGTGGTTCAACATCAACAACCTTTTCTTTCAATTTCTGAGAAACTCCCTGTTTTGTTTTGGCATTTTTCTGGCAGTTCCATGCAATGTGACCGACTTCATTGCATCTGTAACAGGTTCGAGTCTCTCTTTGGTAACATATATCAGCTCCATTCTTCTTTCTTTCAGCAAGAAACTCCTGATTAGACTGTCTCCAGAATGGTTTCTTTTGTTCCTCTTCTGCACTTCCACCTGACACAAATTCTGTTTTTGTTTTATAATTTTTCAAATTTTTATGATTTTCTGGTGGAATAAATCCAAGACCTTTCTTTTTGTAGCTACTATTTTGGTTTTGTTTCTTTTGAAAACCAGAACCAGAATTGTAACCCTTTTTCTTGTTTAGACGTTGTTGAATTCTTGAAGTGTACTTTTTAGGTTTTTCAGTAAGATTTAAATCTTTTATTTCAGAAATTTTAATTTCTGTCATTTTGAAAACCTTTTTAATCATGTTAAAACGAACACTTCTTATTGGAAACTCTTTGTCAGAGTATAATTTGTCCGAATCATTTAAAGTGTATGCAACTTCAAATGTTTCATCATTCAAATTTGCTTTCGATAACAAAAATTCTTTACTATAAGCCTTTTTGACCGACGAATTTTGACTGTTGACTGACGAATTTGACCCTCCAGACTCAGACTTTGACTCGGACTCCTCCTCAGTATCCAACACCTGATCGACCACCTTTTTGATTAACTCAGACTCATGATCAGTATCGGACGAGGTAAATGTGACGTCAATGTTATCTGGTAAAACATCAGTTGTGTCGGTTTTTAGCTTTATATTGACTGCTTTTTCAAGTTGCTCCTCGTTTGGTTTTCTAGGAGAATACCCTTCCCAAATTGGAGGCGGACACTTGTTATATCTAACAGTCGATTTCTTACCATAATCTTTCTTATTCTTCGGCTTCTCGTCTTGAAAAACTTCCATACCTGCAACAGTTGGGTAAATACGATCAATGAGATAATCAGAACTAGAATAACTTTGCAATAAACGTCTAATTCTCTCATTTTCTATCTTTTCTGTCTCCAACTCTTGCTTCCATTTAGCACTCTCTTCGATGTAAAAGTTGATTGCTTTCTGCTTTGTCATCATTACAGCATTCATCATCGTAAGTGCTTGTTCTCTTTCTGAATTTGTCTTTTGAAGACCAGTTACTGTTTTGTTCAAGACATCATAAGATTCTTTCACATAATTAAGATTGAACAGTAACTGCTCTTTCTTCTTCTCATACTTAGCAATTATGTCATCTTTTGCAGCACATTCCTTGCAAGCTTCCAAACACTTCTCGCAAGGCTTTACCACTTCAACAATCTTCTCAATCTCGATTGTCTTCACCACTTCAACCTTCTCAACATCACCATCAGATTCAGTTAGTTGTTCTTTAGCAGCTCTTTTCTCCTTTAGTTTCTCTACTCGATCTGCAAAATAGAAATGAAAACTTTCAGGAGAAAGATGAGATTTGGCAACATTTATATGTTTTTCTTCCTCATCATCACTACTACTATGATCTGGTGATTGATCAAATTTTACAGATTTATCAGAATCATCATCTGATTTACTAAAATCAGACGGTATTTTATCAAAAACAACTGCCTTTTCTGAAACAAACTCATTCTGTACATCTTCATCTGAACTCTGTAAACTTTCATCTAAACCTTCTGAAATTTCTCCAGATCTCTCTGAAAGTTTATCAGTACTATCTGACCCTTCATCAGTTGACACAGACTTTTCATCTTCACTTTTCACATTCTCCCCGATAGATCTCATCCAAGTAGCAAACAAATCTGGCTCTCGGACGATCTTGGCAATGAATGCTTTGAACTCTCCCTTTTCATCCACAAACATATCCCAACTGAAACCTTCTGGTAGTTTCTCATCATCTTGATCGATAATGCGTGCTGCTTTGCCTTCAGATGATATGTAATCACTCCAGCTGAAATCTACCAAACATGCTCTTTTGGGATCTTTAATCTCTCTCCCGTGAGCTGTCTGTGGTTCTTGGAATTGACCGACTTGTTGATAGATAGCTTTGCGGTAGTAATCATCTTTCCCAAATGGATTCTGTGCTCCGCTAGCTTCTCTTCCTTTGCACTCCCGTTTGAAATGACCTTTCTCCCTACATCGAAAACAAGTAACTTTAGATTAATAAAACCTAAAGTTGATACATGAGCATCTAGAAAATCATTTCTCCCAGTAATGGTTTTGAATTTCTCAGCTCGTCGAAGAACACTTGCAAGACACCATTTGATATCCATAAGTTCCATCTCTTCGGCGTCTATCTGATCGTAATCCTCTTTGGTAAGCATAGGATTGCCGATCCGACTAGCAACAAGACCTTCATAGGATAACAGTACTGAACCCAGAAGTGCCATATGGTCTTTAGCAGTGTCTTCAGAGAAGCTTTGACCTTCTGGAAGGTTGAGAGCTATGTTGCATTGAATCACGTATCCATTTCCTGATTTTGTACTCTGAGATTGAAAACTCGTGTTAGTCTCTTTCGGATTCACACTCGGAAACGATGAAAACCCGCTGCTATTCTTGTTCGAACCCTGATCAGCTTTCTCAGATGAATCACCAGCACTGAAAGCAGTTTTAATCTTCGGACTTCTTTCAGACTCAGTGGCTGGAATACTACCCCTGTAGTACATCTTCACATCCTGTTGACCACTCGGACTATTCATCCTCGCAATCTTCTGCTGTTCAAGATCCTGACTCTCAATTTTCTCTATAAACTGTGAGATTGTCAACCCATCATATACACCAGTATTCTTCAAGATCATCAAATACGTTCCCCACTCCTTTTGAGGTAACGCGTCCGCCAATTTATCCACCCACTCCTCACGACCTTTTTCAACACCCAACATAGATAAAGATCGCACCAAATGACAGTATCTCTCGATTAGCTTTTTAGTATCCTCTCCTGGCAAACTACTAAATAAATCAAATTCTTTCTTTAGTAACGCTTTCTTGCTTTTAATCATGTTTTCGCTTCCCTCAAACTTGACCTTTAGCGCATCCCAAATTGACTTAGCAGTTTTGTCGTGCTGTAACAGGATGAATATATCTTCTTTTATTGCCTGCTGCAACAAACTAATCATCATTTTCTCAGCTCTATACATTGCTCGTTCTTGATCAGTGAACTCGGATATTTCTTTGATGACTTGCAAATCTGTTCGAGGCAATGTGTACTTCTTCAATATGCATTCCCACGATCTGAGATGATTTGCCTGAACCCAGTTTTCAAACCGATCCTTCCATCCATAATACTCCTCAATGTTCATCAATTTAGGGGGCTTTTGAGTCGTTCCCGTCTCGTTTTCTAAATTCATTGCTTGAGCAATTGTAGCTGGAGTAGTCGATGAAGCAAATGCGTTGTAGAACTCGGAATCCATACTGACTTAACACGTATTTCAAGGCAAATGACAAAAGAGTGAACCAACTCTGAACAAATAAGCGAATCAGATGTTGTTCACTGAAGCGGACCAGATGACCAGATGAGTGGATCTCCTGATAAAGTGACTATGGAGCGGACCTGGTTGTTCTTTGGAGCGGACCACTTAATGTTCAAATGAGCGGACCGCTTGATGTACAAATAAGCGGACAAGAATGTTGTTTTGGAGCGAACTAGAATGTTGCACTAAGAGCGAACCAGGCAACTCACTTTCGAGCGAACCACAAATGATCTTTGGAGCGGACCAGAATGCTGCACTAAGAGCGAACCAGACAACTCACTTTCGAGCGAACCACACATGATCTTTGGAGCGGACCAGAATGTTTTGTTCAAGCGGACCGGAAGAGCGAACCAGCAACCAAAACTGCCATTTTGAGCGAAACAGAACTAAAAACAGGAGCGAATCAGCATTACTTGTACGTTGAAGCGGACCAGAAACGCGAACCACATATCGAACATGTTTTGACTCGTTAAAACTTCGAATTTTGGCTTCAAACTTTCCAGGATTTATCTCGATACTATTGCGCACAAGCTGTGAAAATTTGAGCAAATTCCGACCGTGAAATTTTCCCGAATCAGTAAAAGAAGGTGTAGAAGTAAGAAGAAATGATGAAAAACAGCTACAATCTGCAGAAAACCTCCTCCCAGGCTCTGATACCACTTGTAGGATCGTTTGTTGACCCGAACGAGTCGTTCAGAGGTTGTCTCTTGCGTTTCAGATGCGGAATAATAAGAAATGCAAGTAGAAGTAGCTTGTTCTTCTTCCTAACTGCTTGTTTTATTGATTTGAAACGTTTTACAGTTCAATCTTCACACCGGCAGAGCTTCGGCGTGGAATTTCACATACATCTTCTGAGGTCCGCCCTAATGACACCTATATATAGAGTTTCTGGTTCGCTTATGTGTCACATGACCATAAAAGCGGACCAGACATGTACAAATAAGCGGACCAGACTGACAAATAAGCGGACCAAACTCCCTATGTCCCTATGAGAGGACCTAACTCATAAAACCTATACAGACTCTTGTTTTCTCGTATTTCGTGCCCTATGCTATACAATACGACGTAAGACCTGATCCTAGACACCTAGACGTAATCAACAGATGTAGTGCACCAACAAAAAGCCTCTAATTTTTCCATTTCAGGACCATCATGTGCAGCAGATCTGGTACTGCGATTCAGGAAGCTCCAAGCACATGACTGGGGACAGGAGCTTACTCAGCAACTTTGTTTCAAAGATGGGTAAAATGGTAAATTTTGGAAATGGAGTAAAAGGGAGGATCATGGGATATGGATGCATAAGGTATGGATGTTTGACCATAGAGAAAGTAGCCTATGTAGAAGGCTTAAAGTACAATCTGCTAAGTTGTGGTTAATTCTATGATAAAGGTTTTCAGGTAACCTTTTTACCAGAAAAATGCTTGTTAATAGGTATGGATGATAATAAAATTTATCTAAGTGGAAAAAGGATAAGGCAATCAATTTACTATTTTGATTTCAAAGAAGAAAATGAACATCCAAAATTATGTTTATTTTCAAAAATCAACAAGGGTAGTAGTTGGTTATGGCACAAGAGGTTAGCCCACTTAAATTTCAAAAACCTAAGCAAACTAGCAAGCAAAGGTCTGATAAAAGGATTACCTTTGATATCCTCAAAGAAGGATAAAATTTACGAAGCTTGTGAGATGGGAAAATCCAAAAGAAGCTCACACAAATCAATTTCTGAGTCTTCTATTACACAAAATTTGGAACTTTTTCATATGGATTTGTGTGGACCCATAAGTACAGAAAGCTTTTCTTGAAAGAAATACATACTAGTAATAGTAGATGATTTTTCCAGGTACACATGGGTAGAATTTTTAAGGAAGAAAAGTGAAACTCCTGATCTGATCATTAATTTTATCAAAAAGATTGAAAATCTGTTAAAACTAACAGTCAGAAGGATCAGATCAGACAATGGGACAAAATTTAAGAATTCAAAAATTGAAAGCTTCCTTGTGAGTAAAGGAATCTCTCATGATTTTTCTGCTCCCAGAACCCCTCAACAGAATGGGGTGGTTGAAAGAAAAAATAGAACCTTAGTGGAAGCTGCCAGAACGATGCTTGCTTAAGCTAAAATGTCTGTTTTACCCAAAACAGAACCATAATCAACAAAAGGCACAACAAAACACCATACAACATTATCAATGGAAGAATTCCAAGTGTAAAATTTTTACATACATTTGGTTGTAGATGTTTTGTTTTTAATGATTTTGAAAGCCTTGAGAAATTTGATAGAAAAGCAGAAAAGGGTATTCTTCTTGGTTATTCATTGACCTCAAAAGCTTATAGAATCTTTATTCTAAACACAAGGACAATCAGAGAAAGTCTGTATGTTTCTTTTGATGACTCATCAGAAACAGAGGTTTCTGATGAATACATGAAAGAAATAAATTTTTCTGACAAACAAGAAAATTATGAACATCTCTTTGAAATGATAACAGAAGATTTCTTAGAACATCACAAACAAATCTATAGATATTTCATGTACTAACCCTGCAGAACAAATGAGTAGTGCATCAGAAATGTTGAATCAAAATTCTGATACACTACACACAACTGAGGCAAATGTTCAGGAGGAAACTTCAAATCCATCAGAACCAACAACTTTTCACAACAAGTTAAGATGGATTAAAGGACATGTTCATTCTGACATCATTGGCAATCCAGCAGATGGTGTGAGAACAAGATCTGCAACAGCACATGAGTGTGCATTTGCTGGGTTCTTAAGCAAAATAGAACCCAAGTCTGTCAAAGAAGCTCTAAATGACTCAGACTGGATTCAAGCTATGTAAGAAGAGATTGATCAGTTTGAAAAGAGCAAGGTATGGGATCTGGTTCCCAAGCCAAATGACAAATCTGTCATAGGCTCAAAATGGGTATTCAGGAATAAATCTGATGAAAATGGCATAATCACCAGGAATAAAGCAAGGTTAGTTGTCAAAGGTTATTGTCAACAAGAAGGTATTGATTATGATGAAACTTTTGCACCAGTAGCTAGATTAGAAGCAGTAAGAATTTTTCTTGCTTATGCTGCATCCAAAGATTTCAAAGTTTATCAAATGGATGTAAAATCTGCTTTCCTGAATGGTAAAATTGAGGAAGAAGTTTATGTGCATCAACCAGAAGGCTTTGTTGATCCAGAATTTCAAAATCATGTTTAAAGGTTAAACAAAGCCTTGTATGGTTTGAAGCAAGCTCCAAGAGCCTGGTATGAAACACTCTCAAACTTCTTACTCAATTCTGGGTTTACTAAAGGTACTATTGACACAACACTTTTCCTCAAAACACACAAAGGTCACACTTTGTTAGTCCAGATATATGTTGATGACATTATATTTGGATCAACAAATGAAAGTTTCTGTAAAATGTTTCAAAAGTTAATGATCAGCCACTTTGAAATGAGTATGATGGGTGAGTTAACATTTTTCTTAGGTTTACAAGTAAAACAAAGAATTGATGGAATATTCTTGAGTCAATCAAAGTATGTGAAAACAATTCTGCAAAAATACTCACTTGAAAGTTGCTCTGTTTCAAAAACTCCCATGGCAACAGGGAACAAATTAGATTCTGATAAAGATGGAATAAGTGTAGATATTAAAACCTATAGGGGGATGATAGGATCATTGCTATATTTAACTGCAAGCAGACCAAATATTATGTTTCCAACATGCTTTCTGGCCAGATATCAATGTGATCCTAAAGAATCCCACCTAAAAGCTGTAAAAAGGGTTTTCAAATATCTAAAAGGCACATCAGATCTTGGTCTCTGGTATCCTAAGGATACAAACCTTGAACTAATTGCATATACAGATGCAGATTATGCAGGGTGAAAGATTGACAGAAAAAGCACATCTGCTGCATGTCAAATCTTGGGAGAAAAATTGGTATGTTGGGCAAGCAAGAAACAAAACTGTGTTGCAACATCAACAGCAGAATCAGAATATGTAGCAGCAACAAGTTGCTGTTCACAAGTGTTGTGGATGCAAACTCAACTGAGAGACTATGGAGTAAATCTGACAAAAATACCAATCATATGTGATTGAAAGAGTGCAATTGCAATAACAGAAAATCCAGTTCATCACTCAAGAACCAAACACATAGATGTCAGATATCACTTCATAAAAGATCAAGTTGAGAAAGGTAACATAGAAATGTATTTTGTTCCAACTGAAAACCAAATTGCTGATATCTTTACAAAACCTCTTGATGAAAAGAGACACAATTTTTTAATCAGCAAACTTGGCATGGTTAATATAAAATATGAAGATTTTTTTTGAAAACAAAAGGACACAAATTGAAAACCAAATTGGTGAACACCAAAATTCTGATACTTAAAGAGTAAATCAACAGGTTTCTGACAAAGAAATCCATCAATCTGATGGAATTTCAGAAGACCTGATAAATCATCAATAAATGTGATGATTTATCAGAAAATCTGAAGAAGTATCAGAAAATCTAATAAGATCATCAGAAATTCTGATATGACATCAGAACTTTGCTGAAAAATCAGAATGATCACTGATCATCAAAAATTTCCATCTTCATACATATCTCATATGTGTATAAATTCATAATTGTGTATATTCTGTTTTTGTATTTTTTTTAGATTAAAAAAAACAACAAAAAGGGGAAAGGTAACATGCATTAAGATAAATGCAAAGAAAATCAACCGTCACAAGAGAATTTTTTTTTGCAGAAAATTATCAATGCATGCAACGTCATTTTTTCATAAGAAGTTTGAGAGACACTTAGGCACAAAAATGATTAGGGGCTATAAACATAGCCGCCTCAGTATTCAATGCTCTCTCACACACGGGGCTTAAGTAGACTGTCATATTCACTGTCATATTCCCACTGCAACAGATATCGTCTTAAATAAAGAGATTGAAATGAAAATGAAAATCTTTGGCTGTTAATAACATTTATGGTATAACCATCACTTTCATCTATAAATATTAACATCCAGAAAAAGACTTTCTTCACCAAACAATCTTCTCTTCAAAAGCTCCTCATCAGAAAATTTCTTACTTTTAAAAGATGGCACACCCAAAAATGATGAAAATAACTCTCTTCCCTCTCCCACTTCACAGACATCATAACCTTAGACTTAGGTCTAACTTGGAAGGACCTGCATGGGAAGATTGCAGGTATGTGTATAACATGATCATGCAAAGTCCCTTGGGCTTTGCTGTATCTACACATGTCACCATCTATCCAGATCTTCTTCAAGAGTTCTGGTGGAATGCTGAAATCATCCTCAGTGGCACTTCTATATGGACTGAAAGTAAGGTTATGGGGGTTAAAATCACCCTAAAGGAGGAGACCCTTAAAGAAGTCCTTCAGTTGGGTGATGATCAGGAAAACACCTTCCTGGATAAGGAAACGGTGCAACAAACCTTGACGGACATGGGCTACCATTCATACAACGTGTCAAGGAAAATCAGCAAGTCTGGTTTCATACCACCTTTCCAGTACCTGGTGACACAGCTCAGTGTCTGCTACAGGATGATGGAAGTAATTCATGCAGTTGTACAGGAAAAACCTTACAACTTTTCTAAGTTTCTCATGAGAGACTTAGTAGCTAACATTCACGACCGTCAACCTTTTTTGATCTACCCTCGATTTGTGACCAAGGTGATTACCAGTCAGCTGGACTTCGGAGGAGTAAGAAGCTGGTATCCAAGGGCTGAACTAGCGCTACAACAGAAGATCAGTGATCCTACTCTTGTCCCATCAAATAATCACACTGGTCATATAACCTGTCTCTGGTTATATGTGAAGGCCATGTTCAACGTACTCAAGGAGGAATAGTTGTTGTTTGCTTGTTTTTTTTTTGTTTGCTTGTTGTTATTATGTGTTTAATGTCATATTCGTATCTTTATATATTTGTTTTTCTTCTTTTCTTTTAACTTAAAAAAAAACACAAAAACAAGACAATAGATCTAGGGGGAACTAAAACAACATTTCTGATAAAAACAAGAAAAATCTGGTGAAACTCAAATAAAATATGATAGATTTAGTGAAACTCAGAAAATCTGATGATCAACCAGAAAATTTGATAATGAATCAGAAGATCAAATTTTTTATCAGAAAAGTCTCTTGAGAACCAGGAAGTCTGTCAAATCATCAGAAAGAAACATTAGGAAACATTGCTTTAAACCAGATTCAAATAAACTTATAACCAACTAAAATTTTGAAATAAGTTTCTTTCAAAATATATTTTTTTTTCTGAGGATTGGAACAAGCTGTATAACCAACACTTTCTGGAAATCAGAACAATGATGTGGAGATCAGAATTGCAATGTAAGTTAAAACCTCAATCTCTACTTATTCCCTCTCATCTTAAAAAAAAATGCTGATTCAATTTCTACATATGAATCAAATGCATTCTAATGAATTATGAAGAAAATCCAACTCTCAAAGATATTATTCAAAGATTTACTAATATAAATCATCAAAAGGAAAACTTGGTAACATACACAATCTCAAAAGGGCTTCTATTGGACCTTTTTAAAACAAAAGGGGTCCCACATGAAGAAAAGGTGCAAGTTGTACATTTGTGTTTATTCGCTAAATCCTTGGAACCTCTGATTCTCATTAAAAGATTGATATTGAATTAGAGATAAACCAAAGGTTTTCAAAAACGGTTGTTTCCCAAACAGATTAGAAATATCATTAAGGTATCATTAACCACCTTGAATGCAAACAACCCATGGAAAACACTCAATCATCTCTGTCACAAAACACTATAAATACCTCATTCAAAACAGAGACCTCCATCTTCAACCTTCAAACTCAAAACCCTAAAAACCCTTTTGCGAAGCAAAAACCCAAATTCTCAATGGCTGCCATCAACATCAATATGCCACCAGTTGAACACTCTGTTCCCCTCATTACCGAAGTTGAATTTCTTCCATTAAAGAGCAACAATAAAGCAATGAATGATAATATTGAAGAATATGATACAAAGTGTCAAATCCTGATTGAATTTCTGACCAGATGCCCAATAGCTCACGCTTTCACAAAGACCAGAGAGGTACCAGAAAAACTTATACAACAAGTTGTAAAGACTCTCAAACTCTCAAATCAAACTGAGCTTACTGCACATGTGTGGGGAGATATCTTCATTACAATCTCACCGGAGAAATTAAGGGAAAGTTTGGAACTACCCTTAAGCCAAAGCTATGAAGATACACCAGAGAAGGAAGATATGTTTTCATTACTTGATGCAATAATGGGTTACAAAACAAAGATCTCAAAAATCAATGAATTCAAGAGGAATCAACTACCTGCCTTCTGGAAAGTATTAATGGAAATTCTGAACAAGTGTTTATCATAAAAAATTGGAGGTACAGATCAGATAAATATGAATGTTCTAACAATCATGTTCAGTCTCATTAGTGGATTGAATATTGATTTTGGAACAGAAATATTTAATTTGATCAGAAGAACAATTCTGACTAACACTGGAAGGATAGACTCTCATCTACCTTTTCCCAGATTTCTGTCAATCATAATTTCTGATGCATTTTCTGAAAGGAACCTAGAAATTCCAGCATCAGAAAATATGTGGAGTACAGAAATCATGAGACCTTGGACTACAGGAGGGTCTTGGAAGTCAGATCATGATGTGCCTGTTCTGTCAGAAAGAATGATGAATCTTATACCAGAAGATTCACCTTACAGAGTAGAATATCTAAGGATGGTTGAGCAAAAAGCCAGAGAACAGGGAAGTCTTTGATAGTGTGTCCCCCATGGAGCATGATGCACAAGAGTCAAGCACACCAACAATGGAGCAGCAAGGTGAATAAGAACCTCACCCAGCTGATGAAGATGTGAACATGAGTCCTGTGAAAGAAGAACATCATGTTGAAATCTCACATATGGGAGAAACAGATGCACAACACTCTAAACTTAATATATTTCATAATTCTGAGAGTGATTCTGATGATTCAATTCAAGGAAATTATGAAATTTTACAAAGAGGCACTGTTTCTGAAAAACAAAATGTGAGTGGAACAAAAGACCCATTTTTTGAATCAGATTCTGAGGAAGAAAATGTGGTGGCAATAGGTGGAGATCAGTCTACTGATCAAGGAAACCTGGATGAGAAAACTAAGAGTTTCTCAACAACTCATGGAGAACCTGAAAAGGTTCAAGGATATGAGGAAAACCAAAACTTGAATGTGTTTCAATTTTCTGGTGAGGGTATAGAGAATGTTGAATATTTCAATCCGCTTAACCTCAGAACAGCAGAGAATGTGTTTTCTGCTGGTATTAGAGGTGAAACATCTGTTGTTCCTCCTATTTTCCAAGTACATCAATCTATGTCAACTGAACAACTACATAAGGAACTTGAAGACACAACTGCTGTTTGTACTGGGAAAACAGCCACATAAGATAAGCTTGATCTGATATGGGAAGAGATCAGAAATCAAAGATCAGACATCAAAGTACTATCAGAAACTGTCAAAGCTGTGCAGAAGCAAACAGAAGACAACTCTGCAGCCCTCAACAAACTACAAAAGTCATCAAAAAACAGAGAGAGTTCACCAGAATTCAATAAAGCTCTCAATGAATTGCAAGAAATCAAGAAACAGATGGCTGCAAGTGCTGGGGAAAGCTCAAGTTCAGGAAGAATCCTTGAATAAATTCAGTTCCTCAGAGCCAACAACAGCAGCATGGCTGAGGCTCTTGAGAAGCTGATAGTGGAATTGTCTGCACAGAAAGATAAGAATAAATTAGAATTTCAGAGAATGAAGAAACAAGAAGAATCAAATACTCAAGCTCTTGCTGATATTCATCTGTTGGTAAAGAGGTTGGAGTACAATGTTGCCAGACTGGCAAACGTTGATGTTCATGAACTGAAAGCCCTAATTCCACAAGAAAAACAAGTAGAAATACCAAAAACTTCTCAACAAAAACTTAAACAACCAGAAATCATTCAACAAGATTAAACCAAACAATCAGAAACACCAACAACTAAAAAACAGAAGCAGCTCATGGGTCCTACTCCTAGTAAACCAAAGTTACTCATGGGTCCTCCACCAAACATCCCAAAGCCAGATACTTCAAGGGTCCAATAGAAAGAACATGTTCCAGTTTAACCATCTTCCACAGCTCTCACAGGAGAAACAGAATTCAGCATAAAAATAGATGCAAAAGAGAAGAGAAGAATGGAACATGAAGTAATCTCTTCAAAAAGGCCAAGAAAAGTGATTAGAGAAGATTCAGATGGAAACTTCAAAGAAATAGAAGTGCTGAAAGGTGATTTACACACAATCATGTACCCTGAAGAACACCTGAAGCATTACTACTGGAAAGGTAATGAAGACAACCCAAGAAGGCCACTCTCTCCGATGAGCAAAAATATTGTTCAAGTCAGAAATAATGGAAGCTGTGAAGTTCTGCACAAACCAATGACCAATCCAATAGTCTCTATTGAGAGAATCAACACTTTAACCACTGGAGGAGGTATCTTAGGGAATGAAGGGCAGAACAAATACACCTTGATCAGAAAAGATAACAGTAAACAAAAGGTTACTGATGGAAATCTGGCTGATGATATTCACCTACTGGGAATAGTCAAAATGAAGAATATCATTGATAGTGAGAAAAGTGGTTCAGTTGTGATCAGAAGAGCCCTTGACAGCATCAAAAGTGCAGGAGCAATGTTATATAAAAGGGCTGCACTGGCAGACTTTGATTTATGTATCAATTTTGAGTATAGAAACAAGGTGCTAATACCTCCTCCCAACAACACAATTCCAGCTGAAATTCCTTCTAAACTAGTGAGAACTAGAGCAATCTTTGACAAACCAGAAATATGTGTGGTCTTCAAAGATGCTCATGATGAGAAAGCTTTGTTCAGAATCAGTGAAATATGCAGGTATTCAAATCAAACTCTGAAATATATAAAGAACTGCATGAATGAGAAACAAGAGCAACTCAAAAAGAAGGGAAAGAACAATGAACAGCTGAGAAAAATAATTGAAGATTGCATTGAAAAATGGATGGAATCAAGAGGATGGTACAAAGAACTTTACAAGGAAACTCAAAAGGCAATTGATCACAAGAAAAGGCTGAAACCAGGAGACAAATACAGACGTGGAGTGAAGATCAATTAATGAATTGATGAGATTAAATTTCTGTTTTTGAGAACAATATTTTATTTTTGTATGTTTTGAACAATGGTTGGTTTGATTATGTTTTATGTTTCTGAACTTAGTTGTCTGAACTTTCGTTTCAAGGATTAGTTGAAAGTTGTTTATGTTAGATATAGAGATAGTTCATTTTCTTACAATACTTAGGGGGAAACTGTTAGGAAACTTTATTTGTAAGTATTGAAGAAAATCATATTCAACTTGATCTATGAAGAAGACAACAGTCCTGAAGATCACAACAAGAAGAAGAAGATTGGATAGGACAACTGAAATGAAAAACAACTACTTCAAAGAATCACAAGTTGATAAAGAGCTAAAGAAGATTATCAGAGAAGGTCATTTCTGATGGATCTGATGATATTTCTGATGAAATATCATCAGTTTCTAACGATTCTGATCATCAGATTTTCTGATGATTTGTTCACCAGAATTTCTGATGAAGTAGTTTAACATAATTTCTGATGAATACCCCACTTGTCTAAAAATCAGCTCTATCCTGCCACACTAACCGAAGCAAGTTGACATTATTGGATCTCATGATGACAAAGGCAACTTGAATGTTGGATTCAATGAATATGTCAAATTGTTACTTTTTGCAGGACTTTTACATGAATAAACAAATGTTTATTCATGTATCCAGCCTTCTATAAATAGAAGGCTCACCAAGCAGAAGACAATGAGTTAAGCTTAGCATTCAATACATACTACAAACTCCAATGCCCTCTCACCCACATAATTCAAGTATTCATTTGTATTAGATAATAATCTTACAATCACCTTGTAAACCATTTTGTTTCAAAGTGATATAAACTTGACAATTCTGTAGGTCTTGTTTCTTTAAAGTCCGATTTCCATTTCCGCACATCTTTTTCACATCTACTGAAATCACTTGCCATATTACGTGAAAAGAAGCTTTTAAGTCCAAACTGGGTCCAACAATACACATACTTTATTCCCCCATTTTACCCCCATTTTACGGGTTTTCGGCCATAAAACCGAGGATTAGACACTTAATCGTGTATATTTTTGTTTACATGCCTCAAACATCGTGTCAAACAAGAAGATGAAGAAAACGAGGATTTTCCGAGCGAGACGGCAGAATTACGAAGATTCTGTGAAGAAGTCTATAGCTATTGGCACGACCGTGCCAACATTGGAACGCCCGTGCCGATCCGATTATCAAGATAAGCTCGGAGATGCACTGCCGGTACGATCACCAATGCCGGCAATCTTCGGCAACGCACGATCGTGCATTGGGTGGAACGAACATGCCGGTCCATTGTTCTCGAAAGCACTGCCAGTGCAGTTGGCAGTGCCAGCCACTTATCAGAGACGCACGACCGTGCTTTGGATGACATGACCGTGCCGATTTGAAGACCGGTCCAAGATCTGCTGACGTCACAAGATTTGCTGAACAGTGCACGGCCGTGCCCTTTAATGGCACGACCGTGCCGATCGAAAAAGTTATAAAAAATAGCAGGGGGCAATCAGTTTGTCACTCTGGATTTTTGGGAGCTCTTCAGGCGAATTTTGAGGCTCCGGAGGTAATACTTTTGCCCTGATTCAAGCCACCATCATGCCTAGAAGCTCCGTTATCATCCGGGCCTTCAATCTTGTGCTTTTTTATGGTTTGATTCTTGAATCTTTCCATTATTTTGTTATGATCCTAGCATTTTGGTTGATGATTTATGTATTATTGTAGCTTACGGGCAAAAACACTAGTAATCCTTGCTTCATAAACTACCATTAGTATGTTAACCATGTTTGTAATGACACTTAAGCATTTTCTATGTTAATCCTTGATGATTAGTTTGCAACTATGACAACCCAAACTCTCAAGGTTATTGTTACCTGATTTCCCGATCACTAACTTGTATCGTTGCGTTTTAGCTGTCATCATACGCTGTAACTATGTGCATACTTTAGTAAACTTATTTGGTCATACTTACTCTATAAAATGCATGTGAGCTATTCGGGTGTTATGTGACCTAATCATATGAAACCTAGTCGTACAATCTGATCCAAGTCGCACACCTCTAGCTTGGGCCGGACACTCCTTTCTTGTAGGCTGAATCATTCTCGGCCCAGTTTCCCTAGGCCCAAACTAAGCCCAACCCTTTTAATTGAGGACTTGTATGTATATACTTATGTACATGGTTTCATTATCTTGGCAACACACAAGGCAACAAACCCTAATCTCTTCTACCTTGGGACGACGACCTCTCCTCCTTCGCTCTCTTGGATCAGCGGCCACCTCACTCTAGCGAAACTCTCTTCTTCTCGGAATAATAATCCTCACTCCTAGCATTCGGTCAGTATATCAAGCACTGTATTGATTCATACCTTTAGCTGTTCTTGAATATGTGTGTTACATGATGTATTGTATTGGTGCATAGGAGATCAATGCATGAAGTAGGGTTTTAATGAACCGATGATGGTCGGCGGATTAGGGTTGCATGATGTTAGAAGATAATAATTGGTGTTGTATGGTATGATCAATTATAATGATGAGATGAATCCAAATATGTATGATAAGATTAGAATTGATAATAAGGATGAGTTCATGAATTAGAGTTGCATGATGATGAATTGTTGTTGGAATAATTATACAGTTCAATTGTTTGGAATATGAATGATAAGGAAGTTACTAGATAATGGATTAGGTTCATGAACTTCAAATGTGTAACTGTTTGATCGATCATGGGCATGTGTGTATTGTGAATTTTGGATATGGTAATAACTGATTAGTTGGGTAAATCTTGGGTGGTTATGGTACTAGTTAATGGGCCACAAATTGATACGAACAGTATACTAGATTCTTGGATCACACACTTTTCAGTGAGCCGTTAACTTGATTGAATCACACACTTTGTAAATGACGAATGAACATTTAAAGTGTTATGTGAAATATGAATTGGTGATGTGAACTTGTGTATAACTTGAATACCTACTATGTGATGATAATGAACTGTTATGTACATGAGTAATTGCTACATGTTATGTGTATTTCTGGTACGCTGCTGGCTTGATGGTGTATGTATTACTTGTGCGCTACGTATGTAATGTGTATGAAAAATACGTGATTAATGTGCATATGAAACTGACTATCTTTGGTAACCACGGTAGGGTTTAGTTGACCAACTTGGAACGGGTAACATAACATACCGAGCAATCTAAGGTGAGTTCACTTCTCCTTGAGCATGCGTCCTGGTGGGTGGGACAATCAAACGGGTATTCCTGAGAGGAATACGTCTTTTCTGGGTAAAACTGGGATGTTGGATAAAACACTCACTCCTATCACCTTAAGTCCCATCTTATACCAAATTAGTTGCCTGAGAGGTAACAGGGTATTAGTTGATAGCGCTATTAGGCTTGGCAACCTCACACCATACCTGAGAGGACGGGCGTGAACTAATGACCTTACAATCAAGACCAATGTTTGATAGGGCATTAGGGACAGGCAGACAAACTGACGCCATCTTGCGGTACTCGAGTTATTATCAACATTGTTATTAAACTGAACTAAACACTTGGAAGCTAAACGTTTTTACAAAAACTGTGAACTCGCCAGCTTTGTGCTGAAACACTTGTCTGCATGCTCGTAGGTTATTAGATAGGTGGCTATGGAACTTGCTGTCTGGGATGCTGGAGTGGTCATGGGTCGAGATACATGGAAACACGAGACGAGACTAATTGGTTACATACACTTGGGCTTTGAATTGATTAAACTTTGTATTATACTTCCGCTGAACACGTCGAGTTTATACATAATGTTTTGATATACTTTATTTAATGAATGAAAGCTTTTATTTGAAATCTTGTATGAGTTCAATGTGATTGGTGGCTAGATCCTGGTACGTCACACGCCTCGCGGGGGTTTCCGCTTGGGGTATTTTTGAGGGTGTGACAGTTTGGTATCAGAGCCACTGGTTATAGTTAACTTGGTTTTAAAACGTTTTTATAAAACCAGACTTTAACCGAACAGTACTGAATACGACCATGACACTCAGCTCCAGATTGCGAGGTTTATCTCTCGTTTACTCATTGCACTGCATAACTAGTGTACATTACGTATGACATTACATGTGAATGCACAGTTAGCACTATGATATGAATTTATGTGTTATTTGCCTATGATATGTGATTAATAGTGTGGCATTTCCTCTAGACTTTCGTGATCCGTGTTTTGTGATGTCCTTTATCTTACTAATCGAATCTGAGGAACCATTTAACACGAGTTAGGAGGAACTGAGACGAGCATGCAAATCACATTATTATTGTGGGTGCACACATAATAATAATGTGGGGTGCATGTGAGTCCCAGTGAGGCTTAACAAGTGTAAAAGGGGTTCTGTTCCATTACCTGACCTAGTGAGAAACATAACAACCTATAGGGGTCCTAGCGATGATTGCCCCTACTCGAACGTGATCCTTTCACTTCCCTCTGAATCTTTACAAATCTCGATGCTATTGAGTGTTACCTAAACACTTATCTGAACATCCAGAGAACCGTGTACGAATGTTAGGTGTTAGTGGGAACGTCTCTGAGTTAGTTATCGAAGCGTCGAATGTTTGGTTTGTACTTTCCTCACTTTTCTCATTCACTTGAACTCAACGAATTGACGCCTCAGATCCAGAAGTATGATCACCTCTGCAATTCTTAAAGCACTTACCGTGCGATATTTAGTCGACTTACAAGACCAACGGATAAGAATTTGAAGGCGATGCAATGCCAATCACAGCATTATGACGCCCCTGATTACCGGCAACGAACACCCGTAGATTGACTTCAAACCAGTCCCTAAGCCTAGTCAGCAACCTCTGGGAGCCAACTCTTACGAATCAATCGGAGCATAAACGTTGACAACCGACCTGATTTTTGAAATGTGTAATTTCTAATACCATGAGCAGTGCCCTAGGACGTACCAAGAAATGCAAAAAGGTGGACCCTTTTGGCGAAAGAATCGTAGGACTCTGTTTCCAAAGCAACAACATTAGAGGTAACAGCCACGGCAACAACAAGGTACTCATAATCATAGCCTTCAGTATGGAATGAAGGTGACTTCGACAAGGATTGGCCGCTATTAAGACAAAACGTCAACAACCACGGGAACAATAACAGTGCTGGGAATCCTCACAACAATAACAACGACAGTGGAAGTGGTACTCGAGGAAGAGCATTTGAGATTGGCGTGGGTGACGGCAGGTATGATAGCAACATAGTAATCTGTACGTTTTTGTGATTAATCCCTTCGCCTCTGTTCTGTTCAACCCCGACACCCCTCGAGACCAAACACGCTTTAGAATTAGCTGATGGCAAGTCAATTGAAGTCTCACACATTCACTTAGGGTGTGAACTCGATCTTTAAGGTCAAGTGCTCGACATTGACCTTCTTCTTGGTACTTTTGGAAGCTTTGATGTAGTCGTTGGCATGGGCTGGTTGTCCAAGTATTAAGCAGCAAATCCTCTGTAAAGAGAAAATCTCATGTGCACCTCTCCTTGGTGGAAATTCACTAATTGTCAGTATCATTTCGACTATGGAAACCGAGAAGCGTTTCAGCTATCCTACTATTCCATCACTAGTTACCGGTACTCAGCTTGAGGAAAAGAAAAGTGAAGATCTATTAGTTGCTCGTGATTTTTCCCGATGTGCTACCCGGAGAACTCCAAGTTTACTTCCACAATCGTCAGGTGGAATCTCAGTTTGATCACACGCCAGGGGCAGCCCTGATTTCTCGTGCTCCTTCTTGTCTTGCACTAGGAGAGTTGCAAGAACTGTGTAATCAACTTCAGGAACTATTGGACAAGGTTATATCCGATCTAGCTCTTCACCATGGGGAGCTCCAGTTCTATTCGTAAAGAAGAGAGATGGGTCCTTTCGTATGTATACTGCTATCGAGAACTCAACAAGGTGAGAGTCAAGAACCGTTAGCCTCCACCACGCATTGACAATCTGTTGAATAGTTGCAAGGGTCAAATCTCTATTCAGAAGTTGATTTAAGATCGGGCTGTCATTAGACGACTTCTCAAACGCGGCACGGCCATTACGGCCTTCTGGTCATGCCATCCGGTTTGACCAACGCACCAGCAGTTTTATGGATCTCATGAATCGTATGTGTAAACCGTGTCTCGGCGATTTCGTCATTTCGTTTATCGATGACAATCTGAGCTACTCTAAGAGAGCGGCACTTGCGTCTTATCTTGGAGCTCCTAAGGGAGGAGCAGCCCTACGTCAAACTCTCTAAGTGCGACTTCTGGATTCTAGAAGTACACTTTCTTGGCCGCATAGTCAACGAATTGGAAATACATGTGGATCCCACTAGGATCGCCTCTATTAGAAATCGGGCGGCACCAAAGAATTCTTCAGAGATGCGGAAATTTTCTTGGTCTTGTTGGGTATTATTGCAGGTTCATCGAGGGATTTTCGAAGATCGCTCAACTTTTACCGCTTTAACACGGAAGGGTGCTGTGTATTCGTGGGGAACAAATAGGAGAACGCCTTTTTAGCTTTTAGAACCAAACTCTACAATGCACTGAATATTGTCCTTACCCGATGGTACAGGTGATTTGGTGGTATACTGTGTTGTTTCGATTCAGGGTCTCGGTTGCGTACTGATGCAACATGAGAAAGTGATAGCTTACGTTTCTCAACAGCTGTAGATTTACGAGAAGAATTACACGACTCACAACTTGGGGTGGAAGCCATGGACTTTGGATTTAAAATCTGGAGGCATTACTTGTACGGTACCAAATGCACTATTTATACCGATCACAACAGCATATCTTTGATCAGAAAAAGTTGAACATGCGACAGCATCGTCGGGTGGAACTCTTGAACGAATACGACTGTGAAACCAAGTATCGTCCAGGTAAGACTAACGTTGTAGCTGATGCCCTTAGTCGCAAGGAAAGAAAACCTAAATGTGTACGAGCTTTGTAGCTCACCGTTCACTCCAATCTTCCTGACCAGAATCGTTCAGCCCAAACTAAAGCGTTGAAGGGCGAGAACCTCCCAGCTGAATCCATGCGGGGCATGGAAGCAACTTGTAGCAAAATCGGACGATATTCGCTACTTCATGGAGTGAATATGGGTCCCACTATACGGCAACCTTAGGGAACTTGTGTTGGGCGAACCACACAAGTCTCGATATTCTATTCATCTGGGTATTTGATAGGATGTATTAGGATCTAAAAATCTTGTACTGGTGACCGGGCATGAAGGCACACATAGCAATGTACGTGAACGATGTCTGACTTGTGCGAAAGTCAAGGTGGAATACCAGAAACCATCTGGTTTGTTTCAGCAACCAGAAACACCCATATGGAGATGGGAACAGACTGTCATAGATTTTGTCACCAGTCTACCTAAAACTCGAAACATAAATGATACCATTTGGGCAATCGTTGACCGTCTTATGAAATCAGCACACTTTCTTGCGATCAAGAAAGCTGACAAGACTTTGCAGCCTACGGGCTCTTACTTGAAAGAAGTGGTACCTAGGCACGAGGTGCCAACCTCTATCATCTCGGATTGTGATCCGCATTTTGCATCCGAATTGCGGCGGGCGATGCACAAATCTTTCGACTCACGTCTATACATGAGCACTACTTATCACCCTCAGACAGAATGGCGACAGTGAGCTAATCCTGTAAACACCTGAAGACATGTAATCGACCTTGGTAAAGGTTGGGAATGATGCTTACCTTTGATACGGTTTCCTTACAACAATTACCATTCAAGTATCCAGTCAGCTTCGTTCGAGGTATTGTACGGACGGAAATGTCGATCTTCCCTCTGTTGGGCTGAAGTGAGTAACGGCCAAAACACAGGTCCAGAACTTATAATTGAAAACTCTAAAAAGATTGTTCAGATTAGGAATTGTATGGTGGCAGCGCGTGATCATCAGAAAAGCTACGCTGGCAAGCGTAGGAAACCTTTGGGAATTCGATGTAGGTGATCTTGTGATATTGAAAGTCTCACCCTGGAAGGGTATGGTGCGCTTTGGGAAGCGCGGAAAGCTTAATCAACATTGAGTGGGGCCATTCAAAATCCTGGAACGAATCGGTAAAGTGGCGTACAAACTTGAGTTACCTGACGAATTGGGTAATGTTCCCGATGTCTTCCATGTCTCAAATCTAAAGAAGTGTTTGTCCGATGAAACACTTGTGGTACCGTTACAAAAACTGAAAATTGACGACAAGTTACAGTTTGTTGTAGAACCCATCGAAATCATGGACCGGGAAGTTAAGGTTCATAAGCATAATCAAAATACAATCGTGAGAGTTCATGGGAGCTCGCGACGTGGACCGGAGTTCACGCGGGAACGCGAGGATCAGAAGAGGCTCAGGTATCCTCAATTGTTCGAAACTGCTAAATCCTATCCTGATGCAACTAGTGAATTTCGGGACAAAATTCCCTTTCAAGTTGGGGATGATGTGGCACCAGAGGAAAATCCACAGTAATCTCGACTTATCGCTACTCCATTTCTTCGAGATTGCTTATCAAATTTCGAGACGAAATTTATTTCAAGTTGGGGACGATGTGACAACCCAAACTCTCAAGGTTATTGTTACCTGATTTCCTGATCACTAACTTGTATTGTTGCGTTTTAGTTGTCATCATACGCTGTAACTATGTGCATACTTTAGTAAACTTATTTGGTCATACTTATTCTATAAAATACATGTGAGCTATTCGGGTGTTATGTGAACTAATCATATGAAACCTAGTCATGCAATCTGATCCAAGTCGCACACCTCTAGCTTGGGCCGAACACTCCTTTCTTGTAGGCTGAATCATTCTCGGCCCAGTTTCCCTAGGCCCAAACTTAGCCCAACCCTTTTAATTGAGGACTTGTACGTATACACTTATGTACACGGTTTCATTATTTTGGCAACACACAAGGCAACCAACCCTAATCTCTTCTACCATGGGATGGTGACTTCTCCTCCTTCACTCTCTTGGATCAGCGGCCACGCCACTCTAGCGAAACTCTCCTCTTCTCGGAATAACAATCCTCACTCCTAGCACTCGGTCAGTATATCAATCACTGTATTGATTCATACATTTAGCTGTTCTTGAATATGTGTGTTACATGATGTATTGTATTGGTGCATAGAGATCAATGCATGAAGTAGGGTTTTAATGAACCGATCTTGATCATAAACTGTTATAAAAATCGAACATGTTGATGGTCGGCGGATTAGGGTTGCATGATGTTAGACGATAATCATTGGTGTTATATGGTATGATCAATTATACTGATGAGATGAATCCAAATATGTATGATCAGATTAGGATTGATAATAAGGATGAGTTCATGAATTAGAGTTGCATGATGATGAATTGTTGTTGGAATAATTATATTGTTCAATTGTTTGGAATATGAATGATAAGGAAGTTACTAGATAATGGATTAGGTTCATGAACTTCAAATGTGTAACTGTTTGATCGATCATGGGCATGTGTGTATTGTGAATTTTGGATATGGTAATAACTGAATAGTTGGGTAAATCTTGGGTGGTTATGGTAGATCCGTAGATCATGGCGAAGTTAGCAAAACCCGCACACTTCATGTCGCACACTCATAACGTAGTCTCACACCTCCTCCGAGGTCGCACACTTGTGAAACGGGCCATTACAATAAACTGAACCTGCCGCACACTTAAATGGGCCTTGCATACTAACCGGGCCGCACAAATCTTTAAATGTATTTATATAGAAACAGTTGGGCCAGGCATTGGTGCTCAATCGCACATTGATGTGATGGGCCGAAGGCTGTTGGGCCCACAACTGGGAGTCGCACACTCGGGGTAAGGTCGCACACTTTGTGTGGGCTGTCCTCCGGTGGGCCGCACACCCCTTTTGGTTGCATGATTACATCAGGCCGTATATTGATTATGGACCGAAGTGCCATAGCGGATCGCACAAATCGAAATAGGCCGCACACTAGTGAGAGTTTTAAACACAGCTGGGCTGGGTACTAGTTAATGGGCCACAAATTGATACGAACAGTATACTAGATTCTTGGATCACACACTTTTCAGTGAGCCGTTAACTTGATTGAATCACACACTTTGTAAATGACGAATGAACATTTAAAGTGTTATGTGAAATATGAATTGGTGATGTGAACTTGTGTATAACTTGAATACCTACTATGTGATGATAATGAACTGTTATGTACATGAGTAATTGCTACATGTTATGTGTATTTCTGGTACGCTGCTGGCTTGATGGTGTATGTATTACTTGTGCGCTACGTATGTAATGTGTATGAAAAATACGTGATTAATGTGCATATGAAACTGACTATCTTTGGTAACCACGGTAGGGTTTAGTTGACCAACTTGGAACGGGTAACATAACATACCGAGCAATCTAAGGTGAGTTCACTTCTCCTTGAGCATGCGTCCCGGTGGGTGGGACAATCAAATGGGTATTCCTGAGAGGAATACGTCTTTTCTGGGTTAAACTGGAATGTTGGATAATACACTCACTCCTATCACCTTAAGTCCCATCTTATACCGAATTAGTTACCTGAGAGGTAATGGGGGTATTAGTTGATAGTGCTATTAGGCTTGGCAACCTCACACTGTACTGAGAGGATGGGCTTGAACTAATGACCTTAAAATCACAACCAATGTTTGATAGGGCATTGGGGACGGGAAAACAAACTGACGCCATCTTGCGGTACTTGAGTTATTATCAACATTGTTATTAAACTGAACTAAACACTTGGCAGCTAAACGTTTTTACAAAAACTGTGAACTCACCAGCTTTGTGCTGAAACACATGTTTGCATGCTCGCAGGTTATTAGATAGGTGGCTATGGAACTTGCTATCTGGGATGCTAGAGTGGTCATGGGTCGAGATACATGGAAACACGAGACGAGACTAATTGGTTACATACACTTGGGCTTTGAATTGATTAAACTTTGTATTATGCTTCCACTGAACACGCCAAGTTTATAAATAATGTTTTGATATACTTTATTTAATGAAAGAAAACTTTTATTTGAAATCTTGTATGGGTTCAATGTGATTGGTGGCTAGATCCTGGTACGTCACACGCCTCGCGAGGGTTTCCGCTTGGGGTATTTTTGAGGGTGTGACAACAACCTTGTTTATTGATGTTGAATTCTTGATTATAGTTAATTGTCTTGGATGATTAGTATGTGGTTAGTTGAGATATTTGCAAAAAGAAGCTTAACTAATCATTTATTAGTAGACTTTTAACTTTTTTAAAATGTTTACACCATGATACTAGAAATGGTTAGTGGTTTAATAAGGGGTAATTAATATTAATCAAGAATGCTTTCCCTCACGGGAGGACCTTAACGGGTTAGATGGTGTTGTTATGAATTTTTGACATAAGTTGTTAACTTTGTTAGTAGTTTAGGCCAAAATTGCTTTCTTGGTGAATTTATGTTCAAGATTTGTAAAATGAACTCGGTTATGACTTAATCTAGTTTATGCTTGTCTCGATGGTTACATTGTGTTTATCCGTGTCACTTTCCTTGATTAAGTGAAGTTAGAAAACTCCTAACGGATGACTAACTTATTTTTAGGGGATTTTCATGGACATTTATCAATTGGGCGTTAAAGAACAATTTTAGGTGGTTAAAGTGTGTTTTATCGTTTTAACTTTCCAAAGAGTTATTATGTTAGGACTTCCGAAAGGGATATTAATTGTCTTTGAAAAATAGAAAATTGATCAAGTGTTTTAGTGGCAAAACCAACTTAGTTAACATGTTCCGGTTGTTCATAAAGCAAGGCTATTTATATATTTTCATATTTGGAGTCTATTATGTTTTAAAAATATATGTTTAGTCATATTTCAGTTTTAACAAATTATCCACTTATCTTTCTACCGGTAATTTAATGACAAAGGTTTAGTAGTTTTGCATCCGCCCGCATCCTTGGATCGACACTTGGTTCTTACCGATACTTTACTACATATATGATGGGGTACACTTACCCTTACGTGTGTGTTTTAATGTTGAAGTGTAAAATTCATTGTAAAAGTATGTATATACACGCACACGTCAAGTTTTTGGCGCCGTTGCCAGGGATGTGGCAAGCTTTAGGAACGTCTCGAGTCAATATCTTATCGATGATACTTGTGAATATTCGTAAATATTTTCTAGTTCATTTATTTATTTATTTATTTTTTTTGTTAATATTTCTTGTTTTAGTTGATTTAATTCATTCTTTTTCAAACTTATTTGAACACTTGTAAAATTATTTTTATTTCATTTATTTGTTCGAATTTGAACTAATTATTCATTTATTTCCTGAGTTTTCGGAACCGAAAAATTATTTTTGTACTAGCCGATTTAAGTATTTTCATTAGTTTTGATTTTTATAAAAATTTAGGGCCTACCTCGAAATTTTTAAAAAAATTTTCAGCCTTTAAACAGAAAATCCATTTTATTACAGCAAAAAAAAAAGAATAATTATAATAATATAATATTTATGTGTGCCGATTTTTCGTTTGCAGGTTGATGTCCTCAACCCCCGCACCCGCCACTGTTGAGTGATGATTGTCGTTAAAGTCAATCAAAAACCTAATTAAACTACGTAGATAGCGTAAGTAGGGTATCGTATCCACGGGGAATATGTGGTTAGTGTTTAACTAGAGAATTATTATATTTTAAAGAAAAGCAACTCTCGCCCAGAATCCCGATTGCAAGTTTAACACAAAAACCCGTTTATAGATTCAAAACACCACATAGACATGGCCTCGGAATTAATGAATTTGATTAGTTATCAAGGATAGTTTCTAAGATTTACCATACAACCTAATAACCCGTTTGATTGTATCAATTACCCACCAATTTACCAACCCGCTAACAACGCAAGAAAGTTGCCAATACGCTTAATAAACGACAAGTAATTCAAATACAAGAAACATTTACCAATAATCCAACACAAGTGGTCAAGCTGTACCAGTTACAAGAATCCGTAAAACAAAGTTTAATGTGAAAATCTAGAAATCAATCATCCGGGGAAAGTCACATAAGATAAAGGTAAAGTCCTCCAAGTTTCAGATTCTAGGTTTACACCAAACTCAGTTTAATCATTAATTAGACACCACATAGACATGGTGTTGAAAAGTTATTAATTTAAGTGGTAATAAAAAACAGGTCTTTGTCATCAGATCTTTTACAATTTAATTACCCTATTTACTAATGTGAGTCAACCTACTCTATGTCACCCAACAAGCTACAAGTTCTTGTCATCAACCGAGCAAGTTGTAAAGCAAGAACTCAAACACACGCAAATAGTATAAACAAACCAACTCATCAAATTGTTTATACGACGTTGTCAATGTAAAAAACAAATCCAATAATTAATAAAACTAAGAAAAGTGTCAAACCCTGCGAACCGTTCACTTAGAGAAAACCACCTAGACGCTCATGCCTTGAACTGTACACAGCCGCCCGAAGGCGGCTGCCTTCTCCGTGCGTCCCAGTGTTCTTGCCTTCAGCCGTCTGCCTATCCCTCCAAAAATTGTGTGTCCTCCCTCTTCTGTGATATGCCTCCTTTTATTCCATGATGTTGCCGACTTTCAATTTCCATATTACTAGCGCCCAAACTCTTTTGTCAAGGCCCAATTATCTTTGTTGAAGTGGCCCAACAGAAAACATGATTCATCTCTCAATTTTACTTTCATTTTCAACCCAACGTTTTCTTTTGCTATTATTAATCTTTTGGCTCATCTCCACTTCCATAATTCCATTAGCTCCATTCAACCAAAGAAATATTAATTGCTCTATTTTCATTCAACGATAATCTAGGCATAGCATTAACAACCCAAATAAATATTTCACATCTATATGTTTATATTTTCTTTTCACGTAGCTTCACAAAAATAACAATTTAGTTGTTATTTGTACTAAAAAACATGAACTTGAATTTCCTAAAGTTAAGATTGGTCACGTTAATTAGTTTATTTTTACTTTTATTATAAATTCATCTTTTAAGCTCGTTTTCTCTTTAACATGCCAAATACAAAAGCCTATTCAAGTACTATGTTTTATATTGATACCGATGCATTTATGTTATAATAAATATAAAATAGAGTGTACCTAAAATGCACCCATCAATATTTATTATAATATTTATGTGTGCCGATTTTTCGTTTTCAGGTTGATGTCCTCAACCCCCGCACCCGCAACTGTTGAGCCTTCCGACGAACCTGAGCGTGATCTGAGGAGACGTCTTCGAGAGAGAACCCACGCAGTTGCGCTGCAACTTGCAGCTGCTGCGGACGAGCCGGTGGTACCCGCTGAGACCGAGGGCTCAGGGGACAAAGGAAACATCATCATGGCGGACGGCGATCGACCTTCGAACGAGACGAGCCAGTCCGGAGGTGGAGGCCTGGAGTGGAGCATCTCCCTACCGACTATAGTAGCTGCTAATTTTGAAATAAAATCTAGTATGATAAATATGGTACAAAATTCGGTGCAGTTCGATGGACGTGAGCATGAGGATCCCGGTCGACATATTGTTGCTTTTCATGAAGTATGTTCAACTTTCAAGATACGGGACGTTTCGGATGACGTGATTCGGTTGCGACTATTCCCGTTTCCTCTGCGCGACAGAGCTAGAGCATGACTTATGTCACTTCCCGCAGGGTCCATCAGGACCTAAGACGAGATGGCAGAGTTGTTTATGCAGAAGTATTTCCCACCTGAGAAGACGACAAAGTTGAGGAACCTGATCGTGACGTTTCGACAGGATGAAGGAGAGTCTTTACATGCAGCCTGGGAGCGATTCAGAGACTTACTACTTGATGTTCCACACCACGGTTTCTCCAAGAGGCAATTAATGCTGACTTTTTACCAAGGACTCAACTACGACACGCATGAGCGTTTAGATGTGCACGCAGGAGGCGATCTAGGGACAAAGACGCCTAATGAAGCTTAAACTATTATTGAAAAGGCTGCGTTGAAGTCGAGTTCATGTCGAGATGGAGAGAGGGGCTAGACATCGTCTAGCCCAGGAGTTCATGCTGTTGATGACTACACGACAAAGATTGATAAATCCCAGACTGTAGCACAGGCTAGTTCTGGGTGTGAGCAGTGTGGGGTATCGCTTGAGCCAGGTGCGTGTTTCCAGGGAGTTATGCACGAAGGCTAGGAGGAAGTAGACTTTGTCAACAATCAAGCGAGGCTGCAGAATAATCCCTATAGCAACACGTATAACCCAGGATAGAGAAATCACCCGAACTTTGGGTGGAGAGCAAATACGGGTAACCAAAACCCGCTCGGTTTTGCTCAGTGAGCTCCAGCACCGCCACAGGCTCAAGGCCAGTCATACCAGCCTTACAATCAATCCTTTCAGCCACGTCCTTATTCTTATCAAAATCAGGGTGCCAGGAGTAGTTCCCAGCAACAAGCCCCTCAAGCAAATTCTAAGCTAGAAGAGATGACGGCACAACTTCTGAGCAACTCCACTAGTGCAAATCAGATAGCTGAGAAGTGGTATCAGTAAAGTGAGGATCGTTTCTTAGCTCACGAGGGAGAGATATGTAGTCAGAAGGCCTCGATCCAGAACATTGAAAATCAGGTTGGTCAGTTGGCCAAAATGATGTCGGATAGACCCCTAGGTGGTCTTACATGAAATACTGAGCCGGATCCATGAGGACATGTGAATGCCGTGAGTGGTAAAACCACCAGACCCGACGCATCAGACTCACCACCGATCACTAAGGTGGTCCCGACTGATACTTTGGACGAGGTACACGCTGAAACAAAAGTTTAAGTGTGGAACCAAGTGTAAGCTGATCGGATGGCTGTTCGATCGGACGGCAATCCGATCGGATGGTAATCCGATCGGACGGCAATCCGTCCCAATGACCTGATCGTCTTTGACACTTGATTGTTTTGAAAGTTTTGCAGTTTTGATCGAGACGATGTGATAACGTGCTAAACAACAGAAACCCCATCAAGACCCTAGTGATCCGATCGAACAGGAATCACCCTAGTTCGATCAGTCAACTGTTCAAGATGGCGGTTCATGCTTAACCCGAAATCGGTTGTCTCTTTGATAGAAGCCAGATCTTGAACCAACTCATCACCTAGAAGGAGTAGAAGGTCAGAACTAGCTCCTATTCTATCGGTTTTGAGTGCATTGAGTGTAAAAGAGTTGAAAGAAAGTTGGAAAACCATCTTTCAATCCTTTTAACCATGAATATGTCAGATCTATGCGAAAACATTGTTTAATCTTGTGGAAATCCTTCAGATCTGAGTTGTTCTTGGTGGAATGAAGTCAATACTTGATGTTCATAAGAACTCCATGATGACATCATCCTAGAACACCTCAAATCCATTGATTTCACGGTTAAAAGTTAAGATTCCGTTTGACAATGTACAACTGTCAGTGACAACCTGTCACACGTCAACAGACATCCCTGTACCTTCTCCCCTGCCCAAAGTCAAGATTTTCAAAATCTGAATCATGAGCAAGAGTATCTTCTCCAAAAAGATTCTCTACTTTCGCGCCAAAAACTCTACAGTAAAGAAACACCCATCTTTCATAGTCTAGTGCTCCACTTATTTGCATAAGAGTAACACTAGACTTGGGGGACTTGAAGGGGTAAGGTCCCAAAAACCTTGCTTCAAGTACTTGGGACCATACCATAACCTTGGCAATAAACCCTCTTTAGACCTTGTGCGGCCGCGCACTGGTCCTACAAAGAGAATTTAAAAGGAAAATGATGATCAACACCTGCGCGCCAAAAGGAGGCTAACAGACCCTTGCGCTTATCTCCATAGCAGGTAGGATAAAAATCCTACCAAACACTTCCGCATAATTAATATTCAGACTTGGATAAAAACAAACTTCTCTAATACCACACAATTAATATGAAGAAGAGCCACACATGAATACAGCTGTATTCTTCTAGAAGGCTCCATCGTGCACCACCATTAGGTTATAACTGAATGGCCACGTGGCATCATCCCAGGCTCCCTCAAAGCCACGATGATGGCATGGAATTGAAGAGAAATCCATACTTGTCCACTTTCCATGTGGCAATACCCTAACCGTTGATCAAAATCGTGATCCGTGTGCACACACACAATCGTTAGCGATTAATGGGAGGGAAACGTAACCGCTTACGGAAAAATATCTTCCGTCAAGTTTTCACCAACAGGTTTTCCCGCCCAAAACTTCGGCTATAAATAAAAGGATAATTCAGGTTTAATGCTCAAGTTACATTCACTTCACTTTCACTTCTTCTTCTTCATCAAAACCTGTACTTATTCTCACGCCGGAGGGTGGTCACGGAGAGAACCTCCATTCTCCCCGTGGCGAGTCTAACGGTGGTTGTTTTGCAGTTATTGTGAGAAGGAGAAGATCATTCACCCATGAATCGGACGAGAATATTTAACCCTTTTATGCAGATTCAAACCCCTGGTTCAGTTGATTCCGGTCAATTAAACCAGTGTTTCTTCAATACCCAATTGACAAAACTGCCCCCGACGTTTGGCACGGTCGTGCCATTGGTGGCACGGGCGTGCGTCAACGACAACTTCTGATCCTGCCATTCTGGTCTCGGAAAGCACGGGAGTGCCGATGCAAGTGCTGGCTTGGATAGGCACGACCGTGCCACAGGTGGCACTGCCGTGCCAATCGCCCAGATCAACAAATTCGCCACAGAATCCATTTTGGACGGCTGTTTCGACCGATTTCCGCCACTTTTGCAAGATACAACCTGATTTAATAATTTTCTAACTCAGATTCTTCGCTTGGTATGATTAAAAACTATGCAAACCTATGAGAAACCAACTAACACACCAAAACACGGAAAAATACGATAAAACTAAAACTAAGACAATTTTACCCCTAAGCGTATAAAACGCGCCTGCTACATTTTTAATCATCGAGTCGATAGCGTAGACTCTCCTCCCCACACTTATGATGCGTGCGGGGTGTGGAGTTCGATAACCTCCACCGCCGAATCGATCGGCCCGGCCACATAAAGCTTCAAACGATGGCCATTCACTTTGAAAGTCACACCATCGGCGTTCTCAATTGAGACGGTCTCGTATGGAAACACTTCTTTCACCGTATAAGGCCCCGTCCACCGTGAGTGTAACTTTCCCGGAAAAAATGCAACCTAGTGTTGTAAAGTAAGACAAGATCTCCCGCTTGGAATTCTTTATGGTCCTTCAAGCGCTTGTCATGCAACCTCTTGGTCTGTTCTTTGTACAACACGGAGCTTTCATAGGAATGATGTGGCAACTCTTCAAGTTCATGAATTTGCAAGAACCGGGCTTCACCTCCTATTTTAAGATCCAAATTCACAGTCTTTAGAGCCCACATTGCCTTATGCTCCAACTCCACTGGTAGATGGCACGCTTTTCTATAAACCTAGCATAAAGGGAGTAGTCCCAATAGGCGTCTTGTTGGCTATCCGGAAAGCCCAAAGCGCCTCATCCAACTTTTCAGATCAATCCTTGCGGTTTTGAGCAACCGACCCCTCAAGGATCCTCTTTAACCCCCGATTAGTAACCTCCACCTGCCTACTTGTTTGAGGATGGTAGGGCGTGGATAATCTATGGTTCACACAGTATCGGGACAGAACTTTTCAAGCTGAGTATTGCAGAAATGCGTCCCTCGGTCACTAATCAGTTCTTTCGACACACTGAACCGGGCAAACAAGCTCTTTAAAAACCTCACAACAACCCTGACATCGTTGGTGGGTAAGGCTTGCGCCTCTACCCACTTTGACACATAATCTACCGCGACCAGGATGTACTTGTTTCCACGTGAGGGAGGAAACGGTCCCATGAAATCTATACCCCAAATGTCCAAGACCTAACAGACTTGAATCCAATTCTGAGGCATCACATCGCGTGCCGATATATTGGTTGCCCTCTAGCAAGCATCGTACGCACTGACCCATCTCTGCGCGTCACGGAATATGGTGGGCCAATAAAACCCGGAGTCTAACACCTTCTTTGCGGTGAAATTGGCTCCATGATGACCTCCTGTAGGTCCCTCGTGACAATGGCGTAGTATGTCAGTCGCCTCCTTCCCAAACACACACCTCCGAATCACTTGGTCCGCTCGGACTCGAAACAGGAAAGGGTCGTCCCATATGTAATGCTTGAGGTCCGCAAAGAACTTCTTCTTCTGCTGATGCATCAATCCTTTGATAAGGATCCCACAAGCAAGATAGTTCGCGAAGTCAGCGAACCAGGGCGACTCATCACATACCTCGACACTCATCAAAGACTCATGCGGGAAATTGTCATTTATCGGCTCCCAACGTGCGTCCTCAGCGTCTCCGTGCTCTAATCTAGAAAGATGATCTGCCGCTACATTCAACGAACCCTTCTTATCCTGAATCTCAATGTCGAACTCCTGTAGCAATAAAATCCACCTAATAAGACGCAGTTTAGCATCTTGCTTGCTAAACAGGTATCAGATGGTCGCGTGATTGTTGTATATAATCGTCTTCGACAGCACTGGATACGATCTAAATTTATCAAACGCAAAAACTACCGCCAAAAGCTCCTTTTCCGTAGTAGTGTAGTTCTCCTGCGCATCATGAAGAGTCTTGCTGGCGTAGTAGATCGGATGAAAGTGCTTGTCCTTCCGTTGTCCGAAAACAGCCCCTATCGCGAAATCACTCGCGTTGCACATTATTTCAAACGGCAAACTCCAGTCCGATGCGACTAAGATAAGGGCCTCAACAAGCTTTTGCTTAAGAAGGTCAAAGGCCTTCAAGCAATCAACACAGAAGATAAGCGGAGCATCCTTTTCCAACAGACGAGTCATGGGCCTGGCAATCTTTGAGAAGTCTTTAATGAATCGCCTGTAGAAACCAGCATGACCTAGGAAGCTCCGTATCGCTCTAACTTAGGTGGGAGGTGGAAGTCGAGAAATCCCGAATACTGAAAAGTCACTGATTGAAGGAATCCCGAATACTGAAAAGTCATCCATGAATACTTCCATGGAATCCTCGATCGTGTCATGGAAAATTGCAACCATGCATCGCTGGAAGGTTGTTGGAGCATTACAAAACCCGAAAGGCATACGCCGGTAGGAGAATGTGCCAAAGGGGCATGTAAAAGTAGTCTTCTCCTGATCCTCAGGAGCAATAGGAATCTGAAAGTAGCCGGAAAACCCATCCAGATAACAGTAATAAGACTTCCCAGATAGACGTTCCAACATCTGGTCAATGAATGGAAGCGGGAAGTGGTTCTTGCGGGTGTCATCATTGAGTTTGCGATAACCGATGCAAACACGCCATCCTGTGACCGTCCGGGTAGGAATAAGCTCGTTTCTATCATTCGTGACTGCCGTCATGCCTCCCTTTTTGGGCACTACCTGTACAGGACTAACCCAAACTGAGTCGGAGATAGGGTAGATCAAACCTGCATCCAACAACTTTATCACCTCCTTTTTGACAACCTCTTGCATGTTCGGGTTTAATCATCTCTGTGGCTGTGCACACGGTTTGTAATGGTCCTCCATGAGAATTTTATGAGTATAGAAGGAAGGATTGATTCCTTTAATATCCATTATCTTCCAAGCGATGGCTTTCTTATGAAGTCGTAAAACACTGAGAAGTCTGCTCTTTTCCTTGTTTGACAAAGACGATGAAATGATAATCGGCAGACGGCGATCCTCATCTAGAAACGCGTACTCCAAATGCGGCGGAAGCTCTTTAAGCTCTAAGGATGGATGATCTTCAACTGAAGGCTTCAACTTTTCTTCATCCTCACGATCAATCTCTGTATATCGACTCAGACTCTGGGAACCATCATCACCAATCTGATAGACTGACTGCTCGAAATCGTGGCCCTTCTGCGTAATGCCATCTAGGTCCCCACACAACAGATGTGTGTCCGAATCAATCTCCTCAATCGTCCCCTGGAAATGGGTGCTCACATAAGTGTCGACAATGTCAACATAGTAGAACGCATCATCCTTACTCTGTGGGTGCTGCATTGACCGCTTGATGTCAAAGGTCACATGCTCGTCATTCACTCGGAGTGTAATCTGGCCCGCAGCTACATCTACAATGGCCCGGGCGGTATTAAAAAATGGGCGTCCGAGTATCAAAGGCACCCTAGAATCCTCATCCATATCCAAGATAACAAAGTCCACGGGAAACACAAACTTGCCAATCTTGACAACCATATTCTCAACAAACCCACGTGTATACTTAATTGAACGATCAGCTAGTTGAATGCTCATCATCGTAGGTGAAGGCTCACCTAGATCCAGCTTGGTAAAAACCTTATAAGGCATAAGGTTAATACTCGCTCCCAAATCAGCTAACGTGAGACTAACAGACATATTTCCAATAAGACAAGGAAGCGTAAAGCTACTTGGATCTCCCATCTTTGTAGGTAGACAGTTTTGAAGTATAGCTGAGCAACTCTCATTCATCACTACACAAGACATATCCTCGACTTTTTCCTTGTTCGAGAGGATATCCTTCAAAAACTTCGCGTACTTAGGCATTTGGGCTAAGGCTTCAACAAACAGTATGTTTATGTGTAACTGTTTGAACAACTCAAGAAACTTACCATATTGTTCTTCATTCTTCTGCTTCTTTAGCCTATCTGGGTACGAAACTGGAGGAGTGTAATCTTTGACTGGCTTCTGGAGCTATGTTGTACTTGCTGGGACTCTCTCACGCGTGTGTGAACTCGCGTTATTGCTTATTCCCACTTACCCCCGACACTTGGATAACCGTGCTGATGTGCGCAAAATGCAACATATAAATTACATCAAATGTGGCATTAAACTAACCCTTTTTTAGTACTAATGTTGGAAAAAGTGTGTTTTTGTCTTTCTTTTGTATTTTCAGGATTAAATGAGCTCAAATGAACAAAAGAAGCAAAAAGGCAGCTAAATCGAAGATAAATACAAGAAAAAGAATAAACGTGGCATGCCCGACTCCCCGACAATATCTTCCCAAGCAAAACAAGAAAACAGAAGGCTGAACACGCCCCGTGCTCAATGAGCACGGGGGCGTGCCCAAGTGTCTGCAGAAAAGATAAAGCTGTAGAAGTTTCTATCACCCACCACGGGGGCATGCCCAGCGGACATGGGGCCGTGGTCAACTCAAAGATTCGCAGAATCTAGGGAAATCTTGATGGTACAGATACGCTTCTGCACACGGGGTCATGCCCAGCGGACACGGGGGCGTGGTCAACTAATGCAGGCCGTGTCCGGGCTTCTGTGCAGACTATAAATAGGGGTGCTTGGCTCATTTGCAAACCATCCCTTGGAAAACCACCTCTCTCACACTTCACCCACCCACCACCACCATCACAACCCACATCCACCACCATCATCCATAATCCATCATTGAGTGTGTGAGTAGTCTCGGGATCCAAGATTGATCGTAAGAGTTCTTGACAATCAAAGGCTATGTTTGCTAAAGTCTCTTACATCACGTGGTGAAGACAAGTGTCTAGTGTAATACTTTTTATTTTTAATTTTTTCGCACTTTTTATTTGGTTATATATTAATGACTTTAATAACTAGTTTCTTATGTTGAAGATGAGTCTTCCTTATTGTTTGTCCGTGGTGTCTTGACATTATTTTACTGTCTATATAAAATAAAATATTTTCACCATTCATATCTCCACGGTCTATATGGAGGTATGTTGGCTACCTGGTCGGGGGTTAAGGGAACGGTTTGGTAAGAGTCTTGTCTTGTTCAGTGTATAGATCCTGCAAGGACATGGGTCAACTTTAGTAGGACCTCCTTCAATACCCACTGGTATTGGATGGCGGGGGTCCGAACTCCTTGACCCCCTCATATGTAAACTACTATTAAAAATTTAACCCGGCTACTTACGACTGTATCCCTGCTGACTCAGACTACTTAGCCGAGGGTGTTAGTACATTTATGTCTATCGCCTTCGTCAATCCGAGCAGTAGCGAGAAATAGAAGAAAACGAGTCGTTATATTAGTGATAGCTAGACAAAAAGGCAAGGTGGCATAATTGTAATAATGAGAAATCTCATTAAATGCCTTGGACTATAAATAGGAGATTATGTCATAGATTAAAAAACTTTTGCTACATTTGTCATTAGGAGCTTTCTAGATCTAGAGAGAGAATCTAGAGAGAGAAAGTGATTCAAGGTGCTGTACGATTTCATATTTTTAATAGAATCACGTTTATATTACGTCACGTGTGTTAGGTCGCGTTCGTGTACGGATTCCGCACGTTATACGATCGTTTCGCAATCGTTTCGGAGTCAAAACCGGTCCTACAAGTGGTATCAGAGCAGAAGCTCGATTGCACTGATCCAACACACAATTCCGCTCGTGATTTCATCGATTTCAGATCCGGATTTCATCTATTTCTTCATCTTTTTCATATTTTCACGTTTTTAACTGTTTCTAGTCAAATTGAACAGGTTTTTACGGTCCAAATCGTCTGATTTTTTGATATGTTGTGCGAAAACACCTGATCTACAACCCTACCAAGTTTCAGATCCTAATTCTTAGCCGTTTAGGAGAAATCAAAAGTTTTAGGTCCGATTTCGTGATTAACAGCTGGCTTTCGCTTGGAAATACAGACTTTCGCTTGAATATTAAGGCTTTCGCTTGAAAATCTGAGGTTTCGCTTGAGAGATATGTTGGTTTCGCTTGAAAAATTACTTTAAAATGGGTTTCGCTTGACCGAACTGTACCCTATCGCTTGAAACACATGGCAATTTGAAGCAAGACACACCCTTTCGCTTGATATATTTGAGTTTGCTTGAAAATACGTGTACCGATTAAACAATTATATCTTGTGAGAAATCATAATTGTGTGTGTCAGTTCATGTGATACAAAGTATTGGCAGCCTAAAATTGATAAGATTCAGCACAGTGATCACGTGTTTTGTCAGTCATTTGAAAGGCAAATTATATCATGTCGTTTGTTTGTTTCAATTTGTTCATTAAAAGGTGTTGAATCAGTTTGCATGTGACCTGCCGTGTATCAGTCACGTGAATTGTTTCTGCCGATTCTCGAGATATAGTGTCAGCCATTATTGTTGAGGTCCAATTAGATTGTTTTGAAATTGGTGTTGTCGGTTTATGTTGGTTGCACATGTGATGTTGTTGGCACAAGTTACATATAATTGATTCATGTGATTCATTAAAGTGAAATTAAATCTTGGCTCATGTGCACGTGAATTCATAAGATGGTCAAATAAAAAGTATTGCATAATTTCAGTTGTTAGCCATTTGTATTGATCCTTTACATTTGCATGTGAACATTTAAGTGTATGTCAGACCCATCGATTGAAAGGCCCAATTGTGATTGGATTATGTAGAGGTCCTATGAGATTAAAGTTGAGTTGTTGTTTGTCGACCATTTGATTTGAACATCAAGAATTGCATGTGATCTAATAATTAGAGTACATTGTTTCGAGATATTGTCGACCCAATTTTCAACAGCCTACTACTTGTTATCAGTCCATACGAAGTGAACCAGTTCGGTTAGAAGTGGTCCAAGTTGTGTTTTTGTGAACAAGGTCATAGCAGTCCGCACAGTTTGTCAACCTTCAGTCCACACAGAAAATTCACCAGTTCGAGTATTATTTAATTCAGTTGTTTGATAGTGTTTGAACTGATTTTGTTTGTTTGTGTGATTCAAGGTTATTCAAAGATCAAACCATGGCTGAAGAATTCTACAATACATTTTTCAACGCGTTCACAACCGAATCATCCGAGGTTGCAAATGTTACACCAAAAACCATTACTAAGGCGATCAACGAAAACATAAAGCATGATAATTTTTATGGAACTCACTCAAAGCCACCAACTCTGGATAGTATTGAAGATTATACCTGGTGGAAATAACGTTTCATCAACTGGGCGAAAGCGTATGCTCATGAAAGCTGGTTCTGTCTGGAATATGGATATGAAAAACCAAAAGATGATAAAGGCGAAGATCTTGTATTCAAGAAGTTTTCTAGAGAAGATAAAGCTGAATACGGAGCTGAACAGAGAATGATAGCATTGATCCAGTCAGCAATCAGAAATGATATTTTTGCATTACTAAAACATGACGGGTCATCTAAATCTGTTTGGGAAGCTTTACGAATTAAAGCTGAGGGGGGTAAACAGATTAAAAAGAACAAAATCGCTTTATTAAAGAAAGAATTTGATCTGTTTGATAATATTAAAGGAGAGATAGTGAGACAAATGATTGAGAGATTCTGTCATCTTAAAATTGAATTGGAGAGATTAGAGATAAATAAAACAAGAGAGGAACTTATTGATAAAGTGATTGAAGCGTTACCATGAGCTGATCAGTGGCAAACGTTTGTTTTTATTTTGAAAAATGATGCTTTGTATGATACAATTACTCTTGATGCTTTGTTTGAAAAGATTGAAAGTCATGATCTGGAGCTACAAAAGCAAAACAAGATGACTGATTCTTCACATCAACAAAACGTTGGCTTGTACTACAAAGGCAGTGTGCCTTCTGATAAAGGCGTTGGTTCACCAAAAACAACATTTAGTGGTGAAAAGATGAAAGAACCACCAACAACGTCAACAAGTCATCATTCTGGATATCATTCATCTTCAAAGACAAATTCTGATGAATCTGAAGAAATTCTGTGCAACATTGCTCTTAAACTGAAGAATTCTCCTGCAATAAGCATAAATGCAGCGAAGCAACAAATGAGTTTTCTTGCATCTGTTCTGGAGTCATATGAAGGTCTTGTAGCTGGCAAAATTGGAAACTCTGAATTGACCAAAGAAGACTACGACCAGATTGATCTGGAAGAGATGGAGCTCATTGACATCCGTTGGTGTTTAGCTAGTTGTATTCGCAGAGCTCAGAGGTACATGGAGATTACTGGGAAACAATCACTTGGAGGTGCATCAAAAAAGCTTGGATTCGACAAATCCAAAGTGACCTGTTTCAAATGTAAGCAGAAAGGTCATTTCAAGAGAGAATGTACTAATTCTGCAGTTGGTGGAAATGAACATCCTTTCAATGATGATTACTACCGAAAGGCAATCTATCATCGAAGCAGAGAAGAGCCAAAGTTGATTGAAGATAAACCGAAAGAGAAGTCAAGAGCATATGCAGTAATCTATCCTGATGAAGGATTTGACTGGAGCACAGTTTGTCCAGAAGAAGATCGTTTAGAGAATGTTCTTAAAACAACTCAAGGGAGAGCTATGACAGAAGAAAGAAAGTTTGTTTTTGTTGCTGAGATTCAAGATGAAAACAAAGACAAAGACACTGCTGAAATCCGTGAAGAAAAAGTTGAGATCAAAGAGAAAACTCGAGAAGAGATCTTGAGTGAGAAGACCTACAGAGAAAGAAACGTGGTCTACAACAGAATGGATGATATGCAGGAGGAGTATGAGATGGCTGTCGGTAGCAAAAGATGGGATAAAAAGAGAGAATGCTATTATAACAGAGAAGGAGAACCGGTTGTTCCCAAGAAAGACATAATCTTCGATGATGTTCTTCTCAAAGTCCCGTTGAGAGCTGAATACTATAGAAATGTATTGAAAGATGACACATACGCTAAGAGATTTGAAAAGGAGATCAGATATGCTATGTTATCATGTCTGAGAAAAAGGGATGAGGAGCGAATGAAAAAGAATGTTGAAGAAATGGTGAACAATCTGAAGAAAGTTGCTGAAGAGGTTAAAGCAGAAACTATTGAAGTTGAAGCTGTGAAGGAAATCAAAAGTGAAGAAGTTGTTGTGAATGAAGAGGTTGAGAAAGCTGTTACTGAAGAACAACAGATTGAAGAAGAGGTGAAGAAAGAAGAAAAAGGAGAAAAGAATGAGAATGAGGAAGCTGATAATGTTGGTGATGATATCGGTGTTGAAGAAAAGCAGAATGTTGATGAGCAGACAGAGGTTGCTGAAAACACCGAAGTGACAATCACTGAGGTAAATTCTAATTCTGAAAACTTGAAACTGATTGATCAGTGCAAGAAATGCATGGAACCGTGCAGAACTTGTACTGAAAAAGATGAGCAATTTAGAACAAGAGATCTTGAGTTCACAAAAATTGAAAAGATTTTCAAAGAAAAATGCAAAGAAATGCTAGAAAAAGAAAAAGTTTTTAAAGAAAATGATGAGAAACTTTTAGAAAAATGTAACAAATTAGAGAAAGAAAATGAAGTTTTGAAAGAAAATGTTTTGAAAATGACAAATGAATGTGAACAAAAAGAAATTGCTTGTCAAGAAATGAAAAAGGAATATGACTCTATGAAATTATCATATCATATTACGAAAGAGTCATACGAAAAAGTGAAAGACGAAATGAAATATGCTCAATCAAGAATGAATTATATGTCTGAAACAACCAAAGAGCTTAAACGAATGTATTCTATAAAACAAGATGTTGTTAATTCCTATATTGAGGATGTTGCTAAGTTAAAGCGACAGATTGCTGATTTAGAACAGGATAACAACAAGTTAAAGAGTTACCACGTGTCGTCATATGTGCTTGAACGAATTTTCAATATAAAACCGGGTGATGGTGAGTCTGAGCAGAACAAGAAAGGCATTGGCTCAGAGTTTCATCAAGTTCCACCACCGGGAAAATTTGCATTTTATGATGAGGAAAAGGTCAAAAAAGCTTTCAATATGGTAGACCAATTGCCAGACAACATTGACATAACCTATTCCAAATCTGATGATTCTCATGATTCAGAGGTGGTAGGTAAAGTCGTTGAAAGTGTGTTGAAAGAAGAGTCAGTTGTTACAGGTAAATCTGAATCACAGGATGAAGATGAAGGAAATCTTCATGATGGTTATCTGAAAAATACAAAATCCGAGGAAAGTTTGAATGATGATTCAAAAGGATTGGTTTATACCATGATTGGATCGGACAAATTGTTCTTAGATGTTGTTTTCCCGATTCAGAATGTGATTTCAGAAAAGGTTGATAAAGTTTTCAAAATGGTTGAGATTGAGAAGTCTGAGATTTCAAAGTTTGTTGGTAAGAGTCATAAAGGTTCGTATAACAAACCTGGTTACAAGAAGAAAAACATGAAGGCTGGGTTGGGTTATAAGAAGAAACAAAATCGAAACAAAAATGAAACTCAAAATTTTCAGGTAAAAATGAATTTTGTTCAAGGAGACAATTTAGAAAAAGAAAAAGAACTCAAAATGAGACAGTCTAATGATGAGTTCTTTGCTAAAAAGCAAAAGCAACAACCACAGGTCAAAGATGTGTCCATGAGAACTTGTTTCAAATGTGATCAAAAAGGTCATCTTGCACGCAAGTGTCCTAATCTAAAACTTGTGGATGTTGACAAAAAGAAGATTGATGCTGAGAAACAAAAATCTAAGAATGTGAGACAAAGGTCAACCAGATTTGACTCAAAACAAACTTGGAGGTACAACTCAAACAAGTTTGTTTCGAATCAAAATTGGAAGTCAAACCAGTATAAGTTCGATGCTAGACAGACCTGGAATTCTCACACACCCAGAGTCAGAACAACTTAAAGTTGGAAAACATCTGTTGATATGACAAAACCACAAGAATTTTGGAAACCAAATGTTGTTCAAAAACAAAATGTTCAAAAGGAGTCACATTTTTACAAACGTGGTACTCCTAAAGATCAAAAATGGAGTGTAAAGAAACAGGTGATTCTTGAAAAAGATGAAAAAGTTGAAGTAAAAATTGAGAAAGTTTTTGTGAAAAATGACAAAGAATTTCCAGCATTGAATGAAAATTATTGTGTTGAAATGCCTAAGGTTCAACAGACCTGGGCTAAATTGTTCAAGTAATTCAGTTAGCTGAATGTGCAGGTGCTCAAGAATACCAAAGATTGTGAGATTAGAAGTTGGAGCAGCCTGACACAACGAGGAGAGGAAGCTGCTGGATCCTGTGTTGGTTGAAGCAGGAAGTTTATTTTCATTCTGTACATAAATAAACAATATTTTCAAAAACCCTAAAAATTGAAAAATTTGAAAAAACCAAAAATAAGTTTGTTTTTAATTTTTGTCAAATATTCAAAAATACAAAAATATGTGTTGATTGAATATGCCGAAACCCTCACGGCTGAACAAACATGATTAATTTCACAAGATTGAAAAACGGTTTTCAAACTGTAAAATATCAATGTGTTGTAAATCATGGGGGTATGTATATTTTCTGCAAATCAGAACACGATAAGCAGAAAATGGATGGCGAGACAAAGCTATAAGTATTGGTTGTCAAATTTTCTTTAAATGGTTTTGCATTTTAGGGGGAGAAATATTGTCAGAAAATCCAAAAACATTTGAAAAATTTGAAAAAGTCAAAAACATGATAAAATTCAAAAAATTTGAGTTTTTGCGTAAAAAGAGGAAATGATAGTACATCAGTAGACAGTTACAGTATGCTAAAGAATTGTAATGATTATATAGCGTTAAACAGTCTCACTGATGATGTGCCGATAGGTTTTTGCACATTTAGTAGGTTTGTTCGGGATATAGATCTAAATCTTTACTTACTTATTTCGTGGGGAACGCTACTTGGATATATAGGTAACCCCTGAAATCTTGTTTGAAAGATTCCTTTTTCTGATATACTAGGTCTTTATACTCAGTGATATCTGGGGTATTATTCCAGGACTTCTGCTGAATGGAAGTTCTGACCTAGTCCTCGAATAATACTTTCCGCAATGCTTGAAACATAGCATCACCCTCAGCATATATGATAAGACAATAAAATTGCTTAGCAATGCTGTTGTAAAAAAGATCCTCTAAAGGGGACACACCCACAAGTTGAGTCATGATCTCTCTGCTGAACGATCGTTCTGACCTGAGCTCTCATGATTCTTCATAATTTATTAACCCCTTACAGATATCATTTGTGTTATAATTACCTGTAAGACTGAATATTGGGATCTGGATACGGGAGTATATTCAAGAGGTGGGACACACGTATAAGTTTAAGTCTCTAAAACACTTAATCCGTATCCTGGACAGATTGAAAATTGTGTGAGAATTTAAAGTGGACCAGTATATCGACAATCTAAGTGAATTGTTTAATACTTACTGTGTTACTAAGCTCAACGGTACTTGTGACTTGTCGGAAACTGATATGATCCTCTAACGCATACTCAAACAAAAATATTGTGTGTAAATATGTTTGTAAATATTTCTTTACTACTTTATATTTTCAGAAAATACAAAAAGATTTTGATTTCATTTTATTTTCGACAACTGATATCTGAAATGCCGAGTTTCAAAATCTAAGTAAGCTGATTGTGTTTCTGAAAATAAAACAAGTTCATTAAATTGAAACTTGAATTTAAAATCAAAAATTTCAAAAACAATTTGTGATATCTCCAAGGTCATTAGTTTGGACTTGGATGATTAACTGTGGGGGATTTGGATGCTTATATTGTTATAGAGCTAGTTTTCGATCCGATTCGATGAAACTGCCAAATTCATGAGAAGTGTTTTAGAAAATTGAATTGCCAGGTTAATGTTACTGGAAATTTAAAATGTTGTTACTTATAAATGTTTGAGAATTGTAGATGTTGTATCAGACTACGATCCCGGAAACTGAGTTTAAGGGGGAGTCTGAAGACGAGCTCAAAGAAAGGGGGAGCTTGTAATCGAAAAGCAAGGTGTCGATCCCTAAAGCATGGAAACTTGACGAAAGGGGGAGCCTGATGAAGAAAAGAGTCTACAGAAAGGAGAAGCTGAAGACAGATCCACCGGGATTCTGTTCAAGAAGATTCAAAGAGAGAGAGAAAGAAGACACTACGAGTTTGACTCAATGATCGAGATTGACTGCGGCAATATCCAAGGGGGAGTCTGTTAGTACATTTATGTCTATCGCCTTTGTCAATCCGAGCAGTAGCGAGAAACAGAAGAAAACGAGTCATTATATTAGTGATAGCTAGACAAAAAGGCAAGGTGGCATAATTGTAATAATGAGAAATCTCATTAAATGCCTTGGACTATAAATAGGAGATTATGTCATAGATTAAAAAACTTTTGCTACATTTGTCATTAGGAGCTTTCTAGATCTAGAGAGAGAATCTAGAGAGAGAAAGTGATTCAAGGTGCTGTACGATTTCAGATTTTTAATAGAATCACGTTTATATTACGTCACGTGTGTTAGGTCGCGTTCGTGTACGGATTCCGCATGTTATACGATTGTTTCGCAATCGTTTCGGAGTCAAAACCGGTCCTACAGAGGGTAACGACACCTCCAGAAGAGGGGCCTACCACAATATGCATTAATAACTTAATTAATTATCTTTGAATAATCCAACCCTTTAGGATTGTATCCTTGCTGACTCAAACTACTGGGTTGAGGGTAACGTCACCTTCAGAAGAGGGGCCTACTACAATAACTAAGATAATCTCTTAAAATGTGCAAAAGTGCGGAAATAATCAAAGGTTACACTAAACACGAGTCGGATCCAAGTGATTCATCTTGTCTATCTGTTTTTTATTTTATTTTATTTTATTTTTCAGCATTTTAGTTAGTTTTATTTTTCTAGTTTAAAAACCTTTTTCAAAAACTTTTGATTTGATTAGACGTTGAGGATAAACCGGTATTAAAAGCTCTTGTGTCCTTGGACGACCTCGGTATCTTACCAACACTATACTACGCTCACGATGGGTGCACTTGCCCATATGTGTGTTTAGTGTTAGTAAATATCGTGTTTTATAAATTTAAAACTTGGCTAAAAAGTGTTAAAGGGCTTAAATATACATTAAAAACTATAGGACACTTCACACGCATCAACTTTATGGCGCCGTTGTCGGGGACACAAGGATTTTAAGAAAGTTCGGAATCAACAGCCTAATCGTTTTTATTATTTTTCTATTTTTTAAGGATTTTTCTTAAATTTTTCAGCTTTTGCAGAGCTTAGCACGGGCCGTGCCCAGCATTGTTACTGGCAGTTTTTATTTTCCAAGTTACAGGGAGTTGAGCACGGGGCCGTGTCGGTGCAACACGGGGCCGTGTCGAGCTCCCCAGTAACAGGGATCCGGAAAACAACTACTGTATCTCCGACCACGGGCCGTGTTCACCTGAGCATGGGGCCGTGGTGAACCTTCTGACCAATGTTCTCTTCTGTTTTTATTGCAGGACTTGGAACCCAGGCACCACATCTGAACCTTCTACGTGGTGTATGAGCTCCAGTTCTAGTAGAGACATAAAAGAACCTCTAGAAGAACTCGAACGCTTTCTCAGAAAAAGACTTAAAGCTAAAAACCAAGAGAAAGTTTTGGGGGACCTACTTCCAATGGCGGATCAACGTACCCTCATGGATTACCTATGACCCACCGTGGGTAATCTTGGCGCCGCTATCAATGCACTGAATGTCGAGGCCAACAACTTCGAACTTCGACCACATTTGATACAAATGCTCCAAAACTCCGCAACCTTCCATGGGCTTGCGGACGAAGATCCCCATTTGCATATCACTAACTTTCTAGAAATATGTGATACATTTCAGATCAATGGAGCATCAAACGACGCCATCCGCCTTCGAATGTTCCCATTTTCATTAAAAGACTGAGCTAAGTCTTGGCTCAATACCCTCCCAGTTGGCTCGGTAAACACCTGGGATGACCTGGCCCAAAAGTTTCTATATAAGTATTTCCCTCCTGCTAAAACGGCTAAATTAATGACTGAAATTAATACATACTCACAAGAGGACGGGGAATCCTTATATGAAACTTGGGAAAGGTTCAAGGAGCTACCGAGAAAGTGTCCTCATCATGGTCTTGCAGTACGGCAACAAGTTTCCACTTTCTACAATGGGTTGTTGCCACACACAAGACAAACACTTGACTCTAGCTCCGGGGGAATTTTAGGTAATTGTCGCCCAAATGAAATCTATAATCAAATTGAGGAAATTGCTCAAAACAATTTTCAGTGGCATACTCCCCGAGGCAACAAATCCATTGCCCCGGGTGCCCATAAGGTTGATGAAAGCACCTCCTTGCAAGCCCAAATTGAGGCCCTTTCTTCAAAAATAAAAAAAATTAGAAATGGCAAAAACAGCCTCAGTTATGGCTTGCGAGGGGTGTGGTGGGCCGCGTGAAAATTGGAGTTGTATGAAAGAAATGGATAATCAAACAGAATCGGTAGAATCGGTAAACTACATTGATAATAGACCTAGGCCGTCAGGTCCTCCAACAGGTACCTACAACCAAGGATGGCGTAACCACCCTAACCTTGGTTGGAGAGAACCCGACAATAGTAGTAACCAACAAAATCTAAACCAACGAACAAACTTTCAACAACCAAGAAACGAGTCGCAAAATTTCTCTCAACAATAAGGGGGACGAGAGAGGCTTGAAGATACTATATCTCGCCTCATCTCCGACTCCGAAAAGAAAAACTCGGATCGATTTCAACAACTGGAATCGAATTTTAGAAATCAACAACCTAGTATTCAGAACATTGAAAAACAAATAAATCAACTAGCTCAAAACATGTCCGAGAGACCACAAGGCGCATTACCAGCAATACCAAAACCAACCCAAAGGCACAAGTCCATCTCATTACATTGAGAAACCGCACCGTGGGTCCCGAGGAGGCCCCGCTACCCCCATTTGAAAAGAGCCGATCCAGTCAAACCGTGACTCCACCGACGGCCGAACAAGAAGTGGCTCCTAAACCAAATCATGAGCCCCCCAAGAATCCTCCGGTTCCATACCCCGGTCGGTTAATTCGCCAAAAGACCGATGAGCAATTCACAAAATTCATAAATTTACTAAAACAATTGCATGTCAATATTCCATTTGTTGAAGTCCTAACCCAAATGCCTAAATATTCAAAATTTATGAGGGACTTCCTCACTCACAAAAGGAAAATCAAATCATTGCAATTAGTTAATTTATGTTAAGAATGTTCCGCCTTGCTACTCAACAAACTCCCGCAAAAGAAGATTGATCCTGGAAGCTTCATAATCCCTTGTTCGATTGGGGAATCTACCATTCGCAATGCACTAGCCGACCTCGGGGCTAGCATCAACCTCATGCCAGCATCAATGTTCAACCGATTCGGCTTGGGGAAAACAAGCCCTACGAAAATGAGCATACAACTCGCCGATAAGTCGGTCAAATATCCACAAGATGTCGCTGAAAATCCATTGGTTAAAGTCGGCGAATTTGTCTTCCCAGCCGACTTTGTCATATTAGATATGGAGGAAGATACCGAAGTACCACTCATCTTAGGTAGGACATTCCTAGCCACGGCCCACGCCGTGGTAGACATGAATGGCGTGACACTAACATTAAGGGTTGGGGACAAGGAAATGAAGTTTGGAGTTGGCAAGAGAGTAGAAGACGATGATCCGGTCAATTACATGAAGGTCATAGACTCAAGTTAACATGGGATGCAAGACATCCCACTTGGGTAACATATGTCTGGCTTTGGGTCTAGCCAAGGACCCTTATAAACGTGGTGCACCACGGAGGCATTCCGCGGAACTATCCTTAGTTTAGATTAGTTTTTATGTTTTCTAGTTTAGTTTTAATTTTCAGGAATAAAACACACACTTGGGATGGTGAAGGATACCAAGGGAAACTTGCACCAGCACCCCATGCACAAACAGAGCCTTCTGCCGATTTTTCTTCATTACAGCAAGATCAACACGGGACCGTGCTCACCCAACACCCCCCGTGCCCAACCATCTGCAGAAAAATTCCCAGTTCAGGTACCTGGACACGGGGCGTGCTCACTGGACACGCCCCCGTGTCCAACCTTCTGTTACTTTACTTTCTTTTCTGTTACTGGCGATTTGAACACGGGGCTGTGCCCGGACACCACGGGGCCGTGTCCAGACACCCAGTAACGTAAAATTTTGCTTTTTCACAACTTTTTACACATTCAATCAACCAAAAAACTTATTTTTGGGACACATTGAGGACAATGTGTAATTTAAGTCTGGGGGATGCTAAAACCTTGAATTTTGCAAGTCCTAATTACAAGCCTTACACAAAACTCTATTGGAACCGCTAAACACCCCAAATTTTTTCATTTTTTTACTTGTCTAGGTTTAATTCGGGAATTTCAAATTCTAAAAAGGTTATATTTTTACAAATTTACAACTGATAGCATCGTGATAAAAAGAACCAACATAAGAAAATTATGAAACGACATGACAAATCTAGTTAAAATTTGATTATATATACTTGATCACATAAAAACCCATTCCCACAAAAAGTGAGTTTTGAGCCTTTATTGAGCATACAAATACACATCTTTAAACTAAATGCTCATTTTTCGTTTCTTGTGTGAATAGCCGCTTGGTTCTTACGACTCTAGAACTTGCCACGATGATACATTCCCGGTCCTTACCAACTTAAACCCGAGTAAGTAAATGATGGAGGCATTAGGACTAACCCTTTTTATTTCTACACCATTATTTTTCTTTTTTTATCACCTACCCAAAATCCTCCTAGTTAACCCCTTTGAGCCTAAACCTTTTCATTTCTTAATCAAAAAACAAACACCCTTTTACCCACCAAAACCCTTTTTCATTTTAAACCCTTTATTTTAGTAACAAAGCTCGGTTTTTCATATGACCTTCCTTATCAAAAAAAAAAAAAAAAATGATGATGAAGCCAAAAGAAATAAACAAACAAGTTTATCAAAAAGAACTTTGTTTGAAGAATTGTTTCATCAAAATAAAAAGTTACAAAAATAAAAAGTCTTATGAAAACCGATGCTTTTTACGCCTTTCGCCCTTTTCTACTAACCACTAACCCAACCACCTACCTTTAACCCAAGCCTAACCCTTCCCCCAAAGTCCTCTTGATATTTACAAAGGTATATAGTTAAAAAGAAGGAGGATTGATTGCTTGGCAAGCTTATGGTAGAAGTAAGTTCCATGCCGCTCTCGAGTGTTTCATAAAAATACATTTTCGGCCGAGTGTTGAGTGATCCCCCGTGAGGTATGTGAACTTGTATATAAATGGAATTTTAAAAAGGCATGTTATGCCCAAATAAATAATTTCTCTTATGAAACATTTTAAATAAATCATGACGAATAGGATTGTAAATAAATAAAAATAAAACTTAATAAAGTATCTTGGAAATCCCGACACTCTATGACAAGCCCAAAACCTTCTCTTCTACCCATTCCATTTGGGAGTGTAAAGCCACATTATAAGGAGTTTTGCTTGAGGACAAGCAAAGATTCAAGTGTGGGGGTATTTGATGTGCGCAAAATGCAACATATAAATTACATCAAATGTGGCATTAAACTAACCCTTTTTTAGTACTAATGTTGGAAAAAGTGTGTTTTTGTCTTCCTTTTGTATCTTCAGGATTAAATGAGCTCAAATGAACAAAAGAAGCAAAAAGGCAGCTAAATCGAACATAAATACAAGAAAAGGAATAAACGTGGCATGCCCGACTCCCCGACAGCATCTTCCCAAGCAAAATAAGAAAACAGAAGGCTGAACTCGCCCTGTGCTCAATGAGCATGGGGGCGTACCCAAGTGTCTGCAGAAAAGACAAAGCTGTAGAAGCTTCTATCACCCACCACGGGGGCGTGCCCAGCGGACATGGGGCCGTGGTCAACTCTAAGATTCGCAGAATCTAGGTAAATCTTGATAGTACAAAAACGCTTCTGCACACGGGGTCGTGCCCAGCGGACACGGGGGCGTGGTCAACTAATGCAGACAAACTGCAATTAATGAAGAAAGAGAAGATGGGTGGACACGGGGCCGTGTCCGGGCTTTTGTGCAGACTATAAATATGGGTGCTTGGCTCATTTGCAAACCATCCCTTGGCAAACCACCTCTCTCACACTTCACCCACCCACCACCACCATCACAACCCACATCCACCACCATCATCCATCATAGAGTGTGTGAGTAGTCTCGGGATCCAAGATTGATCGTAAGAGTTCTTGACAATCAAAGGCCATGTTTGCTTAAGTCTCTTACATCACTTGGTGAAGACAAGTGTCTAGTGTAATACTTTTTATTTTTAATCTTTTCGCACTTTTTATTTGGTTATGTTTTAATGACTTTAATAACTAGTTTCTTATGTTGAAGGTGAGTCTTCCTTATCGTTTGTCCGTGGTGTCTTGGCATTATTTTACTGTCTATATAAAATAAAAGATTTTCACCATTCATATCTCCACGGTCTATATGGACGTATGTTGGCTACCTGGTCGTGGTTTAGGGAACAGTTTGGTAAGAGTCTTTCCTTGTTCAGTGTATAGATCCTGCAAGGACCTGGATCAACTTTAGTAGGACCTCCTTCAATATCCACTGGTATTGGATGGCGGGGGTCCAAACTCCTTGACCCCCTCATATGTAAACTACTATTAAAAATTTAACCCGGCTACTTAGGACTGTATCCCTGCTGACTCAGACTACTTAGCCGAGGGTAACGTCACATCCAGAAGAGGGGCCTACCACAATATGCATTAATAACTTAATTAATTATCTTTCAATAATCCAACCCTTTAGGATTGTATCCTTGCTGACTCAAACTACTGGGTTGAGGGTAACGTCACCTTCAGAAGATGGGCCTACTACAATAACTAAGATAATCTCTTAAAAAGTGCGAAAGTGCGGAAATAATCAAAGGTTACACTAAACACGAGTCGGATCCAAGTGATTCATCTTGTCTATCTATTTTTTATTTTATTTTATTTTTCAGCATTTTAGTTAGTTTTATTTTTCTAGTTTAAAAACCTTTTTCTAAACTTTTGATTTGATTAGACGTTGAGGATAAACCGGTATTAAAAGCTCTTGTGTCCTTGGACGACCTCGGTATCTTACCAACACTATACTACGCTCACGATGGGTGCACTTGCCCATATGTGTGTTTAGTATTAGTAAATATCATGTTTATAAATTTAAAACTTGGCTAAAAAGTGTTAAAGGGCTTAAAATATACATTAAAAACTATACGACACTTCACACGCATCAAGTTTTTGGCGCCGTTGCTGGGGACACAAGGATTTTAAGAAAGTTAGGAATCAACGGCCTAATCGTTTTTTCTTATTTTTCTATTTTTTTAGGTTTTTTCTTAAATTTTTCAGCTTCTGCAGAGCTTAGCACGGGCCGTGCCTGCTCGGACACGGGCCGTGCCCAGCATTGTTACTGGCAGTTTTTATTTTCCGAGTTATAAGGAGTTGAGCACGGGGCCGTGTCGGTGCAACACGGGGCCGTGTCGGTGCAACACGGGGCCGTGTCGAGATCCCCAGTAACAAGGATCCAGAAAACAACTATTGTATCTCCGACCATGGGCCGTGTTCACCTGAGCTTTGAAAATTCTTTTCTTCGTTGTCTCCTTTATCAGTTTCTTGAAAGAATTTGTAGTTTTTCCCTTTTATGTCAACCGGAGACCATCACGAAGATTCTCCTGAAGAAATGGCTGTCGAACTTCCACCATAAAAGTGGTCTAGGGAAACCTTCAATGGTTTGATTCGAAACTTCAAATTTCCGGAAAGTTGGGGTGCTCGGTACCCTGATGAGGGTCAAACGGCGGTGGATGCTCCGGCCGGTTACATCACTTTGTTCTGGGATTTTTTCTCTCTAGGCAATTTTCGATTGCATGTAATGTCACACCCCGACCACGTAGAACATACAAAACGTGGTGGAAATGTCGGGGAGTGTTGTAACAGAATTAATTGTTTCAAATCCATGGCAATTTAAGTTTCGTTTTATTGATTACAAGTGTTACAGTGTCTTAACAAACAAATAAATACAACATAATTAACTAGTCTTGCATCTTTTATTGTCACTAAAGCCCAAGTCTGCCTATGTGTATCTTGATCATCTTATGCAACAGCTCCTGAAAAACACATGTGAAAATAGGTACGTCAGCATAAAAATGCCTGTGAGATACATAGGTTTTGTGAAAATAGGTTTCATAACTTCTGTTTGAGAAAATGTCTAGTCATGAACCTTGTAATTTGCTTTGTTTTGTAAATCATTTGAAAAATGATAAGATCAGATGATATGTATAAATAAGAGAATAATGTATGGTTAAATGAATAACCATTGTAAACTGAGTTTGTATAAGATAAGTTGTTTGTAAAACAATGTATTGTGAAAAGTATGTTATTTGTATAAAATGTTATATGTATCAAACTGAAATGATTCAAATAACGCTACAATATGTGATACCATACAAACACTTATATATAGGAAGTACCAGCGGCGTATCCACCATGCTTGTATCATATTACACACGCATCGTTACTTAAATCACTTAATCAAACCAAACCATCAAGATGTAAAATGTTCATGTCTAATGTAAATCATGTAATATGTATCCAAAATGTAAGCCTGTGATGAATAACAAATGTACTAAGTACGCGACAATAGACATACGTAGCATGTGACCTGTACTAAGTATGCAACAATAGACATACGTAGCATGTGACCTGTACTACGTATACAACAATAGACATACGTAGCATGTGACCTGTACTAAGTATGCAACAATAGACATACGTAGCATGTGACCTGTACTACGTATACAACAATAGACATACGTAGCATGTGACATGTGCTTACGTATACAACAATAGACATACGTAGCATGTGACCTGTACTAAGTATGCAACAATAGACATACGTAGCATGTGACCTGTACTAAGTATGCAACAATAGACATACGTAGCATGTGACCTGTACTAAGTATACAACAATAGACATACGTAGCATGTGACCTGTACTACGTATACAACAATAGACATACGTAGCATGTGACCTGTACTAAGTATGCAACAATAGACATACGTAGCATGTGACCTGTACTACGTATACAACAATAGACATACGTAGCATGTAATGTAATGTAAAACGATGTACTAAGTAATGCACACAATGGGCATACCTAGCATAAGATGTAATGAAATCATGTACTATAATGTACTAACGAACATAGCAGGTATATGATGTGAAAACAGGAAAGCATGAAAGTAACAAGTAGGCACATGTGTTTCACCCCAAAACAGTTTGGAAAACAGTAAAAGAGGGGTCTATGTACTCACTTGAGATTGCTTAGTAGTCCTTGAGTAACAACCAAACAATGCTAGAGATCACGGATATCAAACGACACCTAATATAGGTAACTATGTTAATAAACCGGACCTAAATCGGAAGATCTGATAGAATGAGGGTTCGTAAACCAAACGAGTATAGAGACTCGTGTCATATGGTTTAACAAAGCCTACATACTAAATGAAACCTTAATCTAAGTGCTTTCGACCCATTACGACCCGTTTAGGTAGCTTACGCTACTTTAACGCGCCGTTCGCGTGAAACGCGTTCGGACCGTCTAACTAGTCCTATGACAAGTGTTATATGCCTAAACATGTTACATAATCAGTTATGTGACAAAAGTTTAGGTTACATATGCTTAATTACCAATTATACATGAAAAGGGTATTCTGGTAATTTACCTAAGGCATATAAACTACCTATCATACAACTACTCAACGATGTGACCATAGGGTATAACCTCGGAAGGTTATTCCCTACCTACTATGGTCACCTAATGTATTTGGTTGGATCCTAATGATCGAACAAACTGGGTCGGGTTCGAGGTATAAACGATTTATTAGATCGCTTACCCTACGACCCTAGACAACGTGGTAATCAGTAGGCATAGTCCCAAGGGACTATAACCAACGTGATTACACTCACGTTGCGAAGTTCAAACGAACTTCGCATTGACCATAACTGGTCAACGCAGAAAGTCAAACAAAGTTTGACTTTCAGACTTTCAGACTCGAAAAGCAATAAAAGAACGAAAGAATACTTACGAAGGGTCCCCGAATGCTAATCTCGATCCAAGAACTCAGGTATGAAACAATGGTTTCAACTTAGAGCTCTCAAATCCAGATTCTTGTGAGAAATGAGGTTGGGGTGGATGGGTATTTATAGGAATACCCGAACCGTTAGGATCGTTTCATGGAAACCGTGCTCGAATCTTGTGCGTACACTTGTCACAAAGTTGTGGTAACTTAAAAATGGTCCTAATGAGCTGAATGTGCAGTTGTGAGTGTGTGGATGAGGTTTAAACAGCTGGAATCAGCTGACTAAGCGTTCTTATCTGATCAGGAAGGCTGAGGCGGGCCGCCTAAGATTTAAGCTTGGCTGAGGCGGGCCGCCTAGCTCTTCAGATCAGAAAACAAGTTTTAAATGTTGCAGTTTCAGTCCCTGTTATGTGTTTAAGCCATTTCCGACATGTTTAAGGCCCGTTAAGCCAACTTTAAGGCCCTAACATGATTTCTAAACATTGTGGACATGAAACATGCTCAAAAATATGTCGGATGTTGGTTCGTTTGGTCGTACGAACGCGATGTTCGCTTAATTACGACGGAATGCGCACAAGCGCGAAAAACGATCCAAATGACGCGACAAATGGATTTTTGGAAAGCCAAACACTAAAGGATAATATAGTCACGCTTACATAAATTTTTGGATGTCCGGATGTATTCAGAACGTGACTTATGCGCGAAAATGCAAACTTGTGCACTTTTGACACTTTTAGTCCCTGAATGTCCCAAAAGTATATTTTAGCGCACCAAACCTCTCAAAGCCTATTTCTAAGCTATGTAAAGGATATTTAAGGTGTGTTTAACTTATGGTCATGTTCCGGAATGTCTGTTACTGTTCAAATTGGCATACTTTCGCAGTTTGTCAAATTCAGTCCCTATAAGCGAATAAACTTTGATTTCACCACACCAAACCTTCCAAAACTTATATCTAAGTTATGTAAAGGTTATTTAAGGTATGTTAAGCCTATTTCACTATTCCGGAGTGTTCGTTGCATTAAACTGGTTATATTTACGCATCAGTGAGCGTATAACCTTCCAGAAAGCGATTTAGAGCTTGAAATCGAACAAGAATTGATATGTGTAAACGATACACATATTTTTACAAATCCCAAGTATGAAATACAATATTTCATTGGTTTGGCATTTGTTTGATGGTTGAAGTGACACAGGTGTCACATGTAACAAAGTTCTTTCTTGATATTTTGGCTTATTATAGGTTTCATATCTCCCAATTGCATCCTATTGGGATGGTTAGGGTTCGCCATTTTGAGTTTGTTTGCCGTATGAGGCTTATTGAACCGACAGTTACTCGATTTTGAGTGTTCCACCAAATGCACTGTTCTCAAGGATTCTATTCTTTTATGCAATGGTCTTCTGCCAAAAAGATTTTGTTTCAACCCCCAAAATCCTCTCACGATTGGAAACAGAAATTCTTTTTTATTAAGGTCGGAGTGATTCCGATGAAAATGGTATTTAGGGGTAAAGAAGATACTGCAACGGAGACGATACAAACTCCTTATTAAGAGAATTGGTACCAAGATCTGAAGGATGTTCCTTTGATTGCTCTTCCGGAGAAAGCCTTGGTTGGTGCCGCTATGAGCCTTTGTTGGAGGATGAATAGAGAGGATAAACCGGTGTACATGGAAGGCGATAAAGGTAAAATTTGAGGTTTGCCCTGTTTACTTCCCTTCCTTGTGTTATTTTCTTTCTCTCCTTTTTTTTGAACTTGTCTTTGCTTCTCTCTTTTGCAGTCGTTTCTTTGTATGTTGTTGCTTTTGAGAGAGAAGGTGGGAAGATGGCTACTGTTCCCAAAAAGCCTGATGAGGAGCTCTGGTATCACCGTATTGTGAGGAATTTTGTTCTTCCGCGGGATGATGACTTGGCCGCGCAACCCGCAACTGGTGCTGGTAATTCTTTCCTACAATGCTATTTTCTGCTGTTTTTGCGCGTTTGAATAAGTCAATCTTTGTGTTTCTCAGTAGGTGAGCTGTCTAACCTGGGCATAGGCCCTGAAAAGAAAAGACGTGCGCCCGCTGCTACTGCTACGCCAAAAAAGAGTGATGTGGAGAACACTCAATCCTCTGAAGCAAAAAATGTGGGAGGAGAGAAGAAAGGTATGCACCATTCCTCTGACTCCTGGTGTGATTATGTGGTGGTATCTGACTCATTGGAGGGTCTTGCGCCTGCAGTTGTGAGGAAACCTAAGCCGGAACCAAAGGACATTGCTGACATCCCTCCGTTGAACCCTCATGACCCTATTGATTTAGAATCGAGTCCTGAGCATTTGATGAGGAAGAAGGCGGGAAAGAGAAAACAAACTGATGCCGAAGCTGAAGGTCAGCCTGTCAAGAAGGTTCAGAGGAAGAAAATAATCAGAAGAGGCAAAATTGATGCCTTTACTGCTAACCCACTTCTTGGTATGTGTTTTTCTTTGTTTATCTTTTATGCGCATTAAATGTTTGTAATGCGTCTTTTATTTCTACAGAAAAACCAAATTCTGCTGTTTGCGCAGAGCCATCATCCGCGGTTAATGAGGATCTTCCGACCTCTCCTCCTCGCGCCCCAATTAGCGAACAGTTAGAGAGTACTAAAGTTGCTGGTGATAATGAGGCGGAGAAGACTGACGGGATAAAGATCCCTGAAGTTGAAAATCCTGTTGAGGTTGCTGTGAATTCGGAGAAAGTTAATAGCCCGGAGGCTGTGGATGTTGATGTTGGGCACCCACAATCTCCTGAAGTTGTTGCACGAGACCTGGAGAAATGAAAATCTGCTCAAGAGATTCCTAAAACAACTTCTCCTTCTGCGGTATCTGGTTCTGAGAATGTCGAGAAGAATCCTGGTGGGGACCCAGGTTCTATTATTCGATCTAACGAAAATTCTCCTATCCGCCCGGATGAAACACCGGGGGATTACTATTACAGATGCTATTCGGAGAAACAATCTGATGAAGTTCACATGCCGGTGTGGAAGTTGAAGAAAGGGGATACTTTCTCCGATTGGTATGTGTGTCGAGAGTGGTTGCAGGGAACCTTTCCTCCTGGGGAGATCAAGTTCCAAGAAGGGCGCCCTCATGAGCAGACTTATCATGCCTACCTTGAAGAGGCTGCTAGCTATACATCCACTACGCACCGTATAGTGCGTGAATGGCATAGCATGCATAAGGAGTGGGCTGCTTTTAAGGCGTCCAAGAAGAAAACTGCTGAGGATGAGGCCCGAGCTGCCTAGTTGGGGGCTAAATTAGAAGCTGATCATGCCAAATTTGAAAATGATCGAAAAACTGAGGAATGGTCGGTTGCGGGATGGAAGAGAAAAGCGGAAGCTGCCCTTCTTTCCAAGGAGCGCAAAAATTGGAAGGAGATTTGCGAGAAAGATAATGCTGAGAAGATGGGTCTCCGCAATGTTATCAACAATCTTAAAGCTGAATTTGAAAAGTTGAAAAAACAAGATGCGGAGATCGAAAAAATGAAGAAGGAAAAAGCTGATGCTGAAGTCGCGTGTGATGAAGCGCGTTCTCATAGGGAAAGAAGTGAACAACGAGAGGTACATACCTGCGCTACTCTTGCCCTTAGAGATAAGGAGATAGAAGAACTTATTATTTTACTATCTGAGCAGGAACAACTTAAGGCGGAAGTTGAGTCTGCTAAGAAAGATTTGGAGCTTGAGCGGACTGACAAAACTGAAACTTCCCGTCGTCTTGCCAAAACTGAAGAAGAGTTAGAAAATTCTGAAACTGCGTGGGCAATGGCGGAAAGTGAGCTTGAGCCGCTGAAAAGTGATATGTTATGGTTGAAAGAACGCGGAATTGCAAGCGTAAGTTTATCTTTTTCTTTTATAATGTTTGGTGATACTGCCGCGCCTTTTAACTCTTGTTTCTCCTTTTTGTGTAGGTTGCTGAATCAGTTCTTAATTCTGAAGAACTAGACAAAACGGTAGCGCATCTGTTGGTTGCTGCGCGGAATGATGGTTATGCCCAAGGGTACGCGGAGTGTTCTCACCATGTAGTTAATGCTTTGAAGGTTGACTGGGACACGAGCAAGTCTGCTACCCATGGTGTTAATACGGAGGTTGCTCTTGCTACCACGAAGACGCAGTTTAATAATTTGCAACTCCCAGTTACGGATCTCATTAATGTCGCGTTGGAGTCTGAAGACCATGTGGCGGAGTTGAAAGAAATCTTCCCAGACAGAGAAGAAGATAAGGATGAAGACCTAGCTTAGGTTTTCCTTTGTGATTGTATGAACAATGGATAATTAACTTTTAGGTTTTGGGATGTGGATCCCTGCTTTGTTAATGCGCTACTGCGCAAGTAACTTGTTTAATACACTGCCATGTATGTTTTATAATTTTTTGTTAAGGCATGTGGTGCGCCAGTAACTATTATGAAATGTGTTTTGTCTTGCAATATTTTGCATGAGTACAATTACTTTGGTCAGGTAAGGCGAATAAAGGTGGTATAAAGCTAATGTGTGAACGTAAGGCTGGGCCTTGCGCGATATGTATAATAGTTGACCGTTCATGAGACTTGTGTTATATCTACCATGATGTTTTTGCGCTTACCAAAAGGAATTACATGCACTTTGTAATAAACACAGAAATAATAGAACTTTGTTTTGATTCATGATAGGGCACAAAGGCCGTGGTACAAAGTCGTCTATTTAGGATAATTACATGAAACTTAACTTACTCATACTATAGTCCTCGCCATGGATTGATAAGCTACAGAACTTGACCAACATGTGAGGAGATTATTGTATGCTGCTTAGTTCTTTGCCTTCTTACTCGGAACTTCCTCGCCGCGAGTAATTTGCTTTATATCCTTCCGCACATTCTGCAATAAGTGGGTAAGTTCACCACTTTTGAGCGCTTTTTCAATCTCAGTGCGGAGAGAGATACAGTTATTCGTAGTGTGACCATTATCTTTGTGATAGTCACAATATTGATTCGGATCTTGGCCCCTCTTATTCTTCATTGGCGGAGGGGTCTTGAACTGGTAGTCTTCTGTGCTCAGCACCTCCGCCGGAGTTTTGGTCAGGGGGTCCACTGCCGCTCTCTATTCTCCTGCTTTGTCTCTCTTTGCGCCGCGAGCTTATTTATGGTAGCCCGCGCGTCTTCGGATGAGTAGTTTCCAGAATTCGAGTCGCGCCAATTCTTTTTGAACTTTTTTTCGCTGCTCGCGCTCATATCTGTTAGGAGACTGTGCGGTGGTGGTGGTCTATTAGTGCTGAGATTTTTCTCTGTCTGGGCGTACACTTTGGCTGCCGCCATCAGCTTCTCCCAGCTCTTTGGTAGCCCTTCTGTACCGGACAAAACCTTGATCATGTCGTCACAGCGGACGACATACTTAAATTGTGCTTTGATCAAGTGCTCATGAACATCTCCAATCTCAAGCACCTCTTTGTTGTAGCGTGTGATAAAATCTTCTAAGCTCTCGTCATCGCGCCTCCAAATATTCATGACGTCTGTAGTATCTTGGATAGACCTTCTCTATTGGCTGAAATGCACTAGGAATTTCTCTCTCAGATTTACCCATGATGTTATCTTCCCGACAGGTAGGTTATCAAACCATAGCCGCGCGGCAACTGTGAGAGTCTGGATGAATAGATGAAACCACATTGGCAAGGTCCATCCTCCTACTAGACCTGCGCTAGTAAAAACCCGAAGGTGATCATCCGGATCTGTCATGCCATTGAATTTGCCAACATTGGATGGGAGTTTTGCTTTCTCCAAAGGAGCTAAAGCGATCTCACTGATAAACTTGGAGTTCTCTGCTGCCTCCGCCGGGCGGTAGATTAAATTGTAGTCGTGTTCTGCTTCTGGATTATAAACCGCGCGAGGTTTACAACTTTTGTAATTCGGTTGCAATCGATTAAACACACTTGTACTATCTCCTTCGTGGTATGTTCTGTTGTACTCGTTGGTATGGGTGTCCCGCCTCTGATAAGAACGCGGGCCCAACCTGGAGTAAACCGATTACCTTCGGTGGAAAATGAGATTCATCATTGTACTCTCTTCATCGATTTTCGGAATGAGTAGACTCATATCTTGTGGGAGATCTAGAGTAAACTTCTGTGTCTTCTACCTGAACTCGTGATGGTGCTTCATGATGGGAATCATGAGGCATCGACGGTGCTCGTATGCGAGATGCAGGTCTTCGTGACTGGGTGGGAAGAGCAGTCTGTGCACAGAGTTGTGCATATACAACATTTATCGCTCCTTGGGATCTGACATACCCGGAGATAGGGGTTTCTACGGGAGGTAAAATTGAGCTTACTGGAATTTCAGGCTGCATACATGGAGTGACAGGATCATTCGGATGATTTTCATTGTTTTGAACTTCGTTATCATCCGAAGCCTCTTCCACAATCCCTTCAACTTGGGTATTGTGAGCGAAATTTGGCCGAGGGCCGGATTGACGGTTCGTCGGAGTTTCTTCCATTTGAAAAACGGAAATGAAAAAATGAATCGAAACGAAAAGGGATGAAATGAAAATGAGAAATCGGTGGGCACCAATGAAGAAACACTGACCGGAATCAACTGAACCAGGGGGTTTGAATCTGCATAAAATCTTCTTGTCCGATTCGTGGGTGAATGATCTTCTCCTTCTCACAATAACTACAAAAGAACCACCGTTAGACTCGCCACGGGGAGAAAGAAGAAGAAGAAGTACAGGTTTTGATGAAGAAGAAGAAGTGAAAGTGAAGTGAATGTAACTTGAGCATTATACCTGAATTATCCTTCTATTTATAGCCGAAGTTTTGGGCGGGAAAACCTGTTGGTGAAAACTTGACGGAAGATACTTTTCCATAAGCGCTTACGTTTCCCTCCCGTTAATCGCTAACGATTGTGTGTGTGCACACTGATCGCGATTTTGATCAATGGTTAGGGTATTGCCACATGGAAAGTGGACAAGTATGGATTTCTCTTCAATTCTATACCATCATCGTGGCTTTGAGGGAGCCTGGGATGATGCCACGTGGCCATTCGGTTATAACCGAATGGTTGTGCACGATGGAGCCTTCTAGAAGAATACCGCTGTAATCCTGTGTGGCTCTTCTTCATATTAATTGTGTGGTATCAGAGAAGTTTGTTTTTATCCAAGTCTGAATATTAATTATGTGGAAGTATTTGTTAAGATTTTTTATCCTACCTGCTATGGAGATAAGCGCAAGGTTTTGTTAGCCTCCTTTTGGCGTGCAGGTGTTAATCATCATTTTCCTTTTAAATTCTCTTTGTAGGACCAGTGCGCAGCCGCGCATGGTCTAAAGAGGGTTTATTGCCAAGGTTATGGTATGGTCCTAAGTACTTGAAGCAAGGTTTTTGGGACCTTACCCCTTCAGGTATATAAGGCACTTTTCTGAAAACCCTTATCCATATTTCGAAAACCCAGCCGCACCCTCGTTCCAGACCGATTTCCTCTAAAAAATTTCACCACTTTTTGCAAGATCTCTGCAATTCTTCAAGCAAGGTATGTATTTTCCTATGATTTTCAGTCTTAATCTTGTTTTAGACCTAGGGTTTTCAAATTTCTTCAAGGGTTTTAGGGTTCTCTTTATAAATACAAACGAAACCCTAGTCCTTGTAAGAATGGTGCAAATCATGAACAACCAGTCAGTTTTCTACTCTCCAATCACAAAAAACTTGTTGATATTTGGAAAATTTTTACCGTCCAAGTGATTGGGGGTCGGATCTGCTGTTAATTGAAGTCGTACGGAAGTGCCACAGATGGCACGGTAGTGCCGATGAGGTTGTTCATGGCTGTTGGCTGTTTTGTAGGAGTTGGACGGTAGTGCCATGCCTGGCACGGCGGTGCCAATCCGACATGTTACGATGATCAGGGCTGTTCACAAAGATGCACGATCGTGCCACCCTTGGCACACCCGTGCCAAACGCCCAGATCAGACAAACATAACCTTCGTAACACTATGCTAGGCTGCTCTGTTTGAAATTTTTTCTGTTCTTCATTGTTCTAACACTAATTCCTCATGCAGATGAATCATCCTTTCCTCTGTTTCGATCAAAACAACCCACGAGACCAACCTTGCCTCACCGCCGTCAACAAACTATGGCAAAGGAGGGAGCAAATCGGTGAGCCACGGAGGCTCAGTTGGGATGTGATGGAAGAATTGAACCAATCCGATCGGTTTCAAGCTATGTTATCAGTCCCGTTCTCCCGACTGCTCAACATCAACCAGCCTTTTTACATTGAGCTTAGCTTGGAGTTCTTTACCACATACTCATACGAAAAACCCAAGGCAAACCGAAATCTAGATTTTTGAAGAAAGAAACTGATTAACTTCAGGTTAGGCAGTCGATGTCACAATTGGACTGCTGCAAGATTTGGAAGAAGTCTTGGGATCTACATGGAAGATGAAATGGATTTCGAGTTATTCACGGAACAATACACCTTTGCAAGTGAGCAACAATGTTCGGAGTTTTGGGCAAGGGTTGTTGTCGGCCCAGAGTATGTGCCTCGGAAGGTGAAGGCATCATGGCTGAGAGACCCGCTGCTTTGGGTCCTCCATCATATCATCAGTCACACGATAGCGGGTCGCATGGACAGTTCGGGGAACTGTCCCACACCGGATGTCATTTACTTATATGCGATCGCAGACGGGGTTCACATAAACCTCGTTGCACGTATGGCTGAGTTTCTCGTGCACAGCACTGGTAGGACCGCCAGCAGCCAGATTCACGGAGGTGAATATGTAACCCAGCTCGCCTACGCACTGGGTATCATGACTGATGAGGTTGTAGCCGGTCTGACTCTGGTACGTCATGGAGTTGCTGTCGACATCCGCTCGTTGAAAGCCATGGGTTTGGTCATTTATACTGATAACGACTCAAGGTTGAAAGGCTTAAACAACGAGATTTGTGACCCGTTGCCACCGATTCCAGCTGATGAGGAGGATGTAGAGATGCATGAGCATGAGGAGCATAAGCAGCCACCACAACACCTGCTACAGCCACCACCACAACACCAGCAGCACCAGCAACACCAGGACTGGCCACCAGGCATCCCATCTTACCCGGAGCTCTACGGTCAGTTTCAGCAGATGCAAGTAAATCAGGAGCAACTGCGAGTAAACCAGGATTTCATGCGATGGGAGATGCATGCTGGGTTTTCGTACATTTTTGGTGGTCTTCAGAATGCTTACCCCAGTTACTTCGGTGAGCCCCCGCAGTTCCCATTTGGGAACCCAAGTGACCAAGGCGGGGCGAGCACGTCGAGCACCTGTGGCGATGTCGACGTGTAACACCCCAAAACTCGAATTATTAAAACTAAGTTAAATTAATTAAAATTTTAACTTAGTTAATGGAAAATGTTACAACTACTAGAAATAAAATTTATAGTGTATAAGTTTAATAAGTGAACAAACTTGAAGGGGGGAAAAAGTGTAAGGTGTCAAAACTTACAATAATAAAAGAATAAAAAGAAATTAAAACACACACATTGGGTGTGTGTGTCTGGCGATCGAACAAAGGCAGAAGAAAAGGGTGTAAACCCTAATTCACGAGAAATCTTCCAATTGACAAGGAAATTAGGCTCAAATCTGAAGCATGAACTAAGATTTGTGATTATTCAAGTGTTCTTCACACCAAGTAAGTTAAAATTTTATGTTTTGGCGATGTTTGATGATATGGGTTATGATTAATCCGTGAATTGATGCGAAATTGAGCCTGAATACGTGATATAATTCCTATTTAGAACATGTGTTGTGAAGGATTTTCAGTAATAGGATGATTAGAATTGAAACCCACTTCTAGTGATGAAGATGATGACATAAGTAATTTCACCCATGTTAAAACCTTGTTTGAATCATTGATGTGTATGTTGTATGTAATGAATTATTGTTAGATAGGTGGATTATGGTATGTACTTAAGTTGATTCTTGTTGTAATTGATGAATTATGTATGAACTAGTAGGGTAAAACATATAAGGATTGTACATTAGGCTTAGATGGTAGTACGCACACAAGGTGTATGATGAAATGTGTAGGTGAAGTTAGAATGAGAGATATTTAGAAAAGATTTGGGTGAAAACTAAATCTGTCCAGAAAGTTATAGACGAATGTAATCGGCTGCAACTGATGTTTATTGAGTTTGTGATGAACTCCCAGGAAAAACCTTTCAAACCCAACTGGAATTGCATTTTTTCGACGAAAAATGAACGTTTTATGAAATTTTTCGTATCGAAGGTTCGGGCTGCATTTTCTGGCAGAATTTGTAGCCCATTACGAATGTCATAACTAAATTTAAGAAATGAGTTATCATCTCAAATTTTTACTGTAGGTAGCTTCAGGTGATTTCAAAAATCTCCAACTAGAATTTCGTTAATCGGATAAACGAGGAATTTTAAATGAATTTTTCTGTAAGCTGCAGTCAGAAGTGACGAATCTGATTGCAGCTTAGTAAATGAATTTTTATAAATTTTTGGTAGAGAGTTAGACTCCAAAAATTTAACACAAGGATAACCCCTCCGAGGAGCACGTTACATAAAAAGATTGTAATTTTTGCAAGCTCGTAAGTACAGTAAACGGGCGTCCCAAAACAGCCTATTTTATGTGAATTGAGCTATACATGTTAGTGAATGATTGATTAATGAAAGTAATGTGACTAAGTGGTTTTATGTTTATCAGATTGGAAGTGTGTATGATTGACAGTTGACTTTTTAGAAAGTCAACAAGGTATGAATAATAAGGTTAGACTTCCTAACACTATTGTGAGAATAAGGAGATCATGTGAATATTTGCTAGATTATTATATGACATACATGACGGTAAGTTGAATTGGTTATGTTATGAATGATGTGATAATGGATCTATGCCATATGTATGTTAGTAGTTGCCCAATAAAAGTCAATGAGACATAGGAACATAATGATTGATAAGATGAATGAGCATGTATACTAAAATTGTTATAATAAAATGGAATGAAAGGATATGCATCACGTTAGCATGGAATCAAGTGAAGAAAGCTAACAAGTCAAGAGGAGACAAGGAAGTGAAAGTGAGAACGGACGCTCAATGTAAGTGAATTTCGATTCACTTCTTAGTAGGTATAATAAATTTTGATACTTATGAATATGGGATATCATGAAGGATTATGTAAAAATCGGAAGTATTAAGCTTAGTAATGCTCTAATAGGACGAAGGTTGTTAACTAAGCCGGAAGTAATTTGGTGGGATTGAACGGGTCGAATAATTCGTAATTTAATAATTAAGCCGAAAGAATATAAGTTAAGGATTTCCTTAGTCCGGATCTTAGATTTTGAGTCCTTATGATAGAAGACCAAATTTCGGTCATGTGGGAAGAAACGGGAGGTTAAACGGGTAGTCGGTTTGAGAGATATGCATGTTTTTGTGCATTATACATTGAAAATATTGAGCTGGGCAGATGCAGCTCAAGAAAAACTAGCATTCTATCGAAACCGGTCTGTCGCGCTACGCGACCGCAAGCAGGGAACAACGTCGCGCCAGGCGACATAAGTCGCGCCCGTGACAAATGTGACAACCCTCACTAAACCGGGTATCCGTACGACTTAATTAATAATTAATTACTGCTTAATTACTGTGCTTGCTTGAACTTGTGAATAAACTGCTACTTGATTTCTGATACATGTACTTACTTGCATCATACTTTACTTGCTGTCACTACATTATTTACATGCTGAACCTTAGTGACAAACATGATGCACAAAAAGCACAGTAGCACTATAACGGATAACCTATTGAACATGTTGATAAAGCCAGCATCAGGCAAACACTGCCTCTAAGGCCTGTATGAGCCAGAAATATTTTGCTACACTAGTGGTGAGTGTAGGGATATAAGGGTTGTAGAACTGCGTCTCTAGGAATAAGTCACAATGACTGGATGTGCCTAAAACGTACTCTAAGTACAAAATTCAGCACTTTACATAATAATTCAGCTTTTAGCTAACTAATAAAGTGCCAAAACGTGAGAAAAATATTACTAGACACTTTCCAAAGTGTCAGAAATGAGTTGTGTCACTAAAAAGGGTATTAACGACACTTTAAAGCTTTGTTAGCACTTTAACAGATTACTATCCAACCGAACAACCGGACTATACCCGAAACATGAAAATATTGTTATTTTCATTATTTATCTTGTTCTGAGCCAGTTAGGGTCCCTGATTACCCTAACACCCTTTGTAACGTGTGACACACCACTTACCGGGTTAAGCACTTAACTACCTTACTTAACCCAACTAATAAACCTAACTATTGGTTAGAATTGGACTAGTACCCCCCCCCCCTCTCTAACCGTCCCCAACTAAGGGGGGACACACTTGGTACAATTTTGATTAATTTAATCCTAGTGTTTAATATCTAGGAGGCATATGAACCATTGGTTAAACATGTTGAAAATTATCTATAAGATGCAAGGTTAACCCAACATAACACACACTCACACAACTCACAACTAAACTCTCTCTCCCTCTCCTTGCTCCTCACGGCCGAGAACAACAACAACCATCCATCCATCCTTCGATCTTGTTCAAGCCATTCCAACATCATACAAGCTTCAAGGATCACGTATTAGGAGGCTTGGTGCACTCGGAGTTTGAAGGACCTCTTTATCTTGCTTTTATCCACGCGTTTTTCGTCTAGATTCTTCCCTAGCCTCGAGCTAGTGGTATGTTACTTAAATCACCTTCTTGAACTATTCTAAAGTGGTTAATACGATTTGTAACGGTTAAAACTTGAAATCTTACAAGATGATACTTTAAAGTCTACTAAAAATGCTATAAGTGTTGGATAAAAGCTCATATGTTGTGTAAATGTTGTAGTAATTGAAATTTGTGATTATTTAGACCCAATCTATGTTGTGGTAGCTCGGATCATCACTTAACCCGGTTTGGTCATGATCACGAATCATGACATAAGGTTGTTTTGAATAGAACAAGGGTTAAAGGGTGAAACTCTACCACACACGAATCATGAACTTGTGTAAAAGTGTTTTAGCTTGTACAATAGTGTTTAAAACTAGCAGATCTACGTATCTGCAAGTGGTATTTTCAAAGGACCAAGCGTTAAAGAAATCATACTTTAAAAGACGGAACTTCCATAAAAACGAGGTTTTTACAAATCGGATTGTTTTATATAAAGATCCACTAAAAGTAATGAGATTTACTTCACAGTTTGGATAAACCACAAGTTCATGAAGTTTATGCGATTTATATACATATTTTGACTAGTTTGTGATTTGAACATGGTTTTGATTGAATAAGAAGATTGTTGGTTTGATTTATAAAAGAAAATGATACGCTTGAAAGCGTGGCCACCTCTAGTTACAGAGGAAACTCTGGCGAAATTTTTCTAAAAACCTAACACTTGGAATTATTTTCACTATAAGTGTTAGAGATACTTGTCGACTTGTTTTCGAACTATGAATTTCGCCACGGCTTTATTTATAAAATATCGAAGGTGGGATTTCACAAAATAAAACGTGATACATAAATATATTTAGTATATATTTTTCACAACATCACTTGTATAAGTGTTTATAATTATTTTGTGAACTACGTAAATATTATTTTAGAGTAAAAATAATATTACTAAGTATTATTTTGGGGAAAATCACATGTATGAAAATATAATATTTTTGAGAAGAATATTCATATTTTGAAGTGGAAATAAAATATATTAAGTGAGACTTAATAGTGAAGTCTGAATGTTACGAACACACATGTATTAAATCCCCCATCCTTGGGAAGGAGAATAACTACCAAGTATACAGAACGTAAACACGAAATAGTTGCCTAACTATTTCCCAAAAAAAAACTTAAACCATAAAGCTAAGGCATGGCCGTCCGTCTAATAGAGTTAGCACGTGTAGGTCGCCATACAGCTGATTGATTTGGAGGCATACTTGGTAGAGACGCACCACAGTGAGTTCATGTCCCCCTTTTCTCTAACTGTTTTTAGTTTTTTAACTGCGGGGGTGAAATACATGTTACTTTGATTATAAGTACATTATACATGGTATGGTTAGCGTAAGGAGGTTTACTACTTAGATCATGTGAGTGGGTAGGCAGAAACTGGAGGCCATTAATCCTCATTGTAGGAACGAGGGACGTAAGCGGTAGATCTATCTGGGTGTAGCGAGCCCAACTCTAGGCCCAACAGAACGGACCTCTGGAAGGCCCAACAGAACGGACCTTGGAGTGACTTTGTACCCAACACTAAATCTGCTAGGTTTGAGTCTTCCTACTTGCACTTCACATATATCAATGGCCTTGCAAACCATTGGTGATCTCTTTTTCCTTATTTGCTACATACCAAGACTATTTTTATACTCACGAAGGTTTACTTACTCACTTACACATGAACTCGCTCAACATTATTGTTGATTTTTCAACTTACATGTATTTCAGGAAATTAAAGATCTGGCGCGGTATGTTATGTTTTCCCGCTGCACATGGGTTCCGAGGTCATCCGGGTTTAGGAAATGTGACTCTTTCCTGGACAAGTCACAAATCTTAAACTGCGTTTATTTCATGTTGATGTTTATGTTTTTCAAGACAATGTTTTATGTTATGAGGTTGTAAGTCTCTAAGACAATGGTATGTTACTCTGGTTTTAAAACTTAATCAAATGGATGATCTTGCATGATTTTATTTCATATAGCTTTGTTATGATTAAGCTATGGTATTAAGAAGTCACACCAAAATTAACCACGCTTCCGCAAAGCCAGGGTGTGACAGCTTGGTATCAGAGCTCTGATCATAGCGAACTAGGATTCTTTCTCGAGTCTAGACTATGATCACTAGGGCTCTCACGAAAACATTTTTACTACATACCACTTAAGTCCAGATCCAAAACTTTTTACAAACAAATGTTGAGCACATTTTGTTATTTATAGGCTCAGTCTAGAAGGGCTGAGGCTCGGTCTGAGAGGCCGAGGCTCGGTCTGAGAGATCGAGGTAGTTGGCTAGTGGGACTAGGAAGGGTAGGCTCAGTCTTGGAGGCTGAGGCTCGGTATTGGAGACTGAGGCTCGGTCTGAGAGATCGAGGTAGTTGGCTAGTTGGACTAGGAAGCGTAGGCTCAGTCTTGGAAGCTGAGGCTCGGTATTGGAGACCGAGGCTCGATCTGAGAGGTCGAGGTAGATGATAGAGCAGTCTTAGAGACTGGGAGAAATTGGCTAGTGGGACTAGGAGAATGATTTGAATGCTTACTTGGTGACTTATGTGATTATTTGATTGTATGATTGACTGTTTGTGCATGTTGTGTTTATGTTACAGACATTATGGACACCTCTGGCACTGGTGATTCAGACACCACAGGACCTAGACCTATAGTATCGGACGACCTAGAGTCTTCTGAGCGTGAGGTTCACACATCCGACGTTACGAGCACGGACGATGATTTCCAGCCCTTCGCTTTAGCTGATGGTGCTGATGAGCTCGCTGATGGCCCTTTGGCCGGGGACCTACCGTTAGTGGAGATCCCTGCTCCCATACCCTTAGCTGTTTATCCTGCCTATGATTTGCTTCTCGACGCCGACAATGACGACGACGTCGATCTTTTTGATGACGAGCCTTTGGAGGATGAGGTTCAGGGCGAGGCCCTTCTTGCTGCTGGTGATCTTTTGATGATCGCAGATGCTCCCGCTGAGGAGTCACCTGCTCACTCTCCGGTCCCAGACTCTTTCGAGTCTGTGGCCTCCGCACCTTCACATACTCAGAGTGCGCAACACTTTTCTCATGGATCAGATCCCGACCAGGCATCCTCTGTTGCCCCTATTCCTAGTTTTACTTTCGACCATGATGATATGGAGGATTCCGATCCTGTTTCCCCCAGGATTCGACCCATATGAGGATATAGAGTTTATACCCATGGATCAGCCTATGGAGGATCCAGTCGACCCAGTTGATCCCATCGACCCTGAGTTTGATTTTGAGATGGCCTTTGATGAGCCCGAGCAGCCACTAGACCCTGCTCCTGACCCAGTACTTGAGCATGACCCAGTTCATGCCGACGCACCTATTATTGAGCCTGTCGTTGCTGACCCACCTATTGATGATCATCCTATAGATGCTCTATTATTGGAGGGCGATCATGTCCTTGTTGCTGATCACATTGATCCCCCACTTTTTGCTGATGCACCGGTTGACCCCCTTGTTGTACCTCACCATGATCCTATGCCAGCCCAGTTTGATCGTGCGCTTTTTGAGGCACGGATCGACCCCCGAGACGAGCACGCCCAGTGTGGGTGGATTCCGGCTGATGACGAGGTCCCACCTTTTCCCCCACAGATCCCTGATACACGTCACATTGATACTCCCTTTTCATTTACTCAGTTTACACCTCCAGCACGAGCTGGAGAGGGTTCTTCGGCTCACCCTTTTGCACATGTACCGGTATCTATCCCTACTGTACCATCGTCTGCTACTTTTCCCTCTGTTTCTCTATTTCGTGTGGCACCTTTTGATCCCACCAGTGAGCCGTTTCTCTGGTCACCATCTTCTGCTATGCCACCGACTGACCCCTACCATTATTTCCATATGGGGTATACTATTGAGGACGTTTTGATGTCTTTTGTCGCCCAGCACAAGGCACACACACAGCGCATCCAGGAGCTTGAGAGATCTCAGCCGCCGCCGTGTCAGTGCCAGGGACAGACCCACTCTCCGTTGCAGCCCTCTCGACCTGTTCCACCAGACTATGTTGCACGCCTCTTTGCTCTGGAGCAGCAGGTTGCTTCATTCTTGCGTACCCAGAGAGCCATGGAGGAGGACTGGCTCCACTTGCGCCGCTTGTTTTACACTCACTTTCCCCCTCCTCCACCGCCATCCGTGTAGAGCTCTTCAGTACCGTATAGGTAGACATTGGTGAGAAGACGGCGAATGCTTTTGACTGCACAGCATTTTTGGAGACTACATTATGATTCTGATTTTTGTTGACATGTATTTGATGTATTGATACTGATTCGATATAGTTTTTGGATTAGGGTGATGTAGCCCTTAGTCGACTGATGTTGTATGACACTGTACTTGTACGCTTACTATGTGGTCTCAATATATGGCAATCGCAGTATTCTCATCATATGTGATGCTTGATTTGGTTATTGGTATTTTAGGACATGGGATGTTGTGAGATTGATGTTTGTGACATGGGATGTTGTGTGATTGATATGATTATAACATGAGATGTTATGTACTATTACTATCGTTATATACATACGCTAAATTATGACCTGACTTATGTAATATAATTATGGCCTGACCGACATAAACACATCTTTTAGAAGATGCCGCCGAGACGTGAGACACGCATGCCTACCAATGAGGCAGAACTCCAGCAAATTATCGCTGCTGCCATTGCACAATACGCCGCCTCTCAAGGAGGGACTAGTGGAAGCAACTCTGGCAACACTGGCAACAACAATAATCCACCTCATGGTAATACTAAGTCATTTAGACATACCATGACCTAATTGGATATGTTTAGCAATGATGCTAATGCCAATCGTATGTTATAACGTATGTGCAGGATGCACCTACAAGCAGTTTCTAGACTGCAAACCGGTCAACTTTGATGGCGCAGGAGGTGCTGTCGCCTTTGTTCGTTGGGCCGAGAAAACTGAATCTGTTCTACGCATGAGCAAATGCGCACTGGATCAGCAAGTCACCTATATCTCAGGGCTATTCTTGGATGGAGCCCTCTCTTGGTGGAATCTGCAAGTACAGACACTTGGTGAAGCTGCTGCCTATGCGCTAACCTGGACCAAACTGAAGGAACTTATGCGCAAAAAGTACTGCTCTCGCGCGGAAATCCAGAGATTGGAAACCGAGTTCTGGCATTTGAAAATGGACGGTCCAAAGATCGCAGAATACGTTCAAAGGTTCCATGACTTATCACATGTGGTACCCTACACGGTCACTCCGGAGTTCAAGCGGATTGAACGTTTCATTTGGGGATTAGCTCCTCAAATCATAAGCATGGTAACCTCATCCAAGCCTGCGACCATTACTGAGGCGATCGATTTGAGCGTAACTCTCACTGAGGAGGCTATTCGCCTAAACAAGTTTGATGAGATCAAGACGAAGAAGGCAGAGACTCACGTCGAGTCATCAGGAGGTAACAAACGGAAGTTCTCGAACTTCAAGCAGGGCGCCAGTGTGGTGGTTAAGAAAGGAGGATCAGACACGCCAGCTCAGGTTACAGCTGGTAGAGGGAAGAAAGGAAAGGGATACATGGGCACCCAACCCAAGTGCAACGACTGCCAACGCCACCATTCTGGTCGTTGCGGGCCAAAAGTATGCGAAGCATGTGGGAAATGTGGCCACTTGAAGGACACTTGTTGGGCCACTGCTGGTCAGGGAGGCCAGGGAGGATTCGGAAACAGAAATTACAGCCGGGGTGGGAATGGAAATCGCCCACAAGGAAACTATGGAGGTAACGAGAATCGAGGCAACAATGCTAACCAAGCGGGCGCCGTGAATCGTAATCAGAGGAATGATCAAGCTGGTGGAAACGGGCAAAGACTTGGATGCTTTAACTGCGGTGATATCGGGCATTTTAAGAAGAACTGCCCAGAGTTGAACCAAGCCCGTGGAAGAGTGTTCCAAATCGAAGCAAGGGAAGCGCGCCAGGACCCCAATGTCGTTACCGGTACGTTCCCTGTAAATCAACGCTATGCATCCGTTTTATTTGATACTGGTGCCGATTATAGCTTCGTGTCGCTAGAATTTAAGAATATGCTTGGGTTAGCCGCTAATAAGTTAGATATTCCCTACTCGATCGAATTGGCTAATGGGAAGTTAGTAGAAGCCAACGAAGTCATCAGAGGTTGTGTGATCGAATTAGGAGAGCGTGAGTTTGCTTTGGACCTACTACCAGTTCAGTTGGGAAGCTTTGACGTAGTAGTAGGAATGGATTGGTTATCAGGCAACAAGGCTGAGATAGTTTGTCACGAAAAGATCGTTCGTATCCCAACCGAAGATGGCGAAACAATTGTGGTTCACGGAGAGAAGCATGATACGCCGTTAAGAATTATCAGCTGCCTGAAAGCGCGAAAGTGTTTGCAGAAGGGATGTGTTGCCTTCCTGGCACACATTGTGGATAAGAAGGCTGCTGAGCCAAGAATCGAAGACATCCCTGTCGTGAGGGAATACCCAGAAGTCTTCCCAGAAGACTTACCTGGACTGCCACCTCAGAGGCAAGTAGAGTTCCGCATCGATTTAGTTCCAGGCGCCGCGCCTGTGGCTAAGGCACCTTATAGACTTGCTCCGTCTGAGATGCAGGAACTGTCGACACAGCTTCAAGAGCTGTTAGACAAGGGTTTTATCCGACCAAGCTTCTCGCCTTGGGGAGCTCCGGTCCTGTTTGTCAAGAAGAAGGACGGTAGTTTTCGTATGTGCATCGACTACCGGGAGCTGAACAAGCTGACGATCAAGAATAGATATCCTCTGCCAAGAATCGATGATCTGTTTGATCAACTGCAAGACTCAAGCTTTTATTCAAAGATCGATCTTCGATCTGGATACCATCAGTTAAGGATACAAGAGGAGAGTATCCCGAAGACAGCCTTCAGAACTCGTTATGGACACTACGAGTTCCTTGTTATGCCGTTTGGTTTGACAAACGCACCTGCAGTCTTTATGGATTTGATGAATAGAGTTTGCAAGCCATACTTGGACAAGTTCGTGATTGTGTTTATCGACGACATCTTGATCTATTCAATAACAAAGGCCGAGCACGAACAGCATCTAAGAGCTATTTTGGAGCTGCTGAAGAAGGAACAGTTGTATGCCAAATTCTCCAAGTGCGAATTTTGGCTACGTGAAGTCCAATTCCTTGGACACGTGGTAAATGGAGATGGAATCCACGTGGATCCAACAAAGATCGAAGCGATCAAGAATTGGGAAACGCCAAAGACGCCAACCGAGATTCGACAATTCTTGGGTTTGGCTGGCTACTATCGAAGGTTCATTGAGGATTTCTCAAAAATCGCTCAACCATTGACGCTCCTCACCCAGAAAGATAAGAAGTTTGATTGGGGAATCAAACAGGAAGAAGCGTTCCAGATACTGAAGGATAAGCTCTGCAATGCGCCAATCTTAGCACTACCGGAAGGTACAGATGATTTTGTGGTATACTGTGACGCTTCGCGTCAAGGATTAGGTTGTGTGTTGATGCAACGCCAAAAGGTTATTGCTTACGCATCGCGTCAACTGAAAGTGAACGAAAAGAACTATACCACACATGATTTGGAACTTGGCGCAGTGGTATTTGCACTAAAGATCTGGAGACACTACCTTTATGGTACAAAGTGTACAATCTTTACAGATCACAAGAGCCTACAGCACATATTCAACCAGAAGGAGCTGAATATGAGGCAAAGACGATGGGTTGAGTTGCTGAACGATTACGACTGCGAGATAAAGTATCATCCAGGGAAGGCGAATGTGGTCGCCGATGCCCTAAGTCGGAAGGAGAGGATCAAGCCCATAAGGGTTAGAGCTTTAGAAATGATTATTCAAACCGATCTTTCCTTGCGCATTCGTGCCGCGCAGAAAGAAGCTCTCAAGGAAGGAAACCTTGAAGAAGAATATCTCCGTGGGATGGAGAAGCTACTGGTACCAAACGAGGAAGGAACGTTATGCTTCGAGAAAAGGATTTGGGTTCCTTTGTTTGGAGATTTAAGGAAGGTTATTTTCGATGAAGCTCACAAGTCATGGTACTCTATCCATCCGGGAGAGGATAAGATGTACCAAGATCTCAAAGATTATTATTGGTGGCCTAGGATGAAAGGCGATGTTGCTGTTTATGTGAGCAAATGTTTAACATGCGCTAAGGTTAAAGCGGAATACCAGAAACCTTCAGGACTTCTGCAACAACCAGAGATTCCCAAGTGGAAATGGGAACAAATCTCCATGGATTTTATTACGAAATTGCCAAGAACGCCAAGAGGCCATGACACTATTTGGGTAATAGTGGATCGATTAACAAAGTCAGCACACTTCTTACCTATCAGAGAGAAGGATAATACGAGCAAATTGGCTGAAATTTACATGAGAGAGATCGTCGCGCGCCATGGAGTACCTCTCTCAATCATCTCTGATAGAGACGGAAGGTTTGTGTCAAGGATATGGCAATCCTTCCAAGAAGCCTTTGGCTCACAATTGAATCTGAGCACTGCGTTTCATCCGCAAACTGACGGTCAGAGCGAGCGAACGATACAGACTTTGGAAGACATGCTGAGAGCGTGTGTTATGGATTGGGCGGTAGCTGGGACAAGCATTTGCCTTTGGTCGAATTTTCGTACAACAACAGCTACCACACCAGTATTGGTGTCGCGCCATTTGAAGCCCTTTATGGACGCAAGTGCCGATCACCCTTATGTTGGGCTGACGCAGATGATAGGCAGCTTGCTGGTCCCGAAATCGTCCAAGAGACGACAGACAAGATTGCGCAGATTCTTAAACGCATTGAAGCAGCTCGCCACAGACAGAAAGCCTATGCGGATCCAAACCGGAAACACTTGGAATTCCAAGTGGGAGAAATGGTTTTATTGAAAGTTTCACCCTGGAAGGGTGTGGCACGCTTCGGAAAGCGTGGGAAGTTAAATCCGTGCTACATTGGTCCTTTCAGAATTCTAGAAGGAATAGGACTAGTAGCATACAAGTTGGATTTACCTGCTGAACTGAATGGTGTTCACGATACATTTCATGTATCCAACCTTAAGAAGAGTCCAACTCAAGATGACATTGCCATTCCCATCGACGAGATTCATGTTGATGACACGCTCCATTTCGTTGAAGAACCGGTTGAGGTTACGGATTGGAAAGTAAACAAGACCCGCCGGAGCAGTGTCAAGCTCGTCAAAGTTCGTTGGAATGCCAGACACGGTCCTGAATACACCTGGGAGCGTGAGGACCGGATGAAAGAAAAATACCCCCACCTTTTTCCTAAGAACCCTGCATCTACAAGCAGAACTTAAATTTTGGGACGAAATTTATTTAACGGGGGGAGAATGTGACAACCCTCACTAAACCAGGTATCCGTACGACTTAATTAATAATTAATTACTGCTTAATTACTGTGCTTGCTTGAACTTGTGAATAAACTGCTACTTGATTTCTGATACATGTACTTACTTGCATCATACTTTACTTGCTGTCACTACATTATTTACATGCTGAACCTTAGTGACAAACATGATGCACAAAAAGCACAGTAGCACTATAACGGATAACCTATTGAACATGCTGATAAAGCCAGCATCAGGCAAACACTGCCTCTAAGGCCTGTATGAGCCAGAAATATTTTGCTACACTAGTGGTGAGTGTAGGGATATAAGGGTTGTAGAACTGCGTCTCTAGGAATAAGTCACAATGACTGGATGTGCCTAAAACGTACTCTAAGTACAAAATTCAGCACTTTACATAATAATTCAGCTTTTAGCTAACTAATAAAGTGCCAAAACGTGAGAAAAATATTACTAGACACTTTCCAAACTGTCAGAAATGAGTTGTGTCACTAAAAAGGGTATTAACGACACTTTAAAGCTTTGTTAGCACTTTAACGGATTACTATCCAACCAAACAACCGGACTATACCCGAAACATGAAAATATTGTTATTTTCATTATTTATCTTTTTCTGAGCCAGTTAGGGTCCCTGATTACCCTAACACCCTTTGTAACGCGTGACACACCACTAACCGGGTTAAGCACTTAACTACCTTACTTAACCCAACTAATAAACCTAACTATTGGTTAGAATTGGACTAGTACCCCCCTGTCACGGCCCATGGCCCCGGTTTGACCCGGTCCAGAGCCGCGAGGCAGGAAGTCCGATGGTATTTAATTTAATGACAGCGGAAGTCTTTTTAAAACAGGATCAATTAATATTAAAACTGCTCGTTTATATAATTTAAGGATAAAACCCATAATTTTTACAATAAAGTGATTTCGCTGGGAAATCTTTATTTCATAAAAACATGTTTCTTTATTTATTTACATTGAGCCACTTTCTAAGCTTGCAGTGCTCCATGGCACTTTTCCTGTGCTCACAACAGATCACCTGAAACATGTTTGAAAAAGGTTTTGTCAGCAGGGAAATACTGAGTGAATCATTCATTTTACAAAAATGACTCGTTTGTTATAATTCACAGTATTAAGAGAAATTACAATGTTTATTTCAACCAATTACCCACAGTACTTGTCATCGACTTGTTTCGGTGACTGTGGTCATATTATTATTGAGTCCGTTCACCCAATAGTAACGAGTATCATTAGTTAGGTTCGCCCACCTAAATTGATAAAAACAGTAATGTGCACAATACCCCACATACCGGCTGTAATTTGGTGACTACATATACTTAATCACTGCAATTATAATCTTGAAAATAAACATGATTTTGAAAGTAATTTGATAAAAAGAGAATGACTCACATTGTAGATTTTAACGAGCAGAATATAAGCCTACTGATTAGCCTGAATTAACCTAATTTAAATAACAATGCACACACAATAGGTTAGTAACTAATACAGCAGTTACGACAATTCACGAGATTAAACCCTCACAATGATTTATTAGTGCAATACTTAACAATTCAACGGATTCACAACGAATGACAGAGTATAGTCCGAATTCGAACAGTACTCAAACATTCAAGTCGAAATCACATTGAATCAAATAAAGTATAAACTCAATTTGAGCGGCACTTAAACAATCGTTGGATAGTTATAATCGATCGGACGTTGAATCGTAATAGTGATCGAGTTATTACCCTGATTGCGGCAGCACTTCGTGATTAGTGTGTGTTAATTGTTAGTATACAGAACGTAATTCGATTTCTGAAACGAATTTCTTCGTCGAACTTATGCCAAATTTCAAGTCCCGATGTCTGCTATTTATAGTGAAAATTGGACTAGCTTACGGACCGTAAGCTTCCCAACGTTACGGTCCGTAAGGCATCATACGGACCGTAAGCTTGGTAGTGTTGCGGTCCGTAAGGTTAAATAATAGGCTATAGGGTAGCCACGTTTGGGACTAGCTATGCTGAGTCAGTAGTTTCGTAATTTCTGAATTTTACAACGAGAATTTGAGGATAATTATCAATTAGGGTTTACCCCCCCTGAGTTTTAGGGGCCCTAATCCTGATTCTGAAAATTATGAAAATTTTAGGGTTTGTTCAGAATCACTTGGGTTTCTCAATTAAGGTTTCCTATTGACCAAATTAAAATAATAATTATGACTTTTGATGAGAGTTGTTACATTCTCCCCACCTTAATAAAATCTCGTCCTCGAGATTACTGGAATAAGTGAGGATACTTTCGCTTCATTTCTGATTCCAGCTCCCAAGTGTATTCAGCTCCTCTCTTTGAATCCCATCTAACTTTGACTAAAACTAGTCGTTTATGTTTGAGAAACTTAATCTTTCGATCCTCAATTTGAAGAGGTTTCTCAACAAATTTTAGCTTTTCGTTTACCTTTATATCTTGAAGAGGTACTACCAGTGATTCATCTGATAAACATTTCTTCAGATTGGATACATGAAATACATCATGTACTCCAGCTAATTCTTCTGGTAGTTGTAAACGATAAGCTACTGATCCTATACGTTGGATCACTGAAAATGGTCCTACGTACCTTGGACTTAACTTTCCTTTCTTTCCGAATCTAATTACTCCTTTCCAAGGAGAAACTTTTAATAGTACTTTATCTCCTACTTGGAATTCTAACGGTCTGCATCTATTATCTGCATAACTCTTTTGGCGATCTCGAGCCGTCTTCAATCTTTCCTTAATTTGAGTAATCTTGTCGGTCGTTTCTTGTACTATCTCTGGACCTGATAATTGATTTTCTCCTATTTCTGCCCAACATACTGGAGTTCTGCACTTTCTTCCATACAGTGCTTCAAATGGAGCAGTTTCAATGCTTGAATGATAACTGTTATTGTAGGAGAATTCAATCAGAGATAAGTGATCATCCCAATTTCCACCAAAATCTATTACACATGCTCGGAGCATGTCTTCCAGAGTTTGGATTGTCCTTTCACTTTGTCCGTCTGTTTGGGGATGATATGCAGTACTCAGATTGAGTCGAGTTTCCATAGCTTGCTGGAAACTTTTCCAGAAATGAGAAGTAAAACGACTATCCCTATCCGAAACAATGGAGAGTGGGACTCCATGTAGGGATACAACTTCATCTACATACAATTTAGCCAGTCTTTCTATGCTAAAGGTTTCTTTCATTGGTAGAAAGTGAGCTGATTTGGTTAATCGATCCACAATTACCCAAATCGCATCATTACCTTTTCTGGTTTTGGGTAATTTAGTAACAAAATCCATTGTTATAAGTTCCCATTTCCATACTGGCATTTCCAATTGTTGTAGTAAACCTGAGGGTTTCTGATGTTCTGCCTTAACTTGAGAACAAGTAAGACATTTAGAAACATACCGTGCTATATCCTTTTTCATGCCTATCCACCAGAAATTCTTTCTTAAATCTTGGTACATTTTATTGTTTCCTGGGTGCATAGTATACCTAGATTTATGAGCTTCTTCTAAAATCTTAGGTCTTAATTCTCCTTGCTTAGGTACCCAAATTCTACTTTTGTGGAATCTCCAAATTCCATCTGCTCCTTGTTCTAGTTCCTTCATTCGTCCTTTCATTCCTTCAGCATCATCATTGATTGCTGTATTTTGAACATTCTTCAATTGTTCCATTAAATCTATCTGTAGATTTAATCTGAGAGCACGAACTCGTCGTTGTTTCTCATAATACTTACGACTTAAGGCATCTGCAACTACATTTGCCTTTCCTTCGTGATACTGAATATCACAGTCGTAGTCACTTAGGATTTCCATCCATCTCCTTTGTCTCATGTTTAACTCTTTTTGCCCAAATATATATCTTAAACTTTTGTGGTCTGTGTAGACAGTAAATTTACTTCCGTAAAGATAATGTCTCCAAATTTTAAGGGCAAAAATTACGGCTCCTAATTCTAAGTCACGAGTCGTATAATTCTCCTCGTGCCTTTTCAACTGCCGAGAGGCATACGCAATTACCTTCTTGCGCTGCATTAACACACCTCCGAATCCTAATTTTGAAGCATCACAATATACTTCAAAATCTTCTGTTCCTTCGGGTAATGCTAAAATTGGAGCATTCGTCAATCGGTGTTTCAAAATCTTAAAAGCTTCTTCTTGCTTGGGTCCCCATTCAAACTTAGTGGCTTTACAGGTTAACTTAGTTAATGGTACGGCTATCTTAGAAAAATCCTTAATAAACCGTCTATAATACCCAGCTAAACCTATAAAACTTCTAATTTCCATAGCTGTTTGTGGGACCTTCCATTTAGTAATTGCTTCTATTTTAGCAGGATCTACATGAATGCCTTCATGATTCACCATATGTCCTAAGAATTGCACTTCCTTTAACCAAAATTCACACTTTGAGAATTTTGCATAAAGCTTTTCTTTTCTTAACAAGGTTAAGAGTGCATGCAAATGATTGCAATGTTCTTCCTGACTTTTGGAATAAATAAGTATATCGTCGATGAATACGATTACAAATTTATCCAAATATGGTTTACAGATCCTATTCATCATGTCCATGAATGCAGCAGGTGCATTTGTTAATCCAAAGGGCATGACTGTAAACTCATAATGACCATACCTAGTTCTGAAAGCAGTTTTAGGTATGTCTTCTTCCTGTACCTTCAATTGATGATATCCGGAGCGTAAATCTATCTTAGAAAAATATCTAGCCCCCTGAAGTTGATCAAATAGATCATCAATCCTAGGTAATGGGTATCGATTCTTAATTGTAACCTTATTCAATTCCCTATAATCGATACACATTCTCATCGAACCATCCTTTTTCTTTACAAACAACACTGGCGCTCCCCAAGGGGATGAGCTAGGTTGTATGAATCCTTTACTTAGTAATTCATCTAATTGCGTTTTTAATTCTAACATTTCTGTGGGTGCTAACCGATAAGGTGCCTTGGCTATCGGTGTAGTTCCTGGAATTAGATGAATCCTAAATTCTACTTCCCTATCTGTAGGTAATCCCGGTAAATCTTCTGGGAATACATCCGGATATTCTGAGACTACAGGAATTTCCTTAAGTTCTTTACCCTTAGTACTAATAATTACCGAAATCATATACATTATTCCTTGTTTTCGTTCATAATTAGCAACTTTCATTACTGATATGAACTTCATGGGTTTTCGTGGTTTATCTCCTGTAATCCTAATCACTTCTCCAGTGGGTGATTGAATTTCTATGGAATTCTGATCACAAAGAATTCTAGCATGGTTGGCTACTAACCAATCCATTCCTAACACGACATCGAATTCAGCTAATTTCATAGGTAACAGGTTTGCAGAAAACTTATGGCCTAACAATTCTATCTTTCCTTTTTGCAAAACCTTATTTATTTTAACAGAATTCCCGTCTGCCGTTTCAACTGTAAAAATTTGCCTAAGGGTTGTTAAAGGTACCTTAAGGGCTTGGCAAAATGAAGTATTGATAAAACTTTGGTTTGCACCAGAGTCAAATAATACTTTTGCATATATGTTGTGAACTAGGAACGTACCAGCTATCACATCTAGAATGAGTTCTGCTTCTTGAGTAGTTAACTGAAAGGCTCGGACATTCTTCTTGGTAGCTCCGTCAGCTGGTTTAGCTTTGTTATCTGATGGTTTGGCCAGTTTAGGACATTCTGTTTTGAAATGTCCCGCTTCTCCACAATTGTAACAGATTGTGGATTTCTTCCTACAGTTTTCTTCACGATGTCCTACCATTTTACAAAAATTGCAAGTTACACCACATCTTCCAAAATGTTTCTTTTTGCAATTTTTGCAAAACGGTGGAGTTGAAGATTGCCCTGTTCCTCTTCTTTTGAAATTACTATTATTACCCGTACGAAATCCCTGGGTAATCTTCTGAGCCAATTCCTTCTTTTTGTTTTCATCTTGCGTGCGTACTAGTTCGTCAGTTAGAGTATTAGCTAATTCCACAGCATCGTCAATAGTGCGAGGTCTCGCAGCTTTAACAATATTGCGGATTTCACTAATTAATCCCCAGATGTATCGAGAAATGAGTACCGGTTCTGGCGAAGCCAGTGTTGGTACCACTCTAGCATATTCAAAGAATGTCGAAGTATAACTGCGACACTCCACTCCTATCATCCGGTGATTTAGGAACTTATTTGCCATTTGTTCCTTTTCATATTCAGGACAATATTTCCTTTCTACAAGATTTTTGAATTCTTCCCATTTCATGGCATAAGCCATCCTTCTTCCTTTTGCTTGTAGCACCGTGTTCCACCATTCTAATGCTCCTTCTTTGAACAAATTTGATGCATACATCACCTGATCTTCTTCTGAACACTTACTTATTGCAATTACTGCTTCAGTTTTCTCTAACCAACGCAGTACTGCAGTTGCTCCTTCATTACCTGCAAATTCAGCAGGTTTGCAAGCAAGAAATTCTTTGAAAGTGCAACCAGGTGTTGCGGCTTTCATTTTCTTAGGAGGTGGAGCCTGTCGTAGATTATTATCATCATGATTGCTGCCTCCATTTACACTGTGACTAAAATTATCTTCCTGAGTACGTTTACTAGGAATGATTTGTTGCGGTTCTACTGGATTTTTAACAGCAGCAACGAATGCTGGAATAGCATTGGCTATCCCTTGTGCAACAATATTTTCTATATCTTGTCTAGTCATATACTGGTTTTCCTGATTTTGTTCAGATTGATTCCCTTCATTAACTGGTTCATTATTAGCGTTTTCCATCTGATAATTATTAAAAATATAAATATTAGTACTGAGTAATGAATAAACAATTTCACAGAATCGCATAAAATCTGGTTGATAACACAGATATATATCCAAAATTTGTCGATGTTTCGACTTCTATTTTGCTTTATATATATTAGATAGGCATCCATACACACCTTTTATCTTACAATATTTTATTTCCCATTTTACAGAGTTATATTTACTTATTATTATTAATATACAGACACTTTTCCCAACCCCACTATTCTCTGGTCACAATAAGTTTAGTAGCGACGTTCCCTTTCGTCGTACTTCCAGGTAATCCTTTCTCCCATATCCCTAATCCTATTTCCTGTATTTATCAGTTCTTCACCGTACTGACGGAGTTCTGCTAAGTTTTCATTACTCATTGGAGGATTGGGGATAGGGTCTGGCTCCCACTGTGGAAGGAAAGAATAAGGACTGTTGACAATATTCTCGAATTGCCAGTCATTTGTCCACCATTCTTCCATTTGACCTAAAGGTAGAGTGTGGATTAGTGGATCTGGAATAGCTGGTTCCAGATTGACAGGTAGTTGGGTTTCTAGGCAAGGATATAGATTATTATGGATAGGGCTAATAACATCACAATTTTCCAGTAGACGGTCGATTTCGTCTTGAAATGTGATATCTTTAGTTTGTCTAGAACTCTCTCATATCTCTATTCCTTTTTGTTTATAGTCCTCCCTGAATTCTGCTGGTTTGGAACTTTCTCCGACTTTGATTTCCTTTCCTTTGTTTATAGGGTTTTCTATTTTAAGAAGTTTCCTAGTAGCTGGCTTTCTCCTGCGCACTTTCCTCCATCCTACATATCTTCTTTTCTTTTTAGATTTGGCTTTTTCCAGCGGTGGAGCTTGGAATTCCACAGGTTCCTCTATGTCAGCAATATAACCAGTAAAGTCGTGGGAGACTTCAATTGGTACTGGGTAGAGGTTGAGATTCTGAAATGCTTCCGACATCTCATTCATGCTGGACAGCATATATGCAAAATGCACAAAAATGCTAAGTTAAAACTTTGGAACAAAGTTTAACAAATAAACATTAAGTTTATTGCATACGGATTTATACAAAAGATTACAGGAAAGTGAACACACTATAATTTATTTATTTACTGGGTATTACTTTTCTACTAGACCAGATTTTTAAAATTTAGAGATTTGCATTTTCTGCTACGGTAGCTAGCATATAAAGGTTTGCCCATTTTTCATCTAAGGTATTTTCCCAAGGTGACTTATTTCCTAATTCCTGAATTTCTGGATTAAACTTCACTTTCTTGACTTGGATTTTCTTTATTTTCTCTTGTCCCTTTCTAAGAATCGAATTTCTTTTCTCTTGGGTGAGAGGGTTTTCATAGTTTGCTTTACGAACAAAAATCCCTTCATCTAGATCTGCTGGTTGTTTGGAGGAAGAGGTTCCTTTTCTTGTGGGTGCAGTATCTAATTTGTGATAGATAGCAGAAATCTTGTGTTTACCCATACTGTAACTCAGTAATTAATCAGTTAATAAAACATATTTCTATAGAATAGCAATTAAATTTCCTAATTATTTTTATAGGCTAAAATCAATAGTAAGCTTAAATCAGTGGCTCTGATACCACCTTTTCCTGTCACGGCCCATGGCCCCGGTTTGACCCGGTCCAGAGCCGCGAGGCAGGAAGTCCGATGGTATTTAATTTAATGACAGTGGAAGTCTTTTTAAACAGGATCAATTAATATTAAAACTGCTCGTTTATATAATTTAAGGATAAAACCCATAATTTTTACAATAAAGTGATTTCGCTGGGAAATCTTTATTTCATAAAAACATGTTTCTTTATTTATTTACATTGAGCCACTTTCTAAGCTTGCAGTGCTCCATGGCACTTTTCCTGTGCTCACAACAGATCACCTGAAACATGTTTGAAAAAGGTTTTGTCAGCAGGGAAATACTGAGTGAATCATTCATTTTACAAAAATGACTCGTTTGTTATAATTCACAGTATTAAGAGAAATTACAATGTTTATTTCAACCAATTACCCACAGTACTTGTCATCGACTTGTTTCGGTGACTGTGGTCATATTATTATTGAGTCCGTTCACCCAATAGTAACGAGTATCATTAGTTAGGTTCGCCCACCTAAATTGATAAAAACAGTAATGTGCACAATACCCCACATACCGGCTGTAATTTGGTGACTACATATACTTAATCACTGCAATTATAATCTTGAAAATAAACATGATTTTGAAAGTAATTTGATAAAAAGAGAATGACTCACATTGTAGATTTTAACGAGCAGAATATAAGCCTACTGATTAGCCTGAATTAACCTAATTTAAATAACAATGCACACACAATAGGTTAGTAACTAATACAGCAGTTACGACAATTCACGAGATTAAACCCTCACAATGATTTATTAGTGCAATACTTAACAATTCAACGGATTCACAACGAATGACAGAGTATAGTCCGAATTCGAACAGTACTCAAACATTCAAGTCGAAATCACATTGAATCAAATAAAGTATAAACTCAATTTGAGCGGCACTTAAACAATCGTTGGATAGTTATAATCGATCGGACGTTGAATCGTAATAGTGATCGAGTTATTACCCTGATTGCGGCAGCACTTCGTGATTAGTGTGTGTTAATTGTTAGTATACAGAACGTAATTCGATTTCTGAAACGAATTTCTTCGTCGAACTTATGCCAAATTTCAAGTCCCGATGTCTGCTATTTATAGTGAAAATTGGACTAGCTTACGGACCGTAAGCTTCCCAACGTTACGGTCCGTAAGGCATCATACGGACCGTAAGCTTGGTAGTGTTGCGGTCCGTAAGGTTAAATAATAGGCTATAGGGTAGCCACGTTTGGGACTAGCTATGCTGAGTCAGTAGTTTCGTAATTTCTGAATTTTACAACGAGAATTTGAGGATAATTATCAATTAGGGTTTACCCCCCCTGAGTTTTAGGGGCCCTAATCCTGATTCTGAAAATTATGAAAATTTTAGGGTTTGTTCAGAATCACTTGGGTTTCTCAATAAAGGTTTCCTATTGACCAAATTAAAATAATAATTATGACTTTTGATGAGAGTTGTTACACCCCCCCCTCTCTAACCGTCCCCAACTAAGGGGGGACACACTTGGTACAATTTTGATTAATTTAATCCTAGTGTTTAATATCTAGGAGGCATATGAACCATTGGTTAAACATGTTGAAAATTATCTATAAGATGCAAGGTTAACCCAACATAACACACACTCACACAACTCACAACTAAACTCTCTCTCCCTCTCCTTGCTCCTCACGGCCGAGAACAACAACAACCATCCATCCATCCTTCGATCTTGTTCAAGCCATTCCAACATCATACAAGCTTCAAGGATCACGTATTAGGAGGCTTGGTGCACTCGGAGTTTGAAGGACCTCTTTATCTTGCTTTTATCCACGTGTTTTTCGTCTAGATTCTTCCCTAGCCTCGAGCTAGTGATATGTTACTTAAATCACCTTCTTGAACTATTCTAAAGTGGTTAATACGATTTGTAACGGTTAAAACTCGAAATCTTACAAGATGATACTTTAAAGTCTACTAAAAATGCTATAAGTGTTGGATAAAAGCTCATATGTTGTGTAAATGTTGTAGTAATTGAAATTTGTGATTATTTAGACCCAATCTATGTTGTGGTAGCTCGGATCATCACTTAACCCGGTTTGGTCATGATCACGAATCATGACATAAGGTTGTTTTGAATAGAACAAGGGTTAAAGGGTGAAACTCTACCACACACGAATCATGAACTTGTGTAAAGGTGTTTTAGCTTGTACAATAGTGTTTAAAACTAGCAGATCTACGTATCTGCAAGTGGTATTTTCAAAGGACCAAGCGTTAAAGAAATCATACTTTAAAAGACGGAACTTCCATAAAAACGAGGTTTTTACAAATCGGATTGTTTTATATAAAGATCCACTAAAAGTAATGAGATTTACTTCACAGTTTGGATAAACCACAAGTTCATGAAGTTTATGCGATTTATATACATATTTTGACTAGTTTGTGATTTGAACATGGTTTTGATTGAATAAGAAGATTGTTGGTTTGATTTATAAAAGAAAATGATACGCTTGAAAGCGTGGCCACCTCTAGTTACAGTGGAAACTCTGGCGAAATTTTTCTAAAAACCTAACACTTGGAATTATTTTCACTATAAGTGTTAGAGATACTTGTCGACTTGTTTTCGAACTATGAATTTCGCCACGGCTTTATTTATAAAATATCGGAGGTGGGATTTCACAAAATAAAACGTGATACATAAATATATTCAGTATATATTTTTCACAACATCACTTGTATAAGTGTTTATGATTATTTTGTGAACTACGTAAATATTATTTTTAGAGTAAAAATAATATTACTAAGTATTATTTTGGGGAAAATCACATGTATGAAAACATAATATTTTTGAGAAGAATATTCATATTTTGAAGTGGAAATAAAATATATTAAGTGAGACTTAATAGTGAAGTCTGAATGTTACGAACACACATGTATTAAATGCCCCATCCTTGGGAAGGAGAATAACTACCTAGTATACAGAACGTAAACACGAAATAGTTGCCTAACTATTTCCCAAAAAAAACTTAAACCATAAAGCTAAGGCACGGCCGTCCGTCTAATAGAGTTAGCACGTGTAGGTCGCCATACAACTGATTGATTTGGAGGCATACTTGGTAGAGACGCACCACAGTGAGTTCATGTCCCCCTTTTCTCTAACTGTTTTCAGTTTTCTTAACTACGGGGGTGAAATACATGTTACTTTGATTATAAGTACATTATACATGGTATGGTTAGCGTAAGGAGGTTTACTACTTAGATCATGTGAGTGGGTAGGCAGAAACTGGAGGCCATTAATCCTCATTGTAGGACCGAGGGACGTAAGCGGTAGATCTATCTGGGTGTAGCGAGCCCAACTCTAGGTCCAACAGAACGGACCTCTAGAAGGCCCAACAGAACGGACCTTGGAGTGACTTTGTACCCAACGCTAAATCTGCTAGGTTTGAGTCTTCCTACTTGCACTTCACATATATCAATGGCCTTGCAAACCATTGGTGATCTCTTTTTCCTTATTTGCTACATACCAAGACTATTTTTATACTCACGAAGGTTTACTTACTCACTGACACATTAACTCGCTCAACATTATTGTTGATTTTTCAACTTACATGTATTTCAGGAAATTAAAGATCTGGCGCGGTATGTTATGTTTTCCCGCTGCACATGGGTTCCGAGGTCATCCGGGTTTAGGAAATGTGACTCTTTCCTGGACAAGTCACAAATCTTAAACTGCGTTTATTTCATGTTGATGTTTATGTTTTTCAAGACAATGTTTTATGTTATGAGGTTGTAAGTCTCTAAGACAATGGTATGTTACTCTGGTTTTAAAACTTAATCAAATGGATGATCTACATTGAGGATTAATGGCCTCTAGTTTCTGCCTACCCACTCACATGATCTAAGTAGTAAACCTCCTTACGCTAACCATACCATGTATAAAGTACTTGTAATCAAAGTAACATGTATTTCACCCCCGCAGTTAAAAACTGAAAACAGTTAAGAGAAAAGGGGGACATGAACTCACTGTGGTGCGTCTCTACCAAGTATGCCTCCAAATCAATCAGTTGTATGACGACCTACACGTGCTAACTCTATTAGACGGACGGCCGTGCCTTAGCTTTATGGTTTAAGTTTTTGGGAAATAGTTAGGCAACTATTTCGTGTTTACGTTCTGTATACTTGGTAGTTATTCTCCTTCCCAAGGATGGGGGATTTAGTACATGTGTGTTCGTAACATTCAGACTTCACTATTAAGTCTCACTTAATATATTTTATTTCCACTTCAAAATATGAATATTCTTCTCAAAAATATTATATTTTCATTAAAACTTAATCAAAAGATGACGAGAAGTTGTAAAGACGGAACTTCCATAAAAACGAGGTTTTTACAAAATCGGATGGATTTATATAGAGATCCACTAAAAGTAATGGGATTTACTTCATAGTTTGAATAAATCACAAGTTCCTGAAATTTTATGCGATTTATATACATATTTTGACTAGTTTGTGATTTGAACATTGTTGGTTGATTTGTAAAAGAAAATGAGACGCTTGAAAGCGTGGCCACCTCCAGTTACAGAGGAAACTCTGGCGAAAGTTTTCTAAAAACCTAACACTTGGAATTATTTTCACTATAAGTGTTAGAGATACTTGTCGACTTGTTTTCGAACTATGAATTTCGCCACGACTTTATTTACAAAATACCGGAGGTGGGATTTCACAAAATAAAACGTGATACATAAATATATTTAGTATATATTTTTCACAACATCACTTGTATAAGTGTTTACGATTATTTTGTGAACTACGTAAATATTATTTTTAGAGTAAAAATAATATTACTAAGTATTATTTTGGGAAAATCACATGTATTAAAATATAATATTTTTGGGAAGAATATTTATATTTTGGAGTAAAATATATTAAGTGAGACTTAATAGTGTAATCCAAATTATACGAAACGCACATGTATTAAATCCCCCATCCTTGGGAAGGAGAATAACTACCAAGTATATACATAACGTAAACACCCTTCTAGACTGAGCCTATAAATAATAAAATGTGCTCAACATTTGTTTGTAAAAAGTTTTGGATCTGGACTTAAGTGGTATGCAGTAAAAATGTTTTCGTGAGAGCCCTAGTGATCATAGTCTAGACTCGAGAAAGAATCCTAGTTCGCTATGATCAGAGCTCTGATACCAAGCCGTCACACCCTGGCTTTGCGGAAGCATGGTTATTTTGGTGTGACTTCTTAATACCATAGCTTAATCATAACAAAGCTATATGAAATAAAATCATGCAAGATCATCCATTTGATTAAGTTTTAAAACCAGAGTAACATACCATTGTCTTAGAGACTTACAACCTCATAACATAAAACATTGTCTTGAAAAACATAAACATCAACATGAAATAAACGCAGTTTAAGATTTGTGACTTGTCCAGGAAAGAGTCACATTTCCTAAACCCGGATGACCTCGGAACCCATGTGCAGCGGGAAAACATAACATACCGTGCCAGATCTTTAATTTCCTGAAATACATGTAAGTTGAAAAATCAACAATAATGTTGAGCGAGTTCATGTGTAAGTGAGTAAGTAAACCTTCCTGAGTATAAAAATAGTCTTGGTATGTAGCAAATAAGGAAAAAGAGATCACCAATGGTTTGCAAGGCCATTGATATATGTGAAGTGCAAGTAGGAAGACTCAAACCTAGCAGATTTAGCGTTGGGTACAAAGTCACTCCAAGGTCCGTTCTGTTGGGCCTTCCAGAGGTCCGTTCTGTTGGGCCTAGAGTTGGGCTCGCTACACCCAGATAGATCTACCGCTTACGTCCCTCGGTCCTACAATGAGGATTAATGGCCTCCAGTTTCTGCCTACCCACTCACATGATCTAAGTAGTAAACCTCCTTACGCTAACCATACCATGTATAATGTACTTATAATCAAAGTAACATGTATTTCACCCCCGCAGTTAAGAAAACTGAAAACAGTTAGAGAAAAGGGGGACATGAACTCATTGTGGTGCGTCTCTACCAAGTATGCCTCCAAATCAATCAGCTGTATGACGACCTACACGTACTAACTTTATTAGACGGACGGCCGTGCCTTAGCTTTATGGTTTAAGTTTTTGGGAAATAGTTAGGCAACTATTTCGTGTTTACATTCTGTATACTTGGTAGTTATTTTCCTTCCCAAGGATGGGGGATTTAATACATGTGTGTTCGTAACATTCAGATTTCACTATTAAGTCTCACTTAATATATTTTATTTCCACTTCAAAATATGAATATTCTTCTCAAAAATATTATATTTTCATACATGTGATTTCCCCAAAATAATACTTAGTAATATTATTTTTATTCTAAAAATAATATTTACGTAGTTCACAAAATAATCATAAACACTTATACAAGTGATGTTGTGAAAAATATATACTAAATATATTTATGTATCACGTTTTATTTTGTGAAATCCCACCTTCGATATTTTATAAATAAAGCCGTGGCGAAATTCATAGTTCGAAAACAAGTCGACAAGTATCTCTAACACTTATAGTGAAAATAATTCCAAGTGTTTGGTTTTTAGAAAAATTTCGCCAGAGTTTCCTCTGTAACTGGAGGTGGCCACGCTTTCAAGCGTATCATTTTCTTTTATAAATCAAACCAACAATCTTCTTATTCAATCAAAACCAGGTTCAAATCACAAACTAGTCAAAATATGTATATAAATCGCATAAACTTCATGAACTTGTGGTTTATCCAAACTGTGAAGTAAATCTCATTACTTTTAGTGGATCTTTATATAAAACAATCCGATTTTGTAAAAACCTCGTTTTTATGGAAGTTCCGTCTTTACAACTTCTCGTCCACTTTTACAAAAATAGTTATTTCGTCGAAACTTTGTGTTACACAAGTGGTTACACACTTGTGTGTTCTAAAAACCATTCTTGTTAGTGTAAGATCCGTCTTTTAAAGTATGATTTCTTTAACGCTTGGTCCTTTGAAAATACCACTTGCAGATACGTAGATCTGCTAGTTTTAAACACTATTGTACAAGCTAAAACACTTTTACACAAGTTCATGATTCTTGTGTGGTAGAGTTTCACCCTTTAACCCTTGTTCTATTCAAAACAACCTTATGTCATGATTCGTGATCATGACCAAACCAGGTTAAGTGATGATCCGAGCTACCACAACATAGATCGGGTCTAAATAATCACAAATTTCAATTACTACAACATTTACACAACATATGAGCTTTTATCCAACACTTATAGCATTTTTAGTAGACTTTAAAGTATCATCTTGTAAGATTTCGAGTTTTAACCGTTACAAATTGTATTAACCACTTTAGAATCGTTCAAGAAGGTGATTTAAGTAACATACCACTAGCTCGAGGCTAGGGAAGAATCTAGACGAAAAACGCGTGGATAAAAGCAACATAAAGAGGTCCTTCAAACTCCGAGTGCACCAAGCCTCCTAATACGCGATCCTTGAAGCTTGTATGATGTTGGAATGGCTTGAACAAGATCGAAGGATGGATGGATGGTTGTTGTTGTTCTCGGCCGTGAGGAGCAAGGAGAGGGAGAGAGAGTTTAGTTGTGAGTTGTGAGTTGTGTGAGTGTGTGTTATGTTGGGTTAACCTTGCATCTTATAGATAATTTTCAACATGTTTAACCAATGGTTTATATGCCTCCTAGATATTAAACACTAGGATTAAATTAATCAAAATTGTACCAAGTGTGTCCCCCTTAGTTGGGGACGGTTAGAGAGGGGGGGGGGGTACTAGTCCAATTCTAACCAATAGTTAGGTTTATTAGTTGGGTTAAGTAAGGTAGTTAAGTGCTTAACCCGGTTAGTGGTGTGTCACGCGTTACAAAGGGTGCTAGGGTAATCAGGGACCCTAACTGGCTCAGAAAAAGATAAATAATGAAAATAACAATATTTTCATGTTCCGGGTATAGTCCGGTTGTTCGGTTGGATAGTAATCCGTTAAAGTGCTTAACAAAGCTTAAAGTGTCGTTAATACCCTTTTTAGCGACACAACTCATTTCTGACACTTTGGAAAGTGTCTAGTAATATTTTTCTCATGTTTTGGCACTTTATTAGTTAGCTAAAAGCTGAATTGTTATGTAAAGTGCTGAGTTTTGTACTTAGAGTACGTTTTAGGCACATCCAGTCATTGTGACTTATTCCTAGGGACGCAGTTCTACAACCCTTATATCCCTACACTCACCACTAGTGTAGCAAAATATTTCTGGCTCATACAGGCCTTAGAGGCAGTGTTTTCCTGATGCTGGCTTTATCAGCATGTTCAATAGGTTATCCGTTATAGTGCTACTGTGCTTTTTGTGCATCATGTTTGTCACTAAGGTTCAGTCATGTAAATAATGTAGTGACAGCAAGTAAAGTACGATGCAAGTAAGTATATGTATCAGTATTCAAGTAGCAGTTTATTCACAAGTTCAAGAAAGCACAGTAATTAATTATTAATTAAGTTGTACGGATACCTGGTTTGGTGAGGGTAGGCTAGTTGGCTAGTTGGACTAGGAAGGGTAGGCTCAGTCTTGGAGGCCGAGGCTCGGTATTGGAGACCGAGGCTCGGTCTGAGAGATCGAGGTCGTTGGCTAGTTGGACTAGGAAGAGTAGGCTCAGTCTTGGAAGCTGAGGCTCGGTATTGGAGACCGAGGCTCGATCTGAGAGGTCGAGGTAGATGATAGATCAGTCTTAGAGACTGGGAGAAATTGGCTAGTGGGACTAGGAGAATGATTTGAATGCTTACTTGGTGACTTATGTGATTATTTGATTGTATGATTGACTGTTTGTGCATGTTGTGTTTATGTTACAGACATTATGGACACCTCTGGCACTGGTGATTCAGACACCACAGGACCTAGACCTATAGTATCGGACGACCTAGAGTCTTCTGAGCGTGAGGTTCACACATCCGACATTACGAGCACGGACGAGGATGATTTCCAGCCCTTTGCCTTACCTGATGGTGCTGATGAGCTCGCTGATGGCCCTTTTGCCGGGGACCTACCGTTAGTGGAGATCCCTGCTCCCATACCCTTAGCTGCTTATCCTGCCTATGATTTGCTTCTCGACACCGACGCTGATGACGACGTCGATCTTTTTGATGACGAGCCTTTGGAGGATGAGGTTCAGGGCGAGGCCCTTCTTGCTGCTGGTGATCTTTTGATGATCGCAGATGCTCCCACCGAGGAGTCTCCTGCTCACTCTCCGGTCCCACACTCTTTCGAGTCTGTGGCCTCCGCACCTTCATATACTCAGAGTGCGCAACACTTTTCTCATGGATCAGATCCCGACCAGGCATCCTCTGTTGCCCCTATTCCTAGTTTTACTTTCGACCATGATGATATGGAGGTTTCCGATCCTGTCTTTCCCCCAGGATTCGACCCAGATGAGGATATAGAGTTTATACCCATGGATCAGCCTATGGAGGATCCAGTCGACCCAGTTGATCCCATCGACCCTGAGTTTGATTTTGAGAAGTCCTTTGATGAGCCCGAGCAGCCACTAGACCCTGCTCCTGACCCAGTACTTGAGCATGACCCAGTTCATGCCGACGCACCTATTATTGAGCCTGTCGTTGCTGACCCACCTATTGATGATCATCCTATAGCTGCTCCATTATTGGAGGGCGATCATGTCCTTGTTGCTGATCACGTTGATCCCCCACTTTTTGCTGATGCACCAGTTGACCCCCTTGTTGTACCTCACCATGATCCTATGCCAGCCCAGTTTGATCGTGCGCTTTTTGAGGCACGGATCGACCCCCGAGACGAGCACGCCCAGTGTGGGTGGATTCTGGCTGATGACGAGGTCCCACCTTTTCCCCCACAGATCCCTGATACACGTCACATTGATACTTCCTTTTCATTTCCTCGGTTTACACTTCCAGCACGAGCTGGAGAGGGTTCTTCGGCTCACCCTTTTGGACATGTACCGGTATGTATCCCTACTATACCACAATCTGCTACTTTTCTCACTGTTTCACCATTTCATGTGGCACCTTTTGATCCCACCAGTGAGCCGTTCCTTTGGGCACCACACTCTGCTATACCACCGACTGACCCCTACCATTCTTTCCACATGGGGTATACTATTGAGGACGTTTTGATGTCTTTTGTCGCCCAGCACGAGGCACACACACAGCGCATTCAGGAGCTTGAGAGAGCTCAGACGCCGCCGTGTCAGTGCCAGGGTCAGACCCACTCTCCGTTGCAGCCCTCTCGACCTTTACCACCAGACTATGCTGCATGCCTTTTTGCCTTGGAGCAGCAGGTTGCTTCATTCTTACGCACCCAGAGAGCCATGGAGGAGGACTGGCTCCATTTGCGCCGCTTGTTTTACACTCACTTTCCCCCTCCTCCACCGCCATCCGTGTATAGCTCTTCAGTACCGTATAGGTAGACATTGGTGAGAAGACGGCGAATGCTTTTGACTGCACAGCATTTTTGGAGACTACATTATGATTCTGATTTTTGTTGACATGTATTTGATGTATTGATGCTGATTCGATATAGTTTTTGGACTAGGGGATGTAGCCCTTAGTCGACTGATGTTGTATGACACTGTACTTGTACGCTTACTATGTGGTCTCAATATATGGCAATCGCAGTATTCTCATCATATGTGATGCTTGATTTGGTTATTGGTATTTTAGGACATGGGATGTTGTGAGATTGATGTTTGTGACATGGGATGTTGTGTGATTGATATGATTATAACATGAGATGTTATGTACTATTACTATCGTTATATACATACGCTAAATTATGACCTGACTTATGTAATATAACTATGGCCTGACCGACGTAAACACATCTTTTAGAAGATGCCGCCGAGACGTGAGACACGCATGCCTACCAATGAGGCAGAACTCCAGCAAATTATCGCTGCTGTCATTGCACAATACGCCACCTCTCAAGGAGGGACTAGTGGAAGCAACTCTGGCAACACTGGCAACAACAATAATCCACTTCATGGTAATACTAAGTCATTTAGACATACCATGACCTAATTGGATATCTTTAGCAATGATGCTAATTCCAATCGTATGTTATAACGTATGTGCAGGATGCACCTACAAGCAGTTTCTAGACTGCAAACCGGTCAACTTTGATGGCCCAGGAGGTGCTGTCGCCTTTGTTCGTTGGGCCGAGAAAACTGAATCTGTTCTACGCATGAGCAAATTCGCACTGGATCAACAAGTCACCTATTTCTCAGGGCTATTCTTGGATGGAGCCCTCTCTTGGTGGAATCTGCAAGTACAGACACTTGGTGAAGCTGTTGCCTACGCGCTAACCTGGACCGAACTGAAGGAACTTATGCGCAAAAAGTACTGCTCTCGCGCGGAAATCCAGAGATTGGAAACCAAGTTCTGGCACTTGAAAATGGACGGTCCAAAGATCGCAGAACACGTTCAAAGGTTCCATGACTTATCGCATGTGGTACCCTACATGGTCACTCCGGAGTTCAAGCGGATTGAACGTTTCATTTGGGGATTAGCTCCTCAAATTATAAGCATGGTAACCTCATCCAAACCTGCGACCATTACTGAGGCGATCGATTTGAGCGTAGCTCTCACTGAGGAGGCTATTCGCCTGAACAAGTTTGATGAGATCAAGACGAAGAAGGCAGAGACTCACGTCGAGTCGTCAGGAGGTAACAAACGGAAGTTCTAGAACTTCAAGCAGGGCGCCAGTGTGGTGGTTAAGAAAGGAGGATCAGACACGCCAGCTCAGGTTACAGCTGGTAGAGGGAAGAAAGGAAAGGGATACATGGGCACCCAACCCAAGTGCAACGACTGCCAACGCCACCATTCTGGTCATTGCGGGCCAAAAGTATGCGAAGCATGTGGGAAACGTGGCCACTTGAAGGACACTTGTTGGGCCACTGCTGGTCAGGGAGGCCAGGGAGGATTCGGAAACAGAAATAACAACCGGGGTGGGAATGGAAATCGCCCACAAGGAAACTTTGATGGTAACGAGAATCGAGGCAACAATGCTAACCAAGCGGGCGCCGTGAATCGTAATCAGAGGAATGATCAAGCTGGTGGAAACGGGTAAAGACTTGGATGCTTTAACTGCGGAGATATCGGGCATTTTAAGAAGAACTGCCCAGAGTTAAACCAAGCCCGTGGAAGAGTGTTCCAAATCGAAGCAAGGGAAGCGCGCCAGGACCCCAATGTCGTTACTGGTATGTTCTCTGTAATACAACGCTATGCATCCGTTTTATTTGATACTGGTGCCGATTATAGCTTCGTGTCGTTAGAATTTAAGAATATGCTTGGTTTAGCCGCTAATAAGTTAGATATTCCCTACTCAATCGAATTGGCCAATGGGAAGTTAGTAGAAGCCAACGAAGTTATCAGAGGCTGTGTGATCGAATTAGGAGAACGTGAGTTTGCTTTGGACCTACTACCAGTCCAGATGGGGAGCTTTGACGTAGTAGTAGGAATGGATTGGTTATCAGGCAACAAAGTTGAGATAGTTTGTCACGAAAAGGTTGTTCGTATCCCAACCGAAGATGGCGAAACAATTGTGGTTCACGGGGAGAAGCGTGATACGCCGTTAAGGATTATCAGCTGCCTGAAAGCACGAAAGTGTTTGCGGAAGGGATGTGTTGCCTTCCTGGCGCACATTGTGGATAAGAAGGCTGCTGAGCCGAGAATCGAAGACATCCCTGTCGTGAGGGAATATCCAGAAGTCTTCCCAGAGGACTTGCCTGGACTGCCACCCCAAAGGCAAGTGGAATTTCGCATTGATTTAGTTCCAGGCGTCGCGCCTGTGGCTAAGGCACCTTATAGACTTGCTCCGTCTGAGATGCAGGAACTGTCGACACAGCTTCAAGAGCTGTTAGACAAGGGTTTTATCCGACCAAGCTTCTCGCCTTGGGGAGCTCCGGTCCTGTTTGTCAAGAAGAAGGACGGTAGTTTTCGTATGTGCATCGACTACCGGGAGCTGAACAAGCTGACGATCAAGAATAGGTATCCTCTGCTAAGGATCGATGATCGGTTCAACCAACTGCAAGGCTCAAGCTTTTACTCAAAGATCGATCTTCGATCTGGATACCATCAGTTAAGGATACAAGAGGAGAGTATCCCAAAGACAGCCTTCAGAACTCGTTATGGACACTACGAATTCCTTGTTATGCCGTTTGGTTTGACAAACGCACCTGCAGTCTTTATGGATTTGATGAATAATGTTTGCAAGCCGTACTTGGAAAAGTTCGTGATTGTGTTTATTGACGACATCTTGATTTACTCAAGAACAAAGGCTGAGCACGAACAGCATCTAAGAGCTATTTTGGAGTTGCTGAAGAAAGAACAGTTGTATGCCAAATTCTCCAAGTGCGAATTTTGGCTACGTGAAGTCTAATTCCTTGGACACGTGGTAAATAGAGATGGAATCCACGTGGATCCAACAAAGATCGAAGCGATCAAGAATTGGGAAACGCCAAAGACGCCAACCGAGATTCGACAATTCTTGGGATTGGCTGGCTACTATCGAAGGTTCATTGAGGATTTCTCAAAAATCGCTCAACCATTGACGCTCCTCACCCAGAAAGATAAGAAGTTTGATTGGGGAATCAAACAGGAAGAAGCGTTCCAGATACTGAAGGATAAGCTCTGCAATGCGCCAATCTTAGCACTACCGGAAGGTACAGATGATTTTGTGGTATACTGTGACGCCTCACGTCAAGGATTGGGTTGTGTGTTGATGCAACGCCAAAAGGTTATTGCTTACGCATCGCGTCAACTGAAAGTGCACGAAAAGAACTATACCACACATGATTTGGAACTTGGCGCAGTGGTATTTGCACTAAAGATCTGGAGACACTACCTTTATGGTACAAAGTGTACAATCTTTACAGATCACAAGAGCCTACAACACATATTCAACCAGAAGGAGTTGAATATGAGGCAAAGACGATGGGTTGAGCCGTTAAATGATTACGACTGCGAGATAAAGTATCATCCAGGGAAGGCGAATGTGGTCGCCGATGCCCTAAGTCGAAAGGAAAGGATCAAGCCCATAAGGGTTAGGGCATTAGAAATGATTATCCGAACCGATCTCTCCTTGCGCATTCGTGCCGCGCAGAAAGAAGCTCTCAAGGAAGGAAACCTTGAAGAAGAATATCTCCGTGGGAAGGAGAAACTACTGGTACCAAACAAGAAAGGAACGTTATGTTTTGAGAAAAGGATTTGGGTTCCTTCGTTTGGAAGTTTAAGGAAGGTTATTTTTGATGAAGCTCAAAAATCGCGGTACTCTATCCATCCAGGAGCGGATAAGATGTACCAGGATCTCAAAGATTATTATTGGTGGCCTAGGATGAAAGGCGATGTTGCTATTTATGTGAGCAAATGTTTAACATGCGCTAAGGTTAAAGCGGAATACCAGAAACCTTCAGGACTTCTGCAACAACCAGAGATTCCCAAGTGGAAATAGGAACAAATCTCCATGGATTTTATTACGAAATTGCCAAGAACGCCAAGAGGCCATGACACTATTTGGGTAATAGTGGATCGATTAACAAAGTCAGCACACTTCTTACCTATCAGAGAGAAGGATAATACGAGCAAATTGGCTGAAATTTACATGAGAGAGATCGTCGCACGTTATGGAGTGCCTCTCTCGATCATCTCTGATAGAGACGGAAGGTTTGTGTCAAGGATATGGCAATCCTTCCAAGAAGCTTTTGGATCGCAATTGAATCTGAGCACTGCGTTTCACCCGCAAACTGACGGTCAAAGCGAGCGAACGATACAGACTTTGGAAGACATGCTGAGAGCATGTGTTATGGATTTGGGCGGTAGCTGGGATAAGCATTTGCCTTTGGTCGAATTTTCATACAACAACAGCTACCACACCAGTATTGGTGTTGCGCCATTCGAAGCCCTTTACGGACGCAAGTGCCGATCACCCTTATGCTAGGCTGACGCAGGTGATAGGCAGCTTGCTGGTCCCGAAATCGTCCAAGAGACGACAGACAAGATTGCGCAGATTCTTAAACGCATCGAAGCAGCTCGCCACAGACAGAAGGCCTATGCGGATCCAAACCGGAAACACGTGGAATTTCAAGTTGGAGAAATGGTTTTATTGAAGGTTTCACCCTGGAAGGGTGTGGCACGCTTCGGAAAGCGTGGGAAGTTAAATCCGCGCTACATTGGTCCTTTCAGAATTTTGGAAAGAATAGGACTAGTAGCATACAAGCTGGACTTACCTGCTGAACTGAATGGTGTTCACGATACATTTCATGTATCCAACCTGAAGAAAAGTCCAACTCAAGATGACATTGCCATTCCCATCGACGAGATTCATGTTGACGACACGCTCCATTTCGTTGAAGAACCGGTGGAGGTTACGGACTGGAAAGTAAACAAGACCCGCCGGAGCAGTGTCAAGCTCGTCAAAGTTCGTTGGAATGCCAGACACGGTCCTGAGTACACCTGGGAGCGTGAGGACCGGATGAAAGAGAAATACCCCCACCTATTTCCTAAGAACCCTGCATCTACAAGCAGAACTTAAAATTTCGGGACGAAATTTTTCTAACGGGGGGAGAATGTGACAACCCTCACCAAACCAGGTATTCGTACAAATTAATTAATAATTAATTACTGCTTAATTACTGTGCTTGCTTGAACTTGTGAATAAACTGCTACTTGAATACTGATACATGTACTTACTTGCATCGTACTTTACTTGCTGTCACTACATTATTTACATGACTGAACCTTAGTGACAAACATGATGCACAAAAAGCACAGTAGCACTATAACAGATAACCTATTGAACATGCTGATAAAGCCAGCATCAGGCAAACACTGCCTCTAAGGCCTGTATGAGCCAGAAATATTTTGCTACACTACTGGTGAGTGTAGGGATATAAGGGTTGTAGAACTGCGTCTCTAGGAATAAGTCACAATGACTGGATGTGCCTAAAACGTACTCTATGTACAAAACTCAGCACTTTACATAACAATTCAGCTTTTAGCTAACTAATAAAGTGCCAAAACATGAGAAAAATATTACTAGACACTTTCCAAAGTGTCAGAAATGAGTTGTGTCACTAAAAAGGGTATTAACGACACTTTAAGCTTTGTTAAGCACTTTAACGGATTACTATCCAACCGAACAACCGGACTATACCCGGAACATGAAAATATTGTTATTTTCATTATTTATCTTTTTCTGAGCCAGTTAGGGTCCCTGATTACCCTAACACCCTTTGTAACGGGTGACACACCACTAACCGGGTTAAGCACTTAACTACCTTACTTAACCCAACTAATAAACCTAACTATTGGTTAGAATTGGACTAGTACCCCCCCCCCCCTCTCTAACCGTCCCCAACTAAGGGGGGACACACTTGGTACAATTTTGATTAATTTAATCCTAGTGTTTAATATCTAGGAGGCATATGAACCATTGGTTAAACATGTTGAAAATTATCTATAAGATGCAAGGTTAACCCAACATAACACACACTCACACAACTCACAACTAAACTCTCTCTCCCTCTCCTTGCTCCTCACGGCCGAGAACAACAACAACCATCCATCCATCCTTCGATCTTGTTCAAGCCATTCCAACATCATACAAGCTTCAAGGATCACGTATTAGGAGGCTTGGTGCACTCGGAGTTTGAAGGACCTCTTTATCTTGCTTTTATCCACGCGTTTTTCGTCTAGATTCTTCCCTAGCCTCGAGCTAGTGGTATGTTACTTAAATCACCTTCTTGAACTATTCTAAAGTGGTTAATACGATTTGTAACGGTTAAAACTCGAAATCTTACAAGATGATACTTTAAAGTCTACTAAAAATGCTATAAGTGTTGGATAAAAGCTCATATGTTGTGTAAATGTTGTAGTAATTGAAATTTGTGATTATTTAGACCCGATCTATGTTGTGGTAGCTCGGATCATCACTTAACCTGGTTTGGTCATGATCACGAATCATGACATAAGGTTGTTTTGAATAGAACAAGGGTTAAAGGGTGAAACTCTACCACACACGAATCATGAACTTGTGTAAAAGTGTTTTAGCTTGTACAATAGTGTTTAAAACTAGCAGATCTACGTATCTGCAAGTGGTATTTTCAAAGGACCAAGCGTTAAAGAAATCATACTTTAAAAGACGGATCTTACACTAACAAGAATGGTTTTTAGAACCCACAAGTGTGTAACCACTTGTGTAACACAAAGTTTCGACGAAATAACTATTTTTGTAAAAGTGGACGAGAAGTTGTAAAGACGGAACTTCCATAAAAACGAGGTTTTTACAAAATCGGATTGTTTTATATAAAGATCCACTAAAAGTAATGAGATTTACTTCACAGTTTGGATAAACCACAAGTTCATGAAGTTTATGCGATTTATATACATATTTTGACTAGTTTGTGATTTGAACCTGGTTTTGATTGAATAAGAAGATTGTTGGTTTGATTTATAAAAGAAAATGATACGCTTGAAAGCGTGGCCACCTCCAGTTACAGAGGAAACTCTGGCGAAATTTTTCTAAAAACCAAACACTTGGAATTATTTTCACTATAAGTGTTAGAGATACTTGTCGACTTGTTTTCGAACTATGAATTTCGCCACGGCTTTATTTATAAAATATCGGAGGTGGGATTTCACAAAATAAAACGTGATACATAAATATATTTAGTATATATTTTTCACAACATCACTTGTATAAGTGTTTATGATTATTTTGTGAACTACGTAAATATTATTTTTAGAATAAAAATAATCTTACTAAGTATTATTTTGGGGAAATCACATGTATGAAAATATAATATTTTTGAGAAGAATATTCATATTTTGAAGTGGAAATAAAATATATTAAGTGAGACTTAATAGTGAAATCTGAATGTTACGAACACACATGTATTAAATCCCCCATCCTTGGGAAGGAAAATAACTACCAAGTATACAGAATGTAAACACGAAATAGTTGCCTAACTATTTCCCAAAAACTTAAACCATAAAGCTAAGGCACGGCCGTCCGTCTAATAGAGTTAGTACGTGTAGGTCGTCATACAGCTGATTGATTTGGAGGCATACTTGGTAGAGACGCACCACAGTGAGTTCATGTCCCCCTTTTCTCTAACTGTTTTCAGTTTTCTTAACTGCGGGGGTGAAATACATGTTACTTTGATTATAAGTACATTATACATGGTATAGTTAGCGTAAGGAGGTTTACTACTTAGATCATGTGAGTGGGTAGGCAGAAACTGGAGGCCATTAATCCTCATTGTAGGACCGAGGGACGTAAGCGGTAGATCTATCTGGGTGTAGCGAGCCCAACTCTAGGCCCAACAGAACGGACCTCTGGAAGGCCCAACAGAACGGACCTTGGAGTGACTTTGTACCCAACGCTAAATCTGCTAGGTTTGAGTCTTCCTACTTGCACTTCACATATATCAATGGCCTTGCAAACCATTGGTGATCTCTTTTTCCTTATTTGCTACATACCAAGACTATTTTTATACTCACGAAGGTTTACTTACTCACTTACACATGAACTCGCTCAACATTATTGTTGATTTTTCAACTTACATGTATTTCAGGAAATTAAAGATCTGGCGCGGTATGTTATGTTTTCCCGCTGCACATGGGTTCCGAGGTCATCCGGGTTTAGGAAATGTGACTCTTTCCTGGACAAGTCACAAATCTTAAACTGCGTTTATTTCATGTTGATGTTTATGTTTTTCAAGACAATGTTTTATGTTATGAGGTTGTAAGTCTCTAAGACAATGGTATGTTACTCTAGATTTAAAACTTAATCAAATGGATGATCTTGCATGATTTTATTTCATATAGCTTTGTTATGATTAAGCTATGGTATTAAGAATTCACACCAAAATTAACCACGCTTCCGCAAAGCCAGGGTGTGACAAAGCTATATGAAATAAAATCATGCAAGATCATCCATAAAAACATTTTTATGGATGATTTTATTCCATCTGATCATAGCGAACTAGGATTCTTTCTCGAGTCTAGACTATGATCACTAGGGCTTTCACGAAAACATTTTTACTGCATACCACTTAAGTCCAAATCCAAAACTTTTTACAAAAAAATGTTGAGCACATTTTATTATTTATAGGCTCAGTCTAGAAGGGCTGAGGCTCGGTCTGAGAGGCCGAGGCTCGGTCTGAGAGATCGAGGTAGTTGGCTAGTTGGACTAGGAAGGGTAGGCTCAGTCTTGGAGGCTGAGGCTCGGTATTGGAGACCGAGGCTCGGTCTGAGAGATCGAGGTAGTTGGACTAGGAAGAGTAGGCTCGGTATTGGAGACCGAGGCTCGATCTGAGAGGTCGAGGTAGATGATAGAGCAGTCTTAGAGACTGGGAGAAATTGGCTAGTGGAACAAGGAGAATGATTTGAATGCTTACTTGGTGACTTATGTGATTATTTGATTGTATGATTGACTGTTTGTGCATGTTGTGTTTATGTTACAGACATTATGCACACCTCTGGCACTGGTGATTCAGACACCACAGGACCTAGACCTATAGTATCGGACGACCTAGAGTCTTCTGAGTATGAGGTTCACACATCCGACGTTACGAGCACGGACGAGGATGATTTCCAGCCCTTTGCCTTAACTGATGGTGCTGATGAGCTCGCTGATGGCCCTTTTGCCGGGGACCTACCGTTAGTGGAGATCCCTGCTCCCATACCCTTAGCTGCTTATCCTGCCTATGATTTGCTTCTCGACACCGACGCTGATGACAACGTCGATCTTTTTGATGACGAGCCTTTGGAGGATGAGGTTCAGGGCGAGGCCCTTCTTGCTGCTAGTGATCTTTTGATGATCGCAGATGCTCCCGCCGAGGAGTCTCCTGCTCACTCTCCGGTCCCAGACTCTTTCGAGTCTGTGGCCTCCGCACCTTCACATACTCAGAGTGCGCAGCACTTTTCTCATGGATCAGATCCCGACCAGGCATCCTCTGTTGCCCCTATTCCTAGTTTTACTTTCGACCATGATGATATGGAGGATTCCGATCCTGTCTTTCCCCCAGGATTCGACCCAGATGAGGATATAGAGTTTATACACATGGATCAGCCTATGGAGGATCCAGTCGACCCAGTTGATCCCATCGACCCTGTGTTTGATTTTGAGATGGCCTTTGATGAGCCCGAGCAGCCACTAGACTCTGCTCCTGACCCAGTACTTGAGCATGACCCAGTTCATGCCGACGCACCTATTATTGAGCCTGTCGTTGCTGACCCACCTATTGATGATCATCCTATAGATGCTCCATTATTGGAGGGCGATCATGTCCTTGTTGCTGATCACGTTGATCCCCCACTTTTTGCTGATGCACCAGTTGACCCCCTTGTTGTACCTCACCATGATCCTATGCCAGCCCAGTTTGATCGTGCGCTTTTTGAGGCACGGATCGACCCCCGAGACGAGCACGCCCAGTGTGGGTGGATTCCTGCTGAAGACGAGGTCCCACCTTTTCCCCCACAGATCGCTGATACACGTCACATTGATACTTCCTTTTCATTTCCTCGGTTTACACTTCCAGCACGAGCTGGAGAGGGTTCTTCGGCTTACCCTTTTGGACATGTACCGGTATATATCCCTACTATACCACCATCTGCTACTTTTCCCACTGTTTCACCATTTCATGTGGCACCTTTTGATCCCACCAGTGAGCCGTTCCTTTGGGCACCACACTCTGCTATACCACCGACTGACCCCTACCATTCTTTCCACATGGGGTATACTATTGAGGACGTTTTGATGTCTTTTGTCGCCCAGCACGAGGCACACACACAGCGCATTCAGGAGCTTGAGAGAGCTCAGACGCCGCCGTGTCAGTGCCAGGGCCAGACCCACTCTCCGTTGCAGCCCTCTCGACCTTTACCACCAGACTATGCTGCACGCCTTTTTGCCCTGGAGCAGCAGGTTGCTTCATTCTTACGCACCCAGAGAGCCATGGAGGAGGACTGGCTCCATTTGCGCCGCTTGTTTTACACTCACTTTCCCCCTCCTCCACCGCCATCCGTGTAGAGCTCTTCAGTACCGTATAGGTAGACATTGGTGAGAAGACGGCGAATGCTTTTGACTGCACAACATTTTTGGAGACTACATTTGATTCTGACTTTTGTTGACATGTATTTGATGTATTGACACTGATTCGATATAGTTTTTGGACTAGGGTGATGTAGCCCGTAGTCGACTGATTTTGTATGACACTGTGATGTACTTGTACGCTTACTATGTGGTCTCGATATATGGCAATCGCAGTATTCTCATCATATTTGATGCTTGATTTGGTTATTTGTATTTTAGGACATGGGATGTTGTGTGATTGATGATTGTGACATGGGATGTTGTGTGATTGATATGATTATAACATGAGATGTTACGTACTATTACTATCGTTATATACATACGCTAAATTATGACCTGACTTATGTAATATAACTATGGCCTGACCGACGTAAACACATCTTTTAGAAGATGCCGCCGAGACGTGAGACACGCATGCCTACCAATGAGGCAGAACTCCAGCAAATTATCGCTGCTGCCATTGCACAATACGCCGCCTCTCAAGGAGGGACTAGTGGAAGCAACTCTGGCTACACTGGCAACAACAATAATCCACCTCATGGTAATACTAAGTCATTTAGACATACCATGACCTAATTGGATATCTTTAGCAATGATGCTAATGCCAATCGTATGTTATAACGTATGTGCAGGATGCACCTACAAGCAGTTTCTAGACTGCAAACCGGTCAACTTTGATGGCGCAGGAGGTGCTGTCGCCTTTGTTCGTTGGGCTGAGAAAACTGAATCTGTTCTACGCATGAGCAAATGCGCACTGGATCAGCAAGTCACCTATATCTCAGGGCTATTCTTAGATGGAGCCCTCTCTTGGTGGAATCTGCAAGTACAGACACTTGGTGAAGCTGCTGCCTACGCGCTAACCTGGACCGAACTGAAAGAACTTATGCGCAAAAAGTACTGCTCTCGCGCGGAAATCCAGAGATTGGAAACCGAGTTCTGGCATTTGAAAATGGAAGGGTCCAAAGATCGCAAAATACGTTCAAAGGTTCCATGACTTATCACATGTGGTACCCTACATGGTCACTCCGGAGTTCAAGCGGATTGAACGTTTCATTTGGGGATTAGCTCCTCAAATCATAAGCATGGTAACCTCATCCAAGCCTGCGACCATTACTGAGGTGATCGATTTGAGCGTAGCTCTCACTGAGGAGGCTATTCGCCTGAACAAGTTTGATGAGATCAAGAAGAAGAAGGCAGAGACTCGCGTCGAGTCATCAGGAGGTAACAAACGGAAGTTCTCGAACTTCAAGCAGGGCGCCAGTGTGGTGGTTAAGAAAAGAGGATCAGACACGCCAGCTCAGGTTACAGCTGGTAGAGGGAAGAAAGGAAATGGATACATGGGCACCCAACCCAAGTGCAACGACTGCCAACGCCACCATTCTGGTCGTTGCGGGCCAAAAGTAGGCGAAGCATGTGGGAAACGTGGCCACTTGAAGGACACTTGTTGGGCCACTGCTGGTCAGGGAGGCCATGGAGGATTCGGAAACAGAAATTACAACCGGGGTGGGAATGGAAATCGCCCACAAGGAAACTATGGAGGTAACGAGAATCGAGGCAACAATGCTAACCAAGCGGGCGCCGTGAATCGTAATCAGAGGAATGATCAAGCTGGTGGAAACGGGCAAAGACTTGGATGCTTTAACTGCGGTGATATCGGGCATTTTAAGAAGAACTGCCCAGAGTTGAACCAAGCCCGTGGAAGAGTGTTCCAAATCGAAGCAAGGGAAGCGCGCCAGGACCCCAATGTCGTTACCGGTACGTTCCCTGTAAATCAACGCTATGCATCCGTTTTATTTGATACTGGTGCCGATTATAGCTTCGTGTCGCTAGAATTTAAGAATATGCTTGGGTTAGCCGCTAATAAGTTAGATATTCCCTACTCGATCGAATTGGCTAATGGGAAGTTAGTAGAAGCCAACGAAGTCATCAGAGGTTGTGTGATCGAATTAGGAGAGCGTGAGTTTGCTTTGGACCTACTACCAGTTCAGTTGGGAAGCTTTGACGTAGTAGTAGGAATGGATTGGTTATCAGGCAACAAGGCTGAGATAGTTTGTCACGAAAAGATCGTTCGTATCCCAACCGAAGATGGCGAAACAATTGTGGTTCACGGAGAGAAGTGTGATACGCCGTTAAGAATTATCAGCTGCCTGAAAGCGCGAAAGTGTTTGCAGAAGGGATGTGTTGCCTTCCTGGCACACATTGTGGATAAGAAGGCTGCTGAGCCAAGAATCGAAGACATCCCTGTCGTGAGGGAATACCCAGAAGTCTTCCCAGAAGACTTACCTGGACTGCCACCTCAGAGGCAAGTAGAGTTCCGCATCGATTTAGTTCCAGGCGCCGCGCCTGTGGCTAAGGCACCTTATAGACTTGCTCCGTCTGAGACGCAGGAACTGTCGACACAGCTTCAAGAGCTGTTAGACAAGGGTTTTATCCGACCAAGCTTCTTGCCTTGGGGAGCTCCGGTCCTGTTTGTCAAGAAGAAGGACGGTAGTTTTCGTATGTGCATCGACTACCGGGAGCTGAACAAGCTGACGATCAAGAATAGATATCCTCTGCTAAGAATCGATGATCTGTTTGATCAACTGCAAGGCTCAAGCTTTTATTCAAAGATCGATCTTCGATCTGGATACCATCAGTTAAGGATACAAGAGGAGAGTATCCCGAAGACAACCTTCAGAACTCGTTATGGACACTACGAGTTCCTTGTTATGCCGTTTGGTTTGACAAACGCACCTGCAGTCTTTATGGATTTGATGAATAGAGTTTGCAAGCGGTACTTGGACAAGTTCGTGATTGTGTTTATCGACGACATCTTGATCTATTCAAGAACAAAGGCCGAGCACGAACAGCATCTAAGACCTATTTTGGAGCTGCTGAAGAAGGAACAGTTGTATGCCAAATTCTCCAAGTGCGAATTTTGGCTACGTGAAGTCCAATTCCTTGGACACGTGGTAAATGGAGATGGAATCCACGTGGATCCAACAAAGATCGAAGCGATCAAGAATTGGGAAACGCCAAAGACGCCAACCGAGATTCGACAATTCTTGGGTTTGGCTGGCTACTATCGAAGGTTCATTGAGGATTTCTCAAAAATCGCTCAACCATTGACGCTCCTCACCCAGAAAGATAAGAAGTTTGATTGGGGAATCAAACAGGAAGAAGCGTTCCAGATACTGAAGGATAAGCTCTGCAATGCGCCAATCTTAGCACTACCGGAAGGTACAGATGATTTTGTGGTATACTGTGACGCTTCGCGTCAAGGATTAGGTTGTGTGTTGATGCAACGCCAAAAGGTTATTGCTTACGCATCGCGTCAACTGAAAGTGCACGAAAAGAACTATACCACACATGATTTGGAACTTGGCGCAGTGGTATTTGCACTAAAGATCTGGAGACACTACCTTTATGGTACAAAGTGTACAATCTTTACAGATCACAAGAGCCTACATCACATATTCAACCAGAAGGAGCTGAATATGAGGCAAAGATGATGGGTTGATGTTGATGCACTACATCTGTTGACTTCGTCTTGTATCGAATCTTAGATTTCATTGTATAGATCAAGGCACGTTGTACGAGAATATGTAAAATTATATAGGTAGTTGGAGATGATTTCGCTCATGTGTACAAGAGGGTATCGCTTATGTGTACATGACACATAAGCGAAATCACTAACATGGGGTATCGCTTATGTGGTCTGTCACATAAGCGAAACCATCACCCTATATATATAGGGTCCTCTTGAGCGAAATCAGTAGTAGTAAAAAAGAGAGGAGAATCTTGACAACTACGCCGAAGTGCTGCCGGTGTGAGATTTGAGCTGTAATTGTCATCCAATCAATCAAACAGTGTTTTAAAAGCTATTCCTACCTGTGTTTCTTGTAATTCCGCACCTGAAACATAGGAGAACGCCTCTGATCGACTCGTTCGGATCCGAACACGATCCTACAAGTGGTATCAGAGCTCAGGAGGAGGAGTTCTGTTGAAATTAGCTTGTTTTCTTCTGATTTTCATTGGTTTTTCTCACTTCTACACATACTTTTCTTAATTCAGAAGGTTTTCACGGTCAAAATTGGATCAAAATTGTTCAGCACATAGATAATCTTGCATAGACAAATCCTGGAATGTTTGAGACTTAGATTCTAAGTAAAATGGCCTAAATTCTGGTTCGAAGGGGTTTCGCTTTTGAGGTTAAGGTATCGTTCTTGTGTCACAGTGATTTCGCTCTTAGGGTAAATTGAGATTTCGCTCTTGTGGTAACTTGGTGTTTCGCTCAAACGTACAACTTGGGGTTTCGCTCAAATGTACAACTTGGGGTTTCGCTCAAACGTCACTTTAGGGTTTCGCTTTTGTGGCAACTTACAAACTGATTTCGCTTTTAAGACACAGTGTTGAAAAATTTGATACGTCATCATGAGTACTGAATTCTACAACGCATTTGCAACACCGACGGGTCAATCTTCAATTGCTAAAGCTGTGAACTTAGAGAATGAGACAGGAACTACACAGAAACCGCCAAAGCTTATGGGTATTGAGGAATATTATGGTTGGAAAGATAGGTTTGAAAACTGGGTTCAAGCTAATCATTTGAGATCATGGGAGTGCATTTTGAAGAAGTACGTTTTACCAAGAACTGAGTTACAAACTATTAAACAGATTTCAGATTTCAGCAATGAAGAACGAGAGATGTATCGGGCTGAAAAAATGATGATTAGTTTGTTACAACAGGCGATCAAAGAAGACATATTCATACTTCTTCAACATGATAAAACATCAAAATCAATTTGGGATGCGTTGAAAGTAAAAGTTGAAGGAAGTGCAAATATGATTAAGAACAAGAAGTCGTTGCTTAAGAAAGAATTTGATCTGTTTACAAGTCTGCCTGGGGAAGACACAAAGAAGTTGATTGAAAGGTACTGTCACTTGGTGAGAACGATGTCGATGATGGACATTACAAAAGAGAATGAAGAATGGGTCGATAAGCTTGCAGATGCTTTACCACAGAAAGAGTGGGGAACGTATTTGATGATACTGAAGAATACGGGTGTGTATGATGGTTTATCGATATCTCAATTCATTGAAAAGATTGAAAGTCAGGAAAAAGAACAACAACAAGATGTGAAGATTGAAAAGGTGACTGAAGTTGAAGAGGAAACTTGTGAAGAAAAAATTATTGAAGTGTTGAAGACTGTAGAGGTTGAAAAGATTGTTGAGGTTGAAAAGCCTTGCACAAAGTGTTCAGAAATTTGCAAGAAGTGTGAAGATAAAGATGTGTTGTTGTTTGACATAGAAAGATTGATAGAGAAGTTGCTGTCTGACATCAATTATGTGAAAGAATCTTACAGTGTCTTGAACAGAACAGTGACTAGTCTTCAAACAACAAATTCTGAAAGAGAGAAGGCGTTAACCATGACTAATTCGACTTTGATGCAAAAGCAAAAGGCAATCAATCATTACATTGAAGAGAATGCAAAACTGAAGCAGGATTTGGAAAATGAAAAGATTGAGAACGAAAGAATCAGAAGGTTACTTCTTAGTTATTCATGTTCTGACTATGTGATTGATAGAGTTTATCCTACTGTTGCAGGTTTTGAAGCATTTGAAGATGAAAGGAAAAAGAATGAGACTGGTAAGAAATCGACTGTTAAGTATAACAAGTGTCCGCCTCCTATCTGGGAAGGTTATTCTCCTAGGAAACCAAATGAGGAGCAAGTTGAAAAAGCAGTCAATATAAAGTTAAAATCAGAGGAAACTGACGTTTTACCAGATAACATTGATATCACGTTTACCTCGTCTGATACTGATCATGAGTCTGAGTTAATCAAAAAGATGGTCGATCAGGTGTTGGATACTGAAGAGGTGTCTGAGTCAAAGTCTGAGTCTGGGTGTTCAAGTTCGTCAATCAAAAGTTCGAGTTCGTCGGTCACAAATTCCAAATCTTCGGAAAAACGGTCTTATAGTAAAGAATTTTTGTTATCAAAAGCAAATTTGGATGATGAAACATTTAAAGTTGCATATACTTTAAATGGTTCTGACAAATTATATTCTGATGAAGAGTTTCCTATGGATAGTGTTAGATTTGACAAGATCAAAAAGGTTTTCAAAATCACAGAAATTAATATTTCTGACACTAAAAATTTAAATCTTAATGAAAAATCTAAAAAATACACTTCAAGAGTTCAACAAAGGTTAAACAAGAAAAAAGGGAAAAAGGATTACAATTTTAGTTCTGGTTTTCAAAAGAAAACAAACCAAAATTGTAATTACAAAAGAAAAGGTTTAGGTTTTATTCAGCAAGAAAGTTACAGAAAGGTAAATAATTCTAAACCAAAAACAAAATTTGTTTCAGGTGGAAGTGTTGAAGATGAACAGAAGAAACCTTTCTGGAAAGAAACAAACCAGGAGTTTCTTGTTGAAAGAAAAAGAACGGGAACTGGAGTTTTTCATTCAAGAGACATTCCAAAAGACACAAGAACTTGTTTTCAATGCCAAGTTGTTGGACACATAGCTCACAATTGTCCAAACAAAGACAACAGAAAACAGGGAGTATCTGATAAACTCAAAGAAAAACTGGTTGAAAAGAATGTTTCACCAACTACAAACTTCAAAATTTTTGAAAATTCAAAAAATGAAGTTGGTGAAAGTTCTAAAAGATTTTACAAAAAGAAGGCTTATTTTGACAATCAAAAGTGGGTTGTTAAAGAATCTGATGTAAAATCTGGCAATGAATCTGATTCCACAAAATCAGATGAGTCACAGGTGGAAAAGAAAAGTTCAGTGGATGATGTGGAAATTCCATCACTGAATGGTAATGTTAAGAAAATTTTCAAGAAAATGATTGAGGGGAAAGTAAAGGGGGTTAAAGATTTTTATGCAAATAAAAAGGCAACATATAACCCTACTGCCCAGGAATTGGAAGCCACCAAGTCTGAGAAGACTTGGGTGGAAGTTTGTTTTCCGTAAGTCTCAGGACTTGCCGGAGATCCCAAGTTTATATCGCGGATCAGGAATCGGCATCTTTCTTGAAAATTGTTTTTGTGAATAGTTAAATTTTGGCAAGTCATATTGCAGGAATTGCCGGAGCTTCCAGGTTGGTAAATGTGAAGCAGGAATCGGCATCTTGATTGGTAAAATGGTTTGTGTAGATGGTTTATTCCTACATATGTTTTAAATGTTGGATATTCTTACAAGTGGAAAGAGGTTGCTTAATTGCAAACAGTGAATCAAGGACATTAAGTTGTACTTGATTTACTACAGTTGATAAAACTGACAAGATGATGAACCATATCCCCATACTTAACAAGTGGTAAACCTACAAGTGGTAAATACAAACTCATTTTTCGGAAAAATCATTTTGATTAAAACAAACTTAAGTGTTTTGAAATCTAAATGAGAAAATGGTTTGTGATAAGGGGAGCTCTGATTGTTTATGCATAGTGAATGGCGATTTGATGCGATTCGATGTCAGTTGTCAATTCTATTGTACAGTTTGTTTTCAAATTTCCTAAAATGTGTTTGCATTTTAGGGGGAGTAGAAAATTTCAGAAAATCCAAAAACATTTGAAAATTTGAAAAAGACAAAAACATGATAAAATGAAAAACGAGTTTTGTTGTGAAAAGAGGAAATGATAGTACATCAGTAGACAGTCACAGTATGCTAAAGAAATGTAATGTTTAAATAGTGTTAAACGGTCTCACTGATGATATGCCGATAGGTTTTTACACATTTAGTAAGCTTTTTCGGGATATAAACTAAAATTCAAGCTTGCTTATTTTGTGGGGAACACTACTTGGATATATAGGTAACCCCTGAAATTTCGTTTGAAAGGTCCCTTATTCTGAGATATTAGGTCTTTATGCTCAGTGATATCTGGGGTATTATCCCGGGACTTCTGCTGAAAGGAATTTCTGACCTAGTCCCCGGAGAATACTTTCCTCATGCTTGAAATATAGCGCAGCCCTCAGCAAATTGATGAAACAATAAAATTGATAGTCATTGCTGTTGTAATGCAAAAGATCCTCTAAAGGGGACACACCAAAAGTCGAAGCCGTCATCTCTCTGCGTATCGAAAGATCGACCTGAGCTCTCACGGCCCTCGCACTATAATTTATTCCCCTGACAGATATCATCTGTGGTATACTCACCTGTAAGACTGAATATTGGGATCTGGATACGGGAGTATATTCAAGAGGTGGGACACATGAATGAGTTTAAGTTCTTAAAACAACTAACTCATATCCTGAATCAGTTGAAATTTGTGTGAAAATTTAAGTGGATCAGTATATTGACAATCTAAGTGAATTGTTTAATTCTTAATGTGTAACTAAGCTCAACGGTACTTGTGACTTGTCATAAACTGATATGATCCTCTTACACGAACTCACAAAAATATTGTCTGTAAATATTTCTTTACTGCATTGCATTTCTTTACATTAAAAATTCCAAAAAGATTTTAGTGTGTTTTAGCATAAGTTTTGAAAAATCCAAAAAGATTTTCGACAACTGATATTGAAAAGCTGATTTTCAAAATTTCAAGTGCTAAACATGATGACATTATTGTAAAGAGGGAGTAAATCTTAAATGAAAATTTTATTTTTGAAATTTTTCAATTGGTTCATCGAATGAAAGTGAGATGAGAATTTGAGGAAGAGTTAGTATTGGTGCATATAATTTGTTAAATTTAGAAATTTATATTTGGGTTAAGATTTTTCCAGATATTGACCTGATGCTGATGAACTTAAGGAATCAAGAGATCTGATCAAGAGAATTAGACTTGATTTTGAAAAGCCAGGACTTGATATCTGAAGTTTTAGAGAGACAGACAGAGATCCTGAAGATTGTGCTGAAGAACAAAGGAATACCAGCAAATCGAGAGGGGGAGTCTGAAGAGAACATCTGAGGGGGAGAGTTAGAAAAAGCCCATAGATAGATCAAGACTGAAGAACTGAAGATACAGTTGGTGCTGGATGCGACTCGTCAACATCTGAGGGGGAGTTTGTTGATGCACTACATCTGTTGACTTCGTCTTGTATCGAATCTTAGATTTCATTGTATAGATCAGGGCACGTTGTACGAGAATATGTAAAATTATATAGGTAGTTGGAGATGATTTCGCTCATGTGTACAAGAGGGTATCGCTTATGTGGTCTGTCACATAAGCGAAACCATCACCCTATATATATAGGGTCCTCTTGAGCGAAATCAGTAGTAGTAAAAAAGAGAGGAGAATCTTGACAACTACGCCGAAGTGCTGCCGGTGTGAGATTTGAGCTGTAATTGTCATCCAATCAATCAAACAGTGTTTTAAAAGCTATTTCTACCTGTGTTTCTTGTAATTCCGCACCTGAAACATAGGAGAACGCCTCTGATCGACTCGTTCGGATCCGAACACGATCCTACAGTTGAGTTGCTGAACAATTACGACTGCAAGATAAAGTATCATCCAGGGAAGGCGAATGTGGTCGCCGATGCCCTAAGTCGGAAGGAGAGGATCAAGCCCATAAGGGTTAGAGCTTTAGAAATGATTATTCAAACCGATCTTTCCTTGCGCATTCGTGCCACGCAGAAAGAAGCTCTCAAGGAAGGAAACCTTGAAGAAGAATATCTCCATGGGATGGAGAAGCTACTGGTACCAAACGAGGAAGGAACGTTATGCTTCGAGAAAAGGATTTGGGTTCCTTTGTTTGGAGATTTAAGGAAGGTTATTTTCGATGAAGCTCACAAGTCACGGTACTCTATCCATCCGGGAGCGGATAAGATGTACCAAGATCTCAAAGATTATTATTGGTGGCCTAGGATGAAAGGCGATGTTGCTGTTTATGTGAGAAAATGTTTAACATGCGCTAAGGTTAAAGCGGAATACCAGAAACCTTCAGGACTTCTGCAACAACCAGAGATTCCCAAGTGGAAATGGGAACAAATCTCCATGGATTTTATTACGAAATTGCCAAGAACGCCAAGAGGCCATGACACTATTTGGGTAATAGTGGATCGATTAACAAAGTCAGCACACTTCTTACCTATCAGAGAGAAGGATAATACGAGCAAATTGGCTGAAATTTACATGAGAGAGATCGTCGCGCGCCATGGAGTACCTCTCTCAATCATCTCTGATAGAGACGGAAGGTTTGTGTCAAGGATATGGCAATCCTTCCAAGAAGCCTTTGGCTCACAATTGAATCTGAGCACTGCGTTTCATCCGCAAACTGACGGTCAGAGCGAGCGAACGATACAGACTTTGGAAGACATGCTGAGAGCATGTGTTATGGATTTGGGCGGTAGCTGGGATAAGCATTTGCCTTTGGTCGAATTTTCATACAACAACAGCTACCACACCAGTATTGGTGTTGCGCCATTCGAAACCCTTTACGGACGCAAGTGCCGATCACCCTTATGCTGGGCTGACGCAGGTGATAGGCAGCTTGCTGGTCCCGAAATCGTCCAAGAGACGACAGACAAGATTGCGCAGATTCTTAAACGCATCGAAGCAGCTCGCCACAGACAGAAGGCCTATGCGGATCCAAACCGGAAACACGTGGAATTTCAAGTTGGAGAAATGGTTTTATTGAAGGTTTCACCCTGGAAGGGTGTGGCACGCTTCGGAAAGCGTGGGAAGTTAAATCCGCGCTACATTGGTCCTTTCAAAATTTTGGAAAGAATAGGACTAGTAGCATACAAGCTGGACTTACCTGCTGAACTGAATGGTGTTCACGATACATTTCATGTATCCAACCTGAAGAAAAGTCCAACTCAAGATGACATTGCCATTCCCATCGACGAGATTCATGTTGACGACACGCTCCATTTCGTTGAAGAACCGGTGGAGGTTACGGACTGGAAAGTAAACAAGACCCGCCGGAGCAGTGTCAAGCTCGTCAAAGTTCGTTGGAATGCCAGACACGGTCCTGAGTACACCTGGGAGCGTGAGGACCGGATGAAAGAGAAATACCCCTACCTATTTCCTAAGAACCCTGCATCTACAAGCAGAACTTAAAATTTCGGGACGAAATTTTTCTAACGGGGGGAGAATGTGACAACCCTCACCAAACCAGGTATCCGTACAACTTAATTAATAATTAATTACTGCTTAATTACAGTGCTTGCTTTAACTTGTGAATAAACTGCTACTTGAATACTGATACATGTACTTACTTGCATCGTACTTTACTTGCTGTCACTACATTATTTACATGACTGAACCTTAGTGACAAACATGATGCACAAAAAGCACAGTAGCACTATAACGGATAACCTATTGAACATGCTGATAAAGCCAGCATCAGGCAAACGCTACCTCTAAGGCCTGTATGAGCCAGAAATATTTTGCTACACTAGTGGTGAGTGTAGGGATATAAGGGTTGTAGAACTGCGTCTCTAGGAATAAGTCACAATGACTGGATGTGCCTAAAACGTACTCTAAGTACAAAACTCAGCACTTTACATAACAATTCAGCTTTTAGCTAACTAATAAAGTGCCAAAACATGAGAAAAGTATTACTAGACACTTTCCAAAGTGTCAGAAATGAGTTGTGTCACTAAAAAGGGTATTAGCGACACTTTAAGCTTTGTTAAGCACTTTAACGGATTACTATCCAACCGAACAACCGGACTATACCCGGAACATGAAAATATTGTTATTTTCATTATTTATCTTTTTCTGAGCCAGTTAGGGTCCCTGATTACCCTAACACCCTTTGTAACGCGTGACACACCACTAACCGAGTTAAGCACTTAACTACCTTACTTAACCCAACTAATAAACCTAACTATTGGTTAGAATTGGACTAGTACCCCCCCCCCCTCTCTAACCGTCCCCAACTAAGGGGGGACACACTTGGTACAATTTTGATTAATTTAATCCTAGTGTTTAATATCTAGGAGGCATATGAACCATTGGTTAAACATGTTGAAAATTATCTATAAGATGCAAGGTTAACCCAACATAACACACACTCACACAACTCACAACTAAACTCTCTCTCCCTCTCCTTGCTCCTCACGGCCGAGAACAACAACAACCATCCATCCATCCTTCGATCTTGTTCAAGCCATTCCAACATCATACAAGCTTCAAGGATCACGTATTAGGAGGCTTGGTGCACTCGGAGTTTGAAGGACCTCTTTATCTTGCTTTTATCCACGCGTTTTTCGTCTAGATTCTTCCCTAGCCTCGAGCTAGTGGTATGTTACTTAAATCACCTTCTTGAACTATTCTAAAGTGGTTAATACGATTTGTAACGGTTAAAACTCGAAATCTTACAAGATGATACTTTAAAGTCTACTAAAAATGCTATAAGTGTTGGATAAAAGCTCATATGTTGTGTAAATGTTGTAGTAATTGAAATTTGTGATTATTTAGACCCGATCTATGTTGTGGTAGCTCGGATCATCACTTAACCTGGTTTGGTCATGATCACGAATCATGACATAAGGTTGTTTTGAATAGAACAAGGGTTAAAGGGTGAAACTCTACCACACACGAATCATGAACTTGTGTAAAAGTGTTTTAGCTTGTACAATAGTGTTTAAAACTAGCAGATCTACGTATCTGCAAGTGGTATTTTCAAAGGACCAAGCGTTAAAGAAATCATACTTTAAAAGACGGATCTTACACTAACAAGAATGGTTTTTAGAACACACAAGTGTGTAAACACTTGTGTAACACAAAGTTTCGACGAAATAACTATTTTTGTAAAAGTGGACGAGAAGTTGTAAAGACGGAACTTCCATAAAAACGAGGTTTTTACAAAATCGGATTGTTTTATATAAAGATCCACTAAAAGTAATGAGATTTACTTCACAGTTTGGATAAACCACAAGTTCATGAAGTTTATGCGATTTATATACATATTTTGACTAGTTTGTGATTTGAACCTGGTTTTGATTGAATAAGAAGATTGTTGGTTTGATTTATAAAAGAAAATGATACGCTTGAAAGCGTGGCCACCTCCAGTTACAGAGGAAACTCTGGCGAAATTTTTCTAAAAACCAAACACTTGGAATTATTTTCACTATAAGTGTTAGAGATACTTGTCGACTTGTTTTCGAACTATGAATTTCGCCACTGCTTTATTTATAAAATATCGGAGGTGGGATTTCACAAAATAAAACGTGATACATAAATATATTTAGTATATATTTTTCACAACATCACTTGTATAAGTGTTTATGATTATTTTGTGAACTACGTAAATATTATTTTTAGAATAAAAATAATATTACTAAGTATTATTTTGGGGAAAATCACATGTATGAAAATATAATATTTTTGAGAAGAATATTCATATTTTGAAGTGGAAATAAAATATATTAAGTGAGACTTAATAGTGAAATCTGAATGTTACGAACACACATGGATTAAATCCCCCATCCTTGGGAAGGAAAATAACTACCAAGTATACAGAATGTAAACACGAAATAGTTGCCTAACTATTTCCCAAAAACTTAAACCATAAAGCTAAGGCACGGCCGTCCGTCTAATAGAGTTAGTACGTGTAGGTCGTCATACAGCTGATTGATTTGGAGGCATACTTGGTAGAGACGCACCACAGTGAGTTCATGTCCCCCTTTTCTCTAACTGTTTTCAGTTTTCTTAACTGCGGGGGTGAAATACATGTTACTTTGATTATAAGTACATTATACATAGTATGGTTAGCGTAAGGAGGTTTACTACTTAGATCATGTGAGTGGGTAGGCAGAAACTGGAGGCCATTAATCCTCATTGTAGGACCGAGGGACGTAAGCGGTAGATCTATCTGGGTGTAGCGAGCCCAACTCTAGGCCCAACAGAACGGACCTCTGGAAGGCCCAACAGAACGGACCTTGGAGTGACTTTGTACCCAACGCTAAATCTGCTAGGTTTGAGTCTTCCCACTTGCACTTCACATATATCAATGGCCTTGCAAACCATTGGTGATCTCTTTTTCCTTATTTGCTACATACCAAGACTATTTTTATACTCACGAAGGTTTACTTACTCACTTACACATGAACTCGCTCAACATTATTGTTGATTTTTCAACTTACATGTATTTCAGGAAATTAAAGATCTGGCGCGGTATGTTATGTTTTCCCGCTGCACATGGGTTCCGAGGTCATCCGGGTTTAGGAAATGTGACTCTTTCCTGGACAAGTCACAAATCTTAAACTGCGTTTATTTCATGTTGATGTTTATGTTTTTCAAGACAATGTTTTATGTTATGAGGTTGTAAGTCTCTAAGACAATGGTATGTTACTCTGGTTTTAAAACTTAATCAAATGGATGATCTTGCATGATTTTATTTCATATAGCTTTGTTATGATTAAGCTATGGTATTAAGAAGTCACACCAAAATTAACCACGCTTCCGCAAAGCCAGGGTATGACAAAGCTATATGAAATAAAATCATGCAAGATCATCCATAAAAACATTTTTATGGATGATTTTATTCCATCTGATCATAGCGAACTAGGATTCTTTCTCGAGTCTAGACTATGATCACTAGGGCTCTCACGAAAACATTTTTACTGCATACCACTTAAGTCCAGATCCAAAACTTTTTACAAACAAATGTTGAGCACATTTTATTATTTATAGGCTCAGTCTAGAAGGGCTGAGGCTCGGTCTGAGAGGCCGAGGCTCGGTCTGAGAGATCGAGGTAGTTGGCTAGTTGGACTAGGAAGGGTAGGCTCAGTCTTGGAGGCTGAGGCTCGGTATTGGAGACCGAGGCTCGGTCTGAGAGATCGAGGTAGTTGGCTAGTTGGACTAGGAAGAGTAGGCTCAGTCTTGGAAGCTGAGGCTCGGTATTGGAGACCGAGGCTCGATCTGAGAGGTCGAGGTAGATGATAGAGCAGTCTTAGAGACTGGGAGAAATTGGCTAGTGCGACTAGGAGAATGATTTGAATGCTTACTTGGTGACGTATGTGATTATTTGATTGTATGATTGACTATTTGTGCATGTTGTGTTTATGTTACAGACATTATGGACACCTCTGGCACTGGTGATTCAGACACCACAGGACCTAGACCTATAGTATCGGACGACCTAGAGTCTTCTGAGCATGAGGTTCACACATCCGACGTTACGAGCACGGACGAGGATGATTTCCAGCCCTTTGCCTTACCTGATGGTGCTGAGGAGCTCGCTGATGGCCCTTTTGCCGGGGACCTACCGTTAGTGGAGATCCCTGCTCCCATACCCTTAGCTGTTTATCCTGCCTATGATTTGCTTCTCGACACCGACGCTGATGACGACGTCGATCTTTTTGATGATGAGCCTTTGGAGGATGAGGTTCAGGGCGAGGCCCTTCTTGCTGCTGGTGATCTTTTGATGATCGCAGATGCTCCCGCCGAGGAGTCTCCTGCTCACTCTCCGGTCCCAGACTCTTTCGAGTCTGTGTCCTCCGCACCTTCACATACTCAGAGTGCGCAGCACTTTTCTCATGGATCAGATCCCGACCAGGCATCCTCTGTTGCCCCTATTCCTAGTTTTACTTTCGACCATGATGATATGGAGGATTCCGATCCTGTCTTTCCCCCAGGATTCGACCCAGATGAGGATATAGAGCTTATACCCATGGATCAGCCTATGGAGGATCCAGTCGACCCAGTTGATCCCATCGACCCTGAGTTTGATTTTGAGATGGCCTTTGATGAGCCCGAGCAGCCACTAGACCCTGCTCCTGACCCAGTACTTGAGCATGACCCAGTTCATGCCGACGCACCTATTATTGAGCCTGTCGTTGCTGACCCACCTATTGATGATCATCCTATAGATGCTCCATTATTGGAGGGCGATCATGTCCTTGTTGCTGATCACGTTGATCCCCCACTTTTTGCTGATGCACCAGTTGACCCCCTTGTTGTACCTCACCATGATCCTATGCATGGTTGTAAAAATCCCGACTAGTCTCCGATTAGTCGCCGATTAATCACTAATCGGAGGTTCACCGATTATTGGCCGATTAATTGCTAGGCGGTCCTATTCTGGCCTAATTTTGGTGAGATGTTGGCCAAATTTTGACCAAACCTTATAAATTCCTTCCAGTTACTTGAAAATGGGTTAATGAGGAGTTAAAATGTGTCTACTTTAGAAAACTACATATAAAAATGTATGTGTATATATATAACTAAAAATTTCATATAAAAATATTGATCCGATTAATTCCGTTTAATCCCTATTAATCCCGATTAATCGCTAGTCGGTACCCCACCGCCCGACTAGCGCCTAACGATTCTTACAACATTGATCCTATGCCAGCCCAGTTTGATCGTGCGCTTTTTGAGGCACGGATCGACCCCCGAGACGAGCACGCCCAGTGTGGGTGGATTCCGGCTGATGATGAGGTCCCACCTTTTCCCCCACAGATCCCTGATACACGTCACATTGATACTTCCTTTTCATTTCCTCGGTTTACATGCATGATTGTATGTACGTATGTAGAAATGCATGCATGTATGAATGTAAGTTGCTATGAATGTACGTAGGAATGGTTTCAATACGATTGAGTATTGACGATTACTAATGATGTGCCTTGAGATTTGAAATTTAATACAGGTATGAGATCGTCGGGTTCATGAGGAATGGAAGCCAAACTTGGACAAAGAATTTTAAAGGATAATCGAATGAATCCAAGTTCATATTGTGGAGTGTTATAAGATTTTCAAATTATATAGTTTAATGTTATATGGTGATGTCAATGACTAACAGATAAATTGTATATGATGTCCATAGGAATCACACGGATTTCCTCTACCACTAACGAAGATAAATGGGCGAAGATCGAGTTAAAAAGCAAGGATTGTACGGAAGAACGGTCACATAGTTTGAATTATGTAACACTTTAAAGTATTAATCTAAGTGTAAATGTTGTGAATTACTTCTAGAAAACGTATGACATTTTGTAATTGAGCGTTCACGTAAGTAATGTCGTTAATAAAGAAAGAAAATTTAAGGCTCGTTTTTCCGCTGCGTCATTTTTAAGATGTTATGTGTTAGGGTGTTACAAGTTGGTATCAGAGCCCTGGTTTGAGGGAAATCAAGTATGAGGAGGTAAATACTTGAACTCAAACCTGTGTGCTCTTGTGACAAGGAACCCTTACAATCCAAGACTCGATCAAGTTCTAAAGGTATAAGAGAATGCAAGTATGTATATGAAGAAAACTAACAGTATGTTATGTTTAAGGTAAGCATAGTTGTTTAGAGAGGATGATTCGTGAATGCGGTCTAGGATCGACACCATGGCATGTAATAAGACAAAATGATCCCAGGTACGTAGACTCAATATGTGGGTACATGTAATGGTAAAACCTATCAAGGGAAGGAAAATTTTAAATGAAAGATAATAATGGTATGGTAAAGAAGTTTTGAAAATGTTACACGTGCCGAAACCTAATTCTTCGGACATAAGGTGATGGTTAGTCGAAGACACGAGACTAGTATGTGGATTGCGTACCTGGCCAATACGCAAGAAACATATGACGTTCGTGAGACCGTGGTAATTGTTGCAGGTATGTCCGGAAGAATTGGGTACTAGGTGGACGTGTAGGTGAAAAGAGTGGTAGGACTCTCAACAAATTGAGAGTACTAAATACGAAAGAAAGTATGAATGATATGTTAGAATCCGGGAGACGGATTCGAAACATAGAAGGAATGAAGGATATGAATGAAATGCTAGAATCCGCGAGACGGATTGGAAACATAGAAGGAATGAAGGATACGAATGATATGTTAGAATCCGTGAGACGGATTCAAGAGATAGAAGAGAATGAAAGGTAGAATGAAGAGTTTAAATTCGTAAGTAACTACGGACCAAACAAGTAAATATTCTATAAAGCGGATATGATTCAAGTTATGTTTTTGAAACATCTATATATATATATATAAATATATATTTATGCAAATGCGTTGTATGCAAGAATGGATGAAAGGATAAATGGGTCGTATGGGTCAGATGGCGATCGCCATTTGAACTCGGTATTTAATGTTTTGAATTGGCAAGTCTTATACTTGTAGGTGAGCATAAGGTAGGATCATCGAATGCCACAAATTGGAAAGAAATACCCAACGCAAGGTATGGATAACGAGTTAATGGATTAGACACACATTAGGTATGTATAAAGGTTATGCATTTAATAGGAGCGTATACCTCGACTAGAGAGGGATGTGACAGAATTTGGTAATTGGTAAATATAGATCAGAATGTAATTACAATTGGACTTTTGAAAAGTTAAACAAAGTAAGTTGCTAGTTATTAAGTAAGTAATAGTAAAATAGCATGAAGTAGTTGATTCACCAAGTGGATAAAACCGATGAAAACTATTGTAGTAGCAAGAAACCTTAGTCAAAAGAAATAAGCTTTGAAATAAGTTACGTGTTAGACATATTATTAATTAACTCTTGGGAGTCGGAATGAATGACGACTACGACCTAGACGAATGATTTAAGTAGGGATGGGAACGGGTAAAATCTTGCAATTAATATTAAAATGATGAAATAAAGTCTTTGCAAGTATGCAAGAATGGAAAGGAATTATGAACGTGTACCTTGATACGTCTACGATAAGTAAGAAGTACCGGTTTAACTTTGAAAAGTCAAACTGCAAAAGTTGACAAATGAGTTAAAGATCTGTGAAAGAATGGTTATGTAATTGACCCGTCATGAACGGGTCAAACAACGAAAGTGATATGTTAGGAAACGGTCATGTATTGACCCGTTATGAACGGGTCAAACGCACTAATGTTACAAAAAGGAATCGAGAAAGGATTAATAGGTAAATAAGTTGATGTAATAAACATCATGTCTGAATGAAATTGAATGAAATGTGTAAACCCCTAATCTTATAATGAGAGTGGCAGGAATCACGATGTGATAAACCTATCAAGGACGGCGAAAGAATGCTCATGAGCGGAAGCTCATCACACGGATGAATCGGGTCAATCCAGAGATGGTATGAATGGTAACGAAGAGGGTCGGTTCGCTTTTACATGTCGAAGCATTGCGCCAAAGTAGTAAGGTTAGCAAATTATTTAATATCTAAATGTAATTATATAGCTATGGGTTGAAAAAGTGCTTCCGTACGAAATAATGTAGCGTAGAATATGTTATGAAAAGGAAGGCTTGGCTTTTAGAAGTTGATTAACAATGAGTTTTAGTTCAGGCTTATGTAGTAAGCAGTGCGTGTATGAGTAAAAAAAATGTAGAAATAAAGCTCTAGGTATAAGTGAAACTATTAGAACTAATACTAATGGTGAAGTGTATTAGTAAGTTATTATGAACTTCAAATTGTTGTAATGTAAATCATGGTATTAGACTATTTAGGTTGCTACTAGATTTTGCACACTTTAGTTTAAATACGATAATGTGATGAGTTGAAAATTTAAGAAGAAATTGATAAAGAATGGAAATGTAAAGTATGTGTAGTTGACCGGTTACGAACGGGTCAATGGGATGTAGAAAGCATAATAAAAAAAATTGTATAAGTAGTGACTCGTTGTAATGGGTCGCAAGGGATGAAATTATGATAATGATGAAAAATGTATGTATTGACCCGTTATGGATGGGTCAATTAAGACAAGCATGACGTGCTATGATAATGGTCAAAACTTTGACCCGTTATGAATGGATCGAATGGACTATATAATTGTTGCTAAAGGAATGATGCGTACAAATCTGGGTAGGCGGATTTGTTGGAAGAACGTAAAAAGGATATCTAGAAATGATGTTCTTAAAGTTATGACATAATGGATAAAACGATATTGATGAAGTAGGTTTCGGGGATGAAACCTTCTTTAATGGGGGTAGATTTGTAACACCCTAAAACTCGGATTATTAAAACTAAGTTAAATTAATTAAAAATTTAACTTAGTTAATGGAAAATGTTACAACTACTAGAAATAAAATGGATAGTGTTTAAGTTTAATAAGTGAATAAACTTGAAGGGGGCAAAAGTGTAAGGTGTCAAAACTTACAATAATAAAAGAATAAAAAGAAATTAAAACATACACATTGGGTGTGTGTGTCTGGCGATCGAACAAAGGCAGAAGAAAAGGGTGTAAACCCTAATTCACAAGAAATCTTCCAATTGACAAGGAAATTAGGCTCAAATCTGAAGCATGAACTAAGATTTGTGATCATTCAAGTGTTCTTCACACCAAGTAAGTTAAAATTTTATGTTTTGGTGATGTTTGATAATATGGGTTATGATTAATCCGTGAATTGATGTGAAATTGAGCATGAATATGTGATATAATTCCTATATGGAACATGTGTTGTGAAGGATTTTGAGTAATAGGATGATTAGAATTGAAACCCACTTCTAGTGATGAAGATGATGACATAAGTTATTTCACCCATGTGAAAACCTTGCTTGAATCATTGATGTGTATGGTGTATGTAATGAATTATTGTTAGATAGGTGGATTATGGTATGTACTTAAGTTGATTCTTATTGTAATTGATGAATTATGTATGAACTAGTAGGGTAAGAATAAAAGGATTGTACATTAGGCTTAGATGGTAGTACGCACACAAGGTGTATGATGAAATGTCTAGGGGAAGTTAGAATGAGAGATATTTAGAAAAGATTTGGGTGAAAACTAAATCTGTCCAGAAAGTTACAACCGAATGTAATTGGCTGTAACTGGGTCAAATCTTGTCAAAAACTGATGTTTATTGAGTTTGTGATGAACTCACAGGAAAAACCTTTCAAACCCAACTAGAATTGCATTTTTCGAGGAAAAATGAACGTTTTATGAAATTTTCCGTATCGAAGGTTCAGGCTGCGTTTTCTGGCAGAATTTACAGCTCATTACGAATGTCATAACTCAATTTAGGAATTGTGATATCATCTCAAATTTTTACTGTAGGTAGCTTCAGGTGATTCCAAAAATCTCAATCTGGAATTTCGTCAATCGGATAAACGAGGAATTTTAAATGATTTTTTCCGTAAGCTGCAGTCAGAAGTGACGAATCTGATTGCAGCTTAGTAAATGATATTTTTATAAATTTTTGGTAGAGAGTTAGACTCTAAAAATTTAACACAAGGATAACCCCTCTGAGGGGCACGTCACATAAAAAGATTGTAATTTTTGCAAGCACGTAAGTATAGTAAACGGACGTCCCAAAACAACATATTTTCAGTGAATTATGCTATACATGTTAGTGAATGATTGATTAATGAAAGTAATGTGATTAAGTGGTTATATGTTTATCGGATTGGAAGTGTGTATGATTGACAGTTGACTTTTTAGAAAGTCAATAAGGTATGAATAATAAGGTTAGACTTCCTAACACTATTGTGAGAATAAGGAGATCATGTGAATATTTGCTAGATTATTATATGACATACATGACGGTAAGTTGAATTGGTTATGTTATGAATGATGTGATAATGGATCTATGCCATATGTTTGTTAGAAGTTACCCAATAAAAGTAAATGAGACATAGGAATGGAATGATTGATAAGATGAATGATCATGTATACTAACAATGTTGTAATAAAATGGAATGAAAGGATATGCATCGCGTTAGCAAGGAATCAAGTGAAGAAAGCTAACGAGTCAAGAGGAGACAAGGAAGTGAAAGTGAGAACGGACGCTCAAGGTAAGTGAATTTCGATTCACTTCTTAGTAGGTATAATAAATTTTGATACTTTTGAATATGGGATATCATGAAGGATTATGTAAAAATCGGAAGTATTAAGCTAAGTAATGCTCTAATAGGACGAAGGTTGTTAACTAAGCCGGAAGTAATTTGGTGGGATTGAACGGGTCGAATAATTTGTAATTGAATAATTAAGCCGAAAGAATATAAGTTAAGGATTTCCTTAGTCTAGATCTTAGATTTTGAGTCCTTATGATAGAAGACCAAATTACGGTCATGTGGGAAGAAACGGGTAGTCGGTTTGAGAGATATGCATGTTTTTGTGCATTATATGTTGAAAATATTGAGCTGGGCAGATGCAGCTTAAGAAAACTAGCATTATGTCGAAACCGGTCTGTCACGCTACGCGACCGCAAACAGGGAACAACGTCGCGCCACGCGACATAAGTCGTGGCCCGCGACATAGTGAGCTAAGTCTCTCGCGGCCCGTGAGAGACCACTGAACTGGTAAAAAAATCTTTATTTTGTTTGTTTTGGTTAGGGAACTCATTTTAATTGGTTTTCAAGGCCTCATAACTAATGTTTAAGATGGTTTTGATTATGAGTAAATGTTATGGGTCTCCGGATAGTATAGGTATGGATTTACCTTCGTGTTAGTGAAGGAAATCTATAGGTGAACGTGTTTAGGAACAAGTAAGTATGTATTTCAATACGTATAAAAGTTGTATTATGGAAAGTTGTGAATATGACATGTTAGTATAAATATCTAAAAATAAAAGTGGTAAGCCGGAACTCGTAGGTATGTATGCGTATATGAATGTATACATGCATATAGATGTATATGATTTATGTACGTATATAGAAATGCATGCATGTATGTATGAATGTAAGTTGCTATGAATGTACGTAGGAATGGTTTCAATACGATTGAGTATTGACGATTACTAATGATGTGCCTTGAGATTTGAAATGTAATACAGGTATGAGATAGTCAGGTTCATGAGGAATGGAAGCCAAACTTGGACAAAGAATTTTAAAGGATAATCGAATGAATCCAAGTTCATATTGTGGAGTGTTATAAGATTTTCAAATTATATAATTTAATGTTATATGGTGATGTCAATGACTAACGGATAAGTTGTATATGATGTCCACAGGAATCACACGGATTTCCTCTACCACTAGCGAAGATAAATGGGCGAAGATCGAGTTAAAAAGCAAGGATTGTACGGAAGAACGGTCACATAGTTTGAATTATGTAACACTTTAAAGTATTAATTTAAGTGTAAATGTTGTGAATTACTTCTAGAAAACGTATGACATTTTGTAATTGAGCCTTCACGTAAGTAATGTCGTTAATAAAGAAAGAAAATTTAAGGCTCGTTTTTCCACTGCGTCGTTTTTAAGATGTTACGTGTTAGGGTGTTACACGACGATGAGTAGTGGATGAGCTTTTGACTTCGTGTTTTTGATGGTCTTTTAGTCGTTTGTTTTTGGGGTGTTCATTTTTGGTTATTGTTGTAAACACCCTCGGATATTTGTTTTGTTTTTAGGCTTTGTCTTTTATTTCGTCAGTCATGTATGGATGCTTATTATTATCATTATCTAGTTTATGGTTTGTGTTGCGACTAGATTTTTCCCTCGTGTTGTGTTTTGCATGGTGACGTCTATGCAGGTTTTTGGAGCACATGTTGGACCGGAAAGAGAGAGCAAAGTTGGCAGTGGAGTATCGTACCATCTTCGTTCATCTTCAGGGGAGTGTCATTCTCCTTTTTCTCTATTTTTTTGGATTTCGCATTGGGGACAATGCGAAGTTCAAGTGTGGGGAGGGGGTTTAACATTGTGACTTTGTTTGTCCTGAAAAAAATTGTGTGTATTTTTTATTAAATAAACTGGTTAGTTGTTGTTTTAGAAAGCTTCGGAAACGATAAAGAACCGACAAGCCAAATAAATTTCGAAAAAGATAACTAAAAATCGTGACAAACAAAGAACGACTTGCATGTTAATTTTCGCACTTTTACCCATTCCTTCCGTTATGTGAGCATGTTTGAGCCTTAGATTCTTCATAAGTTTGTTCATTTCAGAGTAGGAGTGAGCCGGATGTCTCGTGTAGCTTAGAACTTGTCACTAGCATGCTTTTCGAGACCATAAATGTGTGAGATTGTGTGAAAATGATAGAGGCACTTAGAAAACCCTTTGTTATTAGCCTTGTTCTTTGGTTTATTTTTTCCAAACCTCACGTTACCCACTAGGATTAACCATGTTGAGCCTTTTCCCGTGTTTTCTTTCTTTTACCCAACCAAATAACCCACTTTGCCAAATTTAGCCTTTTTAATTTTAACCCTTTGTGTTAAAACTCGGTTAAAGTTATCGTTTAACTAGCGTTCCTTGTAATTAGTTGTTCGTTGTACAAAAGCATTAGAATATTAAAAAAAATCAGAAAATAAAACGCCCTAAAATAGGGTGAAGACGACAAGATTTGAGCAATTTTAAGTGCAAAAATAGTGAAATTTCGTCGATTAGCTCGATAACACAAAAGTTGTCTTTTTAAGGCGTTAGTTATGTATAGTTTAGTTGTTTTACGCTTGTTAAACGTAATTACTGAGTTTTAACCATTTAGTCACTTAAAAATTTCCATTCCACACCTTCACCCTAGCCTATCGTTACAACCCGTGAAGACCTCTTCATTTACACTTTTTCGCATGTTAGTTTGTGGAGATGAGATCTCGTGACAAGCTTATGATATTACACGTTTCATTGTCTAGGTATCGAGTGTTTACACATACACATTTTATGTATGTTTCACAAATATACCCGAGTGTGTGTGAACATTCTGAGATGTGTGAAGATTAGCATGTTAAGTCAATCGAAAGTGAAATCATGGCTTTTTGGTTATCTCTACATATATTTGCACGTGCTTGTTTGATTCGAGTCCTTTGATGTTGCCTTTTGAAAAACCGGCTAAACCGTATATATGTGTTTTGGTATGTAGTTTGTAAATTATTTATTCTTGTTAGAAACCATCTTTTATTCTATTTTAATTTTAGCTTGCTTGAGGACAAGCAAGGTTCAAGTGTGGGGAGGTTTGATATTCGCTACAATACACATACTTTATTCCCCCATTTTACCCCCATTTTACGCGTTTTCGGCCATAAAACCGAGGATTAGACACTTAATCGTGCATATTTTTGTTTACAGGCCTCAAACAGCGTGTCAAACAAGAAGACAAAGAAAACGAGGTTTTTCCGAGCGAGACGGCAGAATTACGAAGATTCTGTGAAGAAGTCTGCAGCTATTGGCACAACCGTGCCAACATCAGCACGCCCGTGCCGATCCGATGATCAAGCCAAGCTCGGAGATGCACTGCCGGTGCGATCAGCAGTGCCGAAAATCCTCGGAAAAGCACGAACGTGCGTTGGGTGGAATGACCGTGCTGGTCCATTGTTCTCGGAAGCACTGCCAGTGCAGTTGGCAGTGCCGGCCACTTCTCGGAGATGCATGACCGTGCGTCGGATGGCATGACCGTACCGATCTGAAGATCGGTCCAAGATCTACTGATGTCACAAGATTTGTTGAACAGTGCACGGTCGTGCCCTTTAATGGCACGACCGTGCTGATCAAAAAAGTTATAAAAAACAGCAGGGGGCAATTAGTTCGACACTCTGGATTTTTGGGAGCTCTTCAGGCGAATTTTGAGGTTCCGGAGGTTATACTTTTGCCCGGATTCAAGCCACCATCGTGCCTAGAAGCTCCGTTATCATCCGGGCCTTCAATCTTATGCTTGTATATGGTTTGATTCTTGAATCTTTCCATTATTTTGTTATGATCCAAGCCTTTTGGTTGATGATTTATGTATTATTGTAGCCTACGGGAAAAAACACTAGTAATCCTTGCTTCATAAACAACGATTAGTATGTTAACCATGTTTGTAATGACACTTAAGCATTTTCTATGTTAATCCTTGATGATTAGTTTGCAACCTTGTTTATTGATGTTGAATTCTTGATTATAGTTAATTGTCTTGGATGATTAGTATGTGGTTAGTTGAGATATTTGCAAAAAGAAGCTTAATTAATCATTTATTAGTAGACTTTTAACTTGTTTAAAATGTTTACACCATGATACTAGCAATGGTTAGTGGTTTAATAAGGGGTAATTAATATTAATCAAGAATGCTTTCCCTCATGGAAGGACCTTAACGGGTTAGATGGTGTTGTTATGAATTCTTGACATAAGTTGTTAACTTTGTTAGTAGTTTAGGCCAAAATTTCTTTCTTGGTGAATTTATGTTCAAGATTTGTAAAATGAACTCGGTTGTGACTTAATCTAGTTTATGCTTGTCTCGGTGGTTACATTGTGTTTATTGGTGTCACTTTCCTTGATTAAGTGAAGTTAGAAAACTCCTAACGGATGACTAACTTATTTTTAGGGGATTTTCATGGACATTTATCAATTGGGCGTTAAAGAACAATTTTAGGTGGTTAAAGTGTGTTTTATCGTTTTAACTTTCCAAAGAGTTGTTATGTTAGGACTCCCGAAAGGGATACTAATTGTTTTTGAAAAATAGAAAATTGATCTAGTGTTTTAGTGGCAAACCCGACTTAGTTAACATGTTCCGGTTGTTCATAAAGCAAGGCTATTTATATATTTTAATATTTGGAGTCTATTATGTTTTAAAAATATATGTTTAGTCATATTTTAGTTTTAACAAATTATCCACTTATCTTTCTACCGGTAATTTAATGACAAATGTTTAGTAGTTTTGCATCCGCCCGCATCCTTGGATCGACACTTGGTTCTTACCGATACTTTACTACATATATGACGTGGTACACTTGCCCTTTCGTGTGTGTTTTAATGTTGAAGTGTAAATCATTTTAATAAATTTAAACCGAATCGTGTGTAAAATTCATTGTAAAAACATGTATATACACACACACGTCAGGTACCATAACATACTACTAGTCGACTTGATCAATGTTAATGAATGTCATTCGTGTTATGAATTAACGCACCAACAAGTTCGTTCACATTATTGAAATCGTCGTGTTTAATATAAACCATAGATTTTTTTTGAAAACTTGAAATCGGTTTAGCACAAATGAGTAACCCCAAAACATTTAGCAAAACATAAAAGATGGGAGCTATGTACTCACTTGGGTTTGCAAAGTATCCTCGAATCAAGTGTAATAACAAAGCTTCAAACGTGTCCTAATGTGTCGGATACTATGTTAGTGTAAAAAAAAAGGGTAAATGCACGGTACCCCTGACCGCGGGAGGGATCCCCCTCCCCAGTTTGCTACCCGACAAAGCGCCCTGGCGGTGACTTCCCCTTACCGAGTCCTAATCAGGGGTGGATATGCCGTTCCCAAGATTCGAACCCGGGACCTCTGAGAAGAGGTGGGTGTCGGTGGCCAACTGGGCTACCCCAGTTGTGTCCTAATGTGTCGGATACTATGTTAGTGTAACGGGACATAAATCGGGAAATTAGATAGAATGAGGTCTGGTAAACCAAATGAGTGTTGGAACTCATATGAAATGGTTTATCAAAGTCTACATTCTGATTTGGAATGAATCCTAAGTGCTTTTGACCCGTTATGACCCGTTAAGGTAGTTTACGCTACTTTAACGTGTCATTTGCGTAAATACGCGTTCGGATGGTTAAATATGAGCTATGATAAGTCTTATATGCCAAAATATGTTTATTTAAGTCACACAAATTTTTGGCGAACGACCTGAACGGTGAACAATACAGTTGAAGCTACTATAAATGTTACCCCGATTGTGATCACTAAAGATGTCATTCGTGCGGCATTACAGTTTGGAGATTTAGACCATTGAGAAACTTGTTATATGAAACCTATTCGTGAACGGGCTGCTCAAGCCTTTGGTTATGTAGGTCATTTTCCTGTGAAGAAGTTGTACAAGGGAATACTTATCAATCAATGGAGGTATTTTTATCATGTGTTGATGTAGTGCTTAGCTCCCCATAAGTCTAGGATGCATGGAATGGGGCCCAATCTCCTATCTGCTATGATCGGTTTAACTTTCAATCAGACATACAATTTTTCTCTAATGGTATTTCGAGCCTTTCAGACACATCTTGCATATCGAGCTGGTGATAAACGCTTGATGCTTCTTTACCCACGGTCTCTTACGCTATTTTTTGTCACTGGATTCCGAATCTTCCATTCGGTGTATATTTGCAAGCGCACGCTTAAGATCCGATGCACAAGCGTATTTTCAAAGATTACAAAGCTGCCAATCCTTTGCTTCATGAGGATGTACTTCCTAAGCCTCATCCTTTACTTGGTGCAATCGTGTAGGAGCAGAACTATAACCCCGATACCGATCCAACTTGGATTGGAATTAGGAATGGCGTTGAACAATTATTCGGGGATGGAGATGATGATGATGATGGTGCTCCTCCGCTTATACAACACCCAGTGGTTGTTCAACCACATGTAGATCTTCAACAACCACCACCGAAGAACCTGTTGCTGAACCTGTTGTAGTTGAAAAGCCAGTTGAGGAAGAGCTAGTAATTGATATGCCGGTTGTAGAAAACGTTGGCTATTAGTCAACTGTTGGATGGTGTTCCAATTGTAAGTGAGCCGGTTGATATAATAATGGGTAAAGAAGATATTGTAAGAGTAGAGCAACCTGCTGTTAGTGTTGCCACTTCTGTCCCAAGTAATACTGTGGAGACTGATCCCTTTATTCTAGAGTTTGATGTGGCTCTTGATGAAGGACCGTCTTCTAGTATTGTGGATAAAGGAAAAAGAATGGTTGAGGATACTGAAGCTGGTATGTTAACAGAAAAGGAGTATTATCAGTTGGTATGAAAAGAAATGCTTAATAAGATTCCAACGGATGATAAAGAGAAACTTGAAGTGTTCTGAAGCAAAGTAGCCTCCCTCGGTCCCTCTTCTGATTGGGGTCTACGTTTGGCGATGTGGAACAATAAACTGAATGATCTTAACTCAGCTTTTGACTCAACCTCCTTTAACGATAGCAATGATGATCGTCGTCCTCCTGTGTTTGTAATTCAGAGAAACTAGGTTTCCCTTCCGTAAGTTCGGAAGGTTCTTAACTCAACTTTGATGAAGAACTACAAACTTAATTCCGGACTAAAGTTTCTTCCGGGTTATTTAAATTCCGGACATAAACCTTATTCAAAGAAATGACTGGGTTTCGGATTTAAAGATTGGAAAACTGGTTCCGGGTTTTCATTTTCTCTGGGTATCAGGTTCCCCAGGGTTATCTGTCTTCCAGATTTATGTTTCAAACTAATTCTTTCCGGTTTTAGTGTACACACGATTTATTTCTAGTTTATCACTGAATTCCGGATTTATTGAATGATTCCGAGATTCTTAAAGGTTTCCGGGTTTTTTTTTTGTCAAAAGATTTCCGGACTACTGTTTTTAAATTCAAAAAGGTCTCCAGGATTAACGAATTCTTCCGGATTCAAATCTTTCCGAGTTTCACTCATCTCTGGTTTTTAATATATTTAAAAGGATTTCTCCGGAGTTATTGCTGTATACTGTCTATCTTAGTTGCATGAATGTGTCTAATGCACTTGTTTTTATCTTTATAGGGTTTATGATTTCAGATATAGCCGAACAACAACAACCAAGTGAACAACTCGCTGCTCCAACGGTTCCACCAGTTCCAGTTAGACACTTTGTTACGAAACATAATTAAGTTGCTCTGTTGGATGAAACAGTTTGTGGTGCTGAGGATTATGCGTAGATTATGTAGTTCCTAAGACGTTCTAGGATTGCTTTTGCTATTTTTGAAAATGTGCAACAAGTTACATCATATATTCATGATTTTTGGCGAATAACTCGAACGGTGAACAATATAGTTGAAGCTACTATAACTGTTGCTGTTGAAAAGCCGGTTGTGGAAGAGCCAGTAATTGATATTCCGGTTGTAGAAAATGTTGCTGTTAGTCAACCGTTGAATGATCTTCCAATTGTAAGTGAGCCGACTGATATAATAATGGGTGAAGAAGATATTGTAAGAGTAGAGCAACCTGCTGTTAGTGTTGCCACTTCTGCCCTAAGTAATACTGTAGAGACTGATCCCTTTATTCTAGAGCTTGATGTGGCTCTTGATGCAGGACCGTCTTCTAGTATTGTGGATAAAGGAAAAAGAATTGTTGAGGATACTGAAGCTGGTATGTTAACAGAAAAGGATTATTATCAGTTGGTACGAAAAGATATGCTTAATAAGATTTCACCAAATGATAAAGAGAGACTTGATGTGTTCCAAAGCAAAGTAGCCTCCCTCGGTTCCTCTTCTGATTGGGGTCTACGTTTGGCGATGTGGAACAATAAATTGAACGATCTTACATCTATTACTTTTGACTCATCCTCCTCCGACGATAACAATGATGATCGTCGTCCTGCTGCTGCTGCAACTGTTTGTCAATCGTAGCTAGTCAGGACTTATAAACGACGAAAAGTTGAGGAGAGTTCTAGTTCTTCTCATCAAGTTTCGAGTAGAAGTTTCACTTGCTGCTGTTGTTACTTCTGTTTCTAGTGGTCTTTCCATTTCGCTTCCTTTGTTGACCGCACCGTTTGCACTTGTTTCTTCTATGGAATCCATCAGTGTCACCACGTCTATTGCTGCTTCATCTCCTATTTCATCGCCTGCCATTCCCACTACACCGCTTTTTGGCTCGCTGCCTACTTCTCTGAGTTCAATTAATGTGTTGGCAACATCGGTGAGTTCGAGCTTGCCTCCTTTGCCATCCGGCTTCCTTGGTACGCCGCCGGGTGCTTCTGAAAGTTTCGTACGACCAAGTTCATCCATCGTTCAATATCCTTCAGGACCAAGAATGATTTGGCCAACAACGACAAAGACTAGGGCAACATCGTTTCGAGGTGTTTTCCCGAAAGTTGCTTTCGGTCCTCGACCACCTACACAACAGAAACAAAGTGTTCCAAGAGCGTCTGTTCCACGATCGTCTGCTCCAAGACCCTCTGGACCAAGACCTTCTGCACCAACCTCTGTTCCAAGACCTCGAGGTGCAGCGATCAGTGTGGAAATGCAAAACTTCCCTGAATTTGTATGTACTCAGTTTATGGATGTTCATAGAGTCGTGCAAAGACAGATCAAGCTTATCAATGAAAATCAGGAACAAATCAAGAAGCAGAGTTAGAGATTGTTGAGCTATGGAAGAAAGAAGCTATTCAGTGTGAGTGCATTTTGTATGTCCATAGTTAGAAATCTGTCTGTATTTGTAACGTTTAAAGTCTTGAGTCTGTATCAAACCGGACAGAGGTTTCACTAGGTATTACTAGGTGTCATTAGGTAATGTCAGGTCAGTATACGGTACGACACGATGCGAAGAGAGTGGGTTTCAACAAGCATGATGTTATAAAAATACCTTCCATGTCTCTTCATACAAGAACACACATCTCAGAGACATCAGAGAACACAACTCAGACAGCAACACACATGAGAAACTCGGTTCGTACAAACAACTGTTCTTCACAGATCTTCATCAACATCATACAAGACACTCTCGGTTTCGTTACGATTATTAGATTTCGAGTGTTCTTGTATGTAGATCGAGTCGAAACTCTGTCTGGTTGTGGTTGTTTCGTAATAAAACGGCATTTATTTACGTGCGTGTTATCGATTACGGTTCAGTTTAACGGATTCCGCACGTTAAACCGAATTCACCGCAGAGCTTGTGATCGTATCGATCCGATCCTGAACTCACAAGTGGTATCAGAGCTACGGATGCTCTGCGCGTAATCGTTGTTCAAATCGGACGAGTTTCAACGTTTTCGGATTGAATATAGATTTCGAACTGTTTTAATCAATTTGTGTTTCATTTCGGTGTGAAAAGTGAAGTTTTCGGACAGTTTTGATTGATTTTAGTTTGATTCAGTTGAGTTTCGGACTGATTCTAATCAGTTTCGGTTAATTTCAATCAAAACGTTTCGGATATTATACATTGGTGATGAACTGATGACCATCATGAATGTTTGAGATATATTTCATTGATTTTCAGTTTCTTTACGGATCAAAAGTCTACCATTTTGGACTAACTTTTCTAAAAAAATTGATCTAATTCAGACTGAGTTTTGAACGTTCTTAATTGATTACAAACTGTTATTGGTGGATTTGATCAAGTTTCGATGTTGTTCGATTGATTATCGGTGGATTTCGTGGTTGTTTTCGATGAAATTGAATGATTTTCGGTTGGTTTTTAATGTGTCTCTGATAGATTCGTACATGTTTAAATGATATCCAGCTAGTTTCGGATTGATTTTTAACCTTTTGATAGATTTCGGACTGATTTACAACTGGAACTGAATCTGATCACATTTGTTGTTAAGCTTAAAATCGAAATGAATCTGAATTGCTGATTTTGTCAAGAACTGTTTAAGATCTGAATCAGAACATTCCTGTTCTTAAAAAACAAACTGAATGTTTGATTAGTGTTCATATTATGAGTTTAGATTTTAATTGAAAAGAAGATATGTGATTGAAGTGTTGTTTTTGCATATATAAACTACGATTAAAAGTGTTTGCTGGTGATTGATAGAAAAGAATTTTTTTTGCGAATTGTTGAGATTTAGTGACAAAGAAGAAAGTTTTAAATGACAGTTTAAGTGTCGGAAAAAAAAAAAAAAAGGAGCCACTGTCAAATTTCGGACTGTTTCGTTTATATAGAAAAAAAGCTGGTAGTTCATAATCGTTTGTGTGATATCTCGAAAGGGTCAGGCATATAATCGTCAAAAGAAAGCTGGTAGTTCACTGTGGTCATAAAAGTTGTTTTGTTAAAAAAGCCTGTTCAAGTGATATCATAATAACGGTTTTAAAAAAAAAATTGGGTTGCTATTTGGATCGGTATATTGTGCTGAATTAGATAGACCAAATTGGATTGTATTTTTTTTTTTTAATTGGACAGTGGGTTTGGACCTAAAAACAACTACTAGGCTGAATTTTTGGTGAACAAACTGTTTTGGGCCGAGATTAAAATTTTGGGCCAAAAGTGTAGAAATCGAGTTAAAAATCTTGAACCGGGTTAGTTTACTACATTCGAGCCAAAAGAATTTAGTCAAGTTTGGGCTTTGAAAGTTGGTTTAAAATTAGTGAATTTTTGGGCTGAATTTTTTAGTGGGTTTGGATCATCCAAGTCATTTGGGCCGAAAGTTTATCAAGTGGACTAAGATTGTTAGATTTTGGGCTTCTAGTGTGAAATGGATTTGATTAGTGGGCCAATTATATTTCAAATTGTTTGGGCTGAAACTGAATTATTTTCAGATTAAAGATTTTATTGTTTGTGTTTCAAAGTTAATTCAAGTGTTTGTTTGATTGTTTGCAAGGCTATTCTCGAGCGTTTCAAGATCATGGCTGAGTTTGATAATCTAAGATGGAGGAAAGATTATGCTCGATATGAAATTAATAAGTTGTATAATCAGTTTAAAGAGGCAAAGAAAGCAAACAGATTGGATGCTGAAAAAGAATGCTACTTGGATTGACAAGGAAATCCGGTGGTTTATTCCAAGAAATAGAAGATTGAAGATGTGGTAGCGTTTATTCCAACGTGTCAACAATTTTATGCGAGAAGGTCAATAGAGAAAGATTACGAAGAGGTTTTGCGTAAGCATATAAAGGAGATGTTTTATGCGACTCAACCAAAGAAGAAGAAGAAGAAGAAGAAGAAGAAGAAGAAGAAGAAGAAGAAGAAGAAGAAGAAGAAGAAGAAGAAGAATGAAGAAGCTGTTGAGAAGCTGGTAGATGAACTGAAGAAGACAGCAGAAGAAGCTGACAAAAACCAGCAGGAAACTGATGAAAGTCAACAGAAGACAGCACTAGAAGGTGTGATAATAGAAAAAATTCAAACTAAATCTTCTGAATCGTCTAACAAAGATAAAATCATTGAACAATCCGATAATAAAACTGATAAACAGTGCAAGAAATGCATGGAAACATGCAGAGCCTGTGCTGAAAAGGACGAAAACTTAAAATTAAGAGATATTGAGTTTACAAAAATAGAAACACTTTTAAAAACAAAATGTAAAGAAATGATTGAAAACGAAGAAATTTTGAAACAAAAAATTGAATAGTTGACACGGAAATTTCAAAATTTTGAAAAAGAAAATGAAAATTTAAAACAAAAGTTTTCAGAAAAATGTAATGATTGTTTACAAAAAAGATAATATCATTCAAGAATTACAAAAAGAGTTTGATAGAATGAAATGGTCAAATCATAATGTACAAGAAGCTTATGATACTTTGAATAGACAAGTCAAATGCATGGACGGTAGATTGTCAGAAAGTTTAAAAACAAGACTTGTTGAGGCCAAATATCAAGAAAAGCAACAGGAGTTAAATAAATGTATTGGTGAAGTTGCTAAACTAAAACAAGAATTGGCTGAAAAAGAAAAGATTGTTACAAAACTTCAAAGTTATCATAGTTCTTCGTAGATTCTCGAACGTATTTTCAACATCACACCAGATAACAAAGATTCTGAAAAGAATAAAAAAGGTATTGGTTCAGAATATCATGAGGTGCCACCACCGTTGAGGGATAATTACACGTTCTATGATGGCGAAAAGGTGGCAAAATGTTTGAACATGGTTGACCAATTACCTGAAAATATCGATGTGACTTACACCAAATCTGATGATGATGGTGACTCAGAGGTGGTAAGTAAGGTTGTCGAAAACTTTTTGAGAAACGATTCTACCAAAAATGGTAAGTCCGAATCACTAAATGAAGATGAGGAAAGTTTTCACAAAAACTATTTGAAAATTTCAAATACTAAGAAAAATGCGAATGAAGATCCAATAGGATTGGCATATACAATGATTGGATTAGACAAATTATTCTCAGACATTGAGTTTCCGATTCAAAACGTGATTTCGGATAAAATTGAAAAAGTTTTCAAATTGGTAGAAATCGAAAAGTCTGAAATTGCAAAATTTGCCGGAAAAGCGAGCAAGAAAACTTTTTATAACAAACCTAGTTACAAAAGGAAAAACATGAAGGCTGGGTTGGGTTATAAAAAGAAACAAAATCTTAAGAAACGATTTGAAAAGACAAATTTTCAGAAAAAGACGAACTTTGTTCACGGAACAAGTTCAGAAGAAGAGAAAGAACTCCAATTCAGACGACAGTCTAATGAAGAGTTCTATGCTCATAAAAAGCAACAACAACAGGCTAAAGATGTTTCGAAGAAAACATGCTTTTAATGTGATCAAATTGGACATGTTGGTCGCAAATGTCCAAATCTGAAGTCTGTTGATGTTGATAAAAAGAAAGTTGAGGTTGAGAAACAGAAGTTAACCAAGTTTGAGTCAAAATAAACTGGGAAACCAAAATCAAAGACACCCAAAGTTGTGCTACAACAGATTTGGAAACAAAAAGTTGAGATATCGAAACCTAACCAAATCTGGAAACCTAAAAATGATTTGTCAAAAGGAAACATTCAAACTGATCCAAGATTTTATCAAAAGAATGTTTCAAATGGACAAATTTGGGTTGTCAAGAAACAAAAGACTTCTGTGAGTGACAAACGGAAAATCGATTCAACCAAGAAGGTTGAAAATAAGAGCGACAAAGTTTTTGTGAAAAATGATAAAGATTTCCGAAATTAAACAATTCGTATTGTGTCACAATACCAAAGGTAAAACAGTCCTGGGTTGCATTGTTCAAGTAATTTGAGTGAGTTGAATGTGCAGGTGCTCCTGAAGACAGATGAATGTCAACACGAAGAGCGAAGCAGCCTGGCACATGAGGCGGTGTATTCATGTGAATGAAAAACAGGGAGTTTGTTTGTTTTGTAAATAAATAAAACATAAACTAAAAATCTTAAAATAGAAAAATTTAAAAACTAAAAACATGTTTTTTTTTGTCAAAAAAAAAATTGAAAAATGAAAAACTATGTTTGTTTTAAAATTGTTAAAAATAAAAAAATTTGAAAAAAATGTTTTTGATTGAATACTCCGAAACACTCACGGCTGCACAAACACATGATAAAACTAGATTGAAAAATGGTTTCAAAATATTATAATCAAGTGGTTTGTAAATCATGGGGGTTAATGTGAGATAAACAGAGAATGTGAAGCTGAAAATGGATGGCGAGATGAAGCTATCTACATTGGGTATCAAATTTTCTTTAAATGTTTTGGATTTTAGGGGGAGTAAGAATTTTGAAAATACAAAAATATTTGAAATTTGAAAAATTTCAAAAACATGAAAAAATTAAAAATGCGTTTTTGTGTAAAAAGAGGAAATGATAGTACATTAATAGACAGTCACAGTCCGCTAAAGAAATAGAAAGTCAAATGTGATAAACGGTCTCACTGATGATATGTCAGTTTTACACATTTAGTAGATTGATTTCGAGATATAAACCTAAATATCAATAGCTTTCTTATCTCGTGGGGAACATCTCTCGGATATATGGATAACCTCCGAAATTTCGTTTGAGAGGTTGCCTGATTCTGAGATACTAGGTCTTTATGCTTATTGATATCTGGGGTATTATACTTGGTATTCTGATTTTGCGTCAGCAATGGCCTAGACCTCGTATAATACTTTGCGTGCTTTAAAAGCTTTTCCTCTGCACAAAAATTGAGGAAATATCGAAAGATATAAATTAAGTGTAGTTGTAAAGAATATCCCTAAGTGAGACACACCTAAAGTCGAGCCTTCATCTCTTTGACTGAACGGTAGTTCATACTTGAGCTCTCAAGGCCTCACACTACCCAGAGAACATATATCAATAAAGTATATTCAGCTGTAAGACTGAATCTAGGGAATCTTGATACGGGAGTATATTCTGAAGTGGGACACATGAATAAGTTAAGTTCTTAAAACATTAATATCGTATCTCGAATAAGTTGAACTTTGTGTGAGAACTTAAGTGGATCAGTATACTGACAACTAAGTGAGTCGTTTAAAACTTAAAGTCTTAAAAAGGTCAACGGTGCTAGTGATGTGTCATAAACTGATATGATCCTCTAACGCGAAGTCAACAAAAATATGTTTGTGAATATTTATTTACTGCATTCATTAAAGGAAAATTCCAAAAAGACTTTCGGAGTGTTTTAGCATAAATTTTGAAAAATACAATAAGATTTTGTTTCTACTTCATGTTTCGACAACCGATGATGGAAAGTTGAATTTCAAAATCTGAAAATGTTGAACATAAATAAGTTCATTAATTTGAAACATGAATTTTAAAATGAAAATTTACAAAATTGATAAGTTGGATAGTCAAGGTCATTAATTTGAACTTGATTATCTGTGAGGGTTACTGAATTTGTTCATGCTTAAAATGTCATACATGATAATAGACATTTATATGTTTAGAAAACTCTCACCAGTTAAATCTAAACGTTTGAATAATGATAAGATTTGACAGGAAGCTAAAAGAAAGGGGGAGCAAGATTAATTGTCAAATCTAAAATGATTAGTGATTCGGAGCATTATTCAAGGGGGAGCTTACAGTTTTACTTTGATTGCTTGAATATGTAATCTGAGGCAGATCAAGACAAAACTTCACATATTTCTAAGCTATGTCCAAGGGGGGAGTCTGTGAGTGCATTTTGTATGTCCATAGTTAGAAATCTGTCTGTATTTGTAACGTTTAAAGTCTTGAGTCTGTATCATACCGGACAGAGGTTTCACTAGGTATTACTAGGTGTTGTTAGGTCATGTCAAGTCAGTATACGGTACGGCACGATGCGAAGAGAGTGGGTTTCAACAAGCATGATGTCATCACCATCTTGTGATGACATCACACATATGACATCATAATCAATACCACATGCTTGGAAGATAATTAAAAAAGAAGTTTGCACGGGTTATTCAAGTTTTAAGAAACCGGAGTATGCAAGGCAAGTTCGTACGAACCGGACCATTCATGGCTTCGTACGAATGGATAATTGCAGGTTCGTACGAAACTACAACATATATAAATACCGTCCATGTCTCTTCGTACAAGAACACACATCTCAGAGACATCAGAGAACACATCTCAGACAACAACACACATCAGAAACTCGGTTCGTACAAACAACTGTTCTGCACATATATTCATCAACATCGTACAAGATACTCTCGGTTTCGTTACAATTATTAGATTTCGAGTGTTCTTGTATGTAGATCGAGTCGAAACTCTGTCTGGTTGTCGTTGTTTCGTAATAAAACGACATTTATTTACGTGCGTGTTATCGATTACGGTTCGGTTTAACGGATTCCGCATGTTAAACTGAATTCACCGTAGAGCTTGTGATCGTATCGATCCGATCCTGAACTCACAATCAGGATTAGAAGATCACGCACTTGTTTGCTCAATCAAAGCGTCAGGCTATACAATTAGGCATTCTCATCAATCGGGATGTCGCTTCTACTTCCAAACACCAGTAACGTGTCACGACAACCGGGCAAATTTATCGTATTATATCAGAGCTTGTTGAGCTCTTCGCAGCTCAGGGGAAGAGTACACCTCTCCAAGTTCAAGCCAAGTGCAACTTAGATGAACTGAAGAAAATACAGGAAAATTTTGATAAGGACAAAGATCCTAACACCATTAAGCAAAAGGAGTAGGCAAAGAGCTCACAAGCTTCTGAAGCTGCAACCGGCGCTCAGATTAGGGGGAGTCTGGAAGTGGAGCCAGAGCTGGTAAAGGAAATGGTCAGGTTGAAGCTGAATCTAGCTCTTCCTCTGATTCTGATGATGGGGATACTGCTACCTATTCGCATCGCAATTCGCTATAGCGCCCGCAATGGCCGCAATTGATAACTATGGTCTTGACAGCCCGACCAACTACAGGCTTGAATATCTTCCACCTACTGTTGTGGCTTTCGGCTTCTAGAACAGGAATGAAGCCTCTGATGCTGTCAACATTGGTGTTATTGTTCATATTCAGTTGCGCCAGATGATAAAGACCGCAAGCTGGTAGTGTCCGTAGGTACTTAACCCTTTGCCTGAAGTATTGTACCCCATCGGTGCGCTTAATCATGACCAAATTATGTTGTTCGTCAAAGTCCCAACTCCTTAATTTCCCTGAGTACGTCCCTTTTGTATTCACATAAACCTTTTTTTAGTTGCATCAGGAGGAAGAGGATTGAGCCATTTTCGCGGTGCTAAGCGAACCTCTTTGGGAACTTTTTTAGGATTAGGAACTTCTTCATGAGGAGCATTCCCAAAAACATAATTCCTTAGATCATTGATATTCAAACAACAGATTCTACACATGGAATAGCCTTCGGCGTATATACAATACTATCACCATTACCAGTCTCAACATAGTTAAACTTTCTTGCGATCTCATCGTTTGGTTTCCAATCTTCAACAATTACCTTATATATAGGCACGTACGTATTAGGTTTTATTATATATTTATATTCACCATTCATGTAATACAAACACCACGTCTCTTATCTTTCAACTGTTGCTCTGCTGCCGACCATCAAGCAAAATTCTTTCTCTCAAGTCTCAATTAAGTTTCAGCCTTAAAGGTATGATCTTTAATCTCAATTTTCCTTTGATTGTTGATTCTTTCTTCTTTCTTCAGCAAGCTTCTTAGTTATTTCTTTATGATTTCAAATTTGTGATGTATTACTTGCTTGAGTTCTACTGTTAGTCTGATCCGATGTATAATTTATATTGGATATATATACATCAGGTTTTATTATTACACTTATAAATATCTGACATCTGATCTTATGTGTATTGTATATATACTAGTGTTAGTCTGAATTCTGATGTATAATTGTATGTTGTATATATATCAAATCTCTTATCAGGTACTTACTACTGTTAGTCTAATATATATTGTATATATATTTAATCTGCATTCACTGTTAAGTTTGTTAATCTGGTGTATATATATATCGCTTATCGAATCTGTTAGTCTGATCACTGATGTATATATATCCAATTTGCATAGAATGGGTAGTAAAAAGTCAGCTGATCCTGGTTGGACTTACGGGACGCTGGTAGAAGGAAGCAAGACCTTAGTAAGGTGCAATTTTTGTTCTTTCGTCTCAACTGGCGGGATAACAAGGCATAAACATCACCTTTCTTGGGATTCCCCCGATGTGGCGAGATGTCCCAAGGGTTCCGATGACGTGAAAAAGCTATTCATAGAACTTTTTGAGAAGAAGAAACGTGTAAAAGAGACGGCAAACAACATACCACATTTTGATGAAGTGGTCGAGTTAGAAGAAAATGATGAAGATGAAGAAGCGGCTCAACCTCAATCAAAGGGAAAGGGAGTGGCTTCATCAGCCGGTGCTAGTGATGCTAATAAAAAAGCAAAAGGCCCTTTGTATGCAATGTTAAAGCCATCACTTACATCGGGGAAGAAAGGGGGAAACTTGGTAGGAAGCGTAGAGCACAACGAAACACAAAAGAAACTAAGACTTGATGCAGTTCAAAAGTTTTCTCGTTGGATGTATGATGCGGGGCTTTCTTTCAATGCGGTGATGTACGATAATTTGGGGCCCGCAATTGAAGTGATTGGTAGATATGGGTGCGGTATGAAACCCCCTACCTATCATGAGGTACGTGTTCCTATGCTGAAGTTAGAGATGGAACACACCAAAAAAAATTTGTGTGATAATATGGTTGAAAAGTCAACCTATGGGTGTTCGTTGATGGTTGATGGTTGGAGAGATCGGAAAGGAAGGGCATTAAACAACTTCCTAGTAAACACTCCTTGAGGGGGTATGTTCGTTGAATCAGTCGATGCTTCTAGCTATTCTCACACCGGTAACCATTTAAGTCTTTTCTTTTTGTTAATACATACTAGAGGTGAAATATTTAGTAACTTATAAAATATCTTGTAGGTGACAACATGTTCAAGTTGTTTGACAGATTAATTCAGGAGGTTGGGCCGAAGGATATTATTCAACTTGTGACTGATAGCGCAAGTAACAATGTAGCTGCGGGTAAACTTGTGGAAGAAAAATACCCGCACATATATTGGACTCCATGTGCAGCCCATTGCATTGATCTGATGTTTGAAGACATCTTCAAGTTACCCGACTTAAAGGGTTGTCTTGAAAGGCAATTGCGGTGAACATATACATATATAACTGCACATTGCTACTCAACATGATGAGAGAGTTCACCGGACAGAAAGATATGGTTAGGCCCGCGAAGACCAGATTTGCGACCGCTTTTATCACTCTAAATTGTTTCAAGGTAAACAAACAAAACTTAAAAAAATGTTCACCTCCGAAAAGTGGAGCACAATCAAGTTCGCAAAGGAGATGGGAGGTGCACGTATAGCGAATATTATATTGTTGCCAACCTTTTGGAACAATGTAAACTTTGCGGTGAAAATTGGGTATCTGTTGTTAGGAGTGCTTCGTTTAGCTGATGGAGAGAAAAAGCCTCCTATGGGTTATATTTATAATGCTATGAAAAAGGCAAAGGAGTTGATTGCTGCCTCTTTCAAAAATAAAGAAGCAAAGTATAGAGACATTTTCAAAATAATTGATAAAAGGTGGGATTGTCAGTTACATCAACCTTTGCATGCAGCGGGATATTATTTGAATCCTGGTTTGTATTACAACAATCTAGAGGTGGAGGATGCTACTGAGGTGATAAGTGGGTTACAAGCATGCATTACGAAGTTGATATTAAACGAAGACGAGCATATACAGATTAACACTAAGCTCCCGCTATATCGACGTGCTGATGGGATTTTCGGATATCCAATGGCAAAGAAAATGCGAGCAAACCTTGCGCCAGGTATATCTTTTATAAAATATAACTTAAAGGAAAGTTTAACTTACTTTTTGTTTATTTTTCTATTAAATTAGCGGAGTGGTGGATGCAATATGGAGCATCGGCACCGGCTCTAAAAAAGTTTGCAATCAAGGTGCTTAGTTTGACGTGTAGCTCGTCGGGGTGCGAACGCAATTGGAGCGTATTTGAACATGTAAAAAGCTATTTGTTTAGTATTTAACATTTCGTAATAGTTATTTACTTATTAAATTTTATTTATGTAGCTTCATTCCAAAAAGATAAACCGACTTGAGCAAAGCAAGCTTAATGATCTTGTGTACATTAAGTATAATCGGGCTTTACGAAGAAGATATGATATGCGTGATACGATTGACCCGATTATCTTAGATGATGGAAATCTACAAGATCCAAATGAGTGGTTGAAGGGAGCTTTAGAGGGGTTAGAAGAGGATGAAGAAAATGCACTTGTTAGATTTGACATACGGTGATGTTGCAATGGCTGTCGGGGTGAGAGAGCCATTGCATTATACTAGAAGAAGTGCAAATACTAGTAAAAGGGGTGAGGGAACGTCAACATCGATGTCAAGCTCAAGGCCTAAGCCTAAGAGAAGAACTTTAATAGATGAAGATGAATTTGATGTGGAAGTCGAAGAAAATGATGTTGCGCCTTATAAACAATTTGTGCCGACATTGGATGGCGTTGTTGACGATGATGATGAGTCGGAATATGAAGATTTAGATGATTTAGCTTATTAGTCATAGTATTATTAGCTATTTTGGTACTATGGGAAGGTTTTTTTTGGATTATAGTTGCTACAATATTTTGATGCTTGATATGAAATATTTTTGAATTTTTCTACTACCTTATCGCTATTTACAAAATAGCGGGCGCTATTCTATCGCTATCGCTACGTAGCATATAGGTGACTTGTCGCTATTTGTCGCTATTCGCTATCGATAACTATGGTCAAGAACTAAGACAAATTTTCGGGTAAATAGGTTTTGAAGATGGTTTACAAACCTACCAAATGTCTGCGGAAGATCCCGATGCGCAAGTTTGATCTTAACAAGATTCAGGGAATTGGATATTGGTACGTTGATGGGAAAACTGGTGAAGCGGTCATCACTCGGAAGAAAGTGACTGAAGAGATAGTTTGGATTCTGGATCCGGTCTGGTTAGTAAATTTCAAGATGGAAGACATGAAGAAACTGAGACGCCTGCCTTTACACTACCTTGAAGAAGATCGGTCGTTGGCTCACCAATACATCAAGGTAGAACAGTTCTGTGTGAAGAATCAGATCTGTGCAGGCAGCGAGTACTCGAAGCTTAGCTGAAGAAAATATTACAAGTTTAGCATTGAAGATCGCGCACTCATCAAGGGGGAGTGTGTAAAAGCACTTTTGTGATAAGTGATGGATTTCCAATTGTTTAGGGTCTTAAATGTAAACTTGTAAATGTCTTATGTCTAGTCCGAATTTAAGATAGTTGTTTTGAATTTAAGATGGTTGTTTCGAATTTATGGTTGTCCGGATTAGGGTATGTAGCTCCTTAATCCAGGTTTAGATAGTCCGAGTTTATCTTGTAATGTTTAGCCAGTCTAGATTTGAGTATGTTCAGCTCAGTCCAAGTTTATGGTTACCTCGGAATCCTTAGTGGATTTCCGAGTTTGTAGTATCCGGATATGTGTGTCCGGATGTGTCTTGTATGAATACCTTAATGGAATAATGACAAGACAACGATTCTTTTGTGGAAAGTTTCATTTGCAAGAAAACCCTAATCATTGTGTGTGTGTTGGCGGCGGCTACTGTGTGTGACGTCAAATCTCTGAGAATACTTTGTGTATTCCCATATCATCTTCTTCTACTATTTCTTGTCCATATCCCTACAGTGGTTGTCACGTGGTGGATTCCGCTCACCACGTATTCGTGTTTGAGTGGGATCCGTGATCGAGAGTGGATTAGGAGACCTTACACCAACCCGAAGTCCCATACAAAACCTTTAACCTCCGCTAAAAGCATCAACATGTTTTGACTCTATATAGACTTAGAAAACCAGAACAACCCACGTTAACGACATCACAAGATTGTTGGTAGATTTTAAGGATTATGGAAAAAATTAATGACCCAAGTTAATGGTGACACTATTATTTCACTCACTTTCAAGGAACCATATTAATGGATTAAAGTTATTAACACACACATACGCCTTGCTCACCCATGATCTTCCTTAGCTAGATTGACATTAAGGGGGTAAGTTTCACCTAAACACCTCAAGAATCTAGGCAAGCATGACCATGAAAGAAGATAAGATCAAGCTGGAAAAGATTATATAAATCATTAAAATCATGATTACACTAATGATTCTTGAGTTTCTACTAATGATTACAAGGATTGGAGAGGTTTGGGTAGAAAAGAAATGTGTAGTGGAAAAAGTGGGAGAGAATGAGATAGTGAAAACAGTGGAGAAGGTCTCACTTTATATGCTGGTTGGGGGCGAGACGCGCCCCATGCCTGGCTAATTGATTAGCTATACTCGGTAACCTGGCTAATTACCATCACTATATTACGCCAACGTGAAATGTAGTGTTATAGTATTTTATCGTGTTTTTTTTTATAAATATTAAAACTTGAAACAATGTATGAAACGACCAAAAATATACCACTTCTTATATACACACCGCACCACGTCATATACCAATATATTTTTTTGTATGTTATTATATTAGAAGATACGTACATTGTTTGGCTCTGACTCTTGTGGTGGGAATAATTCTAAACATATCAATCTTGATAGACACACCAGGTGTATTGATTTTTTTACACTACACAGTCGTAGTACAAAATTCGTGAATTATGAATTGATCTAAATGGATTTTGGACAATTTTCGAATCAAACCCACAGACACGCTTATCTAAACTAGTCGTTTTCTTGTCAAACAAACATGTTCATGGTTCTTTTAATTTTTTTTAACACTTAAATGAACTTTATTTTAGCATTTAAGTACCAAAGTTTAAAAAGAACAACATGAAAAAATCTAAATGTTTTACATTTTTTTTTATCAAAGACGGGTATTTCTTTTTAATAAATGCTTGCGTACACATGTCAAATTATACAATTACATTTTTTTTTTGCATTTTACTAAATTATAAGATAGGTATAGGAGGAAGGGACAAATAATTGTTTGGTTGTTAGTCTTGTGGTAGGAATAATCCAAAGCATATCAACCTAGACACGTTAGGGGTTTTGATTTTTTACAAGAGTTAAATGTCATTTTAGTCCTTGTGGTTTTAACCATTTTGACACTTTAGTTTAACGATTTCATTTTTTGTTTGTGGGCCAAAAAAGATTTGACCATTTCCATTTTAGTTAATTGGGTTAACTTTATTCATTTTTTCTGTTAATTCGATCATTTTATATGGCTGAATTACCCTTCTAGTTAACAAAATTAATATAAAATGACCAAATTGTCTTTCTCGTTAACAGAAAAAATAGCTAAAGTTAACTTAGTGGACTAAAATGGAAACGGTGAAACCTTTTTAGACTTAGAGACGAAAAATAAAACATTTAGACTAAACAGACAAAATAACCCAAACCACATAAACTAAAATAGAATTTACCTCTTTTTACAATTTACAAAAATGCCATTATTCAATCTCTTAGAGCATTCACATCTTATCCATCATTTTTTACCCTATAAGAGTAAATTACAAAACTCGTCCTTTATGTATGTCACTTATATCAAACCATGTCCTTTATCTTCAATATATTCAAGAAACATACTCGATGTTTGCAAATCCTTACAAGTTATGTCCTTTAGCCCTAACCCAGTTATTTTTTATGGTTAAATCTGACCTAGTGTACCCCACATAAGGGTATTTTGGTCATTATACCTTAAATATTAAAATTAATAATCATAATCTTCTTCAACATTCACCTGCCACCACACCCTCTCTCTCTCTCACACACACACCAGCTTTCTCTCTCTCTTTCTCATTGCAAGACCACCACCACCACCACCGTACACCTCAGCAGACCGACCACCACCGCCATATGATTGTTCTCTCTCACACACACACCAGCTCTATCTCTCTCTAATTGCAAGACCACCACCACCACCAGAATGACCACCACCGCCGTACACACACCCAACTCCGGCGACCGAGAACTCCCACGCCCAACCCTCCCCTCTTACTTTCTCTCGGATCGGAACCCTAGCTGTCGTCCTCTGGTTCAGATCCCCGAACCTCCACCACCGCACCTCCACTTCTGCAAAACCCCCCACCAACAAACAGAAAATCAAGATGCCAACACTGCTCCGCACCACCACGACTACCGCACCACCGCCGTTTGAATAATCACCGCCGTACCTGTCACGACCCCAGACCCGGTTTGACCCGTTTCAGGAGCCGCGAGACAGAAATACTGCGGTATTTAATTGATTAAGTTTAACAGCGGAAGTTTTCATCAGGATCGTTTAAAGCTAAAATTTTCCCCGATTATTTTATTTCATAATTCGGGGTAAAACCCCGATAATTTACAATAGTATGATTTTACTATAAAATCGTTATGTTACAAAACTTATTTCTTTATTTTTATAATGAGCCACTATCTTAAGCTTGAAATGCTTCCCAGCACTTTTTCCTGAATTACATCAGATCACCTGAAACATGTTTGAAAAAGGTTTTGTCAGCGGGAAATACTGAGTGAATCATTCTATTTACTAAAATGACACATTTGGTATAATTTACAGTATTAAGGAAGATTACAATGTTTCTAATATCTAACCAATTACCCACAGTACTTTGGCACTCGACCCATTGGCCCTTTCGTCCAATGGTGTCTGTGACTATGGTCATATCACCCATTGGCTGCCCCAATGGTGAAGATTATCAAGTAATGTATACAAAACCCCACATACCGGCTGTAATATGGTGATTACATAAACTTAATCCCTGTAATTATAACTTTGAAATAAATAGGGTTTTGTAAATAGATTTAATAAAAAGAGAGAATGACTCACATTGCTGATTTACTACGGACAGAATCTAGTCTATGAATTATCTTGATTAACCTAATTTAGATAACAATGCACACAAAACTGGGTTAGTAATCAATACAGCATTTACGATAACTCACGAGATCAACCATCACAACGAGTGACAAAGTGCAATACTTCATCCATCGAATTAACGATGATCCGTCAAATTAATGACGAACGATAAAGTGTAATACTTCATCCATCGAATTAACGATGATCCGTCAAATTAATGACGAACGATAAAGTATAACCCTAATGTGGGAAGCACTTAAACACCCGTTGAGTACATTGGTCGATCGGAAAATGAATCGTAGCAGCGATCGTGCTAATACCCTGTTTTGCGGCAGAATTTCAAGACCCGTGTGTGTTATCAGACTATTTTCACTATAACTTCGTGTACGAAAGGAATTTAAACGTCAAATCAACGCAGAAGTTCCAGTCCCACTGTCCTCTATTTATAGGTGAAATATGACCCTTACGCGGCCCGCGTGAGTTTTAAGCTCATCCTTACGCGGCCCGTGAGACACCTAATTTTAGGCCTAGGGTTGCCACGATTTGCACTAGCTTTGCTGAGTTGACAATTTTCAAAAATTACTTGCTGCCAACGTTTTAGATGGATAATCGTCCATAGGGTTTAACCCCCCCTGAGTTTTAGGGGCCCTAATCCTGATTCTGAAAATTATGAAAATTTTAGGGTTTGTTCAGAATTACTTGGGTGTCTCAATTAGGTTTTCCTTTTGGACTAATTAATTTAATAATTATGACTTTTGATAAGAGTTGTTACATTCTCCCCACCTTAAGAAAAATCTCGTCCTCGAGATTTACTGGAATAATTGAGGATACTTTTTCTTCATTTCTGATTCTAGCTCCCAAGTGTACTCAGGTCCTCTCCTTGAATCCCACTTTACTTTAACTAACACTAGTCGTTTGTTCTTGAGAAATTTTACTTTTCTGTCTTCTATCTGAAGAGGTTTCTCCACAAATTTTAACTTTTCGTTTACCTCTATGTCTTGAAGAGGTACTACCAGAGATTCATCTGCTAAATATTTCTTGAGATTGGATACATGAAATACATCATTTACTCCAGCTAATTCTTCTGGTAGTTGTAAACGATAAGCTACTGGTCCTATACGTTGGATCACTGGAAATGGTCCTACGTATCTTGGACTTAGCTTTCCTTTCTTACCAAATCTAACAACTGCTTTCCAAGGGGAAACTTTCAATAATACCTTGTCTCCAACTTGGAATTCTAGCGGCTTGCTTCTATTGTCTGCATAACTCTGCTGGCGATCTCGAGCCGTCTTCAGCCTTTCTTTGATTTGAGTAACCTTATCAGTTGTTTCTTGTACTATTTCAGGACCTGACAATTGACTTTCTCCTATTTCTGCCCAACAAACTGGAGTTCTGCACTTTCTTCCATATAGTGCTTCAAATGGAGCAGTTTCAATGCTTGAGTGATAACTATTGTTATAGGAGAATTCAATCAATGGTAAATGATCATCCCAACTTCCACCAAAGTCTATTACACATGCTCGGAGCATGTCTTCTAGAGTTTGGATTGTCCTTTCACTTTGTCCATCTGTTTGGGGATGATATGCAGTGCTTAGGTTTAGTCGAGTTCCCATAGCTTGCTGGAAACTTTTCCAGAAATGGGAAGTAAAACGACTATCCCTATCCGAAACAATGGAGAATGGAACTCCATGTAAGGATACAACTTCATCTACATACAATTTAGCCAGTCTTTCCATGCTAAAAGTTTCTTTCATAGGTAGAAAGTGAGCAGATTTGGTTAATCGATCCACTATTACCCAAGTCGCATCATTACCTTTTCTGGTTTTGGGTAACTTAGTAACAAAATCCATTGTTATAAGTTCCCATTTCCACACTGGCATCTCTAACTGTTGTAGTAGTCCTGAAGGTTTCTGATGTTCTGCCTTAACTTGTGAACAAGTAAGACATTTAGAAACATAGCTGGCTATGTCCTTTTTCATTCCTATCCACCAAAAGTTCTTTCTTAAATCTTGGTACATTTTATTGTTTCCTGGATGTATAGTGTACCTAGATTTATGAGCTTCTTCTAAAATCTTAGGTCTTAAGTCTCCCTGCTTAGGTACCCAAATTCTACTTTTGTGGAATCTCCAAATTCCATCTGCTCCTTGTTCTAATTCCTTGATTTGTCCTTTCATTCCTTCAGCATCATCCTTGATTGCTGTAGTTTGAACATTCTTTAATTGTTCCATTAAATCTATTTGTAGATTTAATCTGAGAGCACGAACCCGTCGTTATTTCTCATAATACTTACGACTTAAAGCATCTGCAACTACATTTGCCTTTCCTTCATGATATTGAATATCACAATCGTAGTCGCTTAAGATTTCCATCCATCTCCTTTGCCTCATGTTTAACTCTTTTTGCCCAAATATATATCTTAAACTCTTATGATCTGTATAGATAGTAAACTTACTTCCGTACAGATAATGTCTCCAAATCTTAAGGGCAAAAACTACGGCTCCTAATTCCAAATCATGAGTCGTATAATTTTCTTCGTTCTTTTTCAATTGCCTTGATGCATACGCAATTACCTTCTTGCGTTGCATAAGCACACATCCAAATCCTAATTTTGAAGCATCACAATATACTTCAAAATCTTCAGTTCCTTCTGGTAAGGCTAAGATTGGAGCATGGGTTAATTTCTGTTTCAAAATTCTAAAGGCTTCTTCTTGTTTGAGTCCCCATTCAAACTTAGTAGCTTTACAGGTTAACTTAGTTAATGGTACAACTATCTTGGAAAAATCCTTAATAAACCGTCTATAATACCCAGCTAATCCTATAAAACTTCTTATTTCCATTGCTGTTTGTGGAACCTTCCATTTGGTAATTGCTTCTATCTTAGAAGGATCTACATGAATACCTTCGTGATTCACCATGTGTCCTAAAAATTGCACTTCCTTTAGCCAAAATTCGCATTTCGAGAATTTAGCGTACAACTTTTCTTTTCTTAACAAAGTTAAGAGTGCATGAAGATGTTCACAATGCTCTGTCTGACTTTTGGAATAAATAAGTATATCGTCTATGAAGACAATTACAAATTTATCCAAGTACGGTTTACAGATCCTATTCATCATGTCCATAAATGCTGCAGGTGCATTTGTTAATCCGAAGGGCATGACTGTAAACTCGTAATGACCATACCTAGTTCTGAAAGCAGTCTTAGGTATGTCTTCTTCTTGTACCTTTAATTGATGATATCCGGAGCGTAAATCTATTTTAGAAAAATATCTAGCCCCCCTGAAGTTGATCAAAAAGATCATCAATCCTAGGTAATGGGTATCGATTCTTAATTGTGACCTTATTCAATTCTCTATAATCGATACACATTCTCATGGAACCGTCCTTTTTCTTCACAAACAACACTGGCGCTCCCCAAGGGGATGAGCTAGGTTGTATGAATCCTTTACTTAGTAATTCATCTAATTGCTTTTTCAGTTCTAACATTTCTGTGGGTGCTAACCGATAAGGTGCCTTGGCTATCGGTGTAGTTCCTAGAATTAGATGAATCCTAAATTCTACTTCCCTATCTGGAGGTAATCCCGGTAAATCTTCTGGAAATACATCAGGATATGCTGAGACTACTGGTATTTCCTTAAGATCTTTACCCTTAGTGCTAATGATTACCGAAATCATATACACTATTCCTTGTTTTCGTTCATAATTAGCAACTTTCATTACTGATATGAACTTCATGGGCTTACGTGGTTTATCTCCTGTAATCCTAATTACTTCTCCGGTAGGTGATTGAATTTCTATGGAATTCTGATCACAAAGGATTCTAGCATGGTTGGCTACTAACCAATCCATTCCTAAGACAACATCAAATTTAGCCAAATTCATCGGCAATAGTTTTGCAGAGAATTTATGTCCTAAAAGTTCTATGTTTACTTCTTGCAAAACTTTATCTATTTTAACTGAATTTCCGTCTGCTGTTTCAACTGTAAAAATCTGCCTAATATTGGTTAAAGGTAAACTAAGAGCTTGGCAGAATAAAGTATTTATAAAACTTTGGTTTGCACTAGAGTCAAATAATACTTTTGCGTACACGTTGTGAACTAAGAACGCACCCGCTATCACATCCGGAATGAGTTCTGCTTCTTGAGTGGTCAGCTGAAATGCCCTGGCATTCTTCTTAGTAGTTCCTTCCGTCGCCTTGGGCTTGTTATCTACTGGTTTGACCAATTTAGGACATTCTGTTTTATAATGCCCCGCTTCTCCACAGTTAAAACAGATTACGGTTTTCTTTCTGCAGTTTTCTTCACGGTGTCCTATACCCTTGCAAAGGTTGCTGGTTAAATTACATTTTCCGTAATGCTTCCTTTTGCAATTTCTACAAAAAGGTGGATTTGAATATTGCCCTGTTCCTCTTTTCTTGAAATTATTACTATTACCCGCCCGAAATCCTTGGGTAATCTTCTGAGCTATTTCCTTTTTCCTATCTTCATCTCTTGTGCGCACCAGTTCATCGGTTAGAGTATTGGCTAATTCTACCGCATCATCAATAGTGCGAGGTCTCGCAGCTTTAACAATATTGCGGATTTCGCTAATTAGCCCCCAAATAAAGCGAGAAATGAGTACCGGTTCTGGCGAAGCCAGTGTTGGTACCACTCTTGCATATTCAAAGAATGTCGAGGTATACCCACGACAATCTACTCCCGTCATCCGATGATTTAGAAACTTATTCGCCATCTGTTCCTTTTCATACTCAGGACAGAATTTTCTTTCCACCAAACCCTTAAATTCTTCCCAAGTCATAGCATAAGCTATTACTCTTCCTTTTGATTGTAACACAGTATTCCACCATTCGAGTGCTCCTTCTTTGAACAGATTGGATGCATACATGACTTGATCATCTTTACCACATTTACTTATTGCAATGACTGCTTCGGTTTTCTCTAACCAACGCAGTGATGCAGTTGCTCCTTCATTGCCTGCAAATTCAGTGGGTTTACAAGCAAGGAATTCTTTGAAAGTGCAACCAGGCGTTGCAGTTTTCATTTTCTTGGGTAATGGAGCTTGATGTGGTTCCTTATTATGATTAACATGATTATTGCCTCCATTTACACTATTACTGAAGTTATCTTCAGTAATCTGTTTACTAGGGACAATTTGTTGTGGTTCGATTGGATTCTTTATAGCAGCTACGAATGCTGGAATAGCATTGGCTATCCCTTGAGCAACAATGTTTTCGATATCTTGCCGAGTCATATATTGATCTCTTGAATGTTGTTCAGACTGATTAACTTCATTTATAGGTTCATTACCACTGTTTGCCATCTGATAATATATATATAAATTTTATTAGTATCTGCTAAATAACAATTACATACAAACAATCAGAAAATTTTATAATACAGATATAGTCAAAACAATCGATTTCTCGATTTCATTTTATATCTATCATAGTATGCATCATTACTCACAAATATCATACAGAGTTTTATTTGTTATTTACAGACTAATTTTACTATTACTATTATACAAACACCGTTTTACCATCCTACTATCTCTCGTCACTTGCTGTTCTAAAAACGCAGTTCCCTCTCATCGTACTTCCAGGCAATCTGTCCCCCTATTTCCCTGATTCTAGTTCCAGCATCAAACAACTCTTCACCAAAGTGGCAAAGTTCAGCCATGTTTTCATTACTCATGGGTGGATTAGGTAGGGGTTCTGGATCGAATTGTGGAAGAAAAGAGTAAGGATCGTTGACAATATTTTGGAATTGCCAATCGTTTGTCCACCATTCGTCCATTCCTATGGGTTGAGAGTGGACTATTGGGTCTGGAATTGCTGGTTCCCAATTCATAGGGAGTTGGTTTTCAAGAGAATAATTAAAAATATTATTATTATTATTAGTATTGACAGGCTGGATAGTTTCACAGCTTGCCAATAGGAAATCTATCTCATCTTGAAAGGTCCTTCCCTGGTTTTGATTGGAGCTCTCTCCGATTTCTATCTGAGCTGGTCTAGAGCCTTGCCCAACTTCCATTACTATTTCTTTAGTAACTTCCCCCATCTGTATTCCTATCTCCTTAACCTCTTCCTTTTCTTCAGTTTCCATTTCCTGCTGTTTAGAACTCTCTCCGGTTATAATTTCTTTTCCCTTTTTCAAAGGATTATTTATTTTGGGAAGTTTTGTAGCTGGCTTTTTCTTACGTATTTTCCTCCATCCTACATAACTTCTTTTCTTTCGTTTTGGCTTGTTCACAGGTGGAACCTTGAATTCTACTGGTTGTTCTATATCGGGAAAGTAGCTAATATATTCTTTGGAAGCTTCGATATTCACTGGGTAAAGATTAAGGTTCTGAAAAGCTTCAGATATCCCACTCATGCTGATGTAGCATATATGCAAAATGCATAAAATACTAAATTAAAATTCATAATTAACCTTTTAATTTATTACATACTGTGTACCAATTTATTACAAAGATAACTGGAAAACATACTTAGGTTTTGAAATTTTTTTTTATTTATTGCACAGAGTTTCTAGATTGTAAGGGAAAGGTGCTAAAACTTTAAAATATTTAAAGATTTATATTTTCTGCTACTGTGGCTAGCATATATAAATTTGCCCATTTTTCATCTAGCTTATCTTCCCAAGGTGATTTATCAATTCATTCCTGGGTTTCCCGTTTAATCTTCTTTTCTTGGATTTTCTCTTTACTTTTCTTAATAATCATCTCCCTCCTTTTAGGAGAAAGTGATTCCTCGTATTGTGCCTTTCGCACAAATATTCCTTCTTCAGGAATTTCATCCTGATTCGAGGATTTGGTTTGGGATGAACTTCCCTTCTCATTGGATGATCTATCTAATTTAAGATAGATACTTGACAGCTTTTGCTTACCCATACTGTAACTAACAAATAATCAGTTAATATCACACATAATCACATAATAGTAATCAGGAAAAATTAAGTATTTCTAAATACTTAATTAGCTTAACTCAGTGGCTCTGATACCACCTTTTTCTGTCACGACCCCCGACCCGGTTTGACCCGTTTCAGGAGCCGCGAGACAGAAATACTGCGGTATTTAATTGATTAAGTTTAACAGCGGAAGTTTTCATCAGGATCGTTTAAAGCTAAAATTTTCCACGATTATTTTATTTCATAATTCGGGGTAAAACCCCGATAATTTACAATAGTATGATTTTACTATAAAATCGTTATGTTACAAAACTTATTTCTTTATTTTTATAATGAGCCACTATCTTAAGCTTGAAATGCTTCCCAGCACTTTTTCCTGAATTACAACAGATCACCTGAAACATGTTTGAAAAAGGTTTTGTCAGCGGGAAATACTGAGTGAATCATTCTATTTACTAAAATGACACATTTGGTATAATTTACAGTATTAAGGAAGATTACAATGTTTCTGATATCTAACCAATTACCCACAGTACTTTGTCACTCGACCCATTGGCCCTTCCGTCCAATGGTGTCTGTGACTATGGTCATATCACCCATTGGCTACCCCAATGGTGAAGATTATCAAGTAATGTATACAAAACCCCACATACCGGCTGTAATATGGTGATTACATAAACTTAATCCCTGTAATTATAACTTTGAAATAAATAGGGTTTTGTAAATAGATTTGATAAAAAGAGAGAATGACTCACATTGCTGATTTACTACGGACAGAATCTAGTCTATGAATTATCTTGATTAACCTAATTTAGATAACAACGCACACAAAACTGGGTTAGTAATCAATACAACATTTACGATAACTCACGAGATCAACCATCACAACGAGTGACAAAGTGCAATACTTCATCCATCGAATTAACAATGATCCGTCAAATTAATGACGAACGATAAAGTGTAATACTTCATCCATCGAATTAACGATGATCCGTCAAATTAATGACGAACGATAAAGTATAACCCTAATGTGGGAAGCACTTAAACACCCGTTGAGTACATTGATCGATCGGAAAATGAATCGTAGCAGCGATCGTGCTAATACCCTGTTTTGCGGCAGAATTTCAAGACCCGTGTGTGTTATCAGACTATTTTCACTATAACTTCGTGTACGAAAGGAATTTAAACATCAAATCAACGCAGAAGTTCCAGTCCCACTGTCCTCTATTTATAGGTGAAATATGACCCTTACGCGGCCCGCGTGAGTTTTAAGCTCATCCTTACGCGACCCGCGAGACACCTAATTTTAGGCCTAGGGTTGCCACGATTGGCACTAGCTTTGCTGAGTTGACAATTTTCGAAAATTACTTGCTGCCAACGTTTTAGATGGATAATCGTCCATAGGGTTTAACCCCCCCTGAGTTTTAGGGGCCCTAATCCTGATTCTGAAAATTATGAAAATTTTAGGGTTTGTTCAGAATTACTTGGGTGTCTCAATTAGGTTTTCCTTTTGGACTAATTAATTTAATAATTATGACTTTTGATGAGAGTTGTTACAGTACCTTTGAATAATCGCAGCCGGTGACATTACCAGTCACCACCGTACCTTTGAATAATCGCCGTCGGTGACATTACCAGTCACCACCATTCCAAACCAGATCTGAATAACCGCACAAGCAGATCCGAAACAATCCATTCCATCACTGTTTCGTGAAACATAAGATTTGAACAATCGTATCCAGATGTTGAGTAGTCTTTTCGGCATGTAATTTAGTGATATTAGGGGGGTTTTGTGGTTCTTTGCTTATGGATTGCAGGTCTATGGTGCTGGACTGATGATGTTTGATGGTGGTGATGGTGTATAGTGGTGGTTAGTTGGGTTCAACGGATGGGAGAGAATGTGGTGTAGAAATGTGGTGGTGCTAAAATGGTGAGCACAGGACGTTAAAGAGGGAGAGAGAGTTAAGAGAGAGAAGAAGGTTAAAGAGAGAGAGAGAGTTATGAGAGAGAGAGGGGATATAATTTATTTTTTTAATTCTTTTTTGTTTTAGGTATTAGAGATATTTTAAATTAATTGGTAAAATTACCAAAATACCTTTATGAGGGGTACCCTTGGCCTGATTTAACCATGAAAAATAACAGAGTTATGGCTAAAGGACATAATATGTAAGGGTTTGCAAACATCGAGTATGTTTTCTGAGCTTATTAAAGATAAAGGACATACTTTGTAATAAATGACATTCATAAAGGACGAACTTTGTAATTTACTCACCCTATAATTACACTAAAAACAACTACAGTTTCCCTCTCTTGCTAATTAAATAATATATTTTTATACCTTTATCATTACCTTTTCTCTCACCTCTATTCACAATCACTTTGAAAATATATTAAAAAATTATAGAGGGTGAACAGTGTCCCCTCTAATATACAAATGAACAGTAACATTTTCTCTCTGCTCCACTCACAATCACTTACAACCACTATTTATAATATAAAAACCCCTCTCTCAGAATTTGATAGATAGAATGTGAATGCTCTAAGGCTTCTTACCCTATTAGAAAAAACATAGTGATAGATATTTTTTTATTTAAATTGCACGTTCTTGTATTGATGTCTCTTTTATACAAGTATATTTTTGGCATATTATCGATTTAGAAAATAACTACAAGAAGACATGAAGAAACTGAGACGTCTGCCTTTACACTAACTTGAAGAAGATCGGTTGTTGGCTCACCAATACATCAAGGTAGAACAGTTCTGTGTGAAGAATCAGATCTGTGCAGGCAGCGAGTACTCGAAGCTTAGATGAAGAAAAGATTACAAGTTTGGCATTGAAGACCGCGCACTCATCAAAGGGGAGTCTGTAAATGCACTTTTGTGATAAGTACTGGATTTCCAATTGTTTAGGGTTTTAAATGTAAACTTGTAAATGTCTTTTGTCTAGTCCGAATTTAAGATGGTTTTCGATTTAAGATGGTTGTTTCAAATTTATGGTTGTTCGGATTCGGGTATGTAGTTCCCTCCGGGTTTAGTTAGTCCGAGTTTATCTTGTAATATTTAGTCAGTCCAGATTAGAGTATGTTCAGCTCAGTCCGAGTTTATGGTTACCTCGGAATCCTTAGTGGATTTCCGGTTTGTAGTATCCGGATATGTGTGTCTGGATGTCTCTTGTATAAATACCTTAATGGAATAATGACAAGACAACGATTCTTTTGTGGAAAGTTTCATTTGCAAGAAAACCATAATCATTGTGTGTGTTGGCGGCGACTACTGTGTGTGACGTCACATCTCTGAGAATACTCTGTGTATTCCCATATCATCTCCTTCTATTCTTTCTTGTCCAAATCCCTACAGTGGTTGTCACGTGGTGGATTCCGCTCACCACGTGTTCGTGTTTGATCGGGATCCGTGATCGAGAGTGGATTAGGAGACCTTATACCAACCCGAAGTCCCATACAAAACCTTTAACCTCCGCTAAAAGCATCGACATGTTTTGACTCTATATAGACTTAGAAAACCAGAACAACCCAAGTTAATGGCATCACAAGATTGTTGGTAGATTTTAAGGATTAGGGAAAAAATTAATGACCCAAGTTAATAGTGACACTATTATTTCACTCACTTTCAAGGAACCATATTAATGGATTAAAGATATTAACACACACACACATACACATTGCTTACCCATTCTTCCTTAGCTAGATTGACATTAAGGGGGTAAGTTTCGCCCAAACACCTCAAGAATCTTGGGAAGGATGGCCATGATAGAATATAAGATCAAGCTTGAAAAGATTATATAAATCATTAAAATCTAGATTACACTAATGATTCTTGAGTTTCTACTAATGATTACAAGGATTGGAGAGGTTTGGGTAGAAGAGAAATTGTAGTGGAAAAAGGTGGGAGAGAATGAGAAAGTGAAAATGGTGGAGAAGGCCTCTCTTTATAGGTTGGTTAGGGACGAGACACGCCCCATGCCTGGCTAATTGACTAGCTATACTCGGTAATCTGGCTAATTACCATCACTATATTACGCCAACGTGAAATGTAGTGTGATAGTATTTTATGGTGTTTTTATAAATATTAAAACTTGAAACAATATATAAAACCATCAAAATTATACCACTTCTTATATACACACCGCACCACGTCTTATACCAATATATTTTTTTGTATGTTATTATATTATAAGATACATACATTGTTTGGCTGTAACTGTTGTGGTGGGAATAATCCTAAAGATATCAGTCTAGATAGACACACCATGTGTATTGATTTTTTTACACCACACAGTCGTAGTACAAAATTCGCGAATTTAGGATTGATCTAAATGGATTTTGGACAATTTTCGAATCAAACCCACAAACACGCTTATCTAAACAAGTCGTTTTCTTGTCAAACAAACATGTTCATGGTTGTTTTAATTTTTTAACACTTAATTGAACTTTATTTTAGCATTTAAGTGCCAAAGTTTAAAAAGAACAACATGAAAAAATCTAAATGTTTTACATTTTTTTTATCAAAGACGGGTATTTCTTTTTAATAAATGCTTGCGTACACATGTCAAATTATACAATTACATTTTTTTTGCATTTTACTAAATTAGAAGATAGGTAGGTATAGGAGGAAGGGACAAATACTTGGTTGTTAGTCTTTTGTGGTAGGAATAATCCTAAAGCATATCAATCTAGACATGCTAGGGGTTTTGATTTTTTACAAGAGTTAAATGCCATTTTTGTCGCTGTGGTTTTAACCATTTTGACAGTTTAGTTCAAATATTTCATTTTTCGTTTGTGGGTTCAAAAAGATTTGACCGTTTCCATTTTAGTCCACTGAATTAACTTTATCCATTTTTTCTAGTTAACAGAATTAATATAAAATGACCAAATTGTTTTTCTCGGATGAAGTTAACTTAGTGGACTAAAATGACAACGGTGAAACCTTTTTAGACTTACAGAAGAAAGATAAAACCTTTAGGCTAAACTGACAAAATAACTCAAACCACATAAACTAAAATAGCATTAAACTCCATTTACAATTTACAAAAATGTCATTATTTAATCTCATCCATTAATAATTACAATCAAGTGAACTATAAGGCTTCTTACCCTATTAGAAAAAAACAAACATAGTGATAGATATTTTTTTTTATTTAAATTACACGTTTTTGTATTAGATGTCTCTTTTATACAAGTATATTTTTGGCATATTATCGATTTAGAAAATAACTACAAGAAGAAGGGACGAGCATTTATTTGTCTAGATAGAAATAACCAAAAACATATCAATCCAAATAGACACACTACGGTAGTGTTTGGTTCACGGGTTTATGTATTTAATCCCTTTACTCATTTTTTTAACTAAATTACTATATATTAAAAAAGCAAATGAAATAAACAGTTATTACTATATATTAAAAAAACAGTTATTATAATATATTATAATCATATATTTATATATTAATAATAATTATTATTTTCCTTACTTTTTAAGTTGGATAAGTTTGGTGTCAATCAATACTGGTATCGAAAATATCGGTACAGTCCGGTTCATTATTGATACATGAAGATAAAAATCAGTACCAGCCTGATACAGAAAACGCCAAAAGTCGGTACCTGATTGAGTTTGAAAATCTCTTAGTTTGGGAAATTCGGTACTGCTACACGGTACCATTTGCTCATCCCTGATCAGAGCTCTGTGGCAACCGATTCCGAAAATACCGGTTACGGTACCGGTATATGAAGGTAAAAATCTGTAGCGAACCGCTACTAGAAACGCCAAAAGTCGGTACCGAATTGGTACTTAGGATCCTTCTGTTCGGGAAATTCGGTACCGGTACCCAATATTATTTGCTCATATCTGACCACGGGTTTCATACGAACAACATCATTAATGATGTGTGCAAAATGCAACATATAAATTACATCAATTGTGGCATAAAACTAACCCTTTTTTAGTACTAATGTTGGAAAAAGTGTGCTTTTGTCTTCCTTTTGTATTTTCAGGATTAAATGAGCTCAAATTAACAAAAGAAGCAAAAAGACAGCAAAATCTAACATAAATACAAGAAAAGGAACAAACGTGACATGCCCGACCACACGACAGCATCTTCCCAAGCAAAACAAGAAGACAGAAGACTGAACACGCCCCATGCTCAGCCAGCACGGGGGGCGTGCCCAAGTGTCAGCAGAAAAGACAAAGTGGTAAAAGCTTCTATTGCCCACCATGGGGCCGTGCTCAGCGGGCACGGGGCCGTGGTCAACTATAAGATTCGCAGAATCCAGGCAAATCTTCATAGTATAGATATGCTTCTGCACACGGGGTCGTGCTCAGCGGACACGGGGGCGTGGTCAACTAATAAAGACAAGAGCAATTAATGAAGAAAGAGAAGGATGTGGACACGGGGCCGTGCCCGAGCTTCTGTTCAGCCTATAAATAGGAGTGCTTGGCTCAAGCTCAAACCATCCCTTGGCACACCACCTCTCTCACCCACCACCCACCACCACCATAACACCATCATCCACCACCATCATCCATTGTCCATCATAGAGTGTGTGAGTCGTCTCGGGATCCAAGATTGATCGTAAGAGTTCTTGACAATCAAGGTCATGTTTGCCTAAGTCTCTTACATCACTTGGTGAAGACAAAGTGTCTAGTGTAATACTTTTTATTTTTAATCTTTTCGCACTTTTTAATTGGTTATGTATTAATGACTTTAATAACTAGCTTCTTATGTTGAAAATGATTCTTCCTTATCGTTTGTCCGTGGTGTCTTGGCATTATTTTACTGTCTATATAAAATAAAAGATTTTCACCATTCATATCTCCACGGTCTATATGGAGGTATGTTGGCTACCTGGTCGGGGGTTAAGGGAACGGTTTGGTAAGAGTCTTGCCGTTGTTCAGCGTTTAGAGATCCTGCAAGGGACCTGGGTCAAATTTAGTAGGACCTCCTTCAATACTTAACGGTATTGGATGGCGGGGGTCCAAACTCTTTGATCCCCTCATAAGTTAAACTACTATTAATACTATAACCCGGCTACTTAGGACTGTATCCTTGCTGACTCAGACTACTTAGCCGAGGGTAACGTCACCTTCAAAAGAGGGGCCTACCATAATTTGCATTAATAACTTAATTAATTATCTTTCAATAATCCGACCCTTTAGGATTGTATCCTTGCTGACTCAAACTACTGGGTTGAGGGTAACGTCACCTCCAAAAGAGGGGCCTACTACAATAACAAAGATAATCTCTTAATTAGTGTAAAAGTGTGGAAATAATCAAAGGTTACACTATACACGAGTCGGAACCAAGTGATTCATCTTGTCTATCTGTTTTTATTTTTATTTTTTTCAGCATTTTAGTTAGTTTTTATTTTCTTAGTTTAAAACATTTTTCTAACTTTTTGATTTGATTAGACGTTGAGGATAAACCGGTACTAAAAGCTCTTGTGTCCTTGGACGACCTCGGTATCTTACCAACACTATACTACGCTCACGATGAGTGCACTTGCCCATATGTGTGTTTAGTGTTAGTAAATATCGTGTTTTATAAATTTAAAACTTGGCTAAAAAGTGTTGAAAAGGGCTTAATAAATATATTAAAAACTAATAACACTCACGCACATCAAGTTTTTTGGCGCCGTTGCCGGGGACACAAGGATTTTAAGAAAGTTAGGAATCAGCGGCCTAATCGTTTTTCTTATTTTTCTATTTTTTTTAGGATTTTTCTTAGTTTTTCAGCTTCTGCAGAACTCAGCACGGGCCGTGCCCGCTGAACACGCCCCGTGCCCAATCATTGAAACTGGCAATCCTGTTTTAAGTCAGACAGTAAGCTGAACACGGGGCCGTGCCCACTCAACACGCCCCGTGCCCAAGATTCATTTACTGAAAACAGAACCGTAAGATCCCGGCGGTTGGTAATTTCTGACACAAATATGAGTGATACTGATACTTTTTATTTTCGGCTCTCTTATGGTACATGGTGTCAATTATGTGGTGGTACCCATAAGGAATTAGAATTTTATTTTCTAAATTATAAGCCCCACTATATAGACCCATCGTTTCCTTGTATCCTTAAGAGGGGCGAAAGTAAAAATAATCCCTATCTCTCCCTCGAATGCTCCCAACCGGATTTTCTAGGAGAAATGCTTCTTGATGAATTCTTTCAATTAGAAGATCTAATTCTTAATTGGTTAAAAGAACTTAGGATAGATTTCAATAATTTATCTCAAGATGATAACCAAGAAGAAGTGTTGGAATCGCATTCAAACAACTTCGTTGTCCCCGACGATACTTCTAACTCTAGTGAGGACTTGAGCGATAGTCGTCCCTGTGCCGATTGTGCCGTGAAGGACTCCCCATCGACTTCGTTCGATGCATACATAGACCTGAGCGATTCGGCATACACCTTCTTTAACGAGAGTCCGGGAAAGGGTTGGACTTGTCCACCTACATATAGCATAGGAATCACCCTCACCGACAACCTCTTGCGTTCTCGTCTCAATCTAGAACAATTAAGGTATCTTAGGCACTTTGGGGTTGTTCCATCCAGTAAGGAACCGCCCAATCCGGAAAAGTTCCTTGAATAAAGACGGATTCCATAAGACAGCTTCTAGACACGGGGCCGTGTCCAGGTCAGCACGCCCCCGTGTCCACCAAAAGATTCCCTTCTGACTTTTGTCAGAATACGGACAAAACGTGTCAGGATCTTGCCTGCACACGGGGCCGTGTCTAGCCGACACGGGGCCGTATCCAGCCTGCTGTCGTTTTCTATAAATGCAACCAAGAATCCTGCACATTTGGACCATTCAGGGACAGAGATTTGAAAGGATTTTCTAACTTACCATCCTAGGTATGTTCTAAAAGAAGTTTCTAACAAACATCTTGTCCCTTCCTCTTTTATCCATTACCTTCTTCTTCATCTTTCTTGCAACAACACCTCCATTGAAGCTTGATTTCAAGCTTTATTGTGATGTTTGTTAACCTTTTGTTCAAGGAATCTTGTTAAAAATAAGTTACACAACATTGTTTTAAGTTATTTCTGTTAAAAAACGCTTCATGAGTTGGGAAAATAATTTGAAACCTCAAGATTCCTTGTTCTAAAAAACTGCAGAAAGGTGAACACGGGGCCGTGCTCAGTGAGCACGGGGCCGTGTCCGTGGTACTGTTTCATTAAAATGAACTATTTCTGGTTTGTTTTCGTAGAATGTCTAGCCAAAACAGCGGAACCTCTTCTGTGCATTCCAGAAACAGTCGAAGGGAAATGTGGCCATCAATTGAAGCAACTCTCGTAAGATACGTGATGGCGTTACATGAAGCCCTTGACGAGATGACTTCGGTAGAGGAGGTCCTAATAGACCGTATAAATTATCTTTCGGTGGGGTTGGAAAACAGTTTTCAAGAAATAAACCTCTTGCACCAGAGGTTAAACATTCTTGTAACACCTCCCATGGAACCAATCCTCCCTCAAGAGGATTGGAACCTTGCACTTGGAATCCACAACCCTACCGGTTGGGACGACATTCCAGCGGAACCTCCTCTTGAAGATCTACAAGTCCCGGTGGAAGTTGCACCTCCTCAAACCAATGCCAATGAGCCCGCTTTTCTTCTCCCTAGGGAGATAGAAGAATGGCTAACCGACATGTGAGGAACCCATGACCGGAGAAAGGAGTTTTTCAAGCCACATTTAACCGAAGGATTTACCTTTTCGGAAATTTTGCTAATAGAATAAGTAGTAGGCTAGAACTCCTTGATTTAGATTTCTTGTGTTTCTTTGACCTAACTATCTAGTATTTTAATTTTAGGACTATTATGTAATTCTCTCTTTGACTTAATGAATGATGGTTTTAGTTAATTTGGTGTTTGGATGGTGTTGAAATGAATAAAACACACTCGGGATGGCAAAAGGATACAAGGTAAAACTTGAACCAGCACCCCATGCAGGAAAACAGGGCCATCCGACGATTTTCTTCACTAACAGTAAGCTCAGCACGGGCCGTGTCTGCCCAACACGGCCCCGTGCTGCACAGTCTGCAGAAAAGACCCAGTTCAGGTAACTGGACACAGGCCGTGTTCACCCGACACGCCCCCGTGTCCAGGCTTCTGTTTCTTTTGTTTAATTTTTGTTACTGGCACTTGAACACGGGGCCGTGCCCGGACACCACGGGGCCGTGTTCAGCGCCCAGTAACACAAAATTTTTGCTTTTTCACACCTTTTACACATTCAATCAACCTAAAAACTTATTTTTGGGACACATTGAGGACAATGTGTAATTTAAGTGTGGGGGGGGGGGGGGGGGGATGCTAAAACCTTGAATCTTGCAAGTCCTAAATACAAGCCTTACACAAAACTCTATTGGAACCGCTAATCACCCCAATTTTTTTCAAAAATTTTCATTTTTTTACTTGTCTAGGTTTAATTTGGGAATTTCAAAATTCTAAAAAGGTTATATTTTTACGAATTTACAACCGATAGCGTCGTGATAAAAAGAACCAACATAAGAAAATTATGAAAAGGCATGACAAGCTTAGTTAAAATTTAATTATATATACTTGATCACATAAAAACCCATTCCCACAAAAGTGAGTTTTGATCCTTTATTGAGCATACAAATACATATCTTTAAATTAAATGCTCATTTTTCGTTTCTTGTGTGAATAGCCGCTTGGTTCTTACGACTCTAGAACTTGCCATGATGATACATTTCCGGTCCTTACCAACTTAAACCCGAGTAAGTAAATGATGGAGGCATTAGGACTAACCCTTTTTATTTCTACACCATTATTTTTTTTACCACCTACCCAAAATTCCCCTAGTTAACCCCTTTGAGCCTAAACCTTTTCATTTCATAACCCAAACCAAACACCCTTTCACCCACCAAAACCTTTTTATTTTTAACCCTTTGTTTTGGTAACAAGTTCGGTTTTTCATATGACTTTCTAAAAAAAAATTGTATTGATGATGAAGCAAAAGAAATAAACAAGCAAGTTCATCAAAAATAACTTTGTTTGTAATTATGGCTTCATCAAAATAAAAAAAAATTGAAAAATAGAAAGTCTTACGAAAACCGATACTTTTTACGCTTTTAGCCCTTTTTTACTAACCACTAACCCAACCACCTACCTTTAACCCAAGCCTAACCCTTCACCCAAAAAGTCCTCTTGATATTTACAAAGGTATATAGTTAAAAAGGAGGAGGATTGATTGCTTGGCAAGCTTATGGTAGAAGTAAGTTCCATGCCGCTCTCGAGTGATCCACTAAAATACATTTTCGGCCGAGTGTTGAGTGATCCCCCGTGAGGTATGTGAACTTGTATATAAAGAGAATTTAAAAAAAAAGCATGTTATGCCCTAATAAGTAATTTATCTTATGAAAAGTTTTAAATAAATCATGACGAATAGGATTGTAAATAAATAAAAATAAAACTAAAAAAATAATCTTGGAAATCCCGACACTCTATGACAAGCCCAAAAACTTTCTCCTCTACCCATTCCATTTGGGAGTGTAAAGCCACATTATAAAGAGTTTTGCTTGAGGACAAGCAAAGATTCAAGTGTGTGGGTATTTGATGTGTGCAAAATGCAACATATAAATTACATCAATTGTGACATAAAACTAACCCTTTTTTAGTACTAATGTTGGAAAAAGTGTGCTTTTGTCTTCCTTTTGTATTTTCAGGATTAAATGAGCTCAAATTAACAAAAGAAGCAAAAAGACAGCAAAATCTAACATAAATACAAGAAAAGGAACAATAGTGACATGCCCGACCCCACGACAGCATCTTCCCAAGCAAAACAAGAAGACAGAAGACTGAACACGCCCCGTGCTCAGCCAGCACGGGGGCGTGCCCAAGTGTCAGCAGAAAAGACAAAGTGATAGAAGCTTCTATTGCCCACCACGGGGCCGTGCTCAGCGGGCATGGGGCCGTGGTCAACTATAAGATTCGTAGAATCCAGGCAAATATTCATAGTACAGATATGCTTCTGCACACGGGGTCGTGCTCATCGGACACGGGGGCGTGGTCAACTAATAAAGACAAGAGCAATTAATGAAGAAAGAGAAGGATGTGGACAGGGGGCCGTGCCCGAGCTTCTGTTCAGCCTATAAATAGGAGTGCTTGGCTCAAGCTCAAACCATCCCTTGGCACACCACCTCTCTCACACTTCACCCACCACCCACCACCACCATAACACCATCATCCACAACCATCATCCATTGTCCATCATAGAGTGTGTTAGTCGTCTCGGGATCCAAGATTGATCGTAAGAGTTCTTGACAACCAAGGCCATGTTTTCCTAAGTCTCTTACATCACTTGGTGAAGACAAAGTGTCTAGTGTAATACTTTTTATTTTTAATCTTTTCGCACTTTTTAATTGGTTATGTATTAATGACTTTAATAACTAGTTTCTTATGTTGAAGGTGATTCTTGCTTATCGTTTGTCCGTGGTGTCTTGGCATTATTTTACTGTCTATATAAAATAAAAGATTTTCACCGTTCATATCTCCACGGTCTATATGGAGGTATGTTGGCTACCTGGTCGGGGGTTAAGGGAACGGTTTGGTAAGAGTCTTGCCGTTGTTCAGCGTTTAGAGATCCTGCAAGGGACCTGGGTCAAATTTAGTAGGACCTCCTTCAATACTTAACGGTATTGGATGGCGGGGGTCCAAACTCTTTGATCCCCTCATAAGTTAAACTACTATTAATACTATAACCCGGCTACTTAGGACTGTATCCTTGCTGACTCAGACTACTTAGCCGAGGGTAACGTCACCTTCAAAAGAGGGGCCTATCATAATTTGCATTAATAACTTAATTAATCATCTTTCAATAATCCGACCCTTTAGGATTGTATCCTTGCTGACTCAAATTACTGGGTTGAGGGTAACGTCACCTCCAAAAGAGGGGCCTACTACAATAACTAAGATAATCTCTTAATTAGTGCAAAAGTGCGGAAATAATCAAAGGTTACACTATACACGAGTCGGAACCAAGTGATTCATCTTGTCTATCTGTTTTTATTTTTATTTTTTTTCAGCATTTTAGTTAGTTTTTATTTTCTTAGTTTAAAACATTTTTCTAACTTTTTGATTTGATTAGAAGTTGAGGATAAACCGGTACTAAAAGCTCTTGTGTCCTTGGACGACCTCGGTATCTTACCAACACTATACTACGCTCACGATGGGTGCACTTGCCCATATGTGTGTTTAGTGTTAGTAAATATCGTGTTTTATAAATTTAAAACTTGGCTAAAAAGTGTTGAAAAGGGCTTAATAAATATATTAAAAACTAATAACACTCACGCACATCAATTAACATACAACTTTTTTGGTTGATCTTCTTTCGATTATTTTTTACAGTTTTTTACATTTTCTTTTTATTATTGTTAGTAGTTTCGTGTGCAACTCGGGCGTAGTGATTTTAAAACACATATAAAAACAGACTAAATAACAAAAGAAGTTCGCAGCAACGCGGCTAGGGTGATAAACCTAGTGTATTTTATGTTACAAATTCAATTATTTTAGTATTTATTTACCTAAAAGAGCAATTATTACTTTTTTTTTTTTGATAGAAATAACCCTAAACATATCAACCTAAATAGACACACTACTTGTTTTGAAATTTTTACACCATACGGTAGCTAGGTTCATGGTTGACGTATTTAATCTCATTACTCATTTTTCTGTACTAAATGTGTTTTATATAATAAACTACGTTATAACCCCGTGTACTACACGGGTTGAATAAATAAATTTTATATACTAAATAATAAAACAATATATTTTTAAAAACCTCCTTTATTGCACTAGTTAAATAAATGTAATATTGTTTACCGAATAATAAAAAAAGATATATCTTTAAAACCATCGTGTATTACACGGCTTGAATAAAGACGATTTTATATACCAAAAAATAAGAAAATTATATTTAAAAAAACTAATGAGTATACTCGGTACACGATAGATATGGTGATTGTGGAGATAATTATTGAAAAGAAAATACAGTGGTCAAACATGTTATTTAAGAAGCAAATAAGCAGCCATTTGAGTAATAAAATATAAATTATATTTAAAAAGCCCGCAGTAAATATATAAAGTAATATTGAAATTATATACAATTTGTTTAAAATTATGTAATAAAATAGATTTGATAATTTTTTAATAATGAAAATAAAAAAAATAATATATTAATACAAAGTTTGATTTTAGTGATAAATAATTAGGTTATTTAATAATATCTTAAATTAACAATTTAAATTTAAGGATAATATTTTATTAGAAAAACTAGTATTAAGCCCCTGCGTTGCAGCGGTTGTCATAAAATTGTGTTAAGTAGTAGCAATACTATACCATTTTCAGCGACCACCAACACCGGAAAAGCTCGTAAAAACAAAATAAATAAAAATGAGAAAAAAATAATGCTGAGCGAAAAACAGACGTAAAATCGTTGAATCACGCACGCTCATTGCTGAGAAATTAAACAACGGAAAAGCTCGTAAAAACAAAATAAATAATCACGCACGCTCGTTGCTGAGAAATTAAACTGAAACGTAAAACATAGAAAAATAACTAAGTCCATCCGGGACTCGCGTGTTGGACGAACTTGTCAAACGCAGAAAAATAGATGTGACGCGATGGGCTAGTCAAACGGGAAAAAATATACCAAAAAATGTTGAACCCCACACGCACGTTGCAGTGCGTTAACTCACAAAATTTAGAACGAAACGAAAAACTTGGGAAAGATGAAAAGTGTGGTGGACCAAAATTGAAAATAAAAAAAAAAAGTTAGGATTAAATTGCAAAAGATGAAAAACTTTGGGTTAAAAGTAAAAAAAAAACAAAGGGGCTAAATTGAAAAATTGAAGTTATTTATTAATTTTAGATAAAGATAAGGATAAAAATAATTGATATCTATATATTGGTTATTAATTAGTATTAATATTAAAAGAAATTTATTAAACAAATATAAACAAAATTTATGAGATTGAAGGAGAGAATGACACGTGTCATTATTTGGAGTCTTTTATTATAAGTTAGATATAAGTATTCTATTCGACATTTAAAGTAGAATAAGATTTCATATTAATTTTGGTTTATTTTGTAATCGAAAAGAATAAGATCAAATTTGTATATTACAAATAAAAAGTATGTGTTTGTCATATGATATAGAAAATCAAATAAATAATATTATAAATGAGAAGTATAGATTAAATTTAAATTAAATACTAATTATCTATAGTTAAGTAGAAGAGATTAAACAAAATAATATTTAGTAGAAGAGTTATCTATAATTATTTAGAAGAGATTAAATTAAATAATAATTATCCATAAGATATTAAACTAATTAATATTTTGTAGGAGGGTTATTTATAATTAATAAGAAGAGATTAAATTTAAATAATAATTATCCATAAAACATGGCCTAATATGATGACAAGTATCCCAAAGTTGGTTTTTTTATTATAGTAGATAGATTAAACTATTTTAGTATTTAATTGACAGTGTTCGCAGTTAAAATGATATACTTTAAACATAATAGTAATTCCGTTATAGATAAATATTATGTAAATTAAGAATTTTAAATATTAATTTGCAATAAAAGAAACTCAAAATACTCCTAAATGAGTCGTATTTATTTCAACCATTGGTTAACATGTCAGATAAACCAGAAAGAATGACAATAAAAGTAAAAAATGAAACTAATGAACCTTCAAATTGACTTTTGAACTCATTTTTTTTTTATCAATTTGAATCTTTACAAAAAAAACTTATTTGATTGAATTGACTTGTTCAATCTCGACGATTGAACATAAATAGGGTATTATGAGTTTGGGTGGTGTGTGTAACACAGTTTTGGAGTCGGTTTCATGTTTGCACTACTAATGGGATCACACATGCAAAATTTATGAAATTTATCGGTAGGTAATTAGTGTCAAATTTCCTTGGGAGCAAATTATACTAAATTTTTTTTCTAAAGTATAGTTTAACTCTGAATGATTTCATGTGTTATTACAATGTGAACCATATTGAAAATTTGATTTGACTAATTCAAAGTAAGGGGGCATGAATACGAAGATCTCAAATTTGAACCGAATTTACAACAATGCCTCCGTTAACCGGCTAAGTGGAATAAGTGTCGCTGAAGTTTTAAGACGGCTTATACAAGATATACAGCTAAACATAAAGCGTTGTTTCCAAACATGGGGCTTGGAATTTAGTATAAAAATGTTTGAAGTGGGCACCCATGGTTAACGAGGTTGCATCGGCGAAAAGGTCAAAAACTCTCATGTAAAATGAATATAGTAACGGTGATTTAGATGCGCCTTGATTCAAGTAAAATGAATACAAGAACCTCGACGCCCAATCAGGAAGGACAAAACAAGAATGGAAGTACATACCATAGATTTAAACTACAAAAAGGAAACTAAAATGCAAATCATAAGTTCAAATAAAAGTTGACCATGAAGAAATACTTAACAATCCAACTTGAGGTCGTATTCAGTACCATATTTTTTCATCTTAAAAAGATGAACCAACATACTCACGATCTCTGAAGGCTTGACAGACCATCAAGAATCTGAACTTACATGCTTATTGCATTAATGAAACAAGATTTGATATTATCTTTCAGTTCTGCTCCAACATTCTTTAAACAATCATCATATTTATATAGTGATTGTTGCGCAGATTGATCTTTGATCTCTAGTCGCAAATGATAAACTAACTTGAATATAACATGAATCTGAATACAATGAGTGTAATTGAATGTGAATGAATGAACATGAACGAATTCTACAAATGAAATCTATCCCTATTTATAGTTTCTAAAAGGTGCGAACGAATAGATGTGTCCTTTCACGAACGGGTGTGTCTTTTGGATCTTGTGGATGAGAATGAACTTGAAAGGTTGTGTCTTCTTGTCCAAGAGTCATGTCCCTTTGTTTCTCCTTGTGGCCGAGATCAAACAGGTGCGACTCCAAGGGTGTCGCAACCCTTGGGGTGTTGGTTGTCAAGTTCTGTTTTGTCAACTTTAGTCCATGTACTTTGTAACCGCCATATAACTACCTTTTAACTATATACTAATAAACTTGCACTTTGGATGTGTAGAGATTAGTGATTTCATTCACCCCTTAATCTTGAACATCCTTGAGTTGTTGTAAATCTTGAACTCCGAGCAGTTCTCGCATTGTAGCAAACTTGACTCATGCTAGTGCCTTCGTTAGTATGTCTGCCCGTTGTAGTTCTTCACTTATGTGTTCCACATTGATGTGTTCGTTCTCCACGCATTCCCTTATGAAATGATAGCGTGTGTCAATGTGCTTGCTTCTTCCATGAAAGACTGGATTTCTCATGAGTGCTATTGCAGAAACATTATCCACCCTTAGTGTTATCTTCTCTTCCTTCCGGCCTATAACTTCACTTAGTAATCTTTTAAGCTGATGTGTGTAAAATGCAACATATAAATTAAATCAAATGAGGCATAAAACTAACCCTTTTTTAGTACTAATGTTGGAAAAGGTGTGCTTTTGTCTTCCTTTTGTATTTTCAGGATTAAATGAGTTTAAATCAACAAAAGAAGCAAAAATGCAGCCAAATCTAACAATAATACAAGAAAAGGAATAAACGTGGCATGCCCGACCCCTCGACAGCATCTTCCCAATAAAAAACAAGACATCAGAAGGCTGAACACGCCCCGTGCTCATTGAACACGGGGGCGTGCCCAAGTGTCTGCAGAAAAGACAAATCTGTAGAAGCTTCTATTTCCCAACACGGGGGCGTGGCCAGCGGACACGGGGGCGTGGCCAGCGAACACGGGGCCGTGGTCAACGCTAAGATTCGCAGAATCCAAGCAAATCTTGATAGTACAGATACGCTTTTGCACACGGGGCCGTGCCCAGCGGACACGAGGGCGTGGTTAACTAATGCAGACAAACTGCAATTAATGAAGAAAGAGAAGATGGGTGGACATGGGGCCGTGCCCAGCGGGCACCGGGCCGTGTCCGGGCTTCTATGCAGGCTATACATAGGGGTGCTTGGTTCATTGCAAAGGCATCCATTGACAAACCACCTCTCTCCCACTTCACCCACACTCCACCACCATCACAACACCCACATCCACCACCATCATCCATCATCCATCATAAAGTGTGTGTAGCAGTCTTAGGATCCAAGATTGATAGTAAGAGTTCTTGACAATCAAAGGCCATGTTTGCCTAAGTCTCTTACATCACTTGGTGAAGACAAGCATTTAGTGTAATACTTTTGTTTTTTTATTCTTTTCTCACTTTTTATTTGGTTTTGTATTAATGACTTTAATAACTCGTTTCTTATGTTGAAGGTGAAACTTCCTTATCATTTGTCCGTGGTGTCTTGGCGTTATTTTACTGTCTATATAAAATAAAAGATTTGCACCATTCATATCTCCACGGTCTATATGGAGATATGTTGGCTACCTGGTCGGGGGTTAAGGGAATGGTTTGGTAAGCGTTTTGCCTTGTTCAGTGTATAGATCCTGCAAGGACCTGGGTCAAGTTTAGTAGGACCTCCTTCAATACCCACTGGTATTGGATGGCAGGGGTCCAAACTCCTTGATCCCCTCATATGTAAACTACTATTAATGCATTAACCCGGCTACTTAGGATTGTATCCCTGCTGACTCAAACTACTTAGCCGAGGGTAACGTCACCTTCAAAAGAGGGGCCTACCATATTACGCATTAATAACTTAATTAATTATGTTCCAATAATCCAACCCTTTAGGAATGTATCCTTGCTGACTCAAACTACTGGGTTGAGGGTAACGTCACCTTCAAAAGAGAGGCCTACTACTATAACTAAGATAATCTCTTAAAAAGTGCAAAAGTGCGGAAAACATCAAAGGTTACACTAAAGGTGAGTCGGATCCAAGTGATTCATCTTGTCTATCTGTTTTTTATATTTTATTTTTTCTTTCAGTATTTTTTAGTTAGTTTTATTTTCTTGTTTTAAAACCTTTTTTTTCTAAATTTTTGCTTTGAATAGACGTTGAGGATAAACCGGTACTAAAAGCTCTTGTGTCCTTGGACGACTGTTGGTGCATTCATCTGTCGTCTTCGTCTTGTATCGAGTCTAGTGCGTAGAATGTTATATTAGTGCACGTAGTTCGAGATATAGTGGTTTAGCTTGAATGAACAGGTTTCTCTTGAACTGAGTCTTGCCACTTTCAAGAGAAACCATAGGGCCTATATATAGTTCTTCAAGAGATCTCATTTGTAACTTTTGTGCTTTTGGATACCGAAGTGCTGCCGGTTTATCAAGTGATTGTACAAGCTGTAATATCAATCAGAAACGTGTTTAAAGTGAATTGCAAGCTGTTTCGAAGTCAGTTTCTTTGTTTCCGCCACTGAAACTGATTAAAACTTCTCTGAACGACTCGTTCGGGTCAGTACACGATACTACAACGACCTCGGTATCTTACCAACGCTATACTACGCTCACGATGGGTGCACTTGCCCATATGTGTGTTTAGTGTTAGTAAAATATCGTGTTTTATAAATTTAAAACTTGACTAAACTGTAAAAAAAAGGGCTTAAAATATACTTAAATATATATCACACCTAACGCACATCAAGTTTTTGGCGTCATTTCCGGGGACACAAGAATTTTAAGAAAGTTAGGAATCAACGGCCTAATCATTTTCTTATTTTTCTATTTTTTTAGGATTTTTCTTAGATTTTTCAGCTTCTGCAGAGCTCAGCACGGGCCGTGCCTGGTCGGACATGTGTATTTAAATTTTATACACCTATGTACAGACATATACACATGTGTACACCAATTTACACAGGTGTGTACATTGTTTATACCTACAATCAATTTCCATACACATGTGTACAACAAATATACAAACAACGTATACACAGGTGTACACCCCATTTACATAAACAACAGACACAAAATTCTTGCAAAATCAACAGGATGTATCGAGTAATATTCATGGGAATCGCCGGATCAAAAACAAAATCAACAGGATCGAAACAAAATTCTTGCAAAAATTAAACACTAAACAACTTAATCGGAACCGTCATACACTAGTAGATCAGAAAAACAAAAAAAAAGTATATTGATGGTGGCACCATGTTTATTCTTTGACGACGCCACCTGTTCCTTCTTCGACGGCCGAATGATTAGCCGGCGGCACCCTGTTTCTTCTTCGACGGCGGCACCTGTTAAAATCGTTGGAACCGTCATACACCAGTAGATCGGAACCGTCGGCCGATAGGTTTCTTCTTCGACGGCGGCACCTGTTAAAGTCGCCGGTAGGTTTCTTCTTCAACGAGATGGAGACAAAAAAATATTGGGTTTGAAGTCACCGGCACTGTGTTCTTTATTGAGATTGAGAGACAAAAAAATGGATTTGAAGTCGGAAGCAGATTGGTTTTCATCCAGATGAAGAGACCAAGAAGCTGGATTTGAAATTGACTATCTTCATAGAGATGGAGATTCGAAAATTTACTGGATTTGAAAACTGATTAGATTTTAATTAATGGAAAGAATTTAGGTTTCTTTTTTGAATTATTTTGATTGTGTAATTACGGATATACCCTTATGTATTTAATTAAATGGAAAAAAATAACCAAATAATTACCATCATGTCACTCATCTAAATCTCAAGATCATAAAAATCAAGGGTCTAGATCAATTCACACAGTTCACAACCAAAGATGTTGTTCACTCATGATCCTCATCCTATATATATATATATATATATATATATATATATATATATATATATATGTGTGTGTGTGTGTGTGAAGATAAACTAAAACATTTATGCTTGGAGCTTCCTTACGCTTCCTTTGTCCCAAAATACCTCTGCTAAAATGAACTAACATACTAAGGAGGGTAGAGGTGGTCATCACTCATCACTCACTCACAACATCCAATCAATTTCCGCCATGCCATCGAGCTTTATTCCATCACTAGTGATGGTGTTTAGTGGAAATGCCCATCACTCAATTTCCCTCACAACCAACAATTTCCCTCACCACCCAACACTTCTTCACGTGTGACAAATATCACGTGTTTTCATTTAGACGCGTTTTAAGTTTTGGTGGCGGCGGTGTTTTGTGGACAATCACGCGTGATGGCACCTCCATCACGTACCACCCCTAGTGCCCTAAGACACCCCTGCTTGAAAACATCTGTGTTTGGGGTGTCCTCACTAGACTAGCTTTGATTACTTTCATCCAAGTTTTTAAATTTTGGTCAGCCTTGGGCTAGGACCAAAGACTTACTCGAACATGAGTTTTTAAATTTATAGAACCTGAACACCAATCTATGTATAATTAAGTTCGGTCTCCGTTATATTCGGTGCGGTTTTTGGGTAATGTCAGGTAAACCTGATTCCTGCTCACTCTTAGTTGAAATGCTTATATATATATATATATATATATATATATATATATATATATATATATCATGTTTGAAGAGTTTTGATGAAGAATACTTGCTTGAAAACAAAATTGGAAAAAATAAATTATAACCAAATCATTGTCATGCTCTTTGCTCTACTAAGTTCTTAATTACATTTGTATCACAGATTCAAATCCGAGTCCCACAGATGTGCAGTGTTGTATGATGTATGTTGTAAGTCCCACAGGTACACCTGATTCCTACACCTTTGGTTTCCTTTGAAATGTTATAACAAAATATGTGTTTATGCTAGCATGATGTTGTTTGATGTGGAAACTCCATACTACTGGGATATGTAATATGATTACTTCTGAATGTTGCAGCTTATGTAAGCTACACAAATGTTGGTTTAAGCAAAATCACTTCTATCAGTTTAAGGACAACAAAACAAGGTGGTAGAACCGACGGATAATGCTACACGTAAGCCGATTACATGCTTTTTTTAGTTTGACCTGCTTGAACCTATCTACCCGAATCTTAAACTGGCCAGTTAGTTTATTCAGGTATCAGTTATCATTGATAACCTAAAAACTTTCATATTTTCGCATGTCTTTTAAACATGGTGTGGATTCTATATTTTCTATTTTCTGAACAATGTTTTGTCACCTAGGCATACTCAGCCATAGTTTTTTCATCAGGCACTACTTTGTTTAATTTGTTGGGCCTTTTCTAAAAATACAGGAAAATTTATAGAAAGATATTTGGATGCTTCTTTTTATGTTGAAAATCACATGAAATCTTAACTAGATCAAGTTAATCGTGTATAATCAAATTTAATATAGTGTATGTCACACCCTGACTTTTGCGGAAGCGTGGTTATTTGGTGTGACTTCTTAATACCATAGCAAACAATCATAACAATGCTATATGATAAAAACACGAGATGTTTATCCATCATAAGAGTTTAGAAAATACCACAATACCATTGTCTGAAAACATCAATACCAAATTAAGTTACAACCCATGACGCGTTTAAATGAGTTCACAAGGACTCAACAAAAGTACTTAAATAAAACCTGAGTTTAGAATCATGCATCCCGTCCAGGATTAGGATACACCCTCTAAACTCGACAACCATGGATAACATCTTTAATTTCACTACGCAGCTTGAAGACACATGCATACCCTGCCAGATCCATTAGTTCCCTGAAATACATGTAGTTTGAAAAATCAACAAAAGTTGAGCGAGTTCATGTGTATGTGAGTATGTATAAACCTTTGTAAACAGTGAATGTATGTGTGTCCCGGTATGATTGCAAACAAGGAAAAGATCACCAATGGTTTGCAAGGCCACTGATATGTGTGACGGTGTAGGAAGACTCAAACCTAGCAAAGTTGTATCGGGCTTCCGGCTGGAAGACATAGTCACCACTATGGGCCGCCCCGGCCTCATGGGTGTGGGCTCGCTACACCCAAATAGATCTATCACTCATGCCCCTCGGTCTTGATACGAGGATTAATGGTCCCAAGTATCCGTCTACCCTATCACATGATCTATGGTTCTTTTCTAGGCTAATCATACCAATAGTATTGTAAGTATCCCTTTGTAACATGTATTTCACCCCTGAAGTAAGTAAACAAAACAGTTTAAGGAAAAAGGGGGACATGAACTCACAGTTTTGCGTCCTCAGCTCGTAACTCAAACTCTGTCAGCTACATGACAACCTACAACGTACTAATGTCTATTAGATGAACGGGCCGTGCCTTGTCTTGGTATTAACCTTCTTGAGTTACGTTTCTTTGATAATATTCCATATTATAACTTCTTGTTAAAATAATAATAATTATTTTAACTTGAATTATATTTTATTTTGGAATAATCGTTAAATAATACTTCTGTAATAATACTTCTCAAGTATTTAATTTCGTATTTTCCTTCCCAAGGATGGGAGAATTTCATACATGTATATTTGTAGTCCCGAGATAATATATTTTTAAGTCCCACTTAGAAAATATATATAACTTATTTGAAAATAATATATTCCAAAATATATATATTTTCCCAAAAATAATATATTTTCACTTCTTGTATCCAAAACAATATTTACCAAAAATATATTCGTAAAAGTATTTTCCGGAATATTTCATAAGTTACGTTTTAGCGTTTGGTTTCACAATATCAAGTGTGTAACTTAAATATTTATTCCTTGTGATTTTTGGTATTATTTTGGAGTTGTAAATGTCATGGTATTTGTAAGTTATATTATTTTACCCAAAGATAATATAACTATTCAACAAAATAAACAAATATCCACACAAGTGTCTTAATATAAAATATATATATTCTAAATATATATTTATCCATTTTATTTACAAAAACCAACCTCCAATACTTGTATTTTGGTTACAAAAATTTATGGCAAAGTTTATAGGGTTATTGGATTTTATCACTCCCAACTATCGGCCTTTGGCCGCTGCCACCCGCAACTAACACTTTGACCCCCGGCACCCCCAACTTTACCTTTTGTTTGCACTAGCACCACTCAGTTAAATCTGCTCTAACTCAGTTAGTGTTTTTTGCTGACATGGCCATTTTTTGCTAACGTGGCATGGTGATGTGTCATATAAAATATTATATTTAAAAAAAAAGTCTGTTTTTAAAGCTGATTAAAAATAAATATAAAAACAATTTTATATAACATGAATCCCCCAAACAGATCTCAGATTTGGAGCATACATATCCCGCATCGACATCTTCTCTATCAGATCCAAGATCTTCAAGAAACCGCCACACCACCCTCCGCCGTAGATCTGTAGCGTTGATCTCCTTCAGATTCATCACCTTTTAAGACGCTGTAAACAAGCAGTTTCTGTCGACCTCGACATCTCCGCCGTGGCTCAGCCGGAACACCACCGCCTGTTATTCATTCTTCCAGAGGACTCCTTTGGTGTGGAGGCGTTGTAGGTGTCGTTTCTGCTGGTCTTCAAGTCCTGACACGTCATTCCACGTGGTGGTGAGGATTTGGTCGGAGAGATCGACGACGTCATCCCATGTAGGTGTTGTTTATGTTGATCTTCTAATTGAAGCTTTTGTGAATTCTATTAGTGTTGTTTAAGGCCTTTGTATATGATTATGCCATTGTGATTGAACGAATTAATTGTTGTTATAATTAAGGATTTGAGTACCTATTGTTTTGTGATCTGGTTGATAAGAGCTTCAATTGGGGGAACAAATTGGGAACAAGGGTTTCATAATGTATAACAGTGGAAGTGGAGGAGACAATCCGGCAACTTAAGTAGATCCGGTTTGTATTTCTTGCTAATGATCTGGCAGTGGTTGAAGGGGAGGAGACAATCCTATTGTTTTGTGATCTGGTTGATGAGAGCTTCAATAGTGCCACGTCGGACAAAAAACTAACCAAGTTAGAGCAGATTTAACTGAGTGGTGCTAGTGCAAACAAAAAGTAAAGTTGGGGGTGCCGGGGGTCAAAGTGTTAGTTGCGGGTGGCAGCGGCCAAAGGCCGATAGTTGGGGGTGATAAAATCCAATAACCCAAGTTTATATTGGAAGACATGGTTTGAAACATACTTGTAACACTTGTCTAGAAAATATTTTCTAAGTGTTGGAGTTTTTAGAAAATTTCGCCATAGTTTCCTTTGTAAATGGAGGTGTCCATGCTATTTAGCATATCATTTTCTTTTCAAAAATCATCCAAACAATCAACAACAAATCACTAATCATCTTACACTTACCAAGTGCAAAAACTATATATTTTACATAATAACATGAACTTGGTTTTTCACAAAAATGTGTAGTAACTTGGTAAAATATTTAGTAGCCTTAGTTACCCTCCAAAATATATTTACTACTTGGTAAACTTCACTTTGTTTGTCATTTTACAAGAAATCATTTTATGTTCAAGTTTATGTCTTTACTAGAAGATGATTATCTTATGTAAACACATAATCATCTCCTAACTTGCTAAATCATGTTTTTAATCATAATCTAGCAAGTTTCATGTAATGATCAACATCAATATCTCTAGTAATCAACAAGCAAACATCATCCATATGCTAACAACATCATTCTATTCATATTTCACCATATGTTAGCTTTATGTTTCAAGATTCAAGTGTATGATCTTTAGTGTTCTTGTGTAAATCAACATAATATATCTTTTAACCACTAAGAATATGAAGTAAACAAAGATCAAAGAAGTCTTACTACTAGCTTGAAGCTAGGGAAGAACAATGGTGGAGATGAAGTGGATAAAAGCAAACAAAGGTGGTCCTTCAAGATCCGTGAGCACCGAGCTTCGTTAGTGACCTTCTAGCACCTTGTATCACACTTGGAATGGATGAAGCTTGAAACAAAAGAATGGTGGTGGTGGGAGAAGTTACGACTGAGAGAGGGAGAGGGCAAGGGAGTGTTGTGGTGTGTGAGAAAGATGAAAGGTTTACTTATAATCACTAGCGTATTATCCAAGGGTTACAATGTCTCCTCAAGTACACACAACATCAAATCCATATCAAGAAAGATCTTAACAAGAGATTTTGGAAGATTTAGGGGATTTAGATAATCTTTGAGTGGGGCCATATGCTTGGGCCGATTACCTTCATGGGGGGGGGGGGTTAAATGAAAGTTTAAATGGTAAGTAGGTGATTTAGTGGAGGTGTTAATTGTAAAAGTCTTGTGTTTATGTGTATCGTGTATTATGTAATATGTTTAAGTGTTCGGGAACCATAACTAGCTCAGAAAAATAAAAACAATGCTTTTAGCAATATTTTAGTGTTCCAGGTAATGTCCGGTTGTTCGGTTAGATACCGGTTCGTTAAAGTGCTAAGTTATTCCGTATAGTGTCCTTTATGTAACTTTTTGTGACACTTTTAATTCCCGACACTTAGGAAAGCATACATGACCATTTTACCATATTTTTGCACATTACTAGCATGTTAAAATGCTGAATTTTGATGATTAATGCAGAATTCTGCACTTAGAGTGGGTTTTAGGCACTTTCCGGCACTTAAACTATCACCTAGTGACGCAGTTTTATGGTCCTCACTTCCCTACACTCCATACAAGTGTAGTACCTTGTCTCTGGCTCATACTGGGCCTCAAAACACTGTCTGTCTATGTACTGACATTGTCAGCATGTTTCTGAGTTATCCGCTAACTGTGCTTTGTGCATCATGTATGTCACTAAAGTTTGTATGTAATGAATGGTGCGACAGTATGAAAAGTGATGCACATGTATGTATGATACAGGAATCCTAAAGCAGTTTATATCATCAGTTGTAATTAAGCACAATCATTAAGCACAAATTAATATTAATTAATTGTACGGATACCTGTAATTATGAGGGTTGTCACATTCTCCCCCTGTTAAGAAAATTTCGTCCCGAAATTTTAGTTCTGCTAATAGATGCAGGGGTCTTGGGGAATAAATGTGGGTACTTTTCCTTCATGCGATCCTCACGCTCCCACGTGAATTCTGGGCCATGTCGTGCATTCCATCGAACCTTGACGAGTTTGACACTACTCCTGCGTGTTTTGTTAACCTTCCAATCAGTAACCTCAACGGGTTCTTCAGTAAAGTGGAGTGTGTCGTCAATATGAACTTCGTCGGCAGGAATGGCAACTGTCTCTTGGGTTGGACTCTTTTTCAAATTTGATACATGGAATGTATCATGAACGCCATTTAGCTCTGCGGGTAGATCCAACTTGTATGCTACAAGACCAATCCTTTCCAGGATTTTAAATGGTCCAATGTACCGCGGATTCAACTTCCCACGCTTCCCAAAGCGTGCTACACCCTTCCAGGGTGAAACCTTTAACAAAACCATATCTCCAACCTCAAATTCCAGAGGTTTCCTTCTTCGGTCCGCATAACCCTTTTGTCTGTCACGAGCCGCCTTGATGTGCTCTCGAATCTGAAAGATCTTATCTGTTGCCTCTTGAACCAATTCAGGACCAACAAGCTGTCTATCACCCGCGTCTGCCCAGCATAGCGGTGATCGACACTTACGTCCATAGAGAGCTTCGAACGGTGCTGCTTGGATGCTTGTATGATAACTGTTGTTGTATGAAAATTCTACCAATGGTAGGTGAGTGTCCCAACTACCACCTAAATCCATTACGCAAGCTCACAACATGTCTTCCAACGTTTGAATCGTTCGTTCGCTCTGTCCGTCTGTCTGCGGATGAAATGCAGTACTCAGATTCAGCTGAGAACCAAAAGCTTCTTAGAAGGACTGCCAAATCCTTGACACGAATCTTCCATCTCTATCAGAGATAATTGAGAGAGGCACTCCATGTCATGCAGGAATCTCTCTCAGGTATAGCTCAGCTAGCTTGCTAGTGTTGTCTTTCTCCTTGATTGCCAAAAAGTGTGCTGATTTCGTTAAACGGTCTACAATTACCCAAATCGTATCATGACCTTTGGGCATCCTTGGCAATTTCGTTATGAAGTCCATCGAAATATGTTCCCATTTCCATTGGGGTATTTCAGGTTGTTGCAGGAGACCTGAAGGCTTCTGGTATTCGACCTTTACCTTGGCGCAAGTTAAACATTTACCAACATATATCGCAACATCGCCTTTCATTCTCGGCCACCAGTAGAAATCCTTTAGATCTTGGTACATTTTATCCGATCCAGGATTGATCGAGTACCGTGACTTGTGAGCTTCATCGAAAATAACGTCTCTCAAACCACCAATAAGGGGAACCCAAATTCTTCCCAAGAAACACAATGTTCCATCCTCCTTTGGTACCAACTTCTTCTCCATCCCAAGGAGATATTCATTCACAAGGTTCTCCCTTTTAAGAGCTTCCCTTTGCGCAGCACGTATGCGCAACGTGAGGTCTGTCTATACAATCATTTCCAAAGCCCTAACCCTTATGGGCTTGATTCTTTCCTTTCGACTCAAGGCGTCGGCGACCACGTTCGCCTTCCCTGGGTGATACTTAATCTCACAATCATAATCGTTCAATAGCTCGACCCAGCGTCTCTGTCTCATGTTAAGCTCTTTCTGGTCAAAAATGTGTTGTAGGCTCTTGTGATCAGTGAAGATTGTGCATCGCGTGCCATATAAGTAATGTCGCCAGATTTTTAATGCAAACACCACCACGCCTAATTCCAAATCATGCGTGGTGTAGTTTTTCTCGTGTACCTTCAACTGGCGTGAAGCATATGCTATAACCTTTTGACGCTGCATTAATACACATCCCAAACCTTGACGCGAGGCGTCACAATATACCACGAAGTCGTCAGTGCCTTCGGGTAGAGATAAAATCGGTGCGTCACAAAGCTTGTTTTTCAACAGCTGGAATGCTTCTTCTTACTTGTCTCCCCATTCATACTTCTTGTCTTTCTGTGTGAGGGAGGTCAACGGTTGAGCGATTTTTGAAAAATCCTCAATAAACCTGCGATAGAAACCAGCCAAACCTAGAAACTGTCGAATCTCGGTTGGCGTCTTTGGAGTCTCCCAGTTCTTGATCGCCTCAATCTTTGTGGGATCCACATGAATTCCATTTCTGTTAACCACATGACCAAGAAACTGGACTTCGCGTAACCAGAACTCGCACTTCGAGAATTTAATGTACAGCTTCTCTTTCTTAAGCAGCTCTAGGATAGCCCTTAGATGTTGCTCATGTCTTCTTTCGTCTTTGAATAAACAAAATATCATCAATAAACACGATCACAAACTTATCGAGGTACGGCTTACAAACCCTATTCATCAAATCCATGAATACTGCTGGTGCGTTTGTCAGACCAAACGGCATAACCAGGAACTCGTAATATCCATAGCGAGTCCTAAAGGCACTCTTTGGAATACTTTCCTCTTGAATCCTCTACTGGTGATAACCTGATCGTAGATCGATCTTTGAGTAAAAACTCGAACCTTGTAGTTGATCGAACTGGTCGTCAATCCTTAGCAAAGGATATCTATTTTTGATAGTCAACTTGTTCAGCTCCCGATAGTCGATACACATGCGAAAACTACCATCCTTCTTCTTAACAAACAGAATTGGAGCTCCCCAAGGAGAGAAGCTTGGCTTGATAAATCCCTTATCTAACAATTCTTGAAGTTGCGTCGACAACTCCTGCATTTCTGAAGGCGCAAGACGATAAGGTGCCTTAGCTACAGGCGCGGCACCTGGAACTAAGTCAATGTGAAACTCGACTTGTCTTTGCGGCGGCAATCCTGGCAAGTTTTCTGGAAAGACTTCAGGATACTCCTTCACGACTGGAATGTCTTCTAACTTCAGCTCAACAGCTTCTTTATCCACGATGTGTGCCTAGAAAGGAACGCATCCTTTCTGTAAACACTTTCGAGCTTTCAAACAGCTAATGATCCTTAGGGGCGTATCGCGCTTCTCTCTGTGTACCACGATCGTTTCTCCATCCGTCATTGGAATGCATATGGTCTCCTCGTGACATACAATTTCTGCTCTGTTGCTTAACAACCAATCCATCCCTACTACCACGTCGAAGCTTCCCAACTCAACTGGCAGTAGATCCAGTGTAAACTCGTGTTCTCCCAGTTCTATCACGCATCCTCTGATGACTTCATTCGTTTCAACTAGCTTTCCATTAGCTAGTTCTATTGAGTACGAAATGTCTAATTTACTAGCAGTTAACCCAAGCATTTTCTTAAAGTCTAGCGATACAAAACTATAGTCGGCACCAGTGTCAAATAGTACAGATGCAAAGCGTTGATTTATAGGGAACGTACCAGTAACTACATTTGGATCTTAGCGAGCTTCCCTCTCACCGATATTGAAAATTCTTCCTTGTGCTTGATTAAGCTTTGGGCATTCTCGCTTGAAGTGCCCCATGTCTCCACAATTAAAACATCCCGGTTACCATTCCCATTACCATTCCCATTACCACCTTGAGCGTTGTTTTGGTTGCGGTTTCCACTCCCAGCTTAATTCGCGAAATTACCACGATTTCCGTTACCTCCATTATTTCCTTGCGGACGGTTTCCATTCCCACTTCCATAACCCCTTTGATTACCACGGACAGTACCAACCCAGCACGTTTCTTTTGAGTGACCAACTCTTCCACAAGATTCACATTTTCCAGATCGGCATCGTCCTTCATGATGCAACTGACACGCGTTACACTTAGGCAAGGTGCCCATATACCCCTTTCCTTTGGCCTTAGCCGGTGCGCTTGTCTCGTCCTTCTTATTCGAACTGTTGGTACCTTTCTTAAAGTTTGAGAACTTCCGTTTGTTCTCTCTCGAGGACTCAACGTGAGTCTCCTTTTTCTTCGGGTCAGAAATTGAAAACTTGTTTAACCTGATAGCTTCCTTAGTTAGTGACACGCTCAGATCGATAGCCTCAGTAATTGTGGCAGGCTTTGACGATGTTACCATACTCATAATCTGAGGTGCCAACCCCTAAATGAAACGCTCAACGCGTTTGAATTCCGGACTGACCATGTATGGTACCACGTGAGATAGATCGTGAAATCTCTGCACATATTCAGCGATCTTTGGGCCGTCCATCTTGAGGTTCCAAAATTCAGTTTCCAGCTTCTGAATTTCGGCCCTGGAGCAATACTTTTTACGCATGAGTTCCTTTAACTCAGTCCAAGTCAAAGCGTATGCTGCTGCCTCTCCCAGAGTTTGGACTTGGAGATTCCACCATGAAAGTGCTCCATCAGTGAACAATCCAGAAATGTAGGTGACTTGCTGTTCTGGTGCGCATTTGCTCATCCTTATCACTGAGTCAGTCTTTTCCGTCCATCGAACATAAGCCACAGCACCCCCGGTGCCGTCAAAATTCAGCGGTTTACAGTCTAAAAATTTCTTAAAGGTACAGCCTGTACAAGTAACGTCATTCACAGGAAGCATTAGCAATTGCACATGGAATGTCCAAAAGTAGCGTAATGTGTCTCAAGCGACTTAAACATTACCATGTGGTGGGTTGTTCCTTGAGGTATTCCCGCAAGTTTCGGCGCGTGAGGCCTCGTAATCTGCTATTGCTCGGGAGATCCTTTCTTGTAATTCGGCCTCGGTAGTGGGCAAACGATTTTCCCTTCGTGGTGGCATCTTCTATTAGAAGATTGTATTGGTCAGGTCATATGCATATAAGTATGTAGTACACGTGTGTAATAACATTCATCAACACAAGTAACACATAACATCCTATGTCATAACACAAACAAATAATCCACAATGTATGTAATGAGAATGTTACGATTGAGCTATCATATAACAAGACCACAAGTACAGTTTTACAAGTTTCACAATTGTATCATACATCAAAAGAGACTAAGGGTCACATCACCCTTGTCTGGATCGTCTAACAATCTACAACAACCAAAAGTCAGATGTCAAAAGTCATAATGTGGTCTTCAAAAGCTGTGCAATCAGGCTCAATAGCTGCACTCTCATCAAAATATGCTATCTGCAACAAACCAAAAACCTCAAGCTGATGGGGGAGGAGGAGGAGGTGGAGGAATGAAAAGCAAATGGCGCATACGCGCTAACTCCTCCTCGAGTGCATGAACAAGCTGCAACAAACAACCAATCTGCTGCTCCATGGTGAGTAAACGGATATCAAAATCCGGGTAAGGAAACAGTGGAGCAGGTGGAAAAGCAGACTGTGACGAACCAGCACCAGGTGCAGGACGCGGGATCCTCTCGAGCTCAGTGACTCTACGACTCAACATATCCTGCTGTAGCTACAAGGATAGAAACACATCATCCCTCGAATACCCAACATGGAAGGGATGGTATGGATCAGATAAAGGCATGACGTTGGGCGGAAACCACATAAATGGCTCGCCCGTGGGTGCAGTAGAAGAAGCAGCGTGTGGAAACTGTGGCATGAACTGATCGGCTGCTGACACAAAAGGCATGTGAGTGTGCTGCTGACTCGAAGGTCCTTCCCCTGGACGGGGAGGAGGAATATCCTGAAGAAATGTAACTGGTAGACCTGTGCGGTGCGCATCTGACAAGTGTGGGTGAAACTGTGTGACATCAACGGGTGCCTGAATAGGTGCAGAAGGGGGAGTAACTGGTCGAAAAAAAGGAGGATAGTCGTCGCCATGCTCAATCCACCCATTGCGGGTGTGAGCATATCTAGGGTCAACGTGTGTAGCAAAAGGGGCGCGATCAATAAGCACAGGTATCGGGTAAGGCAGAGGTGCAACAACTTGGACATCAGCAGGGATAGGGTCATGCACAGGTGGAAGGTCGTGAGCAAGAACAGGCTCTGGTGCAATCTCAGGCTCTGGGTCTGCTAGAGCAGGCTCATGATCAGCAGGTATGTCAAGGAGCTGATCATCAGGAAGTATAGGTGCTTCAACAGGCTGCTCATCAGGGATAAACTCCATCTCATGGTCTGGATCAAAATCGTGCGGAAAGATAGGATCAATCTCATCGTCGAACTCGAACTCCTGCGGCGAAACAGGCGCTGCAGACATAGTAGTGTCGGAATCAGTGTCTGAGGGATATCGCTGTAATCCCAGTGCATGAAGAGTAGAAGACGATACAGACTCAAACGAATCGGGACCAGACTGGTCAGATAAAACCTCCACAACAGGAACCTCGACAGGTAGAATGACATCGACAACAGGAATCTCATCAAGAGGAATAGCAACATCGTCATCAACCGGAGCCCCGCCATCCTGGTCATCCTCAGGGGGACCCTCGATGAAGAGATCGACGTCGTCGTCCGACATATCGTCGAGAGGTAGATCCTCAACAGGAAAAGCAGCAAGGGGAACAGGAGCAGGGATCTGAACAAGAGGTAGATCCCCGTCAAGAAAACCATCAGCTATAGGTATGTCATCTCCAAAATCTGGTAGAGCGAAGGGCTGAAAGTCATCGTCGTCGCTGCTCGTGGTGTCTGAAGTGAAAACCTCATCATCTGGGATGATCTCGTCATCTGATACTATGGCTATAGGGTCTATAGTGTCTGATACTCCACTCTCGGAGGAAGATGACATTGTGTCTGTGACAAAACAATCACAAGTATGCACATATATCAACAATCATCAAATAAGCATGTAAGTAATAACAATGTAAGCATGTATGCATCCTAGTCTTCCCAAGACTATCCCACCCAGCCTCTCAGACTGAACTACTTAGTCTCTCAGACTAAACCTCCCAGTTTCCCAAACTGAACCACCCAGCCTCTCAGGCTAAAACCTCCCAGTTTCCCAAACCGAACTACCCAGCCTCTCAGGCTAAAACCTCCCAGTCTCTCAGACTGCCCCAACTAGTCTCTCAGACTACCCAGTCTCTCAGACTGAACTACCCAGTTAGTCTCTCAGACCAACTCCCCAGTCTCTCAGACTTAATTACCCAGCTAGTCTCTCAGACTAACTCCCTAGTCTCTCAGACTGCACTACCCAGCTAGTCTATCAGACTAACTCCCCAGTCTCTCAGACTGCACTACCCAGCTAGTCTCTCAGACTAACTCCCCAGTCTCTCAGACTGACTCCCCAGTCTCTCAGACTGAATTTATAAACGAATTCCTTAAAATGTATTTTGTGTCTTTTATTTGTAAAAATGTTTGTTTCATGGATCTGGACGCTTTGTGTATGCAATGTAAAAATGTTTTCGTGAGAGCCTTAATGATCATAGTCTAGACTCGAGAAAGAATCCTAGTTCGCTATAATAGTCAATGTTTCTTCTGCCTCCAATGTTTCATTAGGTAAGTTTTTATTCATTTGGTGGGATAAAGAACCTTGTTATAAGCAATTCATCTACAATTTTAGGTTGTGTTTACCCAAGTTTAGATGTGGAATTTAATTTCTTGATATTTTTAATTGTGTAGTGTTCACATCAGTTAGGAGGTACTGAATGCAGCTACTATGTGATGAAGTTTATGAAGGAGATAGCTTACAAATGAGTTAAAATATTTGACAATGATAATGTAAGTTTAAGCATATTTTAGTCTGTATATTAGAGAAATATGTACTTATATATCCAAACAAATGCTTAAATTCATATATTAAGATTATTGTCTCAGGTTGGGAAAGGAGTAGCGGAATACTCAGCTGCGGATATGTATGGCATTCGCGAAGATTGGTCGACTTATGCGGTTACCTCTATTTTTAAGTGACAAATCGTATTTTAGGTGTTGACGATGTATTGACAAACAATTTTTTTTGTTAACGTTAAAATATTTGTAGTATACTTGACACATGATTATGTAATAGATTGTTTTGGTATATATGTGTGTATTTGTTTTATGAAAAAGATTTATTTGATTTTGTTATTATGCATGTATCAAGGACAAATTAGTAATTTTATAAAAAAAATTAAACAATTAAAAGCATGACACGCGTAAATGAATGTCGTATGTGTCATAAATGAGTGTCATGAACGTGTGTCATTAAAAAATGTCATAAAATGAAGGCAATGAATGTGTGTCATCAAAAGGTGTCATAAAATGAGTGTTATGAATGTGTATCACTAAATGTGTGCATTATATGTGTGTCATAAAAACATGACACACAAATGCATGTCATGTTAATTTTATGACTCCTCAATCAACGACACGCTTTTGCGTGTCATAATTATCGTTTTATGATGCACAATGTGCGTCAAGAAATGTGTAGTAGTGATATATATAATTGTTTAAAAGTAAATAATTATTTTGACCAACCTAAAATAAAAGAATGAATATACACAAGCAAAAAAAACATATTTGTAATCAAATGAAACTTAAGTATATAAAAGAACGAATATACGTAAATTGTTTTAAACTTATCAATACATCTGTATATGAGGAAAAAAATTAAACTTATCAATATACCTATATATGAGAAAAAAAGAGGTTATAACGTTTCCAATTAAAAAATTTATTAAAACAAAATATCTGTATACTTAAAGTTTATTATTATTTTTTCTTTAACTCTTGAGAAATTAAATAATATAATTTAAAGGAAATTATTTCCATCCAATAAAATTAGGAGTGAAAAATGTATTTTTTCATAAAATTCCTATTTTGGTAAATATTTTTCAAAGTACCCATTTTGGTAAATAAATTTTCCAACAACACCTAGTTGGGAAAAAACTAAAAAAAACTCATATATATTTTGTTTTTGTATTTTCAATTTGTAGTTTTAAACGAAAAAGGATTATTAGGGTTAACAAGCAACCAAGAATCTAGTGTGATGTTGTTGATAGGCTCATAACAACTATTAGGGTTAACAAAAGACAACTTAACTCCATAGTAGAGATAAGCACTTAGGCTATACTGTATACATCCGAGAAGAGGCCTGGAAAGCCTATGTTACCGAACGGGGTCGCTAGGAACACCGCACCGCCCCTCAGCTCCCACTTATCACAGGTATCCCCATGGTCTCCATCAGTTGCGTCGCTACATATATTTGGACGTTATAATTAAATATTTGACCGTTGGTGCAGACCGTTGATGAGGTAAAAAAATAGTTTTATTTTTTGACGCTGTATGAATAACCTTATACTCCATAATTTTTAAACCACGTAAATCTATTTAATCTCTATGCTACACCAAACCCTCTTCTAGAATGGCTCAAAACAACCTAAGCAACCGAGATAACTCCAACAATCATTTCAACTAACCGGGCCTATATTTCAAACCAAACATCTTTATTGCTGCATAATATTCATTCACCACATTTTACTTAAGCCTTAACATGTAACAAGTTACGATTCCCAACATACAACAATAGCCAAACTTAGTTGGATTACAATCCGGTGCCCAATCACAGCATGTTGATGATGATGTTGTTCCCGAAACATAACCGGAACCATCAAGGAAAAAGAGGAACAAAGATGATTTCGTCAAAGCGAAAAGTATATTGTGGACTATGCTTGAGGATGAGGCTTTAGCACGGACGTTTTGCAATATTTCTAAAGATCCGAGAAAAGGTTATTTTTAACTATAAAGTGTACACATATTTTATATAGAAATATGTTTTAACTAATTATTTATAATTATATGAATATAGGTAATGCATAAATGGGTTAAAATTTTTGGAACCACGTTATCGAAAAATTTCATGTGTTAGTACAACGTGAACCATATTGAAAAGTCGATTTGATTAATTCAAAGTGAAGGGATATGAATAACAAGATCTCAAATTTTAATGGTATTTACAACAACGCCTCCGTCAACCGACTAAATGGGACAAGTTACACCAAAGTTTTGAAGATGGGTTATGCAAGATACACGATCGAATATAAAGTGCTGTTTCCCCACACCATGCCTTTGAATATTGTAAAAAGTGTTGGTAGTGGACGCCTGTTCCGAACGAGGTTGCATCAGTGAAAAGGTCCAAAACTTAAGAGTAAAGTAAATATAATGCTGGTGATTCGGATGTGCGTTCCATCATTAATATTAACGATGATCATGACTTATTTGATGAGAACGAAATACAAGAATCACGAAGACCAATTGGGAAGCGAGACGGGAAGTACATACCAAAGATTAAATACAAACCTTAAATTAAATACAAAAATTAGACTAAATGCAAACCATAAGTTAAATACAAGTTGACCATCAAGTAATACACTAATACTTAACACAAATACAACTTGAGGTCTTATTCAGTTCATATTTTTCCATCTTCAAAAGGACGAACCAATATCTTCATGATCTCTAAAGACATGACAAACTATGAAGAATCCGAACTTATAAGGTTATTGCATTTATGAAACAAGATTTGATATTATCTTGCAGTTCTACACCAACGTTCTTTAAGCAATCATCATATTTATATAGTGATTCGATTACGCGTGCCAGGTTGATCACACGCATTTTGAGGACCATAGGAATGTTTTTACATGTAAGCAATTCTAGGTTCATATCTTTCCATGCATCTTCTACTCTTTCCTTGAACAAATTATAGACGTACTCCTCCTTGACATCATGTTCCTTCATGTAGCATTCCACTGTGGACACAACATCCTTTCCTTTCCCTTCCTACAATTTTGTTCATGAATTTACCACTGATCTTATCACATTTACTTAAGAATAAAAATCAAAGTTGTACGTACCACATTGTCATCCATAATCCTAGCAATTATAGATGCAGATTTTATAAGAGGGGGAAAACTAAGGGCCCATTTGAATGCTTCTTCTGTGACTTTCTCACCCATGCTCACAAAACTTGATGTAATAAGCATTTTGTAGCCTGCAGATAAAAATGAAACTGATTCATGCTCTTCTGATGTTGGTTCATACCCTTCATTTTTCCATTTTGCTTCAATCATGTAATGTCTACTCAATTCTTTCATCTGCATAAGAGAGTGACGCATTTAATTAATCAGTATAGTCAACTATTTCTCTGTATAAAAGAATATTACAAACATATAGAGACTCAAACTAATCAAATCTTTGGCATATTCAACTTGATATGCTTTTCCTTCACTTGCCATGATTTCCTCCATTTCACCATATGAATCCAAGAATATTTTGTATACGAACTTCATGTAATCCGGAAGTGCATCGATGCAGGTAACTGACCACCTATTGTAAATGTGTACTTAAAACTATGATTTTGATAAACTAACGTGGTATTAAGAGTTTGACTCTACATGCTAGACGTTAAGTGCATTTTGGTGTAGACATTTTATTTACATACCTTTGAATCGCTTCGTTGAGAATCTCAAGTTCCTCATAAGTTCCGTAGCAATCATAAGTGTCATCTAAAATCGTTGCTATTGTTATCACTTTTGTTAAGAAAATTCTAGAACGGGAATATTGAGGCTCAAAGTAGGCACCCACAACCCAAAAGTAGAGTTCAGGCAATCTGTCTCTTACATAATGCAAATTCTTTTGAGGCTCCAGATCTTTCCACCACCTACAAAAATAATAATACAAACACCACAAAATCAACACCATTTCAAATCTTTACTAATAAGTGGAATAATTGATTGAGAAAATAAACACACTTGGAGACTTGGCTAAGCTCTCTTTTGTGCAAAGATTGAAGTCGGGTGAATTCCAACTTTGCAAGTCCAAGCAAGGATTCATTATGTGAATCTTGTTGTTCATAGAAAGGTATGTATCGCAACGCCTCTAGTCTTGGCAACCTTTTCCATATGGGCCGCTTTAGTGCTTCCTCTATATGCCTTGAAAGAGACTGGGTACAGTTCCATTGGAGGGGATCCTTTGTTATTTTCTCAAGCTGGCCTTTTGTAAAAGCAAGAGCATCATCTAGTACAACTTCACCTGGCACCCGCATATATGCTGCCTCATATAACTCAAGCATGACTTCAACATCACTAGTTAAAGATTCCTTAAAAGATCCATCGTTGTTCTTGTATTTGTTGAAAATATCTAATTTCATTCATATATAGATTGTTAGCTTCTTTTACATTGTGATTAATAAATTAAACCTATATTCACTAACCACATTAAACATAAAATCCTTCTTGTCGGAGGAGTCGAAACCAAAGGAAAACACTACCACCATTCCAGTCATCACCATATATAGTATAAATATGGCCCAAGGCTTTCTCGAGCTCTTGATCAAAACAGTAGGCAATGCCGAGGCGTTGGATATCATTGACAAGTTTCAACAAGTCATTATGTTTAGTGGGATCATCAGATGCTCCCAGTATTTGTTTCCTCACTTCTTCTTTCAAATTTTGGATTGTTTGCTCTACTGTAGCCTGCTCTTCTTGCTAAAATTAATGGCTGCAAATCAAAGAGAAGGTGAAATTTACAAGTTAGATCATAAGCATACTCACATGAACTGGCTGTTAGCATTTATATTGAATTGTAACATTTATATTTTCTTTATCTTAATTAATATATAAATTTAACTTAAAACTGACAACAGTTAGTTAGGATTCCTTCTTGATCATCAGAGTGATGTATAGGTCTGGAGGTCAACACGACAATAACTCTTGGAGAAATAAACTATTCCCATGACCAGCCTGTTGGGAAAACAAGCGGTCTCAAAGAATCCCAACAACCCTCCCAAAGCTAACAATAGAGAAATATAACTGAACACAAGAATATACGTGGAAACTCCAAAACCGGAGAAAAACCACAGGCCTCCAGAGAGAAAGATCCACTATGCGACAAATTTTTACAATCACACAGACTAATCTCTCAAGCCTCCCCCCGCCCAATTACAACCACACTTCTCCAAAGCGTTTAACCAAAACCTTCCTACACTCTATGACAAGAGAACTAGAAAAGAAAGAAGGAACCAAACACTTCAAGTGTATTTTTGGTTGGGGCACTTTGAAACCAAAGCCTTGGACTCCTTTTATAAGCTTGGAGTCCTCCCAAGCTTTCATCCTTGCACCGATGTGGGATGGACACATTTTTCATATAGCCAAAAAATCCTAACAAATCTCCACCTTGGATATATGAAAAAAAACAACCACATCAAAGGAACACCGTCTTCAACCGACGATCATACTCCACCATAAAAGAGTATCTCCACTTAGAATAGATCATTCTAAGAATTTCTTCTCGGCACATGTTGAAAAAACCTGCTGAAAATTTTATGGTGCAACTTCCCCACTTGGCATACCCGGAAGTTCATCAGCCATCAACATCAATTTTTCACCACACATCTTGCATCTATGCCAATATGTGTAAATCCGTGAACCCGCTAACAAAATTGCATCCCCTTTCATGGTAGCGCGGGCATACCATAGGGATGACATAACTTCAAAAGAACTCATCACCGTCAGTAACGACGGAGACATTGTTAGCTGACTTGGAGCTGCTTGCCGAATCTGCTCCACCTGGACAATTTCTTTTGACATGCCCAGACTGTCCACACTTCCAGCATACAGGAATCTTCTGTGAGTGCTTCTTCTTCCCGTTCCCGCATATTAAAACCGTTCCTTCTGATGAAGTATGACCGCTACTACCCAGTCTTTTCTCTTCAGACAATAGCTTCTCAGTAACATCCGCATACTTCAGGGTTTCTTTCCCATACATCAGAATGGGCTTCATATGCTCATAGGAAGATGTCAAAGATAATATGAGCCTCAGTGCTTTATCCTCATCTTCAACCTTCACTCCAATAGCCTCCAGTTTTGACACGATATTATTAAGAACACTTAGATGATCTGAAATTTTTGTATCTCCATCCATACGAAGGGTATGAAACTGTTCCTTGAGATACAACCGATTTGAGATGCCTTTGCCTTGATACAACTGCTCAAGCTTCTCCCACAAATCCTTTGCAGTTGATATCCCATGCACATTTGCAAGAACATTCTTTGCTAGACACAAACGAATCGCACTTGCCGCTCTCAAATCCAAATCTTCCCATTCTTCATCATCGTCTTTACTGGTTCCGCTTGAATCCTTGCTAGAAACAGGGGTCGGTTTTCCCTTCAACGCCTTGTGTAACCCAGATTGAATCAACACATCCTTGACTTGAACTTGCCACAAACCAAAGTTGATTCTTCCATCATATTTCTCTACGTCGAACCTCATGGGACTGTATTTCGACATCGTATCCGTATCTTCAAAACCAGTATTGTATACTAGAAAATATGCACCAAGCCTATAAGCAGTACACCCAACAAAGGATTTGGAATTTTATCATCATCAAATATTTAACTGATTATATTTAAAGAACACTGATTTTGATGTAATTAAAAGTGACTATGTTTGACACAATTTAATTTTGTTTGAACAAGACTAACTCTCCCGAACATTGATATTAGTCGATCAAGGTATGTCGTAATGACTAATGAGTAGTGGTGTAAATGAAAACGAGTCGAGAGTCGAGCCAAATCTGAGCTCATATATGCTAAAGCTTAGCTCGTTTAACTTTGAGAGAGCTTAGGCTTGAGCTCAGATCGTTTTGAGTTTTACTTCAAAACTGTGCCCAGCCTCAGCTGATTTGTTATTTGTTTATACATTTTTATAAACATCTACGTATATATTCATAACTATAGTTTTTATATAAGATATAATATACATTATTTTATTATTTTGGCATAACTTTGCATATAAATGAAACTCAATAAAAGCTCGAGCTTGTTTAAGCTCGGCTTGATTCGAGCTTTTAGCAAGCTAATCTAGAGTAACTCATGAGCGGCTCGGCCCATTTACACCTCACCTCTGATAATAAGTTATAATAGGTCTAACATGTCTTGGTTTTCCATTTGAGGCCTTAAAGTCATCATAACTCTTTCGCCATGATTAACCTTATTAGGTTGTAATGTATTATTATATATTTGATGAATTATGAATATGAAAGTCCCAGGGACCCCTGAATCGTCGACGAACAACATCCACTACCCTCGAACAATACATGAAACATCAAAATATGAACAAGATAGAAAGATGTAGAAGATGAATCTCTTTATTATCGAATCAATCATCACATATTTACAAACCGAAAGAGTATACATCATTTTCTATATCTTCTATTAGCTAGTTTAGATTACTAAGATCTAAACCTAGCTTTCTTTCACATATTTACAAACCGAAATATACATCATCTTCTATATCTTCTATTACTGTTGAACGATTGCATGAGTTTGTGAGAGTTCATTCTTGTAGCCTAACCTATATACACATATATAGAGGCTAGGGCAACAAACTCAACAAACTCGGACACTGAGTCCTGACAAAGATACCTAGTCCGAATTTACAAGGCCTAGTCCGAATTTGCAACCTAACAAATTCGGACACTACATATAAGGAACCCTAATAAATTCGGATAACATAAAGTAACCAGGAGGTCCAAATTTATATCATATTCGAACTCCTTTACAACATAACAAATTCGGACTCCTAAGTGACCTTTGACTTCTTTGACCTTTGACTTTGTTTAACAGAACTGATAAATCACAGTTACCCAGCAAGAGATGCTGCACTTATAGAAAACTTTTACTCTATCTTTTTTTGTAAATTTTCAAAATCCAAGTCACGTCACCTCTTCGAATGCCCGTTAAAAGTCATATGCATATTGAAAATTTCTAGCCAGAGAGTAACTAGAGGCTTAGTGATAAATTACTCTTGCTTATAAAAAATTTACATGGAAATGTACTGATTAAATACGGTTGTCTAGGGGTATAAACAAGTCAGAGGCTCAAGAGCTACTCATTATCAGCTCGGTTAAAAGATCAAGCTGAGCTTTGCCTTGTTTAAGCGATATTGAAGCGAGCTCGAGCCGAGCTTTTATCTTGTTTGAGGTTGTTCTTCAAAAATAGCTCGAGCCGAGCTCGAGCTCAAATAAGTAGGCTCGAATTGAGCCGAGCTCAAGCTCGAGCTTCATAAAAACATATATGACTCGTTTACACCCCTACAGTTGTCTAAAGGTCGAAAAATTATAGCTAGCGACATCGATTTTGCTATAAGGGTCATACCTCCTCATAGACCAGTTCCAGATACTTGGATGAAAGGTCGATAGGGGGCGAACAACCTTCTGTTTACTTCCATATTTTAAAGTATATTTTGGGTTTTGTATATATAACTAGTTTTTGCCCCGACCGCGTTGCGGGGCAATAAGCCGAATATTTCTCTCTCATAACATGTATGTCTATGTTTCGATTACTTGTACATACTACTCATAACATAATCTCAAAAAAAAAATTACATCTAGTCAACCAATTAAAACAAAAACACCATCATACTTTTACTAAAAAAAAAAAACGATGGAAAGACTATAATTTTAAACTGGGAGCAAAATTGCAATTTTTCAGGACAAATGAGCATGTACAAGGCATGTCTGGACGAATAAAAATTACTCCTATGCCCGCCCGCGTTGTAGGGCGTTAAATCAAATATTTCTTAGTTTCATAACATGTATACATGTATTTAGGTTACTTGTACATACTACTTATAACAAGATTTAAAAAAATACATCGAGACAACCAATTAAACGAAAACACTACCATAGTTTTGCTAAAAAAAATAAAACAATAACAGGTCTGTAATTTTGAGCTGGGGTAAAATACTAATTTGTCAGGACAAATGAGCGAGTGTTAGACAATTGCTTGACACAATAAAAGTTACGCCGAGTCAACAAAGCAAAATAAAACAGTACTATAGTTTTGCAAAAAAAAAAAAGTAAAACGATGGCAAGATCATAATTTTTAACTGGGGAGAAATCGTAATTTTTGAAATGGGAGCAAAATCATAATTTTGAATAGAGGGCAAAATCGTAAAAATATTTTGAACTGTGGGCAAAATCATAATTTTAAACTGAGGGCAAAATCATAATTTTGAGCTATGGGGAAAAACATAATTTTATTTTGAACTGTGGGCGAAAACGTAATTTTGAGTTGGGGGCAATATCGTAATTTTTAGCTAGGGGCAAAGGCATATTTTTATTTTGCATGGGGGGCAAAAGCGTAATTTTAGACGGAGGGCGAAACCGTAAATTTAAACTGAGAGTAGAATTAGAAATGGGTTTTTGAACTGAGGGCAAAAGCGTAAATTTTGACCCGAGCCAAAAATATTATTTTATTTTGAATTAGGGGCAAAAACGTAATTTTAAGCTGGAAATAAAATTAAAGTAAAAATGAGTTGGTCTAATAGGGAAGTGCAGCTTGCCTGACACTATTTCCTCAACTTCACAATGTATATGTAGTAAATGGTTATAGCCTATATATAAAGATGGAGAAGAAACCACGTGGTTCAAGATATTTAAAGACTAAATCCGAAAAGAATAGATTTGAAAAATAAATATATAAATAATGCAAAAAACTAATTATTACAAAAATATATCAACATCATAATTCAATTTAATAATTTTTAAAACCTTTTATTAGAATTTGTTGTATGTATTCTAAGCCACTCAATGCATTACACACAGAAAAAAATAGGAAACCTAAAAATTTAATTTAAAAACAATTATTTTTAATGTTTGCAAATATAGCAAATATAAAAATGCCAACTAGAGAAGAAAAATTAATTATTAGAAAAGTTGGCATTTGCGACGAAATTTTGCAAGCCAAACAAATGGTTTGCAAAATTAAGGACCAATTTGCGACTGAAATTTAAAATGGTTGCAACAACTACGAACAACTAACGTTTGCTCACAAAAACGGTTGCAAATTTTGCGACTGCCTTGTTTCGTTCGCAACTCAGATTTGAGATTGATTAAAAATAATTAACAAAAATTAAATTATAAATAGCGGTCGTAAAATGGTTGCAACGCAAATGTTATGACAATCTAAGGCGTCGCAAATTGTAATTTTTTTTTACTCAAGATGTAAATATTCTCTCCACCCAAATTCTCAGTTTTCTCCCACCCAAAATCATTGATCCCCAAGTTCCCACTCCTGTCTCAGTCTCAGACTTCCCATCCAAACCCTAAGTTAGCCGATCGATCAACCGTATGAAAACAAAATTTTACAATATTTAGATTTAGATCTGCTATGAGACAAGGAGATGGTTTGATTCCAACAGATGGTTGCTGAAGAATTGTCATTGCCACAATTTTAGTGTCCATTCCTTTATTGCAAATCTTCTCTAACTATTGCTCGTTAATCGTTTGGAATTGTAAATTCATGTGTTTTTTTGGCCTTTGTTTCAATTTTACGAGATTATAGTTCTTGTCTGTAATGAATCACATGTTCAAATTTGAAACCTTAGAACTCTTAGTGGGCTAATTATCTGTTTCTGATTTGGTCACGTATCACATTCATGAATCTGTTTCAGAAAACGTATCAATTTCTTTATCTAACTATTTGATTTGTATTGGTGATGGATATTGTGATAATTACTAAGTGTGGCACTCATATTTATGGAAATACTGAAGAAACAAGCAAGTTGTGATGAGTTAAGATCTAAGGGTTAGAAGAAACTATGCATTTGATTTTATTGTGTGTTTTCATTGCTTAGATTACTTGTTGCACCTGCATTCCTAAGGTATCGCGGAATAATTAATTATAGATAGAAGTGGAAAGTGATGAATTACACAACTGTGTATATGTGCTCATTGACAAATATTTAAGAGGATGAATTTGCTGATGCTGATACACCATGTATGGGATCAACCGTTGAAAGTCGATGGATTTGGAAATATAGTTTTTACCTTTGAAATTTCTTGATGTGAATGATTCTATGAGTCGATGTGCTGCATCTAAAACAATTCTAAATCAGTTGCATGGTTACTCGTGTGACATCAACTTCACTAGTACATATTTTTGCCTCTTTGCTTTGGTTTAATTAGGGTTTCGAATTGGTGCCTTTCTGTCGATCTAAGAATATGCTTATGATGTTATGCCTTGTCTGCACAGACGATACAAGATTAAAGAAACGGTGTGGGGGGGGGGGGATTGTTGATGTGTGTAAAATGCAACATATAAATTACATCAAATGAGGCATAAAACTAACCCTTTTTTAGTACTAATATTGGAAAAAGAGTGTTTTTGTCTTCCTTTTGTATTTTCAGGATTAAATGAGCTCAAAAACGCAAAAAAAGCAAAAAGACAGCTAAATCCAACACAAATACAAGAAAAGGAACATTAGTGGACTGCCCGAACCCTCAACGGCACCTTCCAAAGCAAAATAGAGAAAACAGAAGACTGAACACGCCCCGTGCTCAGCCAGCACGGGGCCGTGCCCAAGAAGCAGCAGAAAAGACAAACTTATAGAAGCTTCTATTGCCCATCACGGGGCCGTGCTCAGCGGACACGGGGGCGTGTCGAAAGTACAGCAGACGCATTTATTGTAATTGCGAATTACAATTAATGAGGAGAGAGAGTGTCAGACGGACACGGGGCCGTGCCCAGCGGACACGGGGCCGTGTCCAGCTCTCTGTTCAGCCTATAAATAGGAGTGCTTGGATTCATTTCATCTCATCCCTTGGCACACCACCTCTCTCACACTTCATCCACCACCCACCACCATCACAACACCATCATCCACCACCATCATCCATTGTCCATCATAGAGTGTGTGAGTCGTCTCGGGATCCAAGATTGATCGTAAGAGTTCTTGACAATCAAGGCCATGTTTGCCTAAGTCTCTTACATCACTTGGTGAAGACAAAGTGTCTAGTATAATACTTTTTATTTCTAATCTTTTGCACTTTTTATTTGGTTTTGTATTAATGACTTTAATAACTAGTTACTTATGTTGAAGGTGATCTTTCCTTATCGTTTGTCCGTGGTGTCTTTGCATTATTTTACTGTCTATATAAAATAAAGGATTTTCACCATTCATATCTCCACGGTCTATATGGAGATATGTTGGCTACCTGGTAGGGGGTTAAGGGAACGGTTTGGTAAAGGTCTTGCCATTGTTCAGCGTTTAGAGGTCCTGCAATGGACCTGGGTCAAATTTAGTAGGACCTCCTTCAATACTTCACGGTATTGGATGGCGGGGGTCCAAACTCTTTGATCCCCTCATAAGTTAACTACTATTAATACTATAACCCGGCTATTTAGGACTGTATCCCTGCTGACTCAGACTACTTAGCCGAGGGTAACGTCACCGCCAAAAGCGGGGCCTACCACAATACTGCATTAATAACTTAATTCATTATCTTCCAATAATCCACCCCTTTAGGATTGTATCCCTGCTGACTCAAACTACTGGGGTGAGGGTAACGTCACCTTCAAAAGAGGGGCCTACTACAATAACTAAGATAATCTCTTAATTATGTGCAAAAGTGCGGAAATAATCAAAGGTTATACTAGATACGAGTCGGAACCAAGTGATTCATCTTGTCTATCTGTTTTTATTTTTATTTTTATTTTCAGCATTTTAGTTAGTTTTATTTTTCTTAGTTTAAAACATTTTTCTAAACTTTTATTTTGGTTAGACGTTGAGGATAAACCGGTACTAAAAGCTCTTGTGTCCTTGGACGACCTCGGTATCTTACCAACGCTATACTACACTCAACGATGGGTGCACTTGCCCATATGTGTGTTTAGTGTTAGTGAAATATCGTGTTTTATAAATTTAAAACTTGGCTAAAATAAGTGTTAAAAAGGGCTTAAAATATACACCTAATATATATAACACTTCGCACGCATCAAGTTTTTGGCGCCGTTGCCGGGGACACAAGGATTTTAAGAAAGTTAGGAATCAACGGCCTAATCATCTTTTATTTTTCTTTTTATTTTTTTTAGGATTTTCTTAGTTTTTCAGCTTCTGCAGAGCTCAGCACGGGCCGTGCCCGCTGAACACGCCCCCGTGCTCAATCATTGGAACTGGCAATCCTGTTTTACATCAGACAGTAAGCTGAACACGGGGCCGTGTCCACTCAACAAGCCCCCGTGCCCAAGTTTCAGTTACTGAAAACAGAACCGTTAGATCCCGACGGTTGGTAATTTATGACATAAACATGAGTGATAGTAATTATTTTTACTTTCGGCACTCTTATGGTACGTGGTGTCAATTATGTGGTGGCGAACATGAAGAAATAAAATGCTACTTCCTAAATTATAGGCCCCACTACATGGACCCACCATCTTCTCACAACCTTAAGAGGGGCGAAAGTAAAAATAAGCACTATTTCTCCCTCGAATGCGCCCAGCCAGATATTCTAGGGGAAATGCTCCTTAGCGAGTTATTTCAACTAGAAGAGCTAATTCTGAAATGGATAGAAGAGCTTGGGAAGGATTTTATTGATCCACCCCAAGACGATACCCATGAAGAAATGTTGGAACCGCATTCCGACAACCTCGTTGCTCCCGAAAATACCTTCGTACCTAGCAAAGACTTGGACGATAGTCGTCCCTGTGTCGATTGTGCCATGAAGGACTCTCCATCGACTTCGTTCGGTGCATACATAGACCTGAGCGATTCGGCATATACCTTCTTTAACAAGAGCCCGGAAAAGGGTTGGACTTGTCCACCTAGAATGAAAATAGGAATTACCCTCACCGACAACCTCTTGCGTTCTCGCCTTAGTCTAGGACAATTAAGGTATCTTAGGCACTTTGGGGTTGTTCCAACCAGTCAAGAACCACCCGATATCGATGAAATCCTTGAAGTAGCAAAACTCCATAAAGCAGCCTCCAGACACGGGGCCGTGTCCAGGTCAACACGCCCCCGTGCTCACTAAAAAGATTCTCTGCTGATTTGGTCAGAATACGGACAAAATGTGTCAGGATTTCCTCTGAACACGGGGCCGTGTCCAGTCAACACGGGGCCGTGCCCAGGGCGCTGTCGTTTTCTTTAAATGCAGCCTGATTCCTGCTCATTTTGACCACTTCAATTGACAGAGATCCCTGGGATTTTCACTCATACCATCCTAGGTAAGTGTTAAAAGAAGGTTCCAAGGGACCCTGTTGTCCCTTCCACTTTTATTCATTTCCTCCTCTTTCAAAAATTTTTCAAAAGTTCCTCCATGGAAGCTTGGAAATCCCTTGATTCCAACCCTCTATGTGAAGTTTGTAAGATTATTTGCTAAAGATTCTGGCTTAAAGTTAGTTGTATAACTTTATTTTAAATTATCTGAGCTTAAAACCCAGATAGAAATCATAAAAATAATTTAAAACTCCAAGATTCTTTAGCCAAAAATCCTGCAGACAAATGGACACGGGGCCGTGCTCAACAAGCACGGGGCAGTGTCCAGGGGCTCTGTTTTGTAAAAATTTAGCTTTCTTCGGTTTTCTTCGCAGAAAATGGCAAGCAGAACAAGCGGATCATCTTCAAGGAATAACCGACAAGGGAGGAGATCTTCAACAGAAGACTCTCTTGTAAACTATGTTTACGCTCTAAGGGAGGCTATTGATGAAATGACGGGAGTGGAAGAAGCATTGGTCGACCGTATCAACCATCTTACTGTAGGGCTGGAGGGCTGTCTCCATGAAGTAAACCTCTTGCACCAGAGGTTGAACCTTCTCGCCTCCCCGCCTTTGGTACCCATAATAACCCAAAGGGCGTGGAACATGGTGCCCGAAGTTGTCATTCCAGCCGAATGGTACGCCATGCACCAAGAGCTTCCGCGAAGAGTGGTGCAAGGAGTCCCGGTGAATGTTCCCCCTCAACCACCAGCAGCAGAGGAAAACGAAGCCGCATTCTTCCTCCCTAGGGAGATCGAAGAATGGCTTTAAACAAAGTCTAGGGAAGAATTCGTTCGGCTAAAAGTCCTACTATATCGGGAAATCGTTCTCGAAATTTTCTTAAAATAGTAGAACTCCTTATGATAACCCCGTGTACCTGCTGACCTATCTAGATAAATTTTAATTTTATTTTAATTTAGGATTATGTAAGTTCTCTCTATGATGAAATGAAATGATGGTTTTAAGGTTTGGATGGTTTGTAATGAGTACAACACACACTAATGGTGGTAAAGGATGAAAAGGGGAACGAGAAAAAATGAACCCATGCACAAGAACGAGGCAACCCGACAATTTCCTCCATTTCAGAAGGTTCAACACGGGCCGTGCTCAACCAACACGGCCCCGTGCCGAATCACCTGCAGAAAAACGCCCAGTTCAGGTACCTGGACACGGGCCGTGTTCACCCAACACGCCCCCGTGTCCAGACTTCTGTTTCTCTTATTTTAATTTTGTTACTGGCACTTGAACACGGGGCCGTGCCCGGATAACACGGGGCCGTGTTCAGCGCCCAGTAACACAAATTTTTGCTTTTTAAACACTATTTTACACATCTAATCAAACCTAAAAATTTATTTTTGGGACACATTGAGGACAATGTGTAATTTAAGTGTGGGGGGGATGCTAAAACCTTGAATTTTGCAAGTCCTAAATACAAGCCTTACACAAAACTCTATTGGAACCGCTAATCACCCCAAATTTTTTTCAAAAATTTCATTTTTTTTTCTTACTTGTCTAGGTTTAACTCGGGAAATTCAAGTTCTCAAAAAGGTTATATTTTTACAAATTTACAACCGATAGCGTAGTGATAAAAAGAACCAACATAAGAAAATTATGAAAAGGCATGACAAACTTATTTAAAATTTGATTATATATACTTGATCACATAAAAACCCATTCCCACAAAAGTGAGTTTTGAGCCTTTAATTGAGCACACAATTACATATCATTTGACTAAATGCTCATTTTTCGTTTCTTGTGTGAATAGCCGCTTGGTTCTTACGACTCTAGAACTTGCCATGACAATACATTCCCGGTCCTTATCAACTTAAACCCGAGTAAGTAAATGATGGAGGCATTAGGACTAACCCTTTTTCATTTCTACACCATTATATTTCTTTTTCCTTTACCACCTACCCAAAAACCCCCCTAGTTAGCCCCTTTGAGCCTAAACCTTTTCGTTTCATCACCCAAACAAAAACCCTTTCACCCACCAAAACCTTTTTCATTATTAACCCTTTATTTTAGTAACAAGTTCGGTTCTTCGTGAAAAAAAAATAATATAATTTAGTGATAATGATGAAGCAAAAAGAAAATAAACAAACAAGTTAATAAAAAATAACTTAGTTTGAATAAAAGCTTCATCAAAATGAAAAAGTTGCAAAAATACGAAAACCGACACTTGTTACGCTTTTAGCTTTTTTTCTACTAACCACTAACCCAACCACCTACCTTTAACCCTAGCCAACCCTTAACCCACAAAGTCCTCTTGATATCTACAAAGGTATAAAAGCTAAAAAGGAGGAGGATTGATTTTTTGGCAAGCCTATGGTAGGAATAAGTTCCGTGCCGCTCTCGAGTGATTCACTAAAAATACACCTTCGGCCGAGTGTGAGTGATTTCCCCGCGAGGTATGTGAACTTGTATATAAATAGAATTTTAAAAAAGGCATGTTATGCCCAAATAAGTAATTTCTTTTATGAACAGTTCTAAATAAATCATTACGAATATGAGTGTAAATAAATAAAAATAAAACCCAAAAAGATCTTGGAAATCCCGACACTCTATGACAAGCCCAAAACCTTCTCTTCTACCTATTCCATTTGGGAGTGTAAGCCACATATTAAAGAGTTTTGCTTGAGGACAAGCAAAAGTTCAAGTGTGGGGGTATTTGATGTGTGTAAAATGCAACATATAAATTACATCAAATGAGGCATAAAACTAACCCTTTTTTAGTACTAATATTGGAAAAAGAATGTTTTTGTCTTCCTTTTGTATTTTCAGGATTAAATGAGCTCAAAAACGTAAAAGAAGCAAAAAGACAGCTAAATCCAACACAAATACAAGAAAAGGAACATTAGTGGACTGCCCGAACCCTCAACGGCACCTTCCAAAGCAAAATAGAGAAAACAGAAGACTGAACACGCCCCGTGCTCAGCCAGCACGGGGCCGTGCCCAAGAAGCAGCAGAAAAGACAAACTTATAGAAGCTTCTATTGCCCATCACGGGGCCGTGCTCAGCGGACACGGGGGCGTGTCGAAAGTACAGCAGGCGCATTTATTGTAATTGCGAATTACAATTAATGAGGAGAGAGAGTGTCAGACGGACACGGGGCCGTGCCCAGCGGACACGGGGCCGTGTCCAGCTCTCTGTTCAGCCTATAAATAGGAGTGCTTGGATTCATTTCATCTCATCCCTTGGCACACCACCTCTCTCACACTTCATCCACCACCCACCACCATCACAACACCATCATCCACCACCATCATCCATTGTCCATCATAGAGTGTGTGAGTCGTCTCGGGATCCAAGATTGATCGTAAGAGTTCTTGACAATCAAGGCCATGTTTGCCTAAGTCTCTTACATCACTTGGTGAAGACAAAGTGTCTAGTATAATACTTTTTATTTCTAATCTTTTGCACTTTTTATTTGGTTTTGTATTAATGACTTTAATAACTAGTTACTTATGTTGAAGGTGATCTTTCCTTATCGTTTGTCCGTGGTGTCTTGGCATTATTTTACTGTCTATATAAAATAAAGGATTTTCACCATTCATATCTCCACGGTCTATATGGAGATATGTTGGCTACCTGGTAGGGGGTTAAGGGAACGGTTTGGTAAAGGTCTTGCCATTGTTCAGCGTTTAGAGGTCCTGCAATGGACCTGGGTCAAATTTAGTAGGACCTCCTTCAATACTTCACGGTATTGGATGGCGGGGGTCCAAACTCTTTGATCCCCTCATAAGTTAACTACTATTAATACTATAACCCGGCTATTTAGGACTGTATCCCTGCTGACTCAGACTACTTAGCCGAGGGTAACGTCACCGCCAAAAGCGGGGCCTACCACAATACTGCATTAATAACTTAATTCATTATCTTCCAATAATCCACCCCTTTAGGATTGTATCCCTGCTGACTCAAACTACTGGGGTGAGGGTAACGTCACCTTCAAAAGAGGGGCCTACTACAATAACTAAGATAATCTCTTAATTATGTGCAAAAGTGCGGAAATAATCAAAGGTTATACTAGATAAGAGTCGGAACCAAGTGATTCATCTTGTCTATCTGTTTTTATTTTTATTTTTATTTTCAGCATTTTAGTTAGTTTTATTTTTCTTAGTTTAAAACATTTTTCTAAACTTTTATTTTGGTTAGACGTTGAGGATAAACCGGTACTAAAAGCTCTTGTGTCCTTGGACGACCTCGGTATCTTACCAACGCTATACTACACTCAACGATGGGTGCACTTGCCCATATGTGTGTTTAGTGTTAGTGAAATATCGTGTTTTATAAATTTAAAACTTGGCTAAAATAAGTGTTAAAAAGGGCTTAAAATATACACCTAATATATATAACACTTCGCACGCATCAATTGTCCACACATCCTCCAAAAAGTATCTACACATCCCCCCAAACCCTATACACCCCTCATTGCCCAATACGCCTGAAAATGACTCACCCATACGCCCCTCATAGCCTTATACGTTTGAAAATGGTCCCACCCATCTAATTAATGCCAATCATTGGGTGTCAACCAATGATTGCCCAATTATTGGGATGTACATATGGAACTTTATTTGTACTGATGGATGTTTTAGTATGGGGGAGTTGTGAAATATTTATATAAGAAAATTAATAGATTTTTTATAAAATGTTGTTATAAAAAAGTTTTAATATTATAAAACGTCATGTTTTTAATAGAAGAGAATATCATGGTTTTTAATAAAAAAATGTGCATATTTTTTTTATTTTTATTAAGTATTATTATTAAAAACTTTATATTTTTTATGAGATGAATTGTGTATATTATAAAATGTCAAAGTTTTATAAGTATTATTAAATGTCAATTTTTTATAAAAAGAATTATATATATTATAATAAAGTTTTTTATTTGTTAATTATTATGTCTTTAATTGTGAATTTTTTTAAAGGTCAATTTTTTATTAAATGAATATTTTTATAAAATTTTATTATATGAGTATTATTATGTCTTTCATTGTCAAATTTTTAAATGTCAAATTTTATTAAATGAGTATATTATAACATTTTATTAAATGTCAAATTTTTTTATTTATTAAGTATTATTATGTCTTTAATTATTTTTCACTTGTCATTTATTAACTATAACGCAACAAGAAACGTAATTCAAAATGTAATTAAACATCGGTTTATATTAATACACAAAACATGTCACTTTCATACAAAATGCAATGACTAAACCCTAAATCGCAAACTGTTACATATTCTTATATTCTTGCACAGGAAAACGATGGGTGTAACACACAAACACCAAGACAGGCCGACTGTCTTGAAATTACGTACCAAACCCTATCTTCCAACGGGGTTTCTGCTTCCCATCTACCACATTTCAATGCATAAGGGAGGAGGAGGTTGGAGCTTTGGAGTCGGGATTTCGTTTATTAACCACCGCCCACTCTTCTGCGCCCCCTAGGGATAGTGAGTATAGTAGCATTCCCGTTGGTAAAAGGCTCATGAGAACACTAATGAACTCCTCTCTTGGAAGGACATGCAACAGGGCAGACCGCGTTGGCTAGCGTCACTAGGAGCTGAGGACGCCACATGCTACTCCGATCAAACATAATCCTAGATCGGCGTTCTAGTGCGTGAATCTGAAATACGAACGCAGTTAAGCGTTTGAATCTGAAATATGAACCCAGTGTACCTCTCCATAAGGATTACGCTACCACCAAAACGCTGACTTTCGATATCCTGTTAATAAAAAATACAATTATAGCATTAGACTCGGCATTCAAAAATATATTGTAAAAAATAAAAAAAACAAATCCAAGCACCACCACAACCACCAGCCACCACGGCACCACCAGAGCCCACCACCACCCTTAACCACCTCATCTACCTCCACAGCCGACCCACCACCACCACCACCAGTTCCACAACTGACCCAACACCACCACCACAGCTGACCCCCCCACCACCGCCACCATAACCGACCCACCACCACAACCACAACCGACCCACCACCACCACCCTAGTCGACTCACCATCACCACCCAGCCGACCCACCACCCCAGTCGACCCACCACCACCACCACCACAGCCGACCCACCACCACCACCACCCACCATCAAACCCTAACCACCGTCAAACCCTAGCCACCGTTAATCCCCACCACCGTCAAACCCCAACACCGAAAACAACACCCAAAACCCCAACACCACCACAAACGGCCAAAATAAAACCAAAAAAAATAAACTAAGCTTGAATATTCCGACCGAGATATACGAGAGCGAAAACTATACGAGAGACAAAGAATCTGTGCATGTGTGTGCATTTCCGGATCGGCATCGTGTGGTCCAGAGTTCCTCTCGAGTGGTCCAAAAATACCCTTTTCGTATGTACTTCCGTTGGGATCTTTGTCTTAGCTATAAAAGGAAACAAAACTTCAATACGCCGCTCATAGGTCAATGAGAGGCGTATAGAAGTACACTTTCTGCCAACTTTTCAAAAAAAGTAAGTATATACGCTCCTCATCAGGCTATACGCAGCGTATAACCTGAAAAGGTGTCAGAATCTGTACAGTATACGCAGCGTATTGCCCCATGAGCGGCTTATTGGCCTTTTAAAAAAAAACTTGTGAAACGTATCAGAAGTTGCAATAATCCATAACCATCTTCACAATCATAAATTCACAATGGTTGTTTGCAAATGTGGTAGGACAGCTACACTATGAACATCTTGGACTGAAGCTAATCCTGGACGTCAATTTTACACTTGCTACAATATGGTATGTTTTTTAAGCCATGTTTTTAACACTTTGAGACACTAATTCGTCTTCCGTTTCAGCGTTCTAGGTGCAACTTCTTTGCGTGGCATGATCCTCCCTTGTGTTATCTGGCATGTGTGGTCATCAAAGGACTCATTGATTCGAAGGCTGTGCTTAAAGACGAAGTCAAGTATTTGAAAGAGGATGTTCGAATGCATAAATTGCAAGTCGTGGAATTGGAAGATAATCATTCATGGGTTGTTCGTAAGAGGGAAATTTGTTTGATAATCAGTTGGATTTTTTTTTTGTGTTGTTTGTCTTGGTATATTTCATTGTTAGTATTTAAGTTTATGCAAGATATGTAATCGAATATTAATTATAAATGTTGTTTTTTAATATTATTATAAATATTAAGTTTAAAAAAATGTTGTTTTTTTAATAAGTCGACTAAGCATAAATAACAAAATGAACAAACACTCATCAAGTTACAAATGTTTAAACATACCAAAATTAAATAAATATTTGTCCATAGATGCCCAACACATAACCAAAATAAACAAAAAGAAATAAATATTTGTTCATACATGCCCACAAATGTTTAACAAATAAAGTTCACCAAACAAATAGAAATACTACAACTCCATGTCGTCATCAGTGTCGTCAGAATTATCACCACCACCACCTGTCATATGGATCTACATAGCAAATGAGCCTACTTGCGTCCCGGGCGGGCCTGCCTCCATGTCGGTACCCGGATACACTCGTGGACGTTGCCGGGGTCGAACTGCCAACCCCGCCTGTGTACGTCTCTCGGACTCACTAGCCAACACCCACTCCATCAAATCCTCCATCTGGTCCATCCGCTGAAACTGCTGTGTCCTGCTCACCATCATATCGGCCTGACCAGCCACCAGCCTCTCAAGGAGACGCTGGGTGGACTGAGGCAACCTCAATGCATGATAAACACGTCGAGGAATCTGTGGCGGCTCCTACGGATGCCCCTGGTCAACCTCAGGCTCCACGTGTCCATCTATAATAGGCGCGTCAGCAACATGAGACATCTCCACCTCCCTAGCCTCGAGTAGTGCCTGGTGGACAAACGACTCGGGTATAAAAATATGTTGGTCCAAACCAACAAACTGATGCCCAATATCTAGAAGGTTCACCGATATCTTCATCCTTGTCATCGTCCTAATACCCAAGTACTCGAAAGGTGCTGGCGGGGTCAAATCCTCGATGAATGGAAAATACTGGCCGCAATGCTGAGCAATATGCGTGATAAACGCCCCTCCATACAAACGGCTACGCCTCTGTCGTTTGCTGTATGAGGCGAAATACTTCTCCAGACAGCGATGGAGGCTGCACGGTGTGCCCGTGAATAAGTAGTAAAGAAAGAACAGGTCGACCTTCGTGACCCACATGTTGCTTTTGCCACACGCTGAGATCGAAGTGGCAATGCAGCGATGTGTGTAACGAATGAGTGTGTCAGGAATCAACGATACTCGGGCCTTCTTACCGAAGGGTTCAGGACATAGGGTAGGCCACCAAGAAAATAACTGATCATCAGGCATAGCCGTGACCGCGGTGGTATAAATGTCCTGAACCAACTCATCGTCGGTATAGAACCTGGTGGCAACAACAAACTGATACAGCGACATATCTTGTCGCTGCCCGAACAAACAGAAAGATACCTTAGGAGGCGGTGGTTTTACATTTGGATCATCCATATCCGAATTCGGCCGGTCAGCCGACCGTGGACGAAACACGAACGTGGACAGAAACTCAGCCATCATAGTCTTATAAGACGGCGCAGCCGCCACCGAAAACATCCGATCCCACGGGGAATTCTCCCTGATTAAACCCCAGGCCCCCAGATCCTCCCCGCATTCCCGTAACGCATCCCATGACAACGGCCTCTGCTGCCCCACCCTCATCTGCCGGAACTTGGTAAAACATTTATACTCCTTAGACCCATTTGGGTAGTCCATAAAGGGAATATCCAAACAATCACCCCCGGCCATCGGATCGAATCAAAGCGCCGGTCCCGCACCAAACTCCTCCTTGTCAGACGACATATTTGCAAGAATTAATATTAATACGTGTCAAATATTAATAAAACTGTAACATATGTTAATAACCAATTATATAGAATCATAAAATATTTCGTTTCAGTTACGTGTCAAATTATAAACTTATAACAATTTTTATTAACCAATTTTATAGAATTATAAAATAATACGTGTCAAATATTAATAAATTTATAACATATTTTAATAATCCATTTTATAGATAAATTTTTTCGTTTCGGTTACGTGTCAAATTATAAACTTATAACAATTTTTATTAACCAATTTTATAGAATTATAAAATAATACTCAAATATTAATAAAATTATAATATATGTTAATAATCAATTTTGTAGAATTATAAATTTTTTCGTTTTAGTTACGTGTCAAATTATAAACTTAAAACAATTCTTATTAACCAATTTTATAGCCGACCCACCACCACCACCACACCCGACCCGCCGCCACCACCACAGTCGACCCCCACCACCACCACACCCGACCCCCCACCACAGCCGACCCCCCACCACAGCCGACTCACCACAACCACCACAGCCGACCGCTGCCACCACCACCACAGCCGACCTACCACCACCGTCAAACACCCCACTACCGTCAAACACCTAACCACCGTGAAACCCTAACCGGCGTCAAACACCTAACCACCGTCAAACACCTAACCACCATCAAACACCTAACAACAGTCAAACACGTAACCACCGTCAAACACCACCACCGTCAAACACGTAACCACCGTCAAACACCACCACCGTCAAATACCATCACCGTCAAACACCTAACCACCGTCAAACATCTATCCACCGTTAAACCCTAACCACCGTTAAACACCACCACCGTCAAAGACCATCACCGTCAAATACCCCCACCGTGAAACACCTAACCACCGTGAAACACCACCACCGTCAAACACCTAACCACCGTCAAACACATACCCACCGTCAAACACCACCACCGTCAAACACATAACCACCATCAAACACCACCACCTGCCAAAATAAAAAATAAAAATAAAAAACAGACACATGAAAGATGAAGGTGTTACTAACCTCTTGTGAAAATCCAGAGCGTATAACTTGATACGAGAGAGTGCATTTGTGTGTGTTTTTTTGGTGTTTGGTGTGTGTGTTTGAATTTTTTAGATCTATCCCCCCCCCCTTAGTCAAACTGAAAAAGGTATTTGGGACCAGGGGAGGCGTATGGATCAATGAGCACCGTATAGGGAGTTATTTTTTTTTCTTTTTTAATATATGAAACTTGTCATTTATGTATAAGAGAATTAAGAATCAGGATTATGAACGGGTTAGACACCTGTCCCAGTGGAAGGGACATGTGCACGTAACAGAGAGGTCTTGAGTTCGATCCGCGTAGATACTGGTTTGGGGCCCGTTATTGGCATTTTTTGAGATTATTTATTTATTTATTTATATTAATTCCTTTCCTTTAAAAAAAGAAAAAAACATATTTCATTTTTATTTTGAGTCAATAGTTTCAATTCCTTTTTAAAACAAGGGAAATTGGCCTGTAATAATCCCACCTAGACCTTATTGGCCATTAATAATCCCACCTCAGAATATTCCCCCCACCAGTCCCACCTTTCACCTATTTTTCCTACAATGGTCCCCCGTTAAAAAAACTTAACGGAGTTAAGCTTTTTTCCAAATTACAAACAGATTTTTTAGGGCTTTTGATCAGAACGATGATACGAGTCCATTGATGTAAACCTTACCTTGAAACGGTGCTCCAAACGATGAAAACGACGCTTCAATTCGGGTGTTTAAATTTCCAATTAGCAGAAATCAAGTCACTTAGAGCACCATTTCGAAATAAGTTTTACATCAATGGACTCGTATCGTCGTTCTGATCAAAAGCCCTAAAAAATCTGTTTGTAATTTGGAAAAAAGCTTAACTCCGTTAAGTTTTTTTAACGGGGGACCATTGTAGGAAAAATAGGTGAAAGGTGGGACTGGTGGGGGGAATATTCTGAGGTGGGATTATTAATGGCCAATAAGGTCTAGGTGGGATTATTACAGGCCAATTCCCTTTAAAACAATAGTTTTCTTTTATTTTGCTCATTTCTTTTATGAAGCACTCTAATTAACATTCTTTTATAAAAAAAATTGTTGCGTACACTATATTTGACGGATGTTGCACCTATGACAAGTTAATAAATTGTTTTCTTTGAGTTCTATTACTACCTAGTGACGCAGTTTGATGTTACCTTGTTTAATACCAGACATGTACATTGTCTCCCACCCCAAAAACAAATAAAATTATATAAAAAGAGAAGTTGTAAGATTCACTCACAATTTTGCGTATGAAGATTCCGGGATGATAACGCATGAGGAAAATAAGGGAAAAATCCCGAATGGACGAAAGTGTGATAATTAAAATACCACCTAACGATTTCGTTATTATTAGGTTAAATAAAATCCTAATATTTATTGTTTACCATTTAATTATATTAAAGAGAGAAAATGAATTTTAAACATTAAAAGACAAAAATTAATAAAACAACTAAAACAGAAAAATTAATTAAAAAGTTAAAACATAAAAATAATCAAACACTAAAACAGAAAAATTAATTAAACAGACTAAATAAGAACATTTAATTAAAACAGAAAAATTAATAAAGAATTAAAAATTAAAACTGTTGGTCCATACATTCAAGCCTAGAAAAACAGACGATAAGGAAAGCCAAAAACTGGTTCAGAACAGTTGATCATCATAAGCAGAGCTTGTTCTAGACTTTCCCCTTGAGAGTGGTTTTCTAGCATCTGATAGACTGCAAGCACTGTTCATCTCAACAACTGTTAGCCAAAGATCTGATAAAGAATAAAGACTGATGCTCTATCTACTGATGTCTCCCAAGCACTGTTGAAGACCAAAGCACTGCCCATTCAAGGGCTGATCACCTTATGAAGAAAGCACTGATGCTCAACATCAGTGCTTAGACTACAACAGTGGAAAGCTGAATCAGTGGTTTATGTAATCAGTGTCTATTGTAATCATTGTTTATATGTAACAGTGTTTAGAGTTTGTTAGGAGGTTAGATGTCACTTTCATGGTGACGTCAGCAAAGATGCTCGGTGGTTTCGTTTGTACTATAAATAGAACAGTACTCTGTACTGTTCCATTAGCTCTTTCTTCACAAGTCATCTTGTACGAACAAATCACTGAGCTCAGGCTGAGGGGGAGTCTAGTGCATGCATGCATAAGTTGAATTTTGTAATAGATACAATCTTTTCACTTAATGAAATCATGTCTGCGTAAAGCTATTCGTCCTTGATTGTGTGATTAAAGTTTATTTCCATTTCCACGGCACTTCAATTCTCTGTTTCATCTTTCCATTCTAATTAAACAACACAATCTAAGAAACTCAGATACTAACAATTGGTATCAGAGCTTGGACAGTCAAAATTCGATCTAACTATCAATTTGACGTAAAAGTTCAGCTCAAATTTATTGATATTCAAAATTGTTCGTATCAGTTGATAAAAACAGAGTAAAAAGGTAATCACGTACAAAGTTGATTATTCTGAAAACTTTTGTAAAAATCAACCAAGATGGCATCACAATCACATGACACTCACAACACCGGGACTCTTTTCAAACCACCGATGCTTGTCAGATCCGAGTACAACATCTGGCAACGTCGGATGGGTCATCTATGGACCACATGTTCCACAGGTGCCTAGTACTGAAGATTCCAAAGGCTTTGTGCCTAAAAGCCCTGAAAACTACTCAGAACAAGATTTTCAAAAAAATTGAATTAGATGCAAAGGCTTTTAGCATAGTAGCCTCAGCTCTTCCAAATGACATTTATGCTGGAGTGTTACACTGTAACAGTGCCAAAGAGCTGTGGGATGCTTTAAGAGAACAGTTCGGTGGAACAGAAGAGGTGATAGAAAATAACAGGGAGGTCTTGAATCAACAGCATGAAACATTTTGCCATGTGAAAGGAGAATCACTAACACAACAGTTTGAACATTTTAGTTGTCTCATTAGTGAACTGAAACTTGTTAATGTTGAATTCGTAAAATCAACTCTAAATAGAAGGTTTCTAAGGTCACTTCCTGAAAAATGGGACACAATTGCTTTTGTAACCAGAATTTCCGTTGGATTCAAAGAGCTAAGTCTGACTCAATGATGTAGGGTAAAATACACATATTTGTCCCGTGTAAATTGTATAATTATTGTATAGGTTTTATTTGTTTTTATTTAGTTTTAGTATTATATTATATTAGTTTGTGTTGGGTCAGGTCCTGGTGCAAATGGAGCAAAAACGAGTAATATGGAAATAACCAGCCAGTTGGGCAGAGTGAGACGCCAATGACTGAATTAAATTTGCAGTTATTTTTTGTGAGTGGGCCGAACCCACTATCTCTAATCTATCTATCAAAGGTTGCCACATATATATTAGTTTTTGGTGGGCCATGAGAATCAAGTCCAGCGAATTTAATGCAGTTTACGTGAATTAGAGTTGGTCCATGTGAATCGATTGATTTCATTGCTATATTATAATACAACCTTAATATTCCATGGGATATATGGACATCAGATGAAAAGTTAATATTATTATTCATACATCATATATTAACTTTGGAAAAAAAGGAACATGATACATATATATGTTGGACGTCAGAAGGGAAAAGAAAGTTGAAAAATTAGGTGGATTTTATTATTGTTTTCGAGAAACATCAAACGGAAGCAAGTGGAGGACTTCTAATATTTTTAGTTTCGCAACAAGAAGGGATGTTGGCCATTATTTAATTTTGTTGGGCTCAAGCCCATTTAATTGGGAATGGACATCGAAAAAAATAGCAGCAGCATATATTATATATACATTCGATTAGAGTAAAGAGGCGACGAGCAGAAAGCATAGAGGAGGTCAGACGAACGAAGAGAATAAAAATAGAAGAGAAGGAAGCCGATTGATTCGAGGGTTCAAGCCACGATCAAGATTTAAGTCCGGGTTTGCAATTTATTAGTATTCAATTTAAAAGACTTTGTGTTCTTTTTAACTTGATATTATGATTTGTTATTTATTTGAGATTTGTTTCTTGTTCTTGGTTATGGTTCTTGGCTAGACTTTTCAAACTACCTAGGTTAAGATGAATATTTAAGAAAGTTTGGATTTTTATTTGTTTATTATTGTGTGTATGGGTTTTTCTTAAAAAGTAAAGAACTTTGGAATCTTTAATTTGGTGTATATGCGTATCTTGTTTTGATTATTGATTATTTACTTGTTTCACGTGAATCTTGATAAATGTCTTTCATAGAATAGATTTATGTTAATTATCTAATCTTTACGGGTTTGGGTAATTGTTGGGTGAATTGGCCAATAGCCCTAGAAACGGTAAATAAAATATATTTAGAACTTGAAATTCTGCTAATCTTGTCGCTGAGAGGCTCGAGGTTATTCTTGTCGCTGAGAGGCTCGAGGTTATTAATAGGTCTCGGTTTGGTATATAGCTAGGATTAGGTTTTGAGAGAAATCGGTCTTAGTTCCCTAATCATATTCGTGTCTATTAAACAAAGTTAAAATCCATAGTTGCCTTAGACTTTCGCGCTGAGAGATATTGTCATATTAAGGCACTTTTAAAGAAGTTAGAGGACTGAGAGGAAGTCTAATCAACCGGTAGTCAAAACAGCTCTGTAGAGTCTCACAAGTTTCTTCCTGAGAAGGGTCGGGAGGTCTTAGTAGGGATTTCTTAGGGTTTAGCACACAAAGATCCCTGTTCCATACCGCTTTAATTTCGAATAGAAATCTATTCTTAGTTAAATAGGATTCTAGCCTAGGTAGTCGTCATCACCACTGAGTTAAAACTGTCACACCCCCAAAATCCACCATGCGGAGTATCACCGCTTGGAGGCGTGACGTGACCAGGATCGAGCCACCAATCATATTGAACAACATAATTAAGTAAATGAAACCAAACAAAATACGATTGGTGACCAAAAGGAAGTAAACCGATTTTAGGTTAACAGCGGAAGCATAAAACATAAGTTCAAAACATAAGTCAATAGTTCATAAGTTTAAAGTCCAGAACGTAGGTTAAATAAGTTCATAAAGTTTATTCATTAAGTACGGGACATATCAGTTCGCATACCACAACGACCACCTCCATATGCAAGCTCCATAGCATCTAATGACCTGCAAAACATGTAATAATGAGTCAACAACAAAGTTGAGTGAGTTCACGGATGGTTGTCCATTTTAGTGTTGTTTCCAAAAAACATAGTTTAATCTCATTCGGCTATCCAGTCGTGGGGGTTACCCCATAGTTCGAAAACGTTTATTAGTTAACCATCCCATGTCCACCTTCCCTGGCTATCCAGCCCGACATTTTGGCCGTGGGGAGCTGCCCCAGTATTTTAAACTACCAGACTCGTTTATCATATCGACTACTAAAAAGAATTAATTGTGCCCTAGCGTCGGTGTTCTATCACCACCGACGTGCCATAGTCCATTAGTACACACCCGTCCAACTGGCACGGTGTGAGGTTTGTTAAACCTAATAGCGCTATTAACTAATGACCCGCTCGCCATAGCCTCGGCGATTAAGTCGATACAAAAAGGGAGGGACTTCGCTGATAGAGTTCTAGTCCAGTAAGTCTAACACGTCCCAACAGGATGAGGAATTTACATTCCTGAACACGTCTCAAAGGACGAGGAATCCCTATTCCTGTACCCATTCCCACCGGGAATTTACCATGCTTTGTAGAAAAGTGTGAACTCACCTCGGTTTGCTCGGTTAGATTCTCAAATATAGTTAACAGTCAAGGTTGGTCAATCACGTCCTAATAAGGTACGGATAACAATCAGTTTCTCATGCATAACACGTATCCTACGTATGGTTTATTTGCACATTACTTCTACCACATAACAGGTACACACTTTAACGATTTATGCCCATATAAACTTCCCATCCATTCCCCACTCATAAACAAACATACGATATTGCACGTAACACATATAACACGTTAGATCATTCACCGATAGCATACTTGACATTTAGACACGCAAGTCACAACTTATGTCAATTCAGCATTAATATTCAAAACCGCCTGTTTTCGGACATTTTAATAAAATAGTTAAATAATTCCAAAAATTCCCAAATTTTTACAAGATGTCTTAAACGTTCCAATTTTTATTGTGTAAAAATATCGGGGTCCGGTTCCTTACCAATATTTTATAAAAATTCATATTCCGGACTGAACTCAGATTTATATATTTCTGACCACAGTCCACGGAACAATTTATTAAAAATTCATCGAGTGTCCGATTTATGAAATTCCAGTGGGGTAATTACAAATGCATCGGTTTTCATCTACTGTACAAATTTCATGGTCCGATTCATCACAAAACTCAGGTTATGACTGAAAGTATGACACCCATTTATTGCTGTCAAAATTCAGCTTAAGTTGCTGTTACAAATTAACACTTTAAAAATAGTAAACGAAGTCCAAAAATTACGATTCCGGTGCCATTAGAACCGTATTTCATAATAACATATTTTAGATTCAAAATATTGGTTTTTCGTTGAGTTTAAGACCTGTTTACAGCCAACTGAGGTTGGCTGTAAAACCGGGACAGATTCTGTTTTTCAGTGTTTAACCTTCTAAATCGCGTTCGATCGATTCCGTTAACAAGTTAATTAATCACAACAACATTAAACATCAATATTAATCAGCAAAACAATAGATAATCAACCAATAATCATAACAACACAAGATCTACATGATTTACACACACATTCATCCATTAACCACCTTGTTCAATACTTTTAGACTTTGATCTTATATGTTCATAATTTTTAACCGACAATTCTCTTATTAACCACCCTAGACAAGATCAAGAAGGCGTTTAGAGTCACTTACTACTAGCTCAAGGCTAGGGAAGAAAATAGACGAAAAACGAGAGGTTAATAGCAATGTAGTGAGGTCCTTCGAGTTCCAAGCACACCGGGCTTCCTACTTCACCTCCTAGCACCTTGCTATCACCTTGGATTGGATTGAAGTTGCAAGAAAATGGGTGGTGTGTGGGTGGAGAGGGCTGCCGAGAACACAAGAGAGGGGAAGAGGAAAATGAAATGTTGATGGTGTGAAGATGATAGAAGTGAAGGTCTAGTGGTTATATATATAATTCTCCAACATTCAATTGTCCATAAGTTCTTATGTTTACTAGATACTAGACACAAGGATTAAAATAATCACCAAGGACAAAGGTGTGTCACCCTTGTGGTGACCATTCGGTTAGGGGGGGGGGGTATATAGTTGGTTTGTAATGAGATAGTTAGTGTTTAGTTGAAATCAAAAGGTTTAGTTATGATACTTGTGTGTGTTATTTAATATAACGGGTGTTAGGGTATTCAGGGACCCTAACTACTTCAGAAAAGTATAAACAATGTGTTTAACAATATTTTTGTGTTCCGGGTAAAGTCCGGTTGTTCGGTTCGATACTGTTCCGTTAAAGTGCTTAATTAATCCGTAAGGCGTCCTGTATATATATATATATTTTTGTAACGTTTTTACTTTCTAACACTTAGGAAAATATAACGGACTATTTAGTGACCTTTCTGTACACTATTAGTATATTAACAAATACGTGTAAGCATAACATAGATATCATAAAGCAGTTAAGTAATTCCACACAGTCGTCAAGCACATTAATTATTATTAATAAACTGTACGGTTACATGTAAATTTGAGGGTTGTCACATTCTCCCCCTGTTAAGAGAATTTCGTCCCGAAATTCAGCACGTGGTTACTGAGGAAGCTAGTTAAGTGGCGTTGTTTTCCTGATTTTCCTGGGGTGTCACATCATCCCCCCGTTGATTTGGAATTTCGTCCCGAAATTCTGCAGTAGCTTCAGTCTCAGTAGTGGTTGCGTTTTTCTTAAACAGCTGGGGATACTTGAGTTTCACTTGGTCTTCTCGTTCCCAGGTATACTCTGGGCCACGAAGAGCATTCCAACGAACTCGGACCAGAGGTATCCTGGTATGCTTGAGGATCTTAACATCTTGATCCGTAATCTCTACTGGTTCCTCGACGAATCGCAGCTGGTCGTCGATTGTGAGTTCCTTAAGAGGAACTATGAGGGTCTCATCTGACAGACACTTCTTCAGATTTGACACGTGGAATACGTTGTGAACTCCGCTGAGTTTTTCGGGTAGATTCAACCTGTAGGCTACCTTGCCAATTTTCTCAATGACTTCGAATGGTCTGACATAACGCGGATTGAGTTTGCCTCGTTTGCCAAAGCGGACTACACCTTTCCAAGGTGAGACTTTGAGTAGCACTCGATCCCCAACCTGGAGCTCGAGTGGTTTTCTTCCCTTATCAGCATAGTTTTTCTGACGGTCACGAGCTGCCGCCATTCGCTGTCGTATCCGAGCAATCCTTTTGGTGGTATCTACCACAAGTTCTGGGCCAGTGATTTGGCTGTCACCAACTTCTGCACAACAGAGAGGTGATCGGCATTTGCGTCCATACAATGCCACGAATGGAGCGGCTTGGATGCTGGTGTGGTAACTGTTGTTATACGAAACTCCACTAGCGGGAGGTGCTTTTCCCAGCCATTACCAAAATCGATTACACATGCCCTAAGCATGTCTTCAAGGGTTTGGATGGTGCGTTCAGATTGCCCATTCGTCTGTGGGTGATAAGCAGTGCTCATATCTAAACGTGAGCCAAAAGACTTGTGCATTGCTTACCACAGTTCAGAAGTAAAACGCGCGTCACGATCAGAAATGATGGAGGTTGGCACTCCGTGCCTTGACACTACTTCCTTTAGGTAAATGTCTGCAAGAGTAGAAAACTTATCCGTTTCTTTGATAGCCAGAAAATGTGCAGACTTGGTCAGTCGATCTACGATCACCCAAATGGTATCGTTTCCGCGTTGGGATCCGGGTAGGCCAGTAACAAAATCCATGGAAATTTGCTCCCATTTCCATTTAGGTATCTCTGGTTGTTGAAGTAGGCCTGATGGTTTCTGATATTCAGTCTTGGCTCTCGCACAAGTCAAGCACTTACTGACGTAGGTTGCTATGTGGGCTATCATGCCAGGCCACCAATACGTAGTCTTGAGGTCGTGGTACATTTTATCCGAACCAGGATGTACCGAATAACGAGACTTGTGTGCTTCATCCATCACAAGCTCGCGTAGGTCTCCATAAAGTGGAACCCAGATGCGTCCGTTAACATAGTAGGCGCTGTCTTCCTTTTGTTCTAGCCATTGCCTCGATCCTCGTAGGGACTCAGCCCTGATGTTTTCTTCTTTCAACGCTTCAACTTGAGCATCGCGAATCTGAGCAGTAAGGCTAGAGTGAATGGTAAGCTGTAACGCACGTACACGCTTAGGTATAGTATCCTTTCGACTGAGAGCGTCGGCCACAACATTGGCTTTGCCCGGGTGGTACTTGATAGCGCATTCATAATCGTTCAAAATTTCAACCCATCAGCGTTGACGCATGTTTAACTCCTTTTTCTTGAAGATATGTTCGAGACTCCTGTGATCGGTGTAAATGGTGCACTTGGTACCGTACAGGTAATGTCTCCATATCTTAAGCGCGAAAACAACTGCTCCCAGCTCCAGATCGTGAGTAGTGTAATTTCTTTCATGAACTTTAAGTTGGCGTGATGCGTAGGTAATGACCTTGTCACGTTGCATCAATACGCAACCAAGTCCTTGGATGGAAGCGTCGCAACAAACCACGAAATCATCTGTGCCTTCAGGCAATGAGAGGATAGGCGCGCTACAGAGTCTATCCTTTAGGTGTTGAAATGCGGACTCCGGTGCATCACCCCAACGATAGGTGACACCTTTCTGAGTCAGTGAAGTGAGAGGTTGCGCAATCTTGGAGAAATCTTTGATAAACCTTCTGTAGTATCCTGCCAAACCCAAGAATTGGCGGATTTTTGTTGGTGTGCGGGGTGCAGGCCAGTTCTTGATCGATTCAACCTTGGATGGATCCACATGAATTCCATCCTTGTTTACCACATGGCCTAGAAAGTGAACTTCACGAAGCCAGAAGTCATATTTCAAAAACTTGGCATACAACTGCTCTTTTCGAAGAAGTTCCAGCATAAGTCGTAGATGCTGCTCGTGTTCCTCCTGACTCTTCGAATAGATCAGAATATCGTCGATGAACACAATACGAACTTATCCAGGTAAGGTTTACACACTCGGTTCATGAGATCCATGAAGACTGCTGGTGCATTCGTCAGCCCGAATGGCATAACCAGAAACTCGTAATGGCGTAACGGGTTCTGAATGCTGTTTTAGAGACGTCCTCCTCTCGGAATCTCAGCTGATGGTATCCCGATCTCAAATCAATCTTAGAGTAATAGCTCGACCCCTGCAACTGGTCGAACAAGTCGTCAATGCGTGGGAGAGGATAACGATTCTTCATGGTCACCTTGTTAAGTTCGCGGTAGTCAATACACATTCTGAAGGTACCGTCTTTCTTCTTCACGAATAGCACTGGAGCTCCCCAGGGCGAAGAGCTAGGACGTATGAAACCCTTTTCCAAGAGTTCTTGTAGTTGCGTAGACAGTTCTTCGAGTTCTGATGGGGCTAGACGATATGGTGCTCGAGCTACTGGCGCTGCTCCAGGAGCTAGCTCGATTTGAAACTCGACTTGGCAATGAGGCGAAAGACCAGGCAATTCCTCAGGAAATACCTCGGGAAAGTCACGTACAATAGGGATGTCATCAATTCTCTTCTCTTCCGTTGATGTGTCAGTAACGAGTGCTAAAATGGCAGTGTGGCCCTTTCGCAAACACTTCTGGGCCTTTAGGAAAGAGATGATGCCCACGACCGCACCACTCTTGTCGTCTTGAATCACGGGAGGTTCTTCACCAGAACGAGGGATGCGGACAATCTTTTCGTTGCAAAGAATTTCCGCTTGCTGATGAGATGACCGATCCATCCTAATCGCAACGTCGTTCACTGATAGGAGTGTTACATCGATATGGTTAGCACAACCAGAACTAGCTGATGGAGGATGACCGTCGTACAGGTTTGTAGTGTTAAGGTTCACTGAAATTCCATCAAAGTTGTCGGGCTCCCTACATGCGAAGGGGAAATAATTCACCTTGATCGATGAACTTAGATGAGTTTGCAGTTTATCGAGTCGGTAAGCAACCAAATTTAGAGGAGTTTCCTTAGGTCGTGCGAATGAATCCAAAATACGTCTGCGTAGTCATAAGGTTCCAAAGATAAGACTCGAAAACGTGTTCAAGAGATTATGATCGTATCAACAATACATCACCATTCTCAAGGTTTCGAGGAGGGGTCACCAATGATCGGGAGTCGAGCCTTCCAACTTAAACCAGAGGGTGTTCGTTTCGGTGCCTCAGCATGGAGAAGCGAGGACGTAATGTTACTGTAGTAAGAGAGTGATGGTTTGGTCTAAGCCAATGGTAGAAACTGGACATATCATTAATCAACAATCATGTGTCGGTGCAAAAGCTAGCGCAAGGATTCTGCCTATTAAAGAAGACTATCATGGAATTTAAAATATGACTCTTATATTGTAGGAGGGGTAGGGTAGACGTATAGGTCATCGTGTTCGCCTGTAGGTTATGTGATCCGTAACTCCGTCCTCGAATGTCCTGAAGGCAATCCCATCAGTAAAGGCATCCATTCGTTAAGTGGGGTATACGAGGGAGCTAATCAAGTAGAATAAGAATAAACCATTCAACAGGGTAATAAGGTAGTCTTGTGATTGGTGAAAATCGTGGTATGGTTGTTGGTGTTTCATTAAATCGGTTGTCAATCGAAGCGATAGGGAATTAATGAGGTTCATGCGAAGAATCGAGTGAAGACAGGGGTCCAACAATGTCCGAAGGATTTGACCAGCTAATCTGTTGTCTAGAAGTAACCTCTAGTAGTGGTGCGGGGCAGCATGGCACAAAAGGGAAGTTCGTTGCATCGCGGTCGCGCGAGTGTATCACTCGTCCAAAACAGGGCAAGGTTTCGTGTTGCATAACGACAAACGCGTGTAACTGTGACTGCTTCACTTCTGGCGACGATGACAGGTGAAGGTGATAAATTTCGTCAACCGGGATGCGTGGGTTTTGTCCTCCTAAGCCCGAGTTCGTGCAAGCCAAGTCTGGTCTTCGCGGATGTTGACGTACGAACCGGCTGTACGGAGGGTCAGATAGCGATGTCATGTCGAGGTAAACGTGCGAGTAGATAGAATGCATAAACAGTCGTTGTAGCGGCGTGACAAGAAATCAAGAGAGAATTTGACCACCGTTTGTCAAATTTCAAGTAAACAATTGTGTGTCATAAAGAACACAATAGGGCTAATAGACAACATGCTGCTTTCCTAATTAAGCATACTATCACATCACACTATGCAAAAGTAATCTAGCAAGTAGATAATATAAACTCAAATCATACCACCTAGTGTGTTGAGCCTTGCACGTGGAGCGAAGCGTCGTTGTGGATTGTTGAGCACTGTACTGGTTATAGTCTGTTTTTTATCAAAAACTTTTCCCTTTTTTTAAAAACCAAGTTCACTATAACCAATGGCTCTGATACCAATCTGTCACACCCCCAAAATCCACCATGCGGAGTATCACCGCTTGGAGGCGTGACGTGACCAGGATCGAGCCACCAATCATATTGAACAACATAATTAAGTAAATGAAACCAAACAAAATACGATTGGTGACCAAAAGGAAGTAAACCGATTTTAGGTTAACAGCGGAAGCATAAAACATAAGTTCAAAACATAGGTCCATAGTTCATAAGTTTAAAGTCCAGAGCGTAGGTTAAATAAGTTCATAAAGTTTATTCATTAAGTACGGGACATATCAGTTCGCATACCACAACGACCACCTCCATATTCAAGCTCCATAGCATCTAATGACCTGCAAAGCATGTAATAATGAGTCAACAACAAAGTTGAGTGAGTTCACGGTTGGTTGTCCATTTTAGTGTTGTTTCCAAAAACATAGTTTAATCTCATTCGGCTATCCAGCCGTGGGGGTTACCCCATAGTTCGAAAACGTTTATTAGTTAACCATCCCATGTCCACCTTCCCTGGCTATCCAGCCCGGCATTTTGGCCGTGGGGAGCTGCCCCAGTATTTTAAACTACCAGACTCGTTTATCATATCGACTACTAACAAGAATTAATTGTGCCCTAGCGTCGGTGTTCTATCACCACCAACATGCCATAGTCCATTAGTACACACCCGTCCAACTGGCACGGTGTGAGGTTTGTTAAACCTAATAGCACTATTAACTAATGACCCGCTCGCCATAGCCTCGGCGATTAAGTCGATACAAAAAGGGAGGGACTTCGCTGATAGAGTTCTAGTCCAGTAAGTCTAACACGTCCCAACAGGACGAGGAATTTACATTCCTGAACACGTCTCAAAGGACGAGGAATCCCTATTCCTGTACCCATCCCATTCCCACCGGGAATTTACCATGCTTTGTAGAAAAGTGTGAACTCACCTCGGTTTGCTCGGTTAGATTCTCAAATATAGTTAACAGTCAAGGTCGGTCAATCACGTCCTAATAAGGTACGGATAACAATCAGTTTCTCATGCATAACACGTATCCTACGTATGGTTTATTTGCACATTACTTCTACCACATAACAGGTACACACTTTAACGATTTATGCCCATATAAACTTCCCATCCATTCCCCACTCATAAACAAACATACGATATTGCACGTAACACATATAACACGTTAGATCATTCACCGATAGCATACTCGACATTTAGACACGCAAGTCACAACTTATGTCATTTCAGCATTAATATTCAAAACCGGCTGTTTTCGGACATTTTAATAAAATAGTTAAATAATTCCAAAAATTCCCAAATTTTTACAAGATGTCTTAAACGTTCCAATTTTTATTGTGTAAAAATATCGGGGTCCGGTTCCTTACCAATATTTTATAAAAAATCATAATCCGGACTGAACTCAGATTTATATATTTCTGACCACAGTCCACGGAACAATTTATTAAAAATTCATCGAGTGTCCGATTTATGAAATTCTAGTGGGATAATTACAAATGCATCGGTTTTCATCTACTGTACAAATTTCATGGTCCGATTCATCACAAAACTCAGGTTATGACTGAAAGTATGACACCCATTTATTGCTGTCAAAATTCAGCTTAAGTTGCTGTTACAAATTAACACTTTAAAAATAGTAAACGAAGTCCAAAAATTACGATTCCGGTGCCATTAGAACCGTATTTCATAATAACATGTTTTAGATTCAAAATATCGGTTTTTCGTTGAGTTTAAGACCTGTTTATAGCCAACTGAAGTTGGCTGTAAAACCGGGACGGATTCTGTTTTTCAGTGTTTAACCTTCTAAATCGCGTTCGATCGATTCCGTTAACAAGTTAATTAATCACAACAACATTAAACATCAATATTAATCAGCAAAACATTAGATAATCAACCAATAATCATAACAACACAAGATCTACATGATTTACACACACATTCATCCATTAACCACCTTGTTCATCACTTTTAGACTTTGATCTTATATGTTCATAATTTTTAACCGACAATTCTCTTATTAACCACCCTAGACAAGATCAAGAAGGCGTTTAGAGTCAATTACTACTAGCTCAAGGCTAGGGAAGAAAATAGACGAAAAACGAGTGGTTAATAGCAACGTAGTGAGGTCCTTCGAGTTCCAAGCACACCGGGCTTCCTACTTCACCTCCTAGCACCTTGCTATCACCTTGGATTGGATTGAAGTTGAAAGAAAATGGGTGGTGTGTGGGTGGAGAGGGCTGCCGAGAACACAAGAGAGGGGAAGAGGAAAATGAAATGTTGATGGTGTGAAGATGATAGAAGTGAAGGTCTAGTGGTTATATATATAATTCTCCAACATTCAATTGTCCATAAGTTCTTATGTTTACTAGATACTAGACACAAGGATTAAAATAATCACCAAGGACAAAGGTGTGTCACCCTTGTGGTGACCATTCGGTTAGGGGGGGGGGTATATAGTTGGTTTGTAATGAGATAGTTAGTGTTTAGTTGAAATCAAAAGGTTTAGTTATGATACTTGTGTGTGTTATTTAATATAACGGGTGTTAGGGTATTCAGGGACCCTAACTAGTTCAGAAAAGTATAAACAATGTGTTTAACAATATTTTTGTGTTCCGGGTAAAGTCCGGTTGTTCGGTTCGATACTGTTCCGTTAAAGTGCTTAATTAATCCGTAAGGCGTCCTGTATATATATTTTTGTAACGTTTTTACTTTCTAACACTTAGGAAAATATAACGGACTATTTAGTGACCTTTCTGTACACTATTAGTATATTAACAAATACGTGTAAGCATAACACAGATATCATAAAGCAGTTAAGTAATTCCACACAGTCGTCAAGCACATTAATTATTATTAATAAACTGTACGGTTACATGTAAATTTGAGGGTTGTCACAAAAACCTTCGTCCAAAGTCGCGTCTAGTCAGTCTAGTTAATTAGTTTAATTTAATTGCATTTTTTAGGATTTTTAGAAACCCCCCAATCAAATAAACAGTTAGAGTCCGTGTCAGTCTAAGTCTAGATAGAGTCATTAGCATAAACATTAGAGTCTCATGGGTTCGATACTCGGACTTACTTAGGCTATACTACATTAAACGGTACACTTGCCAGTTGTGTGGTCTAGGTTTAAAGAGTCTTAGTTATAAATTTAAAACTTAGAGAGTCTAGTTTAGGGTTTAATTTAGTTTATTTATTTAGACCACTATTAGAACATCACTCAATTTCATGGTCGACTCCTCACTTATGAGAGAGAGTTGAACAAGAAAAAGAAGTTACAAGAGTCTGGGAAGGTTGCTGATGACTATACACTTGGTAGCACAACACTTCTTGGTCAAGAGGAATCTGGTAGTAGTAAGGATCAGAGTTATGATCATTACATTGACATAACTGCTGGTGGAGCTTTTAATAACTCTGATTCTTACTCAACTAACTATGCTTTCACAGCTAGTAGTGAAAACCAGAGTTCTGACAACTTATCCTTTGAACTCAATGATCTCCAGCATTTTGATCCCACTGATCTGGAGGAAATGGACATATTGCATCAATTGGCACTGCTGAGTGTAAGAACCAGCAAGTTTTATAAAAGAACAAGGAGAAAATTTCCAGGGTTACATGGGAACTTAAAAGTTAGGTTGCATAAATCAAAGTTAAAGTGCTACAAGTGTAACAGGTTAGGACACTTTGCTAGAGAATGTAGGAGCCAAAACAGTGGACCAATCATAACACATCATATCCCTAGACCTCAAAACACACAAAACACAATGCACTATTACCAAAATACCCCTGCTGCTCATGTAAACACTGCTCATTATGCACACCCTGTAACACCTGTTCCAGTGCAATATGTTCAAACCACTATTCCTCAAATATAGTATGTCCAAGCCCCAGTATCTCAGGTCCAAGTGCAACAACCTGCACAACATGCTGCACAAACATCTGCTCCAGCAGAGGCCAGTCAGCAAAGCTTCTTTACTCAAGGCTTTTTTGATTGGAGTAGCATGCCTGATGAATTAACTGATGAAAACTTTGCTCTATTTGCTAAGAATGGTGCTCCTGTTGATGAATTCTGTTTTGTAGCATTAGAGTCAATACTTGAAGGGTTGGAAACTGAAGAAGGAGAATCTAGTGCTGAAACAGTGGTGAGATTGCTGAAGCAGTGGTTACTGCTGTTGGTGAACAGCTGATGGAGAAGGAAACCAAACCACTATTAGAACCTCTTGCTGACCCATGGTGTAAAGAAGAAGAGAAGGAGAAGGAGAACAACAGTGCGTGTGAGAATGTGTGTGATTGTGCCATGATGGCTGCAGCTAATGTCACGACCCCCGACCCACCCTGGACGGAATCGGGAGCCGCGAACAACCAAGTGGTACCGGTGATTATTTTGAAAAATATTGCAGCGGAAATTTCATCAGGACCGTGAGTTAGGAAAATATCAGAGTTTAGAAAACACCGGATTTTATTTATTAAATAAATGGGATAAACCCATGTTTTACAAATGTAGCTTTAATAAGGGATAAACCCAATTACATAAAACAATATTTCTTAATTTGATTTAATTAATAAAATAAGCCACTTCTTGAAGCCTTTCAGTGCCGTATCCATTTCTTACTCCAATCTACTGTAATTACCTGAAACACGTGTTAAAAAGGTTTTGTCAGCAGGAAATACTGGTGAGTTCATTCATTTTGCTAAAACGACACGTTTGTTATAATTTACAGTATTAAGAGAGATTACAATGTTTCCTGATATCAAACGAAATACCCACAGTATTTTGTCACTCGACCCATTGGCCCTCTCATTGTCCAATGGTGTCTGTGACTATGGTCATATCACCCCTTGGCTGCCCCAATGGTGAAGATTATCAAGTAATGTATACAAAACCCCACATACTGGCTGTAATTTGGTGATTACAAAGACTTAATCCCTGTAATTATAACTTTGAAAATAAACATGCTTTTGAAATCAAATTTGATAAAAAGAGAATGACTCACATTATAAGCATGCAGATTTATACAGGCAGAGTTTAGCCTACTGGTTAGCCTTGATATTGCAGATTTATACAGGCAGAGCTTAGCCTATTGATTAGTCTTGTAACCTAGTGCACACGAACTAGGTAAGTAACTAATACAGCATTTACGATAACTCACGAGATTAAAACCCTCACAATGAATGACAAAGTATAATCACTTAAACATCCATCAGATTCACAACGAATGACAAAGTATTCCCCGAGTTCGGGTGGTACTCAAACATCCTGTCGGAATCACGACTAATGACAAATGATAGTACTAAAACATCCATCGGATAGTTTCAATCGATCGGGCATTGAATCGTAGCAGCGATCGAGTTAATACCCGGTATCGTAGCAGAATTCGAGCTAGGGTGTGTTTGGTAGTAATCAGATGATAACTTGGTGTATGAATTGAATTTGAACGCCGTTCCAACTCCAGAAATCAAATCCCAAAGCCCTCTATTTATACTGAAAGTTTGACCCCCTCGCGTGACGCGAGGGGTCACCTTGGGGGCTTCGCGTGACGCGAAGGTGCACTTTATCTCCTAGGATTGCCACGTGTGTTTGTAGCTCAGGTGAGTCAGCGGATTCGTAAATTTCGATTTTGACAACGAGTTATATGGATAATCGTAAATAGGGAATACCCCCCTGAGTTTTAGGGGCCCTAATCCTGATTCTGATTGTTCTGAAAATTTTAGGGTTTATGTAGGATTACTTAAGGGTCTTAACTAAGGTTTCCTAATAAACAAAATATAATAATAAATAATAGTTTTGGTGAGAGTTGTTATGGTTTGGGACAAAAAGGAATAAAACGGTGAGAAAAGAAAATGGACTCGCTTTGTAACTTTAGGGTTTAACTAGAAAACCTCCTGGTAGAATTTTGGGTATAATTTCTAAGCTATATAAAAATATATATTTGTAATTTAAGTATAGTACCCCTCATTCAACCTTGTCCCTATGTCACGAGACAGAACCCCAACGAACTTAGTTAGGCAGAGCCTTGACATGTGTTATGGGGCTCAGATCAATCGGAAAGGGTAGCGACGATCGGGAGTTAAAACACTTAAAACGGAGCAGAACCTTATTATTATTATAAATAAAATAAATAAATACTAGAGAATTTTTGAGAGGAAAAGATGGGCGACACAGGAAAGGAAAGAAAATGAAATATTTCATGAAGTCTTTGTATGCTATTTATAGCAAAGGCATAAAGCCTTGTCATTATATGGATTCATATATCTTGAAGACACGTATTGATTCATGCATCCTCATATTCATTTGGAGAAGATTCTTTCTTTTTTATTATTTTCTTATTATCTCGATACACACTTCAACAGAAGTTTCAATTGTTAACTTTAATCAATATTTTATTATTTTATTTCATTCGTAAGTTTTCATTATTATTACTATTATTAATTTATATATTATAATTAATTTAACTGTTTCAGTTATTTGGCGTTTATAACTTCTAAAATATAACGTTTTACAAATTAACGAATATGTCTCTAGAACGAGAATATTTTTTTGTCTACATTTTGAACCAAATTTCATTAAAAACGGAGTAGGTTCAAATACAATGTATTTTTATAATTTAATGATTATACGGTTCATAGGCTCGTCTAGGTACTTTATATTTTTAACAGTCAACCTACCCGTAATCTACCCGTCTAATACTATAAGTTTTTATATACTTTTATTTTATTAGAAATGTCACCCATATATAGGCCAATTAATTAATATAATATTTCAACCAACTATATAAAATAGTGTTTAAAACTATTTGGATTGAATACTTATATTAAAAATAAACTAGTTACTAGTTACTAGTGGTTAATAAATTTAACCAAACCTATAATTCTTTTATATATAAAAATAGGAATGTTACATTCTCCCCACCTTGTTTTAAATCTCGTCCTCGAGATTTGGGTTACGATATTTCTTTGAGACTTATGTCACATCTTAGTTAATAAAAACAATTTAAGATAGATGACACAGAATTAAAATATCAAATTTTGTGAATATGAGTTGTACAATAAGTAGGATTTAATGGTTTAGTTCAAGGAATCGATGACAAACGAATGAGATGAAATGATATAATTTCCAAGGTGACTAGGTTCAAGCCAAAAGATATATGATCAATAGAAAGAGATATAAAGCTCTTTGTATTTGGACATATAAAGCTTCAAATTTTTATATATATATCGCCTCGAGATATTTATCTAAAGTGTATTTTAGATATGGTTATATATATGAGTACAGGTTTCGAAACATTTGTCCATTTATATACATGTTTGTATTTAACATTTTCATAAGACAGTATTAAAACCTTTATGTAAAGGTGGTTTTGAAATTAGTGACAAAAATATCTTTAAATTAATGTGAATGACTTTTAGAATCAATAAAATTATTTGTCAAAAGAAAGCTTACTTTGATTGGCAACTGAGGAAGACTTAGAATCGACAGGTTCAAAATGAAATAAAAGCATGAAAATGATTTGTCAAATATTTATGATATGAGAAAATCAAAGTGTTGAGATGAGTGAATTGCAAAGATACACCAAAAGACAATAGAGTTAGTGTCTCATTGTTTAGAGTTCCAAGTTGTTTTAATTGTGAAACAATGTGATAGTGCACTATTAGTGACTATATTTTTTCATACTATATCCTAGAGATCGAAATATAATAAGAACAAGTTATTTTGGCATGACCAACCATTATATTATATTTGTAAAGCAAATGTAATACATATTATTTGTGTCCCTGTTTGAACCGTATCTTAAAATATAAATACTATGTAATATATATTATTTGTTACGCATTTTTACTATATGTAAATAGTCACCACTTTTAAATAAATATTATTTTAGTATTTTACTATACTATGTAAAATAACTTATATTTACTATGTAATATATATTACAAAACACCGCAATGAAGTTATTACATTACAAAATATTTTAGTATTATTATTTTGTAAAAGAAATCACTATTATTTATAACGTTAAATGAAAGTTGTAAATAAAGGTGTAAAAATATTTATTGTACAAAAGTATTTGTAAAATATTTTGTAAATATATAACACTTAATGGGTCGATTCTATGTGATTACTTATTTTCATTTTGAAACCATATAACGTTGTGAATGTATTTACAAATGTTGTAAATAAGTGAAAATGGGGACTATTCTTATATATTACAATGTTCCCCTAACCCAACGTAGTTGATGACTACCATATTATTCTTATATGGTCATTTTCTTGCCAGAGCGTTACGGTACATAGTTACCACAAAACATGTGATACACAATTATTTATATAATTTTATTCATCCCTCTAATTCTTGTATTGTTTATGAAAATATGTCTTCTCCTTACAATATAAAGTATATATATATAAAAAAAATATTTTTAAATATAATTAAAATTTGCTAAATAAGTATGATGACTTAATTTATATACATTTATTAGTCATTATCATGGTTGGATATTGGTTAGTGCTCCCTTGTTTAAGCATGGGTGATCAGTCCATGCCTAACTAAGGCTAGGCTACCCAATACCTGCCCCTGATAATAACCCTAGTACCTAAAAATAATACTAATACTACTACTAATAATAAAACTAATATTAATTATCAATAATAAATAACTAAACATAAACTTAAATGAGAGTATACCTCAAACATAATTTTATATATATATATATAAATATAAATTCTTCACCTTAATGATTTAAATTTTTTTTATTTTTTATTTTTTATTTTTTTTGCAGTGCCAATAATTATGACTCTGATTAGACTGTGCACCGATGGTTGTGAAATCTTGTTCTATCATACCTCAGCAAGATTCCTGTTGTTTGTAGGATTACGTGGTCAAGGGCTGCTTTTTGATTAGTAATTTTTTCCACTGACGGGATTCGCATTGTTGTTGTCGTGCCCAATCATATTTTCCAAAGGTCTTGCCTTGAAAGTCGTGTGTGATATACTTTGACGTCTATGGTCGTATATTTTTAAGTTTTATGTGTTTTCTTGTGCACTATCACAACTTTACTTGCTTCGTACTTGAGTATTGGAAATTCTTATACTTTTGATGGCATATCAACTTAAAGGGTTTTCATTGTTTATATTGTCGCACGAGTTACGAGACAGATGATCAAACGAAATAATGTTTGATATCAGAATTATAGACATATGTAAGAGATTCCTGATAAAGAAATCTAGATTTATTATTGACACATATGCTTGTGCTTTATTCTTAATTAACTTTTGTAATTCCTTATAGATATACATATCTATATAATCATATATTTCACATGCTGTAATATACATACCCTTCATAAGGTCAATGTATTTAACAGATTCTTATTTCCAAAAACAAGTCAGATATCAGGTCATGATACTAGTTAGGGAAATCTTGTCACTTGTTTGACATATTATATACCCCGTCTTATCCGGTTCGCGCCGGAGAGGTAACCTCAGTATATCCGAACAAACTGGAGAGTCTGCTACACCATACCCAGTCTTGTCGAAGAAAATTTAATATTTCCCATAAATAGTATTTTTAAAAGTGCCTCTTTTATTAGGCTTTTATCCAGAAATTAGGGAAATTTGTATTCCCGTAACATATCTTTATTCTAGACCAAGTAATATCAATAAGCAAGAATTAATACTAATTAAGTGTTATTGCTTATTTATCATATCTTGTAATATTCTAATTACCATTCTTATGGTATACCAAAAACCCATCATACTTTATTTACATAAGTTCTTAGCTTATCTTGAAGCTGATACTAAGGCATCTTTTCTTAAGTTCAATTCTAAATGCTATCCTGTGTGCTACCATAAAATATCAAGTTCCTAACTTTTCGTTTAAACTTAGGTATTTTATTACAACACCTATTGGCTTAAATCAGTGGCTCTGATACCACCTTCTGTCACGACCCCCGACCCACCCTGGACGGAATCGGGAGCCGCGAACAGCCAAGTGGTACCGGTGATTATTTTGAAAAATATTGCAGCGGAAATTTCATCAGGACCGTGAGTTAGGAAAATATCAGAGTTTAGAAAACACCGGATTTTATTTATTAAATAAATGGGATAAAACCATGTTTTACAAAGGTAGCTTTAATAAGGGATAAACCCAATTACATAAAACAATATTTCTTAATTTGATTTAATTAATAAAATAAGCCACTTCTTGAAGCCTTTCAGTGTCGTATCCATTTCTTACTCCAATCTACTGTAATTACCTGAAACACGTGTTAAAAATGTTTTGTCAGCAGGAAATACTGGTGAGTTCATTCATTTTGCTAAAACGACACGTTTGTTATAATTTACAGTATTAAGAGAGATTACAATGTTTCCTGATATCAAACCAAATACCCACAGTATTTTGTCACTCGACCCATTGGCCCTCTCATTGTTCAATGGTGTCTGTGACTATGGTCATATCACCCCTTGGCTGCCCCAATGGTGAAGATTATCAAGTAATGTATACAAAACCCCACATACTGGCTGTAATTTGGTGATTACAAAGACTTAATCCCTGTAATTGTAACTTTGAAAATAAACATGCTTTTGAAATCAAATTTGATAAAAAGAGAATGACTCATATTATAAGCATGCAGATTTATACAGGCAGAGTTTAGCGTACTGGTTAGCCTTGATATTGCAGATTTATACAGGCAGAGCTTAGCCTATTGATTAGTCTTGTAACCTAGTGCACACGAACTAGGTAAGTAACTAATACAGCATTTACGATAACTCACGAGATTAAAACCCTCACAACGAATGACAAAGTATAATCACTTAAACATCCATCGGATTCACAACGAATGACAAAGTATTCCCCGAGTTCGGGTGGTACTCAAACATCCTGTCGGAATCACGACTAATGACAAAGGATAGTACTAAAACATCCATCGGATAGTTTCAATCGATCGGACATTGAATCGTAGAAGCGATCGAGTTAATAACCGGTATCGTAGCAGAATTCGAGCTAGTGTGTGTTTGGTAGTAATCAGATGATAACTTGGTGTACGAACTATTTATACTTAAAGTTTGACCCCCTCGCGTGACGCGAGGGGTCACCTTGGGGGCTTCGCGTGACGCGAAGGTCCACTTTATCTCCTAGGATTGCCACGTGTGTTTGTAGCTCAGGTGAATCAGCGGATTCGTAAAATTCGATTTTGACAACGAGTTATATGGATAATCGTAAATAGGGAATACCCCCCTGAGTTTTAGGGGCCCTAATCCTGATTCTGATTGTTCTGAAAATTTTAGGGTTTATGTAGGATTACTTAAGGGTCTTAACTAAGGTTTCCTAATAAACAAAATATAATAATAAATAATAGTTTTGGTGAGAGTTGTTACGGTTTGGGACAAAAAGGAATAAAACGGTGAGAAAAGAAAATGGACTCGCTTTGTAACTTTAGGGTTTAACTAGAAAACCTACTGGTAGAATTTTGGGTATAATTTCTGAGCTATATAAAAATATATATTTGTAATTTAAGTATAGTACCCCTCATTCAACCTTGTCCCTATGTCACGAGACAGAACCCCAACGAACTTAGTCAGGCAGAGCCTTGACATGTGTTATGGGGCTCAGATCAATTGGAAAGGGTAGCGACGATCGGGAGTTAAAACACTTAAAACGGAGCAGAACCTTATTATTATTATAAATAAAATAAATAAATACCAGAGAATTTTTTAGAGGAAAAGATGGGCGACACAGGAAAGAAAATGAAATATTTCATGAAGTCTTTGTATGCTATTTATAGCAAAGGCATAAAGCCTTGTCATTATATGGATTCATATATCTTGAAGACACGTATTGATTCATGCATCCTCATATTCATTTGGAGAAGATTCTTTCTTTTTTTATTATTTTCTTATTATCTCGATACACACTTCAACAGAAGTTTCAATTGTTAACTTTAATTAATATTTTATTATTTTATTTCATTCGTAAGTTTTCATTATTATTATTATTATTAATTTATATATTATAATTAATTTAACTGTTTCAGTTATTTGTCGTTTATAACTTCTAAAATATAACGTTTTACAAATTAACGAACATGTCTCTAGAACGAGAATATTTTTTTGTCTACATTTTGAACCAAATTTCATTAAAAACGGAGTAGGTTCAAATACAATGTATTTTTATAATTTAATGATTATACGGTTCATAGGCTCGTCTAGGTACTTTATATTTTTAACAGTCAACCTACCCGTCTAATACTATAAGTTTTTATATACTTTTATTTTATTAGAAAGGTCACCCATATATAGGCCAATTAATTAATATAATATTTCAACCAACTATATAAAATAGTGTTTAAAACTATTTGGATTGAATATTTATATTAAAAATAAAATAGTTACTAGTGGTTAATAAATTTAACCAAACCTATAATTCTTTTATATATAAAAATAGGAATGTTACAGCTAAGGGAGCTTTTGCATGCTTAGATAGTCTTTGGTATGTATATAGTGGAGGCTCCAGGAACATGACTGGATGTAGAGCCCTACTCAAAGAAATCAAAACTCATGGAGGGGGTGATATATCTTTTGGTAACAATTCTAAGGGTAAGGTTTTGGGGTCTGGAACAGTTCAGTCTGGAAAAGTCAAGTTTGAAAATGTCAATCTCATTGACAATCTAAAATTCAATCTCCTAAGTGTCTCATAAATGAGTGACAAAGGCTATGGGTCATTCTTTTCTAAGGAGAGTTGCAAGATTATTGGACCAAAAATGGTCAAAAAGATTGAAGAAATAATAGCCAATGAAAAAACCCAACTTCTTGCTCAAATAAATGGCAATGTTTATGTAGTTGATTTGTCAAAAGAGAGCCCTACGACTGATGCATGTCTGTTCTCAGCTGCCTCTAATAAAGAGACAGAGTTATGGCACAGAAGATTGGGGTACACAAATCTCAAGACAATCACTGCTTTGTCAAAACAAGGCCTTATAAGTGGTCTTCCATAAAAAATGTTCACCTGTCCTGAGCATTGTGTTTCCTGTTGATGTGTGTAAAATGCAACATATAAATTACATCAAATGAGGCATAAAACTAACCATTTTTAGTACTAATGTTGGAGAAAGTGTGCTTTTGTCTTCCTTTTGTATTTTCAGGACCAAATGAGCTTAAATGAACAAAAGGAACAAATATGCAGCAAAAACTAACATAAATACAAAGAAAAGGAATAAACGTGGCATGCCCGACCCCTCGACAACATCTCCCCAAGTAAAAACAAGAAACAGAAGGCTGACCACGGCCCGTGCCTAGCGGACACGGGGGCGTGGTCAGGTGTCTGCAGAAAATGACAAAGCTGTAGAAGCTTCTATTCCCAGCACGGGGGCGTGCCCAGCTCAGCACGGGGCGTGGTCAACGCTAAGATTCGCAGAATCTTGCAAATCTTGATAGTACAGATACGCTTCTGCACACGGGTCCGTGCCCAGCGAACACGTGGTCATGTGGAGCCTAATGCAGACAATTGCAATTAATGCAGAAAGAGAAAGATGATGGCCACGGGGGCGTGTCCAGCGGACACGTGGCCGTTGCCAGGCTTCTGTTCAGGCTATAAATAGGGGTGCTTGGTTCACTTCAAAGGCATCCCTTGGCAAACCACCTCTCTCCCACTTCACCACCACTCCACCTCCACAACAACTCCCACATCCACCACCATCATCCATCATCCACCTTAGAGTGTGTGTAGTAGTCTCGGGATCCAAGATTGATAGTAGGAGTTCTTGTCAATCAAAGGCCATGTTTGGCTAAGTCTCTTAAATCACTTTGTGAAGACAAACATTTAATGTAATACTTTTGATATTTAATCTTTTTGCACTTTTTATTTGGTTTTGTATTAATGAATTTAATAACTAGTTTCTTATGTTGAAGGTGAAACTTCTTTATCATTTGTCCGTGGTGTCTTGGCATTACTTTACTGTCTCTATAAAGTTTAAGATTTTCACCATTCATATCTCTACGGTCTATATAGAGATATGTTGGCTACCTGGTCGGGGGTTAAGGGAATGGTTTGGTAAGGTTCTTGCCTTGTTCAGTGTATAGATCCTGCAAGGACCTGGGTCAAGCTTACTAGGACCTCCTTCAATACCCACTGGTATTGGATGGCGGGGGTGCTAATGGCTTGATCCCCTCATATGGAAACTACTATTAATACATTAACCCGGTTACTTGGGATTGTATCCCTGCTGACTCAAACCACTTAGCCGAGGGTAACGTCGCCTTCAAAAGATGGGCCTACCACTTTACGCATTAATAACTTAATTAATTATCTTTCAATATTCCGTCCCTTTGGGATTGTATATTTGCTGACTCAAACCACTTGGTTGAGGGTAACGTTACATTCAAAAGAGGGGCCTACTACTATAACTAAGATAATCTCTTAAAAAGTGCAAAAGTGCGGAAATCATCAAAGGTTACATTAAAGGCAAGTCATATCCAAGTGATTTATCTTGTCTATCTGTTCTTATTTTATTTTTATTTTCAGCATTTTAGTTTTTATTTTTTCATGTTTAAAACCTTTTCTAAAATTTATTATTTGATTAGACGTTGAGGATAAACCGGTACTAAAAGCTCTTGTGTCCTTGAAAGACCTCTGTATCTTACCAACGCTATACTACGCTCACGATGGGTGCACTTGCCCATATGTGTATTTAGTGTTAGTAGAATATCGTGTTTTATAAATTTAAAACTTAAATAATGTGTAAAATGGGCTTAAATTATTAACAAAAACATATTACACTCTACACGCATCAAGTTTTTGGCGCCACAGCCGGGGACACAAGGATTTTAAGAAAGTTAGGAATCAACGGCCTAATCGTTTTTTCTTGTTTTTCTTTTTTTTTTTCTAGATTTTTCTAGATTTTTCAACTTCTGCAGAGCTCAGCATGGGTCGTGCCCGCTGAACACGCCCTCGTGCCCAATCTTTGGTACTGGCAATCCTGTTTTAAGTCAGACAGTAGCTGAACACGGGGCCGTGCCCACTGAACACGCCCCCGTGCCCAAGCTTCAGATACTGAAAACAGAACCGTAAGATCCCAACGGTTGGTAATTTCTGACACAAACATGAGTGATACTGATCATTTTTACTTTCGCTCCTCTTATGGTGCGTGGTGTCAAATATGGTGGCGGATCTCTTGAAAATTTAAAATGTTATTTTTTAAATTACACTCCCCACTATATAGACCCATCGTTTTCCTGTAACCTTAAGATGGGCGAAAGTAAAAACAATCCCTATCTCCCCCTCAAATTCTCTCAATCATCTCTTCTAGATGATATGATTCTCGAAGAATTATTTCAAATGGAAGATGTAATTCTTCAATTGATAAGAGAACTTGAGATGGAAATAACTAATTCATCTCAAGACGACGATCAAGGAGAATTATTGAGATCGCATTCGGATTATAACAACATCGTTGCTCCCGAAATCACCTCCAACTCTTGTGAGGACATGAGCGATAGTCGTCCCTGTGTCGATTGTGCCGTGAAGGACTCTCCATCGGTCTCCGCCGATGCATACATAGACCTGAGCGATTCGACATATTCCTTCTTTAACGAGAGCCCAGACAAAGGAAATAAAGGTTGGTTTCGCCCACCGGTATTTAGCTTAGGATTCACCCTTTCCGATAACCTCTTGCGTTCTTGTCTAAAACTAGGGCAATTAAGGTACCTCAGGCACTTTGGTGTTGTTCCATCCAGTAAGGAACCACCCGATTTGGATAAATTCCTTAAAATAAGACAAAACTTCATAAAAACCTCTAGCCACATGGTCGTGTCCATGTCAACACGTCCCTGTTCCCACCTGAAGATTTGTGTCTGACTTTACTTCAGAATACAGACAAAAAGTGTCAGATTCTTGTCTGACCACGGGGCCGTGTCCAGCCGACACGGGGGCCGTGGTCAGCGTGCTGTCGTTTTCTATAAATGGAGCAAGATTCCTGCACTCTTGGACCCATTCTAAAGACAAAGATCTGGTGGGATCTTCACATATACCCTATAAGGTATATTCTAAAGAAGGTTCTCAACAACCATCTTGTCTTTACTACTTTTTTCTATTTCCTTCTTCTTCATTTACTCCTCAAAACCTCCATTAAAGCTTGAAATCTCCTTGTTTTCAAGCTTTATTGTGATATTTGTTAGGTTTTTATTCAAAGAATCTTATCAAAAATAAGTTTTACAACACTATTTTAAGTTATTTCTGCTTAGAAATGTTTCAAAAGTCAGAAAAATAATTTAAAGCTCCAAGGTTCCTTGTTTCAAAAATCTGCAGATTGGTGGCCACGGGGCCGTGGCCGGAGTTACTGTTTCATTAATTTGAATTTTTTCAGCTTGTTTTCTTAGAATGTCGAGCCGGAATAGCGGAACTTCCTCAGCCCACTCAAGGAACGACCGACGAGGAAGAAGATCATCAATGGAAGATTCTCTAGTCAACTACGTGTATGCCTTGAGAGAAGCCATCGATGAAATGACAGGAGTAGAGGAAGCCTTGGTTGACCATATAAATCACTTGACGGTGGGATTAGAGGGGTTCCTTCGAGAAGTCAACCTTTTGCACCAAAGGTTGAATATTCTTGCTTCTCCTCCTATGGTGCCAATCATTGCACAAAGGGAGTGGAATGTTGTGCCGGAAGTCATTATTCCGGCCGAGTGGTATGTCATGCCCCCGGAACCCCCTTTAGACATATTACACGGGGTCCCGGTGACCGTCGCACCTCCTCCACAAGACATCGTGGAGAATGAGCCCGCCTTCTTCCTCCCTAGGGAGATAGAGGAATGGCTCAATGACATTTAAGAGACATCCCTCGGTTCCGAGTTCTACGACACCCTTAAGTACCGGAAAGCTATTTCCGGGATTTTGACATTCCTACAATAAGGGTAGAACTCCTTAAAATGATTTCATACGTTACTTGACCTATGTATCCTAGGAACTTTTAGTTTTTCATTTTTAACTTTATTTTCATTTTATAGGATCCTTTGTAATTGTTATTTTTAATGAATGATGGTTTTTAAGTATTAAATGGTGTTTGGATGATCTTGTAATGGTTAAACACACTCAAAATGGTGGAGGCTACTAAGGGAACCTTGAACCCACACCCCATGCACAAAAACAGAGCCTCCCGACAATTTTTCTTCATTACAACAAGTTCAGCAAGGGTCGTGCTCAGCCCAACACGCCCTCGTGCCTAAGGTTCTGCAGAAAACACCCAGTTCAGGTAACTGGACACGGGGCCGTGTTCACTGAACACGCCCGCGTGCCCAGCATTCTGTTTAATATGATACTGGCGATCTGAGCACGGGGTCGTGCCCGGACCAACACGGGCCCGTGTCCAGACGCCCAGTAACATAAAAAAATTTTTAAACACCTTTTTACACATTCAATCAACCTAAAAACTTATTTTTGGGACACATTGAGGATAATGTGTAATTTAAGTGTGGGGGGGGGGGGGGATGCTAAACCTTGAAATTTGCAAGTCCTAATAACAAGCCTTGCACAAAACTCTATTGGAACCGCTATTCACCCCAAATTTTTTCAAAAAACTTTTTATTTTTTTTACTTGTCTTGGTTTAATTTGGAAATAACAAGTTCTAAAAAGGTGATATTTTTACAAATTTACAGCCGATAGCGTCGTGATAAAAAGAACTAACATAAGAAAATTATGAAACCGTATGACAAATCTAGTTAAAATTTGATTATATATACTTGATCACATTATAAACTCATTCCCACAAAAAAGTGAGTTTTGAGCCTTTATTGAGCATACAAGCATACATCTTTAAACTAAATGCTCATTTTTCATTTCTTGTGTGAATAGCCGTTTGGTTCTTACGACTCTAGAACTTGCCACGACGATACATTCCCGGTCCTTACCAACTTAAACCCAAGTAAGTAAATGATAGAGACATTAGGATTAACCCATTTTTCTTTCAACACCATTATTTTTCATTTATTTTATCACCTACCCAAAAATCCCCTAGTTAACCCCTTTGAGCCTAAACCTTTTCATTTCTAACCCCACAAAACAAACACCCTTTACCCACTGAAAACCTTTTTCTTTTAAACCCCTTATTTTAGTAAAAAACCCGGTTTTCTCATGACGTTCTTTATCAAAAGAAAAAAAATGAAGTCTAGCAATAAACAAACAAGTTCCTCAATGAAACTTTGTTTGAAAATGCTTAGTTTGAATAAAAGTCACGAAAACAAAAAGTTTTACGACGACCGATGCTTTTTACGCTTTTAGCCCTTTTTACTAACCACTAACCCAAAACCACCTGCCTTTAACCCCAGCCTAACCCTTCCCCGAGTCCTCTTGATATTTACAAAGGTTTATAGTTAAAAAGGAGGAGGATTTAATGCTTGGCAAGCATATGGTAGAAGTAAGTTCCATGCCGGTCTCGAGTGTTTCACAAAAATACATTTTCGGCCGAGTGTTGAGTGATCTCCCGTGAGGTATGTGAACTTGTATATAAATGGAATTTTAAAGAGGCATGTTATACCCAAATAAGTAATTTCTCTTATGAAAAGTTCTAAATAAATCATAATGAATAGGATTGTAAATAGTATAAAAATAAAACCAATAAAGATCTTGGATTCCCGACACTCAAGACAAGCCCAAAACTTCTCTTCTACCCATTCCATTTTGGTGTGTAAGCCACATAATAAATAGTTTTTCTTGAGGACAAGCAAAGATTCAAGTGTGGGGGTATTTAATGTGTGTAAAATGCAACATATAAAGATTCAAGTAGAAGCTTCTATTCCCAGCACGGGGGCGTGCCTAGCTCAGCATGGGGCGTGGTCAACGCTAAGATTCGCAGAATCTTGCAAATCTTGATAGTACAGATACACTTATGCACATGGGGCCGTGGCCAGCGAACATGGAGCCATTTGGAGCCTAATGCAGACAATTGCAATTAATGAAGAAAGAGAAAGATGATGGCCACGGGGGCGTGTCCAGGAGACACGGGGTCGTGGCTGGGCTTCTGTTCAGGCTATAAATAGGAGTGCTTGGTTCACTTCAAAGGAATCCCATGGCAAACCACCTCTCTCCCACTTCACCACCACTCCACCTCCACTACAACACCCACATCCACCATAATCGTCCATCATCCACCTTAGAATGTGTGTAGTAGTCTCGGGATCCAAGATTAATAGTAGGAGTTCTTATCAATCAAAGGCCATGTTTGGCTAAGTCTCTTACATCACTTGGTGAAGACAAGCATTTAATGTAATACTTTTGATTTTTAATCTTTTCGCACTTTTTATTTGGTTTTATATTAATGACTTTAATAACTAGTTTCTTATGTTGAAGGTGAAACTTCTTTATCATTTGTCCGTGGTGTCTTGACATTACTTTACTGTCTATATAAACAAAAAGATTTTCACCATTCATATCTCTACGGTCTATATAGAGATATGTTGGCTACCTGGTCGAGGATTAAGGGAATGGTTTGGTAAGGTTCTTGCCTTGTTCAGTGTATAGATCCTGCAAGGACCTGGGTCAAGCTTACTAGGAACTCCTTCAATACCCACTGGTATTGGATGACGGGGGTGCGAATGGCTTGATCCCCTCATATGTAAACTACTATTAATACATTAACCCGGCTACTTAGGATTTGTATCCCTGCTGACTCAAACCACTTAGCTGAGGGTAACGTCGCCTTCAAAAGAGGGGCCTACCACTTTACGCATTAATAACTTAATTAATTATCTTTCAATATTCTGGCCCTTTGGGATTGTATCCTTGCTGACTCAAACCACTGGGTTGAGGGTAACGTCACCTTCAAAAGAGGGGCCTACTATTATAACTAAGATAATCTCTTAAAAAGTGCAAAAGTGTGGAAATCATCAAAGGTTACATTAAAGTCAAGTCGGATCCAAGTGATTCATCTTGTCTATCTGTTTTTATTTTATTTTTATTTTCAGCATTTTAGTATTTATTTTTCTTGTTTAAAACCTTTTCTAAAAATTTTGATTTGATTAGACGTTGAGGATAAACCGGTACTAAAAGCTCTTGTGTCCTTGGACGACCTCGGTATCTTACCAACGCTATACTACGCTCACGTTGGGTGCACTTTCCCATATGTGTGTTTAGTGTTAGTAGAATATCGTGGTTTATAAATTTAAAACTTGACTAATGTGTAAAATGGGCTTAAATTATTAACAAAAACATATTACACTCTACACGCATCACCTGTTTAAAAGGCAAACAACATAAAAGCTCATATAAGTCCATTGATAAGTCCAAAACAACCAAGTGTTCGCAAATGCTGCACATGGATCTGTTTGGCCCAGTAAAAATCATGAGCTTGAAAAAGAAAAGATATTGCTTGGTAATTATAGATGATTTTTCTAGGTTTACATGGACATATTTCTTACATTCTAAAGATGAGACTGCAGGCATTTTGCAAGACTTTGTCAAACAGGGTGAAAAGCAATTTGACTTGCCAGTAAAAGTATTTAGGAGTGACAATGACACAGAATTCAGAAATAGGGAGTTGGATGAGTTTTGTGTGTCAAAAGGGATTGTGAGGAAGTATAGCATCCCAAGAAGACCAGAGCAAAATGGGGTGGTTGAAAGAAAAAAATAAAACTTTGATTGAAGCTGCCAGAACCATGCTTGCAGATTCAGGTTTGCCATTAACTTTCTGGGCAGAGGCTGTAAACACTGCCTGCTATGTCCAGAACAGAGTTTTGATCAACCCCAGGCATCAAAAGACTACCTAAATTTTTTTGTATAAAATCAAACCACTGATCTCATATTTCAAAATCTTTGGCTACCCATGTTTCATTTTAAACTTAAAAGATTCAATTTCAAAATTTGCAGCCAAAGTAGATTGTGGTTATCATCTGGGATACTCAACCACTGCCAAGGCCTACAAAGTGTTTAACACTAGAACTAGGTGTGTGGAAGAGACTTTGAATGTTAAGCTAAATGAACTTTCATCTCTGAAAATCCCAGCAAATCCTGCTGAATTGTTTGATTTAGATAAATTCACTTTTGAAGATGTGTCTGTCAAGACTAACTCTGCAGGTACACCACAATCTCCACCACCAGACTACGGATATGAAGTTGTAATTCCACAACAGAAATTCACATCCATCACCAGAGCAGCAGATGTTCAAAACAGCTGTCAGAGCTCAGCCACTGCTACATCAACAGTTGTTGACCAAAGTAGCCCTTCAACCTCTACTTCCATATCCTCAACCACTGTTGATAAAAATCTGCCAACAGTGGATAAATATCAACATTGTGACACACCAATTCCTCCTATCCCTCCACCTCCATTTCAAACAGTTGTTGGATCATCAAAGTCACCAACAGTTGTTAGCTCAGATGATTCACATCTGCAACCTCCACCCTTTAATGCCATTGTTCCATACAAGGGAGATTTAATCTTCCAGAAATCCCATCCACCTGATCAAATCATTGGCAACATCAGTGAAGGGGTACTCACCAGAAGTCAATCCCAAAACATTTGTCTTTTTGCTGGCTTCCTATCACTTCATCAACCAGTCAAGTACCAAGAGGCACTGTAAGACAACAGTTAGGTAGAAGCTATGCAAGAAGAGCTCCAACAGTTTAAAATACAACAAGTATGGGAGCTTATACCACTGCCAGAGGGTGTGAGTCCTATTGGCACAAAGTGGGTCTTCAAAAATAAAACTGATGAAAGGGCATTGTTGTCAAGAATAAAGCTAGGCTTATGGTTCAAGGTTTCAGACAGGAAGAGGGCATTGACTATGATGAAACTTTTGCTCTTGTAGCAAGATTGGAAGCTATTAGACTATTCTTGGCCTTTGCTGTTAACCACAACATCAAGGTGTTTCAGATGGATATCAAATGTGCATTCCTCTATGGTAAGATTCAAGAAGAGGTATATGTTTGTCAACCTCCTGGTTTTAAGGATCCATTTAATCCAAATCATGTATACAAGCTAAACAAAGCTTTGTATGGCCTGAAACAAGCACCTAGAGCCTAGTATGAAACTCTTTCCACTTTTCTAATCTCTATTGGCTTCACTAGAGGCAAAATTGACAAGACATTGTTTTTAAAATGGAGAGGAAAAGATTTGATGACTGTCCAGATTTATGTGGATGACATCATTTTTGGAAGCACATGTAACAAAATGTGTGAAGAGTTCAGAAAACTCATGACAGCTGAGTTTCAAATGAGTGCAATAGGTGAACTACAGTGCTTTCTTGGTCTCCAAGTAAAGCAACTGCAAAATGGTACTTTCATTCATCAAAGCAAATATACTAAAGAACTTTTAAACAAATTTGAGATGAATGATTGCAAACCATGTAGTACACCCATGGCAACCACCAAGCTAGTCATGGTTGATGAAAAGATGATTTGGTTGATCAAACCTTATATAGAAGCATGATTGGGTCCTTATTGTACCTAACTGCATCTAGGCCAGACATCATGGTTGCAACATGTGTTTGTGTAAGATCCCAATCAGCCCCTAGGAAGTCTAACCTCATAGCTGTGAAAAGGATATTCAGATACCTAAAAAGTGCTCCCACACTTGGTATCTGGTACCTTGCTAATGGGGATGTTAAGCTTTTAGGTTTTTCAGATAGTGACTTTGCTGTCTGTAACACAACAAGGAAGTCCATATCAGGAGGGTGCCAATTTCTAGGTGATTGCTTAGTATCTTGGCAAAGCAAAAAGCAAATAATTGTTTCAACATCCACAACTGAGGCAGAATATATTGCTGCTGCAAGCTGCACATCCCAACTGTTGTGGCTTCAAAATCAACTGCTGGATTTTGGTATCACTGCTTTAAAGACACCCCTCATGTTGGATGGTCAAGCAGTAGAAAATATCATCAAAAATCCAGTGTCGCATTCAACCACCAAGCACATTGACATCAGACATCACTTTGTGAGGGATTGCTATGAAAAAGGTTTGATTTCTCTGCATCATGTTCCAACTATGGATCAGCTGGCAGATGTGCTAACAAAAACATTAGACACATCCACCTTTGAAATCTTGATCTCTAGAATTGGCATGCTTAACATGGAATAACAAGCAAAATCTTGTTTTTCTATGAATAATTAAAATGTTTTCAGAAAAATAAAAAATCCATCCTTAAAAATAGTTAAAAATGAAAATTTTCATTAATCCTTAAAAGTTTGTCATAACCACTGATTGGTTCAAACATCTTATTGTTAAAAATCTTCCATTGCTGAAAGACAACCTCTGTTTCCTCATTTTCGTGTTAATCAATGTTGCTCAAACATCAGTGTTTTAATCACTGATGGCTATCCACTGATAGTTAAAATCAGCCACTGTTCTCATTTTCACTATTGTCAACCACTGATATTGTTCATCAGTGGTTTCCTAAACAACTGTCTTCCACCTTCCATCAGAGGTTGTCACGTGTACTGTTCTTAGCCGTCCGATCTTTGTAACCGCTGCCACGTCAGCATTCACTTTTCACTCTCTTAAAACCCTGATTAAAACCCCAATAAGAGTTTTCACTGCCGTATCGAATTCAAAATTCCTTCAAAAGCGGTTTCCATCTTTCATTCATCTTTTCTTCCATTCACAAATTTCTCAAAATCACCATGGCTCTCGCTCTCAAAAACCCACATAACTACCTTTGTACACTTGAGAAAACAAGTAAAAACAAAGATTTCGACTCAATCATTGATGTTCTCTCATCTTCAAATGTATAAAACTTTGTTGACATGCAACGCACCTATCTACCAAGATACCCTATGAGATTTCTGGAAAAATGCAAAATTGGAAGTTCAAGACAAAAAGCCTTGGGTTATTACATCTAAAGTAGGAGAAATTCTGGTTTCCATCACACCCCAATCCATATCAGAAGTTTTTGAGATGAACGATCACACAGGTAAAAATTCTTTTCCTAAAGATGAGTATCAAACTGACTTGATCGAAAGAGGGTATGCGGGACAAATGAAAAAAGCCGCTTTGCAAAAGGGAGAATTTCCACCTCCCATGAAGTTTTTATTTCATGCCCTGCTCATCTGTGTTTCAAATAAAACAACAACTTTCAATGAAATTCCATTGAAAATTCAATACTTGGGATATGCTATTATGGCTAAAGTTGATTTCAATTACTCCCAAGAGATTTTCAATGTTTTGGTTAAAAATGTAAATAATATCAAAGAAAAGAAGAAACCATTTTTGTTGTTTCCAAGGTTTTTGAGTTACTACTTACAGCAGAAGATACCAAAAGACAGTGCACATGTACTTGTCCAAGGTCAATCTTTTCAAATAAACAGTCTTTCTGCTGAAACATTTACAAGATTGTCAGAGTCAAAACCTTCCAAAACACAAACAGAGGAGTCTGAGCAAATTTTGGATGAGTCCACATCTGCTCCTCAGACTTCTGTTGTTGAGCCCACAGCTCATGGTGACCACAGTAGCACAACCACTTTTGTGCAACCCCCACCAAAAATTTCTAAAAAGACCAAAAAGACTTCGAAAAAGCCTACCAAACATTCTAAAAAGGACCTTCTGGAAGATGAGATCCCAGAAGTTAATCCAGTGACAACACAAATGTCACTAATAATCACTGTTGCTACTTCCTCACAACAGTTGGACAGATCTCCACCAAAAACCTTAACTCCTCCTAGTTCCTCACAAAAGGAACAGGTTGTAAGCATAGGGACACCACAAAATGAAGCATATACCTCACTTGAGGATATGTTTAATAGCCCTTCTCCCTGGGCAAATTCTCTTTCAACTCCTATCCCTTCATCACAACTACCATCATCTATTATACCCATGTTTGATGCCATTGAGCTTCAGACACAAAACAACCCCTCTTCACACATTACTGAGAGTACAACCACAACATTGGTTGTGTCTGAAATACCTCAATTAGTTATCCCACAAACAGTTGAGGAGGTTACACCACATGAGTTTAATGAAATTCCTGTTGGTAGTTCAAGTGGAGCAGCTACTACAGGTGTTGGATCCACTGATCTACATCTGGACAGTAGTTTCATAAGTCAGACTCCTTTGAAGGCAATTTCTTCTTTGGGAACCAAGGTATCCACTGGTGTGTTCAAGTTAAGCACTAGTGAGATTACTAAGGTAACCACTGCTGAAGAAAGAAGTCCCCAGTACCAAGAAAAAGGGGCATCAGTGGATGACCCATTGGAGACTCCTCCTGGTTCAATTGCTGATACAACCACTGCTGGTGAGAAATCAGATGATCCCATTAACTTGGGTGATGGTTTAAGGTATCAAGAATTGATGGAGAGACTTAATACAATTGAAACCACTGTCAATAACATGAGAGATATGGTCAAACAGTTGGTAGAAGTTTCCAAAAGTCAACCCACTCCACAACAGTATTCCCAAGAGCTTTGGAATGCAATTCAGCCAATTATCACTGCTCAAAGGGAACTTGCAGAAACCCAGCACAACCATTAAATGTCTTTGATTAGAAACATGGTTGATGCAAGATACAAGGATACTTAGGCAGATATCAAGGCCATCAAAGAAGCCTTGACAACAAAGACTGACTCTGCCCCTGCATCCATCTACAAAGATGATGATGATCAAGATGATGATGCCAAAAAGGGGGAGAAACATGACATGAAAAAGTTTGGCAGACCTACCCCTAAACAACATCCAACCAAAAAGCCAGAGCCTGAGAAGAAGTATTCTGGAACCACTGATGAAACATCTCCAAAAGAAAAGAAAAAGGGAGTTGATGAAACCCTAAACATTCTGGCAGATGAAGTGGAGACAAACAAAAAGACTGCTCAAAATAAAAAAGAAACCAAGGAAAGGGAGTGGAGAAATATAATAAATGCAAGAAAAGAATGGGAAATGAAAACAAAGGATGTTGGCACTTCTACCAGGAAGAATTCTTTCAAACATAACAAACCATCACTTTCCAAATTCTCAAAACCACAAACAAGAAAACAAACACCCAAAAAGCCAACCACTGCTGGTCTCAAAACCACTGATGGTTTAGAAAAACCAACCACTGACACACCCAAAACTACACCTTCACCACAAAATCCACCTGCCAAAAAGCAGAAGACAACTGTTGACACTTCAACAGCTATTAGTCAACCATCCACCACCTCCAAATCTCCTTCCCAAGCTATAACCATTCCTGTTTCAAAATCCCAAATAAAAATCCCTTCTCCTAAAAATGTTTACACTAGAAAAAGAAAGTTCCAGGTGCATGATGATGACATACCCGCACCTACTCCTATATCATCTAAACCTTTCATTCAAACTAACCCTGAACCATTCATTCCTCCACCATCATCATTATAAAACCCAATCACTGACCCAAATATACTTGAAGGACATGATCCTTCAAGAGTCATTCCATTAGCAGCAGACTATCCTCTGGAATTGGCTGCAGTTAAAAATGAAACGAGGCAATTCTATAGAGTGGATGATCCTGCAAAAAGAATATTCCCATCCCTTCATGGCTTTAGACCTCCCAAGAACATGGAAGAATATCTGAAACTTAAATCCAAGCAAGCTGAATTACAAGCCAAGTATGAAGGTCAAGGGGAAAGTGATAGTAGCATCTCAAGTCGATTGCAGCTTGGGCATAGTAAAGTAAAGAAATTGGAAGACTATGCAAGAGACTTAAGCAAAGAGACGTCCAATCTACCACCAAATGCTGATATGCAAAAGGAGATGAGGAAAGATCTCTTAGAGCTAATCATGAGAGACAAGTTCTATCCTGCCAAGGTTGAACATTTTAAAGACTGGCCACTCATTGCACTCAAAGCTGAAGCAAACAGAATTTAAAGGGTAAGAAATGATCCCAGTATGAAAAGGTCTGCACCAGATTGGAATAAATACAAAAAGACTTTCGCAGAACTTACCCTGGAATACAAAAGAAAGAAGGCTGAGCTAGTTGCAGCCAAGTATGGTTCAGCAAAGACCGTATCAAAGTGGTCTAGACAGTACACTGACATGGTGTATGACAAGCTAGAAAAACTAAGAAAGACAGATCCTACAGCTCCAAAGAAACCATCATACAAGATTAAGAAAGCTGATGAGTCACAGCAGCAGGCCCTCTCTTTAAAAACATTATTCACATCATCTAACACTTTCATCATTGCCTTAAATCAAAGAAAAAGGCAAAAGCAGATTGATGAAGAAGATGCAGAAAGAGAAGCTGACATTATGAAAGTGGCCATCAAGCAGACGATTGAAGAAAATCCTGACTCAGCAAAGTTACAAGAAATTTCCAAAAGATTCATCAGCAGCCCTCCATCACCAAACTCATCAAAAATAAAAACTCTCCCAAGAAACCCACTGAACTCAAAAATACTAAAGTGGAAGTCTGATCAAAAGACCCATGTATTGACCTTGCTCAAGTCAAGTGTAGTAGTTGAACACATATCAAGGGAAGATGCACTAGGCCTGAGTGTAGCTGACCTCCAAGATCTCTTAGAACTTCAACTTTGCAGGGATGAGGATGATGAAGATTCCCTTAACTTTGAGCTTCAATTCAAGGGGAAAGTTAGGGAAATGTTGATGAGACAATAAAAATCTTGAATAATGAAGTGTTTTGGCATCATCTGTTCTAGGGGGAGATTGTTGGTCCATACATTCAAGCCCAGAAGAACAGATGATAAGGAAAGCCAAAAACTGGTTCAGAACAGTTGATCATCATAAGCAGAGCTTGTTCAAGACTTTCCCCTTGACAGTGGTTTTCTAGCATCTGATAGACTCCAAGCACTGATCATCTCAACACCTGTTAGCCAAAGATCTGATAAAGAATAAAGACTGATGCTCTATCTACTGATGTCTCCCAAGCACTGTTGAAGAACAAAGCACTGCCCATTCAAGGACTGATCACCTTATGAAGAAAGCACTGATGCTCAACATCAGTGCTTAGACTACAACAGTGGAAAGCTGAACCAGTGGTTTATGTAATCAATGTTTATATGTAACAGTGTTTAGAGTTTGTTAGGAGGTTAGATGTCACTTTCATGGTGACGCCAGCAAAGATGCTCAGTGGTTTCGTTTGTACTATAAATAGAACAGTACTCTCTATTGTTCCATTAGCTCTTTCTTCACACGTCATCTTGTACGAACAAATCGCTTAGCTCAGGCTGAGGGGGAGTCTAGTGCATGCATGCATAAGTTGAATTTTGTAATAGATACAATCTTTTGACTTAATCAAATTATGTCTGCTTAAAGCTATTCGTCCTTGATTGTGTGATTAAAGTTTATTTCCATTTCCGCTGCACTTCAATTCTTTGTTTCATCTTTCAATTCTAATTAAACAACACAATCTAAGAAACTCAGATCCTAACAAAAGCAAATTAAAACAGCAAAAAACCGGGACCGGTAGGACTCGAACGCGTGACCTCCGTGTCGTTTGAACACGTCCCTTCCGCTGGGCCATGTGTCTACCTCATTGATTTCGTGGCCGATAATTATACTTATACAGAAACTAGCGTCGTTCATTTAGAAATATTCCCCCCCCCTTTAACGAAATTGGAAACCACCAAGGGAGGCGTATGATGTCAATGAGGATCATATAGAGTGTCCACCTGGGGACATGTATTGGGCAATGAGCACTGTATAGGTGCTTGTATACGCGTCTCCTTGCCCTATACGATACGTGTGGTTCTTATTTTTCTAAAAAATCTTGTGATGTAATTAAGGGTTTTTATTATATTATAAAACACTCTAATTAACATTTTTTATAAAAAAATTGTTGCATACACTGTATTTCACGGATGTTACACCAATGACAAGTTAATAAATTCTTTTCGTTGAGTTCTATTACTTCCTAGTAACGCCCTACCCTGTGTAATACGAGACATGTACACTGTCTCCCATTCCATAGCTTCTATACTTCGGTATATATTCCAAAGTCCATTTGGTATCGACATCGAGCAATCATCCGTTAACTTAACCATGATGAAATGGCCACATTCGACATAAGCGATCAATAAAATGGAATGGTTCGGGTAAACCTCTGGACCATCAAACATCGGGAAGTAAGTTTGACAAACACCATTGCTTAAATGTTTTTATTAAAAATGTGTTAATATTATAAAACCGCATGTTTTTATTATAAGAAAATATCATCGTTTTAAAAAAAAATGTGCATATGTTTTCTTATTAAGTATTATTAATTAAAACTTCATATTTTATGAAATGAATTGTGTATATTATAAAATGTCGAATTTTTATAAGAATTATTAAATGTCAATTTTTTTTATAAAACGAATTGTATATACTATAATAAAGTTTTTTATTTATTAATTATTATTATGTCTTTAATTGTGAAATGATTTAAATGTCAAATTTTTATTAAATGAGTATTATTATAAAATTTAATTAAATGAGTATTATTATGTCTTTAATTGTCAAATTTTTAAATGTCAAATTTTATTAAATGAGTATATTATAACATTTTATTAAATGTCAAATTTTTTTATTTATTAAGTATTATTATGTCTTTAATTGTTTTTCATTTGTCATTTATTAACCATAACGCAACAAGAAACGTAATTCAAAATGTAATTAAACATCGGTTTATATTAATACACAAAACATGTCACTTTCACACAAAATGTAACGACTAAACCCTAAACCCTAAATCACTAATTATTACATATTCTTAAATTCTTGCAAAGGAAAACGATAGGTGTAACACCCAAATACCAAGACAGGCCGGCTGTCTTTAAATTGTGTACCGGTACACTAGCTTCCAATGTGCTTTCCGCCTCCCCATCTAGAGCATGAATAACCAATCCATCCAATCTGGCGCTCCTCGGGATGGTTGGTGCAGAAGCATTCTCATTGGTGGATACCTCATGAGAACACTAATAGACGCCTCTCTTGGAAGGACATGTAACGGGTTGTAATAGGTTGTGATTACATCAGCTAAAATGGCTAGCATCACTAGGAGTTGGGCACAACGTAGTCCACTCCGATCACACATAATCCTAGATCAACGTCCTAGTGCATGAATATGAAATACGAACGCAGTTAAGCGTTTGAATCTAAAATATGAACGCAATGTACTTCTCTCTAAGGATTACGCTACCACCACCGTAAAAAAACCCACTTTCGATATCCTGTTAATAAAATACAATTATAGCATTAGACTTGGCATTTGAAAATATATTATAAAAAAATAAAAAAATAAACAAATCCAAGTACCACCACAACCAACACCCACCACGGCACCACCATAGCCCACCACCACCCTTAACCACCTCATCCACCTCCCCAGCCGACCAACCACCACCACAGCAGACCTACCACCACCACCACCACCACAACCACAGCCGACGCACCACCACCACCACCACCACCATCACCACAGTCAACCCGCCACCACCACCACTACAGCCTCCTCACCACCACCATAGCCGACCCACCACCATCACCACAACCGACCCTCCACCACCACCACCCACCGTCAAACCCTAACCACCGTGAAACCCTAACCACCGTGAAACCCTAACCACCGTCAATCCCCACCACTGTCAAACCCCACCACCGTCAAACCCTACCACCAAAAACAACAACCACAACCCCAACACCACCACAAATGGCCAAAATAAAACAAAAAAAAATATTGAAGATTAATCAATATAATATGGAATAGAAACTAACCTTGAATATTCCGACCGTATAGAGAGATACGAGAGCGAGAACTATACGAGAGACAAAGAATCCGTGCATGTGTGTTCACTTCCGGATCGTCATCGTGTGGTCCAGAGCGTTTGTGTGTGTTTTTTTGGTGTTTGGTGTTTGTGTTTAATTTTTTTAGATCTATTCCCCCCTTTATTGAAAGTGAAAAAGGTGTTTGTCCACTAGGGGAGGCGTATGGCTTAATGAGGATCCTATAGAGTGTCCACCAGGGGAGTTGTATTGGGCAATGAGCACCGTATAGGTGCTTGTATACGCGTTTCCTTGCCTTATACAATGCGTATGGTTCTTATTTGTTAAAAGATCTTGTGATGTAATTAAGGGTTTTTATATTTTAAAACACTCTAATTAACATTTTTTATAAAAAAATTGTTGCGTACACTATATTTCACCGATGTTACGCCTATGACAAGTTAATAAATTCTTTTCGTTGAGTTCTATTACTAGCTAGTAACACCCTACCCTGTGTAATACGAGACATGTACACTGTCTCCCATTCAATAGCTTCTATACTTCGGTATATACTCCAAAGTCCATTTGGTACTGGCATCGGGCAATCATCTGTTAAGTTAACCATGATGAAATAGCCACCTTCGACATAAGCGATCGATAAAATGGAATGGTTCGGGTAAACCTCCAGACCATCGAACATCGGGAAGTAAGTTTGACAAACACTATTGCTTAAATGTTGAACAATCACACCAAATTTTTGAGCCACCAACAACCCTATGTAGGGCAACAACATCCAGCATGCCTTTGGTGCAGGTTCCACATTCAACCAATTTATCGATCGATACACTTCAATGTAACATCCCGGATCCAAAGAGTCGTGTATATGCCACCACCGCTCTTTGTTAATGAACATCTCGTCGAGTAGCTATTGGCGGACCCACTTCCACTGTTTCTGCTCCAACCCCAAACCCATAGCTATGGATTGGAACCCACAGTTACCGTCCGACTGGGCATCTTCGATATGTACTTTGTATCTCCGATACATAGATGGAAGCCAATCCTTAAAACGATTGATCATGTTTTCGTACCTATAATTGGCAAATAAATAGAGGAAAAAAGTGAGATAAAACCCAAGCGGGTCAGGATGGGATAAAATCACTTAATTAAGTTAAAAAAAAGTCAAAAAATTCAAAAAAATAAAAAATTCAAAAAAATTCAAAAATTTTCTAAAAATTCTAAAAATGTCAAAAAATTATAAAAAATCGAAAAATTCCAATTAATTTAAAAAAATAAAAAAAAAATAAAAAGAACTAAAAAATATTAAAATATAAAAAATTGAAAAAGAATTTAAAAAATATGTACGTAGGTACGTATGTACCTGTACCCGACCAACAGTGGAAAGTCTTTATCTAGAATCGGAATCGTATTTTTTGCTTTACTTTTCTTTGAACGACTACGTCTCACAACTGGCTTTTGAGTGTCTTCGTTCCTCTATGATTGGGGTTGTTTATCTTAATGTCTCGCAAGCTCCTCATTCTTTTGTTGTTTTTCTTTCGTAGTTGTGCGGCCCTGGGTATCTTTTTGTACCTCAGGCGATTGATGGTCAGTCATACTTGGATTCACCACCGCTTTTATCTTTGACAACATACTTTTTAACACTAAAGGTGGTTGCGCCTATAGTTGTTGTGTGACTCTATACATTTCTGCCTGAAGATTACAATCGTTTTGATTAAGTTTTTCGGTTGAAAAATCTTGTTTTGTCCAGAATTTGTCTATCACGGCAAGTGGAATTTTGCAATCCGTATTTCAAGAATCATAATTAAAACATGAAGTATAATGATGATTATATACTGTATGGATCGAAGTATATGTTATAGTTGTTATATTACCTGTACTTTCCCACCACTCCATCTGAGACGCACATCGCAACCCACAACCCGTAAAAAGCTAGTGGCCACAAGTCACCCCTGCTACCCTCAATGCATGTAACTTTTTCCTCTCGATAAGCAACAACTCTAAGGCTTTTTGGGAAACATTACCGCGTAGGTTATCAAAAAAACGGTATTCCGTGGTCCCCCATTGCACGGACTTGCTCTCCAGAAAACTAAGTTTTATTTTTATGTGTTGTGACTCTACAACTTTGCCAAAGTTATAATTGCACGGACTTGCTCTCCAGAAAACTAAGTCTTTATCTAGAATGCTGGCTTTCAACTCTGTTGGTTGTATGTTGACCAAAATTAGGGATTGTGTTAGTCTAAGCTGAAACGAACTTTTCTTTATATTCTTTCAGCCAGACATTATACAAATAGTCCAGAACTTCTGAAAAAAAAGAATACAACGATTTGTAACATTTGTATGTATATATGTATGGATGAATGTATGTAAACTAATATAATATGTACCTGATCGACCGTCTTTAGTCAGTCGCATGAAAAGTCTCTCAAAGTTATAATTGTATAGCGTCGGAGTGGGAGAACTACACAGTCGAGACCAAGAAAGCTTGAATATTTTCCAGTCTTCATCCGTAAATTTTGCCCAACAGTGTTTTAGAATATTCTTTGAGATGTGCCACCTACATAGCAATTTGGAAGCTTTTGGGAATACTTTATCGCAAGCATTCATCAAAGCTTGATCTCTATCTGTTACAATTACACGTGGCTCCATACAATCTACTAACAATTCTTTGAGCTTCTCCAGGACCCATAAGAAGTTATATTGTTTTTCTTTAGAGACAAACGCATGAGCCACACAAAACGACTTGTGTGTCGATGTCACACCCACAAGTTGAATAAACGAAAGCTTATACTCATCCGTTTTGTAGGTAGCATCAATCATCAACACATGTGGGAATGCAAGCTACATGTTGTACGAGTACCGATGAATGAAAAAAACCTCCTAGACCGTGTTTGTGGAGGGATTCACCCTAGTGAAATAAACGTACCTTTCTTCTTGCAACATGTTCTCCAATATCTGCATTGGAGTTCGATCGCCGTATGTCACACCCCAAAAACGTCGCAGCGGAATATAAAACGTAGTGGTGACGGAAGTTGGTGCCCATTTCTATCTTGATGTTCGATGCATTAAATTGTTGGACATAATAACTTAACTAAAACATAAGTTTTTAAATAAAACGTTCCAAAACATGACACAACCACGACATAGTTAAGTTGTCTTTGATCCTCATGGATCTTATTACATTTGTCCCCGAAAGTTTAAAAGTTAGTCTAACATATTTAAGTGACAAAACATGCATTAACAACCACAAGATACGCCATGATTCCCGAAGCCGAACTCAAGTACCTGAAGAACACGTTAAAATCAAGTGTCAACACAAAGGAAGGTGAGTTCACATATTCAAATTTAAACAATTCGATCCAAAGGAAAAAGCTTTCTGATTCTGTGTTTATTGTAAAACATCCATATAATTTTTGAAAGTCAATTTATTTCCTTAACAAAAACCATGGGTCAACCGTCACAAGCGTTTACCTGAAGCCTCCAATATGGTATCTTCCCAAGTATACATATTAAATTTATAGCATCAAATGTTCGGATTCATCAGTTAGCTAGACATTACGAACTATATATTTAGAATGTAGGGATAATCAAGGCAAGACTATAAACAGAATATCAAATTTGTCGTTTGACTTGGCACGGGCGACCGGTCACGACGGGGTTGTCAACCCGATAGATCTACCAACAATTCCTCGCGTGCAATACTTAAATGATTAAACGACATCACTGGCGCATGGTCCATATCGAGACCATCTATGATGTCTGCCTCACGTACAATATATATATCATACTAATATGACAAATTTAATATAAATGGTTGTACGAATTTACCGAAATCCCTTTGACCAAGCAAACTCGTCCCAACAACACGGTCATTTACTCTGAAACACCGTACAATCCCAGTTTCTCCCTGAAACATATATTTACCAAAAACGTTTCATCCCAAAACATATAATTTATCAAAATTCATATATTTTCAACGAAAATATATAATTTATATCAAAAGGTATGTTTTATTCCAAAAACATTATTTAACCCTTTTAGGCTTGTTCTTCCCCCAAAACGTATACAAAACAGTAAAAAGAGAGGGTTTAGTGACACTCACCGTTGGGTGCGTATTTTTAAAAAGCGCAATCCCACTGATTGATTTCTATACGTCCTATTATACGTAGGAACGATTTATAAATCAATATATCACAAAATCCTAAGTTTCTCCGTTTCTTAGAATTTTCACCTAACTTTGAGATTTTCTCGAAAAGTTATTGTTTTTTATTATGTTGGCACGTTATTATATATATAATATTTTGCGACTTGAACGATTTTATTGGTGACCGTTATCATATAACTCCATTAACATACCTGTTTATACGTAATATATCGACGATTTGCGCGTCGTAAGATACATACATAAACGTAAAAATAAATTAACATTGAAATACGCGTAGTTTCGTTAACTTATTTATTTTGTCCTTTTTAAGGCATGCATGCATAAAATAACTTATGTGTATCAAATTTCATGCTCGACAAACAAGTTATACATTAAACGCGATTTTACTGATTCTAAACGCACAAGTGTACATGCATAAGCTAAATTCCCCACTATAATGTCAACACTTAACATATTATCACATTCACATGTTTAAATCACATAAGGTTCACCCAAAAATAACCCATACTAGTGTACATTGAAAAACGTGTATTTTAGTGATTCGATAACGTTTTCGGGCGTCGGAAGTCACGTATGACCAACCAAATAGCAAGTAAACTTAATATTAGTTAAAACACTTATTTTTAAACTAAAAATATCAGTTTGCTTACTGATCTAAATAAGTTTCATAAAAATCGTTTGAAAAGCCGATTTTTTACGGTTTTAACTCATAGTTTTGCGTTAAACATTACTATAATCATCCCGACTCGGAATGACTTGATATTTTAACACAACCCATGTTATTTACTGATTAAAATAGTGATTATAATCAGATTAATGGAGTATTTGTGTTAGTCAAATAAATTTTGCGATTTCACGTATTTTACAACTCCTAATGCACCAAGTACAACATGCAAGGCTAGTAAACATTATGACAAAGTTATATATCATTAAACACTTCAAAATAATATTATTTTAGTGTTTGTAATCTGATCAAAATTTATTTTTATCAAATCATGCTCAAATGATCATTTCATGCTTTCACAACATCATTTATGTTCAAATATGTGCCTCTAATGCACTCATACAACATCATCATCATCATTTATGATGTAATCATACTCTAGATCACATTAATATCATGTTTTTACAAAACATAACACACACATCATCATGATCATCCAATCATTCATAATCATTCATACATAAATGCAAATATCCTTCACATTTAAGAATATATGACAAACTTTTACATGCATGCATACATATATATGAAATACATATACACATGAACTTCCAAAAGTTCACTTTTCATCATGTCACTTTCAAATCTTGAATCACCTTTAGAACATTCTTATATGACACATATTGATTCTTACATGCAATCCTACTTTATGTAACTCAAGAATCTTTCAACAAAAATAAAAAAAACAAACATCTACACCCACACACACACTCACGACCACACATACATATATATATACACCCATTTTTATTTCATTCAAAAACCCATTTGTTTTTAGTTTCAAGTTAGTGTTTAGATTCAAGAACAGGAGAAACTTTCACTATCATCTTCATCACCATGAATCATGAACAAGATTTGAAAGACAAAATGTTATACCTTCAAGATTCTTAGTGGGTTTTAACAATAGTGATGATATGAAGCCTTGTTCTTGCTCATATCTCCTTGGAATCACCTCTAAACCTTCATGTAAGCTTGAAAACACATTGGAATGCCTTCAAATCTTCAAGAAAAGGTTTAAAATTATGAAATGGATGTGCGTTTAGGGGTGTTCGGCCGAGAATTTTAGAGAGAGAGAAGTGATATGGTTTTTGAAATGTTTACTTGATTGTTGTGAGTTTATGGAAGGTGTTATAAGATTAATCATCACTTATTCTCCCAAGATCCACCAAGTGTTGGAGTGAGGAGAGAGAGAGCCCTTCTTGGCCGCCACCTAGCTCTCCATGTCATGCATCTCTCACATAGATATTATATATATACACCCATATATGTAAATTAGTGTTAAAACAAGTATTTTCCTGGATACCGGGTATTTTATCTAGGGTTTTATCCTTGTTTTTGTGCGTTTTAAATTATTTTTATCATTCTATAAAAATAATCATACAAAATTATTACTGCAATAATTATCAGTTGTCTTGATTGGCTGCGTTGACAGTATTTTGTCTAATATGCGCAGTATTGCGCGGTACGCGCTCAAACTCGAAAAATAGATTTTCTTAGCGTTTTAATTTATTTTTCCTCACGAATATGATTAAAATTACTATTCTAATCATAACAGCCTATTTTTTTAGGATTTTAACTGTCACACCCCGACCACGTTAAAACAACAAACCGTGGCGGAAACGTCGGGGAGTGTTGTAACAAAATCATCGTTTCAACAACCATGGTAATTAAAAGTTTCGTTTTATTGAATTATCAAATAATGTACATTGTCTTAAAACCAAACAAACAATTTAAACATCGTCTACTATCATTTTTATGTCACTAAGGCCACGTCCAGATCCTAAGTGGACATGCTCCCTAGCAATCATCACGCAACATCACCTGAAACATATGTAAAAACAAAGTCAACAAAGAAATGCTGGCGAGCACATAGGTTTTGCGAGAGTATCGGATTCATGGCTCGTTTGTATGTTGCAATACCTCATTAGACTACAAGAGTCAAAAGTACAAACCTTGTTTTGAAAAGTGTATTGCAACATAATTAACCAACTCAAATCAAGATGGTTATAGTTTATAAAATCTCGTAGCCATGATTCTTAACCCCAAAACATTTGCTTTAATAAACCAATTCGTAAAACATCTCGTTAAAAACTCGTTAATAATACTCGTATGGTTTATATCATTTCGAAAACCTCGTTGTGTGACATCGTTTCAAATCGTTTCCCAAGTGATCTAAATAATGATACGCAATGTAATATGATAGAAGCACTTATATATAAGATGTATCAGCGGCGTATCTACCATGATTCTATCATGCTACACCCGTCCCATTATCTAATCACTACCCAAAACCAATCGTTCGTTCAAATCGTTTATTTCGTTTAGGTCGTTCCAAATCGTTTAATTCGTCCCAAAATCATATTCGTTTTAATTGTGAAACTACTTTTGGTCGCCTCGCTAATAACATTCAAACCTTCGTGACTCGACTACCTCGTTTATCGTATTAACAAACCACCAAAGGGTAAGTTAAAAATCATCAGATCCGGTCATTACCTACGTAACCCCCACACATAACCATGGGTGTAGTCCGATAACGGGATTTGTCAGATCCTACGGTACCATAACCTAATATTGGTCGGCTTGATCAATGCTAATGAATGTCATTCGTTATGTAACTCAACCAACAAGTTCATTCACTTTATCGAAATCGTTATTAGTTTAATATAAACCATCTTAATCATTTTTGAAATCATCGTTTAATATCGAAATCGTTTTAATACATATGAATCACCCCAAAACAATTGAAATCAGTAAAATAGGGGAAACTATGTACTCACATAGTTACCACAAAACATGTAAAAAGAGGGGATCTATGTACTCACATTGAATAGAAGGGTATCCTTGATCTAAAGAACTTAGCGAAGCTCAGACAAACCAAGGAAATTCAAGTAGTACCTAGTAATCGGATCACTAGTAAATAAAATCAACACCTAAATCGGAAGATCGGATAGAATGAGGTCTTGTAAACAAAATGAGTGTTGGAACTCATGTGATATGGTTTAACAAATCCTACATCCTAAATCGGAACTTAGCCTAAGTGCTTTTGACCCGTTACGACCCATTAAGGTAGCTTATGCTACTTTAACGCGTCGTTCGCGCGATACTATGTTCGGATGGTTAACTATGAGCTATGTCAAGTCTTATATGCCCAATAATACCTAAGCATGTTACTAAATCAGATTATATGTCAAAAACATGTTCACATATGTAAAATACGGATTTATGCTTCAAAAGGGCGTTTTGGTCATTTCCTATGGGCATATAAGTTACTTAACAAATAACTAACCAATCCTATGTGATCATAAGGTATAACCTCAGTGGTTATTCCCTATGCAACTATGATCACTAATCAAGCTTGGTCGGATCCTAATGATCGACCAAACGGGTCGAGTTCGAAAGTCTAAGCGGTTGTTTAGACCGCTTAACTTACGACCCTAAACAAGCACTCAACTAATAGTGATGAGTTAAACATGTCAAAACATGTTTAACTAACATATAAAACTGATTTGGTATCAAAACAATGGGTTTTGATACCCAAAAATAGTTTCGTTGCAAAATGCGTGCCAAAACGCATTTTGATCGAAACTTTGACTCATCACTATGCCTAGTTAACGTTGTAATCAGTAGGTATAATCGCTAAGGATTATAACCATCGTGATTACAATCATGTTGCAAACTTCAATTGAACTTTGACTTGACCAATTGATGGTCAAAACCGAAAGTCAAACTGTTGGCCAAACTGTTTGACTTTCTGCTTAAACATAAAGAATAAGCATGAAAGAAGACTTACAATAGGTCCTAGCTAACTTTTCTACAAAGAATAATCAGATTAGAAAGCTCCAAACGCTTGGGAGAGAGCTCCAAATCAGATGTAGAGAAGAGAATGAGGAAATGAGCAATGAATGAATGAAATTGTTGGGCTATTTATAGTTGTAGCAAGATCATAGGATCATTACACATGTTTGTGTGGCCATCAAGGATTAAATCATGGCCATACAATTGTTAGGAACTGATTAGAGACCTTGGGGAACACTTAAACTTGCCCATCACACAAAGAATATACCATAACCGCCCCTGAAGATCAAACAGAATGCTGAAAATGGAAATCTGGTCGCTGGGCACTTCACACGGCCCGCGTAAGGTATAGGGGCAACCTTACGCGCCCCTCCTGGCCTCCCCAGATCAGTAAAAGTTTGCAAATTGGCAGTTTAGATCCTTGCACTTGTTTTGAGCTCATTTCAGGCCTTTTTGACCCCCGTTAAGCCATTTTCATGGCTCTACAAGGTCAATAAAGTTTAGAGGACTCAAAATATGCTTGGAACACTCTCGGATGTCGGCTCGTTTGGTCGTACGGTTGCGTTGTTCGTTAAATTACGATGAAACTCAAATGGACGCGAAAACGATCCAAATTAAGCGAGGAATGGAATTTTTGCATGCTGATCACTAAAATAAAAATATTTTAGTGTGTACAAAAATTTTGAGTGTCCAGATGTGGTCAGAACATAAGATATGCGCGAAAATGCAAACTTACGTCGTTTTTGACACTTTTAGCCTCTGTAAGATCAAATAAGCATGTTTTCGCACACCGAACCTATCAAAGCTTATTTCTAAGATATGTTTAGGTTATTTATGGTATGTTTAGCTTATGATCAAGTTCTGGACTCTTCGATACCATACGAATCGGTATAGTTTCTCATTTTGACACAAATAGTCCCTCCGATCGAATAGACTTGTTTTCAACACACCAACCCATCCAAAACTTATTTCTAAGTTATGTGGAGGATATTTAAGGTATGTTAAGCCTATGTCACTTTTCCGGAGTGTTTGTCACGTTAAACAGACTGCGTTTACGCACCAGTTTGCGTATAACCTTCCAGAAAGCGATTTAAAGCTTGAAATCGGAATCGAATCAAATCGTAAAATCATCAAACACAAATACACACATAGTAACACCAAAACACATTGTTTTATTGATAATTAACATTGTCTTGCATTGTACATCGATTACAGAGCACAGTTGTCACAGTCTCCCCTACTTTAGGAAATTTCGTCCCGAAATTTTAACTAGAGGAAACTTGTGAGAATAATTGCGGATATTTCGCCTTCATTTGGTGCTTACGTTCCCAAGTAAACTCTGGGCCACGTTTGGATTCCCAGCGAACCTTGACCAAATGAATTCGTTTGTTCTTCAATTGTTTGTATGTACGGTCCACTATCTCCACAGGTTTCTCGACAAAGTGCATCTTTTCATCGATTTGGATTTCGTCGAGTGGAATGTGAAGATCAGCGTCAGCTAAACACTTTCGCAGATTGGACACGTGAAAAGTCAGATGAATATTTCCAAGCTCTGAAGGTAGCTCTAGTCGATAGGCAACCTTTCCAACCCTTTCAACAATCTTAAATGGTCCAACATATCGTGGTGTAAGTTTTCCTTTCTTTCCAAATCTCACCACTCCCTTCCAAGGTGACACCTTGAGTAGGACATGGTCTCCGACTTGAAATTCTAAGGGTTTGCGTCGTAAATCCGCATAACTCTTTTGACGGCATCTAGCTGTCACAAGATTATCGCGAATTTTCTTGATTTTGTCTGTTGTTTCCAGAACAAGCTCAGGTCCAGTAAGCTGAGCTTCACCGGTCTCGTTCCAACAAATAGGTGAACGACATTTTCGACCATAGAGAGCTTCGAATGGTGCCATATTAATGCTAGCATGATAACTATTATTGTAAGAGAACTCGATCAGTGGAAGATGAGAATCCCAATTACCACCAAAGTCTATCACGCATGCTCTAAGCATATCCTCCAAACTTTGAATCGTTCTCTCAGATTGTCCATCTGTTTGGGGATGATAAGCAGTGCTTAGATTTAGTTGGGTTCCCATAGCAGATTGCATGGTCTTCCAAAAATGAGATGAAAATCGAGCATCACGATCGGAAATGATATCCAAAGGAACACCATGTCGTAATACAATCTCATCAACGTAAATCTTTGCAAGTTTATCAGCAGATAGATCCTCGCGAATCGGAATAAAATGAGCTGACTTCGTTAATCGATCGATAACAACCCATATAGCATCTTGACCTTTTGATGTACGCGGTAATTTAGTGATGAGATCCATCGCAATGTTCTCCCACTTCCAAACCTGTATCTTTGGTTGTACGAGCAAACCAGATGGTCGTTGATGTTCAGCCTTGACTTTGAGACAAGTTAGGCATTTCGATACATACAAGGCAACATCTTTCTTCATACCAGGCCACCAATACTGAGTACGAAGATCCTTGTACATTTTATCAGCACCAGGATGGATAGAATATCGAGACTTATGAGATTCATCCATCACTAATGTGCGAAGATCGTCTTGTTTCGGAATCCACAAACGATCCTTGAAATAGAGTAAACCATCATCCTTCGCTTCAAGTTTAAGCTCAAGTTGACGTGGTAATTCCTTACCCATCAAATTTTGTGAAACACAAAATTGTTGAGCTTGAAGAACACGAGTTTGAAGATCAGATAGAGTTCGAACAGAATGAAGCTTAACTCGCTCTTTTCGACTTAGTGCATCGGCTACGACATTCACCTTACCAGGATGGTAGCGAATTTCGCAATCGTAATCATTTAAGAGTTCAACCCAACGTCGTTGCCTCATGTTCAGCTCCTTCTGATTAAGAATATTCTGGAGACTTTTGTGGTCTGTGAAAACCACACACTTCGTGCCATAAAGATAGTGTCTCCAGATTTTGAGAGCGAAAACCGCAGCTCCCAACTCAAGATCGTGAGTCGTGTAGTTCTTCTCGTGAACTTTCAATTGTCTAGATGCATATGCTATAACTTTACCTCGTTGCATAAGAACACAACCAAGGCCTAAGTTGGACACATCATAGTAGACAACGAAATCATCGTTTCCCTCAGGCAAAGATAAAACAGGAGCATCACCGAGCTTCCGTTTCAGGGTTTGGAACGCTTCTTCTTGCTTGGGTCCCCACTCAAAAGGCTTAGTCTTTTGAGTCAAAGCAGTGAGTGGAACCGCAATCTTCGAGAAATTAGAAATGAATCGACGATAATATCCAGCGAGACCAAGGAAAGAACGAATTTCTGTAGGCGTCGTTGGTGTATTCCAATCCTTGATTGCTGCAATCTTGGATGGATCCACATGAATACCTTGCTCGTTGACAATATGTCCCAAAAATTGAACTTCTTTAAGCCAGAATTCACACTTGGAGAATTTAGAAAAAAGTTGTTCCTTCTTCAGGAGTTCCAGTGTTAAACGAAGGTGTAGTTCGTGCTCGGCTAGAGACTTCGAATAAATGAGAATATCATCGATGAACACAACGATGAACTTGTCTAAATAAGGTTTACAAACCCTATTCACGTGACACCTGTGTTACTGCGACCATCAAACGAATACCAAGCCAATGAAATATTGTATTTCATACTTGGGATCGGTATAAATATGTGTGTCTTTTGCACATATCAGTTCTTGTTCGATTTCAAACTCTACATCGCTTTCTAGAGAGTTATACGCCAACTGGTGTGTAAACGTAATCGGTTTAATGCGATAAACACTCCGGAACATCAACATATGGTTAACATACCTTAAATAACCTCTACATAACTTAGAAATAAGTTTTGAAAGCTTTGGTATGGCAAAATCAAGTTTAATCGCTTACAGGGACTAAATTCGACAAACTGCGAAAGTATGACGATTCGTACTGGAACAGACATTCCGGAACATGACCATAAGTTAAACATACCATAAATATCCTTTACATAGCTTAGAAATAGGCTTTGAGGAGTTAGGTGTGCTAAAATAAACTTTTGGGTCTTTCAGGGACAAAAAGCGTCAAAAAGTGCACAAGTTTGCATTTTCGCGCATAACTTACATTCTGAATACATCCGGACATACAAAATTTATGTAAGCATTAAAATATTTTATTTTAGTGTTTGGCATGATAAAATTCCATTCGTCGCTTAATTTGGATCGTTTTTGCGTTCGTTACGACTTCCGTCGTAATTAAGCGAATAACGCAACCGTACGACCAAACGAACCGACATCCGAGATGTTTTTGAGCATATTTTAAGTTACCTATACTTTAAATTTATTTTAGATCCTTGAAATGGGGTTAACGGGGCTTAAAAGTGCCAAAAATCTAGTTTTACAAGTGCAAGGACCATTTTTGAAATTTCTGGCAGATTCAATGAACCTAGTCCATTTTGAAGTGTTGATGGTTTTAACCCATGGTTTTGCAAAACCATAGGCTGGTATTCAATGAACATAGTCCATATTAGGGGCACCCATGGTTTTAGAAAACTATGGGCACACATGTAAGGTCCAGATCAAAGCTCAGTTTTCGATGAACGATCTTAACGGTTCTTGAATTCCTATAAATACCCACCCTCACTTCCTCCCAAAGCACACTTGAATCTGATTTTGGCTCTCTAATTTGAAGTTTATGCTTCATACCTGAGAGTAAATCGGATCAAGAGCTTGCGGGGACCTTCTGTAAGTATTCTTTCGTTCTTTTCATTCGTTTTTGTCGTTAAAGTCAAACTGCGTTTGACTTTCTGCTTTGACCAGTTTATGGTCAACGCGAAGTTAGTTTGAACTTCATAACGTGAGCGTAATCACGATGGTTATAGTCCCTAGTGACTATACCTACTGATTACCACGTTATCTAGGCTCAGTGACGAGTCGTAGTTTCGGCCAAAATGCGTTTTCTCGCGTATTTTGTAACCAAACTACTCTAGGATATCAAAACTGTTTGTTTTGATATCAAAACCTATTTTCTAACTTAAATAAACATGTTCTAGCATGTTTAGCTCGTCATTTTTTTAGATTAGTGCTTGTGTGGAGCCGAAAGTCAAGCGGACTAAACACCCGCTTAGACTTTCGAACACGACCCGTTTGGTCGATCATTAGGATCCGACCAAACATGTTAAGTGACCATAGTAGCGTAGGGAATAACCTTCCGAGGTTATACCTTATGGTCACTTATCGTTTGATTAGTCGCATGATAGGTAGTTTATATGCCTTAGGTAAATTACCAAAATGCCCTTTTTACGCCAAAATTCATTTTAAGCCTATGTAACATAATTTTTTTATATCTAAACTGATTTAACAACAATATTAGACATGTTAAAGCATATTTTACTTATCATAGGGCTAGTTAGGCATTCCGAATGCGTTTTACGCGAACGACGCATTAAAGTAGCATAAGCTACCTAAACGGGTCGTAATGGGTCGTATGCACTTAGATTAGGTTTCCTTTTAGTATGTAGGCTTTGTTAAACCATATTACATGAGTTCCCACACTCATTTGGTTTACGAACCCTCATTCTATCCGATCATCCGATGTAGGTCCGGTTTATTAACATAGTTACCTATATTAGGTGTCGTTTGATTCCGTGATCTTCTAGCTTGCTTGGTGGTTATCCTAAAACTTCTAAGCAATCTCAAGTGAGTACATAGACCCCTCTTTTACTGTTTTTCAAACGTTTTGGGGTGAAACACATGTGCCTACTTGTACTTTCGTGCTTTCCTGTTTTCACATCATATACTTGCTATGTTCATTAGTACGCTTATAGTACATGATTTACATCACATTGTTTTGCTTTGTATGATAACTTAGCATACTTTGTAGATTGTTTTACTTTACATTTCTGCTATGTATGTTGACTTAGCGTGCTAGCACCTTGTTTTGCATTACATTTTGTTTCATATGCTCATCCAGCATATGGACACATTGTTTTACATTAACATTTTGTTGCATATGCTCATCTAGCATATGGACACACTGTTTTACATTAGCTTTTTGTTGCATATGCCCATCCAGCATATGGACACATTGTTTTACATTTTGAATCGTTTGTAACCATTTGACTATGTGAACCGTTTGTATTCATTTGGTTATATGAACCGTTTGTAACCATTGAATTATGTGAACCGTTTGTAACTATTGAACCATGTGAACCGTTTGTAACTATTGATTGACATGAACCGTTTGAAATCTGTTTGAACCGTTAACCATACATAAACATTTCTACAATTGTTAAACATTACATTTTGGTGGTTGTTTGGGTAAGTGATTTAAGTAACGAGGCGACATGTAATACGATAAAAACATGGCGGATACGCCGCTGGTACTTCCTATATATAAGTGCTTTTATGGTATTACATATCGTAGCGTTATTTAAACCATTTCAGTTTAGACATATTACATCTACCATACAATCTTCACATAAACATCGTTTTACAAATAACTTAACTTATACAAACTCATTCTACTTGGTTATTCGCTTAACCATACATTATTCTTTTATACATATATATCATTTGGTTTATTTATCACTTTTCAAATGATTTATGAAAGGAAACACTCAACAAGATTCATGGCTACTTTTCATTAAACAGTTTCTTTAAACACAAGTCATGAATCCTATTTTCACAAAACCTATGTATCTCACAGGCATTTTTATGCTGACGTACCTATTTTCACATGTGTTTTCCGGAGATGTTGCATAGGATGATCGAGACACACTTAGGCGGACCTGTGCCTTAGTGACTTAAAACGAAGCAAGAACTAGTTAATTTATGTTATGTACTCTTTGTTTCTTGTTTTAAGACAATGTAACTCTATTGTTTGGTAAATAAACCGTAACTTTAATTTCCATGGTTGTGAAACAATTAATTATGTTACAACACTCCCCGACGTTTCCGCCACGTTTTGTTGTTTTACGTGGTCAGGGTGTGACAGAAAAGTTGGTATCAGAGACAGGTTTATAGGGAATTAGGTTATTAGTAATGCTTTGACCTAGACTATAACCTTTCTAGGACCCTAACACAAGTTATCTTGTGTTTAGATCTTAAAACATGCACTTCACCTATCCTTAGGTGATAACCACAACGAGAACATCAATTCCAAATCCGCCTTGAAAATTAATCATCTGTTCTTGGATGATTGATTACTAGGTTTTGAACCCTCTGTTGTAAGGTTTTGAACTCTCTGTTATAAGGTTTTGAACCCCTTTGAGTTTTCAAAATCTCGTCAAAGTTTTGGGTCCTAAATAGTGTGAACACGTGCAAACTGGAAGAGTGAATGCCTGTACCCTGGGTTTTCTGTCTAAGGCTAGAGTGTTCGTACAAATCCACATAATCGGACCAGTCACTCTTACCTGGGAACTCTTGGGGTGAGTGTTCACTTATAGGCGAGCATGTCTTCGCAATACATTATTTTTGACCCATTTACTTTGATTAGTCACAATGTGTCATTTGTTTGCCTTGTGGTAACAAACAAATGACCACCATCTTTGCTTTTGTCAAATTTTTGTATCACCTCATCCTTTTCATCTAATCATCACGCTCGTTTCCTTTCATGTTTCTCTCCTTTAGAATGCCTCCTCGACGCGACAATCAGATAGTGAATGCCGAACTGGCGGAAATCATCGCGCAACAAATGGCTGCTGCCTTCCCAAATCTTATTGCTCAACTAAACCAAGCCAACAACAACAATAATGCTCCATGCAATTTCAAGAGTTTCAATTCGGCTAAGCCACTCAAGTTCAGTGGTTCTGAAGGAGCAACTGGGCTCCTACAGTGGTTCGAGAGCACTGAGAGTACGTTTCGTCATGTTCAGTGTCCTGATAATCGCAAGGTCGAGTTTGCTTCCAGTGTGTTTCAGAAGAGTGCTCTTACATGGTGGAACGGGGTTATGTGAGACCGTGGTGCTGAGGTTGCTTTAGCACAGACTTGGGCCGAACTTAGGGCCCTTATGATGAAGGAGTTCTGTCCTCGTCATGAACTGAGGGCTTTAGAAAGGGAATTTGACAATCTTAAGCAAGATAGCGGTGAGCATCGAGCCTACACGGACCATTATGAGGATTTAAGTCTGTTATGCCCAAACTTGGTCACGCCTTTGGATAAGGCAATCGAAAAGTACATTGATGGCCTCCCTGACTCAATACAAGACATTGTGACTGGTAGCAACCCTACTACAGTTAGACAGGCCATTGAACTATCTGCAACCTTGACTGAATTTCAGATCAGGAAAGGTAAACTTTTGCAAAAAAGTGACAAGAAACCGATTGAGGAATCAAAGACCATGGATGAACAGACTGGATCCCCTAAGAAGTCAAAGAAGCGAAAGGCTTCTCAGAACTTCGCCGTGGTCGCTCACAATGATCAAGCCATCCCCAGCCAACCAGCTCAACCCCCTGCTAGGAAGCCCTACAACGGAACTGCACCCTTGTGCAACCAATGTAGCCTACATCATCATGCTGGTGTGAAATGCCGCACATGCCAAGCTTGTAGACTTGTAGGTCATACAGCAAGGGTTTGCCCAACCGCAGCTGCACCAAATCAAGTTAACAACAATCCTGTTCAAGGTCATTTTCCACCAGGTTCTTGCTTCAACTGTGGCGAGATGGGCCATTTCCGAAGAAACTGCCCAAAGCTTGCTAATGCAAATCCAGCGCATGGATGAGCATCTGACCGAATGGAAGACAACGCTGTTTAGAAATAATCACGTCTTATGTATTATTTTCTTTTGTTGTCAAGGTCCATGAAACAGTTGTTGATGTTGTTTATAAATAAATCTTTTATTTACATTGCAATATGTTTATGTGGTTGCATGTATAAAACAACATAACCCCTGCAATACCGACAATCAAGGAATCGTATTCCTTGAAGAACAGACTACCCCCAAATTCTTCCACTTTATGATCTCTTGCGTGTTCCACGAAAATCCTAAGTACCTGTTTCTTCCAAGGAAAACGAAGTACAAGGCGCAAGTTACAACTCTGGACGAATACCCACTCCTTAATGGGGTAACTAAGGATATTCCCGTAAGTCCTTAATTGTTGTATACCTTAATTCGAATGTGGTGATTCCTTGTTATCAAAAATCGAATTTTTAGAAGATCATCCTATCTTTTCAGATAAATGCTTGAGGACGTTGAAGTCCATCAACTGGGTTCCTGGTATGCCTTGAATACCCATGTTCAAATAGACGCCAAATTAATAGCAATCAATAACAAGATAATAACAATTAATAACTAAGGAAACAATTATGTGATTATGTGCTTATGTGTTCCCTTTTATGTTTTTGTGTGATCCAAACTATGTTATCCAAATCCTCGTAGAATCTTCCATATCTTCGTATAAGGGATTCATAATAGGATACCCAAAGGTACTAGCAAAAATCCTTAATGGACTTCTACGTTGTAGTTAAGTCCCTTGGATTATAAAGTACTACCCCATAATTAGACCCCTTGAGAGGTCTAGTTAAACAGATTAATCCAAAAATCTGGTTAGGAATATCATGTGATGATATAACTGAAAGGACTCCTTGGTGGCCTAATTAAAAAGGTTCATCTGTCGATCTAATTAAAAGGACCCTATGGTAGTCTAGTCACCCTCATCACAGGCTTGATTTTCTTCCCCTAAACATTACAAGACAAACTGTGCGGACTATGCAAGGGATTACATAATTATGGATGCATACATAATTATGGAATTTAGTGCACAGAAATCACAGCAAATTCTGTCATGTATCTAGAGTTAACCCAATTCATTTCCAACTCTGATGAAGCAACCGTTGAAAATGACTCCGTCTATTCATTTTCGTTTCTGAAGATTATCCGTTGGGGAAATGAATATCCGTTTGTTTAATCCTTCATTTCCAACTCTGATGAAGCAACCGTTGAAAATGACTCCGTCTATTCATTTTCGTTTCTGAAGATTATCCGTTGGGGAAATGAATATCCGTTTGTTTAATCCTTCATTTCCAACTCTGATGAAGCAACCGTTGAAAATAACTCCGTCTATTCATTTTCATTTCTGAAGATTATCCGTTGAGGAAATGAATATCCCTTGATTATTCCTTCATTCCCGTTTCCGACGAAGAACCCGTTGAGGAAAATGAATCATCCATTCATTTTCGCTTATGAAGAATATCCGTTGAGGGAAATGCATATCCGTTTAGTTAAATCCTTCATTTTCCATTTTCGAAGAACCCGTTGAGGAAAATGACTCCGTTCATTCATTTTCACTTCTGAAAAAAAAAATATCCGTTGAAGAAAATGACAAGATTATTCTTTATCTTTGATGGTCATTTAACACAAAGTCACAGACAGACTCCTACAAATAAATTTCGGGACGAAATTTCCTAAAGTAGGGGAGACTGTGACACCTGTGTCACTGCGACCATCAAACGAATACCAAGCCAATGAAATATTGTATTTCATACTTGGGATCGGTATAAATATGTGTGTCTTTTGCACATATCATTTCTTGTTCGATTTCAAACTCTACATCGCTTTCTGGAGAGTTATACGCCAACTGATGCGTAAACGTAATCGGTTTAATGCGAAAAACACTTCGTAACATCAACATATGCTTAACATACCTTAAATAACCTCTACATAACTTAGAAATAAGTTTTGAAGGCTTTGGTATGGCAAAATCAAGTTTAATCGCTTACAGGGACTAAATTCGACAAACTGCGAAAGTATGATGATTCGTACTGGAACAGACATTCTGGAACATGACCATAAGTTAAACATACCATAAATATCCTTTACATAGCTTAGAAATAGGCTTTGAGGAGTTAGGTGTGCTAAAATAAACTTTTGGGTTATTCAGGGACTAAAAGCGTCAAAAAGTGCACAAGTTTGCATTTTCGCGCATAACTTACATTCTGAATACATCTGGACATACAAAAATTTATGTAAGCATTAAAATATTTTATTTTAGTGTTTGGCATTATAAAATTCCATTCTTCGCTTAATTTGGATCGTTTTTGCGTTCGTTACGACTTCCGTCGTAATTAAGCGAATAACGCAACCGTACGACCAAACGAACCGACATCCGAGATGTTTTTGAGCAATTTTTAAGTTCCCTATACTTTAACTTTATTTTAGAGCCTTGAAATGGGGTTAACGGGGCTTAAAAGTGCCAAAAATCAAGTTTTACAAGTGCAGGGACCATTTTTGAAATTTCTGGCAGATTCAATGAACCTAGTCCATTTTGAAGTGTTGATGGTTTTAACCCATGGTTTTGCAAAACCATGGGCTGGTATTCAATGAACATAGTCCATATTAGGGGCTCCCATGGCTTTAGAAAACCATGGGCACACATGTAAGGTCCAGATCAAAGCTCAGTTTTTTATGAACTATCTTAACGGTTCTTGAATTCCTATAAATACCCACCCTCACTTCCTCCCAAAGCACACTTGAATCTGATTTTGGCTCTCTAAGTTGAATTTTATGCTTCATACCTGAGAGTAAATTGGATCAAGAGCTTGCGGCGACCTTCTGTAAGTATTCTTTCGTTCTTTTCATTCGTTTTTGTCGTTAAAGTCAAACTGCGTTTGACTTTCTGCTTTGACCAGTTTATGGTCAACGCGAAGTTCGTTTGAACTTCATAACGTGAGCGTAATCAAGATGGTTATAGTCCCTAGTGACTATACCTACTGATTACGACGTTATCTAGGCTCAGTGACGAGTCGTAGTTTCGGCCAAAATGCGTTTTCTCACGTATTTTGTAACCAAACTACTATAGGATATCAAAACCGTTTGTTTTGATATCAAAACCTGTTTTCTAACTTAACTAAACATGTTCTAGCATGTTTAGCTAGTAATTTTTTTAGATTAGTGCTTGTGTGGAGCCGAAACTCAAGCGAACTAAACACCCGCTTAGACTTTCGAACACGACCCGTTTGGTCGATCATTAGGATCCGACCAAACATGTTAAGTGACCATAGTAGCATAGGGAATAAACTTCCGAGGTTATACCTTATTGTCACTTAGGTTTGATTAGTCGCATGATAGGTAGTTTATATGCCTTAGGTAAATTACCAAAATGCCCTTTTTACGCCAAATTTCATTTTAAGCCTATGTAACATAATTTTTGATATCTAAACTGATTTAGCAACAATATTAGACATATTAAAGAATATTTTACTTATCATAGGGCTAGTTAGGCATTCCGAATGCGTTTTACGCGAACGACGCGTTAAAGTAGCATAAGCTACCTAAACGGGTCGTAATGGGTCGTAAGCACTTAGATTAGGTTTCATTTTAGTATGTAGGCTTTGTTAAACCATATTACATGAGTTCCCACACTCATTTGGTTTACGAACCCTCATTCTATCCGATTCTCCGATGTAGGTCCGGTTTATTAACATAGTTACCTATATTAGGTGCCGTTTGATTCCGTGATCTTCTAGCTTGCTTGGTGGTTATCCTAAAACTTCTAAGCAATCTCAAGTGAGTACATAGACCCCTCTTTTACTGTTTTTCAAACGTTTTGAGGTGAAACACATGTGCCTACTTGTACTTTCGTGCTTTCCTGTTTTCACATCATATACTTGCTATGTTCATTAGTACGCTTATAGTACATGATTTACATCACATTGTTTTGCTTTGTATGATAACTTAGCATACTTTGTACATTGTTTTACTTTACATTTCTGCTATGTATGTTGACTTAGCATGCTAGCACCTTGTTTTGCATTACATTTTGTTTCATATGCTCATCCAGCATATGGACACACTGTTTTACATTAACATTTTGTTGCATATGCTCATCCAGCATATGGACACACTGTTTTACATTACCGTTTTGTTGCATATGCTCATCCAGCATATGGACACATTGTTTTACATTTTGAACCGTTTGTAACCATTTGACTATGTGAACCGTGTGTAATCATTTGGTTATGTGAACCGTTTGTAACCATTGAACTATGTGAACCGTTTGTAACTATTGAACCATGTGAACCGTTTGTAACTATTGATTGACATGAACCGTTTGAAATCTGTTTGAACCGTTAACCATACATAAACATTTCTACAATTGTTAAACATTACATTTTGGTGGTAGTTTGGGTAAATGATTTAAGTAATGAGGCGACGTGTAATACGATAAAAACATGGTGGATACGACGCTGGTACTTCCTATATATAAGTGCTTTTATGGTATTACATATCGTAGCATTATTTAAACCATTTCAGTTTAGACATATTACATCTACAATACAATCTTTACATAAACATCGTTTTACAAATAACTTAACTTATACAAACTCATTCTACTTGGTTATTCGCTTAACCATACATTATTCTTTTATACATATACATCATTTGGTTTATTTATCACTTTTCAAATGATTTATGAAAGGAAACACTCAACAAGATTCATGGCTACTTTTCATTAAACAGATTCTTTAAACACAAGTCATGAATCCTATTTTCACAAAACCTATGTATCTCACAGGAATTTTTATGCTGACGTACCTATTTTCACATGTGTTTTCAGGAGATGTTGCATAGGATGATCGAGACACACTTAGGCGGACCTGTGCCTTAGTGACTTAAAACGAAGCAAGAACTAGTTAATTTATGTTATGTACTCTTTGTTTCTTGTTTTAAGACAATGTAACTCTATTGTTTGTTAAATAAAACATAACTTTAATTTCCATGGTTGTGAAACAATTAATTATGTTACAACACTCCCCGACGTTTCCATCACGTTTTGTTGTTTTACGTGGTCGGGGTGTGACAATTCATTAAGTCCATAAAGATAGCTGGAGCATTCGTCAAACCAAAAGGCATGACAGTAAACTCGTAATGCCCATATCTCGTGCGGAATGCAGTTTTGGGAATATCTTCTTCGAATACACGAAGCTGATGATACCCAGAACGCAGATCGATCTTGGAGAAACATGTAGCACATTGCAGCTGATCAAAAAGGTCATCAATTCGGGGTAGGGGATATCGATTCTTGATGGTAAGCTTGTTAAGCTCACGATAATCGACACACATTCGAAAAGATCCATCTTTCTTTTTCACAAAGAGGACAAGAGCGCCCCAAGGTGAATAACTCGGACGGATGAATCCTTTATCAGATAACTCTTGAAGCTGTTTCGATAACTCTTGCTTCTCAGACGGTGCAAGACGATAAGGTGCTTTCGCAATCGGGTTGGCATTGGGTACAAGGTCAATATGAAACTCGACTTGACGAACTGGAGGCAAAACTGGCAGTTCATCAGGAAACACCTCTGGATAATCCCGAACAATCGGAATATCCTGAATACTCTTGTTCTTGCATTTCTCCTCAGTGACATGTGCCAGGAAGGCAACATATCCTTTTTGTAGATAATTTTGGGCTTTCGTGCACGACATGAGTTTCAATCCACCAGATGGTTTCTCACCACGAACCTCTAGGACATCACCAGACGAAAGAGTAATACGAATGATCTTATCAAAACAAACCACCTCACCATGATGTTTGGTTAACCAATCCATCCCCACGATAATGTCGAAACTCCCAAGTTGCATCGTTACGGGGTCAATGGGAAAAAGATGGTTATCGAGGTTCAATTGACAATCATGAATAACAGAATTGAGTACGAGAGGTTTACCAGTAGTAACTTCAACATATAAGGGTTTCCTCAGTTTAGTTCTAGGTATCGCAAGTAAAGGCTCAAAAGATAACGAAACAAAACTCCTATCGGCACCAGAATCGAAAAGAACAGATGCAAGTTGATTGTTAACAAGGAACGTACCGTTAACAACCTCGTTGTCTGCCCTCGCCTCATTCGCGTTCAGATTAAATGCTCGTCCACGAGCGGGATTTACATTCGCGTTCGCGTTTGCATTCAGATTGACATTCGCATTTACCAACCTCGGGCAGTTGTTGCGGAAATGACCCATTTCTCTGCAATTGAAACACGAACCAGTTGGAAACTTTGCAACATTCCCTTGAGCTTGTGCTGGAACCTGAGCAGCCTGATTTTGGCCAAAATGACAAATGTTGGCCAAATGCCCAAGTCTACCACACGTAGCACATTGTTTACAGGCCTGCTGGGCAACATGGTGACCATTGCATCGAGTACAGTGTGGTGCAGTACCAGCATACGCTTTCTTTGCAGGAGGTTGAGTCGGTGGGTTCTGAGGGTTCTGGTTGGTGACATCAAAGTTCTGGGAAGCCTTGCGCTTCCTCGACTTTTTTTGAAGACTCACCCTGCTTCTTACCCTTGCCCTTACCCTTGTCAGAATCGGTCGACTTCTTTTTATCACCCTTGCAGGTAAGTTTACCTTTCCTGACTTGGGACTCAGTCTGGGTAGCCGATAACTCGATCGCATGACGGGCGGTAGTAGGATTAACGCCGGTCACAATATCCTGAATAGAATCGGGTAGACCATCGATATATCTCTCGATTGCTTTTTCCAGTGGGGTAACCATAGTGGGACACAACAAACTGAGCTCCTCAAATCGATCTATATAAGCACAGTGTTCTCCCCCATCTTGCTTTAAGTCGTCAAACTCTCATTCCAAAACTCGAATCTCGTGACGGGGACAGAACTCTCTCATCATGAGAGCTCGGAGCTCTTCCCAAGTTTGTGATAATGCCACTTCGGCACCCCTATCGCGCATTACTCCGTTCCACCATGTTAGCGCTCGCTTCTCAAACACGCTAGATGTAAACTCAACCTTACGCTCATTCGGACACTGCACATGTCTGAATGTGCTCTCGATACTCTCGAACCACTGCAGGAGCGCAGTTGCTCCTTGTGACCTAGAAAACTTAAGCGGCTTCGCAGAATTGAAATTCTTGAAATTACACTGAGCATTATTGTTGTTATTATTGTTGTTGTATAACTCGTGGATTTGGGTCACAACGCCTGGAAGTACAGCAGCCATTTGCTGAGAGACAAGGGCTACGACTTCTTCAGCGGTAAAAGTTTGAGCATCGCGTCGAGGAGGAATTGTCTAACAAGGAAACATGAGAAACGAGTGAGGTCGACAATTGGAGAAACAAAGGAGGTATTGAAAACATCGACAAAACACAAGGAAGGCGATCATTTGTTTGTTACCTCGAACAAACAAACGACACGCAGTGACTAATCAAAGTAAATAGGTCACAATAATGTATTGTTGAAGACATGCTCGCCTATAAGTGAACACTCACCCCAAGAGTTCCCAGGTAAGAGTGACTGGTCCGATACTGCGGAATTGTATGAACACTCTAGCCTTAGACAGAAAACTCAGGGTACATGCATTCACTCTTCCAGTTTGCATGTGTTCACATTATTTAGATCCAAACTTTGACGAGATTTTGGAAACTCAGAGGGTTCAAAACCTTATAATCAATCATCCAAGGATAGATGATTAATTTTTGAAGCGGATTTTTTATTGTGTTTTCGTTGTAGTTATCACCTAAGGATAGGTGACGGTATTGTTTTAAAATCTAAACGCAAGATAGTTTGCGTTAGGGTCCTAGAAAGTTATAGTCTAGGTCAAAGCATTACTAATAACCTAATTCCCTATAACCATTGGCTCTGATACCAACTATTCTGTCACACCTCGACCACGTTAAAACAACAAACCGTGGCGGAAACGTCGGGGAGTGTTGTAACAGAATCATCGTTTCAACAACCATGGTAATTAAAAGTTTCGTTTTATTGAATTATCAAATAATGTACATTGTCTTAAAACCAAACAAATAATTTAAACATCGTCTACTATCATTTTTATGTCACTAAGGCCACGTCCAGATCCTAAGTGGACATGCTCCCTAGCAATCATCACGCAACATCACCTGAAACATATGTAAAAACAAAGTCAGCAAAGAAATGCTGGCGAGCACATAGGTTTTGCGAGAGTATCGGATTCATGGCTCGTTTGTATGTTGCAATACCTCATTAGACTACAAGAGTCAAAAGTACAAACCTTGTTTTGAAAAGTGTATTGCAACATAATTAACCAACTCAAATCAAGATGGTTATAGTTTATAAAATCTCGTAGCCATGATTCTTAACCCCAAAACATTTGCTTTAATAAACCAATTCGTAAAACATCTCGTTAAAAACTCGTTAATAAAACTCATATGGTTTATATCATTTCGGAAACCTCGTTGTGTGACATCGTTTCAAATCGTTTCCCAAGTGAACTAAATAATGATACGCACTGTAATATGATAGAAGCACTTATATATAAGATGTACCAGCGGTGTATCAACCATGATTCTATGATGCTACACCCGTCCCATTATCTAATCACTACCCAAAACCAATCATTCGTTCAAATCGTTTATTTCGTTTAGGTCGTTCCAAATCGTTTAATTCATCCCAAAATCGTATTCGTTTTAATTGTGAAACTACTTTTGGTCGCCTCGCTAATAACATTCAAACCTTCGTGACTCGACTACCTCGTTTATCGTATTAACAAACCACCAAAGGGTAAGTTAACAATCATCAGATTCGGTCGTTACCTACGTAACCCCCACACATAACCATGGGTGCAGTCCGATAATGGGATTGGTCAGATCCTATGGTACCATAACCTAATACTGGTCGGCTTGATCAATGCTAATGAATGTCATTCGTTATGTAACTACAACCAACAAGTTCGTTCACTTTATCGAAATCGTTATTAGTTTAATATAAACCATCTTAATCGTTTTTGAAATCATCATTTAAAATATCGAAATCATTTTAATACATATGAGTCACCCCAAAACAATTGAAATCAGTAAAATAGGGGAAACTATGTACTCACATAGTTACCACAAAACATGTAAAAAGAGGGGATCTATGTACTCACATTGAATAGAAGGGTATCCTTGATCTAAAGAACTTAGCGAAGCTCAGACAAACCAAGGAAATTCAAGTAGTACCTAGTAATCGGATCACTAGTAAATAAAATCAACACCTAAATCGGAAGATCGGATAGAATGAGGTCTTGTAAACCAAATGAGTGTTGGAACTCATGTGATATAGTTTAACAAAGCCTACATCCTAAATCGGAACTTAGCCTAAGTGCTTTCGACCCGTTACGACCCATTAAGGTAGCTTATGCTACTTTAACGCGTTGTTCACGCGATACTATGTTCGGATGGTTAACTATGTGCTATGTCAAGTCTTATATGCCCAATAATACCTAAGCATGTTACTAAATCAGATTATATGTCAAAAACATGTTCACATATGTAAAATACGGATTTATGCTTCAAAAGGGCGTTTTGGTCATTTCCTATGGGCATATAAGTTACTTAACAAATAACTAACCAATCCTATGTGATCATAAGGTATAACCTCAGTGGTTATTCCCTATGCAACTATGATCACTAATCAAGCTTGGTCGGATCCTAATGATCGACCAAACGGGTCGAGTTCGAAAGTCTAAGCGGTTGTTTAGACCGCTTAACTTACGACCCTAAACAAGCACTCAACTAATAGTGACGAGTTAAACATGTCAAAACATGTTTAACTAACATATAAAACTGATTTGGTATCAAAACAATGGGTTTTGATACCCGAAAATAGTTTCGTTGCAAATTGCGTGCTAAAACGCATTTTGACCGAAATTGTGACTCGTCACTACGCCTAGTTAACGTGGTAATCAGTAGGTATAATCGCTAAGGATTATAACCATCGTGATTACAATCACATTGCAAAGTTCAATTGAACTTTGACTTGACCAATTGATGGTTAAAACCGAAAGTCAAACTGTTGGCCAAACTGTTTGACTTTCTGCTTAAACATAAAGAATAGGCATGAAAGAAGACTTACAATAGGTCCTAGCTAACTTTTCTACAAAGAATAATCAGATTAGAAAGCTCCAAACACTTGGGAGAGAGCTCCAAATCAGATGTAGATAAGAGAATGAGGAAATGAGCAATGAATGAATGAAATTGTTGGGCTATTTATAGTTGTAGCAAGATCATAGGATAATTACACATGTTTGTGTGGCCATCAAGGATTAAATCATGGCCATACAATTGTTAGGAACTGATTAGAGGCCTTGGGGAACACTTAAACTTGCCCATCACACAAAGAATTTAGCATAACAGCCCCTGAAGATCAAACAGAATGCTGAAAATGGAAATCTGGTCGCTGGGCACTTCACACGGCCCACGTAAGGTATAGGGGCAACCTTACACGCCCCGCCTGGCCTCCCCAGATCAGCAGAAGTTTGCAAATTGGCAGTTTAGGTCCCTGCACTTGTTTTGAGCTCATTTCAGGCCTTTTTGACCCCCGTTAAGCCATTTTCAAGGCTCTACAAGGTCAATAAAGTTTAGAGGACTCAAAATATGCTTGGAACACTCTCGGATGTCGGCTCGTTTGGTCGTACGGTTGCGTTGTTCGTTAAAACGATCCAAATTAAGCGACGAATGGAATTTTTGCATGCAGATCACTAAAATAAAAATATTTTAGTGTGTACAAAAATTTTGAGTGTCCAGATGTGGTCAGAACGTAAGATATGCGCGAAAATGCAAACTTACGTCGTTTTTGACACTTTTAGCCCCTGTAAGATCAAATAAGCATGTTTTCGCACACCGAACCTATCAAAGCTTATTTCTAAGCTATGTTTAGGTTATTTATGGTATGTTTAGCTTATGATCAAGTTCCGGACTCTTCGATACCATACGAATCGGTATAGTTTCGCATTTTGACACAAATAGTCCCTGCGATCGAATAGACTTGTTTTCAACACACCAACCTATCCAAAACTTATTTCTAAGTTATGTGGAGGATATTTAAGGTATGCTAAGCCTATGTCACTATTCCAGAGTGTTTGTCGTGTTAAATGGACTGCGTTTACACACCATTTTGCGTATAACCTTCCAGAAAGCGATTTAAAGCTTGAAATCGGAATCGAATCAAATCGTAAAATCATCAAACATAAATACACACATAGTAACACCAAAACACATTGTTTTACTGATAATTAACATTGTCTTGCATTGTACATCGATTACAGAGCACAGTTGTCACATTAACACTGATCAGGTGGTCACCGACATTCGTTTCGCATTTTAAATTGTTACGCGATAAGCGTTTATTTTATCGTTGCCAACATAATTTTTACCAATGTTTGGATTCACCAACAAATTACATATCACATATAAATATCATAATCAGTCAAATACAACCTTTTTATCTATTCACTACACATGTTACAATTGTACGGTACGGCCTGAAAAGCCGGGTGTCATAGTCTCCCCCTGTTTAGGGAATTTCGTCCCCAAAATTCTACTTTACAGGTTTCGTTTTCGCACTCGGTAGGAAGAGATGAGGATATTCCCATTGCATTTGGTCCTGTCATTCCCAAGTGAATTCGGGTCCTTGCTTTGAATCCCAGCGGACCTTGACCAACATAATCCTACTCCTCCTGAGTTTCTGGATTTTCCAATCCAGAACCACCACTGGTTCTTCGATAAATCTCAGTTTATCGTCCACTCGAACCTCACCTGGGGGTATAATCAGCGTCTCATCAGGCAGACACTTTTTCAAGTTGGAGACATGAAATACGTCATGAACTCCACTCAATTCCTACGGCATCTTAAGCCTATACGCGACTGATCCAACTCGGGATGCGATTTCGAAAGGACCTATATAACGCGGGCTCATATTTCCCCCTTTTCTAAACCTCACAACGCTCTTCCAAGGCGATACCTTCAACATGACTCGATCACCGACCTGAAACTCCAACAAATTCCTCCGGTTATCCGCATAACTCTTCTGTCGATTCGCGGCAACTTTCAACCTACTTTTAATCTAGACAACCTTGTATGTGGTTTCCTGTATAAGCTCGGGTCCGGTCAAATGCTTTTCGCCGACTTCAGCCCAACAAAGTGGCGATCGACACTTCCTTCCATACAAGGCTTCGAACGGAGTGGCCTTAATACTAGCGTGGTAACTATTGTTGTAAGAAAACTCTGCCAATGACAAATAAGTATCCCAACTTCCACCGAAATCAATCGCACATGCTCTCAACATATCCTCTAAAGTCTGAATGGTTCTCGCTCTGACCATCCGTTTGAGGATGATACGCAGTACTCATGTCCAAACGAGAACCCAACGTCTCTTGAAGAGATCACCAAAACCTGGTGTCAAATCGTCCGTCTCTATCCGAAATAATCGACACTTGTACTCCATGACGGGCTACAATCTCGTTAAGGTATAACTACGATATCTTCTCCATACTGTCTTGTTTGGTTTTAAATCACACACATAATGAAAGATGACACGGAGATTTACGTGGTTCGGTTGTAGAGTACAACCTATGTCCACGGGGGCAAACTAGGAGATATTTTATTACGTGATAAAGATTACAAGTACAAGAGATCAATATATAGACTAAAATTAGGGCAACCCAAAACTGGGCTTAAACTGATTGACGGGCCCTAACCCTACGAAGCCTACATCATTAACAATCTCCCACTTGGAGGCTTTGAACCGAAACTGGCTGCTCTCCACTCCTTGTACTTCTATAAATCTTCAACTGCTCTTCATCTCCTCATAGTTCGCCACCAGCCTTCTCAACTTATTCCTGAAGGCCAGCTGAAGCTATACATAGCTTCAGCTTATCCAGCGTAACAAATTTGGTGAACATATCTGCTGGATTTTCTGCACCTGGGATATTCTTCAAGTTCATGGTACCTTCACTTATGAAACCCCTGACGAAGTGATATCTCATCTCGATGTGCTTTGTTTTACCATGATACACTGGATCCTTAGCAAGTTTCACCGCACTCTCATTATCACAGTACAGTGAGTAATCAGCCTGGTCTTTGACCAATTCTCCAAGAAAATTCTTCAACCATACTAGCTCTTTACTGGCTTCAGCAATAGCCATGTATTCTGCTTCAGTGGTTGATAAAGCAACACTCTTCTGCAATCTAGACATCCAACTGACCGCTGTTCCTCCCACTGTGAAAACATACCTTGTCGTGCTTTTGAAAGTCTTCTTGCAACCACCCAAATCTGCATCAGAATAACCCCTGAGAATGGCATCTTTCCCCTTAAAACATAAACCCATTCTTGAAGTCCCTTTCAGATATCTCAGCAGCCACTTGACTGCTTCCCAATGTTCTCTTCCTGGGTCTGACATAAAGCGACTAATGACTCCCACTGCATGAGCTATGTCCGGTCTAGTACAGACCATGGCATATATAAGACTGCCCACCGCTGATGCATAAGGAACACTCAACATTTCAGCTCTTTCCTTGTCGGACTTTGGAGACTGATCTTTGGTAAGCCTGAAATGACTCCCCAATGGTGTGTTTCTGGGCTTGGTTCTTTCATCATTCATCTTGAACCTCTCTAACACTTTCCCTATGTATTTCTCCTGGGAAAGTGTCAAAGATCCATCCCGTTTATCTCTGATGATACTTATTCCGAGTATTTGTTTGGCTGGTCCGATATCTTTCATCTCGAATTCTCTAGACATTTGCCTCTTTAACCTGCTAATTTCTTCCATGTTAGCACCAGCTATAAGCATATCATCCACATACAGAAGAAGGATGATATAGGAGCCCTTGAATTTCTTCAAGTAACAACAATGCTCCATTTCACATCTCTGGTACCCAGTTCGCTCCATGAATTCATCGAACTTCAAGTACCATTGCCTTGGTGCTTGTTTCAGACCATATAGACTCCTCTTCAACTTGCAGACCATCTTTTCTTTCCCGGCAACTTGAAACCCCTCAGGTTATGCCATGTAAATGTCTTCATCAAGGTTACCGTGTAAGAATGCTGTTTTAACATCTAGCTGCTCCAGATGTAAATTTTCTGCTGCCACGATGCTTAGTACTAACCTGATGGTAGTCATCTTCACAACAAGGGAGAAAATTTCATTGTAGTCAATCCCCTTTTTCTGTTGGAACCCCTTGACAACTAAACGCGCCTTGTACCGTTTAGAACCATCATTTTCTTCCTTGATTCTGAAGACCCATTTGTTCTGCAATGCTTTCTTCTTTGGCGGAAGCTTGACAAGAACCCAAGTCTTGTTCTTATTTAATTAACTCATTTCTTCTTTCATAGCATGCTCCCACTGTTTTGAATCTTTCTGCTTCACTGCCTCTGAATAACATTCTGGTTCACCATTCTCGGTCAATAAAAGGTAATTGACTGACGGATCGAATCTGGCAGGAGGCTTTGTAATCCTTGAAGATCTTCTGACCTAATGAGATTCATCTTGCTGAGGCTCTGATGAAGATGGTCCTTCTTCATCCCCTGAGCTATCACTGATTTCATCATTTTCGACAGCAGGATTAGTTGATTCAAGCTGTTCTTCAACTTCAGTACTCCCACTATCTAGAGTTTCCTCTGACCTATTGGTTTTGATGGTTTCTTCAATTTCAACTTGTTCCTTTTGAACCTTTGAAGAATCAGTGTTTCTGTCTTTATATAACTCAGCTTCATTAAATGTGGCATGCTTGCTCCGGATTACTTTCTTGTTCTGATAATCCCACAGTCGGAAACCCATCTTTTCTGACCTATAGCCAATAAAAGTACACTTTATGGCTTTAGTATCCAACTTGTCACGATCCTTGATAAGATCATAAGCACTGCACCCAAATATCTTCAGATGCTCATACTCGACAGCTTCTCCTCTCCACTTTCCTCTGGTACCTTGAATCCCAATGGTGCTGATAACCCATGATTGATTAAGTAGGCAGCAGTGCTAACTACGTCTGCCCAGAACATCTTGGGGAGCCCTGCATTGATCATCATGCTCCTGGCTCTCTCATTTAGCGTCCTGTTCATCCTTTCTACGACTCCATTATGTTCCGGAGTTCCCGGGACTGTCTTAATCATCTTGATGCCATTGTAAGCACAAAAGTCAATGAACTTTGTGCTCACATACTCTCCACCATTGTCGGACTTGATACTCTTAACCTTCAGGTTAGTTTCCTTTTCAACAACAACTTTCCATTTCTTAAAGGCATCAAATACATCATATTTGTTTTTAAGAAAGTAGACCCATACCTTACGAGTTGAGTCATCAATAAAGTCACATAATATTTTGATCCACCCAGAGAAGAGACTGATGTAGGCCCATAAACATCAGTGTGAACTAGCTCTAACTTCTGAGCCTTCGGTGGTTGTCCAGTCTTCACAAATGAGACTTTCTTCTTCTTTCCGAATACACACGATTCACAAAATTCTGGCTCTACCTTTTTCAGTTCTGGAAGCTTACCCTTTGCCACAAGCATCTTCGTTCCCTTATCACACATATGCCCGAGTCTTTGGTGCCATAACTTTGAAAGACTCAGCTTAGTTGTAACTGCATTTGCTTCTTCAACAGGAACCTCCACCATGTATAGTGTACCTCTTTTCTTGCCCTTTGCAATAACAAGACTCCCTTTCACAACCTTCCACTGTCCTCCTCCAAACACGACATCATACCCTTGGTCGTCAAGCTGACCAACAGAAATTAACATCTTCTTGAGACCTGGTATAACCCTGACATCTTTCAGGATCCAAGTAGTACCCAGCGTGGTCCTCAATTCTATGTCTCCTATTCCTGTGATAGCCAAAGTACGATTGTTAGCCAACCGAACTTTACCAAAGTTACCTGTTCGGAGATTCTTCATGTTCTTAGAAGTCGGTGTGGCGTGGAATGAAGCTCCTGAGTCCATAACACGATACTCAGCTGTATCGATACTCAGCTGTATCCTCTATGCAGCAGATAAGAGCATCATCAAAGTCTTCTGAGGTAATGTTCACCTGCTTCTGATCACGAACAATAGGTGGATTTGGGAATTGACTTCTAAACTGCCCATTTTCCTTGCAATTCCAGCAGTTAATATCCTTTCTCGGCTTTGATCGACCCTTATTTCTAGACTTGGATCTTCCCCTGATGTTACCTCTGTCTTTCCTTCTGCCTCTCCCTTCTGTATTCAGTAAGTTACCTGATGATTCTCCTCCAGAATTACGTCTCCTCATATCTTCATTTAGAATGAAGTCTCTAATGCCTTCAAAAGTGAGTTTAGCAGTTCCACAAGAATCACTAATGGCAGTAACTGAGCCTGACCAGCTGTCAGGTAAGGAAGATAATAATAACAATCCCTGAATCTCGTCATCGAACTTAATATCAACAGATAACAATCTTGAGAGAATAGTGTTAAAATCATTAACATGAGACGTAATAGATGCACCTTCCTTCATCTTGGTGTTAACCAGCTGTTTGATCAGGAATACCTTGTTGGATGCTGAAGGTTTCTCGTACATGTTTGACAGGGCTTTCATCAAACCAAACGAGGTCGTCTCCTTCACAATATTGAAAGCCACATTCTTGGCTAAAGTAAACCTGATCACTGCGAGGGCCTTTCTGTCTAGACCGTGCCAATCTTCATCCTTCATATTTGTCGGCTTGTTTTCATTCAACGCAAGCTCTAAATCCTTCTGACAAAGCGAATCCTCGATTTGCATCTTCCACCATCCAAAATCTTGCCCATCAAACTTCTCAATCCTGTATTTTTCGTCTTCAGCCATTGATACGAATTGAACGGTGGTCCAAAACCCCAAACTCTTCCCGTCGACAGTCGTGAATCAAATCAACACAGGGACAGGTGCTAATCTTCCTCCTGAACCCTAATCTGGTTGAAAAAAGGCGACGGCAACAGTAATTAAGGTTCAATTGGAACCCTAATCAATTTCTGGGAATGAGGAACAGCAAAGTCGGCGGCAATATGGTTCAATCGGAACCCTAATTGGCTTCTGGAACAAGAATCAGCAGTAGAACGGCGACGGCGGTGAGAAAACCCTAATCTGGTTGACGGCGGCGGCTTCTGATCGGAACCCTAGCGGCGAGTGGCGGCTGGCGGCTGTTTCTGTTGTGGCTGTACTACGGCTGGGGATGTGTGATTTTGATCAAGAGCCTTGGCTCTGATACCAGTTATTAGGTTTTAAATCACACACACAATGAAAGATGACACGGAGATTTACGTGGTTCAGTTGCAGAGTACAACCTACGTCCACGGGGGGAAAACTAGGAGATATTTTATTACGTGATAAAGATTACAAGTACAAGAGATCAATATATAGACTAAAATTAGGGCAACCCAAAACTGGGCTTAAACTAATTAACGGGCCCTAACCCTACGAAGCCTACATCATTAACATGTCTGTTTCCTTAAGCGCCAAGAAATGAGCAGACTTTGTCAATCGATCCACATATACCCATATCATATTATGTCCACGTGACGTATGGGGTAACGTGGTGATAAAGTCCATCGTAAGATGTTCCTGTTTCCACTTAGGAATCTCTGGTTACTGCAGAAGCCCAAACGGCTTCTGATGTTCAGCTTTAACTTTAGAGCACGTCAGACATTTACCTACATAGACCGCAATATCTCTATTCATATTCGGCCACCAATACAACTCCTTGATATCCTGATACATCTTGGTAGAACCTGGGTGAATGGAATATCTGGATTTATGAGACTTGTTCATAACCAGTTCACGTTGGTTACCTCTAAGCCGTACCCAAACTTGATTCATGAAGTACACCACTTCATCCGCTTTTGGTATCAGTTCGCATTCTAAACCTCTCAAACCTTCTCTTTTTAGGTTTTCATCCTTCAAAGCTTCTCGTTGCGGATTCGAATTCGATCGGTAAAACTCGTCTGTATGGTCAAGCCCAAAGCACGCACACATAGAGGCTTGTATCGCTCTTTTCTGCTGAGCGCATCTGCAACAACGTTTGCTTTTCCCAGGTGATAACGGATATCACACTCGTAATCATTGAGTAACTCTACCCAATGTCGTTGTCGCAAGTTAAGTTCCTTCTGATCAAAGATGTGTTGGAGGCTCTTATGGTCTATGTATATCGTACACTTCATGCCATAGAAATAGTGTCTCCAGATCTTCAGGGCAAACACAACTGCTCCCAACTCCAAATCATTAGTCGTGTAGTTCTTCTCATGCACTTTCAGTTATCTGGATGCATAGGCTATCACTTTGTCCCTCTGAATTAACACGCATCCAAGGCCCAAACGTGACACATCACAATATACAATGAAATCATCACTTCCCTTGGGAAGGGAAAGAATAGGTGCACTACACAACTTTTCCATCAACGTCCGAAAAGCTTCCTCCTGCTTTTCCGTCCAATCAAACTTCCTCTCCTTCTGGGTTAATAGCGTCAATGGTTGCGCTAATCTAGAGAAATTCTCAATGAATATCCGGTAGTACCCAGCAAGCCCTAAGAATTTTCGCACCTCTGACGAATTCTTTGGTGCTTCCCAATTCTTAATCGCCTCTATCTTCGACGGATCAACGTGTATACCTTTCTCATTTATGACATGTCCGAGAAAATGAACTTCCCGAATCCAGAATTCACATTTAGAGAACTTGGCATACAACTTCTCTTCCTTCAGCAACTCCAAAATCAACTTCAAATGATGCTCATGATCTTCTTTGGTTCACGAATATATAAGTATATCGTCGATGAATACTATCACGAATTTATCCAAGTAGGGTTTGCATACCCTGTTCATGAGATCCATGAACACAGCTGGCACATTAGTTAGGCCAAAAGGCATGACTAAAAACTTGTAATGGCCATATCGTGTTCGAAAAGCAGTCTTCGAAATATCTTCGTCAGCAACCTTCAACTGATGATATCCTGATCGCAGGTCAATCTTCGAGTAGTAGCTGGATCCCTGTAGCTGATCAAATAAATCGTCAATCCTCGGTAAAGGGTACCGATTCTTGATAGTCAACTTGTTCCGCTCTCTGTAATCAATACACATCCTGAAGGATCCATCGTTCTTCTTCACGAACAAAACAGGTGAACCCCAAGGAGAATAACTCGGTAGAATGAAACCTTTGTCTAGTAGCTCTTGAAGCTAATTCGATATTTCTTTCATTTTCGACGGTGCTAATCTATAAGGAGATTTTGCAATCGGTGCAGCACCGGGTACCAGATTGATTCGGAATTCGATCTATCTCGCAGGGGGCAATCCAGGTAAGTCTTTAGGAAAAACTTCTGGATAATCGCGAACAATTGGAATCTCTTCGCTCTTCCTACATTCGGCCTTCATATCTACCACGTTAACCAAGAACGTAGGATAACCCTTTCGCAATAACTTGAGCATCTTCATAACACTGACGACACTCGAAACTTGACTGGATCGATCTCCAGGAACAACTATCGCTTCACCACCATCAGGACGAGGTATCCTCACTTGCTTCTCCGAGAAAATAATCTCAGCTTTGTTCTTGGATAGCCAATCCATTCGCACAACTACATCAAAACTCCCCAGCTACACTGGTAACAAGTCGATACTAAAACTATAATCATCTAACTGAATACTACAGTCGTGAATGACCTCGCTAGTTTCTATCAGTTTACCATTTACTAGTTCTATCAAGTACTTCTTACTAAGCTTACTTGTTGGTGAACACAAAAATGGTTCAAAGTCTTTCGAAACAAAACTCGAGTCAGCTCCGGTATCAAAGAGTACGAACGCATAATGGTTTTTGATCAAAAACATACCGGTAACAACAGCAGGATCGTCACGTGCCTTCCCAGCGTTTAGCTCGAACGCTCTACCCGTGGCATTCTGACCCTTTGCTTTAGGACAATCCCTCCTGAAATGTCCCTGTTCACCGTACTGGAAGCATCCCTGTAGGATCGATTTGTGACCCAAACGAGTCGTTCAGAAGAGATTTTATCAGTTTCAGATGCGGAAAATAAGAAACTGACTGTGAAACAGCTTGGATATCACTTTAATCTTCTTGTGTATTGAAATAACAACGATTACAAACACAAGGAATACCGGCAGCACCTCGGTATCGATTCTACTCTTTCTCCATATTCTGATCGCTTCAAATGAATACATGACATGCCTATTTATAGTTCTAGCTAGTTCGCTTGAAACAACATATACACGTTCAAGCGGTCATGTTCAAGCGAACATACATATTCAAACGAACATGACTGTTTTGTCTTATATGAACATTAAACTTTCGTGAGATGTGGCACAAGATGATGTCATCTTTATGATGTCATCAATGAATAAGATGGCATCATGTCTTGATCAGATTCGCACCGCAACCGAGACTCGATATAAGACGAAGTCGACAGATGTATGCACCAACAATCCCTCAAGCTTCGCTCCCTCCAAAGTACTTTTAGCATAGCACTCACGGGTAACATGCCCAGTTCGACCGCATATGGCGCACTTTTTCTACTCATCCTCGTGAGTCTTCCTCTCAGAACCACTCATGCCATCTCTGGCATTAGCCTTTCTAGAATTTCTAGAACTGGCTACGTACGCCTTCCCCAAACTGCATTTCCTATCATGCTTCTCATCGGACTTGCGCTTCTTTGAATCTCCTGACTTAGACTCAGAACGCCCTGACCGTTCAGATTTTGCGTCTACTTTGGCCTTGCCCGATGACTTCCTGGTTTCCTCCTTCTTATCAAGACCACCTTTGCGAGCAGCGTCGTCTGCTAATGATTTCACCAATGTAGTAGCCTCTAGGTAGGTAGTGGGTTTCGCTGATGTGACCATGCTACGAATCCGTGGTGACAGCCCCCAGATATACCTCTCTACCTTTACATACTCAAGAGTAACCATTCATGGAACTAACCTCGCCAAGTCGTTAAAATGAGAAGTGTAAGCTCTGACGTTCTGACCTTTCATGGTTAGGTTCCAGAAGTCGGTCTCGATTTTCTGTATTTCGCTGCGTGAGAAATATTCCTTCAGGAGCATCTCTTTAAGTTCATTACAGGTTAGACCATAGGCAACGTCTTCACCCAAAATTTGAACTTGCGAGTTCCACCAGGATAGTGCTTCATCAAGAAAAGAGCAAAAAGCATACCTAACCCGTTGATCAGCAGCACAACCACTGATTGCCATGACGGATTCCATCTTCTCAATCCACCTGGTGATATCTAAGGGTTTCCAATCTATGCCCCACCAAAACCATGCCCGTGAGCACCACGTCCACGTCCCTGGTCATCATTTTGGTTAGCATTATGCTGTTCCATGGATGTATTAATGTGTTGGGCTATGAGTTGAGCCAATCCTTCCGGTGTGGTAGGTAGTCCAGAACCCTGTCTTGCTTTTGGCGGCATTTCGTCGTGTCTATAATTACAACAATAATAATCACATGAGACGATAACCAAAAATAATTCAATCATTAAATGCTAGTGGAACATACATTGCGCATGCATAATATCCACATATTAATGAGAATACATTTTTAATCCAAAAGTAAATAATCTGATATTATCAGAGAAATTAACAAACTTGTTTCTAGTACAAACCAACTACCCTTGGCATGTCTACGTCGACACCCATAACAAGTTTTCACAAAAATTTCTACCTAATATCCTAAAAATATAACTGGCACGCAGGCCCCAAACAAAGAGAATCAAAAATGTCTAAAAATAAACAACCCATCAAAACAAACAACAAGCAAGCATCAACGCTTCAAACCTAAGAATTCTAACATCTCCCTGACAAGCTTCTCCAGGTCCACTATCCTCTAGTGCATCCGGTCTCGCACTGTCATCTACCCTTGGCTGAGTCCAGATCTCCGCGTAGAGCGGCGAACTATCGATCACAGTGGCAACATCGGTCTACCCAATCCCCTTTCTACTTCTTGGTAGCAGATACCATCTCAGCGTGTGACATATATGCCATCTCCCTAGCAGGCCTAGTCCTCTTCATACGACGATAGTAAACCAAAAGAGGCGTAGTAGGAGCGAGTGACTCAATGACTGGTAAAGATGACTCGGATGAAACAGGTGGAGGGATCTCAGCGATAGGCTCGATCACAGCAGCAGGTGGGATGACTGATGGCTCTAACGGTCGAGCCTTGACAATAGTGGCGTGATACTGAGAGATCCTCCGACAATAGGGACATCTCTAATCACGTCATCGATAACTGGTACAATGCCAGATGATTGTCCCGTCTCATGAATCGAGAGAGGAGCATCATCGTCATCATCTATCCACCCGTTGCTAGTGGAAGCGTATCGGGGGTCTACCTGACTGGAAAAACCAGTAGGGTCGATGTGGAAAGACGAAGCAAACTCGGCAATACCAACCATTTGTGGAGTCGTGATAGGTATCTCTGGTAGAATGGATCTGGGTGAAGTCTCGAAATCTGGCTTGCTAGCCAAGTCGTGGATCTCGATGACCTCATGTTCATGCGACATCTGCAACACATACATAACTGTACAAGTAAGTGTGTGATCAAAATGAATAGTAACACATAAGGCCCAAATAAACAGAAAATCACGTATGCATATAAACACGTAATGGTTTTCATACATGATAAAATTTTCTATGTTTATTGAAAAATGTTGCCTTCGAGAATTTTGGACTTTAAATCTCAAAATTCTTCGGTTGAAGTGTAGAGTTTTCCCTGAAAACATCTAGTTCGCTAACAACCATTGGCTCTGATACCAACTTCTGTCACACCCTAAAAACGTCGCAGCGGAATATAAAACGTAGTGGTGACGGAAGTTGGTGCCCATTTCTATCTTGATGTTCGATCCATTAAATTGTTGGACATAATAACTTAATTAAAACATAAGTTTTTAAATATAACATTCCAAAACATGACACAACCATGACATAGTTAAGTTGTCTTTGATCCTCACGGATCTTATTACATTTGTCCCAGAAACTTAAAAATTTAGTCCAACATATTTAAATGACAAAACATGCATCAACAACCACAAGATACGAAATGATTCCCAAAGGCGAACTCGAGTACCTGAAGAACACGTTAAAATCAAGTGTCAACACAAAGGAAGGTGAGTTCACATAATCAAATTTAAACAATTTGATCCAAAGGAAAAAGCTTTCTAATTCTGTGTTTATTGTAAAACATCCATATAATTTTTGAAAGTCAATTTATTTCCTTAACAAAAACCATCGGTCAACCGTCGCAAGCGTTTACCTGAAGCCTCCAAATATGGTATCTTCCCAAGTATACATATTAAATTTATAGCATCAAATGTTCGGACTCGTAAGTTAGCTAGACATTACGAACTATATATTTACAATGTAGGGATAATCAAGGCTAGACTATAAACATAATATCAATTCGTCGTTTGACTTGACACGGGACGACCGGTCACGACGGGGTTGTCAACCCGATAGATCTACCAACAATTCCTCGCGTGCAATACTTAAATGATTAAACGACATCACTGGCGCATGGTCCATATCGAGACCATCTATGATGTCTGCCTCACGTACAATATATATATCCTACTAATATGAGAAACTTAATATAAATGGTTGTATGAATTTACTAAAATCCCTTGGACCAAGCAAACCCATCCCAACAACACGGTCGTTTACTCTGAAACACCGTACAATCCCAGTTTATCCCGGAAACATATATTTACCAAAAACGTTTCATCCCAAAACATATAATTTATCAAAATTCATATATTTTCAACGAAAATATATAATTATATCAAAACGTATGTTTTATTCCAAAAACATTATTAAACCCTTTTAGGCGTGTTCTTCCCCCAAAACATATACAAAATAGTAAAAAGAGGGGGTTTAGTGACACTCACGTTGGGTGCGTATTTTTAAATAGCGCAATCCCACTGATTGATTTCTACACATCCTATTATACGTAGGAACGATTTATAAACCAATTTATCACAAAATCCTAAGTTTCTCCGTTTTTTAGAATTTTCACGTAACTTTGATATTTTCTCGAAAAGTTATTGTTTTTTTATTATGTTGGCACGTTATAATATATATGAGTCCATATATATATATATATTTAAGATTTTGCGACTTGAACGATTTTATTGGTGACCGTTATCATGTAAATCCATTAACACACCCGTTTATAGGTAATATATCTACGATTTGAGCGTCGTAATATACATACATAAACGTAAACATAAATTAACATCGAAATACGCAGAGCCGACCCTGAAGGAGGGCGGGGAGGACAACCGAACAGGGCCCGTGATTTCGTAGGGCACGTAATTTAAAAAAAATCCGATATTATATATGTTAAAAAAAAATTAATAGGGTATAACCAAAAAATATTAACTTAGGCCACTTAAAAAAATCATTTTGTTTAAACTATTTAGCCCATTAGGTTAGTAAGCCCAATACCCAAATATTTTCTAAAAATTAATAAAAAAAATTTATGGGCGGCAACTTTCATCCGGGACTAGGTAATTGAAACGTCAAATGTCGCACAGGAACAAGGCCTTCGATTTTGAATCTTGGAGACTTCGATCATCATCATTCTGCAATTTTTTAGGTGTTGTTCTGCAGGCCTTCGATCATCATCATTAATTCTGCAATCGAGATCAGAGACAGAGCACTGCAGTCTGCAGGCCTTCGATCATCAGCCGGCCTTCGATTCGATTTCACAGGTAAACAACTAAAAATCAATTGTCGAATTCAGTTTATTTATGATTTAAGATTGATTTACGATTTCAGTTATTATGTCGAATTCAGTTAACTTATGTCGAAATCACTTAACTTATGATTTAGGATTGATTTTCAATTTCAGTTAATCAGTTATTATGTCGAATTCATTTATTCAGTTAACTTATGTCGATTTCAGTTCATTTATGTTGTCAAACATTATTTAGGCGTTAACTTAATTTGATACAAACTTTGTCGATTAATGATTATTTAGGCGTTATTTGTTTTAACGGTATATCATTCATTCGAATACTATATTTAGTTAAGACCTAAGGGCATGTTTTTTCGAGCTCGAACAGGGTACATGAATTCTCAGGGCCGGCCCTGGAAATACGCGTAATCTCGTTAACTTATTCATTTTCTCCTTTTTAAGGCATGCATGCATAAAATAACTTATGTGTATCAAATTTCATGCTCGACAAACAAGTTATACATTAAACGCGATTTTACTGATTCTAAACGCACAAGTGTACATGCATAATCTAAATTCCCCACTATCATGTCAACACTTAACATATTATCACATTCACATGTTTAAATCACATAAGGTTCACCCAAAAATAACCCATACTAGTATACATTGAAAAACGTGTATTTTAGTGATTCGGTAACATTTTCGGGCGTCGGAAGTCACGTATGACCAACCAAACACCAAGTAAACTTGAAATTAGTTAAAATACTTATTTTAAACTAAAAATATTAGTTTACTTACTGATCTAAATCAGTTTCATAAAAATCATTCGAAAAGCCCATTTTTGACCGTTTTAACGCATAGTTTTGCGTTAAACGTTACTATAATGATCCCAACTCGGAATGACTTGATAATTTAACACAATACATGTTATTTAATGATTAAAATAGTGATTATAATCAAATTAGTGCAGTTATTGTGTAAGTCACATAAATCATGCGATTTCACGTATTTTACAACTCCTAATGCACCAAGTACAACATGCAAGGCTAGTAAACATTATGACAAACTTATATATCATTAAACACTTCAAAATAATCTTATTTTAGTGTTTGTAATCTGATCAAAATTTATTTTTATCAAATCATGCTCAAATGATAATTTCATGCTTTCACATAATCATTTATGTTCACATATGTGCCTCTAATGCACTCATACAACATCAACATTGTTATGGGTGATTTTCTACTCATATATCCCGAATGATATGCTGACTTTGTTTGTTTTATTGTGACCAGGATGCTGGATTAGGATATTGGTAACATCCTGATATGATATCCTGGTAGTAATTAATTAACCCACGTGCATATTAAAAGGTGCAAGTCTCTAACGTTCAAGTGGACTTCTTCTCCTCAAGACTCGGGCAAATCAGTTAGATTTTGGACGTTGATATGACAACTCATAATTCAGAACCTATCTTTGTACTTTGAAGTAACGTATGTGTACGTGATGTGATTATATGAAAGTGATTGATTAAATGAATGTTATGAGATTTTATGTTTGAATTATGTGTAACGTATGTAATATGAGCACACAACACAACACAACCCGACCGCACAAGTCTAATCCGATCGCACAAGATCATTCGGGTCACACCATTTGTAACCGAACCAAGGGTGGCCCAAAGCTGGGTTCGGCCCACTCTTACTACACGCATACATTGACCCTTAGAGAGTTTTGTTTCTCATATATTGCAAAACACTTTACACACACAAAACCCTAGTGCTCTCTTCCTTCTCTCTAGAACTCGACGGCAACAACATCTTTCCCTCGAAGCTTGTGACTCGGATTAACCCTTATTCACCTCTAATCCGGTTAGTGTTTTGTTGTTATTTGATTTTATGTTGATCGATGATAGTGTATTGTTATATGATTGATCAAATCCGGTTAGGGCTCCCGTTTGTAGAATCGATGATAATAGGGTTGCATGATGTTGTGATAGATGTTATGTTTTACACGATGATTTGGGAATGATATCAGATTGATGGTGATATAACTGTTAATGTTAATGTCATGAAATCGGCTCATATGTGTATGATGATGTTTAATCGGATTAGAGCCATAATCGAGTAAGATGTGTTGTGTGATTTTAATTCCATGATTTAATAGTTAATATGTAGGTTGTTGTTATGTTGAATATGATTAGAATTCATATGAATTGGTGATGATTGCTTGGTTTGATCGAATATTAGTTAGGATAGAAACTGTTGATTGATAATGGTAAAATTGGAAACTATTGATTGATTGTAACAAAACAGCATAATATTCGGATGTTTAAACCATTCGCACAAGACCTCTTGGTCGCACAAGAGGTCCATTCGCACAAGAAGTCTAGTCGCACAAGCTGACCTGGTCGCACAAGATGACCTGATCGCACAAGAGGTCCCCAGTCGCACAAGACTGTTGGAACGCACAAGTTGTTATGTTTGTTTAACTATTTGGGCCGGATAATCATGTTGGGCTGGGCTAGTTCTAATCGCACAAGCCTTGAGACTATGGCGATAAACCCTTAAACAAATTAAAGGTTTATCTTTTTGTAAATGTATATCGAATTCGGTCATTCCTTTCATCCCCACCTACCCAGGATGTCCGGAACGGGAGTTGTCAATTCCCATGGTACCACTACCTACTAACGAACGGCGTGATCGGTGTTAATGAATGTATATTGATCCATCAAAACAAACCAAATATCATATCAAAATGTAAGCATGTGAATGAATAATAAATGTACTAAGTATGATGAACATACATAGCATGTGAATGAATAATAAATGTACTAAGTATGATGAACATACATAGCATGTGAATAAATAATAAAATGTACTAAGTATGATGAACATACATAGCATAAAATGTAATGTAAAACGATGTACTAAGTATGCACACAATGGGCACACATAGCATAAAATGTAATGTAAAACAATGAAATCATGTACTATAAATGTACTTAATGAACATAGCAAGTATATGATGTGAAAGCAGGAAAGCATGAAAGTAACAAGTAGGCACATGTGTTTCACCCCAAAATAGTTTGGAAAACAGTAAAAGAGGGGTCTATGTACTCACTTGAGATTGCTCAGAAGTCCTAAGATAACCACCAAGCAATGCTAGAGATCACGGAATCAAACGGCACCTAATATAGGTAACTATGTTAATAAACCGGACCTAATATCGGAGGATCGGATAGAATGAGGGTTCGTAAACCAAACGAGTATGGAGACTCGTGTAATATGGTTTAACATAGCCCACATACTAAAACGAAACTTAACCTAAGTGTTTGTGACCCATTACGACCCGTTTAGGTAGCTTATGCTACTTTAACGCGTCGTTCGCGTAAAACGCGTTCGGAACGCATAACTAGTCCTATGACAAGTAAAATATGCCTTAACATGTCTAATATGGTTGTCAAATCAGTTTAGATGTCAAAAGTTATGTTACATATGTTTAAAACGAATTTTGGCATCAAAGGGGTATTTTGGTAATTTACCTAAGGCATATAAACTACCTATCATACAACTACTTAAACGAAGTGACCATAAGGTATAACCTCGGAGGGTTATTCCCTATATATTATGGTCACCTAATTTGTTTGGTCGGATCCTAATGATCGACCAAATGGGTTGGGTTCGAAGGTATAGGCGATTTATTAGATCGCTTACCCTTACGACCCTAGACAACATGGTAATCATTAGGCATAGTCACAAGGGACTATAACCATCGTGATTACAATCACGTTGCAAAGTTCAAACGAACTTCGCATTGACCATAAACTGGTCAATGCAGAAAGTCAAACAAAGTTTGACTTTCGGACTCGAAAAGCAATAAAAGAACGAAGGAACACTTACAAGGGTCCCCGAATGCTAATCTAGATCAAAATAACTCAGGTATGAAACAAAGGTTTCAACTTAGAGCATATAAGATCAGATTCTTGTGAGGAAAAGTGAAGGGTGGAGGTGGGTATTTATAGTTTTCGGTTCACCGTTAGGATCATTTGTGGTAACTGATTTTGGCCACCATAAGAGGTTAACATGTGGCACTTGACCTTTGGGAAGTGTTAGGGCCTGTTAACTTATGTTTAAAATGACCTTTGCTAATCAGAAGAGGCCTAGCGTGACGCGAAGGGGGCTAGGCGTCGCGCTAGGGTCCCCCTGATCAGCAAACACTTTCAAATGTTATTCTTTTAGTCCCCGTTGCGTGTTCAGGCCATTTCCGACGTGTTTAAGGCTCGTTAAATCATTTTCAAGGCTCCACAAGGATGCCTAAACATTGTGGGCATGAAACATGCTCAAAAATATGTCGGATGTTGGTTCGTTTGGCCGTACGATTGTGTTGTTCGGTTAACTACGACGGAATGCGCATAAGCGCGAGAAACTATCTAAATTGCGTGACGAATGGATTTTTCTTATGCCAAACACTAAAATAAAATATTTTAGTGCTTACATAAATTTTTGAATGTCCAGATGTATTCAGAACGTAAGTTATGCGCGAAAGTGCAAACTTGTGCACTTTTTGACACTTTTAGTCCCTGAACGACCCAAAAGTTTATTTTAGCACACCGAACCCCTTAAAGCCTATTTCTAAGCTATGTAAAGGATATTTAAGGTGTGTTTAACTTATGGTCACATTCCGGAATGTTCGTTAGTGTTCAAATTGGCATACTTTCGTAGTTTGTCAAGTTTAGTCCCTGTAAGCGAATTAACTTGTTTTTTTGCCATACCAAAGCCTTTAAAACTTATTTCTAAGTTATGTAAAGGGTATTTAAGGTATGTTAAGAATATGTTGATGTTCTGGAGTATTTGTCGCATTAAATTGATTACGTTTACGCATCAGTTTGCGTATAACTCTCCAGAAAGCGATATAGAGTTTGAAATTGAATAAAAGTCAAAACATGAAAAATGTAAAACACAACCAAACAAACATTGGGATCAAATAACATTCTTTTATTGATGAAAGAACTGTTCACAATGATTTCAAGCACAGATGTTACAGTTATGTTTGTTTAACTATTTGGGCCGGATAATCATGTTGGGCTGTGCTAGTTCTAATCGCACAAGTCGACCGGATCGTACAAGTTGTCCGGATCGCACAAGGCTTAGGTTTAGTTGATTGGGCCGTGTTTATGTTTATAGTTTTGTTGGGTTTCTTGTTATTAGGCCGGGTATTATGGGACTCCAACGGATGACTCGCACAAGGCCACTAAGCTTGTGCGAGCCCAACCTTTTAATTTCACAAGTTGAATACGTTATAACTATTAAACGTGATGATGTGTGTTGCCATGATCTGTGTGTGTTCCTTATCTGCTAGCTTATGTGATACTTATGTGCACTACTTGAATCCAAAACCTGACTTGTATGGTAACCATGTTAGGACGTGGTTGACCACTAGCAGCTAGACTTGACCTTTCTGTGTATCTGCCGAAAAAACCAAGGTGAGTTCACACTAGCCAAGGCATGGGATTCCTGGTGGGTTGGGAATGGGATTGATCAACTACTCGTACAACCATTACTATTAAACTAATTATTACTGTCCTCGGATTGAAGGGCACGTACGTAAAACCTACGTACACGACTATAAGACCATCAACTCTATCAAATGAAGTCTCTCATTTATCGACTTAATCGCCGAGGCCTATGGCGAGCGGGTCATTAGTTAATAGCGCTATTAGGTTTAACAAACCTCACACCATGCCAGTCGGACGGGCGTGTACTAATGGACTATGGGCAAAGGGTCAATGCTGATAAACATTGACTTAGGGCACCTCTTACATTTTCGTAGCAGTCGATACGCGTGGTCTACTAACACATGGGAAGCCCCCACTAATCTTCGCAAACATGCCTGGAATGGCCGCGATATGAATTAATACGATACATGGTTTACAAAACGAACAAACGATTTACGAAACGAATACTATAACCAAACAACCAACTGTGAACTCGCTCAACTTTGTTGTTGATTCGTTGCTATATGCCTTGCAGGTCAATAGGTACTTATGGAGCTTGCACAGGGAGGAACGGTCGTTGTGGGACATGGCAGTGTGTGCCATGCTATAAACATTACTTTATTTCGTATTTTATATTTACAATGGGTTTTACAATTATGCTTCCGCTAAACACTTAACTATGCTTTGGTTTTTGAACACCTTTCATATTGTTTGGTTGAATTATGTTTACTTACATGCTTGTTCAATATGATTGGTGGCTTGATCCTGGTCAGTCACGCCTCCAAGCGGTGATACTCCGCGTGTGGATTTTGGGGGTGTGACAGATTGGTATCAGAGCCATTGGTTATAGTGAACTTGGTTTTAATAAGGGAAAAACGTTTTTGTTAAAACCAGACTATAACCTGTACAGTGCTCTACGATCCACAACGACGCTTCACTCCACGTGCAAGGCTCGACATTCTAGGTGATATGGTATATGTTTTATTGCCTACTTGCTAGACTACGTAGAACTTTACTTTTAGTATGCTTAGATAAACATAGCAACTGTTAATTTAAAACACATGTGTGCTTACTCTCTTCTATCATCGCACTGTCGCGAACCCTTCTCACTCATGTTCCCCTTGATATGAAGATCATGTCTGGACGCGTTAACATGACACAAGCCCAGTTGACGGCTCTGATTAACGAACAAGTTGCTGCGGCACTTGTAGCCGCACAAGCAGGAGGTATACCCTGTAGTTTAAACTCATTCTAGGATCTTTAGGTCCTACTCTCGTGAACCTACCTTTGCGTTAAACTTTGTCCTTCTTACACCCACAACAGGTCAACATGCTCAGCCACCTGTGTGCACCTTCAAAACTTTTATGGACTGCTGACCCACTACTTTTAGCGGCACTGAAGGAGCTGTAGGTCTCCTTCACTGGTTTGAAAAGCTCGAATCTGTGTTCGAGATGTGTGAATGCCCTGAGGCTCGCATGGTGAAGTATGCTACCGGTACTCTAGAAGGTTTAGCGCTCACGTGGTGGAACGCTCAGGTTCAAATGCTGGGGTTGGTTGCTGCTAACGCCACCCCATGGAACAATTTTAAGGAGATGATCAAGGAAGAATATTGCAATCGTGACGAAATTCACAAACTGGAAGTCGAGTTCTTCAACCTCAAGATGACGGGGTCAGAGATTGAAGCTTATACAAAAAGATCAAATGAGCTTGCTATTCTGTGTCCTACCATGGTGGACCCTCCAATTAAACGTATCGAACTTTATCTCAAGGGCTTAGTGCCAGAAATCCAAAGTCATGTGACTTCAGTAAACCTCGGCACCATTCAGCAGGTTGTTCAATTGGCTCACCGTCTCACTGACCAGGCGGTGGGGCAGAACAGGTTACCAAAGCGTATTAGCGCTACGGCTACTTCTCAAACTCCCAGTGACAACAAACGTAAGTGGGATGGAACTTCAAGCAAAGGTTCAACTTCTGTTCAGTCTCAGTCTCAGCATAGAAGAACTGAAGACTACAAGAGCCCTGGTCAGCAATCTTCTGGTAGCCAAGGGCAAGGTGGTTATCGAGGAAACCTTCCAAAGTGCAACAGATGCAACAGACACCACATTGGTCAGTGCAACAAGGGTCGTTGCCAGAGATGTCTGAAGATGGGTCATGAAGCTAAGGATTGTAGGAGCTTACGACCTGCGAATCAGAACCAGCGACAACAACCACCAGCTCCACAAGACCAGTAGCAGCAACAACGAGACAACAAGGGATGCTATCAGTGTGGAGCTGAGGGCCACATCAAGAGAAATTGTCCCCAGCTGATTCAGAACCAAAACAATAACAATAATAACAATGGCAATGGTGCAAGGGGTCGTGTATTCGTTATTGGTCAAGGTGAAGCGAGGAATGATCCCAATGTGGTGACGGGTAAGTTCCTTCTCGACGACTTTTATGTTACTGTCTTATTTGATTCGGGTGCTGATACTAGCTACGTGTCCCTAAAAGTTAGTCAAATGCTTAAGCGTACCCCAACACTATTAAACACCAAGCACACCGTAGAGTTAGCTAATGGTAAAAATTTAGAGGTCACGCACGTAGTCAAGGGTTGTAACCTTGTTCTTGCTGGTCATACTTTTTCAATCGACCTCCTTCCTATCACTCTGGGTAGTTTCGACGTTGTCATAGGGATGGACTGGTTATCCCAACACCAAGCAGAAATTCTTTGCAACGAGAAGATTGTCCGTATTCCTCGCCCAGGTGATGAACCTCTATTAATTCGTGGTGACAAGAGTGGTGCTGTTGTGAGCATCATCTCTTTCCTTAAGGCCCAAAAATGTTTGCGTAAGGGCCACACTGCTATTTTGGCTCTCGTTACTGATACCTCGAAGAAAGAGAAGAAGATAGAAGATTTTTCGATTGTACGCGACTATCCTAAGGTATTCCCTGAGGAATTACCTGGTCTTCCGCCTCATCGCCAAGTCGAATTCCAAATCGAGCTAGCTCCTGGAGCAGCGCCCATAGCTCGTTCACCGTATCGCTTAGCGCCATCAGAGTTGGAAGAACTTTCCACGCAACTACAAGAACTCTTAGATAAGGGTTTTATTCGTCCTAGCTCTTCGCCCTGGGGAGCTCCAGTCTTGTTTGTGAAAAAGAAAGACGGTACTTTCAAAATGTGCATCGACTACCGTGAACTCAACAAGGTGACTGTGAAGAATCGCTATCCTCTTCCACGCATCGACGACCTATTCGACCAGTTGCAAGGATCGAGCTACTATTCAAAGATTGATTTGAGATATGGGTATCACCAGCTGAGAGTCTGAGAAGAGGACGTCTCCAAAACAGCCTTTAGAACTCGATATGGACACTATGAGTTTTTGGTCATGCCTTTTGGGCTGACAAACGCACCCGCGGTATTCATGGATTTAATGAATAGAGTGTGCAAGCCTTACTTGGACAAGTTCGTCATAGTTTTCATCGTCGACATCCTGATCTATTCGAAGAGTCAGGAGGAACACGAACAGCATCTACGACTCATTTTGGAACTCCTTCGAACAGAACAGCTGTACGCCAAGTTTTCAAAATGCGACTTCTGGCTTCGTGAAGTCCATTTCTTAGGCCATGTGGTGAACAAGGATGGGATTCATGTGGATCCATCCAAAGTAGATTCGATCAAGAACTGGCCTGCCCCTCGTACACCAACGGAAATTCGCCAATTCTTGGGCTTGGCAGGTTACTACAGAAGATTCATCAAGGACTTCTCCAAGATTGCACAGCCTCTCACCTCACTAACGTAGAAAGGCGTTGTTTATCGATGGGGAGACGCACAGGAATTAGCATTTCAGCACTTAAAGGATAGACTTTGCAGTGCACCTATCTTTCATTGCCAGAGGGTACAGACGACTTTGTAGTTTACTGCGACGCATCCATTCAGGGTTTTGGTTGTGTATTGATGCAGTGGGATAAAGTTATAGCCTACGCCTCACGCCAACTCAAAGTTCATGAAAAGAACTACACTACACACGATCTAGAGCTGGGAGCTGTTGTTTTTGCACTTAAGATATGGAGACACTACCTGTATGGTACCAAATGCGCTATCTACACCGATCACAGGAGTCTCAAGCACATCTTCAAACAGAAGGAACTGAATATGCGACAACAACGATGGGTTGAGCTACTGAATGATTACGAATGCTCGATCAGGTACCACCCAGGCAAAGCCAATGTTGTGGCTGACGCCCTCAGTCGAAAGGACACTGCGCCTAAGCGCGTACGAGCTTTACAACTCACTATACAGTCTAGTCTTCCTTCCAAGATTCGAGATGCTCAGGTAGAAGCATTGAAACCAGAAAACATCAGGGCTGAAGCCCTACGCGGCTAAAGGCAACGATTGGAACAAAAGGAAGACGGTGCCTACTACGTAACAGGACGCATTTGGGTCCCACTCTATGGCAACCTACGAGAGCTTGTGATGGATGAGGCACACAAGTCTCGCTACTCAGTACATCCTGGTTCAGATTAGATGTACCACGATATCAAAACTACGTATTGGTGGCCTAGCATGAAAGCTCACATAGCAACTTACGTCAGCAAGTGCTTGACTTGTGCGAGGGTCAAGACGGAATATCAGAAACCCTCAGGCCTACTACAACAGCCAGAGATACCACAATGGAAATGGGAGCAAATTTCCATGGATTTTGTTACTGGCCTGCCTAGATCTCAATGTTGTAACGATACCATTTGGGTGATCGTGGATCGACTCACAAAGTCTGCTCACTTCTTGGCTATCAAGGAAACGGATAAGTTCTCCACACTAGCAGACGTATACCTTAAGGAAGTTGTCTCGAGGCACGTAGTGCCCACTTCTATTATCTCTGATCGTGATGCACGTTTTACTTCAGAACTATGGCAAGCAATGCACAAGTCTTTTGGCTCACGTTTAGATATGAGCACAGCTTATCACCCGCAAACGGATGGGCAGTCTGAACGCACCATCCAGACTCTCGAAGACATGCTTAGGGCATGTGTAATTGACTTTGGCAACGGCTGGGAAAAGCATCTGCCACTTGTGGAATTTTCGTACAATAACAGCTACCACACCAGCATTAAAGCTGCTCCGTTTGAGGCATTGTACGGGCGTAAATGCCGATCACCTCTTTGTTGGGCAGAAGTGGGGAATAGTCAGATCACTGGCCCAGAACTTGTCGTAGACACAACAGAACGAATTGCTCAAATACGACAACGAATGGCGGCAGCTCGTGACCGTCAGAAAAGCTACGCCGATAAGGACAGGAAACCACTCGAGCTCCAGGTTGGGGAGCGAGTGCTACTCAAAGTTTCACCCTGGAAGGGTGTGGTTCGTTTTGGTAAACGAGGCAAACTTAACCCACGATACGTTGGACCTTTCAAAGTCATCGAGAAAATAGGCAAGGTGGCCTACAAACTGAATCTACCAGCAGAACTCAGTGCAGTTCACAATGTCTTCCACGTGTCGAATCTGAAGAGGTGTCTGTCAGATGAGACCCACATAGTTCCTTTGAAGGAGCTCACTATCGATGAGCAGTTACGATTCGTCGAGGAACCAGTTGAAATCACGGACCGTGATGTTAAGGTCCTCAAGCGCACTAGAATACCTCTTGTTCGAGTTCGTTGGAACTCACGTCGCGGCCCAGAGTTCACCTGGGAACGCGAAGATCAAATGAAACAAAAGTATCCCCAACTATTCGCAAACAGTACAACCACTACTGAGGCCGAAGCTACAGAATTTCGGGACAAAATTCCAGATCAACGGGGGGAGGATGTGACACCCCAGGAAAACCATGCAACTTAACTAGCTTCCTCAGTGAGTACGTACCAAATTTCGGGACGAAATTTCTTTCAACTTGGGGATAATGTGACAACTCGTAATTCGGAACCTATCTTTGTACTTTGAAGTAACGTATGTGTACGTGATGTGATTATATGAAAGTGATTGATTAAATGAATGTTATGAGATTTTATGTTTGAATTATGTGTAATGTATGTAATATGAGCACACAACACAACCCGACCGAACAAGTCTAATCCGATCGCACAAGATCATTCGGGTCACACCATTTGTAACCGAACCAAGGGCGGCCCAAAGCTGGGTTCGGCCCACTCCTACTACACACATACATTGACCCTTAGAGAGTTTTGTTTCTCATATCTTGCAAAACACTTTACACACACAAAACCCTAGTGCTCTCTTCCTTCTCTCTAGAACTCGACGGCAACAACATCTTTCCCTCGAAGCTTGTGACTCGGATTAACCATTATTCACCTCTAATCCGGTTAGTGTTTTATTGTTATTTGATTTTATGTTGATCGATGATAGTGTATTGTTATATGATTGATCAAATCCGGTTAGGGCTCCCGTTTGTAGAATCGATGATAATAGGGTTGCATGATGTTGTGATAGATGTATGTTTTACACGATGATTTGGGAATGATATCAGATTGATGGTGATATAACTGTTAATGTTAATGTCATGAAATCGGCTCATATGTGTATGATGATGTTAATCGGATTAGAGCCATAATCGAGTAAGATGTGTTGTGTGATTTTAATTCCATGATTTAATAGTTAATATATAGGTTGTTGTTATGTTGAATATGATTAGAATTCATATGAATTGTTGATGATTGCTTGGTTTGATCGAATATTAGTTAGGATAGAAACTGTTGATTGATAATGGTAAAATTGGAAACTATTGATTGATTGTAACAAAACAGCATAATATACGGATGTTTAAACCATTCGCACAAGACCTCTAGGTCGCACAAGAGGTCCATTCGCACAAGAAGTCTAGTCGGACAAGCTGACCTGGTCTCACAAGATGACCTGATTGCACAAGAGGTCCCCAGTCGCACAAGACTGTTGGATCGCACAAGTTGTTATGTTTGTTTAACTATTTGGGCCGGATAATCATGTTGGGCTGGGCTAGTTCTAATCGCACAACCCAATCGGATCGCACAAGTCGACCGGATCGTACAAGTTGTCCGGATCGCACAAGGCTTAGGTTTAGTTGATTGGGCCGTGTTTATGTTTATAGTTTTGTTGGGTTTCTTGTTATTGGGCCGGGTATTATGGGACTCCAACGGATGACTCGCACAAGGCCACTAAGCTTGTGCGAGCCCAACCTTTTAATTTCACAAGTTGAATACGTTATAACTGTTAAACGTGATGATGTGTGTTGCCATGATCTGTGTGTGTTCCTTATTTGCTAGCTTATGTGATACTTATGTGCACTACTTGAAACCAAAACCTGACTTGTATGGTAACCATGTTAGGACGTGGTTGATCACTAGCAGCTAGACTTGACCTTTCTGTGTATCTGCCGAAAAAACCAAGGTGAGTTCACACTAGCCAAGGCATGGGATTCCCGGTGGGTTGGGAATGGGATTGATCAACTACTCGTACAACCATTACTATTAAACTAATTATTACTGTCCTCGGATTGAAGGGCACGTACGTAAAACCTACGTACAGTTATACTTACTACTGTCCTCGGATTGAAGGGCACGTACGTAAAACCTACGTACACGACTATAAGACCATCAACTCTATCAAATGAAGTCCCTCATTTATCGACTTAATCGCCGAGGCCTATGGCGAGCGGGTCATTAGTTAATAGCGCTATTAGGTTTAACAAACCTCACACCGTGCCAGTCGGACGGGTGTGTACTAATGGACTATGGGCAAAGGGTCAATGCTGATAGACATGGACTTAGGGCACCTCTTACATTTTCGTAGCAGTCGATACGCGTGGTCTAGTAACACATGGGAAGCCCCCACTAATCTTCGCAAACATTCCTGGAATGGCCGCGATACGAATTAATACGATACATGGTTTACAAAACGAACAAACGATTTACGAAACGAATACTATAACCAAACAACCAACTGTGAACTCGCTCAACTTTGTTGTTGATTCGTTGCTACATGCCTTGCAGGTCAATAGGTACTTATGGAGCTTGCACAGGGAGGAACGGTCGTTGTGGGACATGGCAGTGTGTGCCATGCTATAAGCATTACTTTATTTCGTATTTTATATTTACAATGGGTTTTACAATTATGCTTCCGCTAAACACTTAACTATACTTTGGTTTTTGAACACCTTTCATATTGTTTGGTTGAATTATGTTTACTTACATGCTTGTTCAATATGATTGGTGGCTTGATCCTGGTCAGTCACGCCTCCAAGCGGTGATACTCCGCGTGTGGATTTTGGGGGTGTGACAGTTGAAGCCGGAAGACGTGGACTATAACATTCACATATGGAATATTTGCTGAATCCCAGAATAATAGGATAGTTAGTTGGTTTCTTTTATTATAAAAAGGATTGATCGGATCAGATTAGGGCACACAATCTCTCGTACACTCTTTCTCTCTAGCTGCAAACACTCACAATACACTTACACTTGTATCGAATTCCCATTGTAACACTTCGTCGATCCTCATCATATCCTGCACTGTATCCTAACATTTGAAGTAATAAGAAGAACAAGGCAGCTGCGATTGTCAGCTCCCGAGGTTTTGTGCCGGCGATCTAGATTGATCAAGGGCTTTCCTCGTACATCCCGTGTCACCCTTTACATTTTCGCTCATTGTTTGATCATAAACACAACTCGATATCCTGAGCCGTATCCTAAAAACTGTTTTTGCAAAAAACTTAATTAACATATTTTCAACACATTTTCTTAGCACACTACCTCACTTAACTAATTTGATCACTTAATTGCTTCGGTAATTTTTGACCAAATCAATTTGGCGCCCACCGTGGGGCAAGTGGTGCTATTTCGACTAAAAGCTTTTGCAAAATCATTAATTGGTTTTCTATTTTCAAAAAGTTTTGCTACACTATTTTCAATGGCCTCGAGATCAAACATGAGCTCTTCCACCATGTCTGCTACCACCTCTGTAACAATTGGTTCGGTGCTTCCGCCACCTCCTCCGAGAACGCAAGCTTCTTCACAAGGAACTGAAATTCATGTGGCTCGGGATGTTATCCCCGCTCGCAATATTCCGGGATCTGGTCCTGTTTTGGCCTCTAATGAAGAAATTATGAATTTGTTTGGTAGTGTACAGGAACAGATGAGGCAGCAGCAGGAGACCAACCAGATATTGATGAGAGAGATACAACTCTTGAAATCCAGCTCAAGCAGGCCCGCTGAGGATATTGTTACTCCCTTGCAACCCAGAGCTCTGAACTTCAGTTCTGTAGTATATACCGAGGATAAAAGGGGGAATATTGTGCCTAGCCATTCTCAGAATCATACTCCTGAGATACCCTCTTCGGTTAGGGTGTCAACTGTGAGAAGCTCAGGATATGCTTCAGGATATGGCCAGAATCCTCAGACTGGTAACGTATCTAATAATAATAATACTCTTGCTACTAATGATGTTGGATCTTTGCAGGATGCAGGTATGACATCAGCATTTTCTTGGGAGCTTCAGAAATTAAAGGACATGATATCCAGTGTACCTAGAGTGGTCCAGCCAATTCCAGAAGTATCCCAAGACAGCCACAGGATATCCCGGTTTGCCTATCCTCTTTGTGATGCTGAAATCCCAAAAAGATTTCAGACCCCCAACATGAAGCTCTATGACGGAACTACGGATCCTGAGTGTTTTGGTCAAAAATCAAGCTAGGATAATGCAACCAAATCTTTGTTGTAAGGAATGATGCTTGAAACAATGAACAAATGTATGAACAAACTTGCAAATGAAATGAACAAGTGACACAAGGATTTATACGAGGAAAAAGCCCTTGAGCAAGAGTTGATCTCCGGCATAAAAAACCTCGGGTGATGGAAACTACCGATCACCAACTATATTTAAACAAATGATTGTTACAACTCGGGATGATAACAAGCTTGTTACAAGGATCACTAGAGTGCAATGTGTATGAAATCGCCAAATGAACTGTTTAGAGCTTGCGAGAGTGTGAGTGTTAGCTAACTTAGCCAATTGTTCTAATTCAAGCTTGTTATCCCCTTTTAAAATTAGAAATAACTCAAATAACTAACTATCCGCAATTCGTGCTAGCCTCCCACTACTTCCATAACGGTTACTCCAGCTGAACACATGCGGAATATTGAGAGCATATTCTCCAAGAATATCGGCAAGACCAAGTCCAACATGTATACTCCTGCAAAACAAACTCAAACATAGCAAAGGCAACCGTTAGTATAAGGATAACAATAAGGATCCTGGATCCTGATCCTGCAACGTCTTCTGAGGATCCTTAATTCAAACAGAATTGAGGATCCGTGATCCTGGCAGTATTTGAGGATCCGTGATCCTTAGGTATAGAAAATCTATCCCTAACAATTGCCCCCAAAATATGTGGAGTAAAATGTAAATTAACGAGTTGTATTTTGTAATCTTATCTTCAACTAACTAGCCAACGGAATTATAGCCGTTTGAGTCGAACTAGCCGTTACACCTGATACGTCATTGAAGTGACAATCCTGCAGAATCATCATTATATATAGGTTAGAGATAAGGATCAATGTGCATTTAAATTCGAGCGATGCTCCCTTTAAATCCTCATTCAAAGATCAATCAGGTATCTCTTTCCTCCTTCTCTCTTCATCTTCTTAGTCTGTTCTTCTTCAAAACCTTTAGATCATAATGAAGTTACGATCATCCCCCGCCAACGATCACCAGAAAGATAGTCCTTTGAAAATCCAAGGGATTATCAAAAATCTTTCAAAGGAACTCTGCAGCTTCACTGATCCGGAGATTGACCGGATTCACCACTGTTTTTCGATGAATACCGTCTTCAAGTCCTTTGACCCTACCACCAAAAGCGACTTCGTCTCTGAAACTTGGGTTGCTTTTCCGGCCACCCCATTCCTGATTGGATACTCCTATCCTTTCCCTGTCTTCACTGAATCCTTCTTTTCTCTCACCGGCATGTGCTACATTCAGGCCATGCCAATGATGTGGAGGGTTTTATATACCCTAGAGAAAATCATTGAGCAGGAAGGCATAGAGTTGGGGATGTTAGAACTGGCTGAACTGTATAACCTTATGAGCCATGGTTCACACCGCTTCTTATTCAAACATAAACCCGGTGATGCACACCCAATCCTCAAGACCACAAAGAATGACACCAACTGGAAGAAGCGTTTTTTCTTCATTAGGAGGGATTCTATCCCGGATGGTAGGATAGAGGATCCTTATAGAAGGATCATAGGATAACCCTGTTTCTGTTGAGGATAACTGACCCCCTTTCTGTCTTTTTGTGCAGCTATCTCAGTCTCTCATATCATTCCATCACCTGCAACAAAAGAGAGGATCGCTGCTTTTTGGAGCCTTGATCCTGCAATTAGATCATTCCAAGCAAACACAAAGGATTCTCAAGAAGTAGCCTCCGGCTCAGTCACTATGTCAAGTAAGTATCCAAGTTTGTATATGATTAAATGTTTAAATGAAAATAAAACAAGAATACTTATCTGCTTTTTGGAGCCTAATATGGTTCCAATGATAATCAGTTTCGCTTACATAGAATTCACTTATACATCACATATTTCCCACATGTGATAGGCAAATATAGCACACATTTATCATACACATTATAACGAGCATTCGGGTTATATGAAATCTCACAAAACAAATCTATATATCATTATGCATGTAACATTAATAATTTACCACACTTAATAATCACTTTGGTTACCAACATCTAGTACCGAATTCACATAAGACCCGTCATGACTCTGCGACCCATGATTAATCACACATAAAGCCTAGCCGAAACATCTAATCCGCCCCCTTTATTTATATGCACAGCCCACTTAATCATCGGCCCAACATATTTTGATGTATATGCGGCCCAACTATTTCCCACCAAGGTGTTTCAGATTAAAATAAAACGCCCTACAAAAGGACCACACAATTCCATTTATTTAATTAATATCATCATTGCTTTCTGCATTCATCACATGGACTACTCCACTTATAGCCTACCCGATTGGACCATAAGTTAATGGGTCGGTTACTTTTAATCTTGGCACTTAAATCAATTCATGTTAACTTCATTGGGCCGCCAAACTGTTGTTGTGTTACACATGATTGGACTGAATAAACACATGTACTCACATGGCATGATCAGACAATCATTAACTAATTCACATGTAATAAAGAACACAAGCCGACAATTCATATATGCATACAATTCACATATATACAATCATAAGTTCATTAAGTTAAGTGGCCGACAATATCAATGTTTTGCATATAAAAACATAGTAGCAGACAATTATATATACTATCTTAGTGGCCAACAATTAATATCATCCATCTCATGCTATCAAGAACACAGTGGCCGATAAATATATATATATATCATCACATGCATGATCATAACAACTTGTATAAAATAAATCAGCAATTAATCATCACATACTGAACAAAAACTAAAAGCAATTGCACTAACCGGAAGTCCTATCGAATGAACAGATGCTTCGAGGGAGGGGGGAAAATCTCCTACTGAAGTCGTGCGATCAGGAGAAAAGCCTTAGGGTTTGTTTTAGTTTTAAACTAATCAATTTATAAAGAAGTATATTACGTATACTTGATGGCCAAGGAAATATAATATCCAAGGTTTGGGGCGGTTCCCTTATTAACCGAGATGGGCTCCAGCGCATTCCATTAGGTCATTGCACAAAATGGGAAGGGGGTGTAAAGTTGTTACGTGCAATGCAAGTGTAATATATTTAAAGAGGGTTCATATAATTCTAATATCTAAACAAGTGGGTCGGTGGTTAAGGAATTTCTTTGGGCTACATGTCTGGGCCGAGACCAAGGAGTACAAAGAGTATGCATAGGGCTCAAGTGATCAAGGTTGTGGGCCGAGGTAGTGCAAGATATCAAAATGCGAACACGCGGCCCAAAATATGTGCGGCCAAAAGAAGTTAATTAATAAGTTATCGTGTTTAGTTTAATGGAGTTATACATGAACAGACCATTTAGCATAAACGTTACTAACCTTGAGAGTTCGGGTTGTCACATTATCCCCAACCTGAAAGAAATTCCGTCCCAAAATTTAGCACGTAGTTACTGAGGGAGCTAGTTAGATTGCATGGTTTCCTGATTTTCCTGGGGTGTCACATCATCCCCCCGTTGGTTTGGAATTTCGTCCCGAAATTCCGCAGTAGCTTCAGCCTCAGTAGTGGTTGTACTCTTCTTGAACAACTGGGGATACTTGAGTTTCATTTGGTCTTCTCGTTCCCAGGTGAACTCTGGGCCACAACGGGAGTTCCAACGAACTCGAACAAGAGGTATTCTGGTACGCTTGGGAATCTTAACGTCTCGATCAGTAATCTCTACTGGTTCCCCGACGAATCGCAGCTGATCGTCGATAGTGAGCTCCTTGAGGGGAACTATGAGGGTCTCATTTGACAGACACTTCTTCAGATTTGACACGTGGAATACGTTGTGAACTCCGCTGAGCTCTGCAGGTAGATTCAGCTTGTAGGCCACCTTGCAATTTTCTCAATGACTTCAAAAGGTCCAACATATCGCGGGTTGAGTTTGCCTCGTTTGCCAAAATGAACTACGCCCTTCCACCGTGAGACTTTAAGTAGCACTCGATCCCCAACCTGGAACTCGAGTGGTTTCCTACGCTTATCAGCGTAGCTTTTCTAACGGTCATGAGCCGCCGCCATTCGTTGTCGTATCTGAGCAATCTTCTTTGTTGTATCAACTACAAATTCTGGGCCAGTGATTTGACTGTCGCCAACCTCTGCCCAACAAAGAGGTGATCGGCACTTTCGTCCGTATAGTGCCTCAAACGGAACGGCCTGGATACTGGTGTGGTAACTGTTATTATACGAAAACTCCACCAACGGGAGATGTTTTTCCCAGTCGTTACCAAAGTCGATCACACATGCTCGAAGCATGTCTTCAAGAGTTTGGATGGTGCGTTCAGACTGCCCATCCATCTGTGGATGATACGCCGTGCTCATGTCTAATCGAGAGCCAAAGGACTTGTGCATTGCTTGCCACAATTCAGATGTAAAACGCGCATCACGATCGGAAATAATGGAGGTTGGCACCCCATGCCTCGAAACCACTTCCTTTAAGTAAACGTCTACTAAAGTAGAGAACTTGCCTGTTTCCTTAATAGCCAAAAAATGTGCAGACTTAGTCAAATGATCCACTATCACCCAAATAGTGTCATTTCCGCGTTGAGATCTAGGTAGGCCAGTAACGAAATCCATGGAAATTTGTTCTCATTTCCATTTTGGGATCTCTGGTTGTTGGAGTAGGCCTGATGGTTTCTGGTACTCAGTCTTGACTCTCGCACAGGTCAAACATTTACTAACGTAGGTTACTATGTGGGCTTTCATGCTAGGCCACCAGTATGTAGTTTTCAAGTCGTGGTACATCTTATCCGAACCAGGATGTACTGAGTAACGAGACTTGTGTGCTTCATCCATCACAAGCTCACGTAGATTACCATAGAGTGGAACCCAGATGCGACCTGTCATGTAATAAGCACCGTCTTCCTTTTGCTCTAACCGTTTCCTCGATCCTCGCAAAGACTTAGCCCTGACGTTCTCTGCCTTCAATGCTTCAACCTGAGCATCTCGTATCTGAGCGGGAAGACTAGAGTGAATGGCAAGCTGTAACACACGTACACGCTTAGGTTTAGTCTCTTTCCGGCTGAGGGCATCGGCCACAACATTGGCTTTGCCCGGGTGATACCTGATCGCGCATTCGTAATCATTTAGGAGTTCGACCCATCGACGCTGTCGCATGTTCAGCTCTTTCTGTTTGAAGATATGCTCGAGACTCCTGTAATCAGTGTAAATGGTGCACTTGGTATCGTACAGGTAATGTCTCCATATCTTAAGTGCGAAAACAACAGCTCCCAGCTCTAGATCGTGTGTGGTGTAATTCCTCTCATGAATTTTGAGTTGGCGCGATGCATAAGCAATGACTTTATCCCATTGCATCAACACACAACCAAGACCCTGAATTGACGCGTCACAATAAACCACGAAATCGTCTGTGCCCTCTGGCAATGAGAGAATTGGTGCGCTACAAAGTCTATCCTTTAAGTGCTGGAATGCAGATTCCTGTGCATCACCCCAACGATAGGTGACACCTTTCTGAGTTAGTGAGGTGAGAGGTTGCGCAATCTTGGAGAAATCCTTGATGAACCTTCTGTAGTAGCCTGCCAAACCCAAGAATTGGCGAATTTCCGTTGGTGTACGGGGCGCAGGCCAGTTCTTGATTGAGTCCACCTTGGATGGATCAACGTGAATCCCATCCGCATTTACCACGTGGCCTAAGAAATGGACTTCACGAAGCCAAAAGTCGCATTTTGAAAACTTAGCATACAGCTGCTCTGCTCGAAGAAGTTCCAAAATAAGTCGTAGATGCTGCTCGTGTTCCTCCTGACTCTTAATCGATGAAAACTATAACGAACTTATCCAGGTAAGGTTTACACACTCGGTTCATAAGGTCCATGAAGACCGTATGTGCGTTTGTCCGCCCGAAAGGCATAACCAGAAATTCGTAATGCCCATAACGAGTCCTGAACGCTGTCTTAGAGATATCCTTGTCTCGGAATCTCAGTTGATGGTAGCCTGACCTCAGATCAATCTTGGAGTGGAAACTTGACCCTTGCAGCTGATCGAATAAGTCATCAATGCGCGGAAGAGGATAACGATTCTTCACAGTCACCTTGTTGAGTTCGCGGTAGTCAATACACATTCGGAAGGTACTGTCTTTCTTCTTCACAAATAAGACTGGAGCTCCCCAGGGCGAAGAGCTAGGATGAATAAAACCCTTGTCCAAGAGTTCTTGCAATTGAGTGGACAATTCTTCCAGTTCTGATGGAGCTAAACGATAAGGTGCTCGAGCTATGGGCGCTGCTCCCGGAGCTAGCTCGATTTGAAATTCAACTTGACGATGAGGCAGAAGGCAAGGAAATACCTCAGGAAAGTCACGTACGATCGGAATATCTTCTATCTTCTTCTCTTTCGAGGATGCATCAGAAACGAGGGCTAGAATGGCAGTGTGGCCCTTTCGCAAACACTTCTGGGCCTTAAGAAAAGAGATGATGCTCACGACCGCACCACTCTTGTCGCCACGAATCACGAGTGGTTCATCACCTGAACGGGGAATACGGACAATCTTCTCGTTGCAAAGAATCTCTGCTTGGTGTTGGGATAACCAATCCATCCAAATGACAACGTCGAAACTACCCAGAACGATAGGAATGAGGTCGATAGAGAAGGTCTGATTAGAAAGAACAAGATTACAACCCTTGACTACATGTGTGGCCTCTAAACTCTTACCATTAGCTAGCTCTATAGTGTGCTTGGTGTTCAAAAGTGTTGGGGTACGCTTAAGCATTTGACTAACTTTTAACGACACGTAGCTAGTATCGGCACCCGAATCAAATAAGACAGTAACATAAAAGTCATCCAGTAGGAACTTGCCCATCACAACATTGGGATCGTTCCTTGCATCACCTTATCCAATCACAAAAACACGACCCCTGGCACCATTGCCGTTGTTAGCTCCGTTGTTACCATTCCCCTGATTATTGTTGTTGTTGTTCTGGTTCCGGTTTAGCTGTGGGCAGTCTCTCTTGAAGTGGCCTTCAGCACCACACTGAAAGCAACCTTTGTTGTTGCCCTGTTGTTGCTGTTGCTGCTGTTGTTGATTCTGTGGGGCTTGTTGTTGCTGAATATTCTGATTCGCGAGGCGTAAACTTCTGCAATCCTTTGCGGCGTGGCCTGGCTTGTTGCACCGATGACAGTTACTCCTGGTGCATGGCCCGCTGTGGTGTAGGTTACAGCGATTGCATTTGGGATGAATTCCCCTATACCCACCTTGACTTTGGCTACCAGTTGATTGCTGACTAGGGCTCTTGTAGTCGTCAGTCCTTCTCTGCTGAGACTGGGACTGAACAGAAGTTGAACCTTTGCTTGAAGTTCCATCCCATTTACGGTTGTTGTCGCTGGGAGTATCAGAAGTAGTAGTACTAATACGCTTTGGTAACCTGTTCTGCTCCACCGCCTGATCAGTGAGACGATGCGCCAACTTGATGATTTGCTGAATGGTGCCAAGATTAGGTGAGGTCACGTGACTTTGAATTTCTGGCACCAAACCCTTAAGGTACAGTTCGATACGTTTGATAGGAGGATCCACCATAGTAGGAAACAAGATAGCCAGCTCGTTCGATCTCTTCGTGTATGCCTCGATTTCTGACCCTGTCATCTTCAAATTGAAAAACTCCACCTCCAGCTCGTGGATGTCATCACGACTACAGTACTCTTCCTTGATCAAATCTTTGAAGTTGTTCCATGGGGTGGCATTAGCAACCGCCAGCCCTAGCAATTGAACCTGTGCTTTCCACCAGGTGAGTGCAGCACCTTCGAGTGTTCCAGTAGCAAATTTCACCCTACGAGCTTCAGGGTATTCACACATCTCAAAAACAGACTCAATCTTCTCGAACCAGTGAAGAAGACCTACAGCTCCTTCTGTGCCACTGAAAGTACTAGGTCGGCAATCCATGAATGTTTTAAACGTACATACGGGAGGCTGAGCATGTTGACCTGTTGCGCGTGGAAGAAAAGACAAAGTTAAGAACAAGTGTTGGTTCACGAGAGTAGGATCTAGAGATCCTAGAGTAAATTGCAATGGCAGGTTATACCTCCTGCCAGAGCGGCTGCGAGTGCTGCAGCAACTTGTTCATTGATTAAAGTCGTCAGCTGGGCATGAGTTAGGTTGATACGTCCACTCATGATCTTCACAATGAAGCAAACGTAAGTGAGAAAAGGGTCACGAAAGTGCGTAAGCGTGGGATGACAGAAGAGAGTAAGCACACAAGGTTTAAATAGCAGTTGTCACGTTAACTAATGCACTAGGTGAACTAATAAGCATACAATGTAAACATAAATCGTACCACCTATTGTGTCGAGTCTTACACGTGGAGCGAAGCGTAGTTGTGGAGCGTTGAGCACTGTACAGGTTATAGTCTGGTTTTGTCAAAAAGCTCGCGGAGTATCACCGCATGGAGGCGTGACTGACCAGGATCAAGCCACCAATCATATTGAACAATGAAATATAATAAAGATAAACCAAACACAATATAATTGGTGTCCAAAATAAATTAACCAAATTCAAGTACCAGCGGAAGCATAAAGTTGTAAAACCAAATCATAAGTTTTAAAAGTTCAAATGTTCCACATGGAACTCCAAATTCCATGTCCCACAACGACTCTTCCCCATGCAAGCTCCAGCTAAGTACCTAATGACCTGCAAAGCATGTAGTAACGAGTCAACAACAAAGTTGAGCGAGTTCACAGTTGGGTGTTTGTTTAAGTTATTCCAAAAACATATATTCCTTTAACTGGCACCCTTGCCGTGGGGGCTACCCCATAGTTGAAAACGTGTTTTGTTTAATCCCGTTTACTCTGGCAATCCAGCCGTGGGGGCTACCCCATGTTTACACTACTAGACTCGTTACCATATCGACCACTGACTTTAATCATGTTTATGTGCCCTTAGCGTCAATGTCTATCATCATTGACGTGCCCAGATCCATTAGTTCACACCCATCCTCTGCAACACGGTGTGAGGCTTGTCAGACCTAAATAGCGCTATCTAACTAATGACCCGCTCGCCATTGGCCCGGCGATTAAGTCGATATAAAAGGAGGGACTTCGTGATAGAGTTTTGGTCTAGTGAAATTTAAACTGTCCAAGAGGACGAGGAATTACATTCCTTAATCCATACTGTCCTACCCAAGAAGGACGAGGAATCCATATTCCTTAACCCATTCCCAACCCATCGGGAATTACAATGCTTTGTAGAAAGTGTGAACTCACCTTTGGTTTGCTCGGTTAGACCTAGTTACTTGTGTTATCGTTGGACACCCCAAACCCTAATATGGTTCCAATGATAATCAGTTTCGCTTACATAGAATTCACTTATACATCACATATTTCCCACATGTGATAGGCAAATATAGCACACATTTATCATACACGTTATAACGAGCATTCGGGTTATATGAAATCTCACAAAACAAATCTATATATCATTATGCATGTAACATTAATAATTTACCACACTTAATAATCACTTTGGTTACCAACATCTAGTACCGAATTCACATAAGACCCGTCATGACTCTGCGACCCATGATTAATCCCACATAAAGCCTAGCCGAAACATCTAACCCGCCCCCTTTATTTATATGCACAGCCCACTTAATCATCGGTCCAACAGATTTTGATGTATATGTGGCCCAACTATTTCCCACCAAGGTGTTTCAGATTAAAATAACATGCCCTACAAAAGGACCACGCAATTCCATTTATTTAATTAATATCATCATTGCTTTCTGCATTCATCACATGGACTACTCCACTTATAGCCTACCCGATTGGACCATAATTTAATGGGTCGGTTACTTTTAATCTTGGCACTTAAATCAATTCATGTTAACTTCATTGGGCCGCCAAACTGTTGTTATGTTACACATGATTGGACCGAATAAACACATGGACTCACATGGCATGATCAGACAATCATTAACTAATTCACATGCAATAAAGAACACAAGCCGACAATTCATATATGCATACAATTCACATATATACAATCATCAGTTCATTAAGTTAAGTGGCCGACAATATCAATGTTTTGCATATAAAAACATAGTAGCAGACAATTATATATACTATCTTAGTGGCCAACAATTAATATCATCCATCTCATGCTATCAAGAACACAGTGGCCGATAAATATATATATATATCATCACATGCATGATCATAACAACTTGTATAAAATAAATCAGCAATTAATCATCACATACTCAACAAAAACTAAAAGCAATTGCACTAACCGGAAGTCCTATCGAATGAACATATGCTTCGAGGGAGGGGGAAAATCTCCTACTGAAGTCGTGCGATCAGGAGAAAAGCCTTAGGGTTTGTTTTAGTCTTAAACTAATCAATTTATAAAGAAGTATATTACGTATACTTGATGGCCAAGGAAATATAATATCCAAGGTTTGGGGCGGTTCCCTTATTAACCGAGATGGGCTCCAGTCCATTCCATTAGGTCATTGCATAAAATGGGAAGGGGGTGTAAAGTTGTTATGTGCAATGCAAGTGTAATATATTCAAAGAGGGTTCATATAATTCTAATATCTAAACAAGTGGGTCGGTGGTTAAGGAATTTCTTTGGGCTACATGTCTGGGCCGAGACCAAGGAGTACAAAGGGTATGCATAGGGCTCGAGTGATCACGGTTGTGGGCCGAGGTAGTGCAGGATATTAAAATGCGAACACGCGGCCCAAAATATGTGCGGCCCAAAGACGTTAATTAATAAGTTATCATGTTTAGTTTAATGGAGTTATACATGAACAGACCGTTTAGCACAAACGTTACTAACCTTGAGAGTTCGGGTTGTCACAGCTTTCCCCTCATCCGTCACCAATTTGAAGAATACTTCACTAAGGTAAGGATCCCTGATCCTTAAATATATCATGCCCATGTGAGGATAACGGATCCTGACTTGTATCTTCCTTTCTGTGTAGAAATTTGCTGAGATCCAGATGCTCTTGGATGCTTATGCCGAGGAAGCTGACCAGAAGCACTTGGAGTTCCAAAAGATCTTCCTGGCAAAGGATGAGACCATCTCTCGCCTTGAGAAGGAGCTTACCTTAGCAAAAACCCAGCTGGTCATGGCCCACATCAATGCTGATCATGAGAAGAACGAGGTGATGGAGGATGCTAAGCTCTCTGCCGCCATTGCTATGTACAAGATCAAGCTGCAGATGACCAAGGAAGCTGAGGATCCTGACTTTGACAGGACCAATTTTGACCAGGAGGGCTGGAAGGCTAAGCTGGCAGAGCTTGATGATAAAGAGGAGGCTGGAGAGGTCTTGATGCTTGAGGCAAGTGGCAGCGGGGCTAAGGATCAGGCTGGTGATGCTGGGGATGATGGTGATGCAGCGAAGGTGTGAGCTGAAGAAATGGGCGATGATGGATTTATCTAGACGCGGTCGGAGCCCATTTTTTTATGGTTTGGTAGTGTTTTTTGTTTTGATGGTGTTTTTCTGAACAATGGTTGGTCTGTAATAACTTAGACAATAGTTTTTAATGTTGAGGATCATGGATCTTTGGACAATAGGTAGGATAATGGGTGGTGGATGCATCCTCTGTTTGGGGGATGAAACCACTTGTTATCCTTCCGCCTTTATTTCCTGCACTTAGACCTTGTTAAATATGGACACCCTTTGCCAACCCAAGTTGACGGGACACGTTTTGCTGGTAGAAACTTGGGTTGGCAATTTTGACAACCTTTAAAGGGTTTAACTTTTGGTAAATAAAATCTTAATCTTTTGACTATCTCGTGTGTTGTTACATTTGTGAATACTTTACCTTTCAGTTGTTATTATACATTTTGTTTGAATTCATAAGTTACGAATAAAAGGTTGGTAACTTATGTCAAAAAGAAAATTAGGATATGATCAAGGATCAAATATCCTATAATCGAAGAATTCAATAAGTGATCTGACTTAAGGATCATGCAAGCTGTTGTCAGAGAATAAGGGTCACTTAGACAAATAAAGTACTAAACTAAAATGATTAAGGATCATACCTGAGAATCCAAGTTATGATCCTAAACCTTTAACATTTACAATCAGGATAACCAAAAGACAAACCTTAGTAAAAGGTAAGGATCAAGGATCCTTAGTTATTTGGCTTCAAAAACCTGAAATGGAACATAACTTGGGACTAAGCCAATATAAGAGAAGAGTTAGCAACTAGGGACAAGCCCAACAATTCTGGAGACAAGCCCAATATACTAGGGACAAGCCCAAAAAACTGGGGACAAGCCCAAAAAACTAGGGACAAGCCCAAAGAATCTTGTGTAAATTAGAGTATGGCCCTCACTGGCGACTATCCAAACTTAGTGACATGAAAATGCCAAAACCTTAGCTAACGTGAAAACGTTAGAAACCTTAGGAACGGATGTATGGTACGTCTACCATTATACGTAAGATCCTGAATACAGCCAGTACAATGAAATTGTCAGCCCCTAAAGCGGGTACTGGTCCCATTGCCATGAACTGTACCAGGATCATCGTGCGCTGCTGGCGATACTGGGGACAGGCCCAACAAACTGGGGACTAGACCAAATAACTGGGGTCAAGCCCAAATAACTGGTGTCAAGCCCAAATAATTGGGGTCAAGCACAAATAACTGGGGTCAAGCCCAAATAACTGGAGACTTCTGTGGATACTCAATCCTTTGTTAAGGATACATGAACCTTCTGCAAAACTCAGAATTAAGTGAAAGGAAGATAAAGGATCCAGGATCCTTCTCCTTGTATATAGGATAATTAAAGAATTCAATAGACTGAAATTAGACCATTACCAGAATGAGGATCATCTATCCTCTAAGGATCCTTCGAGGATATCGGTCATGAAAATAACTGAGGATCCTGGATCCTTACTACATGAAGTATCTCTTTAGGTGGACAACATTCCAAGCTCTTGGTAGAAAATCACCTTCCATTGTTAGCAATCGATATGCCCCCTCTCCTGCCTCAGCTTCAATCAGGTAGGGGCCTTCCCACTTTGGTGCCAACTTTCCATCAGCAGGATTTCTGGTATTCTGAAATGCTTTCCTCAATACCATATCACCAACTTGGAACTTCCTGATCCTGACATTCTTATTGTAGGCTCCAGCCATCCTTTGTTGATAACTAGCCATCCTTATCCTTGCCAAATCCCTGAGTTCTTCTATGGTATCCAAGTCTTGAACCAAGTTTTCAGCATTTCCTTCACGATCGCGGATGCTTGTTCTTGAAGTAGGAACCCCCATCTCTGTAGGGATCACTGATTCTGCTCCAAATACCAAAGAGAATGGAGTTTGACCTGTGGCATTCTTCGGAGTTGTCCTATCAGCCCATAGTACATAAGGTAGTTCTTCAGCCCACTTTCCTTTCTTGGATCCAAGCTTCTTCTTCAAGTTGTTGATGATGATCTTATTGGATGATTCTGCTTGACCATTAGCTTGTAGGTGGACTGGTGTTGATGTTATCATCTTAATCCCCCAGCTGTCACAAAATTTAGTAGTTCTACTCCCAATAAATTGGGATCCATTATCACAAACAATTTCAGAAGGGATACCAAATCTAGTAATGATATTTCTTTTATTAAAGGATATCACTTCTTTCTCTCTGAATTGAGCAAAGGCTTCAGCCTCTATCCACTTAGAGAAGTAATCAGTCATGGCAAGCATGGACACCTTTCCTCCTGGTGCTTTGGGAAGTTTACCAACTATATCCATTCCCCATCTCATGAATGGCCAAGAAGAGAATATAGGATGCAGGAGCTATGCTGGCTGATGAAGGATATTACTATGTCTCTGACAAGGATCACACTTCTTGGCATAATCCACAGCATCCTTCTTCATTATAGGCCAATAATATAAGTCCTAAGGATCCTTGAGAACAATGCCCTGCCCCCAGTGTGGTTTCCACAATCTCCTTCATGAAAATCCTTTAGGACTTCTTGAATTTCAGGATCTTCTATGCACCTTAGATATGGACCTGCAAGAGATCGTTTATATAACATGTTATTCAATATTGTAAATTGAGATACCTTGATTTTGAAAGCCCTGGGGTTTTCTCTTGTTGGAATCTCTCCATGTTGTATATATCTCATGATTGGAAGGATCCATGATCCTGAATGAGACTGTGCACCATCACTAGGAACCATTGCGGAATCCTCTTCTATCTCCATAGTTATGTGATCCTCAATAGCAGGAGCCAAAATATGGATGATAGGGATCTTGATATCCTCTGGAATTTTTAAGGATGATCCTAGGTTGGCCAATGCATCAGCTTCTGCATTTTCTTCCCTAGGTACCTGTGTCAAACAAAAAGAAACAAAAGAGAGTGCCAATTCCTTGACTATCTCTAGGTATTTGATTAGCTTTTCACCTTTAACATCATAGGATCCATTAAAGTGATTAGTAATTAACAATGAATCTACATGTACCTCCAGATACCTGATCCTCATATGCTTGGCAATTTGCAAACCAGCTATCAAGGCTTCATATTCAGCCTCATTATTAGTAGTTTGAAACTCACAAGCTATGGAGTGGGGTATTATGTCCCCCTGTGGCGATTTTAGTAGTATTCCAAGTCCTGTTCCTTTGACATTAGATGCTCCATCAGTGAAGAGTATCCAAGGATCCTTAGTCTCTTCAAGCTGCTGAACTTCTAACTCAGCTTCTCTTTGTAAATCACTACTAAAATCTGCCACAAAGTCAGCTAAGGCTTGGGATTTGATGGCAGTCCTTGGTTCATATCTTATATCATAAGCACTAAGCTTCACTGCCCATTTAGCCATCCTTCCTGACATTTCAGGTTTCCTGAGAACATTCTTAATTGGAAAATTAGTCTTGACAATAATGGCATGAGTTTCAAAATAATGTCTTAATTTAATAGATGCCATAATCAAAGCAAGGATAAGTTTTTCTAAATGTGAATACCTGGATTCAGCATCAAGCAAACTCTTACTTACATAATAGACAGGATGTTGTGTACCTTCGTGATCCTTAACAAGGACCGCACTTACTGCTTTAGAAGATACCGCTAGATATAAGGATAATGTATCCCCTTTTTTTGGTTTCATCAAGGCAGGAGCTGAGGATAGGTAATCCTTAAGGGCTTTGAGAGCATTTTCATGCTTTTCAGTCCACTCAAATTTCTTGTTCTTTCTCAAAATGCCGTAGAATTCCTTGCACTTTTCTGATGATTTTGATATAAACCTATTCAAGGCTGCAATCCTTCCTGTCAACCTTTGCACATCCTTGGCATTGGCAGGAGATTTGGTATTCACAATAGCCTTAATTTGCTCTGGACTTGCTTCAATGCCTCTTTTTGTTACCATATAGCCTAGTAACTTTCCTGCTTTAACACCAAAGTGACACTTTGAAGGATTCAACTTCATATTGAATTTGTCAAGGATATTGAATGCTTCTTCCAAGTCTCTAAGGTGATCCTCAGCTTTCTTGGACTTAACCACCATGTCATCTATGTAGACCTCCATAGTGTGTCCTATTTGTTCCTTAAACATCATATTGACTAGCCTTTGATAAGTAGCACCTGCATTCCTTAGTCCAAACGGCATAGCAATATAACAATAGATACCGGTTGGGGTAAAAAAGGTTGTATCCTCTTGATCAGGTGGTTCCATCTGAATTTGTTGAAATCCAGATGAAGCATCCATAAAAGTCAACAACTCATGACCCGCGGTCGCATCCACCATGGAGTCAATGTGGGGTAATGGGAAAGGATCTTTGGGACATGCCTTGTTTAAATCAGTGAAATCGACACATACCCTCCACTTTCGATTTTTCTTTTGAACAACAACCACATTGGCTAACCATCTAGGATACTTAACCTCTCTAATCATACCTGCTCGGAGTAATTTGTCTACCTCCTCCTGGATAATGGCATTCCTCTCAGGTGCAAACTTCCTCCTATTCTGATGTATGGGTTTGAATGACCTGTCAATCCCAAGTTTATGAGTAATTATATCTTTAGAGATACCTGTCATATCTTCATGTTTCCAGGCAAAGGTAGTTTTTCTCCTCTTAAGGAAGGATACTAGATCCTGTTCAATGTTGCTGAGGATCCCTGATCCTATGAAGACTTTGGATTCAGGATCATGAGGATCCAAAAGGATATCTTTCACATCATGTTCTCTTGCCTCCAAGACATCTCTTGGAGGATACTTTAGTTGCTATTGCTCCCTTGGTCTTGAGCCTGGTTTCATTGATGAGGTATAACAATTCTTTGCTTCCTGTTGGTCACTCTCAATCTTTATCACCCCCCCATGGACTAGGAAGCTTCACACATTGATGATATGTAGATGCAACTGCCTTCATGTCATGTATCCACGGCCTGCCAAGGATAATATTGCAACAGGATAAGCAATCTATAACACAAAATTTTTTATAAGAATGAAGTCCTTCAATGTAGATGGGAAGTTTAATGTCCCCCAATGTATTCTTGGTTTCTCCGCTGAATCCCACAAGAACTGAGGATCTTGGGACAATATCTGATTCAGGGTTGTTCATTTTCTTGAGGACATCAAGCTAAATGATGTTCACCGAGCTTCCTCCATCGATTAGGATCCTGCGAACAAAATGGTTAGAAATGAACAAAGTAATGACAAGACCATCATGATGAGGATCCTGAACATCAACACGATCATTCTCATCAAAAGTTATGACTTTCTCCTGCGTGACAGTAGAGGTCTGGATGGGTCTATCTCCATTATCCATCTTGGTTTCCTTGGCATGTCTCTTGGCTGCTGAAAAGGAAGTACCACAAATGTCTGATCCACCAGATATGAAATTTATAACTTGTGCATCTGCCGGAGGAGCAGGAGCTCTTTCTGGAATCTTTTCAAGATCCTGGATCCTTGACTTCTTTCTTCCCAAAAGCTCTTTCAAGTTCCCCTTGCTTAACAAGTAACCGATTTCTTTTCTAAGTGCAATACATTCTTCAGTAAGATGTCCGAAATCCTCATGATATGCACACCATTTGGACTTGTCTTTTGTTGCAGCTAGTTTATCACTTTTCCTTGGCCACCTAACTTTCTCAACTAAATTTTGCATTGCAAGAATTAGTTCATTGTTATCAACAGAAAAACAATATTCAGAAATGGGAGGAAAATCCTCATCATCCTCTTCCTGTTCTACTGCATGCACGTTCTGGTTGTCAGACTTGTTGTAAGGTTTGGACTTGTTGTTCCTGAAGTAGGATCCTTGTTTCTCCTGCTTTGAGGATCCTGCCAGTCTTTCCTGTATCCTTTTATCATCCTCTAATCGGATGAATCTAAGGGCCTTGGTTCTCACTTCATCAAGATTCCTGCATGGGGTCATGACAAGATCATCATAGAATAATGAATCCCTAAGCAAACCCATTTTAAAGGCTTCCACAGCCGTAGCTATATCCAGATTAGGAATGTCTAAGGATTCTTTACTAAACTTAGTGATATAATCCCTAAGTGATTCATTTTGACCCTGTGTCACCCTATATAGATCACTAGTTAAACGTTCAAATTTTCTACTACATGAGAATTGACTATTAAACAGATTAACTAGATTAGCAAATGAAGTAATATAGTAAGGGGCAAGACTTAGCAGCCATTTAAGAGCTAATACTGTGAGTGTGGATCCAAAACCCTTGCATAGACATGCTTCTTTTAACCTCTCTGGGATGGGGTTAATCTCCATCCTTTCTCTATATTGAGCAACATGTTCTTCTGGATTCGTGAAACCATCGTACAACTTCATAGTTGGTATTTGGAACCTTTTGGGTATCTCACAAAATCACAAATAGGTGGTGCAAAACGAGATATCCTGTGGCTCCCATCTGCAATTTCAGGATTGGGCTTAACCACTCCTGGAACGCTGGATATCATATCCTTTAGCTTCTGTAATTCTCTAGCCATAGCTTGGTTGATACCTGTATCCTGCATAAAGCCATGGTTATTGTTATAAGAATTATTCAAAGTGTTACCTCCTGGAGGATTCAAGTTTGGAATTCCAGATGTGAATCCATATTGACGAGATTCTGGTATGACTGAAGGACCAGAAGAAGCGACGGTCTGCATTGGAATGAAGTCTCCTTGATGGACATCTGAACTTGTGACAACTCGAGTTTCCAAGATTTCCATCTTCGCATTAATTGCGCGTTAATTGTTTAAGTTGTTTGTTTACACGACTTGTTTGTTTCACAACTGTACATGTTTGTAATACGTTAAATCGTGTTGTGATTGATATGTTATATTTGATGTGCAACATAAGTGTATTTGTTGGTATATGTTTGTATGTTTATATATATATATGTGTTGTATGAGTAATAAAATGGAACTCATGCCAAACACCCCTACGAAAACACCCCATAGCCGAAAACATATCATGTGTTTTCGTCCACCTGTAGCCAGCGAAATCAAAGTGAGCTTTAGGCCCAATAGTGGATCAGTTTTATATTGTTCTCAACCTCTACGTGATAACTTTTAATCGGCAAAACCCTAGAGCACCTCTCTAACTGTGACGGCAACTGCAAGCCTACGGAGCCTTCGCTTCCGATCAATCCATTAGTTTTCTATCTCGGTTAGTTCGCACTATTGTTAGTCGTACATGATTTCTTGTTTGGTCGATGTGTATTGTTATGAAAAACCAATTACAGAAGTTAGGTGAGTTATGGTATGCACGTTCATGGTTAGGGTGTGGGATCTTGTGTTGTTATTAGGACTATATGTATGAGTTCGTTACTTATCTGAATAGATAATAGATTGCAATATGGTGTAGTTTAGAGTAACAATGATGATCTGATATTCTGTCATGGGGAGTTGATAAATCAGTTATTGGGTAGGGTTCTTTTATAAGTCCGTGATTTGTATTCATTTGACTAAGATTAATATTCCTGCATGATTGATTGTATAATTTTGTCTAATTGAACGATTGTTTGTTAAGCCGTCGAAACTGTTATGATATTTAGGGTTGCAGTTGTACGTAACCGATGTTGATGATGTAACCGATGAAATCTCCACCCAACGAAAACCCCATCTCAACGAAAACACATTGGGGATTTCGGCCCAAGTGTTTTCGTCCATAGTGATTTCGTCCCATGGGGTTTTCGCCGGAAAGGGATTTCGTCACATAAGATTTGGTGTACAGTAACAAAGTTAGTTTATGAACTCTGTTGTTAACTGTTTTAACTCCGTTAAATAATGTAACTCTGTTAAGTAGTTAACTTTATTAGCTTGTTAAATTTGTTTGTTAACTCGGTTAGTTAACTAGCACTGTCAGTTTACTATTCCTGTTATGTATTCTAATCATGTTAAGTTGATAAATCTGTTAAGTTTATTAACTCTGTTAATTCAGTAACTCTGTTAGTTTAATAACTATGTCAGTTTGTTAACTATGTTAAGTCATTACCTCTGTTATGTTATGCATGTAAATCCGTTAAGTTTTTAACTCTTATGGCTTGTTAACTCTGTTAGTTGATTAACATTGTTAATTATTATTTTCTGTTAAGCCTGTAACTCAGTCTAGTATGTTAATGAATAACCATGTTGGAATAAACTGTGAAAGACACTTATGTGAAGCATGAAGTGCATGAGATTGATTTATTTCTTACGTGATACCTGATGTTAACTGCCAAGCACTATGTGATGTTGGGCTTACATGCGAGTCATTAAGAACGAAACTGATTTAATATACATGCATACTATAGGATTTGATTTATTACTTGCGAGCACGTAATTTAGCATACCGAGCAAACAAAGGTGAGTTCACACTCTATCCAAGGCATGGGATTCCCAAGGGTTGGGAATGGGTTTAAGATACTGAACGGTAACTACAAACTTGTGTATTCCCCATACAACAGGATACATACGATCATAAGACCATCAACTCTATCACTTTAAGTCCCTCATTTATCGACTTAATCGCCGAGGCCTATGGCGAGCGGGTCATTAGTTAATAGCGCTATTAGGTTTAACAAACCTCACACCGTGCCAGTCGGACGGGCGTGTACTAATGGACTATGGGCAAAGGGTAATGCTGATAGGCATTGACTTAGGGCACCTCTTACATTTTCGTAGCATTCGATACGCGTGGTCTAGTAATACATGGGAAGCCCCCACTAATCTTCGCAAACATGTCTGGGAGACCGCGATACTAATTAACACGATACATGGGTTACAAACGAACATACGATTTACGAAACGAATGCTATAACTAAACAACCCACTGTGAACTCGCTCAACTTTGTTGTTGATTCGTTGCTACATGCCTTGCAGGTCGTTAGGTACTCATGGAGCTTGCACAGGGAGGCGCGGTTGTTGTGGGACATGGCAGTGTGTGCCATGTTAAAAACAATACTTTATTTCGTACTTAACACTTTCATTGGGTTTTACAATTATGCTTCCGCTAAACACTTAACTACGTTTTTTATTTGAAACACCTTTCATATTGTGTGGTTGAATTTTACTTATTACTTGCTATATTCAATATGATTGGTGGCTTGATCCTGGTCATGTCACACCCCAAGCGGTGATACTCCGCGTGTGGATTTTGGGGGTGTGATAGATTAGTATTAGAGCCATTAGTTATAGTGAACTTGGTTTTAATAAGGGAAAAAGTTTTTGTTAAAACCAGACTATAACCTGAACAGTGCTCAACGATCCACAACGACGCTTCGCTCCACGTGCAAGACTCGACATTCTAGGTGATATGATTTATGTTTGCATTGCCTACTTGCTAGATTACATAGAACTTTGCTCATGGTATGCTTAGGTAAACGTAACAACTGTTGATTGAAAACACATGTGTGCTTACTCTCTTCTGTCATCGCACTTTCGTGAACCTCTCTCACTCATGTTTTCCTTTGATATGAAAATCATGAGTGGACGCGTTAATCTAACACAAGCCCAGTTGGCGGCTTTGATCACTGAACAAGTTACTGCAGCCCTCGCAGCTGCACAGGCAGGAGGTATAACCTGCCATCACAATTTACTCTAGGATCTTTAGATCCTACTCTCGTAACCCAACACTTGTGCTTAATTTTTTTAACTCTTACGCACATGACGGGTCAACACGCTCAGCCACCTGTTTGCACATTCAAGACTTTCATGGACTGTCGTCCTAATACTTTCAGTGGCACCGAAGGAGCCGTAGGACTCCTCCATTGGTTTGAAAAGCTCAAATCGGTCTTCAAAATATGTGAATGCCCTGAGGCTCGCAGGGTGAAGTACGCCACTGGTACTCTCGAAGGCACTGCGCTAACTTGGTGGAATGCGCAAGTTCAGATGCTGGGGCTGGCGGCTGCTAATGCCACCCCATGGAATGATTTTAAGGAACTGATCAAGCGAGAATACTGTAACCGTGATGACATCCACAAACTGGAAGTGGAGTTCTTTAACCTGAGGATGATGGGGTCAGAGATAGAGGCGTACACGAAGCGATCTAATGAACTGGCAATTTTGTGTCCGACTATGGTGGATCCTCCCATCAAGCGCATTGAGCTGTACCTCAAAGGCTTAGTACCAGAGATTCAAAGCCATGTGACTGCTGCTAACCTTGCTACTATTCAAGATGTTACTCGTCTTGCTCATCGTCTCACAGACCAGGCAGTGGAACAGAACCATCTGCCTAAACGTATTGGTGCTACTACTACTACTTCTGCTACTCCCAGTGACAACAAACGAAAGTGGGATGGAACCTCCAGCAAGGGTTCGACTTCAGTTCAGCCCCAGGCACAGCAACGAAAGATTGACGACTATCAGAGCCCTGGTCAGCAGTCTTCTGGTAGTCAAGGGGCAGGGTGGATATCGAGGAAATCACCCAAAGTGAAACAGATGCAACAGGTACCACAGTGGTCAGTGCAACAGGGGTCGTTGCCAGAGGTGTCTCAAGATGGGTCATGAAGCTAAGGATTGCAGGAGCTCACGACCTTCGAATCAGAACTATCAGCAACAACCACCCGCTCCATAGAACCAGCAGCAGCAACAGCGGGGAAATAGGGGGTGCTTTCAGTGTGGTGCTGAAGGCCACTTCAAGCGGAACTGCCCTCAGTTAAACCAGAATCAGAACAACAACAACAATAATCAGGGCAATGGGAACAACAATGGGAACAACAACGGGGGAAACAATGAAGGAAACAATGGCACCAGGAGTCGAGTGTTCGTGCTGGGTCAGGGTGACGCGAGGAATGATCCAAACGTAGTGATGGGTAAGTTTCTTCTCGACGACTTTTATGTTACTATTGTAACACCTGTGCCTCCACGGCCATCAAACAAATACCGAACCAATGAAATATTATATTTCATACTTGGGATTTGTAAAAATATGTGTATCATTTGCACATATCAATTCTTGTTCAATTTCAAACTCTACATCACTTTCTGGAGAGTTATACGCAAACTAGTGCGTAAACGTACTCAGTTTAATGCGAGAAATACTCCTAAACATCAACATATACTCAAAATACCTTAAATAACCTTTACACAACTTAGAAATAAGTTTTAAAGGCTTTGGTATGGCAAAAACAAGTTAATTCGCTTACAGGGACTAAATATGACAAACTGCGAAAGTATGCCAATTTGAACTGTAACGAACATTCAGGAACATGACCATAAGTTAAACACACCTTAAATATCCTTTACATAGCTTAGAAATAGGCTTTGAGAGGTTCGGTGTGCTAAAATAAACTTTTGGCTCATTCAGGGACTAAAAGTGTCAAAAAGTGCACAAGTTTGCATTTTCGCGCATAACTTACGTTCTGAATACATCTGGACATCCAAAAATTTATGTAAGCATGACTATATTATATTTTAGTGTTCGCCATAAGAAAAATCCATTCGTCGCGTCATTTGGATCTTTTTTCGCGCTTGTGCGCATTCCGTCGTAATTAAGCGAACATCGCGACCGTACGGCCAAACGAACCGACATACGAGATATTTTTGAACACATTTTAAGTTCCCTATACTTTAACTTCATTTTAGATCTTTGAAATGGGGGTTAACGGGCCTTAAACATGTCGAAAATGGGCTGATTACACTACAGGGACTAAAATGGTAAATCTGCCAAACTATGGCCTAGCGGTGCGCTACACTTTTAACGTAGCGGTGCGCTAGCCTGTTCCAAAACAGATAATATCAACCAGTCAGCAGATTATCAGCTGATTAAACCACAACCACAAGTTCCACACTTGACCTTTCAGCACATTAAGGATCATTTTCAGTAACCATAACATTTTGACAAATGTACGCACAAGATTTAGGCACGATATTCGACAAACGATCTTAACGGTTCTCCGAAAACTATAAATACCCATCACCTTTCACTTCATTTCTCACAAGAATCTGATCATTTGTGCTCTAAGTTGAAACCTTTGTTTCATACCTGAGCTATTTTGATCTAGATTAGCATTCGGGGACCCTTCGTAAGTGTTCCTTCGTTCTTTTATTGCTTTTCGAGTCCGAAAGTCAAACTTTGTTTGACTTTCTGCATTGACCAATTTATCGTCGATGCGAAGTTCGTTTGAACTTCATAACGTGAGTGTGATCACGAGGGTAATAGTCCCTAGCGACTATACCTACTGATTACCACGTTATCTAGGCTCAGTGACGAGCCGTAGTTTCGGGCAGAATACGTATTCTTACGTATTTTGTAACCAAACTACTCTTAGGTATCACAACCGTTTGTTGTGATACCAAACCTGTTTTCTAAACTTCGTTAAGCATGTTTTAACATGCTTAGCTCGTCACTTTTAGTTTAGTGCTTATATAGGGTCGTAAGGTAAGCGATCTAAACAATCGCTTATACTTTCGAACCCGACCCGTTTGGTCGATCATTAGGATCTGACCAAGCACATTAGGTGACCATAGTATATAGGGAATAACCTTACGAGGTTATACCTTATGGTCGCTTCGTTTAAGTAGTTGTATGATAGGTAGTTTATATGCCTTAGGTAAATTACCAAAATACCCTTGATGCCAAAATTCATTTTAAACATATGTAACATAACTTTTGACATCTAAATTGATTTGACAATCATATTGGACATGTTAAGGCATATATTACTTGTCATAGAACTAGTTAGGCGGTCCGAACGCGTTTTCACGCGAACGACGCGTTAAAGTAGCATAAGCTACCTAAACGGGTCGAAATGGGTCACAAGCACTTAGGTTAGGTTTCATTTAGTATGTAGGCTTTATTAAACCATACTACATGAGTTCCTATACTCATATGGTTTACGAGCCCTCATCCTATCTGATCTTCCGATTTAGGTCCGGTTTATTAATGTAGTTACCTATATTAGGTGCCGTTTGATATTCCGTGATCTCTAGCATTTCTTGGTGGTTATCTTAGGACTTCTGAGCAATCTCAAGTGAGTACATAGATCCCTCTTTTACTGTTTTCCAAACGTTTTGGGGTGGAACACATGTGCCTACTTGTTACTTTCATGCTTTCCTGTTTTCACATCATATACATGCTATGTTCGTTAGTACATTATAGTACATGATTTCATTACATCTTATGCTAGGTGTGCCCATTGTGTGCATTACTTAGTACATTGTTTTACATTACTTTTCATGCTAGGTGTGCCCATTGTGTGCATTACTTAGTACATTGTTTTACATTACATTTCATGCTAGGTGTGCCCATTGTGTGCATTACTTAGTACATCGTTTTACATGACATTTCACGCTATGTATGTTCATTTGATTACATACTTAGTGCATCGTTTTCACATGCTTACATTTTGTTATAACATTTGGTTTGTTTAACATGGAACAATACATTCATTAACATTAATTACGCCGTTCGTTAGTAGGTAGTGGTACCATAGGAATTGACAACTCCCGTTCCGGACATCCCAGGGAAAGGGGATGAAAGGAATGACCGAATTCGATATACATAATTTAGATAAATCTTTAATTTGTTTAAGGGTTTATCGCCACAGTCTCAAGGCTTGGATGTATGCATTATAACAATACCGTATAGATGTTCGTATCAGTATAGCATGCATTTACACAAAACATAGCTTTGATTTAAACCAAGTTTTACTTCAATACTATGTTCTTGTGCATATGGTTTAGTGATATTTATCACTAGCCATACAGATCAGTTTGGTTACACATTACATGATTTAGATTGATCATGCATTTACACATTACATGATTTACATTGATCATGCATTTACACATTACATGATTTACATTGATCATGCATTTACACAAAACATAACTTTGATTTAAACCAAGTTTTACTTCAATACTTTGTTTTTGTGCATTTCACCTATGGTTTAGTTGATGCGTTTTCACTAGCCATACATATCATCTAGGTTACACATTACATGATTTACATTGATCATGCATTTACACAAAACATAGCTTTGATTTAAACCAAGTTTTACTTCAATACTATGTTCTTGTGCATATGGTTTAGTGATATTTATCACTAGCCATACAGATCAGTTTGGTTACACATTACATGATTTACATTGATCATGCATTTACACATTACATGATTTACATTGATCATGCATTTACACATTACATGATTTACGTTGATCATGCATTTACACAAAACATAACTTTGATTTAAACCAAGTTTTACTTCAATACTTTGTTTTTGTGCATTTCACCTATGGTTTAGTTGATGCGTTTTCACTAGCCATACATATCATCTAGGTTACACATTACATGATTTACATTGATCATGCATTTACACAAAACATAGCTTTGATTTAAACCAAGTTTTACTTCAATACTATGTTCTTGTGCATATGGTTTAGTGATATTTATCACTAGCCATACAGATCAGTTTGGTTACACATTACATGATTTACATTGATCATGCATTTACACATTACATGATTTACATTGATCATGCATTTACACATTACATGATTTACATTGATCATGCATTTACACAAAACATAATTTTGATTTAAACCAAGTTTTACTTCAATACTTTGTTTTTGTGCATTTCACCTATGGTTTAGTTGATGCGTTTTCACTAGCCATACATATCATCTAGGTTACACATTACATGATTTACATTGATCATGCATTTTGACATATTATTCAATACATTTGACAAATTCATTTATACATGGACAATTTACATTGGTGGTTTGTTTGGGTAAGTGATTTAAGTAACGAGGCGTGTGTAATATGATACAAGCATGGTGGATACGCCGTTGGTACTTTCTATATATAAGTGTTTGTATGATATTACATATTGTAGCGTTATTTGAATCATTTCAATTTGAGACATAGAACATTTTATACAAATAACATATTTTTCACAAGACATTGATCTACAAACAACTTAACTTATACAAACTCATTTTTACATGGTTATTCATTTAACCATGCATTATTTCTCTTATTTATACGTATCATCTGAACTTATTGTTTTTCAAATGATTTACAAAGACAAAGCAAATTACAAGGTTCATGACTAAACATTTTCTTAAACAGAGGTCATGAATCTTATTTTCACAAAACCTATGTACTCGCCGGCATTTTTATGCTGACGTACCTATTTTCACATGTGTTTCAGGATATGAAGCATAGGATTGATCAAGACATACTTAGGCGGACTTGTGCCTTAGTGACTTAAAACGAGACAAGAACTAGTTAATTTTTGTTGTATACTCTTTACTTCTTGTTTAAAGACAATGTAACTCGCTTGTTTGATGAATAAAACGAAACTTCAATATCCATGGTTGTGAAACATTAATTCTGTTACAACACTCCCCGATGTTTCCGCCACGTTTTGTATGTTCTACGTGGTCGGGGTGTGACAGAAAAGATGGTATCAGAGCTAATGGTTATAGGGAATTAGGTTATTAGTAATGCTTTGACCTAGTCTATAACCTTCTTAGGACCCTAACGCGAGTTTACTTGCATTTAGTCATAAAACAAATACCGTCACCTATCCTTAGGCGACGACCACAACAAGAACATAAATTTCAAAACCGCTTTAAAAACCAATCATCTGTTGTAGGATGATTTATTTATAGGTTTTGAACTCTCTATTATATGGTTTTGAATCCCTTTTGAGTTTTCAAAATCTCGTCAAGGTTTTGGGTTTTAAATAATGTGAACACGTGCAAACTGGAAGGGTGAATGCCTGTATCCTGGGTTTTCTGTCTAGGCAAGCACTTCGTATACATCTCATCAGACGCGAGACCAGTTGTGCTTACCTGGGAATTCTTGGGATGAGTGTTCACTTATAGGCGAGCATGTCTTCGCGATACATTATTTTTGACCCATTTACTTTGATTTGTCACCATCTCATTTGTTTGCCTTAGGTAACAAACAAATGGTCACAATTTTCATTCGTTACCATTCTGTATTGATTTTTCCAATAACCTTTCACTTGCTTCTTCCTCTGTCTTTCATTTTCTTCTAGAATGTCTATTCCTCTCAGCACTGGTCAAATGTCCGAGCAAACAGCCAAATTTACCCAGCAAATAGGCGAGGTGATACTGAAGTCTGTGGATCTAGGCATTGCCATGTCTCGTCTCAACAATGAAGCCTCTCGTCTCGACAATGAAGCCACTCAAGAGCCACCAAAGGAAGCAGAAGTCAAGCCAGCACCACCAGCCAAGAAACCAATCGAGGAATCAAAGACCATGGATGAACGATCCCCTAAGAAGTCAAAGAAGCGAAAGGCTTCTCAGAACTTCGCCGAGGTCGCTCACATTGGTCAAGCCATCCCTAACCAACCAGCTCAACCCCCTACTAGGAAGCCATACAATGGAACTGCAACCTTGTGCAACCAATGTAGCCTTCATCATCATGCTAGTGTGAGGTGCCGCAAATGCCAGATTTGTGGACTCATAGGTCATACAGCAAGGGTCTGCCCAACTGCAGCTGTACCAAATCAAGTTGGCGACAATCCTGCTCAAGCTCGTTTCTCACGAGGGTCTTGCTACAACTGTGGCGAGATGGGCCATTTCCAAAGGGATTGCCCAAAGCTTGCTAATGCAAATCCAACCCTTGGATGAGCATTCGGCTGAACAAAGGATGTTGCTGTCTTATGCCTTTGTTTCTTTTGTCTTCGTGTATTGTGAAACAATATGTCTTGTTCATAAATAAAAGTTGTTGATCACAATTCTGATATACAAGTATAATAACAAGTGTTTATGGCATTTCCCTATAATACCTGCATTAAGGAACTATGTTCCTTACAAACTACTCTTGTGATTCTCTCTTTCAAATGATCGCTCATGAGTCCCTCGAAAATTTTAAGTACTCGTTTCATTCTAAGATACGAAGTACAGAAAATAAAGTGACATTATGAGTAATTATGCTTCAGCACATCTTTACCTTTAAATCCTTGGTTAGATAACTAAGGGTATTTTCAAATCTCATACCCATTACGTTTTGATTTGTCAACATACACAGTACAAGTATTTCAACACAATCTTCATGATCTCAAAACATTTCATATAGTTTGAAAACAATTTTTCTAGATGCATTGTCTATGTTATTTCAAAAACATTGGCCATGTTATCAAAACCAACCTTCCTAATTTCAAAATATCTCATATAGTCTGAAGACAAAATTAACACAATACATTTTCTTATCAAGTGCATGATTTCGAAAAACATCATTCATGTCTTTCAAAAACCTTATACATAATTTCAAAATTCATCTCGCATGATTTTAAAACATTTTTGTAAATATATCTATCTAGTACACCTACTTTATGATTTCAAAAGTATTATATATAAGGTTTCAAAAACGTTAAACACATTTTCTTAAAAAAAAAACCCCATGCATAGTTTTCAAAAATATTTTCCTCGTACATTGACTTAACCTTCAAATTCTGCTTCATATGTCGCCTGGACATATCAAGCATCACAACTTCATAAGCATTCTTATTTCACGTTTTGATCTAAGCACATCCAGTGCAAGGTTTCAAAACATCTTCAACTTCTAAAATCCATAAGGGATCTTTTTATCTTCACAATTAGATCCTTGTGGATAATTATCATTCAAATCAGAGTCCTTAATTGGATTCCTTATGTACCTTAAAAATTCAAACATTTCGGTTCCTTATAATCGAAATCGAATTTTTCTTTTAAAAATCTTTCTATCTTTATAGTTAGATTCTTGATAATGTTTAAAGTACCAAAAGAAATCCAAGGAATGGATTCCTAGTGTGCTTTAAATACATGTGCTCTGTTAGCAGAACAAATTTCTAGATAAACAATTTTTGTGGTTATGTGACTATGTGTTTATTCATCTTAAGTTTCTTTTATGCATTTTTTTTGTGTTTTTATACTCTGGATATTCGTTATCCAAATCCTCGTAGAATCTTTCATATCTTCATATGAGGGGTTCGTAATAGGATATTCAAAAAGGTACTACCTTAAATCCTTAATGGGCTTCTATGTAATAGTTAAGACCCTTGGATTATATAGTACCACTCCATGATTCATAAGAGACCCTCTTAGTGGTCTAGTCAAAAAGATTGATTCACCATTTGGTTAAAGAACGACATCTAGTGATGTAGCTGAACAGACTCCTTGATAGTCTATTTGGATCATTTATTGATTTAATTAAAAGGACTCTATGGCGGTCTAGTCACACTCATCACAGGTTTGTTTGGTTTTACAATACACATTATAAAATAGACTGTGTGAACTGTGCAAGGAATTGTCTAATTATGGACGCGTACATAATTATGAAATTTAGTGCACAGAAACCCAGTAAGATTTATTATGTGTAAGAACCGATAGTAACAACAATAACGAAATGAGAACGATGTAATGGAGGTACGGTGGACGCACCAATGACTCTTCATATACTTGTATATAAGTGTCCCTCTTACATTGCAAGCATAATGTTATTAAGGTTACTAGAAGTTCAGAACCCTAACCAATATTGTTCGATCTTTTCAACTTCATGTTTTAAACTCTCACAAGTTTCCTCTAAATAAATTTCGGGACGAAATTTCCTAAAGTAGGGGAGACTGTAACACCTGTGCCTCCACGGCCATCAAACAAATACCGAACCAATGAAATATTATATTTCATACTTGGGATTTGTAAAAATATGTGTATCATTTGCACATATCAATTCTTGTTCAATTTCAAACTCTACATCACTTTCTGGAGAGTTATACGCAAACTAGTGCGTAAACGTACTCAGTTTAATGCGAGAAATACTCCGAAACATCAACATATACTCAAAATACCTTAAATAACATTTACACAACTTAGAAATAAGTTTTAAAGGCTTTGGTATGGCAAAAACAAGTTAATTCGCTTACAGGGACTAAATATGACAAACTGCGAAAGTATGCCAATTTGAACTGTAACGAACATTCCGGAACATGACCATAAGTTAAACACACCTTAAATATCCTTTACATAGCTTAGAAATAGGCTTTGAGAGGTTCGGTGTGCTAAAATAAACTTTTGGCTCATTCAGGGACTAAAAGTGTCAAAAAGTGCACAAGTTTGCATTTTCGCGCATAACTTACGTTCTGAATACATCTGGACATCCAAAAATTTATGTAAGCATGACTATATTATATTTTAGTGTTCGCCATAAGAAAAATCCATTCGTCGCGTCATTTGGATCGTTTTTCGCGCTTGTGCGCATTCCGTCGTAATTAAGCGAACATCGCGACCGTACGGCCAAACGAACCGACATCCGAGATATTTTTGAACACATTTTAAGTTCCCTATACTTTAACTTCATTTTAGAGCTTTGAAATGGGGTTAACGGGCCTTAAACGGGTCGAAAATGGGCTGATTACACTGCAGGGACTAAAATGGTAAATCTGCCAAACTATGGCCTAGCGGTGCGCTACACTTTTAACGTAGCGGTGCGCTAGCCTGTTCCAGAACAGATAATATCAACCAGTCAGCAGATTATCAGCTGATTAAACCACAACCACAAGTTCCACACTTGACCTTTCAGCACATTAAGGATCATTTTCAGTAACCATAACATTTTGACAAATGTACGCACAAGATTTAGGCACGATATTCGACAAACGATCTTAACGGTTCTCCGAAAACTATAAATACCCATCACCTTTCACTTCATTTCTCACAAGAATCTGATCATTTGTGCTCTAAGTTGAAACCTTTGTTTCATACCTGAGCTATTTTGATCTAGATTAGCATTCGGGGACCCTTCGTAAGTGTTCCTTCGTTCTTTTATTGCTTTTCGAGTCCGAAAGTCAAACTTTGTTTGACTTTCTACATTGACCAATTTATCGTCGATGCGAAGTTCGTTTGAACTTCATAACGTGAGTGTGATCACGAGGGTAATAGTCCCTAGCGACTATTACTACTGATTACCACGTTATCTAGGCTCAGTGACGAGCCGTAGTTTCGGGCAGAATACGTATTCTTACGTATTTTGTAACCAAACTACTCTTAGGTATCACAACCGTTTGTTGTGATACCAAACCTGTTTTCTAAACTTAGTTAAGCATGTTTTAACATGCTTAGCTCGTCACTTTTAGTTTAGTGCTTATATAGGGTCGTAAGGTAAGCGATCTAAACAATCGCTTATACTTTCGAACCCGACCCGTTTGGTCGATCATTAGGATCTGACCAAGCACATTAGGTGACCATAGTATATAGGGAATAACCTTACGAGGTTATACCTTATGGTCGCTTCGTTTAAGTAGTTGTATGATAGGTAGTTTATATGCATTAGGTAAATTACCAAAATACCCTTGATGCCAAAATTCATTTTAAACATATGTAACATAACTTTTGACATCTAAATTGATTTGACAATCATATTGGACATGTTAAGGCATATATTACTTGTCATAGAACTAGTTAGGCGGTCCGAACGCGTTTTCACGCGAACGACGCGTTAAAGTAGCATAAGCTACCTAAACGGGTCGAAATGGGTCACAAGCACTTAGGTTAGGTTTCATTTAGTATGTAGGCTTTATTAAACCATACTACATGAGTTCCTATACTCATATGGTTTACGAGCCCTCATCCTATCCGATCTTCCGATTTAGGTCCGGTTTATTAATGTAGTTACCTATATTAGGTGTCGTTTGATATTCCGTGATCTCTAGCATTTCTTGGTGGTTATCTTAGGACTTCTGAGCAATCTCAAGTGAGTACATAGACCCCTCTTTTACTGTTTTCCAAACGTTTTGGGGTGGAACACATGTGCCTACTTGTTACTTTCATGCTTTCCTGTTTTCACATCATATACATGCTATGTTCGTTAGTACATTATAGTACATGATTTCATTACATCTTATGCTAGGTGTGCCCATTGTGTGCATTACTTAGTACATTGTTTTACATTACTTTTCATGCTAGGTGTGCCCATTGTGTGCATTACTTAGTACATTGTTTTACATTACATTTCATGCTAGGTGTGCCCATTGTGTGCATTACTTAGTACATCGTTTTACATGACATTTCACGCTATGTATGTTCATTTGATTACATACTTAGTGCATCGTTTTCACATGCTTACATTTTGTTATAACATTTGGTTTGTTTAACATGGAACAATACATTCATTAACATTAATTACGCCGTTCGTTAGTAGGTAGTGGTACCATAGGAATTGACAACTCCCGTTCCGGACATCCCAGGGAAAGGGGATGAAAGGAATGACCGAATTCGATATACATAATTTAGATAAATCTTTAATTTGTTTAAGGGTTTATCGCCACAGTCTCAAGGCTTGGATGTATGCATTATAACAATACCGTATAGATGTTCGTATTAGTATAGCATGCATTTACACAAAACATAGCTTTGATTTAAACCAAGTTTTACTTCAATACTATGTTCTTGTGCATATGGTTTAGTGATATTTATCACTAGCCATACAGATCAGTTTGGTTACACATTACATGATTTACATTGATCATGCATTTACACATTACATGATTTACATTGATCATGCATTTACACATTACATGATTTACATTGATCATGCATTTACACAAAACATAACTTTGATTTAAACCAAGTTTTACTTCAATACTTTGTTTTTGTGCATTTCACCTATGGTTTAGTTGATGCGTTTTCACTAGCCATACATATCATCTAGGTTACACATTACATGATTTACATTGATCATGCATTTACACAAAACATAGCTTTGATTTAAACCAAATTTTACTTCAATACTATGTTCTTGTGCATATGGTTTAGTGATATTTATCACTAGCCATACATATCAGTTTGGTTACACATTACATGATTTACATTGATCATGCATTTACACATTACATGATTTACATTGATCATGCATTTACACAAAACATAACTTTGATTTAAACCAAGTTTTACTTCAATACTTTGTTTTTGTGCATTTCACCTATGGTTTAGTTGATGCGTTTTCACTAGCCATACATATCATCTAGGTTACACATTACATGATTTACATTGATCATGCATTTTGACATATTATTCAATACATTTGACAAATTCATTTATACATGGACAATTTACATTGGTGGTTTGTTTGGGTAAGTGATTTAAGTAACGAGGCGTGTGTAATATGATACAAGCATGGTGGATACGCCGTTGGTACTTCCTATATATAAGTGTTTGTATGATATTACATATTGTAGCGTTATTTGAATCATTTCAATTTGAGACATAGAACATTTTATACAAATAACATATTTTTCACAAGACATTGATCTACAAACAACTTAACTTATACAAACTCATTTTTACATGGTTATTCATTTAACCATGCATTATTTCTCTTATTTATACGTATCATCTGAACTTATTGTTTTTCAAATGATTTACAAAGACAAAGCAAATTACAAGGTTCATGACTAAACATTTTCTTAAACAGAGGTCATGAATCTTATTTTCACAAAACCTATGTACTCGCCGGCATTTTTATGCTGACGTACCTATTTTCACATGTGTTTCAGGATATGAAGCATAGGATTGATCAAGACATACTTAGGCGGACTTGTGCCTTAGTGACTTAAAACGAGACAAGAACTAGTTAATTTTTGTTGTATACTCTTTACTTCTTGTTTAAAGACAATGTAACTCGCTTGTTTGATGAATAAAACGAAACTTCAATATCCATGGTTGTGAAACATTAATTCTGTTACAACACTCCCCGATGTTTCTGCCACGTTTTGTATGTTCTACGTGGTCGGGGTGTGACAACTATTTTATTTGATTCGGGTGCCGATACCAGTTATGTGTCTCTAAAAGTTAGTCAAATGTTTAAACGCACACCAACTCCCTTAAACACCAATCATGTCGTAGAGTTAGCAAGTGGTAAAAGTTTAGAGGCCACTCACATAGTCAAGGGTTGTAACCTCGTCTTAGCTGGTCAGACATTCTCCATCGATCTCATTCCTATAGTTCTGGGTAGTTTCGACATCGTCATTGAGATGGATTGGTTATCCCAACAGCAAGCAGAGATCCTATGTAAAGAGAAGATTGTTCGTATTCCCCGTTCTGGCAAAGAACCTCTCGAAATTCAAGGCGACAAGAGTGGTGCTGTAGTGGGCATCATTTCCTTCCTTCAGGCCCAGAAGTGTTTGCGAAAGGGCCACACTGCTATACTAGCCCTCGTTACTGACGCATCAACGAAAGAGAAGAAGATAGAGGACATTCCAATAGTACGCGACTTTCCTCAAGTGTTTCCTGAAGATTTACCTGGGCTACCGCCTCATCGCCAGGTCGAATTCCAAATCGAGCTAGCTCCTGGAGCAGCACCCATAGCTCGAGCACCTTATCGCTTAGCCCCAACCGAACTGGAAGAATTGTCTAAGCAATTGCAAGAACTCTTGGATAAGGGTTTCATTCGTCCTAGCTCTTCGCCCTGGGGAGCTCTAGTGTTGTTTGTAAAGAAGAAAGACGGTACCTTCCGTATGTGCATAAGTTACCGCGAACTAAACAAGGTGACCGTAAAGAATCGCTATCCTCTTCCAGGCATTGACGACTTGTTCGACCAGCTGCAAGGGTCGAGCTACTATTCAAAGATTGATCTGAGGTCAGGCTTCCATCAACTGAGAGTCCGGGCTGAGGACGTCTCCAAAACAACATTCAGAACACGCTACGGCCATTACGAATTTCTGGTCATGCCATTCGGGTTAACAAACACGCCTGTAGTCTTCATGGACCTTATGAACAGAGTGTGCAAGCCTTACTTGGATAAGTTTGTGATTGTATTCATCGACGACATTCTGATCTACTCTAGGAGTTGTGAGGAACACGAGCAGCATCTACGACTTATTTTGGAACTACTTCGAGCAGAACAGCTGTACGCCAAGTTTTCAAAATGCGACTTCTGGCTTCGTGAAGTCCACTTTCTAGGCCACGTGGTAAACAAGGATGGGATTCATGTTGATCCATCTAAGGTAGACTCGATTAAGAATTGGCCTGCACCGCGTACACCAACAGAAATCCGCCAATTCTTGGGTTTGGCGGGCTACTATAGAAGGTTCATCAAGGATTTTTCCAAGATTGCGCAACCTCTCACTTTACTAACTCAGAAGGGAGTCACTTACCGTTGGGGTGAGTCACAAGAATCTGCATTTCAGCACCTAAAGGGTAGGCTCTGTAGCGCACCTATTCTCTCATTGCCGGAGGGCACAGACGACTTTGTGGTTTATTGTGATGCATCAATTCAGGGTCTTGGTTGTGTATTGATGCAACGGGATAAAGTCATAGCTTACGCCTCGTGCCAACTTAAAGTTCATGAAAGGAATTACACTACACACGATTTGGAGTTGGGAGTTGTTGTCTTCGCGCTCAAGATATGGAGACATTACCTGTACGGTACCAAGTGCACCATCTACACCGATCACATGCGTCTCGATCGTATCTTCAAGCAAAAGGAATTGAACATGCGACAACGTCGATGGGTCGAGCTATTGAATGATTACGAATGTGCCATCAAGTACCATCCAGGCAAAGCCAATGTTGTGGCTGACGCCCTCAGTCGAAAGGATACCACACCTAGGCGTGTGCGAGCACTACAACTCACCATCCAATCTAGTCTTCCTCCACAGATACGAGATGCTCAGGTAGAAGCATTGAAACCAGAAAACGTTAGGGCTGAAGCTCTACGCGTCTCAAGGCAACGGTTAGAACAAAAGGCAGACGACGCCTACTACGTAACAGGACGCATCTGGGTCCCACACTATGGAAGCCTACGCGAGCTTGTGATGGATGAAGCGCATAAGTCTCGTTACTCGGTACACCCTGGTTCGGATAAGATGTACCACGATCTCAGAACTACGTATTGGTGGCCTGGCATGAAAGCTCATATAGCAACTTACGTTAGCAAATGTTTGACTTGTGCGAGAGTCAAGACTGAATATCAGAAACCATCGGGCCTACTCCAACAACCAGAGATACCACAATGGAAATGGGAGCAAATTTCCATGGATTTCGTTACTGGCCTGCCTAGATCTCAACGTGGAAATGATACTATTTGGGTGATCGTGGATCGACTCACAAAGTCTGCACACTTTTTGGCTATCAAGGAAACGGATAAGTTCTCCACTCTAGCAGACGTTTACTTAAAGGAAGTTGTCTCGAGGCACGGGGTGCCGACCTCTATTATCTCGGATCGTGATGCACGATTTACTTCAGAACTGTGGCAGGCTATGCACAAATCTTTTGGCTCACGATTAGACATGAGCACCGCTTACCATCCGCAAACAGATGGGCAGTCTGAACGCACCATCCAAACTCTAGAAGATATGCTTCATGCATGTGTAATCGATTTCGGAAACGGCTGGGAAAAACATCTCCCGTTAGTGGAGTTCTCGTATAACAACAGTTACCACACTAGCATTCAAGCCGCTCCATTTGAGGCATTGTACGGGCGTAAATGCCGATCACCTCTTTGTTAGGCAGAGGTGGGTGATAGTCAGATCACAGGTCCAGAACTAGTAGTTGACACAACAGAAAGAATTGCACAGATACGACAACGCATGGTGGCTGCTCCCGACCGTCAGAAAGCCTACGCAAACAAGCGCCGGAAACCACTCGAGTTCCAAGTTGGGGATCGAGTGCAACTCAAAGTTTCACCCTGGAAGGGTGTGGTTCGTTTTGGAAAAAGGGGCAAACTCAATCCGCGTTACGTCGGACCATTTGAAATCATTGAGAAAATAGGCAGGGTGGCCTACAAACTAAACCTACCAACAGAACTCAGTGCAGTTCACAACGTTTTTCACGTGTCGAATATGAAGAAGTGTCTGTCAGATGAGACCCTCATAGTTCCTTTGAAGGAGCTCACTATCGACGATCAGTTGCGATTCATCGAGGAATCAGTTGAAATCACGGACCGGGACGTTAAGGTACTCAAGCACACCAGAATACCTGTTGTTCGAGTTCGTTGGAACTCCTGTCGTGGCCCAGAGTTTACCTGGGAACGAGAAGATCAAATGAAACTCAAGTATCCCCAGTTATTCGGAAACAGTGCAACCACTACTGAGGCTGAAGCTACTACAGAATTTCGGGAAGAAATTCCAAACCAACGGGGGGATGATGTGACACCCCAGGAAAACCAGGAAACAACACAACACAACTAGCTTCCTCAGTAACCATGTGCTAAATTTCGGGACGAAATTTCTTTCAAGTAGGGGATAATGTGACAACTCGAGTTTCCAAGATTTCCATCTTCGCATTAATTGCGCGTTAATTGTTTAAGTTGTTTGTTTACACGACTTGTTTGTTTCACAACTGTACACGTTTGTAATACGTTAAATCGTGTTGTGATTGATATGTTATATTTGATGTGCAACATAAGTGTATTTGTTGGTATATGTTTGTATGTTTATATATATATGTGTTGTATGAGTAATAAAATGGAACTCATGCCAAACACCCCTACGAAAACACCCCATAGCCGAAAACATATCATGTGTTTTCGTCCACCTATAGCCAGCGAAATCAAAGTGGTCTTTAGGCCCAGTAGTGGATCAGTTTTATATTGTTCTCAACCTCTACGTGATAACTTTTAATCGGCAAAACCCTAGAGCACCACTCTAACTGTGACGGCAACTGCAAGCCTACGGAGCCTTCGTTTCCGATCAATCCATTAGTTTTCTATCTCGGTTAGTTCGCACTATTGTTAGTCGTACATGATTTCTTGTTTGGTCGATGTGTATTGTTATGAAAAACCAATTATAGAAGTTAGGTGAGTTGTGGTATGCACGTTCATGGTTAGGGTGTGGGATCTTGTGTTGTTATTAGGACTATATGTATGAGTTCGTTACTTATCTAAATAGATGATAGATTGCAATATGGTGTAGTTTAGAGTAACAATGATGATCTGATATTCTGTCATGGGGAGTTGATAAATCAGTTATTGGCTAGGGTTCTTTTATAAGTCCGTGATTTGTATTCATTTGACTAAGATTAATATTCCTGCATGATTGATTGTATAATTTTGTCGAATTGAACGATTGTTTGTTAAGCCGTCGAAACTGTTATGATATTTAGGGTTGCAGTTGTACGTAACCGATGTTGATGATGTAACCGACGAAATCTCCACACAACGAAAACCCCATCTCAATGAAAACACCTTGGGGATTTCGGCCCAAGTGTTTTCGTCCATAGTGATTTCGTCCCATGGGGTTTTCGCCGGAAAGGGATTTCGTCACATAAGATTTGGTGTACAGTAACAAAGTTAGTTTATTAACTCTGTTGTTAACTGTTTTAACTCCGTTAAATAATGTAACTCTGTTAAGTAGTTAACTTTATTAGCTTGTTAACTTTGTTTGTTAACTCGGTTAGTTAACTAGCACTGTCAGTTTACTATTCCTGTTATGTATTCTAATCATGTTAAGTTGATAAATCTGTTAAGTTTATTAACTCTGTTAATTCAGTAACTCTGTTAGTTTAATAACTATGTCAGTTTGTTAACTATGTTAAGTCATTACCTCTGTTAAGTTATGCATGTAACTCCGTTAAGTTTATAACTCTTATGGCTTGTTAACTCTGTTAGTTGATTAACATTGTTAATTATTATTTTCTGTTAAGCCTGTAACTCAGTCTAGTATGTTAATGAATAACCATGTTAGAATAAACTGTGAAAGACACTTATGTGAAGCATGAAGTGCATGAGATTGATTTATTTCTTACGTGATACCCGATGTTAACTGCCAAGCACTATGTGATGTTGGGCTTACATGCGAGTCATTACGAACGAAACTGATTTAATATACGTGCATACTATAGGATTTGATTGATTACTTGCGAGCACGTAATTTAGCATACCGAGCAAACCAAGGTGAGTTCACAATCTATCCAAGGCATGGGATTCCCAAGGGTTGGGAATGGGTTAAAGATACTGAACGGTAACTACAAAATTGCGTATTCCCCATACAACAGGATACGTACGATCATAAGACCATCAGCTCTATCACTTTAAGTCCCTCATTTATCGACTTAATCGCTGAGGCCTATGGCGAGCGGGTCATTAGTTAATAGCGCTATTAGGATTAACAAACCTCACACCGTGCCAGTCGGACGGGCGTGTACTAATGGACTATGGGCAAAGGGTCAATGCTGATAGACATCGACTTAGGGCACCTCTTACATTTTCGTAGCAGTCGATATGCGTGGTCTAGCAATACATGGGAAGCCCCCACTAATCTTCGCAAACATGTCTGGGAGACCGCGATACTAATTAACACGATACATGGGTTACAAGCGAACATACGATTTACGAAACAAATGCTATATCTAAACAACCCACTATGAACTCGCTCAACTTTGTTGTTGATTCGTTGCTACATGCCTTGCAGGTCGTTAGGTACTCATGGAGCTTTTACAGGGAGGCACGGTTGTTATGGGACATGGCAGTGTGTGCCATGTTAAAAACAATACTTTATTTCGTACTTAACACTTTCATTGGGTTTTACAATTATGCTTCCGCTAAACACTTAACTACGTTTTTGATTTGAAACACCTTTCATATTGTGTGGTTGAATTTTACTTATTACTTGCTATGTTCAATATGATTGGTGGCTTGATCCTGGTCATGTCACGCCCCAAGCGGTGATACTCCGCGTGTGGATTTTGGGGGTGTGACAAAACTTCCAGGTTGCACACCCCTTAAGAATCCTTGATCCTGAAAGATGTTGGATCCTTGGTGTGCTGTGACTGGGGGTCTTGGAGGATAATCCATGGATCCGTAAACCTGAGATGAGGATCCTTGAACCTGAAAGGAGGATCCTTGAATCTGAGAGGATCCTTGAACCTGAGAGGATCCTTGAACCTGAGAGGATCCTTGAACCGTGTGCGTCCCATATATCCTCCTGAGCTTACGAAGGATCCCTGATGCTGGAAAGAGGATCCCGAAGGCTGAAAACAGGATCCTGAAGGTTGGAAGTGAGACCCTAAAGCCTGACTCATAGTTGTCGATCCATAACACCTTCCCAATGGTCCACTCTGGTACTGGATGTCTGGAGCTGCAGATTGCAGGGCAGTTATAGCTGGAGTGTCAAAATCCGGTGACCTTGGTATCAGAGGAGAGTGATCCTCCCCTGATTTCTTCTGTTTCTTGATGTCACCAATCTCCCGGAGGATCCTTTCGTTGGTTTTATCCTGCTCTTGTATGTGATCCCTCATCTGCAAAATCAAAGTAAAAAGATCACTATTAGTAAGATTAGAGGAAACAGCAGATGTTGGTGGTTTTGGGAAAATGGGGCTTTGTCTCTTTGCAGCATTTTCAGCATTCTTCTGGGATCTAAAAGGCGGTGGAGGCAAAGGTGGGACGCCCTGTGAAGAAGTGACTGCCGGCATGGAACTTGAAGTGTTCTTTGCTGAAGAAGCCATATGGTTGAAGATAATGAACCGAAATAAACACAATGAACGAAATTTTTTGAGAAATGAAGCACCAATTGCCCCACGGTGGGCGCCAAACTGTTTTGGTCAAAAATCAAGCTAGGATAATGCAACCAAATCTTTGTTGTGAGAAATGATGCTTAAAACAATGAACAAATGTATGAACAAACTTGCAAATGAAATGAACAAGTGACACAAGGATTTATACGAGGAAAAAGCCCTTGATCAAGAGTTGATCTCCAGCATAAAAAACCTCGGGTGATGGAAACTACCGATCACCAACTATATTTAAACAAATGATTGTTACAACTCGGGATAATAACAAGCTTGTTACAAGGATCACTAGAGTGCAATGTGTATGAAATCACCAAATGAACTGTTGAGAGCTTGCGAGAGTGTGAGTGTTAGCTAACTTAGCCAATTGTTCTAATTCAAGCTTGTTATCCCCTTTTAAAATTAGAAATAACTCAAATAACTAACTGTTTTGGTCAAAAAATCTGTTGAGGATATTGCAACCAAACTCTATGTTACGGGGTATGATGCTAACAATGTAGAACAATAATAAGGATCACTTCAATGTAAATTGCTGAAATGACACAAGGATTTATACGGGGAAAAAGCCCTTGATCAAGAGTTGATCTCCGGCACAAAAAACCCCGGGTGATGGAAACTACCGATCACCAAGCTCAAATAAATGAATGAATGTTTACAACTTCGGATAGTAACGAGCTAGGTACAAGGATCACTATCGTGAAATGTGTAAATGTGAGTGAAAAAGAATGTATGTTCGTCGAGAGCTTCAAGTGTGCGAGTATATGAGTGTGTGTAACTGTCAAAATGGCTAAGTGTTTTTCTACTAGCTCGTTACCCCTTTTAAAATAGAAATTTAACTACCAAACTAACTATCCGACTTTTGTGCCAAGCCCCCACGTTCTCCATAACGTCCATTTTTGGCCAAGCACGTGCAGAATAGTTTGGGAATATTCTCCAGGAATGTCGCCAAGACTTGGTCAAGCTTGTTATACCTGCGAGATAGTACAAAGCATAAGTAAACAATCGTCAGTACGAGGATCCTTAAAGTGATCCATGATCCTGATCCTGATCCTGAAGCTCTTCTGAGGATCACCACCTGTCACAGAAGTAAGGATCACTAATTAGGATAACGAATAAGGATCACTAATTGTTAGAAAATCCTCCCCTAACAATTGCCCCCAAAATATAAGGAGTAATTTGTAAAATTAGCGAGTTATGTTTTCTTGATCTTATCCGCAACTAACTAACGGATATATAGCCGTTGATATCGAACTAGCCGTTGCAATCATGACGTCACAGAAGTGACAATCCTGCAGAATCATAATTATAAATAGAGATATAGATAGGATCAAATGCATTTAAATTTTCAGAGAGACTCCCTTTATAATCTGCATTCCGAAGACGATCAGGTATTCTCTCTCTCTATCTTCTTCCCTCTCCTGCTCTGTTTTCGTCACTTTCCATCAAGGATGTTGCTCCGAAATTCCCCAGCCAAGGATCACCCAAAGAACAGTCCTCCTAAAAGCCAGGGGATCATTGAAGACTCCATTAAAGAACGCTACTGCTTCAATGATGCTCAGATAGATAGGATCCGCCACTGCTTCCCGGCGAACACCGAATTTAGGCCTTTTGACCCCAATGCTCTGAGCGATCATATCTCCGATAAGTGGGTTGCTTTCCCCGTCACTCCTTTCACCATAGGCTATACATATCCTTTTCCAGCCTTCACCCAATCTTTCTTTTCCCTAACCGGCATCTCTTATATCCAAGCCATGCCGATGATTTGGAGGGTTTTGTACACCCTTGAAACGATCATCGATCAGGAGGGAATAGATCTAGGAATGACAGAGCTGGGAGAGCTGTATGATCTTACCACCTTTGGCTCTCATCGTTATTTGTTTAAACGTAAACCCGGTGAGGAACACCCGATCTTCAAAGCCACCAAGAATGATGCTAATTGGAAACGGCGTTTCTTCTTTATCAAGAGAGATTCCATCTAGGATGGAAAGGATCTACCTAAAAAATGGGCTACCCATTGTAGGGTGGATGATCCTGAGAAGGATCACCAGGAACTTTCTTTTGATGTAAGGATAACTTATATTTTTGCTTTCTTTTTATGCAGCTATCACCGTCTCACACCTCAACCTGTCCCCTGCTGCTAAGGAAAGGCTCCTTGCTTTCAAGAAACTTGATCCTGAGACAAGAACTTTCAAGACAACAACCCAAGATTCACAGGAGGTATCCTCAGGCTCTGTCACAATGTCAAGTAAGTATCATTGTTTAAAATTTAAATAAATAGTGAAATATGAATTAAGAAAAGATACTTATCTTGTTTTGGTTGTGTAGGTGCTGGAAAATCAACCAAGTCCGCTTCCAAGTTTAATGTTGCTGATCTCACCACTGTCAGATCCTCCAAGAGAAAAGCTCCTACCAGTCCGACAGCTTCGGTCCCCAAGGAACCCCTCAAAGGGAAGGCAATCAAGAAGAGAAAAGCCTCTGAAGCTGGGGATCTGCAGGGTCTGCCTCTGATCCGTCATCAATTCCTTGAGTACTTTAATGATGTGAGGATCACTGTCTTTGCTCGTATATCCTGTTGACATATCCTGCTGGTATATCTTGCTGATTACTTGATCCTGACCTTATCCTTTTTACAGAAATTCGCTGAGATTGAGGACTATGTGGGCCACGTTGAGGATCAGGATAGGAAGATTGCCGATCTCCAGCAGGTTGCGGTGTTAAAGGATCTCACAATTGCTGATCTTCAGAAGGAAGTCCGGGATACCAAACAGCAGATGGCCAATGTGCTGGTTAATGTTGACTATGAGAAGAGTGAGATCACCGAGGATGCCAAAGTCTCTGCCGCCATTACAATGTACAAGACCAAGCTTCAAATGGCCTTGGAAGCTCAGGATCCTGCTTTTGACAAGAGCACCTGGGATATTGAAGGTTGGAAGGCAAGGCTGGCTGAACTGGACGATGAAGAGGCTGAGGAGGTTGAAGAGATCCTGACAATTGAAGCTGGAGGCAAAGGTGAAGGTGGTGAAACAAGTGGAGCTGGAGGTGACAATGCAGCGAAGGTTTAGGCTGCATGATTGGGCGATGAAGGACATTTCTAGACGTAGCCGGAGCCCAATTTTTTAAATCTGGTGGTAGTTTTTTTTTGTGGTTATTATGTTTAAAACAATGATGGTCTGTACTGAACAATAGGTTTTAGGATTAAGGATCATGTATGATCTTTTGGACAATAGGCAGGATTGCAGTTGGTGGAGGGATCCTCTGTTTGGGGGATGAAACCATTGTGATCCTGCCGCCTTTATTTTCCTGCACTACTTTTGAACTGAGTATCATGGACACCCTTTACCTACCCCAGCGGACGGGCCACGTTTTGCGGGTAGATGCTCGGGTAGGTAATTTTGACAACCTTTAAAGGGTTAGTCTTTTGTTAATAAATAAAATCTTAACCTTTTGTCGCTTATCTTGTGTTGTTATCCTTTTTGTCTCTTTAATTCTCAATTGTTTTGATGTACACTTATTGAATAAGCAATTTTGAATAAGTCAGATTGAAAATATTTAGGATATGATCCATGATCAGATATCCTTTAGTTAAAGAATTTTACAAAGCGATATGTTTTAAGGGTTATTCAAATAAATAATGAATAGAATAAAAAATAGTTAAGGATCATACCTGGGGGTCCAAGTTAGGATCCTAACCATAATAAGGATAACTGTAAAATAAACCTTAGAATAAAGTAAGGATCAAGGATCCCTAGTTGCCTATCTTCAAGGACCTGAAATAGAGCATAACTTGGGACTAAGCCAATATAAGAAAAGAGTTAGTAACTGGGGACAAGCCCAAGGATAACTGGGGACAAGCCCAAGGATAACTGGGGTCAAGCCCAAGGATAACTGGGGACAAGCCCAAGGATCGTATGTAAACTGGAGTATGGCCCTAACTGGCGACTATCCAAACTTAGTGACATGAAAATGCCAAAACCTTAGCTAACGTGAAAACGTTAGAAACCTTAGCTAACGTGAAAACGTTAGAAACCTTAGGAACGGATGTATGGTACGTCTACCATTATACGTAGGATCCTAAGCATAGCCAGTATAATGGAATTATCAGCCCCTAAAACGAGTACTGGTCCCAATGCCTTGAACTATACCAGGATCATCGTGCGCTACAGGCGGAACTGGGGTCAAGCCCAAATAACTGGGGCTATACCCAAGGAACGGATTGCTTCAGCGGATAACCAATGTTATGCTAAGGATACCTGAACTTTCAAAACTTAAACTCACGTGAGAGATGGATAAAGGATACATGATCCTTATCCTTATATGAGAAAATAAAGAAATGAAATAGTACAAGTTTAGGATATTACCTAAGTAAGGATCACTGATACTTTGAGGATCCTTTAAGGATATCCCTATCGTGAGGATCATCTATGCCATGAGGATCCTGCTCACATGAAATATTTCTTCAAGTGGACAGCATTCCAAGCTCTTGGTAGCAAATCACCTTCCATGGTTAGCAATCTATATGCCCCATTTCCTGCTTCAGCTTCAATCAAATAAGGGCCTTCCCATTTTGGAGCCAATTTTCCATCAGCAGGATTGGTGGTATTTTGGAATGCTTTCCTTAATACCATATCTCCGACTTGAAACCTCCTGATCCTGACATTTTTGTTGTAAGCACCAGCCATTCTTTGCTGATAACTGGCCATCCTTATCCTAGCCATATCCCTGATTTCTTCAATAGTATCCAGGTCTTGAGCCAAGTTCTCATCATTCTCCTCAGGATCACGGGTACTTGTTCTTGCAGTTGGAACCACCATTTCTGTTTGGATCTGTCACACCCTGGCTTTGCGGAAGCGTGGTTAATGTTGGTGTGACTTCTTAATACCATAGCTTAACCATAACAAGCTATATGAATTTAAAAACCATGCAAGTCATCTATTAAGTTTTGAAAACAAAATACCGTACCATTGTTTTAACCAACAACCATAACCTTGTTCAACAACCTTACAAATTAAAACATAACATAAACGTGGTTTGTGTCTTGTCCAGGAAAGAGACACATCCCCTAAACCCTGATGACTTCATGACAAGTGCAGCGGAAAACGTTCCATACCGTGCCAGATCCGTTTAATTTCCTGAAATACATGTGAGTTGAAAAATCAACAATAATGTTGAGCGAGTTCATGTGCAAGTGAGTAAGTAAAAACACTTGTAAGTATAAAAGTTTCCTGGTATGTAGCAGTGTAAGAGGACTTGTGATCACCAATGGTTTGCAAGGCCATTAGCATGTCGTGAAATGCAAGTAGGAAAGACACACCCTAGCCGATTTTTGCGTTGGGTACCAAGTCACTCCAGGTCCGTTCTGTTGGTCCTCCGAGAGGCCCGTTCTGTTGGCCCTGGAGCTGGGCTCGCTACACCCAAATAGATCTACCGCTCGAGTCCCTCGGTGTTCTAACTACCCATTCACATGATCTAAACCTCCTTACGTAATTCATACCGTGTATAAAGTACTTGTAAACAAAGTAACATATATTTCACCCCCGCAGTTGAGTAAACTGAAAACAGTTAGAGAAAAGGGGGACATGAACTCACAGTGAATGCGCGTCTCTACCAAGTGTCTCCAATACAGTAAGCTGTGCAACGACCTACAAGTGCTAATTCTATTAGACGGACGGCCGTGCCTTAGCTTTACAGTTTATGTCTTTGGGAAATAGTTAGACAACTATTTCGTGTTTATGTTCCGTATACACTTGGTAGTTAAACTTCTTCCCAAGGATGGGGGATACAATACATGTGCGTAAGTTACGTTTTATCAATCTTGTGGTAATGTAATTACCGGTGTAACTTATATGTTTGTGGAAGCGTTCGTACAGTTTTGGAATCATTAACGCTTGTAAATATTATTTTTACTCTAAAATAATATTTATGTGTTTCACAAAATAATCATAAACAGTGTTGTGACAAATATACTTATCACGTTAATCTTTGTGAAAATCCCACCTCCGAATATTTAGTAAAATATAGTGCTGGCGAAATTTATGTTTCGAAAGTATGTCCAAAAATAGTTCTAACACTTGTTGTGTAAATAAGCCTAAGTGTTAGGTTTTTAGAAAATTTCGCCAGAGTTTCCTCTGTAACTGGAGGTGGCCACGCTTTCAAGCGTATCATTTTCTTTTAACAAATCAATTCAACAACTTCTTTACTCAACCAAACAATTTCCGACACATCAAACTAGTCGACAAGTATGTAAATTTGCATAATCGCATGAACTTGTAGTTTTTCCGAATCTATAGTGTAAATCCCCTTATTTCTTGTAGATCTTTATATAAAGTAACTTTAATCTTGTAAAAACCTTGTGACTAGCGAAATCCGTCTTTACAACTTCTAGCCATTTTTCCCAAAAATAGTTATTTGTTGGATCTTTTCATTTCACAAGTGTCTACGCACTTGTGGTTCATAAAATCATGTTTACTAGTGTAAGATCCACTTTTTAAAGTACATGATTTCTTTATTGTGTGGTTCTTCAAAAATACCACTTGCGGATACGTAGATCCGCTAGTTTTAAACACCATTTTACCGGTTAAATCACTTTTACACAAGTAAAATATTTTCACACAAGTTCATGTATCTTGTGTGGTAGAGTTTCACCTTTAACCCTTGTATTTAGTCAAAAACGAGCTTATGTGAAGATACATGATCTTACAAAGTCGGGTTAAACGATGTTCCGAGCTACCACATCATAGATCGGGTCTCAATAAACACATATTTCAAGTCCTACGACTTTTACACAAGTTATATGTCTTTAACCACCATTTTAAGTATTTTTAGTAGACTTTTGATCATCATCTTTCATTTTAACAGGATTCAACCGACATAATTTCTTTTAACCACTTTAGATGAGTGTAAAAACAAGTTTTAAATGATATACCTCTAGCTCAAGGCTAGGGAAGATCTTTGATGAAAAACGCGTGGATAAAAGCTAACGGTAGAGGTCCTTCGTGTTCCGCTTGCTCCAAAGCTCCTAATACGTGACCCGTGAAGCTTGAATGATGGTGGAATGTAGTGATCAAGATCGAAAATGGTGGGTAAGGGAGTGGGGTGTTCGGCCGTGAGTGGGTAAGGGAGAGAGAGAGCTTGTTGTGGTGAGTGGTGTTTAGTGAAAATGATTAAGTGTAACCTCAAGTATTTATAGGCCAATCTAGATGTTATTACCCAATGGTCAATATGTCCTAAAGATACTAGACAAAACAAGATTAAGCAAATCAAATTGTACCCTTGTGTTTCCCCTAGTTAGGGGCCGGTTAGGGACTTGGGGGGGGGGGGGGGGGGTTGGTTCGATTTTAAGTAGTAATTAGGGAGTTTAGTTAAGTTAAATAGGTAGGTTAAGTATTTAACCTCGTTAGTAGTATATAGCGTGTTATGACGGGTGTTAGGGTAATCAGGGACCCTAACTAGTTCAGAAAAATATAAATAGTGAAAATAGTAATATTTTCATGTTCCGGGTAAAGCCCGGGTATCCGGTTGGATAGTAATCCGTTAAAGCATTACAAAAGGCTTTAAAGTGTCGTTATTGTTATTTTTAGTGACACAATTTGTTTTCCCGACACTTTAGAAAGTGTCTAGTGTTATTTTCTCATTTTCTGGCACTTTACTAGTCAGCTAGAAGCTGGTTAAATTATTAAAGTGCTGTGTTTGGTACATAAAGTACGTTTTTGGCACATCCGAATCAGTGTATCTTATCCCTAGAGACGCGGTAACACAACCCTTATATCCCTACACTCACTACCAGTGTAGCCAAAATATATGAGGCTCTTAACAGGCCTTAGAGGCAGTGTCTGCCTGATGCTGGTCATATCAGCATGTTCGCCGTGTATCCGTTTAGTGCTACTGTGCTTTTAGTGCATCAAGTTGGTCACTAGGGTTCAGTATGTAATTAATGTAGTGACAGCAAATAAAGTATGATGCAAGTAAGTGCATGTATCAGTATGCAGGTAGCAGTTTATCAGCTAGTTCAAACAAGCACAGTAATCAAGTAGTAATTAATCATTAATTAAGTTGTACGGATACCTGGTTTAGTGCGGGTTGTCACATTCTCCCCCCGTTAAATAAATTTCGTCCCGAAATTTAAGTTCTGCTTGTAGATGCAGAGTTCATAGGAAATAAGTGGGGGTATTTCTCTTTCATCCGGTCCTCACGTTCCCAGGTAAATTCAGGACCATGTCTGGCATTCCAACGTACTTTGACGAGTTTGACACTGCTCCGGCGGGTCTTGTTAACTTTCCAATCCGTGACCTCAACAGGTTCTTCAACGAAGTGGAGCGTGTCGTCAATATGAATCTCGTCGATAGGAATGGCAACGTCAACTTGAGTTGGAGTTTTCTTTAGATTGGATACATGAAATGTATCGTGAACACCATTTAGTTCAGCGGGTAGGTCCAACTTGTATGCTACCGTCCCAATTCTTTCTAGAATTCTAAAGGGACCAATGTAGCGTGGATTTAACTTCCCACGCTTTCCAAAGCGCGCCACCCCTTTCCAGGGTGATACCTTCAGTAAAACCATTTCTCCAACTTGAAAATCCACATGTTTTCGGTTTGGATCCGCGTAGGCCTTTTGCCTGTGGCGAGCGGCTTCGATGCGTTTAAGAATTTGCGCGATCTTATCTGTCGTCTCTTGGACGATCTCGGGACCAGCAAGCTGCCTATCACCTGCGTCAGACCAACATAGTGGTGATCGGCACTTGCGTCCGTATAGGGCCTCAAATGGCGCGACACCAATACTGGTGTGGTAGCTGTTGTTGTATGAAAATTCGACCAAAGGTAAGTGTTTATCCCAGCTACCGCCTAAATCCATAACACATGCCCTCAGCATGTCTTCCAAAGTTTGTATCGTTCGCTCGCTCTGGCCGTCAGTTTGCGGATGGAACGCAGTGCTCAGATTCAATTGTGAGCCAAAAGATTCTTGGAAAGATTGCCATATTCTTGACACAAATCTTCCGTCTCTATCAGAGATGATCGAGAGTGGTACTCCATGACGTGCTACGATCTCTCTCATGTAAATTTCCGCAAGTTTACTAGTACTGACTTTCTCCTTGATTGGCAGAAAGTGTGCGGATTTTGTTAGGCGGTCAACAATCACCCAAATCATATCGTGGCCTCTTGGCGTTCTTGGTAATTTTGTAACAAAATCCATTGAGATTTGTTCCCATTTCCACTTGGGAATCTCAGGTTGTTGCAGCAGTCCCGAGGGCTTCTGGTATTCCGCCTTAACCTTCGTGCAAGTTAAACATTTGCTCACGTAAACAGCAACGTCGCCTTTCATCCTAGGCCACCAATAGTAATCCTTGAGATCCTGGTACATCTTATCCGATCCAAGGTGGATAGAGTACCGTGACTTGTGCGCTTCGTCGAAAATAACTTCCCTTAATCCACCAAACAGAGGAACCCAAATCCTTTTCTCAAAACATAACGTTCCTTCCTCGTTTGGTACCAAAAGCTTCTCCATTCCACGGAGATATTCGTCCTCAAGGTTTCCCTCCTTGAGAGCTTCCTTTTGTGCAGCACGAGTGCGCAAGGAAAGATCGGTTCGTATAATCATTTCCAATGCTCTAACCCTTATGGGCTTGATTCTTTCTTTACGACTTAGGGCATCGGCGACTACATTCGCCTTCCCTGGATGATATTTTATCTCGCAGTCGTAATCGTTCAACAATTCAACCCATCGTCTTTGCCTCATATTTAACTCCTTCTGGTTAAATATATGTTGTAGGCTTTTGTGGTCTGTGAAGATTGTGCACTTCGTACCGTACAGGTAGTGTCTCCAGATCTTTAAAGCGAAAACCACTGCGCCAAGCTCTAAATCGTGGGTGTAACACCTGTGCCACTTAAACCATCCAACAAATACCAAACCAATGAGATATTATATTTCATACTTGGGATTTGTAAAAAATATGTGTATCTTTTACACATATCAACTCTTGTTCAATTTCAAACCCTAAATCGCTATCTGGAAGGTTATACGCGCACTGATGCGTAAATATAACCAGTTTAATGCAACGAACACTCCGGAATAGTGAAATAGGCTTAACATACCTTAAATAACCTTTACATAACTTAGATATAAGTTTTGGAAGGTTTGGTGTGGTGAAATCAAAGTTAAATCGCTTATAGGGACTAAAGTTGACAAACTGCGAAAGTATGCCAATTTGAACTGTAACAGACATTCCGGAACATGACCATAAGTTAAACATACCATAAATATCCTTTACATAGCTTAGAAATAGGCTTGGAGGGGTTCGGTGTGCTAAAATAAACTTTTGGAACATTCAGGGACTAAAAATGTCAAAAAGTGCACAAGTTTGCATTTTCGCGCATAACTTACGTTCTGAATACATCCGGACATCCAAAAATTTATGTGAGCATGACTACATTATATTTTAGTGTTCGCCTTAAGAAAAATCCATTCGTCGCGTCATTTGGTTCGTTTTTCGCGCTTATGCGCATTCCGTCGTAATTAAGCGAACATCGCGTTCGTACGACCAAACGAACCATCATCCGGCATATTTTTGTGTATGTTTTGAGTTCCCTATACTTTAACTTCATTTTAGAGCCTTGAAATGAGGTTAACGGGGTTCAAACGCATCGAAAATCGCTTAAACAAGGTGCAGGGACCATTTCTGCAAAATCTGCCAAAACAGGGGCCTAGCGTGACGCGACGGGCCTTAGCGTCACGCGAGCCCCCTTCTGGACCAGATTCAGTGTTTTAATCACAAGTTGCAACCAATTAATTCTTAACCACATGTTTTAAGATGATGTGTCACAAAGTTAAGGAGCATTTGTGGCACCATAACCTTTCAACAAGTGTACGGATTAGATCTTTTCCCCTTATTCAAGAAACGATCTCAATGGTTCACCGAAAACTATATATACCCATCCACCCCCATTGCATTTCTCACTAGAATTCTGATTTTGAGAGCTCTAAGTTGAAACCATTGTTTCATACCTGAGTTCTTGGATCGGGATTAGCATTCGGGGACCCTTCGTAAGTATTCTTTCGTTCTTTTCCTTATTTTACTGCTTTTCGAGTCAGAAAGTCAAACTTTGTTTGACTTTCAGCGTTGACCAGTAATGGTCAATGCGAAGTTCGTTAGAACTTCGCAACGTGACTGTAATCACGATGGTCATAGTCCCTTGGGACTATGCCTACTGATTACCACGTTGTCTAGGGTCGTAGGGTAGGCGATCTAATAAATCGCCTATACCTTCGAACCTGACCCAGTTTGGTCGATCATTAGGATCCGACCAAACACGTTAGGTGACCATAGTAGGTAGGGAATAACCTTCCGAGGTTATACCCTATGGTCACATCGTTTAAGTAGTTGTATGATAGGTAGTTTATATGCCTTAGGTAAATTACCAGAATACCCTTTTCATGTATAATTGGTAATTAAGCATATGTAACCTAAACCTTTGTCACATAACTAATTATGTAATATGTTAAGGCATATAACACTTGTCATAGGGCTAGTTAGGCGGTCCGAACGCGTTTCACGCGAACGACGCGTTAAAGTAGCATAAGCTACCTAAACGGGTCGTAATGGGTCGTAGACACTCAGGTTAAGTTTCATTTAGTATGTAGGCTTTGTTAAACCAAATGACACGAGTCTCTACACTCGTTTGGTTTACAAACCCTAATGCTACCCAGTCTTCCGATCTAGGTCCGGTTTATTAATGTAGTTACCTAAATTAGGTGCCGTTTGATATTCCGAGATCTCTAGCATTACTTGGTGATTATCTTTAGACATCTGAGCAATCTCAGGCGAGTACATTATTCCCCTATTTTACTGTTTTCCAAACTGTTTTGGGGTGAAGCATGTGTACCTATCTGTTACTTTCATGTTTTCCAAAAGTATAATTGATTATACATGTTATTACTTATCTATTGACAAATTGAATGACTATCTATGATTTAAGCATTGATTTCTCAAAGAACATAAAATAAATTGTTGAATTGTACTTATTTTATGTTCACCAGACCGATTGTTAGTATGATATAGCGCTATAGGATTTGACACCCCATTCCTGTTGGCATGGAATGTCTGAAACCAATTTGTTGCTCCATCCAAATAGAAATTGCCTTTGTGGTATTTCTATAGTCTCAAAGGTGTATCTTGATGCACTAGGTCTGATTAAATTCCTAAATCACACTATTAAAGTATATTTTGATATACTCTCATGTGTGGTATTGTACAAACCAACATATATTTTGTTAACCATCCAAAGCATATTTTAATATGTTATTTACTAAACAAAAAGATAGTTTAATATGTTATTTATCACACCCAAAGCATATTTTGATATGTTATCTATAAATCCGAAGTATACTTGTACTATACTATCTAAATCTATTCTTTTGAACAACGAAGGTATATTTAATGTACTATCTATCTATCGATTTGGTTTAGTTTGATTAAGTGATTAAGTAACGATACGTGTGTAATATGATACAAGCATGGTGGATACGCCGCTGGTACTTCCTATATATAAGTGCTTGTATGGTATTACATACTGTAACGTTATTTGAATCATTTCAGTTTGAAATATATAACATTTATACAAATAACATACTTTTCACAAGACATTGTTTTACAAACAACATATCTTATACAAACTCATGTTACATGGTTATTCATTTAATCATGCATTATTCTCTTATTTATACATATCATCAGAACTTATCATTGTTTTTCAAATAATTTACTAAAACAAATGTTTATGGGTTAAGAGTCATGGCTACGAGGTTTTACAAATTATAAACAGCTTGATTTGAGTTGGTTAATTAAGTTGCAATATTATACTCTTTTCAAAACAAGGTTTTTAAATAAAGTATTGCAACGTCTAAACTAGCCATGATTTCGACACTCCTACAAAACCAATGTATTCGCCAGCATTTCTTTGCTGACCTCGTTTTTACACATGTTTCAGGTACTGCTTTGCAATGATTGTTGATACATGCTACATTTAGGATGGACTCGTGCCTTAGCGACTTAAAACGAGACAATAACTAGTTAACTTATGTTATGTACCCTTTATTCTTGTTTAAACAATGTAAACTCTCATAATTGATTATTAAAACGAAACTTTAATTGCTATGGATTTGAAACGATTAATTCTGTTACAACACTCCCCGACATTTCCGCCACGTTTAGTATGTTCCACGTGGTCGGGGTGTGACAGAAAAGATGGTATCAGAGCCAATGGTTATAGGGAATTAGGTTATTAGTAATGCTTTGACCTAGTCTATAACCTTCTTAGGACCCTAACGCGAGTTTACTGGCGTTTAGTCATAAAACAATACTGTCGCCTATCCTTAGGCGACAACCGCAACAAAAACATAAATTTCAAAACCGCTTTGAAAACTAATCATCTGTTCTAGGATGATTGATTACTAGGTTTTGAACTCTCTATTATATGGTTTTGAACCGCTTTGAGTTTTCAAAACTTCGTCAAGGTTTTGGGTTTTAAATAATGTGAACACGTGCAAACTGGAAGGGTGAATGCCTGTATTCTGGGTTTTCTGTCTAGGCAAGCACTTCGTATATATCTCATCAGACGCGAGACCAGTTGTGCTTACCTGGGAATTCTTGGGATGAGTGTTCACTTATAAGCGAGCATGTCTTCGCGATACATTATTTTTGACCCATTTACTTTGATTAGTCACTGTGTGTAGTTTGTTTGCTTTGTAATGCGAACAAATGACCACTATCCTTGCTTTCATCAGATTTGTTTCATCTCATTCTTTTCGTCTAAATTCTCTCACTCGTTTCCTTTCATGTTTCCTCTTTTAGAATGCCTCCTCGACGCGACAATCAGATGGATAATGCCGAACTGGCGGAAATCATCGCACAGCAAATGGCTGTTGCCTTCCCAAATCTTTATGCTCAAATGATGCAAACCATCAACAACAACAATGCTCCATGCAATTTCAAGAGTTTCAACTCGGCAAAACCGCTCAAGTTTAGTGGTTCTGAGGGAGCAACTGGGCTTCTTCAGTGGTTCGAGAGCATTGAGAATACCTTCCGTCATGTTCTGTGTCCCGAAAATCGTAAGGTCGAGTTTTCTTCGAGTGTGTTTCAGAAGAGGGCTCTTACATGGTGGAACGGGGTGATGAGAGATCGCGGTGCTGAGGTTGCATTAGCACAGACTTGGGCTGAGCTTAGGGCTCTTATGATGAAGGAGTTTTGCCCTCGTCATGAACTGCGAGCTTTGGAGAGGGAGTTTGATGATTTGAAGCAAGACAGTGGCGAGCATCGAGCCTATACTGACCGTTTTGAAGAATTGAGTCTGTTGTGTCCTGCTATGGTTACTCCTGTGGATAAGGCGATCGAGAAATATACAGATGGTCTTCCTGATCTAGTTCAGGATATCGTTACTGGTAGTAACCCTACTACTGTTAGACAAGCCATTGAACTGTCTGCCACTCTGACTGAATCCCACATCAGAAAGAAAAAGCTGTTTCGGAAGGGCGACCCAAGACCAACTGACAAGACTGCTCATGTGGAACCAAAGGAAGAAAATGCTGAGGTGTCCAAGAAGAAGAAGCGCAAAGCCTCTCAGAACTGCGCTGTAACTGCTCAAGACAAACAGGTTGCACCAAACCAACCAGCACAACCTCGCAAAAGGCAAAACTATGTTGGTACTGCACCTTTGTGCAACAAGTGCAACCGTCATCATCTAGCGCAAGAGCAGTGTCACAAATGTACCCACTGTGGGCGGTTGGGACATTTGATCAATGTTTGTCGTTATGCAAATCAAGCTGCTGCAAACCCTGCTGCTGTTCAAGCACGGTTCCCTCCGGGGTCATGTTATAATTGTGGTGACCTTACCCACTACAGGAACAATTGCCCAAGACTTGTTAACGCACCTCTAGCGCATGGACGAGTGTTCAACGTCAATGGGGCAAACATGAACAATGATGCGGCAGTAAACAACTAGTGTTTTGTTATTTTTCCTTGGCTGTTATCTTATGATGTTTAAAGACAAGTCAGTTGTTATATAAATAAAAATTCGTCGTTTTTATTTTTGCAAAACTGATACGATTGTGTGATCGTTGGATACAATCTTATGATGTCAACTCAAAGACAAACTATTCGTATGGTTCAGTTATTTTATGATCACTTGTGATCTCCCCAAGAACCTTAAACACTTGTTTCTTCTAAGAAACAAAGGCAAACTCTTATTGAGAATCCTTCTATCTTTTTAGATGAATCCTTGGAAATGATTAAAGTACCAAATGAAATTCATGGATTGGATTTCTAGTGTGCTTTAAATATCCATGCCCCAAAGACAACAAATTAAAGAATCAAGTTAACTAATTATGTGCTTATGTGTTTTCTTACATGTTTTGTGGTTGTATGTGATCCATCCAAATCCTCGTAGAGTCTTTTATATTACATATGAGAGATTCATAATAGGATATCCAAAGTTACTATCTTAAATCCTTAATGGACTTCTACGTTGTAGTCAAGTCCCTTGGGTTTTAAAGTACTATTCTATAATTGGACCCTTGGGAGGACTAGTTAAACAGATTAATTTTTGAAAATCTGATTAGAAATATCATATGATGATATAATTGAAAAGATCCCTTAAGTGGTCTATTTAAGGAGATCGTACGACGGTCTAGTTAAGAAGATCATGAGTTGATCTAGTTAAAAAGATCGTTCGTTGATTTAGTTAAAAAGATCCTTTGGTGATCTAGTCAAGTCGCTTCATGTTTATTCAATTGATTTTTCCTCTATGCATTATGAAATGGACTGTGCGGACTGTGCAAGAGATTACGTAATTATGGAGGCCTACATAATTATGGAATTCAGTGCACAGAAACCACAAGAAGTTTTGTCATGTGTTAAGACCTAAAGTGACAAGAATAATGATACGGGAGAAGTCTCGGACTTTGACCGATGTCATTTATTCTCACACTTCTCAATTCTGGTCTCAATCACACACACAGTTTCAAATGATAAGTCTTCATAAGAAACGTTCTTCTGTCCGTGGTTCAAAAAATTCCATGTTTTACTGCTACAAGGAATTCACTTTGAGGGTTAACAAATTCGCTAAGAATCCTAACATGGCCCAGAGTTTTACTTAAGGGTTCAATGGAACTATTAGAAGGCGAAACGGTCACAGCTGTCTTCACAAGTTTCCTCTAGAATTAAATTTCGGGACGAAATTTCCTAAAGTAGGGGAGACTGTAACACCTGTGCCACTTCAACCATCCAACAAATACCAAACCAATGAGATATTATATTTCATACTTGGGATTTGTAAAAAATATGTGTATCTTTTACACATATCAACTCTTGTTCAATTTCAAACCCTAAATCGCTTTCTGGAAGGTTATACGCGCACTGATGCGTAAATATAACCAGTTTAATGCAACGAACACTCCGGAATAGTGAAATAGGCTTAACATACCTTAAATAACCTTTACATAACTTAGATATAAGTTTTGGAAGGTTTGGTGTGGTGAAATCAAAGTTAAATCGCTTACAGGGACTAAAGTTGACAAACTGCGAAAGTATGCCAATTTGAACTGTAACAGACATTCCGGAACATGACCATAAGTTAAACATACCATAAATATCCTTTACATAGCTTAGAAATAGGCTTGGAGGGGTTCGGTGTGCTAAAATAAACTTTTGGAACATTCAGGGACTAAAAGTGTCAAAAAGTGCACAAGTTTGCATTTTCGCGCATAACTTACGTTCTGAATACATCCGGACATCCAAAAATTTATGTGAGCATGACTACATTATATTTTAGTGTTCGCCTTAAGAAAAATCCATTCGTCGCGTCATTTGGTTCGTTTTTCGCGCTTATGCGCATTCCGTCGTAATTAAGCGAACATCGCGTTCGTACGACCAAACGAACCATCATCCGGCATATTTTTGAGTATGTTTTGAGTTCCCTATACTTTAACTTCATTTTAGAGCCTTGAAATGAGGTTAACGGGGTTCAAACGCATCGAAAATCGCTTAAACAAGGTGCAGGGACCATTTCTGCAAAATCTGCCAAAACAGGGGCCTAGCGTGACGCGACGGGCCTTAGCGTCACGCGAGCCCCCTTCTGGACCAGATTCAGTGTTTTAATCACAAGTTGCAACCAATTAATTCTTAACCACATGTTTTAAGATGATGTGTCACAAAGTTAAGGAGCATTTGTGGCACCATAACCTTTCAACAAGTGTACGGATTAGATCTTTTCCCCTTATTCAAGAAACGATCTCAACGGTTCACCGAAAACTATATATACCCATCCACCCCCATTGCATTTCTCACTAGAATTCTGATTTTGAGAGCTCTAAGTTGAAACCATTGTTTCATACCTGAGTTCTTGGATCGGGATTAGCATTCGGGGACCCTTCGTAAGTATTCTTTCGTTCTTTTCCTTATTTTACTGCTTTTCGAGTCAGAAAGTCAAACTTTGTTTGACTTTCAGCGTTGACCAGTAATGGTCAATGCGAAGTTCGTTAGAACTTCGCAACGTGATTGTAATCACGATGGTCATAGTCCCTTGGGACTATGCCTACTGATTACCACGTTGTCTAGGGTCGTAGGGTAGGCGATCTAATAAATCGCCTATACCTTCGAACCCGACCCAGTTTGGTCGATCATTAGGATCCGACCAAACACGTTAGGTGACCATAGTAGGTAGGGAATAACCTTCCGAGGTTATACCCTATGGTCACATCGTTTAAGTAGTTGTATGATAGGTAGTTTATATGCCTTAGGTAAATTACCAGAATACCCTTTTCATGTATAATTGGTAATTAAGCATATGTAACCTAAACCTTTGTCACATAACTGATTATGTAATATGTTAAGGCATATAACACTTGTCATAGGGCTAGTTAGGCGGTCCGAACGCGTTTCACGCGAACGACGCGTTAAAGTAGCATAAGCTACCTAAACGGGTCGTAATGGGTCGTAGACACTCAGGTTAAGTTTCATTTAGTATGTAGGCTTTGTTAAACCAAATGACACGAGTCTCTACACTCGTTTGGTTTACAAACCCTAATGCTACCCAGTCTTCCGATCTAGGTCCGGTTTATTAATGTAGTTACCTAAATTAGGTGTCGTTTGATATTCCGAGATCTCTAGCATTACTTGGTGATTATCTTTAGACATCTGAGCAATCTCAGGCGAGTACATTATTCCCCTATTTTACTGTTTTCCAAACTGTTTTGGGGTGAAGCATGTGTACCTATCTGTTACTTTCATGTTTTCCAAAAGTATAATTGATTATACATGTTATTACTTATCTATTGACAAATTGAATGACTATCTATGATTTAAGCATTGATTTCTCAAAGAACATAAAATAAATTGTTGAATTGTACTTATTTTATGTTCACCAGACCGATTGTTAGTATGATATAGCGCAATAGGATTTGACACCCCATTCCTGTTGGCATGGAATGTCTGAAACCAATTTGTTGCTCCATCCAAATAGAAATTGCCTTTGTGGTATTTCTATAGTCTCAAAGGTGTATCTTGATGCACTAGGTCTGATTGAATTCCTAAATCACACTATTAAAGTATATTTTGATATACTCTCATGTGTGGTATTGTACAAACCAACATATATTTTGTTAACCATCCAAAGCATATTTTAATATGTTATTTACTAAACAAAAACATAGTTTAATATGTTATTTATCACACCCAAAGCATATTTTGATATGTTATCTATAAATCCGAAGTATACTTGTACTATACTATCTAAATCTATTCTTTTGAACAACGAAGGTATATTTAATGTACTATCTATCTATCGATTTGGTTTAGTTTGATTAAGTGATTAAGTAACGATGCGTGTGTAATATGATACAAGCATGGTGGATACGCCGCTGGTACTTCCTATATATAAGTGCTTGTATGGTATTACATACTGTAACGTTATTTGAATCATTTCAGTTTGAAATATATAACATTTATACAAATAACATACTTTTCACAAGACATTGTTTTACAAACAACATATCTTATACAAACTCATGTTACATGGTTATTCATTTAATCATGCATTATTCTCTTATTTATACATATCATCAGAACTTATCATTGTTTTTCAAATAATTTACTAAAACAAATGTTTATGGGTTAAGAGTCATGGCTACGAGGTTTTACAAATTATAAACAGCTTGATTTGAGTTGGTTAATTAAGTTGCAATATTATACTCTTTTCAAAACAAGGTTTTTAAATAAAGTATTGCAACGTCTAAACTAGCCATGATTTTGACACTCCTACAAAACCAATGTATTCGCCAGCATTTCTTTGCTGACCTCGTTTTTACACATGTTTCAGGTACTGCTTTGCAATGATTGTTGATACATGCTACATTTAGGATGGACTCGTGCCTTAGCGACTTAAAACGAGACAATAACTAGTTAACTTATGTTATGTACCCTTTATTCTTGTTTAAACAATGTAAACTCTCATAATTGATTATTAAAACGAAACTTTAATTGCTATGGATTTGAAACGATTAATTCTGTTACAACACTCCCCGACATTTCCGCCACGTTTAGTATGTTCCACGTGGTCGGGGTGTGACAGTGGGTGGTATAGTTCTTTTCGTGTACTTTCAGTTGGCGCGATGCGTAAGCAATGACCTTTTGGCGTTGCATCAACACACAACCCAGTCCTTGACGCGATGCGTCGCAGTATACCACAAAGTCATCCGTACCTTCTGGTAGAGCTAAGATTGGCGCGTTACAAAGCTTATCCTTCAGTATCTGAAATGCCTCTTCCTGTTTGATTCCCCAATCAAACTTCTTATCTTTCTGGGTCAGGAGCGTCAATGGTTGAGTGATTTTCGAAAAATCCTCGATGAACCTTCGATAGTAGCCAGCCAAACCCAAGAATTGTCGAATCTCGGTTGGCATTGTAGGCGTTTCCCAATTCTTGATTGCCTCGATCTTTGTGGGATCAACATGAATTCCATCCCCATTAACCACATGTCCAAGAAACTGGACTTCGCGTAGCCAAAACTCGCACTTGGAGAATTTGGCGTACAGCTCTTCCTTCTTTAGCAGCTCCAGTGTGGTTCTAAGATGTTGTTCGTGTTCAGCCTTTGTCTTTGAGTAAATCAGGATGTCGTCGATGAATACAATCACGAACTTGTCTAAGTATGGCTTGCAAACCCTATTCATTAGATCCATGAATACCGCAGGCGCGTTTGTCAAACCAAATGGCATAACGAGGAACTCGTAGTGTCCATAACGAGTTCGGAAGGCTGTTTTCGGGATACTTTCCTCCTGTATCCTTAGTTGATGGTATCCAGATCGAAGATCGATCTTAGAATAACAGCTTGAACCTTGAAGTTGATCGAACAGATCGTCGATTCTTGGCAGAGGATACCTGTTCTTGATCGTCAGTTTGTTCAATTCTCTGTAGTCAATACACATGCGGAAACTTCCGTCCTTCTTCTTGACAAACAAGACCGGAGCTCCCCAAGGCGAGAAGCTTGGTCGGATAAAACCCTTGTCTAACAACTCTTGAAGTTGTGTCGACAATTCCTGCATCTCAGACGGCGCAAGTCTGTAAGGTGCCTTAGCTACAGGCGCTGCGCCTGGAACTAAGTCAATGTGAAACTCCACTTGCCTCTGAGGTGGCAGTCCGGGTAAGTCTTCTGGGAAGACTTCGGGATACTCCCTTACGATAGGGATGTCTTCGATCCTTGGCTCGGCAGCCTTCTTGTCCACGATGTGCGCCAGAAAAGCAACACATCCCTTCTGCAAACACTTCCTTGCCTTCAAACAGCTGATAATCCGCAACGGCGTCTCACGCTTCTCTCCATGAACAACAATGGTCTCACCATCCTCGGTTGGAATACGAACAACCTTTTCGTGGTAAACTATCTCAGCTTTATTGCCCGATAACCAATCCATTCCTACTACCACGTCGAAACTTCCCAATTGGACTGGTAGTAGATCCAAAGCAAACTCACGTTCTCCTAATTCAATCACACAGCCTCTGATAACATCATTGGCTTCTACCAACTTGCCATTAGCCAATTCGATTGCGTAGGGAATGTCTAACTTATTAGCGGCTAGCCCAAGTATATTCTTAAATTCTAGTGATACGAAGCTATAGTCGGCACCAGTATCAAACAGAACAGATGCATTGCGTTGATTGATAGGGAACGTACCCGTGACAACGTTGGGATCCTGGCGTGCTTCCCGTGCACCGATCTGGAACACCCTTCCACGGGCTTGGTTCAATCCCGGGCAATCCTTCTTGAAGTGCCCAACGTCACCGCAATGAAAACATCCTAATCTTTTTCCACTTCCCGCACCATCCCCAACTGGCGGGTTGTTTTGATTGGCAGTTCCGGCTTGATTTGCATTGTAGCCTCGATTATTCCCTTGTGGGCGATTTCCCAAACCACCACGATTATCGTTTCTATTCATATATCCTCCCTGGCCTCCCCGGCCTGCACTAGCCCAACATGATTCCTTTGAGTGGCCCGGTTTTCCACAAGATTCACAAACTCTCATGTTACAATGGCCAGTATGGTGGCGTTGGCAGTTGTTGCATCTGGGCTGGGTGCCCTGGTACCCTTTTCCTCTCTTGGTACTGCCAGCTGATTTTTCTTTCTTTACTGCCATACTGACGCCTTGTTTGAAGTTTGAAAACTTCCTTTTGTTATCTCCTGAGGACTCAACGTGAGTCTCTGTCTTCTTCGCCTTGACTTCATCAAACTTGTTTAAACGAATCGCCTCCTCGGTGAGAGCCACGCTCAAATCGATGGCTTCAGTGATAGTCGCTGGTTTGGAGGAGGTTACCATGCTTATTATTTGGGGAGCCAAACCCCAAATGAAGCGCTCGATTCGCTTGTATTCTGGCGTAACCATGTAAGGAACCACTTGAGATAAGTCGTGAAACCTCTGGACGTATTCTGCAATCTTTGGTCCATCCATCTTTAAGTGCCAAAATTCAGTCTCCAACCTTTGAATTTCTGCGCGTGAACAGTACTTTTTGCGCATCAGTTCTTTCAATTCGGCCCAAGTCAGGGCGTAGGCGGCAGTTTCGCCTAGAGTTTGTACTTGTAGGTTCCACCAGGATAGGGCTCCATCTAGAAATAGCCCTGAAATGTACGTGACTTGCTGATCCTCTGCACACTTGCTCATGCGTAACACAGAATCGGTTTTCTCAGCCCAGCGGGTAAAGGCAACTGCACCTCCTGTGCCATCGAAGTTAACTGGTTTGCAGTCTAAGAACTGCTTGTAGGTGCATCCTGCACGTATGTTAAAACATGTGTTTGGCATTAGCATCATTGCTAAAGATGTCCAGCTAGGACATGGTAGGTTCGAATGGCGTGGTATTACCGTGAGGTGGATTGTTATTGCCTTGGTTGACACTTCCGCTTGCTCCTGGCTGAGATGCTGCGTACTGTGCTATGGCAGCAGCAATAATCTGCTGGAGTTCTGCCTCATTTGTTGGCATGTTTGGTTCGCGTCTTGGCGGCATCTTCTAAAAGATGGTTTAAGTTGGTTAGGCCATAGTAAGGCTCCGTTGTTATAATACGTAAATCAGTTCGTAATATAGTGTACGTATATAACGGTAGTAATAATATAATCACATAACATCTCATGTTATCACATATCACAAATATCAATCACACAACATCCCATGTCATAAAGTATAAGCAAGTAATCAAGCGAATCCAAATATGGTGAGAAAACTGCGATTGCCATATAAATGAGACCACATCGTAAGTGTATACATACAATCATCAATTACTAGGGGCTACATCACCCCTGTCAAAAGCTACATCAGTATCAATACAATATCAAGTACATAACAAAAGTCAAGTCATAACGTAGTCTCCCCAAAATGCTGTGCAGTCAAAAAGCAAACGCCGCCTTCTCGCCTCGCCTACCCAAGTGGCACCGATGAGCTCTAAGCAGATGGTGGTGGAGGAGGGGGAAAATGGGTATAAAACAAACGGCGCAACTGTAACCAGTCCGCCTCCATCGCCTGCTGTATGCGAATAATGGAAGCAATCTGCTGCTCCAAAGTAGTAAGACGAGCAGCATAGTCAGGGGGTAAAGGTCGAAACGGCTGTAACGGAGAGGGTGCCCGGCCATGGCACTGACATGGCTGCAGATGGGCTCTCTCCAACTCCTGTAGTCGCTGCTCATGCGACTCATGCTGGTATACAAATGACATCAACACATCCTCAATGGTGTGTCCTACGTTGAACCTGTGGTATGGATCAGTGGGTGGCATGGGGGAAAACGGTGACCACAGCAGTGGCTCACGTGTGGGGTCAAAGGGTGCCACACCAATAGGAGCAGTAGTAGGTGGAACAAAAGGAATCTGAGGCATGAAAGGCATGGGCATCGGTACATGCCCATCAGGGTGTGCTGAAGAACCCTCCCCATGCCCTGCTGGAGGTATAAACATAGGTACCTGAAATGAAAAGTCAACGTGTCGAGTGTCTGGGATCTGTGGGTGTAACGGTGGGACGTCCTCATCAGCCGGTATCCACCCGTGCTGTGCGGACTCATCCGGTGGATCCATATGTGCCGCGAACGGTGCATGTCCGGGCTCTAGGGGAACGGGGTCAAATAAGGGAGCAACAACAGGGTGAACGGGTGCCAAGTGCTCGAAAGGGGGGTCAACTGGTACAGCAACAATGGGTAAAGGACCAATGGGATCAACAGGAACATCTATGTGGTGATCATCAGCAATGGGCTCAAAAGGTACATCAGCATGCACAGGGTCATGCTCTGGTAAAGGGTCAAGGGCAGCTGCCTGCTCAGGAGCAATGGCAGGCTCCAAGTCATCAAACGCCATGTCAAAATCAAAATCGGGATCAATCGGATCAAAAGGGTCAATAGGATCTGCTGGATCCTCCATCAACTCGTCCATCGGGACAAACTCTAAATCACGGTCAGGATCAAATCCTGGTGGAAACATAGGATCTGAATCCACCTCGTCGTCATGGTCAAAAACAAGTCCAGGTATGGAAGCAACAGAAAAAGCCTGGTCAGAATCGGACCCATGGGAGAAGTGCTGCGCACTATGAGCATGCGTGGGTACAGAAGCCACAGACTCAAAGGAGTCCGCGACTGGGGAATGTGCAGGTGACTCCGCAGCCGGAGCATCTGCGATCAGTAAGGGATCGGCAGCAGGAAGGGCCTCGCCCTGAGCGTCCTCCTCGAAAGGCTCCTCATCAAACATATCGATATCATCCTCCTCATCGTCGATGGGTAAATCGTAAGCTGGGTACGCAGCCAGCGGTATAGGAGCAGGGATCAGTGCCAATGGTAGATCCCCTGCGATAGGACCATCTGCGAGCTCGCCAGCACCGTCAGGTAGTGCAAAGGGCTGAAAATCGTCCTCGTCTGTGCTGGTGAAGTCGGACGTATAAACCTCGTGCTCCGATGACTCAATGTCGTCTGAAACGATAGGCCTAGGGCCTGTGGTGCCTGAACCACCAGTGCCTGTAGAATCCATGTGTCTGTAACATATACACAAACATGTACAAATTGTCAATCATATAATCAAATAGTCACATAAGTCATCAAGCAAGCATTCAAACCAACACTTCTAGTCCCACTAGCCAACACTCCTAGTCCCACTAGCCAACACTCCTAGTCCCACTAGTCAACACTCCTAGTCCCACTAGCCAACACTCCTAGTCCCACTAGCCAACACTCCTAGTCCCACTAGTCAACACTCCTAGTCCCACTAGTCAACACTCCTAGTCCTACTAGCCAACACTCCTAGTCCCACTAGCCAACACTCCTAGTCCCACTAGCCAACATTCCTAGTCCCACTAGACCGAACCTCAGCCTCCCAGACTGAGCCTAGAATAATGAATAAAATGTGCTCAACATTTGTTTGTAAAAAGTTGTGGATCTGGACTTAAGTGGTATGCAGTAAAATGTTTTCGTGAGAGCCCTAGTGATCATAGTCTAGACTCGAGAGAGAATCCTAGTTCGCTATGATCAGAGCTCTGATACCAAGCTGTCACACCCTGGCTTTGCGGAAGCGTGGTTAATGTTGGTGTGACTTCTTAATACCATAGCTTAACCATAACAAGCTATATGAATTTAAAAACCATGCAAGTCATCTATTAAGTTTTGAAAACAAAATACCGTACCATTGTTTTAACCAACAACCATAACCTTGTTCAACAACCTTACAAATTAAAACATAACATAAACGTGGTTTGTGTCTTGTCCAGGAAAGAGACACATCCCCTAAACCCTGATGACTTCATGACAAGTGCAGCGGAAAACGTTCCATACCGTGCCAGATCCGTTTAATTTCCTGAAATACATGTGAGTTGAAAAATCAACAATAATGTTGAGCGAGTTCATGTGCAAGTGAGTAAGTAAAAACACTTGTAAGTATAAAAGTTTCCTGGTATGTAGCAGTGTAAGAGGACTTGTGATCACCAATGGTTTGCAAGGCCATTAGCATGTCGTGAAATGCAAGTAGGAAAGACACACCCTAGCCGATTTTTGCGTTGGGTACCAAGTCACTCCAGGTCCGTTCTGTTGGTCCTCCGAGAGGCCCGTTCTGTTGGCCCTGGAGCTGGGCTCGCTACACCCAAATAGATCTACCGCTCGAGTCCCTCGGTGTTCTAACTACCCATTCACATGATCTAAACCTCCTTACGTAATTCATACCGTGTATAAAGTACTTGTAAACAAAGTAACATGTATTTCACCCCCGCAGTTGAGTAAACTGAAAACAGTTAGAGAAAAGGGGGACATGAACTCACAGTGAATGCGCGTCTCTACCAAGTGTCTCCAATACAGTAAGCTGTGCAACGACCTACAAGTGCTAATTCTATTAGACGGACGGTCGTGCCTTAGCTTTACAGTTTATGTCTTTGGGAAATAGTTAGACAACTATTTCGTGTTTATGTTCCGTATACACTTGGTAGTTAAACTTCTTCCCAAGGATGGGGGATACAATACATGTGCGTAAGTTACGTTTTATCAATCTTGTGGTAATGTAATTACCGGTGTAACTTATATGTTTGTGGAAGCGTTCGTACAGTTTTGGAATCATTAACGCTTGTAAATATTATTTTTACTCTAAAATAATATTTATGTGTTTCACAAAATAATCATAAACAGTGTTGTGACAAATATACTTATCACGTTAATCTTTGTGAAAATCCCACCTCCGAATATTTAGTAAAATATAGTGCTGGCGAAATTTATGTTTCGAAAGTATGTCCAAAAATAGTTCTAACACTTGTTGTGTAAATAAGCCTAAGTGTTAGGTTTTTAGAAAATTTCGCCAGAGTTTCCTCTGTAACTGGAGGTGGCCACGCTTTCAAGCGTATCATTTTCTTTTAACAAATCAATTCAACAACTTCTTTACTCAACCAAACAATTTCCGACACATCAAACTAGTCGACAAGTATGTAAATTTGCATAATCGCATGAACTTGTAGTTTTTCCGAATCTATAGTGTAAATCCCCTTATTTCTTGTAGATCTTTATATAAAGTAACTTTAATCTTGTAAAAACCTTGTGACTAGCGAAATCCGTCTTTACAACTTCTAGTCATTTTTCCCAAAAATAGTTATTTGTTGGATCTTTTCATTTCACAAGTGTCTACGCACTTGTGGTTCATAAAATCATGTTTACTAGTGTAAGATCCACTTTTTAAAGTACATGATTTCTTTATTGTGTGGTTCTTCAAAAATACCACTTGCGGATACGTAGATCCGCTAGTTTTAAACACCATTTTACCGGTTAAATCACTTTTACACAAGTAAAATATTTTCACACAAGTTCATGTATCTTGTGTGGTAGAGTTTCACCTTTAACCCTTGTATTTAGTCAAAAACGAGCTTATGTGAAGATACATGATCTTACAAAGTCGGGTTAAACGATGTTCCGAGCTACCACATCATAGATCGGGTCTCAATAAACACATATTTCAAGTCCTACGACTTTTACACAAGTTATATGTCTTTAACCACCATTTTAAGTATTTTTAGTAGACTTTTGATCATCATCTTTCATTTTAACAGGATTCAACCGACATAATTTCTTTTAACCACTTTAGATGAGTGTAAAAACAAGTTTTAAATGATATACCTCTAGCTCAAGGCTAGGGAAGATCTTTGATGAAAAACGCGTGGATAAAAGCTAACGGTAGAGGTCCTTCGTGTTCCGCTTGCTCCAAAGCTCCTAATACGTGACCCGTGAAGCTTGAATGATGGTGGAATGTAGTGATCAAGGTCGAAAATGGTGGGTAAGGGAGTGGGGTGTTCGGCCGTGAGTGGGTAAGGGAGAGAGAGAGCTTGTTGTGGTGAGTGGTGTTTAGTGAAAATGATTAAGTGTAACCTCAAGTATTTATAGGCCAATCTAGATGTTATTACCCAATGGTCAATATGTCCTAAAGATACTAGACAAAACAAGATTAAGCAAATCAAATTGTACCCTTGTGTTTCCCCTAGTTAGGGGCCGGTTAGGGACTTGGGGGGGGGGGGGGGGGTTGGTTCGATTTTAAGTAGTAATTAGGGAGTTTAGTTAAGTTAAATAGGTAGGTTAAGTATTTAACCTCGTTAGTAGTATATAGCGTGTTATGACGGGTGTTAGGATAATCAGGGACCCTAACTAGTTCAGAAAAATATAAATAGTGAAAATAGTAATATTTTCATGTTCCGGGTAAAGCCTGGGTATCCGGTTGGATAGTAATCCGTTAAAGCATTACAAAAGGCTTTAAAGTGTCGTTATTGTTATTTTTAGTGACACAATTTGTTTTCCCGACACTTTAGAAAGTGTCTAGTGTTATTTTCTCATTTTCTGGCACTTTACTAGTCAGCTAGAAGCTGGTTAAATTATTAAAGTGCTGTGTTTGGTACATAAAGTACGTTTTTGGCACATCCGAATCAGTGTATCTTATCCCTAGAGACGCGGTAACACAACCCTTATATCCCTACACTCACTACCAGTGTAGCCAAAATATATGAGGCTCTTAACAGGCCTTAGAGGCAGTGTCTGCCTGATGCTGGTCATATCAGCATGTTCGCCGTGTATCCGTTTAGTGCTACTGTGCTTTTAGTGCATCAAGTTGGTCACTAGGGTTCAGTATGTAATTAATGTAGTGACAGCAAATAAAGTATGATGCAAGTAAGTGCATGTATCAGTATGCAGGTAGCAGTTTATCAGCTAGTTCAAACAAGCACAGTAATCAAGTAGTAATTAATCATTAATTAAGTTGTACGGATACCTGGTTTAGTGCGGGTTGTCACAGGATCACTGATTCTGCCCCAAATACCAAAGAGAATGGCGTTGGACCAGTAGCATTCTTGGGGGTTGTCCTATCAGCCCAAAGCACATAGGGTAGTTCTTCTGCCCATTTCCCTTTCTTGGATCCAAGCTTTTTCTTCAAATTGTTGATGATGATCTTGTTGGATGATTCTGCCTGACCATTAGCTTGTGGGTGGACTGGTGTTGATGTTATCATCTTAATCCCCCAGCTGTCACAAAAGTTAGTGGTTCTGCCCCCAATAAATTGAGAACCATTATCACATATAATCTCAGAAGGAATTCCAAATCTAGTTATAATATTTCTTTTAATGAAGGATATAACTTCCTTTTCTCTGACTTGGGCAAAAGCTTCATCCTCTATCCACTTGGAGAAGTAATCAGTCATAGCTAGCATGAATACTTTTCCACCAGGTGCCTTAGGGAGCTTACCAACTATATCCATCCCCCATCTCATAAATGGCCAAGAGGAGGATATAGGATGCAATAATTCAGCTGGTTGATGAAGGATATTGCTGTGTCTCTGACAAGGATCACATCTCTTAGCATACTCCACAGCATCTCTCTTCATTGTTGGCCAGTAGTATCCTGTCCTCAGGATCCTTGAGAATAATGCCCTGCCCCTAGTGTGGTTTCCACAATCCCCTTCGTGGAAGTCTTTCAAAACTTCTTGGATTTCAGGATCCTCAATGCATCTCAAGTATGGTCCTGCAAGAGATCGTCTATACAATATATTATTTAAAATTGTGAATTGAGATACCTTAGATTTGAAAGCCCTAGGGTTTTCTCCTGTAGGAATCTCTCCATGTTGTAAGTATCTCATAATTGGTGAAATCCATGATCCTGATCTTGAATGGGATTGAGTATCCTCACAGGGGATAATTGCAGAATCATTTCCTATCTCCATAGCCTCGTGATCCTCGATAGCCGGGGTCAGGATATGGATTATAGGGATCTTGATATCCTCCGGGATCTTCAAGGATGATCCTAAGTTAGCCAATGCATCAGCCTCTGTATTTTCTTCCCTTGGTACTGTGTCAAACTAAAGGAAACAAAAGAGAGTGCCAAATTCTTGACTATCTCTAAATATTTGGTTAGCTTTTCACCTTTAACAGCGTAGGATCCATTAAAGTGGTTTGTAATTAACAAAGAATCTACATGTACCTCAAGATACCTGATCCCCATATGCTTTGCAATTTGCAAACCCGCAATTAAGGCTTCATATTCAGCCTCATTGTTAGTGGTTTGGAACTCACAAGCTATAGAGTGGGGTATTATGTCCCCCTGTGGCGATTTTAGTAGTATTCCAAGCCCTGTGCCTTTGACATTTGAGGATCCATCAGTATAGAGTATCCAAGGATCCTTGGTCTCTTCCAGCTGCTGGACTTCTAACTCAGCTTCTTCTTGTAAATCACTACTGAAATCAGCCACAAAGTCAGCTAATGCTTGGGATTTGATAGCTGTCCTAGGCTTATATCTTATATCATATGCACTTAGCTTCACTGCCCACTTAGCCATCCGTCCTGACATCTCTGGTTTCCTGAGGACACTCTTAATTGGAAAATTAGTTTTAACAATGATAACATGAGTTTCAAAATAATGTCTTAACTTAGTAGATGCCATAATTAGTGCAAGGATAAGTTTTTCAAGGTGTGAATACCTGGATTCGGCATCAAGTAAACTTTTACTTACATAATAGACAGGATGTTGTGTACCTTCATGATCCTTAACAAGGACCGCACTTACTGCTTTTGAGGATACTGCAAGATACAAGGATAGCACATCGCCTTTTTCTGGCTTCATCAAGGCTGGGGCTGAGGATAGGTATTCCTTGAGGGCTCTTAAAGCATTTTCATGCTTCCCAGTCCACTCAAACTTCTTGTTCTTCCTTAGGATATCATAGAATTCTTTGCATTTCTCTGAGGATTTGGATATAAATTTGTTCAAAGCTGCTATCCTGCCTGTTAGCCTTTGAACATCCTTAGCATTGGCCGGGTATTTGATATTCACTAAGGCTCTGATTTGTTCCGGGCTAGCTTCAATGCCTCTCTTGGTCACCATGTATCCTAAGAATTTACCTGCTTTAACACCAAAGTGACATTTCGAAGGATTAAGCTTCATGTTATATTTGTCAAGGATATCGAATGCTTCCTCCAAGTCTCTTAAATGATCCTCAGCTTTCAAGGATTTTACCACCATATCATCTATGTAAACCTCCATAGTTTGTCCAATCTGATCCTTGAACATCATATTCACCAGCCTTTGATATGTTTCACCTGCATTTCTTAGTCCGAACGGCATAGCAATATAGCAGTATATACCAGTTGGAGTCATGAAGGCTGTATCCTCTTGGTCAGATGGTTCCATTTGGATTTGTTGGAATCCAGATGAAGCATCCATAAAAGTTAACAGTTCATGACCCGCAGTTGCATCCACCATGGAGTCAATGTGGGGTAATGGGAAAGGATCCTTGGGACATGCCGTATTTAAATCGGTAAAATCGACACATACCCTCCACTTTCCGTTTTTCTTTTGAACAACAACCACATTGGCCAACCATCTTGGATACTTGACCTCTATAATCATACCTGCCCGAAGCAATTTCTCTACCTCCTCCTGGATAATGGCATTCCTTTCCGGTGCAAACTTTCTTCTCCTTTGATGGATTGGTTTTAAGGATCTGTCTATCCCGAGTTTGTGAGTGATTACATCTTTGGATATACCAGTCATGTCTTCATGTTTCCATGCAAAGGTAGTCTTTCTCCTTTTGAGGAAGGATATGAGGTCTTCTTTCATTTCGCCAAGGATCCCTGATCCGATATAGATTTTGGATTTAGGATCATCAGGATCCATGAGGATTTCTATCACATCCTGCTCTCTTGCCTCCAAGACATCCCTTGGAGGATACTTTGATTGCTACTGCTCCCTTGACTTCGAGGCTGGTTTCATCGATGAAGTGTAGCAGTTCTTAGCCTCCTGCTGATCACTATCAATCTTCACTATTCCCCAAGGACTAGGGAGCTTCACACATTGATGGTAGGTAGATGGGACTGCTTTCATATCGTGTATCCAAGGCCTGCCAAGGATAACATTACAACAAGATAAACAGTCAATAACACAAAAGTTTTGATAAGAGTGTAGGCCTTCGATGTATATTGGGAGTTTAATGTCCCCCAGGGTATTCTTAGTTTCGCCACTAAATCCCACGAGCACGGAGAATCTTGGTATGATATCTGATTCAGGAATTCCCATCTTCTTCAGAACATCAAGCTGGATAATGTTCACTGAGCTTCCTCCGTCTATAAGGATCCTGCGGACAAAATGGTTAGAAATGAAAAGAGTAATAACTAAACCATCGTGATGAGGATACTGGATATCAACTCGATCATCCTCATCGAAGGTTATGACTTTTCCTTCGGAGACACTTGATGTTCGAACAGGTCTTTCTCCATTATCCATTTTAGTTTCCTTTGCATGCCTTTTAGCTGCTGAGAAGGATGTGCCGCAAATGTCTGATCCTCCAGAAATAAAGTTTATCACTTGTGCATCTGCTGGAGGGGCTGGAGCCTTCTCAGGGATCCTTTCAGGATCCTGAGTCCTTGACTTTTTTCTTCCCAACAATTCTTTTAGATGCCCCTTGCTCAACAAATATCCAATTTCCTTTCTTAGTGCAATGCATTCTTCTGTGAGGTGCCCAAAATCTTCATGGTATGCACACCACTTTGATTTATCCTTAGTTGCAGCTGGCCAATCATTTTTTCTGGGCCATCTAGCTTTATCACCTAGACTCTGCATCGCAAGGATTAGTTCATTGTTATCAACACTAAAACAATATTCAGAAATTGGAGGATAATCCTCGTCATCCTCTTCTTGATCAATAGAATGCACGTTCTGATTATCAGATCTGTTGTAGGATCTGAACTTGTTGTTCCTGAATGAGGATCCTTGCTTATCCTGCTTTGAGGATCCTGCTAACCTCTCCTGGATCCTCTTGCCATCTTCTAGTCGAATGAACCTAAGTGCTCGGGTTCTTACCTCATCTAAGTTCCTGCATGGTGTCATAACAAGATCATCATAGAAAGACGAATCCCTAAGCAATCCCATTTTAAAGGCCTCAACAGCCGTGGCTATATCTAAGTTGGGAATGTCTAAGGATTCTTTACTGAATTTGGTAATGTAATCCCTTAATGATTCATTATGACCCTGGGTTATCCTATATAGATCACTAGTTAATCGTTCAAATTTCCTACTACAAGAAAACTGATTATTAAACAAGTTAACTAGGTTAGAAAATGAGGTAATAGAATAGGGAGGAAGACTTAGCAGCCATTTGAGAGCTGATCCAGTAAGAGTGGATCCGAATCCCTTGCACAGGCATGCTTCCTTTAACCTTTCTGCGATTGGATTGATCTCCATCCTCTCCCTGTATTGTGCTATGTGTTCTTCAGGATCCGTCGAACCATCATATAGCTTCATTATTGGCACATGGAACCTCTTGGGTATCTCAGCATCACAAATTGGTGGTGCAAAAGGAGATATCTTGTGGCTCCCATCTGCAATCTCTGGGATAGGTTTGACCACTCTCGGCACACTTGATATCATATCCTTTAGCTTTTGCAATTCTCTGGCCATGGCATGATTGATACCTGGATCCTGCATAAGACCATGGTTAGTAGTATGAGAATTATTAAAAGTGTTACCTCCCATTGGATTCAAGTTAGGAAGAATGGATGTTAATCCATATTGTTGGGGCTCTGGAATGATCGAAGGACCAGTAGAAGCATTGGTCTGCATTGGAATAAAATCTCCCTGATGGACATCTGAACTTCCTGTTTGCAAACTCCTCAAGGATCCTGGCATCTGGAAGGATCCCTGAAATTGGGACGATCCTGGAACAAAGGAGGATCCTTGAACCTGGGATGATCCTGGAACAAAGGAGGATCCTTGAACCTGGGATGATCCTGGAACAAAGGAGGATCCTTGAACCTGGGATGATCCTGGAACAAAGGAGGATCCTTGAACCTGGGATGATCCTGGAACAAAGGAGGATCCTTGAACCTGGTGCATTCCTGAATATCCTCCTGAATTCGTGAGGGATCCCATATGCTGAGGATAGGATCCTGCTGGCTGGAAATATGAGCCTGCTGCCTGGGTGATTGTTGTTGTTCCGTAGTGCACTCCTTTCGGTCCACCCACATATTGAACGTCTGGAACCACTGATGGCTGAGAAGTAATCACCGGAGTATCAAAATTCAAGGATTTCGGCACCAGTGGGGAATGATCCTCTGCCGTTGTCTTTTGTTTCTTGAGATCTCCGATTTCTTTGAGAATCCTCTCATTGGTCTTATCCTGTTGCCGTATCTGATCCTTCATCTGCAAAATTAAAGTAAACATATCACTAGTAGTGGGAGTGTAAGAAGCAGAAGAAGTTGGAGGTTTTGAGAAAATGGGAGTTGGTTTCTTCGCAGCATTCTCAGCATTCTTCTGGGATCCAGAAGGTGGTGGAGGCAAAGGGGGAACGCCTTGTGAAGAAGTGAATGCGGGCATCAAATTTGAAGCATTCTTCGCTGAGGAAGCCATTTGCTTGGTTGTAGTGAACCGAATTGAGCGCAGAAATGCGTATTTTCCTAAGGACAAAGCACCAATTGCCCCACGGTGGGCGCCAAACTGTTTTGGTCAAAAAATTTGTTGAGGATATTGCAACCAAACTCTATGTTACGGGGTATGATGCTAACAATGTAGAACAATAATAAGGATCACTTCAATGTAAATTGCTGAAATGACACAAGGATTTATATGGGGAAAAAGCCCTTGATCAAGAGTTGATCTCCGGCACAAAAAACCCCGGGTGATGGAAACTACCGATCACCAAGCTCAAATAAATGAATGAATGTTTACAACTTCGGATAGTAACGAGCTAGGTACAAGGATCACTATCGTGAAATGTGTAAATGTGAGTGAAAATGAATGTATGTTCGTCGAGAGCTTCAAGTGTGCGAGTATATGAGTGTGTGTAACTGTCAAAATGGCTAAGTGTTTTTCTACTAGCTCGTTACCCCTTTTAAAATAGAAATTTAACTACCAAACTAACTATCCGACTTTTGTGCCAAGCCCCCACGTTCTCCATGACGTCCATTTTTGGCCAAGCACGTGCAGAATAGTTTGGGAATATTCTCCAGGAATGTCGCCAAGACTTGGTCAAGCTTGTTATACCTGCGAGATAGTACAAAGCATAAGTAAACAATCGTCAGTACGAGGATCCTTAAAGTGATCCATGATCCTGATCCTGAAGCTCTTCTGAGGATCACCACCTGTCACAGAAGTAAGGATCACTAATTAGGATAACGAATAAGGATCACTAATTGTTAGAAAATCCTCCCCTAACACTAACTATCCGCAATCCGTGCTAGCCTCCCACTACTTCCATAACGGTTACTCCAGCTGAACATGTGCGGAATATTGAGAGCATATTCTCCAAGAATATCGGCAAGACCAAGTCTAACATGTATACTCCTGCAGAACAAACTCAAACATAGCGAAGGCAACCGTCAGTATAAGGATAACAATAAGGATCCTGGATCCTGATCCTGCAACGTCTTCTGAGGATCCTTAATTCAAACAGAATTGAGGATCCGTGATCCTGGCAGTATTTGAGGATCCGTGATCCTTAGGTATAGAAAATCTATCCCTAACACTGAGGAGCATATTGCCCAATATAGGGAAAGGATGGAAATCAACCCTATCCCTCTGGATCTCAAGGAAGCATGCCTATGCAAGGGTTTTAGTTCTACCCTAACAGGATCAGCCTTAAAATGGCTCTTAAACCCTATCCCTCCGGATCTCAAGGAAGCATGCCTATACATCATTTACTCATTTAGTGAATTTGTTTAATAGTCAATTTTCTTGAAGTCGAAGTTTTGAGAAACTAACCAGTGATCTTTACAGGATAACCCAAGGACCTCAGGAATCCTTGAGGGATTATGTAAACAAGTTTATTCAGGAATCTTTAGATATCCCACATCTTTATGTTGCAACAGCTGTGCAGGCTTTCAAGATGGGGTTGCAGAAAGATTCTCAATTTTACCAGGATCTTGTAATGAATCCATGCAGGAATCTGGATGAAGCTCGAAACAAGGTTTTAAGATATATTCGGCTGGAGGATGACAAAAAGATGTAAGAGAGGATGAATTCATCCACGACCAATGAGTCAACCAACAGGAAATCAGAATCCTCATATAAACCATATCGCTCTAAGCCATATGGCAGAAATGACAGCAAAAAAGTGAATACTGTTGAAGACGAGGATCCTGAGGAGTATCCTGAGTTGTCTGAATAATGTTTTTCTGTTAATATATCTGAACTGATGTATGCTATGCAGGGTTTAGGAGACAAAGCAAGATGGCCCCGGAAGAATCAACAAAAAGCTGATTGGAAGGATAAGTCCAAATGGTGTGCCTTCCACGAGGATTTCGGACATGTTACTGAGGATTGCATTGCTCTAAGGAAAGAAATAAGCTATCTCTTAAGCAAGGGATATCTGAAGGATCTCCTGGGAAGAAAGAAGAATAAGGGTCAGGATACTGAGAAGGATCCTGAACGAGCAGCATCACCTCATGCGGATGCCATGATAATTAATTTCATTTTAGGGGGATCCGACATTTGTGGGACATCATATTCTGCGGCGAAAAGGCACGCGAAGGAAGCCAAGGCAGAGAGGGGAGAAAAGCCAACAAGGATGTCAACCCTCACAACTGATAAAGTGATCACGTTCGATAACGATGACAGGGATACTGTCCAGGATCCTCATCATGATGCTTTGGTAATAACGTTATATGTTACTAACCATTTTGTGCGCAGGATACTGGTGGATAATGGCAGCTCCGTCAACATAGTTCAGCTGGAAACGTTGAAAAGGATGAATGTATCCCCGATGGATATTACTTCGAAGTCCACTGTGCTTGTTGGTTTCAGTGGAGAAGCCAGGAATACCGTAGGAGATATAAAGTTGCCCGTGTATGTTGAAGGGGTCAACTCAATGCAGCGCTTTTATGTCATGGACTCCTTATCCTGCTATAATATTATATTAGGTAGGCCTTGGATCCATGATATGAAAGTTGTGCCGTCAACCTATCATCAATGCATCAAGATCCCTACCCCTTGGGGAGTAGTCAAGGTGGAAAGTGATCAGCAGGAAGCAAAGGAGTGTTATTCTTCTTCGATGAAATCCTCAACAAAGCCTAGTGCAGCATAGCAATTAAAGATGCGAGGCCAGGATATCATGGAGGCTTCCGAACAGGATGTAAAGAAAGTTATCCTGGATTAGGATAATCCAGATATCTCGGTGCTCGTAGGAATCAATATCCCTCGGGATATTTAAAACCAATTGATTAACTTTTTGAAATGCAGGATGTCAACATTCGCGTGGAAACACGAGGATATGACAGGTATTTCCAAGGATATTAAAACTCACAAGCTCGGAATTGATAGGTCCTTCAAGCCTGTCCAACAAAAATGAAGGAAATTTGCTCTGGAGCGGAACACAATCAATCAGGAGGAAGTTGAAAGATTATTAAAGAGCAAGATGATTAGGGAAGTGAAATTTCCTAAATGGCTGGTGAATGTAGTTGTGGTGCAAAAGAAAAACGGGAAGTGGAGAGTCTGTGTAGATTACACAGACTTGAACAAAGTTTGTCCCAAAGACCCGTTTCCTCTACCTCATATTGATTCAATGGTGGATGCTACTACTGGCCACGAGATGTTAACCTTCATGGATGCCTCCTCAGGATTCCAACAGATCCAAATGGAACCCTCAGATCAGGAGGATACTGCTTTCATGATACCGACAGGTATTTATTGTTATACTGTTATGCCTTTTGGTTTAAAAAATGCAGGTGCAACATACCAAAGATCAGTGAACATGATGTTTAAAGACAAGCTGGGGGACACCATGGAGGTGTACATCGATGACATGGTAGTTAAATCTAAAAAGGCTGAGGATCACCTCCAGGATATTAAGGGAGCATTCGATATCCTGGACCAATATAACATGAAACTAAATCCTGCCAAATGCCATTTTGGAGTGGGAGCAGGAAAGTTTCTAGGATACATGGTGACAAAAAGGGGGATAGAAGCAAGTCCGGAGCAGATTAAAGCTATCTTGGATATCAAGTCACCTTCAAATATGAAAGATGTTCAAAGATTGACAAGGCGAGTAGCAGCATTAAACAAATTTATCTCAAGATCCTCGGAAAAATGCAAGGAATTTTATGATATCCTGAAGAAGAAGAATAAGAAATTCGAATGGGGAGAAAAATATGAAGCAGCCTTGCAGGATTTGAAGCAGTATCTTTCAACCACACCTCTTGTTAGGGGAGGATTTTCTAACAATTAGTGATCCTTATTCGTTATCCTAACTAGTGATCCTTACTTCTGTGACAGGTGGTGATCCTCAGAAGAGCTTCAGGATCAGGATCATGGATCACTTTAAGGATCCTCGTACTGATGATTGTTTACTTATGTTTTGTAGCATCTCGCAGGTGTATTGAGCTTGACCAAGTCTAAGCGACATTCCTGGAGAATATTCCTGAACTATTCTGCACGTGCCTGACCGAAAGTAGACGTTATGGAGAACGTGGAAGCTTGGCACGAAAGTCGGATAGTTAGTTTAGGTGGTTTTTTCTATTTTAAAAATGGGGTAACGAGCTAGTAGAACACACTTAGCCATTTTTCAGTTACACACACTCATACAAACGCTCATACAAGCTCTCGTTCAATCACTTAGCAATTTCATACACTTTTTGCACATTTCACCGTAGTGATCCTTGTACCTAGCTCGTTACTATCCGAAGTTGTAAACATTTAACCATTTATTTTAGCTTGGTGATCGGTAGTTTCCATCACCCGGGGTTTTTTGTGCCGGAGATCAACTCTTGATCAAGGGCTTTTTCCCCGTATAAATCCTTGTGTTGTTTGTGCATTTTACATTGAAGTGATCCTCATTGCTGTTACATATTTAAAGCATCATTCCCCTAAACAAAGAGTTTGGCAGCAATATCCTCATCAGATTTTCTGACCAAAACAGTTTGGCGCCCACCGTGGGGCAATTGGTGCTTTGTCCTTAAGAAAATACGCATTTCTGTGCTTAATTCGGTTCACTACAACCAAGTAGATGGCTTCCTCATCGAAGAATGCTTCAAACTTGATGCCCTCATTCACTTCTTCACAAGGCGTTCCTCCTTTGCCTCCACCACCTTCTGGATCCCAGAAGAATACTGAGAATGCTGCGAAGAAACCGACTCCCATTTTCTCAAAACCACCTACTTCTTCTGTTTCAACTAATCCTACTACTAATGATCTCTATGCTTTGATTTTGCAGATGAGGAATCATGCACAAGAGCAGGATAAAACCAACGAAAGGATCCTCCGGGAGATTGACGAAATTAAGAAACAGAAGAAAACGGCAGAGAATCACTCCCCACTGATGCCCAGATCTTTGAATTTTGATACTCCGGTGATTACTTCTCAGCCATCAGTGGTTCCAGACATTCAATATGTGGGAGGACCAAAAGGAGTGCACTACGGAACAACAACCATGACCCAGGCATCAGGTTCACTTTTCCAGCCAGCAGGATCCTATCCTCAGCATATGGGATCCCTCACAAGTTCAGGAATGCAGCAGTTTCAAGGATCCTCCTTCGTTCCAGGATTATCCCAGGTTCAAGGATCCTCCTTCGTCCCAGGATCATCCCAGGTTCAAGGATCCTCCTTCGTTCCAGGATCATCCCAGGTTCAAGGATCCTCCTTCATTCCAGGATCATCCCAGGTTCAAGGATCCTCCTTCGTCCCAGGATCATCCTAGGTTCAAGGATCCTCCTTCGTTCCAGGATCATCCCAGGTTCAAGGATCCTCCTTCATTCCAGGATCATCCCAGGTTCAAGGATCCTCCTTCATTCCAGGATCATCACAGGTTCAAGGATCCGTTTTCGTTCCAGGATCGTCCCAGTTTCAGGGATCCTTCCAGATGCCAGGATCCTCGAGGAGTTTGCAAACAGGAAGTTCGGATGTCCATCAGGGAGATTTTATTCCAATGCAGACCAATGCCTCTACTGGTCCCTCGATCATTCCAGAGCCCCAACAATATGGATTAACATCCATTCTCCCTAACTTGAATCCAATGGGAGGTAACACAATTAACAATTCTTATACTACTAACCAAGGTCTCATGCAGGATCCAGGTATCAATCATGCCATGGCCAGAGAATTGCAAAAGCTAAAGGATATGATATCAAGTGTCCCGGGAGTAGTCAAACCTATCCCAGAGATTGCAGATGGGAGCCATAAGATATCTCGTTTTGCACCACCAATCTGTGATGCTGAGATACCCAAGAGGTTCCACGTGCCTACGATGAAGCTGTATGATGGCTCAACAGATCCTGAAGAACACATAGCACAATACCGGGAGAGGATGGAGATCAATCCAATCCCAGAAAGGTTAAAGGAAGCATGCCTGTGCAAAGGATTCGGATCCACTCTTACTGGATCAGCTCTCAAATGGCTGCTAAGTCTTCCTCCCTATTCTATTACCTCATTTTCTAACCTAGTTAACTTGTTTAATAATCAGTTTTCTTGTAGTAGAAAATTTGAACGATTAACTAGTGATTTATATAGGATAACCCAGGGTCATAATGAATCATTAAGGGATTACATTACCAAATTCAGTAAAGAATCCTTAGACATTCCTAACTTAGATATAGCCACGGCTGTTGAGGCCTTCAAAATGGGATTACTTAGGGATTCGTTATTTTATGATGATCTTGTTATGACACCATGCAGGAACTTAGATGAGGTAAGAACCCGAGCACTTAGGTACATACGGCTAGAGGATGACAAGAGGATCCAGGAGAGGATGACAGGATCCTCAAAGCAGGATAAGCAAGGATCCTCATTCAGGAACAACAAGTTCAGATCCTACAACAGATCTGATAACCAGAACGTGCACTCTATTGATCAAGAAGAGGATGACGAAGATTATCCTCCACTTTCTGAATATTGCTTTAGTGTTGATAACAATGAGTTAATCCTTGTTATGCAGAACCTAGGTGATAAAGCTAGATGGCCGAGAAAGAATGATAGGCCGGCTGCAACTAAGGATAAATCAAAGTGGTGTGCATATCATGAAGATTTTGGGCACCTTACAGAAGAATGCATTGCATTAAGAAAGGAAATTGGATACTTGTTGAGCAAAGGGCATCTGAAAGAGTTGTTAGGAAGAAAAAAGTCAAGGACTCAGGACCCTGAAAGGATCCCTGAGAAGGCTCCAGCTCCTCCAGCAGATGCACAAGTGATAAACTTTATTTCTGGAGGATCCGACATTTGTGGCACATCCTTCTCAGCAGCTAAAAGGCACGCGAAGGAAGCTAAGATGGATAATGGAGAAAGACCAGTCCAAACATCAAGTGTCTCCGAAGGAAAAGTCATAACCTTTGATGAAGAGGGTCGTGTTGATATCCAGGATCCTCATCACGATGGTTTAGTTATTACTCTTTTCATATCTAACCATTTTGTCCGCAGGATCCTGATAGACGGAGGAAGTTCAGTGAACATTATCCAGCTCGATGTTCTAAAGAAGATGGGTATCCCTGAATCAGAGATCATACCAAGATCCTCCGTGCTCGTGGGATTTAGTGGCGAAACTAAGAACACCCTGGGGGACATTAAACTCCCAATATATATTGAAGGCTTACACTCTTATCAAAAATTTTGTGTTATTGACTGTTTATCTTGTTGTAATGTTATCCTTGGCAGGCCCTGGATACACGATATGAGAGCAGTCCCGTCTACTTACCATCAATGTGTGAAGCTTCCTAGTCCTTGGGGAATAGTAAAGATTGATAGTGATCAGCAGGAGGCTAAGAATTGCTACACTTCATCGATGAAACCAGCCTCGAAGTCAAGGGAACAATAGCAATCAAGGTATCCTCCAAGGAATGTCTTGGAGGCCAGAGAGCAGGATGTGGTAGAAATCCTCATGGATCCTGATGATCCTGAATCCAAAATCTATATCGGATCCGGGATCCTTGGCGAAATAAAAGAAGACCTCATATCCTTCCTCAAAAGGAGAAAGACTACCTTTGCATGGAAACACGAAGATATGACTGGCATATCTAAGGATGTTATCACTCATAAGCTCGGCATCGACAGATCCTTCAAACCAATCCATCAAAGGAGAAGGAAGTTTGCACCAGAAAGGAATGCCATTATCCAGGAAGAGGTAGAGAAATTGCTCCGGGCAGGTATGATTAGAGAGGTCAAGTATCCAAAATGGCTGGCCAATGTGGTTGTTGTTCAAAAGAAAAACGGAAAGTGGAGGGTATGTGTCGATTTTACAGACTTAAATAAGGCATGTCCCAAGGATCCTTTCCCTTTACCCCACATTGACTCCATGGTGGATGCAACTGCGGGTCATGAACTGTTAACTTTTATGGATGCTTCATCTGGATTTCAACAAATCCAAATGGAACCATCCGACCAAGAGGATACAGCCTTCATGACTCCAACTGGTATATATTGCTATATTGCTATGCCGTTCGGATTGAGAAATGCAGGTGCAACGTACCAAAGGCTGGTGAATATGATGTTCAAGGATAAGATCGGACAAACTATGGAGGTTTATATAGATGATATGGTGGTAAAATCCATAAGAGCTGAGGATCACCTAGAGGATTTGGAGGAAGCATTTGATATCCTTGACAAATATAATATGAAGCTTAATCCTTCAAAATGTCATTTTGGTGTTAAAGCAGGTAAATTCTTAGGATACATGGTGACTAAGAGAGGCATTGAAGCTAGCCCGGAACAAATTAAAGCAATAGTAAACATCAAATATCCGGCCAATGCTAAGGATGTTCAAAGGCTAACAGGCAGGATAGCAGCTTTGAACAGGTTTATATCCAAATCCTCGGAGAAGTGCAAAGAATTCTATGATATCCTAAGGAAGAACAAGAAATTTGAGTGGACTGAGAAGCATGAAAATGCTTTGAGAGCCCTCAAAGATTACTTATCCTCAGCCCCATCCTTGATGAAACCAGAGAAAGGCGATGTGTTATCCTTGTATCTTGCAGTATCCTCAAAAGCAGTAAGTGCGGTCCTTGTTAAGGATCATGAAGGTACACAACATCCTGTCTATTATGTAAGTAAAAGTTTACTTGATGCCGAATCCAGGTATTCACACCTTGAAAAACTTATTCTTGCATTAATTATGGCATCTACAAAGTTAAGACATTATTTTGAAACTCATATTATCATTGTTAAAACTAATTTCCCAATTAAGAATGTCCTCAGGAAACCAGAGATGTCAGGAAGGATGGCTAAGTGGGCAGTGAAGCTGAGTGCATATGATATAAGATATGAGCCTAGGACAGCCATCAAATCCCAAGCATTAGCTGACTTTGTGGCTGATTTCAGTAGTGATTTACAAGAAGAAGCTGAGTTAGAAGTCCAGCAGCTAGAAGAGACCAAGGATCCTTGGATACTTCATACTGATGGATCCTCAAATGTCAAAGGCACAAGGCTTGGAATACTACTAAAATCGCCACAGGGGGACATAATACCCCATTCTATAGCTTGTGAGTTCCAAACCACTAACAATGAGGCTGAATATGAAGCCCTAATTGCTGGTTTGCAAATCGCTAAGCATATGGGAATCAGGTATCTTGAGGTACATGTAGATTCTTTGTTAATTACAAACCACTTTAATGGATCCTATGCTGTTAAAGGTGAAAAGCTAACCAAATATTTGGAGATAGTCAAAAGTTTGGCACTCTCTTTTGTTTCCTTTAGTTTGTCACAGGTACCAAGGGAAGAAAATACAGAAGCTGATGCATTGGCTAACTTAGGATCATCTTTGAAGATTCCAGAGGATATTAGGATTCCTATTATCCATATCCTGACCCCGGCTATCGAGGATCACCAGACTATGGAGATAGGAAATGATTCTGCAGTTATCCCCAGTGAGGATACTCAATCCTACTCAGAATCAGGATCATGGATTTCACCAATTATGAGATACTTACAACATGGAGAGATTCCTACAGGAGAAAACCCTAGGGCTTTCAAATCTAAGGTATCTCAATTCACAATTATGAATAATATGTTGTATAAACGATCTCTTGCAGGACCATACTTGAGATGCATTGAGGATCCTGAAGTTCAAGAAGTTTTAAAAGACTTCCATGAAGGAGATTGTGGAAACCATACTGGGGGCAGGGCTTTATTTTCAAGGATCCTGAGGACAGGATACTACTGGCCAACCATGAAGAAAGATGCTATGGAGTTTGCCAGAAGATGTGATCCTTGCCAGAGACACAGCAATATCCTTCATCAACCAGCTGAATTATTGCATCCTATATCCTCCTCTTGGCCATTTATGAGATGGGGTATGGATATAGTTGGAAAGCTCCCTAAGGCACCTGGTGGGAAAGTATTCATGTTAGCTATGACTGATTACTTCTCCAAGTGGATAGAAGCTGAAGCTTTTGCCCAAGTCAGAGAAAAGGAAGTTATATCCTTCATTAAAAGAAATATTATAACTAGATTTGGAATTCCTTCCGAGATTATATGTGATAATGGTTCCCAATTTATTGGGGGCAGAACCACTAACTTTTGTGACAGCTGGGGGATTAAGATGATAACTTCAACACCAGTCCACCCACAAGCTAATGGCCAGGCAGAATCATCCAATAAGATCATCATCAACAATTTGAAGAAAAAGCTTGGATCCAAGAAAGGAAAATGGGCAGAAGAACTACCCTATGTGCTATGGGCTGACAGGACAACCCCTAAGAATGCTACTGGTCAAACACCATTCTCTTTGGTGTTTGGGGCAGAATCGGTGATCCCAACAGAAATGGTGGTTCCTACTGCTAGAACAAGTACCCGTGATCCTGAGGAAAATGATGAAAACTTGGCTCAAGACCTGGATACTATTGAAGAAATCAGGGATATGGCTAGGATAAGGATGGCCAGTTATCAACAAAGAATGGCTGGTGCTTACAACAAAAACGTCAGGATCAGGAGGTTTCAAGTTGGAGATATGGTGTTAAGGAAAGCATTTCAGAATACCACCAATCCTGTTGATGGAAAATTGGCTCCAAAATGGGATGGCCCTTATTTGATTGAAGCGGAAGCAGGAAAGGGGGCATATAGATTGCTAACCATGGAAGGTGAATTGCTACCAAGAGCTTGGAATGCTGTCCACTTGAAGAAATATTTCATGTAAGCAGGATCCTTATGGCATAGATGATCCTCACGATAGGGATATCCTTAAAGGATCCTCAGAGGATCGGTGATCCTTACTCAGGTAATATCCTAAACTTAAGCTATTTCATTTTTATTATTTTCTCTTATAAGGATAAGGATCATGTATCCTTTATCCATCTCTCACGTGAGCTCAAGTTTTGAAAGTTCAGGTATCTTTAGCACAACGTTGGAAGCAATTCGTCCTTTGGGTTAAACCCTAGTTATATGGGCTTGTCCCCAGATTCCGCCTGTAGCGCACGATGATCCTGGTATAGTTCAAGGCTTTGGGACCAGTACTCGTTCTAGGGGCTGATAATTCCATTGTTCTGGCTATGCTTAGGATCCTACGTATAATGGTAGACGTACCATACATCCGTTCATAAGGTTTCTAACGTTTTCACGTTAGCTAAGGTTTCTAACGTTTTCACGTTAGCTAAGGTTTTGGCATCTTCATGTCACTAAGTTTGGATAGTCGCCAGTTAGGGCCATACTCCAGTTTACACACGATCCTTGGGCTTGTCCCCAGTCATCCATGGGCTTGTCCCCAGTTATCCTTGGGCTTGTCCCCAGTTGCTAACTCTTTTCTTATATTGGCTTAGTCCCAAGTTATGCTCTATTTCAGGTCCTTGAAGATAGGCAGTTAGGGATCCTTGATCCTTATTTCACTCTAAGGTTTATCTTATAGTTATCCTTATTAAGATTAGGATTCTAACGTGGATCCTCAGGTATGATCCTTAACTCTTTTGATTTTATTTATTATTCTTCTAAATAACCCTTATACTTGACAACTGAACTTGTATTTCTTAAATCATATTACTTTTTAAAACCTATCGGTTATGGGATATGTGATCCTTGTTCATTTCCTAAATTTTTTGGATATCTTTTCTAATTTTTCAAGGCTTGATAAGTATAAACAGAATGAATATTACAACAGTTGGAAAGTAACATACTAAAAAGGATAGCAACACAAGATAAGCGACAAAAGGTTAAGTTTTTATTTATTAACATAAGGCTAACCCTTTAAAGGTTGTCAAAATTACCTACCCGAGCTTCTACCAGCAAAACGTGGCCCGTCCGCTGGGGTAGGTAAAGGGTGTCCATGATAACGAGTTCAAAAGTAGTGCAGGAATATAAAGGCGGCAGGATCACAATGGCTTCATCCCCCAAACAGAGGATCCCTCCACCAATTGTAATCCTGCCTATTGTCCAAGGGATCATACATGATCCTTATATTGTTCAAAGTACAAACCATGAAATTGTTTTAAACATCACAACCATCAAACTAAAAAAAAAAAAAAAAAATTGGGCTCCGGCCTTGGCACATATATCCATCATCGCCCAATTGTGCAGCCTACACCTTTGCTGCATCCTCTTCTCCTCCAGCTGCGGTATCCTTCACCTGATCCTTCCCACTGCCACTTGCTTCAATCGCCAAGACTTCAGTAGCCTCCTCTTCCTCATCCTCAAGATCAGCCAACCTTTCCTTCCAACCCTCAATATCCCAGCTGTTTTTATCAAAGCTAGGATCTTGAGCTTCCTGGGCCATCTTCAATTTTGTCTGGTACATCGTAATAGCGGCAGAGACCTTAGCATTTTCCATAAGTTCATGCTTTTCATAGTCAAGGTGGATCAGGAGTTTGGCTGTCTTGGTCTTCTCATCTAGGAGTTCCTTTCGAGCATCAGCAAGTGCAAGATCCTTGAGCACGGCAACTTGTTGGAGGTCGGCAATCTTTTTATCTTGATCCTCAACGTGGCCCACATAGTCCTCAATCTCAGCAAATTTCTGTAAAAGAAAAGGATAAAAGCAATTCAAGACCAAGTGATCCTCATACGAGTAGGATACATAGGCAGAATAAAGGATCCTTACATCATTGAAGTACTCAAGGAACTGGTGGCGGATCAGTGGTAGACCCTGAAGATCCTCAGCATTAGAAGTTTTCCTCTTCTTGACACCCTTTCCTTTAGTGGGTGCCTTTGGAATGGAAATGCTGGGACTGCTAGTGGATCTCTTCCTTCTGGGTCGTACGACATCAAGGTCAGCAGTGTTGAATTGGGATACAGGCTTGGCAGATTTTCCAGCGCCTACACAATTAAAGCAAGATAAGTATCTTTTCCTAGTTCATATTTCACTATATATTTAAATTTTAAACAAGGATACTTACTTGACATTGTGACAGAGCCTGAGGATACCTCCTGTGAATCTTGGGTTGTTGTCTTGAAAGTTCTTGTCTCAGGATCAAGTCTCTTAAAAGCAAGGAGCCTTTCCTTAGCAGCAGGGGACAGTTTGAGGTGTGAAACGGTGATAGCTGCATAAGAAGAAAGCAAAAATATCAGTTATCCTTACATCAAAAGGAAGTTCCTGGTGATCCTTCTCAGGATCCTCCATCCTACCATGGGTAGCCCATTTTTTAGGAAGATCCTTTCCATCCTGGATGGAATCTCTCTTGATAAAAAAGAAGCGCCGTTTCCAATTAGCATCATTCTTGGTGGCTTTGAAGATCGGGTGTTCTTCACCAGGTTTACGTTTGAACAAATAACGGTGAGAGCCAAAGGTGGTAAGATCATACAGTTCTCCCAGCTCTGCCATTCCTAGATCTATTCCCTCTTGATCGATGATCCTTTCAAGGGTGTGCAAAACCCTCCAAATCATCGGCATGGCTTGGATATAAGAGATGCCGGTTAGGGAAAAGAAAGATTGGGTGAATGCTGGAAAAGGATATGTATAGCCTATGGTGAAAGGAGTGACGGGGAAAGCAACCCACTTATCGGAGATATGATCGCTCAAGGCATTGGGATCGAAAGGCCTGAATTCGGTGTTCGCCGGAAAATAATAGCGAATCCTATCTATCTGAGCATCATTGAAACAGCAGCGTTCTTTAATGGAATCTTCAATGATCCCCTGGCTTTTCGGAGGACTGTTTTTTGGGTGATCCTTGCCCGGTGAACTTCGAAGCAACATTTTCGTACCGATGGAGATAAAGGTAGAGAAACAGAGTAAGAAGGGAGAAAGAGGAGAAAGAATTACCTGGTTGCTCGTCGACTGAGAATTTAAAGGGAGTCTCTTTCGAATTTGAATGCATGATGATCCTATCTATATCTCTATTTATAATTATGATTCTGCAGGATTGTCACTTCCGTGACATCATCATCGCAACAGCTAGTTCTATTTTAACGGCTATATATTCGTTAGTTTGTTACGGATAAGATCAAGAAAATATAACTCGCCAATTTTACAATTTCACTCCTTATATTTTGGGGGCAATTGTTAGGGGAGGATTTTCTAACAATTAGTGATCCTTATTCGTTATCCTAACTAGTGATCCTTACTTCTGTGACAGGTGGTGATCCTCAGAAGAGCTTCAGGATCAGGATCATGGATCACTTTAAGGATCCTCGTACTGACGATTGTTTACTTATGTTTTGTAGCATCTCGCAGGTGTATTGAGCTTGACCAAGTCTAAGCGACATTCCTGGAGAATATTCCTGAACTATTCTGCACGTGCCTGACCGAAAGTAGACGTTATGGAGAACGTGGAAGCTTGGCACGAAAGTCGGATAGTTAGTTTAGGCGGTTTTTTCTATTTTAAAAATGGGGTAACGAGCTAGTAGAACACACTTAGCCATTTTTCAGTTACACACACTCATACAAACGCTCATACAAGCTCTCGTTCAATCACTTAGCAATTTCATACACTTTTTGCACATTTCACCGTAGTGATCCTTGTACCTAGCTCGTTACTATCCGAAGTTGTAAACATTTAACCATTTATTTTAGCTTGGTGATCGGTAGTTTCCATCACCCGGGGTTTTTTGTGCCGGAGATCAACTCTTGATCAAGGGCTTTTTCCCCGTATAAATCCTTGTGTTGTTTGTGCATTTTACATTGAAGTGATCCTCATTGCTGTTACATATTTAAAGCATCATTCCCCTAAACAAAGAGTTTGGCAACAATATCCTCATCAGATTTTCTGACCAGAACACCTCTATTGATGAAGCCTGAGGATGGTGAACCATTATCTCTGTATCTTGCAGTATCAGGGAATGCAGTAAGTGCTGTCCTTGTAAAGGATCATGAAGGTCAGCAGTATCCGGTCTATTATGTTAGTAAAAGTTTATTAGATGCTGAAACTATATATTCTCATCTAGAAAAAATTATATTAGCCGTAGTTATGGCGTCAACAAAACTTAGACATTATTTTGAAACACATAGGATTCATGTTAAAACCAACTATCCTGTTAAAAATGTGCTTAGGAAACCCGAGATGTCAGCATGACGGCTAAGTGGTCAGTAAAATTAAGTGCCTATGATTTAATATACGAACCTAGAAATGCCATAAAGTCTCAGGCCCTAGCTGACTTTGTAGCTGATTTCAGTAGTGATATTCAAAATGAAGTAGACCTAGAAGTGCAACAACTAGGAGAAAATATAGAATCTTGGACACTATATACTGATGGTGCATCTAATGTAAGAGGTGTAGGTTTGGGTATACTACTGAAATCGCCACAGGGGGACATATTACCCCAGGCTATTAGATGTGAGTTTCCTGCCACTAATAATGAAGCAGAATATGAAGCTTTAATTGCGGGATTAGAATTGGCTAAGAGCATGAATATCAAGGGTTTACAAGTATTTGTTGATTCCTTGTTAATTACTAATCATTTTAATGGGACCTATGCAGTTAAAGGTGAGAAGTTGGTCGAGTATCTCGAAATTCTCAAAAAATTAGCAGGATATTTCGATATTTTTACACTTGAACAGGTACCAAGAGAGGATAATGCTGAGGCTGATGCCTTGGCAAATCTAGGATCATCAGTCAGGATACCGAAGGGAACCCGAATACCAATATTACATATCCTGTATCCTGCGACGGATCCTCTTAAATCTCAGGATAAGGAAGTAGTAAGTATTCAGGATCCTGATGATGAGTATCCAGAGGAGGATCCTAAGTTCTGGACAACTCCAATCATGAGATATCTCAAGTAAGGACACATTCCAAAGGAGGAAAATCCTAAGGCCTTTAGAATGAAGGTATCACGATTCACTATTATAAATAATGTTTTGTATATGAAATCTCTTGCAGGACCATATCTGAGGTGCTTGGAGTATCCCAAAACCAAAGAAGTACTTCATGATATACACGAAGGAGATTGTGGTAACCATACTGGGGGCAGGTCGTTATTCTCGAAGGTATTAAGAACAGGATACTATTGGCCGACGATGAGAAAAGATGCTGCAGAATATGCTCGAAGATGTAATGCATGTCAAAGACACAGTAATATATTACATCAACCTACTGAGCCACTTTATCCTATCGCTTGAAGTGGGGAATGGATATAGTAGGAAAATTGCCAAAGGCTCCAGGAGGAAAAGTCTTCATGCTGGCAATGACTGATTATTTCTATAAGTGGGTTGAAGCTGAAGCATTTGTTCAAGTTAGAGACCAAGAAGTAGTATCCTTCATAAAAAGGAATATCCTGACTAGGTTTGGAATACCAGCTGAGATAATTTGTGATAATGGTTCTCAATTTATTAGTAAGAGGACTACTGAATTTTGCAAGAGTTGGGGAATTAAAATGATCACATCCACACCGCTACATCCTCAAGCAAATGGATAAGCAGAATCCTCAAACAAGATAATTGTCAACAATTTGAAGAAAAGGATTGGAGCTAAGAAGGGAATATGGGCAGAAGAATTACCCTTTGTTTTATGGGCTGATAGAACGACGGTGAAAAGTGCAACTGGCCAAACCCCATTTTCCTTAGTATTTGGAGCAGAAGCGGTGATCCCAACAGAAATGGTGATACCTACGGCGAGATCCAACCTCCGGGATCCTGAGCAGAATCCTGAGGCCCTTTGCCAGGAATTGGATACTATTGATGAGACAAGAGATGCGGCAAAGCTAAGAATGGCAGTATATCAACAGAGGATATCAAGAGCATACAACAAGAATATAAGGACTAGAAGGTTTCAGGATGGAGATTGGGTATTAAGAAAGGCTTTTCAGAATACTACTAATCCTGCTGATGGAAAGTTGACTCCGAAGTGGGAAGGACCCTATGAGATTGAATCAGAATCAGGAAAAGGAGCATACCGACTCAAGAATATGGAGGGGGGTATGCTACCAAGATCCTGGAATGCTATACACCTAAAGTTCTATTTCAAGTGAGTTTAGAATTTAATTTCTAACTCAGGATGGTATGAATTCTATCTCTTTTAAAATGTTTGATATTGTTTATTCTTTTGAACCCAATACTGACTTAAGCATCGGAGGGGTGTTAGCCAGGCTAACACCCACCTTAGTTCACGATTGTTTCGCAGTATATGCTTCGGGATATAGCTCCAGGATACACACTCAGGATACTTCGAAAGATTAGAGGATTGGCCCCCTCTCTCATTTTAAGGGATCCTGATCCCTTCACACGTTTAAAGGTATTCACCTTTCTCTCGAATTGGTTTAAACACCCCGCCTGGAGCGCAAGTTATCCAGGGAAAGTTCAAGATAGCGGGACCAGCATGTAAAAGTGGCTGACAATTTCGTCATTGTTGGCTATATCCTGGATCCTAAAGGTATATGAGGATTGATCACCCTCTCTCACGGAAGGGTATTTTCATACTCTCTAAGGTTTAAAGGTTATCACCTTTCTAAGTCTTGGAGTTTATACACTCCCGCCTGTAGCGCATGAAAATTTGGGATTTTCCCCAGAATACTTGTGGGTTTATCCCCAGGATACTAAGGATTTATCTCCAGTACATTTTAGGGTTTACCCCCTGTAACACAAGAACTGTTTAAACGGTTGGAACTAATGTTCAGAAAATTTCTAAGTGTTCTAAGACATTATGCACAGGGGACATTCCTACTGAGGCAATTGTGTAAAGCTCAAAGGATCAAGCTTGGACCTAGTACACTAAGTGTCCCAGACTGGGGACATCATCGTTGGAAAATTTTCAAAAGGATTGAAGTTTGAAGAATAGGGTTACACTCTATTTCTGGTATGATCTTTCCTTTATGAACCCTATTTAAATCATTTGAGTTTTTGAAACTATTTTTGGTAAAAACTTAAATATCCTGGTTAGGATATATTCTCAGAATGTATTTTCGAAATATGTTTCAGGATATTTGGGATATAATACTTGGGTTAAAAACTAGAACTGTATTCTAGTTAAACAAGTGTTGTCAAAACTAACATTGTAAAACAAAAATGAACTGTCCTTTTATCTTTAAAAACTTAATCTGAATTGTTTGAATTTTAAAAAACCTATTAGACAAATGTCTTTATAGGATATTGCAGAATATACTGATCAAGATATTTTCATAATATTTGGATAAGACATTGGAAATAATTGCACTAATTTTGGAACGTTGAAATCTAAACTAAGCAATGCAAAAATAACAACGAATAAGTCAAAAGGAGGTTATATTATTACATGTCAAAAGTTGTGCTTTTGGTTTCATCTCAAACCGAGATCCCTCCACCAAAAGCACGATTAGTTCCTTACCATATTTACTTAACAGTTGAAGGCTTCATCTCAAACCGAGACCCACCCACCTCCAACTGTTATATTGTTCAAAATAGATTATACTAATTGATGACCAATGGCTTCATCCTGAAACCCAGGACCCATCCACCTTTGGCCATCATATTGTTTTAGTGTAGGAAATGTAAATTGTTCAAAGACAGGAAAAGTAAATTGTTTAACAGACCACAACCATCAGACTTAAAAAAGTAGGCTCCGGCCTAGGCACATACATCCATCATCGCCCACTTCGCTGCTTTTAAGGGGCAGCACCCTCTTCCATCATGACTTCATCGGCGGCATCTTCCCCAGCATCCCTTCCGGCATCCTCTCCCGCATTCGTCCCAGCATCGCCACCAGCATCCCTCGAAGCACCAGCATTATCCACCTTCTCGGCCACCTTAGCAGGCTCCTCCGGAGCGAACTTCACAGGGGGCTCCACAAGATTACCACCAAGATCGTTTAGCTTCACCTCCCAAGCCTTGATGTTCCATGAAGGGCATTCAAAGCCCAGAGCCATAGCCTCATAGGCCATTTTCAGTCTAGCCTGGAGGAGGGAGATGACAATAGAATTCTTGAGGCTTTCCCGGTATGAAGCCATATCCTGCTCGTGTTAAACTTAGGCAGCGTCGGACTTAGCTTGAGCCTCATGGGTGATCTTCTGGATGGCAGACTGGTGCTCTTGGGTCATTGCCTTGTATTTAGCTTCATAGTGCTCTGATTTGGCGGTGGCGATCGATGCTTGATTTTTGACTTGAGCTTATGAGAGACAGGGAGAAGGTTCTTTCACTGGAAGGAAGTCGATAGATCTCTTTGATCCTAGGCTCCGATTCTGCGCTTGGAGGTGCTAGATCTCTGAAAGTTGCTGCACAAGAAATCAGGATATCAGTCAAGGATATAGTTTTAAGATATATTTTGGGATATTCCTAAAACCCTAAATCCTACCCGAAGTTAACCATCTAACTGGCAGGTCAAAACCCATGTCAATAGACTCCCTTTTAACGAAAAAGAACTTTCGTTGCCACCGATCTTCATTCTTAGTGGCCTTAAGAATTAGGGGGTTCTTGGAGGTGGAGAACAGAAGAAAGAGGTTGTTACCATGGGATCTCAGTCGATATGCTATGGGAAGGTCTTCGACGCATAGGTCAGGGAAATGACGAGATTTAATTTGGTTTAACATCATTAAAACTCTCCACACCATTGGCGTGGTCTGAGCATAACTAAGGCCGGTAAGTTCGAAGAAATGAGAGATGAAGGGTGGAAAAGGATACCGGAGTCCCAAGGAAAAAGGATAGGCGAAAAAGCACACCCACTCGTTTGATACCACGTCTGATCGGACCTCCCGATCGAAAGGGCGAATAATCGCTCCGGCAGGAAAGGCACCGAAATCCTTCAAGGTGGCAATGCCGGCATTGTTGAAGGAACAAATCTCCTTTTCCGGTTCTCGAATAAGGTTTTGACTTACGAGGGTTGGGGCTGGTTTGTTTGAACGTGATCTTGTTCATGAAGCCATGAGAGGTTTCAACCGAGAAACGAGGAATTCAAGAAAAGAAAAAATAGAGAAGAGAGAAAGAAAATACCTAAGGAATGGCTTGAAATGTGATGATCATAATGCTGAATAAATCAGCTAAATAGAGGCTGAATATAGGGGCAAAGAGTAAATATCGCGTTGGAAGTTGCACAAAGTCACATCAACCCTCGTTTCAGTTTAATAACTTCAATTTAAGGGATAAGTTTTAAAATATATCCGTTGGAATTGGTATACCAACATATATATTTTGGGGACAATTGTTATGGGTGATTTTCTGCTCATATATCCCGACTGATATGCTGACTTTGTTTGTTTTATTGTGACCAGGATGTTGGATCAGGATATTGGTAACATCCTGATACGATATCCTGGTAGTAATTAATTAACCCACGTGCAGATTAAAAGGTGCAAGTCTCTAACGTTTAAGTGGACTTCTTCTCCTCAAGACCCGGGCAAATTAGTTAATTTATGGACGTTGAAGCCGGAAGACGTGGACTACAACGTTCACATATGGAATATTCACTGAATCCCGGAATAATAGGATAGTTAGTTGGTTTCTTTTACTATAAAAAGGATTGATCGGATCAGATTAGGGCACACAATCTCTCGTACACTCTTTCTCTCTAGCTGCAAACACTAACAATACACTTACACTTGTATCGAATTCACATTGTAACACTTAGTCGATCCACATCATATCATGTACTGTATCCTGACATTTGAAGTAATAAGAAGAACAAGGCAGCTGCGATTGTCAGCTCCCGAGGTTTTGTGCCGACGATCTAGATTGATCAAGGGCTTTCCTCGTACATCCCGTGTCACCCTTTACATTTTCGCTCATTGTTTGATCATAGATACAGCTCGATATCCTGAGCCGTATCCTAAAAACTGTTTTTGCAAACAACTTAATTAACATATTTTCAACACATTTTCTTAGCACACTACCTCACTTAACTAATTTGATCACTTAATTGCTTCGGTAATTTTTGACCAAAACAATCATCATCATTTATGATGTAATTATACTCTAGATCACATTAATATCATGTTTTTACAAAACATAACACACACATCATCATGATCATCCAATCATTCATAATCATTCATACATAAATGCAAATATCCTACACATTTAAGAATATATGACAAACTTTTACATGCATGCATACATATATACATACATATATACAAAATACATATACACATATGAACTTTCAAAAGTTCACTTTTCATCATGTCACTTTCAAATCTTGAATCACCTTTAGAACATTCTTATATGACACATATTGATTTTTACATGCAATCCTACTTTTCAAGTACTCATGTAACTCAAGAATCTTTCAACAAAAATAAAAAAAAAACATCTACACCCACACACACACTCACGGCCACACATACATATATAGATACACCCATTTTTATTTCATTGAAAAACCCATTTGTTTTTAGTTTCAAGTTAGTGTTTAGATTCAAGAACAAGAGAAACTTTCACTATCATCTTCATCACCATGAATCATGAACAAGATTTGAAAGACAAAATGTTATACCTTCAAGATTCTTAGTGGGTTTTAACAATAGTGATGATATGAAGCCTTGTTCTTGCTCAAATCTCCTTGGAATCACCTCTAAACCTTCATGTAAGCTTGAAAACACCTTGGAATGCCTTCAAATCTTCAAGAAAAGGATTAAAATTCTGAAATGGATGTGTGTTTAGGGGTGTTCGGCCGAGAATTTTAGAGAGAGAGAAGTGAGATGGTTTTTCAAATGTTTAATTGATTGTGTGAGTTTATGGAAGGTGTTATAAGATTAATCATCACTTATTCTCCCAAGATCCACCAAGTGTTGGAGAGAGGAGAGAGAGAGAGAGCCTTTCTTGGCCGCTACCTAGCTCCCCATGTCATGCATCTCTCACATAGATATTATATAAATACACACATATAAGTAAATTAGTGTTAAAACATGTATTTTACTGGATATCGGGTATTTTATCTAGCGTTTTATCCCCGTTTTAGTGCGTTTTAAATTATTTTTATCATTCTATAAAAATAATCATACAAAATTATTACTGAAATAATTATCAGTTGTCTTGACTGGCTGCGTTAACAGTATTTTGTCTAATACGCGCAGTATCGCGCGGTACGCGCTCAAACTCGAAAAATAGATTTTCTTAGCGTTTTAATTTATTTTTCCTCACGAATATGATTAAAATTACTATTCTAATCATATCAGACTATTTTTTAGGATTTTAACACTGATCAGGCGGTCACCGACGTTCGCTTCGCATTTTAAATCGTTACGCGATAAGCGTTTATTTTATAGTTGCCAACATAATTTTTACCAATGTTTGGATTCACCAACACATTACATATCACATATAAATATCATAATCTGTAAAATACAACCTTTTTATCTATTCACTACACGTGTTACAATTGTACGGTACGACCTGAAAAGCCAGGTGTCACAGTCTCCTCCTGTTTAGGTAATTTCGTCCCCGAAATTCTACTTTACAGGTTTTGTTTTCGCACTCGGTGGAAAGAGATGAGGATATTTCCGTTGCATTTGGTCCTGTTGTTCCCAAGGGAATTCGGGTCCTCGCTTAGAATCCCAGCGGACCTTGACCAACTTAATCCTACTCCTCCTGAGTTTCTGGATTTTCCAATCCAGAACCTCCACTGGTTCCTCGATAAATCTCAGTATATCGTCCACTCGAACCTCACCTGGGGGTATAATCAGTGTCTCATCAGGCAGACACTTTTTCAAGTTGGAGACATGAAATACGTCATGAACTCCACTCAATTCCTGCGGCATCTTAAGCCTATACGCGACTGATCCAACTCGAGATGCGATTTCGAAAATACCTATATAACGCGGGCTCATCTTTCCCCCTTTCCTAAACCTCACAACGCCCTTCCAAGGCGATACCTTCAACATGACTCGATCACCGACCTGAAACTCTAACGGCTTCCTCTGGTTATCCGCATAACTCTTCTATCAATCCGCGGCAGCTTTAAACCTACTCTTAATCTAGACAACCTTGTCCGTGGTTTCCTGTATACGCTCGGGTCCGGTCAAATGCTTTTCGCCGACTTCAGCCCAACAAAGTGGCGATCGACACTTCCTTCCATACAAGGCTTTGAACGGAGCGACCTTAATACCAGCGTGGTAACTATTGTTGTAAGAAAACTCTACCAACGGCAAGTGAGTGTCCCAACTTCCACCAAAATCAATCGCACACGCTCTTAACATATCCTCTAACGTCTGAATGGTTCTCTCGCTTTGACAATCCGTTTGAGGATGATACGCAGTACTCATGTCCAAACGAGAACCCAACGTCTCTTGAAGAGATCGCCAAAACCTGTAGTTAAATCATCCGTCTCTATCCGAAATAATCGACACAGGTACTCCATGACGGGCTACAATCTCGTTAAGGTATAACTGCGATATCTTCTCCGTACTATCTGTTTCCTTAAGCGCCAAGAAATGAGCAGACTTTGTCAATCGATCCACAATTACCCAGATCTTATTATGTCCACGTGACGTACGGGGTAACTTGGTGATAAAGTCCATCGTAAGATGTTCCCATTTCCACTTAGGAATCTCTAGTTACTACAGAAGCCCAGAGCCCAGACGGCTTCTGATGTTCAGCTTTAACTTTAGAGCACGTCAGACATTTACCTACATAGACCGCAATATCTCTCTTCATATTCGGCCACCAATACAACTCCTTAATATCCTGATACATCTTGGTAGAACCTGGGTGAATGGAATATCTGGATTTATGAGCTTCGTTCATAACCAGTTCACGTAGGTTACCTCTAAGCGGTACCCAAACTCGATTCATGAAGTACATCACTTCATCCGCTTTTGATATCAGTTCGCATTCTAAACCTCTCAAACCTTCTCTTCTCAGGTTTTCATCCTTCAAAGCTTCTCGTTGCGCATTACGAATTCGATCAGTCAAACTCGTCTGTATGGTCAAGCCCAAAGCACGCACACGTAGAGGCTTCTCCCACTCTTTCCTGCTGAGCGCGTCTGCAACAACGTTTGCTTTTCTCGGGTGATAACGGATATCACACTCGTAATCATTGAGTAACTCTACCGAACGTCGTTGTCGCATGTTAATCTTTTTTATCATATTTTGTATGTCTTGTAGAATGCACACGCTATGTGGGTTTTGTTTTCTTATGGTTAAATGTATATTCATAGGCTCCATGTTTTGCAGATAAATTCTCTCCACCTTCTTCGTCCGGGGTCAGCCTTCTAGCAAACGCGTGGCCCTAGAGAAATTTCTGCAGGCTCATGGTTATGATTGTTTTTCTTCTACACAAGGCTTCAATTACCCCTACTTGCGTCTAGTTCCTTATTAGACTAAAATGACAGCCAACCTTTTTGCTACCAGAATGCTGAATTATTGCTTTACTTTTGGGTTCGCCACCACGATCGCATTGCAACCATATCTTTATTATTCTTGCTGACGAACCCTCGCCTTTTGTTATCGTTTGTTGGGTCACAATGACGTAACGCCACTTCTCTTTTGTAAACTCAATTCTCTTCAAGTGACCCAAATACTTAAAACAACCGTACACTAGATTTATGCATGTTGGTTGAATTAAATAGAAATCCACATAAATGAGATTAATATATTAATTTGTTGAAAAAATAATAAAAAAATTGCATTGACCATCGGGTTCGGGTTAATATGTATGACACATTTTCGGGTTTGTTTGAAATTTAGGGTCGGGTTTGTATCAAATTTTCGGTCGGGTTGGATCGGGTTAATATGTATGAAATTTTTTTTGGCTTTGTATGAAATTTCGGGTTATACATTTTCTAGTTTTAATCAGTATACAAGGCTCACTTAGAACCATGTTCCCTTCCCTCATCTTCGCTGCACTTGTATTGTTTTTTTATTAATATATGAAACATATAATTTCTGTATAAGAGAACTAAGAATCAGGATCATAAACGGGTGAGACACTTGTCCTAGTGGAAGGGACGGGTGCACGTAACTGAGAGGTCTCGAGTTCGATCTGCGCAGATACCGGTTTGGAGCGGTTTTTGGCATTTTTGGGGATTTTTTATTTATGAAACATATCATTTCTGTATAAGAGAACTAGGTTATAACCCGTGGTACCCACGGGTCGCTCTATTTTAAAGATATTAATATTTTATTACAAAGGTTTTTTTTTATAAAATTTGTGAGGATATTTATTCAATGATTCAATGTGAATCGTATATAATAATATATGCAAACAATGCAATTTATCAATGGTAACAATTACCATATAATTTTCAAAATATTACCAGATATTTTTCTACGTATGTAGAATGATTCAGACCAAGATGAAAGGATGATAGCCCGTCTCGCCATTCTCTGGATACACATTTGAATCGATGAATTGATATAGCATTTAGGTTGGTTAAAATCTCAAAGAGTAGCATTTCTAAAGGAATATAAAGCATTGTATGAACGAATGAAACATATAAATGTATTACTGAGTATAACATATAGATTAATAACCTAATTTATAAAAGTAAAATGAAAGTGGGCTTGAAACATAAATTCAAATTAGCCCATATCCATCGATTGAAATGGTGATTACTATTTAATAGAATCAATTAATCCATTGAAATATTTGCTCAAAGTTATTTCAAATATTCCACTTTTTCAGAATGTTGAACCATCTATATCTTAGCAATAATATAAACATGTGTTTTTTATATTTTGAATTATTTAAATACGAATAAGTCGATTGCAAACATAATGTTAGATGTAGCCTTTAATTTAGACCAATATTTCAGTGACTTTTACAAAACATACTTTTCAAATTATTGAATTATTAATTAATAGATGGCCGGTTTGTTAGAGAAATGATTAATTAAAAAATCAATTCATAAAAATGAAATCAAAATTCCATTAACAAACCAAATCACATGTGAAAAGTTTGACCCTTTATAAATAAATGAGTCGATATATAACATGTCAAATTGGTAAAACAAAATATTAGCTAAAAACAAATAGGTTGAATGGGACAAATGTTGTCCGAAGTGTATTTAAATCGTAAGAAACTTCCCAAATGACTTCTTAAATTTATATTTAAGGTTCAATAAGGAACGAACAAAATAACACTTTGAACCTCTAAAGTATTCTCTTTCCATTCTCTACCACAAATTTTTAGTTCGGAACGTTTCTTTCATGACATTTGTAGTTGAGATAAATTTTAACGTAATTAACAAAATATGTAAAAAAAACATATATTATACAATTTTTATTGATATAGTAAACGACTAAAGCAAAAAGGTTCAATCCCATACAACTAAAGGTGTTTCTGAAATGAATCCCATTTTCCGTATGCATCACAGAGATCCATTTGTTGTATGCAATTATATATGGTTGTTGAGATAAGTCATCAAAAATGTGTACCTAAGCCTCAATTTTAATGACAAAATTATTATTCACAATAGTATCTATTCATCATTTATTTATAAAACAATAAAAAATGAAGTCATATTCTCGACAGGTCACCCAACTCTACCCATTTGTATCCATACTAAAAGTTACTCATTTAATCCATTACGCAATCAACCAGACACGTTCAACTACCTACTTTACGTTTTACCACCCACTTTCTAGATAACACATTATACGAATCGACCCATTTTGTGTAAAATTTTACCTACAGGAGGCAGAGGAGCACCAATAGCTGCAAAACCAACCAGATATAAACAAATGAGAACTGTGATGCAATGTTTTCTAATCAAACAAAACACAAAACTGAAATTATTATTGAAAATAAAACAACCAATTATTATTCCGAATGGAGAACTCAAAAATTCAAATGTACGAAAAGACTAATTCTCATATCAAAGTAAGACTCGATTTTCCAAATACAAACAAAGTGATATATAAATAAAATGCTAATTATTGAGATAACAAAGGGAAAACATTAAATATTGCCATGTATATGGTTCAGCTTCAAACTCAGTAGTACATACTTCATACTTTCCAACAAAAAGGATGCATGATTGACTTTTGTAACATAGTTGCTCTAACCAACTTCCATCAAAAGAAAAAAAAATAAAGGATCAATGTAGCATGTAGCAAGATTATTCATGTTATATATGACACCAGTGCATTCAAGCTTAAATATTAAAAAAAAAATAGAATAAAAAGGGAAAATTATAATCGGAAAAAAGTTGCTTGTGTTGACTCATTTTCCTTATCCCCAAAATTATCATTGGATACTCCTTCAACTTTGGTAGACCGTTAACTATTTCAAATCTCTATGAGTGAATAAGAGCATGTAGACAACTTAGTAACCAAATAAATAAACTATTATAAATATAAATTTGTTTAAACTTCATTATGATAATGAAGGGATACATATAAATTTGTATCTATTATCTCTTTGATATCGGAAGGTACAACTGTAGAGACTAAAATGGATGGTGTAATATTCATACGATATCATATATAAACTTGAAGCTTATTAAAATCTTATAATGTTTTTAACAAATTCAAAATCGAAAGCAAGATAGAATGATTATGGAGCAGCTCATACAACTTTAACTATTTTGCTTCCAATGTTGCTTTCTCTTCAAGATACTTAGCCTCCAGCTCATCATGTTGACTCTGTATAAAGAAAGTGTTACAAACCAACTTTCTATTTTGGTGCCTAATCATAAACAAAGCGTTTTTTAAAGGCCACATCATTCCACCACAGCTAGCAAGGAGCTAGCAAAAAAATCAAATACATTAAAAAGAAAAACCAACAGAAAACACAGAATCAATCAAAATTGAAGGATTTCCACATTACTTCATCCAGGTTAATACAACATCATTATGTACTCTCCAAATAGCCCAACTCGCAAGAAGCATCACAGATTGCACACCATTTTGTAATCGCGTCCTACACCTCTGGCGCCAAGGGACAACCTGTGAACAAATGCTCAAAAGTCTAGATCAGAAACCATAAACAAAGTGTTAGAAACCAATTCCATGCTATGACTGTTGCATCGGATGACAATGTGAGAAAATCAAGCACAATTATAAGCTAAAGTAGATGTATCTACTTGTTTAAACTTTGCAATGGACTGGATGACCCAATTCCATGCTATGGCTGTTGCATCGGATGACAATGTGGCGACCATAAAGATCGTTGTTCTAGTGTTTGAATAGCCACAATAATTGTTACATCATCTGTTGATTTGTGTTCTTGCTACACGATTAAATGACCAATTCAAAGTCATTATTATTGTTCCACAGGTTGCCCCAAACTTACAAATATCCTATAGCCGGATTAATGAAAAATATTACATGAAAGATAGTTTATAGCTCCACAACTCTAAGATAGATTGCAAAGATTAATCAACCAAACGGGTGATTGACACCCTAGATGACCCACCATATCAGCTTCAACATATTTTTGTGAATATCGATTTTAAAACCATCAACATAGAATTAAAGAAGCTTATTGACCCATGCAAATGAGAGCTTCTTCTCATCTGATTCAAATGAAGTCCAAAATTTGAGAATTCATTCAAAAAATCCTTCATATTTTCAATGCACAAACTGAAAAGCAAAATCAAATAAAAAATAAATATGTTGATTTGCAGTATTAGTTGAACTTATTTTTTAGTTCATTGAACTTATTTTGAATGTGCTCTTTTGAACTATTGAACGTTTTTTTACACTATTCAATTTTGAATGCTATAAATTTTCTTTTTAAATTCGAGAGTAACCAAGCCGAGCCCAAGTTTGCCCTAACGGCTAACTCGGCTCGTGAACAGGCCTATTTGCAGCCATGTATCATCCTATAGTCCCTAATACAAAAAAGATTAGTTGTTAAGCTATTTATGGTTTGTATCTTTTTGGTTCTTGGCATGAATATGTGGAAAACAGAATTGAACTAAGACTGAATATATCTTTAATGTCTCCGAAAAAAAGGCAACTAATTCACTAATAATTTATAATAAATACAAATATTAGACATAATAACAGAAGATAATAAATTAACATCAATTTGAAAGTAAATTATCTACGCGTTTCTAACTATGTCTTTAAAATCACAATGTAAAAAACAAATCGGTTGCTAACGTTAAAAGATAACACTCACACACACACTATATCAGTGGTTTTTAAGAATTTCATTTTTATCCAGATGATGCTTTAGATTTTGATCATAATCCATCAAGTTTAGCTTTTTAAGAAAACTTAAGGGTATACATGATATCAACAAATATTAGTATGAGTAAACCAGGTTCGTTTACAAAAATATAAAACATATTTAAACTACTTACTTTGGAGAAGAAGAAATCGAGTAGTATCGAGGCTGCAAGCGTGGGGCCACAGCTGCGAAGAAAAGACCAAGTGGAGGTTTCGCTGACGGGAATGACTCCATAACCTCAAGAAGACTTCTCTGGCTTACAACTATCCATTGAGCATATTCATCCTAAACAACAAAATACCAATAAAAAAAACTAATTAACTTATTAAACATAAAAACCGTTAACTATTAACGAAGATCAGTGAAAGAAATCCTGTCCTTGCTCGCTGGTGATGCGAGAAATTTTAGTCGATCAGCTGCTTCATTGGGATCAGAAGCATGAGCAGCTAGAGCAAGCAAAGCAGTCTGGTATATACACATAATATATTAATTGATATTACAATATGTAAACATGTGTGTTTTATGTCAACATTAACCTTTTTAGGAGAACTTAAAACATTTGCATAGCGCGCCAATGCGTTCTTAAAGTGCATGGAGGGAATGGAGGTGGCAAGGTGGAGCCAGTGATAGGCGTTCCGTCCTCTTTATCAGCATGGATTGAGAAATAAGTGTCGGGTGGTAAGCCGACTAATCTCACGGCTTCATCTACAAGTTCGCTTAAATTCTCACAGTAGACACCAACATGATCACCCGTCTCGTATCTAAGAAAAAAAGAAGAAGAATCTTTATCACCTTTAAATTTGGATAAAATATAACAAATAATGAGAGACTTACGATAGTCCGGTTTATGAGATGTCAAATTCCAAATGAGTGCCGACTAATCTCACGGCTTCATCTACAACTTCGCTTAAATTCTCACAGTAGACACTAACATGATCACCCGTCTCGCTTAAATTCTCACGGCTTCATTGAAATCAACCCCACAACATTGCCGACGTCCTCACCAAACAAAGAATTTATTGAAGGATGCAGATTATCCGGGGCCAATTCACAGACTACATAACATTGAGATACTAAAAGATCATAAATTTCCATTAAAGCATACCACACTTCAATATGCAATCATCAACTTGTATCGGTTTACAAGCAAACAATTACCTGAATTTAGGACATAGATGAGTGAGCAAAATTTGGAAAATTAAAAGATCATGACTGGCTAATGCCACTTAATTCCGCGAACCAAACGCACCCGTAAACAGTAAAGTTACCTGCCATAAATCGATTGTCAAACTTGTAGTCAATATATCCAAATATTAAAGCTGGTTAAAAATATATCTCAATTCAAGCTATAACCTGTAAAGTAAATCTAGGGCTATCTGCAGATCAAGGGCTTTTGAGTCACCTCTGGCCCGGGTTCCAGCCATTGCCTCGCTATAAATATCGAATCTGTTTCGATGAAATAATTGCTCTGGCTATCATGAAGGATCAAGTAAGTGATTAAGGGAACACAGAAAATCAGAAATATCAATTTCATCAACTACTTATTTGGATTGTGAATATATATTTTATGCAATGTAGCTGCACTTATAGTGTTCCCTATAAAGGAAGGTGCATCAGGAGGCCGAAGACAGAACTGATAAGCATTTTCACTCTCAACCTACAATCCACCCTATAATAAGTAAATAAATGGATTAAAAAATAAAGAAAAAAATGACCAATTTAAGAGCACCTGTAAAGTTGCCAACCATGTCAAAGGATCAATATCAAGGGAGGCCCTAATTATGCTGCTACGTGCAAGCACGACCTATAAAACTTAAATGAGCGAAGAGAATAAATTACTACAAATATCGATATTATGTTTCCAGAAATATGTTGTCGTTTTGAAACTTTGTTGGTTTTCGTAGTTCAAAATTCAAAGAAGAATCGAGGTTAGAAAATGAAAGTTTAAAAGGACTACCTTGATAAGGGGTGAGTTGTTTTTGTTTATCATTTGCAATGCTCTGTCAACACCAACATCACACAGTTTCTTAATGGGAACATTATTGCTGCTGAGAATGGATGTATTCAGAACCTCTTTTCGTAACTTCACGATACCACCAACACCCATTGTTCAAAACCACGTGAACGTCTAGTTTTCTGATCCCACATAACCCTTGCATCCCTATAATGAAGCAAAAGACATCAAACGAAATTAAAAGATAGAAAAACAATGAAATTAGGATTTTTATTCATAAATTAAAAGCATGAAATCATGAGTGAATATTAACAACCATATTGAATAGTATCTTTGTCTGATTCAGCAACAACTCGATGAGCATACGCAGCCCACTTTACCAGACTCGGCTTAGTTTTCTCAATCGTTCAGTTCGACACTTCCTCTGTACCTGATATATGAGTATGCCAGCAAGAATATAACCAAAATAGGATGTGTAATAATTAAGATATATCCATGGGTAGTATATGTCATTCGAAATAATTATGTAACTAAAAAATAATAGCTTAAAGTTATGAACTGATGATTTATCAATAAATACCATCCTATATTCATTTCCTGGCAAGGATGTTGGATCTCAGTGGGAAGTTTTGTCACGGATGTTGGAACTCGTAGGAAGTTTGATCACCATAAGAATATGAGCTCACTCAACTGGATATCTTGATGTATCCCTATACAATGATAACGAAGTAAAACTATTAATAAAATTTTAGGTTAATCACATGAATAGGTGATAATAATAATAATAATAATAATAATAATAATAATAATAGATACTTGCCTTATTTTTACAAGAAGGTACTCTAGTCCCAAGCATTTCATGTCATGATCCAGACCATGTCCTACAAGAATCCCTTCCCAGCTCTTGTCGGATCTTCCATATAGGTTTTTCATTGCATAAAAAATTTGAATTTTCCTTTGAACATCTTGAGATATTCTGGTCTAATTCATGTGCTCTCATACCTGGAAAATAAACCTTTACATGCTTACTCGAGGAACTTTGTAGCAGTTACATAATCGTATTTACCCTTAAATTATAGGAAAAGGATAGCATATAGGAGATACCAGTTGTTTGTAACAGGAAGTTGTCTCTGATGAATGGCGTCTAAAGCATCTCTACCATCATGTCACCACAACCGACAACTTCGGTCAGCAACCGCTCTTCTTTCGGCAAAGAAGTCGGCAACCTTTGTGACCCTTGGTAAACAAAAACATATTATAACATTAGCATGTCACAGCAACATCATATTTTTGTTTCCACTCATCAACATCTTATTGAGCAGATATGATTTGTTCACGTGTAGCAGCCAACCTCCTGGCCTCAGCGGCACTGCATCGGGCCTTTATAATCGCTACCTCAGACTCAACTTGGTCTTCTAAGATTTACCAAGTTAACATGTAACACAAAATCGATGAAACACATCTAAGATTTACCAAGTTAAGATGTAAAATTGATTAAATATATAAAAGATTTTACATAAAATTAATGAAATCATTGAAAAAAAGTATAATAAACGATTGATTTAACAAAAAAGTGATTAAAATCATATTATTACTTGATGAATACGATTGAATAGGGTCAAAAGGAAGCATTGTGTATAAATCAATTTAGGGTTTTGTTGATGAGCCATGGCTTCCATTGATGAATATTCGATTGATTTAACAAAAAAATGATTAAAATCATACTATTACCTGATGAATATGATTGAACAACATGCATAAACACTTACACAAGTGTATCACTGATTTAAGAGGACAATAGTATCTAGCGTTTTGCCGCCTAGTCCCCTTTGACTTCCTCATGGGGACAATCGCCAGCCTACCCGCGTTCTTGGCTGGAACCTCGCTCATGTGAAAAGTACCCACATTTCTGTGGCTTAGATCAAAGCCATTAAAGAAATAAGTTATTTTATAACTCATTCATTTGAAGAGTACCCACCTTTCTTACGGTGGCATAATACTTGTTGTCAATTAATTCCCTCAGCAAACATAAACCATTCTTTGATTTTATAGCATAACTCAGCTCTTGCAAAACCAGTGCCACGTATCTCAGCGCCAAGCAACTCTAAAAATAAAGATATGAGAAAAACAATGAAATTAGGATTTTTATTCATAAATTAAAAGCATGAAATCATGAGTGAATATTAAGAACCGTATTGAATAATATCTTTGTCTGATTCAGCGACAACTCGATGAGCATACGCAACCCGCTTTACCAGACTCGGCTTAGTTTTCTCAATCGTTCAGTTCGACACTTCCTCTGTACCTGATATATGAAGCATGCCAGCAAGAATATAACCAAAATAGGATGTGTAATAATTAAGACATCGCCGGGGCATAACCTGCACATAAATAAAACCGTATCAGATTTAATTGGCAGTTACTAACTTCTTTCTGATAAATTTTAGGTAATCCAATTTGGGGTTTATGTGACTCAAGTTTATTGAAATTCCCATATGAATATGATTTCGGCATGAAGTCAACACAACAGCAAAAGACTATAAGAATCACATGGTGAAAAATCACTTAATGAATTAAATATTATTTACCTGGTAAACGAAATGTTGTTGACGACTAAGTTCTGTGTAGAACAGCAGTATGAGATTGGCAGACGAAGATTTTGATGTTAATTCACACATAGTGAAAATCATATGTAAAGTTATAATTTACATATATTTACACCAATACAAATTCAGAGACTACAAACGAAATTGAAGAAGAAATACATACCTTCTCTAATAACAAAATTGATGCTTAATTTTATGACTAAATTTTCACAAACTTAACTTGGACTGCACCTTAAGAAAATAAAAAAACAAATAAACAATTAGAACAAGAGACGGATCAGAAGAACACAAACTGTTTGATACATTGGAAAAAATCAAATCTTCAAGCATAAAATGCGCCGCTGCCACTGCTGTTAGGGTTCACAGCGAAAACCTAATCGCGCCGCTGGAGTGCCTCTTGCCGTTGTTGTCTTCAGCCTCAGGAATCGCCCGAGCCGTCGTCCGACGATCCAAAAGAAATGGTCTGCAAAGAAGAGAGAAGGGGATGAACATATGAAATCGTATGAAATTCAAGTAAAATTCTCTACAAATTGTGGATTAGAAAAAAACATACCACGATCCATATGAAATCAATATATGAAATTGCCCAGCTTGAAATCTTCAAAGTCATAAGCGACTGAGATTTAGGGTTTGAGATTGTAATAGATTGGATGTAACAAATAATCAGTTGCTGGAATGGAGATGGAGGCTCTCTAGGGTTTTGGAAAAGAGAAAATAAAGTCGGGTCATAATAATAGGAAATGGATCCCGTTGTAGCCCATATACAAAAATCTCTGACCCGAAGTTTTCCCGCCAAAAAGCAAAATTCAGAGCCCTCATTGCTTGACACATCAGCAAAATTTAACACATTTATTATATATAATAGATTAAGAATCAGGATTATGAACGGGTTAGACACTTGTCCTAGTGGAAGGGACGGGTGCACGTAATTGAGAAGTCTGGAGTTCGATCCGCGTAGATACCGATTTGGGGCCGATTTTTGGCATTTTTTGGGACTATATATATATATATATATATTAATTCATTTTCTTTTTTGAAAAAAAAAAAGAAAAAAAACAGATTTCATTTTTATTTTAAGTCAACATATTAGTAAATATATAATATTCTACATATTTATTCCATATCTTAACACTTATATAGATTACAACATGTTTGACTAATCTATTTTTAACAAAATATTTTACTAGAATATATAATATTCTACATATTTACTAATACAACAGTTTCAATTCCTTTTTTAAAATAATAGTTTTCTTTTATTTTGTACACCTTTCTTTTATGAAATTTCGAGTCGGGTTCGGGTTTGTATGGAATTTCGGGTCAAGTTCGGGTTAGGGTCGGGTCGGGTTAATATGTATGACACAATTTTCGGGTTTGTATGAAATTTTAGGTCGAGTCGGGTCGGGTTAATATGTATGACACAATTTTTGGGTTTGTATGCGATTTCAGGTCGGGTTCGGGTTAAGGTCGGGTCGGGTCATACATTTTCTAGTTTTCTCATATCTAATAAAATTATATATAATGAATAACACGTATACAAAATCATTTTTCACTCTAAAATTATATAAACATTATATAACACGTAATTGACGGTTATGTCATACCTTTTTGTTTTTTTCGGGTCATTAACACCTTCCTCGTTAGCACGTTCGTCGTTGTCAACACCTTCCTCGTTAGCACCTTCGTCGTCTTCAACACCTTCCTCATCGTCATGATCATATTTGTCAATGTGCATTACACCTTTCTCGATTTTGTTATCATTTTCCTCAAAGTCCTTAGCACATTCCTCGATTTCGTTATCATTTTCCTCAAAGTCCTTAGCACCTTTCCTTAGCACCTTCCTCGACTTCGTTATCATTTTCCTCACAAAGTCCTTAGCACCTTCCTCGTATTCTAACTTGTGTTGGTTTTCCATATACGAATGGTAAGTCCCGTATTCGTGTCGCGGATAACTTTGGGCCATGTATGATGGTTTTGCCTCATCTACGAACACCTTGTTCAAATCAGGCAACACGGGACGCATACCACCGTCATCCCAACGAGGCACGGACACAACCTCCTCCTCCTCAATCAACGCCGGATAACCAAACGCTTTTGTAGATGTATAACTGGTTCGAATCTTCGCCAAAAACATAACCAATGTCCCAAAACAACATCTTTGTGCTTCACGGTTTCAACCACGTTTTTATTTGAGAATTTTCATCATTTTCATCGTATTTTGTGAGTTTTGAACATTTGAATGAAATAGTTCCTGTATGATTGGATAAATAACATTTTCTTAGACAATAAGTCGCTTATAGGTCAATAAGGGCGTATACGGGTCTCCTTTTTAGACCTTTTCAGTCTGAACTCCCTGCATGTCAGTATTTATACCTTAAATTCATCAAAATTCGTACCTGTACACCGCTCATAGGGCAATGAGAGGCATATAGGGTTTAATGCTTCAACTACCACAATCTTATACGCCGCTCATAGGGCAATGAGAGGTGTATAGATTCACTTTTTCTGACACATTTAATGCTTTCACACCATATACACCCCTCATAGCTCTATACGCTGTCTCTGGAGGGATGTGCACTTAAAAAGTAGAGATGTATCAATACCCTCACCCTAAAGAAGTTAGCCGTTAAAAAAAATGATAACAATGTTATTTTGGATTGTTAGTTGTTTGTTGCTAGACACACTAGTTGTGTATTTTAGGGTTTTGTTTTATGTTTAAAGTTTATGTTGGTTTGAACTGTGTTCATGTGTTCTTGATTTGTTGGGTCGATATGAATGATTCCATGAGTCGATGTGCTGCTTCTAAATCAGTTGCATGGTTACTCGTGTGACATCAATTTCACTAGTACATATTTTTGCCTCTGTAATTGCTTTGGTTTAACTAGGGTTTCGAATTGGTGCCTTTCTGTCGATCTAAGAATATGCTTATGATGTTATGCCTTGTCTGCACAGATGATAGGGGATTAAAGAAATTAGCGGTTCAAAAAAAATTGATAACAATGTTATTTTGGATTGTTAGTTGTTTGTCTCTAGATACACTAGTTGTGTATTTTAGGGTTTTGTTTTATGTTTAAAGTTTATGTTCCTTTGAACTGTGTTCATGTGTTCTTGATTTGTTGGGTCGATCTTGTACCATCCGCCATCTAGAATCAAGGTTCCTTGTAACACTGGTATATCTTTCTCCGTTTATAGATTTTTGAGTGGTTTCTGAAGATGTAATAGGCTGAAAGGAGTTAATACTTGTCAAGTGCTCATATGGGATTGGAACTATAACTTGTGTAATAAAATGAAGAGTGAGCTGGATATTTCAGGTAGGAAATGAACTACAATGAGATGGTCTTTCCTAAAATACAAGTTTTTGGTAGTCATGATCAAGGCTAAGAAGAATATCCTTGTTGCTATTGATCTGGTTAAAAATATTGTATACAGGAATCTCCATGGGATCAGGAACAGCAGTTGTTAGGGCGAATGGCTAATATTGGTTTGGGTCAAACGTGTCATTTAATAACCAGTTCATACTCGTTTGAAATCAAGTAGTCTTGAGCTTTTAAAATAATATTTTACATATTATAGAATTGGCGATTTAACTTGATAAATGATAGTTGTGGCAAACGGGAATTGACACTTATTTGAAAGCACATTATCTACCTTTGTATCCTCAACCATTCTATAATAATTGATCATTGTGCTATGAAATTATTTCAATGTTGAAACTACAACAGAATTTTTATTATGGATGGTTCTTAAAATGGGGCAGAGTGGAAGGGATCTGAATAAAAGAGAACTAAAACTGAATATAGAAGATGAAATTCATGGAGGGGTTTGGAGGCGGGAATTATAGTGTGAAATGAAAATTTTGAAACGCAATGAAATTTATGTGGGAAAAAAATTGGATCAGGTAGAAAAATTAGGAAAGCTTTCACAATGCACATGGGAATTCTTAGACGGGAAAGGAATTTTTAACATTTTCGGGAAAATGAATAAAGATTTGAAAACATGGAATAATGTGTTTAGAGAAAAAATAAATAATTAAATAGTATTTTTTTAAAGTATACTTCATTTAGACACAACGGGCCACCTCAAACTGAGGCAGCCAACAACTGACAAAATTACATATTTACAAAGTTACATCACTCTACACAACTGATATTCTTGTTTTTTGAAATGAAATATTTAACCGATTTGAAATTCTAGTATGTATTTGGAATTTTATCATCATCAAATATTTAACCGATTACATTTAAAGAACACTGATTTTGATGTAATTAAAAGTGACTATGTTTGATACAATTTAATTTTGTTTGAACAAGATTGACTCTCCCGAACATTGCCAGCTGAGGCCGGACACAGTTTTAAAGTAAAACTCTAAATGATCTGAGCCTAAGATATCTCAAAGTTAAACGAGCTAGGCTTTAGCACATACGAGCTCAGGTTTTGCTCGACTCATTTTCATTTACACCGTTACTCATTAGTGATTACGACATAGTCATCATAACACACTGTTGAAGGATTGCATGAGTTTGTGAGAGTTCATTCTTGTAACCTAACCTATACACACATATATAGCGGCTAGGGCAACAAACTCAACAAACTTGGACACAGTCCTAACAAAGATACTAGTCCTTTACAAGGCCTAGTCCGTATTTGTAACCTAACACATTCGGACACTACATATAAGGAACCCTAATAAATTCGGTTAACATAAAGTAACCAGGAGGTCCGAATTTATATCATATTCGGACTCCTTCACAACATAACAAATTCGGACCCCTAAGTGACCTTTGACTTCTTTGACATTTGACGTTGTTTACCAAAACTGATAAAACACAATTACCCATCAAGAGTTGCACTTACATAAATTTTTTACTCCCTTTTTTTAACTTTCAAAGTACAAGTCACTTCACCTTCGTATCTCTTTGAATGCCCGTTAAAAGTCCCAAATTGTTCGAAAACTCTAAAACGGACCAAATCCGTACACCGAGAATCTAGAAACCGAATATAAATAAAAAATTCCGACAAACCTATAAATTCAGAAATATTTCAACAAAGTCAGACAATTTTTTATAAAGTCCGAACTTAACATATTATTCCGGATTTACGTAACAAATTCGGACATATCAACAAACCTGGACTTTTGTTTTACTTCCAAGTCCGAATTTAACCTTCTTTATTCCGAATTTAGTGGATATAGTTCGAATTTAAGGTTATTTTTTCCGAATTTGTGATCATTTTAACGAATTTATGGTATATATTCCGAATTTGTCATATGTAATCCGAATATAACCTATAAATTCAGATAAGGGACATTCAAATCACAAAGACCCACAAGGTGATAAATTCGGATAAGATAAAAAGCAAAAATTCGGACAAGATGTAAAACAAGCAAACCCGGACTAGAATCTCCAACAAATTCGGACAAAGTACCTTGAACAAATTCGGACATGGATCCCAAAGAAATTCGGACACCTTAACTCAGAAACAAATCCAGAGTTTCCAAAATCGGATAACCAAACTTCCAAATTTATTTCCCTAGTGTGACTTCACACAAGGTCATTAATAAATTCAAAAGCTTCAAATTCGAACACAAAAGAGCAAATTCTGAACTTCTCATATTCAGATCTAACCTCAGAGCTGCAACAATTAAATAAATTTAGACATCTCATATTCAGATCTAACCTCTGCAAAAACTTGGAAAACAAGAAAAACCATCTCAGACGACGAACAACTTCATTTTCTTCAAGTTTTCTGCAGAATCTTCACGTCTTCATGATGTTTGGTGGAAACAAACATCAAATCAAGAGCAATGGTGTGGAAGGCGGTTAGACCATTCTGAATCGGTAACCATGCTCTGATACCACCTCAAAGTCCCCAGGACCCCCCCTGGATCGATGATGAACAACATCCACCACTCTCGATTCAAGACGTCAAATATCAAAACATGAAAGATATAAAGATGTAGAAGATGAAACCCTTTTACTATTGAATCATTCATCATAGATTTACAAACCGAAACAGTATACATCATCTTCTACAAGCTGGTTTAATCATAGTGAAGGATTGCAGGAGTTTGCAAGAGTTCATTCTTGTAACCTAATCTATCACTACGTCAAAAATGGGATACAGCCACACTTTTTTCAAAACCGCCTTGCCACACATTTGAAAAAATGTGTGACTAAAGGTCATTCAAAACATTTTAAACCATCTGTAGCCACATATTTTATAATTAATGTGACCATTGTATATAAGTTCAGAACCTTTAGCCACACTTTTAGAAAATAATATGGCATTTATTAGCCACGACTCGAAATGTGTGGCCAAATGTGATTTATGGCCACATATTTTTAGTTCATGTGACTAAAGGTCATTCATAACATTTTAAACCACCTGTAGCCACATATTTTATAATTAATGTGACCATTGTATATAAGTTCAGAACCTTTAGCCACACTTTTAGAAAATAATATGGCATTTATTAGCCACGACTCGAAATGTGTGGCCAAATGTGATTTATGGCCACATATTTTTAGTTCATGTGACCAAAAACAGATGTATGTGACACCTTTAGCCACACTTTAAGAAAAAACTATGACATATATTAGCCAAACTAGCAAAGTGTGACCAAATGTTATCTACGATCACAGTATCTGTTTTCACGTGACTAATAAGATATATATTGAAAACCTTTGGCCACACTTTAGGAAAAAAAAATTGTGACATTTATTAGTCACACTAGAAAGGTGTGGCCAAATGTAATCTAGAACCACAATATTTGTTTCATGTGACTAAAACAGATATATTCGAAACCTTTAGCCACATCTTAAGAAAAAAACAACCACACTAGAAAACTGTGGTCAAATGTGATCTACGACCACATTATATGTTTAATAATGTGGCTAAAATCTAATACATATGGCCACATATATTTTTTGGGTGACGAAAGGTTAAACAATAGTCACACTTCAAATTGCAAAATATTATGTGGCTTTACATAAACATTCGTCACACTATCGTCACTTGATATTTTGTGTGACGAAATGGTATCAAATCATGGAAAAATGTGTAACCAAATGTTAAACTTACTACATCTTTAGAAATTCCCTCCAAAAATATTTCATAGTAAAACTTAAACTTCCCTCCAAAATATTACATCCTAAAACTTAAACTTCCCACTAAATATTCATCCTAAAACTTCCTCCAAAATATTTTATCTTAAAACTTAAAATTCCCCCCAAAAAAAATTCATCCAAAAACTTTCCTCTCAAATAATATTCTCATTTAAAAGATTAAATTATTTAATATTTAAAAACAAAATAATCTAACTACATATTTAAACATTCAAAATATTATTAAATATTATATATTCTAAACCATATTTGTTTTCTTCTAAATAATATGTTAATGTATGCATATTAATTATGTTTATATACGCTTTATGTATGCATATTAGTACCAGTACCGAAGTATCGAATTATTTTCCGTAGCCACTTTTTTACGTTTTCAGTATTGTTACTTTCGGTTCGGAACATGTACGTTTATATACACTTTATGTATGCATATTAGTACTAGTACCGAATTTCCTGTATCGAATTGTTTTCGGTAGTCACTTTTTGGCGTCTTTTGTATTGGTACTTTCGGTTCGAAACAGGTACTTTTGGTTCAGTACGATACCGGTATTATATATATTGAATTTACTTTCAAATACCGGTACCGGTACCGAGCTCATCCCTAATCATATATATGCTTATAAACCATATTGGGCCTTGATGGAGTAAAATGGACAATAGTAGACCATACATGTCTTAATAAACTATATTGGGCCTTAATTGATCACAATGAACAAAAATAGATTATATATGTCTTTATGGACCATAGTGGCCTTAATGGATCATAATATACAATAGTAGATCGTATGTGTCTTAATGGAACATATTGGACAATACTAGATTGTATATGTCTTAATGGACCATAGTGGACCTGAATGGATCACAATGGACAATAGTAGATCGTAAATGTCTTAGTGGACTATATTGGGCTTTAATGGATCGCAATGTACAATAATAGATCATATGTATAGATTATATATGTCTTAATGGACCATACTGGGCCTTAATGGATCAGAATGGACAATAGTTGATCGTATATGTTTTAATGGACCACAATGGTTATTAGTCGATCATATACACAACATGTAATTTATATATATCCTTTTTACAATATATATATATATATATATATATATATATATATCTACATGTACGTATATTCAGTTTACTTTTTATAACTTTGTATGTATTAACTTATAGAGTTAATTACTGTTTTAGTCCCTGTGGTTTATCAAAAATCACTATTTCAGTCCATTAGTTTAAAAATTGTGATTTCAGTCCATGTGGTTTCACATTCGTAACCATTTCAGTCCACTTTGTAACCATTTCAGTCCCTGTACTTAACAGAATAATGGATTGAAATGGTTACGAAAGTGAAACCACAAGGACTGAAATCGCAATTTTTAAACTAATGGACTGTAATAGTGATTTTTGACAAACCAAAGGGACGAAAACAGTAATTAACTCTAATTTATATAAAATTATATATATTAACGATTAGCAACTTAACATGTCCACTAATGGTGTTATTAACGTTGCCTATTTACGGTTTTACTTTGATTCGGGATAACCGCTTTAGGACAATCATTTATAATGATCTTTCTTCAACGCTTTGACATTGTTTTCTTCTTCGAGATCTATTCGATTAAACTCGTGTCTCAAAATTTAAGTTTTCTTTTTCTTTCCATTTCTAGTATGTGGTATTGTGTTCACTTCATCTCCGCTCTTTGATTTTAACAAATAATTGTTGAAATTTGAATTATTTTTAGAATTTCTTTTATGGTTTATATAAATATATGAGTTTGTGATTTTCTCCCTTTAAACCTTTCAAAAATTCAGACTTTCACCTCAAATTTTTGTTTCCCTCCCTATCTCTTTTCTAAACTCTAATCCCCTCCCTCCACCATCACAAATCCACCACCAAATTCTCCACCAAATGTGCTCATCTGCCACCGACAATTTGTTCAGATCTCCGATGATTTTCGCGGCGTCACAGCGGCTCCGTGACTTCCAATGGCATTCACATCTCCGTGATCGGAGATCCAACTCCGGAAAATGGAGGCCGATGGATTTTGCACCACTGATGTGCTAAAAGTGGTCTAATTAAACTAACTAATTCTAACCCTAAATTAGACACTCTAAGTTTTAAATTTATAAAAACAGACTCTCTAAAACCTAGACCACACCACCGACAAGTGTACCGGTCAATGCAGTATAGCCTAAGTAAGTCCGAGTATCGAACCCACGAGACTCTCTGATTACGCTAATTAGACTCTATCTAGACCTAGACTGACACAGACTCTAACTGTTTAATTGGGTTGGGGGGGGGGGGGTTACGGAAACTAAGGAAATCTATATTAAACTACTAAGTAGACTAAAGCTAGACTAAAAACGAATGACGACTACAGACTTTTCTTATATGAGAACGAGACCACCTAGACAAAAATCCTGGATCGTTTTTAAGAGATTACCGATTAAGTTAAATGCACGAGTTATGGAACCGGGATCTTATAATACTAAACCTATTAAGAACCATCGAGGCCCCTCGACCCTTCTCAAGGAGAAACCTGTGGAACTACCTAGGCCGTTAATCCTACCGGTTATTAGACGCCTTCCCAGTTGTCTAATTATTGTGTAAGTACTCTAATATTGACCTATTATTTCCCAATCCTAGATCTAGGGTAGTTTGAAGTAATTAACTTGACTTGATAGACTAATAAAACCGACAGGTAAACCAAGACATAACCTTTCCCAAGGCCTATCTAAAGCAATTCGCCGGGTAAGACCTACCAATAGCCCCTCACTTCCCAGGTATTAGGACTAGTAGAACACTAAAACTTAGCAAATTATTAACACTTACTTCTAGGGGTTATTGGCCAATTCTCCCTAAAGAGTGAAGGTTTTCTAACGTGATATAGACACTCACCGAAACCCTAAACTCTAATATGACTCTACGTTGTGATATAGACCGTCACTAAGAATCACATGAAGCAAGTAATAACAATAAACCAATTCAAAGTACGCATACACATCAAACCATTAAATCAAACCGCTTACTAAACACAATCACCCATAACAATCATGCAAATAACAAAACCGGTAAAAACTTTATATTAATCCATTCATCAAGTCTAGGTAGTTTTAAATATTTAGCCAAGCATGTCAAATAATGAAAACAAAGCAAAGATAATCAACCAAGAATTCATTGCAACAAGAACAAAGAAACTAGAAAATAAGAGAAATTAAGTAACGAAACCTGTTAATCCCTTGCTCTCCAAGCTTCCCGCTCGATGCCGATGATTCCCGCAAAACAATGATTATCTTCGTTCCTTCCGTGATCGTCCGATGTTGTATGGCAGCCCCCTTTTCGTATCTGATGTTCTGATGTCGAATTATCTCGTATCTGATGTTCCTTCTGATCGTATGTGCGGCTCCCCAAGTATCGTCCTCTTTTTCCCCATCCACTAATGTTCGAATAAAATATATCAATGCAATGCCCACAAAAGCCCAAGACTTGAGCCACTTTCTTAGTCCATGCGTTGGTTGGCCTGGCTTTAAGAAATCATAACATTATTTAAAATCATATTTGAAAGGCCCAATACACTTCTGATCATGTCCCCTTAATGATGCAATATGAATATGAATATTATGATTTAAATAATCTGATGTAGGATTTTCGTCCAAGATGAATTAGCATTCATTAGGATTTATAATATCACATATATGACAATTTCCCTTCGGTCACTGGCATTCCACTCTGCCCAACTGACTGGTTATTTCTGTATTACTCTCTTTCGCTCCATTTGCACCAGGACCTGCCAAAAACACAAAATAATATAATATAATACTAAAAACTAAATAAAAATAAATAAAACCTATAAAAAAATTATACATTTTACACGGGACAAATATGTGTATTTTACCCCACATCAACCACTGTCTCTTCTCCTTCAAGCTTTTGAACATTCATTTACCCCCAATTTTCACACTCCATCAAACCCTAGATTACCCGTCTCTTCCTCTAAACTCTATTAATTAGGGTTTGTTGGTTAGTTCGGACTGTGATCACTCTAGACCAGCCGCAACTAAATAGGTATATCTCTCACCATTTTCTTTCATCTGAATTTTCTTGGTTAATCTTTCGTCATCTATGACCATTGATAGTTGGAAGATTAAACATGTGGTGGATTGAATATGGAGGGTAAACAATCAGGTTTAGCTACAAGAGTTCTGTTTTTTATACTATTAACAATTAGTACAATGTAATGGGACTGCGTTTTGTTTTGAAAAAAATGGTTAATGAGTCGTGTGTGTGGTTGTTGGGAATTGGGGATTCTTGTTTTCTTGAAGGAATAACTTATGTAGTTTTGTGATTTTTAACTTAGTCTTACCTTGACAGCTACGAATAATGCTTATGAGCGTGTTAAGGTATTGTTAATTATAATTACTTTGTAGTTGCAGACTTGCTAAACAAATTTCTAAAAGAAACAGTGCATTTTTTTAGGCAATTAACAAGGCCTAGAAAACATAGTCACTGATGACAAAGAGGGACCTGATTGTGGTGAATACATAGTGAAATTTCTGAGATTTACAACAACTGCTAACAACTATATATGCTGACTCACTTTTTATCATCAATTCTTATTGCAAAACTATAGAAACATATTCCTGATGCACATGTGATTATAACCACTCTATTCCACCTTGGCTATAGCACCTGAAACGATAAAAAAGCAAAGAATCTGCAAGACTGCAACTTTTGCTTACAGCTGGGATCGGGTCTGATCATGTTGATCTCAAGGCTGCTGCTGATGCTTGGTTAACTGTTGTAGAGGTTACGGGAAGCAATGTCGTTTCTGTTGCAGTTTTGTCAAACCTGAATTCGCAAGTCAAAGTGTCGACCCGCTATCGATGGATTTAATCCCGAAACCGTTCCCGCCATCCGCTGCCACTTTCAACACTTCATGGGACTCGATAATTCTGGCGTTCTCGACTTTTTGAAATCCACTGACTCCTTTTTCATGTTAAACGCTTACCCGTACTTCGCTTACATACAAAGAAGCGGTATATTTCCGACTGAGCACACACTTTTTCAACCGTTGCCACCGGTCAAATAAATAGTTGACCCGAACACACTCTTCCATTACGACAGCATGTTTGATGCTATGGTGGATGCTACTTATAACTCCATATCAGCTTATAACCTTTCTGTAATTCCAATCGTCGTAACCGAAACCTGTTATCTGAAAAAAGCTATGTTGTGTATTTTAGCAACGGGAGTTCTGTTTATACGTTTAGTTTGGATACATCTGGTGGGGCCATCGCAAATGCTTCGGGCGGGTTTTGTGTTGCGAAAAAAGGAGCTGATACCAGTAGCTTGCAAGATGGGCTGAATTGGGCTTGTGGGTCGGGCCAGGCTAACTGTAGTGCTATTCAATCGGGCCAGCCGTGTTATATGCCTGATACGATCGAAAACCATGCTTCTTATGCTTATAATGATTATTATCAGAAAATGCATTGCATGGGTGGAACCAACGACTTTGGTGGTACCGCGATGATAACCACGGTCGACCCTAGTACGTGCAACCTGCAGGTTTTCTTTTCTTTTACTTATTTATCTATTTTTGAGTTAACTGTCATTTTTGTCCATGTGGTTTATCCAGTTATACAAGTGTTTGTACCATTTTCGTCTCTGACATCCTTGAAACATGCGAGTTCCGTCCAAAAACTTAACGTCTGTTAAAACCTGCCGTTTAATGAAGGGTAATAACGTCATTTTTCTTTTTCTTTCTCTCTTAAACCCTATTAATAGGGTTTTAAAAAAGGGGGAATAAAAAAAGGAAGATGACGGTTTTACCCTTCATTAAACATTAGGTTTTAACATGCGTTAGTTTTTTGAACGGAACTAGCATGTTTCAAGAATGTATGGGATGGAAATGGTACAAATTTGAAATTTGGTCTAGACTGGCATAATTAAACAAGCCAAAGGGACGGAAATGGCAGTTAACTCATTATTATTTTTTTTGTATTATGTATGTCGACAAAACGCTTTTAATTTTTTGTCTTAATTTTTCAGTCATGCATATTTACAGGAAGGTAAGATTATGAACCTATAGAACAGTTTTCTTATTCGGTAACTGTGAGACCCATTAGGGAAAACTCACGGGCCCACCAATACCCCGCTAACAAGTGGGACCAGGTAAAGCGCAACTTATATTGCTCTGGATTCAACCATGAACAGTTTTATTTATTCCATTTAAAACCCATTTGTATTTGAATGCTGACATGTAAATCGGTTTGTGAACAGTACAAACTTGAGCATCGGTGGAATGCTAACACCTGCGTTTGGACTAGAAGGGCCACCTGCAAATGCATCACCGGGTCAACTTCCTGACATCGTGGTTTTGCTTTTGGCAACGCTTGTATTGATGATTGTGTAGATTTTCAGCAGTTTTGTATAGCTGATGTTTGTGCGCTTAGCGTTTTGAATGCCTACTGTTTGGAACATCATGAAATTAGACAGGAATTATTATTCTACATTAAATTGGTAAAGATTTGGGTTTGATTTCCAAATCTTGTGTTATTTTTTGTTGTTGGTTTGCTAAGGTGTGAGTTTATGAGGCTCATGGTTAGAGTAGTTGTCATTTGTGGGAGTATATGCTTGTACATGCCATTGGTTTGGTTGGAGTGAAAGATATGCTGGAGAATTGTTTCAAGGGAGAAGACTTCCCGACCCAACATTACATTTTGAAGGAAGGTGAGCTGGCAAGCCAGTACCACTGATCCGCCCGGCTACCAAACCATCTCCACTTCACTTACACCGCTGCCGAACCATCGCTACTTCAGGTATGTATTCTTGTTTGTTTTATAACATTCACTTCATTACACAACACTAATTCTATAAGTCTATGATCTTTTGCATACCTTATGCTTAATTTCAGATTACATACTTGCTTTTGTTTTTGAGATGGTTTCTTTGTGCGTGTGTTAGGTGGTGTGAACGCTTCAGTCTCAGTTGGTATGCCCAATCCAGAACCTACCTTGACATCTAATCATCAAGTTCGTCCAAAATAGGTAACATATCTTTTTTAATGTTTTTACTTAGATTTTGAAAGCCTAAATTGCTGTTCACCCAATCCGGTGATTAATGCGCATGAATTTGTGTTGCAGACATATGGAAGTAATAAGAGAAGGTGGACAAACCAACAAGGTACTTACTGGTCAAAAGAACCTGAGTAAGGGTATTGGTTCATTTTAATTTGTTTACATTGCTGATTGAAAACTGTTTTAGTACTGTTCGCTCAAAGATAAGCTTATATGTGATTAACGCACTATATAAGTGAATGGTAAAGACGTGAACTGTAGTTTATTATGTGGGTATGAGCATAGCTAGAAAACCATAGTTCTGGATATTTAGGAGCTTGCAGTTTTTCTTAACTGATGATCATTAGTAATCAACACATGAGTTGTTTTGACAATGTTTTTCCTAACTAGCATGCAAATTTATTATTATTAGTTTATTATTGTTTAGCAAAGATAGAGTATATAATACACTCACTTATTGAAGGTACACCTTGATTATTTTGAATCTGTTGTAGATGAACATATTGACAGTGGAATTTGAACTGCTTTAGAAGAAAGCAAACCAGTTTGACAACAAGGCGGCCACCAGCGCATAGATACAAAATTGCAGCACTTTCAAGGCCAAAAACATTCATTTCCCTTTGTAACTTTTGTAGATAGGTTTTGGTTAGAAGTTTATGTCATTAGTTAGTGTTTGAATTAAAAACTTACGTATTAAATTTGGGTTATTATTGTTAATATCATTTGGTTTTCAGATTTTCTCATGTTTACGTCATTTTTTATTATACAAAAAATGGGTAATTACATTAAATGGCCAAAAAGAACCAAAATAAATGTGTGAATAAAGGTTAGACAATAGCCATACTTAAAATTACAAAATTTTCCGTGGCTAAAAATAACCATTAGCCACGTTATAGTCTTTTTGTTTCTTGTTTGTGTGACAGAATAATACCAAACATCATGGAAAAAAAAGTTACGTGTGACCAAATGTTAAACAATAGCCACACTTAAAATAACAAAATTTCATGTGACTATACATATCCATTAACCACACTTTCATCACATTGTTTTTTGTTTGTATGACAAAATGATAACAAATGTCATGAGAAAATCAGATACATGTGACTAATGTTAAACAATAGCCACACATAAAAGTACAAAAATATTTTGTGTGTCTAGTAAAAGTTTTTAGCCACACTTACAATAAATTCATGTAACTATATAACAGAACCGGCTACACTTACAGTAAATTCATGTGGCCGTTGCTACCCTTTAGCCACACTTAATGCAGAAATTCTTAATTACAACAACCCCCTTTTGCCACACTATTTTATAATTGATGTGGCTAAAACAAATTTTTAAGTGACGATATAATAGATACGGCCACACTTACAGTAAATTCATGTGGTTATTGCTACCCTTTAGCCACACTTAGTGTACAAAATGTCTATTCCAGCAATAAATAATGGTACCCTTTAGCCACACTTTTAAGTGGCTATGGCCACTAAACGTGGATGTAGCCGTATGATACCTACGATGACTCGACCTTTGGTCACACTTGAGTTGAAAAAAAAAGTGTGACGGAAGACGTACGGTCACACTTTTTTTGTGTAGCCGTAAGCCGACGTAGTGTATACATACATATATAGAGGCTAGGGCAACAAACTCAGACACTAAGTCCTGACAAAGATACCTAGTCCGAATTTACAAGGCCTAGTCCGAATTTGTAACCTAACAAATTCGGACACTACATATAAGGAACCCTAATAAATTCAGATAACATAAAGTAACAATGAGTTCCGAATTTATATCATATTTGGACTCCTTTACAAGATAACAAATTCGGACTCCTAAGTGACCTTTGACTTCTTTGACTTTTGAGTTTGTTTACCAGAACTGATAAAGCACAGTTACCTAGCAAGAGCAGCACTTACAGAATATAATTGATCGTGAGTGCTCAAGTTTAACTTTGATTAATGAATGATAATTTAGATTGGACAGTAGTGACTTTGCTCAACCAAAATAAAGTTTCTTTAACCAAGTTTGACCATGGAAAACAATATATCGACTTTGGTTGTCCAATATCTATAAACTATTATAATGCAGGAGGGAGAGGTATTTTAATTTCTCAATTTTAACAAAATTTTGATTAGTTAATTACTAATTACACTTTAGCACCTTATAAAAAACGAAGTACCTATGACTTTTAAATGGACATAACTTTTTCGTATATTAATATTTTTTAATATAGACTCCCTTCCTTATATTGTTGTTTAATTCCAATCCATTTTCTTGTTGAAACCAACAAAATAAGGAGTGAAATCAACATTCGAATTCCCTTAAGATTTCATTTCATTATGTGAAACGAACACTACCTTAGGGTTCTGCAATTCTTCACTGTTAGTGATATGCAGATGGTGGGGATGGAAACTGAAGTAGGCACAAACTGAAGCGTGAAGCAAGCAGATATGAGTGATTGCTGGATTAGGGTGTAGAGAAGTAGCGATGGCGGTGGTTGATTTGCTGGTCGCCTAGGAGAAAAGTAGAGTGGAAGGCGAGAGAAGGATGAGGGGACGTGAAAATGGGTCTCACCATTGAATCCAAAAGGAACGGCTGGGATTGTTTACTGTTCCTAAGGAACAACATGAATTGTATATATAGATTAATTTATATCATTATATGAGTGGTTTTATATTTTTCAAAATTACCTCTAAAATTATTTCGACCAAAACATACTTCCCGCCCAAGTATCACTTCCCAAAATCCATTTTCCCCAAATTAAACTGCTTAACATATTTCCCCCCTTTTCCTATTCCATATCAAAATCGTTTTCCCATCCAAATCGATTTCATTGTTATCCCCACCGATCGATTTACTCGATAGCTCTGTATCTCTTTTGCACGTAGTTTTGACGGTGATTGTGCGAGTCACTATATATATATATATATATATATATATGACGCATAGGTTTCATGAGAAATCCAAACTGCCGACCAAGCACCATGAATTACCATCGACCACCAGAAAACCGTTCCAACCCTTCACCTAGAACCCATAGTGCTACTACAACGAACCACCAGTCTACCACTACATCTGATTTTAACAACTTGTTTTTGAGACCAACGTGAACTCTTTTTCCTTAGTATACGTTGTATGGACAGCATTGATGCTTTGTTTTCCCTTGGATCCTTTGATTCTATGTTTTAACTGATTTTGTTTCTTTAAGTGTTTGGGCAGGTCTGAAGAATTGTTCGATGAAAGGCTTCAATGATTTGTATTGCTATAGCTACTTATTTATTTTAAGACAAAGGTAATGGTTTTAAACATATTAACGTAGGATTGCATTTTTGTTAAGTCTACCTCTATGAAATTGATTGATACTATATTTATCATTTTATGTTCAAAGCATGTTGTTATTATAATGTTGTGAATTTACAAATATGGTTCATATTTGATACAAAAGAAATTAGGCTATTGAGAAATACACATGTAAAATGTCTTATCTTTTGTGTCTATGATGAGTTAATATGATGTTCATACTTTTATGTCAGCATACACATATATTGATATACATATATATAATACACACACCCACACATACTTTACTATTAAACCTTGAATGTTTGTAAGTGCGGCTATGTACTTTAAAGTTAAATGTTATTTGGTTACTCTAATAAAATTATTTATATGAAATATCTAAAGTTATATCTTTTGGTAGTTGATGTTACGTTTTGGGTAGTCGATTTAACTCGAAATTTGAAAATAAAAATTAGTAAAGTTATATAAAGTTAATTAGAGATCAATTCCAATAGAAAATTTTAATAAGACAAACTAGTTAGTAGTCAAATTTGTTTCATATTTTAATTTGTATATTATTTCTTGAGTTGAAGTTCATTCCTTCATGTTCGTAGAATGCATTGCTTATTGTAGTTCTTTGATCATATTTTGGTTTAAGTTGGTACAAATTTGTTTAGTATTGGCCAATTCACTATCCAGGATTGTTTAGCAAATTTAATGTATTGGCCAATTCACTATTCAGGATTGTTTAGCAAATTTAATTCAAGTTCATCTTTAAGACTTGAAAAATATCTTATGATTGTTTGAATGCTTATATGAATTGTATTGTAGAAAAACAATGTTGTTTTAATGCAAGACTTGAGTAATTTGGTCTTTTTAGTAAGGCATACATTTAAACCTTGTTGGTTTACTGTTTTTTCAGTTCCGATAATGCTTGTATTGTATTTTTGTTCCTAGTTCGAACTAGCTCATTATATTGCTAGTCACTCTTATTAAAATATTATTTCATCTATGATAAAATGGTTTAACATACAAAGGGACATACCATATGAGATATGCAAAACATGTTTTAAGTTCAAACTTTATTTCATGATGGGATTTTGCAAATGGGTATAGTTGTTTGTTTGTTACATATGTCTAACATGATATTTTGGAGATAATTTGTAGGTTTTTTGTATCTGTTGGCATTCTAGGTTTTTCTGATGATGTACAGTTGTTTGCTTATGAAACATACAAGGTAAGGAAATTGTTGTTTTGTTGCACTATTTAATATTTAATTAAATATACAAATTACATATATGCATGCATTTAAACGAATTGTATACATGATGAAGCTTTTTAGGGGAATAGATGGTCATCTTACACTTGTTGAAGATTAGTTGCAGATTTTGTGCTGGCATGACTTCAACTTTTGTAACATTCAGTCTAATGATTTTAATCGGGTTTACCCGATTCCCAAGTTTTCCACTCTGATTACCAAACCAAATAAAGTCAACTAAACTGAAACCCATATATCCAACTCGAATCACTCTAATCTTAAACAGGTCAGTTGGTTAGTCTGTTATTGGTTAAAGTCGACAGGCATAGTCTTTTCAGAATTATGCATCATAGGTAAACTAAAAAAAATGAATTGATAATCTGTATAACTTGTGTTGGTGCATATGTCTGTCGACTTCATCTTGTATCGAGTCTTGTATTATATTAGATAGATCAGGGCACACAAAACGAGAAAAAAGTGTGTTTGTAGGTATTTCGCACGAAATTACACATAGGTAATTTCGTACGAAATCAGATGGTAATTTTGCACGAAATTAGATTTCGCATGAAACTAATTTCGTTTGGGCTGGTCCATGCGAAATTAGCTCTCCTATAAATACCTTTGATGCCTTGTCATTTGTAACTTTCCGGTTTCAGTACTGAACTGCTGCCGAAGTGTCTACTCGCTGTAATTCTTTGTTAAATCAATCAAAAGACAGTTTAAAGTGAATATCTAGCTGAATTGGACTTGATACGTTTGTTTCCGCCTCTCATATTAAGCAAAAACTTTTCTGATCGACTCGTTTGGATCAGAAAACGATCCTACAAGTGGTATCAGAACTCAGAAGGAAGAGTTCATACCAATTTTGTTGAAAATTCTGATTTCTACACCTTCTTTTCAAAATTAAACTTGATTTCACGGTCAAAATGTCTTGAATTTCACATATTATACGCGCAATAGTGTTTTAACAAACCCTTGAAAGTTTCAGACTTAAAATCGGACAAAAACCTAATCAATTTTGGCAAAAACAGCTCGAGATGATGACATCAGCAGTATTTCGCACGAAATAAGCTTTATTTCACACCAGGTTGTAATTTCGTTTGAGAGATCCACACAAAATCAGTAATTTCGCATCAAATTGTAATTTCGTTTGTGTATTTCACACGAAATCACCTGTTTCGTTTGAAAGGGTATTTCGCTCCAAAGGGTATTTCGTTTGAAGGCTAATTTCATTTGAAAGTGTCTGATTTGTGACATTTTTAAAACCGAATCATGGAAGAGGAATTTTACAATGCCTTTGCAACTCCGATTAGCATTGTACAAAACACAATGTTGGAAAACGAAACGGGCACCATGCAAAAACCGCCAAAACTCATGAATATCGAGGAGTATAAAGGATGGGAGGAACGATTTGAGAATTGGGTACAAGCAAATTATTTGGATGCTTGGGAATGTGTGGAAACGAAATATGTTAGACCGATGACTGATGATGAGGAGATTATTGCAATTAAAGATCTAAGTGCAGAAGAGAAAAAGAAATACAAAGATGAAAAGACGATGACGAGTTTATTGCATCAAGCTGTTAAGGAAGATATCTTGGTTTTATTACAACATAATGGAACGGCATACTCTATCTGGAAACCATTAAAATCAAAGTTTGTTGGAAGTAAAGAGATGATTAAGAACAAAAAGTTACTTTTGAAAAAAGAGTTTGATTTATTTCGTGGTTTGAGAACTGAGAGCACCAAGCAGATCATTGAAAGATACTGCAATTTGTTAGTCAACATGAAGAGAGTGAGCATCACAAAGGATAATGAAGAATTGATTGAGAAGTTGGCTGATGCATTGCCACATGAAACTTGGGGCACATATCTCATGATGTTGAGAAATAAGAAAGATTTTAGCAATTTGACACTGAGTAAGTTCATTGAAAAACTTGAAGCTCAGGAAATGGAACAAAGAAAGATTTCAAGAATGAAATATTTTGATGGAGAACAAGATATTAGTCTTTATTACAAAGGAGGTATTAGTGATAAGACCAACATGTCATCAAAGGTTGAAACTGCATTCAATGCTAAGAGTTCGTTTGGAGGTTCATCTAAAGGATCAAACAGCAAAACAAGTTTTTCTTTATATCCATCATTTGATCCAAACTTGTCAACAACAAAGAATGGCAAGATGCTTCAATGCAACATTATATTAAACCTTGAAAATGATCAAAATTTTTCGGAAGAGGTTGCAAAAAGTCACATGTCTTTGTTGGGAACTGTGCTGGAATCATATGGAATTCTAGTAGCAGGAAAGATCGGGAATCCAATGTTGACAAAAGAGGATTATGATCAGATTGATGCTGAGGAGATGGAATTGATGGATATAAAGTGGTGTTTGGCGAGTGTGTTGAGGAGAGCTGAAAAGTTTAAACAAATTACAGGAAGAGATAATTTCCGTGATGCAAATGTTTCTACTTTAGGTTTTGATAAATCTAAAGTTACTTGTTTTCGTTGCAGGGAAAAAGAACACTTCAAGAGAGAGTGTACAAATCATGAAGCAAGTGGAGCTCAAAATCCATTCAATAACAATGATTACTATCGGAAAGCAATTTATCATCAAGTTGGTCAACAACCACATCAACAACAACCACAAACTGCTCATGCCAGGAAGGAGATTGAAGAATCATTAAAGAGAGCTTGTATGGTGAATCAAGATGATAAAAAGTCAACAAAAGGATCCAGTTGGGATAAATATATTTCAGCTGGCAGCAAAGCATGTCTAATAGATCAAGATGATGAAAGACTACCAGAAGGTTTTAGCTGGAAAAATTTCAGTTGGGATGACTATGATCCTAACAAAACTTCAAAACACAAAGCTTTTGTTGCTCGAGTTGCTGAAGACAGTGATAATGATGATGATTATTATGCAAGGAGAATGGAAGATCACTTAAAAATGATGGAAGAGAGTGACAGTGATGATGGAAAAGTTAAAAAGAAAAAGAAGAAAGCTAAGAAACAAGTCAGCAGTGATGATGAAGAAGTTCCTGTGATCAAAAGAAAAGTAAAAGAAGTTCCAGTTTTTAAAGTTGATACAGAAGCTGATGCACAAAAGATTCAGGTGAAATGTGAGAATTGTGAAGCAGTGAAAAAGCAAAACAGTACTTTGATTCACATCATGAACAGATTAAAAGAATCCTATGATGTTCTTAACAAGTCAATGAATCTGTATAATCAAACAAGCAGTGAACAAGCAACAGCTATGAAGATACTTCAAGGAGCTTTCATGACAAAACAGAAAGTTGTCAACAATTACATTGAGAAATGTGCTGTACTTGAACAGAAACTGGAAACCCAGAGGATTGAAACAGAGAGAGTAAATAGGTTGTTAAAAAGTTACTCATGTACTTCTTATGTTATTGACAGGATTTATCCAACCGTTGAAGGCATGAAGGCATTTGATGAAGATGAAGTATCTGAAGACAAGAGTTCTGAAAAGAAGAAGGATACTGAAGAAAAGAATTCTGGTAAGAAACATAGTGCCAGTTATACAAAGTCTCCGCCTCCGCTTGAAAATGTATGTTCTCCACGAAATCCAAATTCAGAAAGAGTCAAAAAGGCAACCAATTTACAGTGGGAGTCTGAGTCTTCAGAAAATTTGACAGACAACATCGATGTCACTTTCACATCATCTGACACTGATCATGAGTCCGAATTAATAAAGAAAGTGGTCGATCAGGTGTTGGATAACGATGAAACCAAGGAGTCGAAGTCAGAGTCAAATTCAGAGTCAAAATCTGAAAAGTCAAGTCCAATAGTCAAAAAGGGCAAACGGGTTTACAATAAAGAGTTTTTGTTATCAAAATCTAATTTGAATGATGAAACAATCAAAGTAGCATATACTTTGAATGATTCTGACAAATTATATTCTGATGAAGAATTTCCAATAAGAGGTGTTAAAACTGAAATGATCAAAAAGATTTTTAAACTAACAGAAATTAATATTTCTGAAATAAAAGATGTAAATCTTTCAGTAAAATCTAAAAAGTATACCTCAAGAGATCAACAGAGGTTAAACAAGAAAAAGGGTTACAGTTCTGGTTCTGGTTTTCAAAAGAAACCAAACCATAACGGTAATTTCAAAAGGAAAGGTCTTGGATTTATTCCACCGAAAAATCATAAAAATGAGAAAACTTATAAACCAAAAACTGTTTTTGTTTCAGGAATATCATCTGAAGAACAAAAAGAGAAATTGTTCAGAAAGCAGACAAACAAAGAATTCCTTGCTAAGAAGCAAGAAGAAATGAAGAAGGAAGTTATTCAGACAAAGGAAACGAGAACCTGTTTTCAATGCAAAACAGTTGGTTATATTGCTAGGAATTGTCCTAAGGCAATCCAAATAAAACAGGGAGTTTCTCTTAAACTGAAAGAAAAGATGGTTGAAATTGAACCACCAATCAAACCTTTTACAGTTTTCAAAAACTCGAAATTTGAGGTTGGTGATTGTTCAAAAAGGTTTTACAAGAGAAAAGCAAATCTTGACAACCACAAGTGGGTTGTTAAGAAATATGATGATAATTCTAGCAATGATTCTGATTCGTCAAAATCAGAGGAGCTATTTTTAGGCGATGAATCTGATTCCATAAAGTCAGAGGAGCCATAGGTTGAGAAAAGGAGTGAAAATTCGGTTTCGCCAATGGATGATGTTAATTTTCCACCATTGCGAGCTGAAAATTTTAAACAAAAAGTTGGCAAAATTGAGATTTCGAATCAATTCTTTTCTGAAAATAAAGAATTTGATGTTGAGAAAGCTTTTAACTCCAAAGTGCAACATATTTTTGGTAAAATGGTTGATGGGAAGGTCAAAGGGGTGAAGGAATTTTATGAGAAGAAAACGAAGAAACCAGGTAAAGATGGTTCATCCCAGGTTTGTGACTGGGATGGAACTTATTATGATTGAAAACCAGGACTTGCCGGAGCTTCCAGGTTGGTAAGTGTGGAGCAGGAATCGGCATATTTCTTGAGAAATTCACGAAAGTGATTTCGATATACAAGTGGTAGTTTTATTCAAATTGTTATATTTTGTGTTACAAGTGATTTTGGTGATGAGAACCTACAAGTGGTTGGAGAAGGTATTCACATACAAGTGGTTAATCAAGGTCATTAAGTTGAACTTGATTTCACTTTCATTCAAGTGGTTGAGAAACAAAGTGATGAATGAATCCCCTTTACTACAAGTGGTAAAATCAACAAAACAAATTTTCTGGAAAAACCATTTGATTAAAAAAAACTTAAGTGTTTTGAAATCTTAATGGGAAAATAGTTTGTTGAAAGGGGGAGTCCTGATTGTTTATGCCAAGTAGATGGCGATTTGAAGTGATTCGATATCAGTTGTCATTTTACTTGTACAGTTTGTTTTCAAATTTCTTTTAAATGATTTTGAATTTTAGGGGGAGTAAGAAATTTCAGAAAATCCAAAAACATTAGAAAATTTGAAAAAGTAAAAAACACGAGAAAATAAAAAATGAGTTTTGTTGTGAAAAGAGGAAATGATTGTACATCAGTGGATAATCACAGCATGCTAAAGAAATGGAAAGTCAAATGTGATAAACGGTCTCACTGATGATGTGCCAGTAGGTTTTTACACATTTAGTAGATTGTGTCGAGATATAAACCTAAATTTCAAACTTACTTATATCGTGGGGAACATCTCTCGGATATATGGGTAACCCCCGAAATCTTGTTTGAAAGGTCCCTCTTTCTGAGATATTAGGTCTTTATACTCAGTGATATCTGGGGTATTATTCCGGGACTTCTGATTTTGCGAAAGCAATGGCCTAGTCCTCGTATAATACTTTTCGCTTGCTTGAAATATAGCACCCCCCTCAGCATAAAAAATGATAAAACATTGAAAAATGTTAATCATGTGCTGTTGAAGAAAAGATTCTCTAAAGGGAACACACCAAAAGTCGAAGCCATCATCTCTCTGATTTTGCGGAAGCAATAGCCTGAGCTCTCATGGCCCTCGCATTTTAACCCTTTACAGATATCATCTAGGTATACTCACCTGTAAGACTGAATATTGGGATCTGAATACGGGTGTATATTCTGAGGTGGGACACGCGAATAAGTTTAAGTCTCTAAAACACAAATCTTGTATCTCGAAACAGTTGAACTTTGTGTGAGAATTTAAGTGGATCAGTATACTGACAATCTAAGTGAATCGTTTAGAACTTAAAATGGTTAAAGCTTAACGGTGTTAGTGATTTGTCTCATAAACTGATATGATCTTCTTACACAAACTCGAAAAAATATTGTCTGTAAATATTTCTTTACTGCATTTCATTAAAATCAAAAACCCAAAAAGATTTTAAGTGTGTTTTAGCATAAAATTTTTGAAAAATATAAAAAAGATTTTCGACAACTGATGTTGGAAGAGCTGATTTTCAAAATTCTGAGTGCTAAGCATGATGAACATAAAGTTTGGGAAAGTTTTTGTTTGAGATGTTTGAGATGAAGAAATGTTTGAAAATGAAAATGTTGTTTCTACAAGTGGTTCATCAGAGTTTAAAATTGAAAAATCATTTATTGATTTGTTTAATACCTGCAAATGATGTTTAAATTTGTCAAATTTTAAATTTGTGAAATTTAGTGTGAGGTAGAGATTGTGCAAGTTAGCCAGGTTTGGATCCTGAGCAGGATGTGTGTCACACCCCGACCACGTAAAACAAAAAATCATGGCGGAAACGTCAGGGAGTGTTGTAACAGAAGTATTGTTTCAAACCATGGATACAAAGAGTTTTGTTTTATTAAATATTAAACATTGTCTTAAAGTTAAACAAGCAAGTCAAACATAGTCTATCATCGTTATTAAATCACCAAGGCCTCGTCCGGTCCTAAGTGAGCATGCATCCTATTCGCAATCAACATTAAGCAAGATCACCTGAAACATATGTAAAAACAAAGTCAGCAAAGAAATGCTGGCGAGCACATAGTTTTTGTGTGAGTGTCAGATTCATGGCTCGTTGAAATATCTCGTACAACTTCGTAAATCGATATTTGAAACCTTGTTTTGTAAAATGTTTGTATTGTAAAATGAATAACCAAGTCAAAACAGATTGGTTATAATTTATAAACCTCGATGCCATGAATCTTAACCCAAAACATTTGTTTTCGTAAACCAAATCGCAAATCGTCCTCGTAATAAAACTCGTATGGTTTATATCGTTTAGTAAACCTCGTTGTGTGGCATTGTTTAACTCGTTCTCGTTATAGATCATCGTTCACTTGTTTAAATTGTTCATAATCGTTCAATCGTTCTCGTACAAATTATTCTCGTACAAATCGTTCTTGTTTTAATTGTGAAAACTACTTTTTGGTCTTCTTGCTAATAACATTCAAACCTTTGTGACTCGTCCATCGTTCAACTCGTACAACTCGTATTAACAAACCACCAAAGGGTAAGTTAACAATCATCAGATTCAGTCGTTACCCACATAACCCACACATAACCATGGGTGCAGTCGGATAACGGGATTTGTCGGATCCTATGGTACCATAACCTAATACTGGTCGGCTTGATCAATGCTAATGAATGTCATTCGTTATGTAACTACCACCAACAAGTTCGTTCCCATTATCGAAATCGTTATTAGTTTTGTATAAACCATCTCAATCGTTTTGAAACCATCGTTAGAATATTGAAATCGTTTTGATACATATGAATCACCCCAAAACAATCGAAAACAGTAAAAAGAGGGGATCTATGTACTCACCTTTGGGTGCGTTTTTATATGTTAACACAATCCCTCAGTTTATTCGTCCTAAATTAAATAAGAATGATTTAATAATAAAAAACTCACAAAAATACCAAAGTTTCTCCGATACTTAGAATTTTCACATAACTTTGAGATTTCTCGAAAAGTTATTATTTTTGATTATTTTGGTGTATTTGTATATGTATATACTCAAGCGTAATACACATAATCTTGTCAACACTATAACATCATCATACACATATTGTAAAAACATAGCACATTGTAACACCTAAAATGTACCCATGAACAATCCATTCTAGTATATGTCGAAAAACACTTATTTTTGCGATTCGGTAACATAAGGTATAACCTCGGAAGGTTATTCCCTATGCTACTATGGTCACTAAACATGTTTGGTCGGATCCTAATGATCGACCAAACGGGTCGTGTTCGAAAGTCAAAGCGGGTGTTTAGTCCGCTTGACTTACGACTCTACATAAGCACTAATCTAAAAGTGACGAGCTAAGCATGTTAAAACATGCTTAACTAACTTAGAAACAAGTTTGGTATCAAAACAAACGGTTTGAATACCTAAGAGTAGTTTGGTTACAAAATACGCAAGAATACGCATTTTGGCCGAAACTACGACTCGTCACTGAGCCTAGATAACGTGGTAATCAGTAGGTATAGTCACAAGGGACTATAACCATCGTGATTACGCTCACGTTATGAAGTTCAAACGAACTTCACATTGACCATAAACTGGTCAATGCAGAAAGTCAAACGCAGTTTGACTTTAACGCTAAAACGAATGAAAAGAACGAAAGAACACTTACAGAAGGTCCCCGCAAGTTTTGATTCCGATTTTTCTCTCAGGTATGAAGCATATACTTCCACTTAGAGAGCATAAATCAGATTTAAAATTGTGGGTTTTGAAGTGAAATGGATGGGGTATATATAGGATTTCTAGAACCGTTAAGATCGATCTCGAAAACTGAGCTTTGATCTGGACCTTACATGTGTGCCCATGGTTTTCTAAAACCATGGGAGCACCTAATAATGGACTAGGTTCATTGAATACCAGCCCATGGTTTTGCAAAACCATGGGTTAAAACCATCAACACTTCAAAATGGACTAGGTTCATTGAATCTGGTCAGAAATTTCAAAAATGGTCCCTGCATTTGTAAAACTTGATTTTTTGCACTTTTAAGCCCCGTTAACCCCATTTCAAGGCTCTAAAATAAAGTTAAAGTATAGGGAACTCAAAACATGCTCAAAAGTATCTCGGATGTCGGTTCGTTTGGTCGTACGGTTGCGTTATTCGCTTAATTACGACGGAAGTCATAACGAACGCAAAAACGATCCAAATTAAGCGACGAATGGAATTTTATCATGCCAAACACTAAAATAAAATATTTTAATGCTTACATAAATTTTTGGATGTCCCGATGTATTCAGAACGTAAGTTATGCGCGAAAATGCAAACTTATGCACTTTTTGACACTTTTAGTCCCTGAATGAGCATAAAGTTTATTTTAGCATACCGAACCCCTCAAAGCCTATTTCTAAGCTATGTAAAGGTTATTTAGGATATTTTTAACTTACGATCAAGTTCCGGAATGTTTGTTACTATACAAATCGGCATAGTTTCGCAGTTTGACACAAATAGTCCCTGCGATCGAACAAAGTTGATTTCGACACACCAAACCATTCAAAACTTATTTCTAAGTTATGAGGAGGTTATTGAAGGTATGGTAATCCTATGTCACTATTCTGGAGTGTTTGTCGTGTTATACTGACTGCGTTTAAGCACCAGTTTGCGTATAACATTCAAGAAAGCGATTTAGAGCTTGAAATTGGAATCGAATCAAATTGTAAAATCACTAAACACAATTACACATATAATAACACCAAAACACATATAATAACACCAAAGCACATTGTTTTATTAATAATCATCATTGTTTTACATCGTACATCGATTACAGAACACAGTTGTCACAGTCTGCCCTACTTCAGGAAATTTCGTCCCGAAATTTTAACTAGAGGAAGCTTGTGAAAACAAATGCGGATATTTCGTTTTCATTTGGTCCTCACGTTCCCAAGTAAAATCTGGGCCACGTTTGGATTCCCAGCGAACTTTGACCAATCGAATCTGTTTGTTCTTCAACTGTTTGAAAGCACGGTCCACGATCTCCACGGGTTTCTCGACAAAGTGCATTGTTTCATCGATTTGGATCTCGTCGAGAGGAATGTGTAGATCATCTTTAGCTAAACATTTTCGCAGATTGGACACGTGAAAAGTCAGGTGAATATTTCCAAGCTCTGGAGGTAGCTCCAATCGATAGGCAACCTTTCCAAACCTTTCCACAATCTTAAATGGTCCCACATAACGAGGTGCAAGTTTTCCTTTCTTTCCAAATCTCACCACTCCCTTCCAAGGTGACACCTTGAGTAGGACACGGTCTCCGATTTGAAATTCTAAGGACTTGCGTCGCAGATCCGCATATCTCTTTTGACGGTTACGAGCTGTCACAAGATTATCGCGGATTTTCTTGATTTTGTCTGTGGTTTCCAGAACGAGCTCAGGTCCAGTAAGCTGAGCTTCACCGGTCTCTTTCCAACAGACAGGAGAACGACATTTTCAACCGTAGAGAGCTTCGAATGGTGCCATATTAATGCTAGCATGATAGCTATTGTTGTAAGAGAACTCGAGCAGTGGCATATGAGAATCCCAATTACCACCAAAGTCTATCACGCATGCGCTAAGCATATCCTCCAAAATTTGAATCGTTCTCTCAGATTGGCCATCTGTTTGGGGATGATAAGCAGTGCTTAGATTCAGTTGGGTTCCCAAAGCAGATTGCATGGCCTTCCAAAAATGAGATGAAAATCGAGCATCACGATCAGAAATGATATCTAAAGGAACACCATGTCGTGATACATTCTCGTCTACATAGATTTTGGCAAGCTTCTCAGCAGAGAAATCCTCACGGATAGGTAAGAAGTGAGCAGATTTTGTCAAACGATCAACTACAACCCAAATAGCATCGTGACCTTTAGACGTACGCGGTAACTTAGTAATGAGATCCATGGCAATGTTCTCCCATTTCCAAACCGGTATCTCTAGTTGTACAAGCAAGCCAGAAGGTCGTTGATGTTCGGCCTTGACTTTGAGACAAGTTAGGCATTTCGATACATACAAGGCAACATCCTTCTTCATACCAGGCCACCAGCACTGAGTACGAAGATCCTTGTACATTTTATCAGCACCAGGATGGATAGAATATCGAGACTTATGAGATTCGTCCATTGCCAAGGTGCGAAGATCGTCTTGTTTCGGAATCCACAATCGATCCTTAAAATAGAGCAAACCATCGTCTTTTGTTTCGAGTTTAAGCTCAAGTTGACGTGGTAATTCCTTACCTATCAAATTTTGTGAACCACAAAATTGCTGAGCTTGAAGGACATGAGATTGAAGATCAGATAGAGTTCGAACAGAATGAAGTTTGGCTCGTTCTTTTCGACTAAGCGCATCGGCTACAACATTCGCCTTACCAGGGTGGTAGCGAATCTCGCAGTCATAATCGTTTAAGAGTTTAACCCAACGTCATTGCCTCATGTTCAGCTCTTTCTGATTAAGAATATGCTGGAGACTTTTGTGGTCTGTGAAAACCACACACTTCGTTCCATAGAGGTAGTGTCTCCAGATTTTAAGCGCGAAAACCACAGCTCCTAACTCAAGATCATGAGTCGTGTAGTTCTTCTCGTGAACTTTTAGCTATCTAGATGCATATGCAATAACCTTACCTCGTTGCATAAGGACGCAACCAAGGCCTAAGTTGGACACATCGCAATAGACAACGAAATCATCGCTTCCCTCGGGCAAAGATAGAACAGGAGCATTACATAACTTCTGCTTCAGTGTTTGGAACGCTTCTTCTTGCTTGGGTCCCCACTCGAAAGGTTTATTCTTCTGAGTCAAAGTAGTGAGTGGAACCGCAATCTTTGAGAAATTTGAAATGAATCGACGATAATAACCAGCAAGACCAAGAAAAGATCGAATCTCTGTAGGCGTCGTTGGTGTATTCCAGTCCTTAATAGCAGCAATCTTGGATGGATCCACATGAATACCTTGCTCATTGACTATATGACCCAAGAATTGAACTTCTTTAAGCCAGAATTCACACTTGGAGAATTTAGCAAAAAGTTGTTCCTTCTTCAGGAGTTCCAATGTTAAGCGAAGGTATTGCTCGTGCTCGGCTCGAGATTTTGAATAAATGAGAATATCGTCGATGAACACAATAATGAACTTGTCCAAATAAGGTTTGCAGACCCTATTCATTAAATCCATAAAGATAGCTGGTGCATTCGTCAAACCAAAAGGCATGACTGTGAACTCGTAATGCCCATATCTTGTGCGGAAAGCAGTTTTGGGAATATCTTCTTCGAGAACACGAAGTTGATGATACCCAGAACGCAGGTCGATCTTGGAAAAGTATGAAGCACCCTGCAGCTGGTCGAAGAGATCATCAATTCGAGGTAGGGGATATCGATTCTTGATGGTGAGCTTATTAAGCTCACGATAATCGATACACATTCGAAAAGATCCATCTTTCTTTTTCACGAAGAGGACAAGAGCTCCCCAAGGTGAAAAGCTCGGTCGGATGAATCCTTTATCAGATAACTCTTGAAGCTGTTTCGATAACTCTTGCATCTCCAATGGTGCAAGACGATAAGGTGCTTTTGCAATCGGGTTGGCATTGGGTACAAGGTCAATATGAAACTCGACTTGACGAACTGGAGGTAAACCAGACAGTTCATCAGGAAACACCTCTAGATAATCCCGAACAATCGGAATATCCTGAATACTCTTACTCTTGCTTTTCTCCTCGGTGACATGTGCCAGAAAAGCAACATATCCTTTTCGTAAATACCTTTGGGCTTCCAAACACGACGTAAGCTTCAAACCATCTGGTGGTTTCTCGCCACGAACTTCAAGAACATCGCCAGACGGAAGAGGAATACGAACAATCTTATCGAAACAAACAGCCTCAGCGTGGTGTTTGGTTAACCAGTCCATTCCAATGATAATATCGAAACTCCCCAGTTGCATCGGTGTGAGGTCAATAGGAAAAAGATGGTTATCAAGGTTCAACAAACAATTACGAATAATAGAATCGAGAACAAGAGGTTTACCAGTGGCAACTTCAACAGATAAGGGTTTACTCAGTTTAGTTCTAGGTACCGCAAGCAAAGGCTCAAATGACAATGAAACAAAACTTCTATCGGCACCAGAATCAAAAGGAATAGATGCAGGTCGATTGTTAACAAGAAACGTACCGTTGACAACAAATGTACCATTGACAACGAGGTTGTCAGCTCGATCCTCCTTTTGCATTAAGATTAAATGCTCATCCACGAGCGGGATCAACAATTGGAAAAACAAAAGAGGCATCGACAAAACACAAGAGAGGCGATCATTCGTTCGTTACCTCGAACAAACTAACAACACGCAGTGACTAATCAAAGTAAATAGGTCAAAAATAATGTATCGCGAAGACATGCTCGCCTATAAGTGAACACTCACCCCAAGAGTTCCCAGGTAAGAGTGACTGGTCCGATTATGTGGATTTGTACGAACACTCTAGCCTTAGACAGAAAACTCAGAGTACAGGCACTCACTCTTCCAGTTTGCACGTGTTCACATTATTTAGACCCAAACTTTGATGAGATTTTGAAAACTCAGAAGGCACTAAGCCAAAAATGAGTCAAACAGGAAGGGTTCAAAACCTTACAACAGAGGGTTCAAAACATAGTAATCAATCATCCTAGAACGGATGATTAGTTTTCAAAGCAGATTCGAAAATTGTGTTCTTGTTGTGGTTATCACCTAAGGGTAGGTGACAGTTTTGTTTTAGAAAATCTAAACGCAAAGTTTACTTGCGTTGGGGTCCTAAAAGTTATAGCCTAGGTCAAAGCATTACTAATAACCTAATTCCCTATAACCATTGGCTCTGATACCAACTCTTCTGTCACACCCCGACCACGTAAAACAACAAAGCGGTACGGAAACGTCGGGGAGTGTTGTAACAGAATTATCGTTTCATAACCATGGATACAAAAGTGTTTCGTTTTATTGATATTATTAAACATTAACATTGTCTTAACACATAACAAACAAGTTTTATATCGACTATCATTGTTTTATGTCACTAAGGCCTCGTCCAGATCCTATGTGACGCATGCATCCTAGAACGTCAATCAAGCAACAACACCTGAAACATATGTAAAAACAAAGTCAGCAAAGAAATGCTGGCGAGTACATAGGTTTTATAAGAGTCTCGGAATCATGGCTTGTTTACATATATTGCAATACTTCGAAAACCTTGTTTTTGTTTAAAAAGTGTATAATATTGCAACATGATTAACCAACTCAAAACAAGATGGTTATAATTTATAAAGTTTCGTAGCCACGATTCTTAACCCCAAAGCCTTTTGTTTTAGAAATGATCTTGTAAAACATCTCGTATAAACTCGTTAATAAAACTCGTATATTATTTCGAAAACATCGTGAGTGACATCGTTTCAATATCGTTTACCCAAGTGAACTAAATAACGCCACGGTATGTAATATGTTGAAAACACTTATATATAAGAAGTACCAACGGCGTATCTACCATGTTTTCACCACATTACACCCGTCCCGTTATCTAAACACTAGCCAAAAACCAATCGTTTACCCAAATCATTTAACATCGTTTCCAAATCGTTTCCAAATTGTTTCCAAATCGTTTACTCGTTTAAATCATTTAAATCATCCTCGTTTTAATTGTGAAAACTTATATATGGTCGCCTCGTTAATAACATTCAAACCTTCGTGACTCGACTACCTCGTTTCTCGCTTCTCATATTAACAAACCTCCAAAGGGTAAGTTAATAATTACAGATTCAGTCGTTACCCACAACACCCACACATAACCATGGGTATAATGCAATAACGGGATATGTTAGATCCTATGGTACCATAACCTAATACTGGTCGGTTCGGCCAAAATTAATGAATGTCATTCGTTATGTAACTACAACCAACAAGTTCGTTCACATTATTGAAATCGTTATTAGTTTAGTAGAAATCGTTTTATTCGTTTTTGAAATCATCGTTTAAAACCTTGAAAACATTATGTACATATGAATCACCCCAAAACAATTTAAAACAGTAAAATAGGGGAACTATGTACTCACATGTAGTGCAAGGTATCCTCAATCAATAGTACTTCAACAAACTCGAGTAAACCAGAGAAATCAAGTAGCACCTAGTAATTGATTCACTAGTCAAACAATAGACGCCTAAATCGGAAGATCGGACAGAATGATGTCTTGTAAACCAAATGAGTGTTGGAACTCATGTGATATGGTTTAACAAAGCCTTCATCCTAAATGAAGCCTAACCTAAGTGCTTTCGACCCATCACGACCCATTAAGGTAGCTTACGCTACTTTAACGCGTCGTGCGCGCAAAGCGCGTTCGAGACGTCTAACTAGTCCTATGACAAGTATTATATGTCGTTACATGTTTAAACATGTTATATAATCAGTTATGTGACAAAAATTTAGGTTACATAAGCTTAATTACCAATTATACATGAAAAGGGTATTTTGGTAATTTACCTAAGGCATATAAACTACTTATCATACAACTACCTAAACTAGGTGACCATAAGGTATAACCTCGGAAGGTTATTCCCTATGATACTATGGTCACTAAACATGTTTGGTCGGATCCTAATGATCGACCAAACGGGTCGTGTTCGAAAGTCTAAGCGGGTGTTTAGTCCGCTTGACTTACGACTCTACATAAGCACTAATCTAAAAGTGACGAGCTAAGAATGTTAAAACATCCTTAACTAAGTTAGAAACAAGTTTGGTATCAAAACAAACGGTTTTGATATCTAAGAGTAGTTTGGTTACAAAATACGCAAGAATACGCATTTTGGCCGAAACTACGACTCGTCACTGAGCCTAGATAACGTGGTAATCAGTAGGTATAGTCACAAGGGACTATAACCATCGTGATTACGCTCACGTTATGAAGTTCAAATGAACTTCACATTGACCATAAACTGGTCAATGCAGAAAGTCAAACGTAGTTTGACTTTAACGCTAAAACGAATGAAAAGAACGAAAGAACACTTATAGAAGGTCCCCGCAAGTTTTGATTCCGATTTTTCTCTCAGGTAGGAAGCATATACTTCCACTTAGAGAGAATAAATCAGATTTCAAATTGTGGGTTTTGAAGAGAAATGGATGGGGTATATATAGGATTTCTAGAACCGTTAAGATCGTTCCTCGAAAACTGAGCTTTGATCTGGACCTTACATGTGTGCCCATGGTTTTCTAAAACCATGGGAGCCCCTAATAATGGACTAGGTTCATTGAATACCAGCCCATGGTTTTGTAAAACCATGGGTTAAATCCATCAACACTTCAAAATGGACTAGGTTCATTGAATCTGGTCAGAAATTTCAAAAATGGTCCCTGCACTTGTAAAACTTGATTTTTTGCACTTTTAAGCCCCGTTAACCCCATTTCAAGGCTCTAAAATAAAGTTAAAGTATAGGGAACTCAAAACATGCTCAAAAGTATCTCGGATATCGGTTCGTTTGGTCGTACGGTTGCGTTATTCGCTTAATTACGACGGAAGTCATAACGAACGCAAAAACGATCCAAATTAAGCGACGAATGGAATTTTATCATGCCAAACACTAAAATAAAATATTTTAATGCTTACATAAATTTTTGGATGTCCGAATGTATTCAGAACATAAGTTATGCGCGAAAATGCAAACTTATGCACTTTTTGACGCTTTTAGTCCCTGAATGAGCATAAAGTTTCTTTTAGCATACCGAACCCCTCAAAGCCTATTTATAAGCTATGTAAAGGTTATTTAGGGTATGTTTAACTTATGATCAAGTTCCAGAATGTTCGTTACTATACAAATCGGCATAGTTTCGCAGTTTGACACAAATAGTCCCTGCGATCGAACAAAGTTGATTTCGACACACCAAACCATTCAAAACTTATTTATAAGTTATGTGGAGGTTATTTAAGGTATGTTAAGACTATGTCACTATTCCGGAGTGTTTGTCGCGTTATACTGACTGCGTTTAAGCACCAGTTTGCGTATAACCTTCCAGAAAGCGATTTAGAGCTTGAAATTGGAATCGAATCAAATTGTAAAATCACTAAACACAATTACACATATAATAACACCAAAACACATATAATAACACCAAAGAACATTGTTTTATTAATAATCATCATTGTTTTACATCGTACATCGATTACAGAACACAGTTGTCACACCGAATCCTTTGAAACTTATTTCTAAGTTATGTAATGGATATTTTAGGGTATGTTTAGCTTATGTCACAGTTCCGGAGTGTAGGTCGCGTTAAACTGATTGCGTTTACGCACCATTTTGCGTATAACCTTTCAGAAAGTGATTTAAAGCTTGAAATCGGAATCGAATCAAATTGTAAAATTAATAAACACAATAACACATATAATAATACCAAAACACATTGTTTTATTGATAACCAACATTGTTTTACATTGTACGATGATTACAGAGAACAGTTGTCACAATGTGAGCCTGGTCTCGATCTTGAACTTTTAAAAGCAAGACTACGATCCCAGCACAATTCAAGGGGGAGTCTGCTAGCAAAGGAGAGTCTGAAGATAGTAGAGCCATATTCAGATCCTGAAGATCACGCAAATTGCTGATGCTAAAGATCAAGAAGAGCACAGAGCCAGGTTGCGATTCTGAAAAAGAAGAGAAGAGAAAGATTGAGGATGTTTTACATTGTTAGATATTTCGGGAGAAGTTGAGAAGACTGATAAAGTCTGAAGATTGAAGACTCGACACCGAAGACTTCGTCAACATCCAAGGGGGAGTCTGTTGGTGCATATGTCTATCGACTTCGTCTTGTATCGAGTCTTGTATTATATTAGATAGATCAGGGCATGCAAAACGAGAAAAAGTGTGTTTGTAGGTATTTCGCACGAAATTACACATAGGTAATTTCGTAATATCATTGCATTCAATCATAACATCAACTATATGATAAAACCATAGGTTTGTCATCCATTAAATACGTTTAAAACATAACAACATGGTTTTGAAACGCAGACTTCAAATTCAAATTTTACAAACCGTACAAATTGTTTATGAGTTCATTAAGGACTCTTCAAAAGATATTGAATAACACCAAGGTTTGGAAGACGTGTCTCGTCCAGGAATAAGACACACTAACCAAACTCAAAGACCATGGATGACATTTTTATTCTTAACGCAGCATAAAAACTTCCAACGCCCGCTAGATCCACTTATAAATTCCCTGAAATACATGTAGTTTGAAAACATCAACAAAAGTTGAGCGAGTTCATGTGTTCGTTTGTGTGTATGTATAAACCTTTGAAAACGTTGTAAGTATGTATGTAAGTCCCTGGTATGTAGCAATAAGGAAAAATAGATCACCACTGGGTTGCAAAGCCAATGGTATGTGTGAAGTGATGCAGGAAGACTTCAAACCTAGCAGATTTTGTCAGTAAGACATAGTCACCTCATGGTCCACTCAGCGGAGTCAGGGGTGGGGCTCGCTACACCCGAATAGATCTATCACTCATGTCCCTTGGTCCTACGACGAGGATTAATGGCCTTAAGTATTGTGCCCACCACTCACATGATCTAGAAGTAACCCTCCTTGGCTAACCATACCATGTATAAAACATTTGTAATAATTGTAACATGTATTTCACCCCCGAAGTATAAAACTGAAAACAGTTAAAGAAAAAGGGGGACATGAACTCACGGTTTTGCGTCTTCTGTGCTCGTAACTCAAGTCTCCTCAGCAAACACGACTCCTACAATGTACTAGGGTCTATTAGACGAACGGGCTGTGCCTTGCCTTTATATTTACGTTTTGAGTTACGTTTCTAATATTATTCCAAGTCATGATTACTTGTTAAAATAATAATTATTTTAACTTTAGATTATGTTTAATTTTGGAATAATTGTTAAACAATAATTTGTAACAATACTTCTCAAGTATTTGTATTCGTATTTCCTTCCCAAGGATGGGGGTATCTCATACATGTGTATTCGTATTCTTGTATTGGTATAACTTGCCATGTGTTGGCGTCGTATTCCGGTGTGTACGTATTTTCTCAATAAATCTCCAATATATTTCCAAGTCTTACTTAGAAAATATATATAAACTTATTTTGTCCAAAAATACTGTATTTCCAGAAAATATATATTTTTCCCAAAAATCATATATTTTCTAGATACTATAGGAAAATACATTTTCTAGATACTCTAGGAAAATACATTTTCACTTCCAAAGATAATATATTTTCTCTTTGTCGAAAATATGATATACTTTGTAATAATAACAAAAATCATATTTTCATTTCTTTCGTATCCAAAATAATATCTACCAAAAACATATTTATAATGGTATTCTCCGGAATATTTTGTAAGTTACGTTCTATGGTTCGGTTCCACAATTATTATGTGTGTAACTTATATATTTATTCCTTGTGATTTTTGGTATTATTTCGGATTGTAATTTCTCAGTATATTGTCAAGTTATATTATTCTACCCTAAAATAATATAACCATTTCACCAAGTATACAAATATTCACACAAGTGTCTTTAATGTAAATATATATATTCTAAATACATATTTATCCATTTTTATTTATAAAAACCAACGTCCAATACTTGTATTTTTGTAACCAAATCTATGGCAAAGTTTATATTGAAAACCCTAGTTAAAACACAGTTGTAAGTATTGTTTAGAAAATATTTTTCTAAGTGTTTATATTTTTTTGAAAATTTTGCCATAGTTTCCCCTAAAAATGGAGGTGTCCATGCTATCAAAGCATATTATTTTCTTTTCAAAAAAATCATCACAACAATCAACAATCTATCTACACTTACCAAGTGCTAAACACAAATATCTACATAATGATCATGAACTTGAGTTTTCATAAAAACTTGTAGTAACTTGGTAAAGTGTTTAGTGGGTTTAGTTACCCTTTAAAGTGTGTATACTTCTTTAAAACTCCCATTCTTGGAAGATTTAGGTGTTTACAACTTGTAAACATATTTTACAGAAACATTCCTTTATGAAATCTTCTTGTTTCTCTAGTGTTTCTACACTTGTTTTATCACCAAAAATAGTGTATGCTCAAGTATGAACCAAGATCTTCTAAAATCATATTTTGAACTTGGTTCTTTTAGAAAAACCATTCATAAATCTTAGATCTATAAGTTTATCAACTCACTTGATTATTATTTTTCAAGAAATCATTTTATTTTCAAGTTCATGCTTACTTATGAGGATGATCATCTTGTTTCATTACACAATCATCCTCTCACTTGCTAGTGTAGGATCGTTGTACGACCTAAATGAGTCGATCAGAAGAGTTGTTTATCCGAATCAAAGGCGGAATCAATGACACGGACGCTCAATTCAATTTAAATGTCTCTTGTATTGATTTGATAGAATTACAGCACCTGGAGACAATTCGGCATCACTTCGTTACCGAATCACACAAACTAATTCCATTTCAAATGACAACCAGACTCACCTATTTATACTAACGGTGATTCCGTTTGAAATGATCAAGGCCACGTTCAAGCGGAATTAACAAAGTTAATTCCGTTTGAACTTGCCACTAACAGTTTCAGGCGGAATTAGCCATAAACTCACAAAACTCAGTTTCTAGCACCCGAGCTCTGGTTTATCCTATCCTATCCTATTTCATGACTCGATACAAGACGAAGTCAATAGACATATTGCACTAACAGACTCCCCCTTGGATGTTGACGAAGTCTTCAGTGTCGAGTCTTTATCATGACACATCTTCAGTCTTGATCAGTCTTCACGCTCTTACCAAATTGTCTAAACACTGTAAGCATCCATCAATCTTTCTCTGGCTCTAACATTAACAGCTTCTTCAGGCTCCCCCTTTCGTCAAGCTTCCGTGCTTTAGGGATCGACACCTTGATTTCAAGTTACAAGCTCCCCCTTGCTTTGAGCTCGTCTTCAGACTCTCCCTTAGGCTCAGCTGTCGGGATCGTAGTCTGGTATCACTTCTGCAACACTCAAATATTTATAAGTAACAACATTTTAAACATTCAATTATCCAGGAATTGTAACCTAGCTATTTCAAACCAATTCAATTTCTTCTATCAACAAATTTCATGAATTTGGCAGTTTCAGCAAACAAGATCGTAAACTAGCTCTTACTAAAAATTTTTAACAATATAAGCAATCAAATCCCTCACAGTTAATCATCCAAGTCCAAATTAATGACCTTGGAGATATCACAAACTGTTTTTGATTTTTAGATTTTAAAAACTCAAGTTTCAAATTAACGAACTTGTTTTATTTTCAGAAACACAATCAGCTTACTTAGATTTTGAACCTTAGTTCTCAGACATCGGTTGTCTAAAATAAAGAAGAATCAAAATCTTTTTGTATTTTCCTGAAAACATAAAGCAATAACGAAATATTTACAAACATATATACAAGCAATATTTTTGTTTGAGTTTGCGTCAGAGGATCATATCAGTTTTTGACAAGTCACAAGTACCGTTGAGCTTATTTACACATTAAGAATTAAACAATTCACTTAGATTGTCGATATACTGATCCACTTAAATTTTCATACAAATTTCAACTGATTCAGGATACGAATTAGGTGTATTAAGAACTTAAACTCATTCATATGTCCCACCTCTTGAATATACTCCCGTATCTAGATCCCAATATTCAGTCTTATAGGTGAGTATACCTAGATGATATCTGTAAAGGGTTAAATTGCGAAGGACCGTGAGAGCTCAGATCAGAACTTCCGTTCAGCAGAGAGATGACGGTTTCGACTTTTTGTGTGTCCCCTTTAGAGGATCTTTTCTTCAACAGCACATGATTAGCATTTTTCAATGTTTCATCATTTTTTGTACTGAGGGCGTTTGATATATTTCAAGCATGCAGAAAGTATTATACGGGGACTAGGCCATTGCTTCCGCAAAATCAGAAGTCCCGGGATAATACCCCAGATATCACTGAGTATAAAGACCTAGTATTTCAGAAAGAGGGGTCCTTCAAATGAGATTTCAGGGGTTACCTATATATCCAAGTAGTGTTCCCCACAAAATAAGCAAGTTTGAATTTATGTTTATATCCTGAAAAAGTTTACTAAATGTGTAAAAACCTATCGGCATATCATCAGTGAGACCGTTTAATACTGTTTAATCATTACATTTCTTTAGCATACTGTAACTGTCTACTGATGTACTATCATTTCCTCTTTTTACGCAAAAACACAATTTTGAATTTTATCATGTTTTTGACTTTTTCAAATTTTCTAATGTTTTTGTATTTTCTGACAACAATACTCCCCCTAAAATGCAAAACCATTCTAAAGAAAATTTGACAAAACGATACTGATAGCTTTATCTCGCCATCCATTTTCTGCTAATGTGCTCTGTTTTGCAGAAAAAATCTAACATATGAAGCAACAATTACCCCCATGATTTACAACACACTGATATTGTACAGTTTGAAAACCGTTTTTCAATCTTGTGAAAGTAATCATGTTTGTTCCGCCGTGAGGGTTTCGGCATATTCAATCAACATATTTTTGTATTTTTGAATATTTTACAAATTTAAAAACAAACATATTTTTTATTTTTTAAAATTTTCAGTTTTTAGGGTTTTTGAAATATTGTTTATTTATATACAAAAATCATACAAACTCCCTGTTCAATCAAACCAGGTTTCAGCAGCCTTCTCCTCCTGTTGTGCCAGGCTGCTCCGACACTCCACTTGATAGTATTCAGTTGTCTTGATCAGCTGCACATTCAAACTATTCAAATTACTTGAACAATTTAGCCCAGGTCTGTTGAACCTTAGGCATTTCAACACAATATGTATCATACAATTTCGGAAAATCTTTGTCATCAAAGACTTTTTCAACTTTAACTTCAACTTTTTCATCTTTTACCAAGGTCATTTGTTTCTTAACAGACCACGTTTGACCTTTTGGAGTACCTCTTTTGTAAAACTGTGACTCTTTTTGAACATTTTGATTTTGAACAACAACTTTAGGTTTCCAAAACACATTTGGTTTCGTTGCATCGACAGTTGTTTTGCAACTTTGTGTTGTTCTTAATCTGGGTGTGTAAGAATTCCAAGTCTGTTTTGAATCAAACCTATTCGAGTTTGATTTCCAAGTTTGATTTGAAGCAAACTTGTTTGTATTGTACCTCCAAGTTTGTTTCAAATCAAACCTGGTTGACCTTTGTTTAACATCCTCAGATTTCTGTTTCTCAACATTTTCAGACTTCTTTTTATCAACATCCACAGGTTTCAGATTTGGACACTTGCGTGCGAGATGTCCAATTTGATCACACTTAAAACATGTTCTTTTTGAAACATCTTTGACCTGTGGTTGTTGCTTTTTCTTTTGAGCATAAAACTCTTCATTAGACTGTCGTCTAAATTGGAGTTCTTTCTCTTCCTCAGAACTTGTCCCATGAACAAAATTCATTTTTGTCTGAAAATTTGGCATTTCATTTTTATTTCGACTTTGTTTCTTCTTATAACCCAACCCAGCCTTCATATTTTTCTTCTTGTAACCAGGTTTGTTATAAAAAGTTTTGTGACTTTTTCCAACAAACTTAGAAATTTCAGATTTCTCAATCTCAACCATTTTGAAAACTTTATCAACCTTTTCTGAAATCATATTCTTAATCGGGAATACAACATCTAAGAACAATTTGTCCGATCCAATTATGGTATTAACCAATCCTTTTGAATCATCATTCAATTTTTTCTCGGATTTTGACTTTTTCAGATATCTATCATGAAATTACCTTCATTTTCATCATGTGATTCAAATTTACCTGTATCAACTGACTCTTCTTTCAACACACTTTCAACGACCTTACCTACCACCTTTGAATCACTAGAATCATCAGATTTGGAATAGGTTATGTCAATGTTATCTGGCAATTGATCTACCATGTTGAAAGCTTTTTCGACCTTTTCATCATCATAAAACGCAAACTTTTCCGGTGGTGGAACTTGATGAAACTCTGAGCCAATGCCTTTCTTGTTTTGCTCAGACTCACCATCTCCCGGTTTTATATTGAAAATACGTTCAAGCACATATGAAGACACGTGATAACTTTTTAACTTGTTGTTATCCTGTTCTAAATCAGCAATCTGACGATTTAGCTTAGCAACATCCTCAATATATGAATTAACAACACCTTGTTTTATTTCATACATTCGCTTAAGCTCTTTAGTTGTTTCAGAATAATAATTCATTCTTGATTGAGCAAATTTCATTTCATCCTTCACTTTTTCATATGATTCTTTTGTAATGTGATATGCCAATTTTATTGAATCATATTCTTTCTTCATTTCTTGACAAACAATTTTTTTTTATCACATTCTTCTGTCTTTTTCAAAACATTTTCTTTTAAAATTTCATTTTCTTTTTCTATTTTTTACATTTTTCCAAAATTTTTTCCTCATTATCTTTCAAAACTTTTTCATTTTCATACATTTCTTTGCATTTATTTTTGAAAACTTCTTCAATTTTATTGAATTCAAGATTTCTTATTTTGAATTGTTTGTCTTTTTCAGTACAAGCACTGCACGTTTCCATGCATTTCTTACACTGTTCAATGATTTTGATTTGAGTTTCAGAATCGGAATTTACCTCAGTGATTGGCACCTCGGTGTTCTCTGCTGCATCTGTCTGATCAGCATTTTTCTGCTTTCCAGCATCATCACCAACATCACCAGCAACTAAACTCTCATTCTTCACTTCTTCTTCTGCTTTCTTCACATCTTCTCCAACCTGCTTTTCTTCAGTAACAGCTTCTTTCATAACTTCTACATTCACCACAATGTCTTCTTTCACTTTTTCAACAATCTTCACATCTTCCTCAACAACTTTCTTCAACTCTTCAACCATATTCTCAACATTCTTCTTCATTCTCTCTTCATCCCTCTTCCTTAAGCTTGAAGTCATGACATCTCTTATGATTTTTCTAAGCTTTCTTTCATATGATTTGTCTTTCAAAGCATTTGAGTAATATTCTCCAACTCGAGGAATCACTAGAAGAACATCCTCATGAATTATGTCCTTCTTGGGAACAACCAGTTCACCGTAATGGTTGACATAACACTCTCGCTTCTTATCCCATCTATTGTAGCTAACAGCCTCTTCATATTCTTCTTGCATTTCATTTATTCTGTTCCAAGCCATTCTTATTTCTCTGTCTGTTTTCTCACTCAGAATTTCTTCTCTGGTTTTCTTTTTGACCTCAACAACAACATTTTCTTCTTTGTTTTGCTCTTTAATTCCAGCAACGAAAACATAATGGTTGTTCTTTGATATAGTTTTGCCATGAGCTGTTTTTCGAATATCAACACGATCTTCTTATGGAAGAATCTGACTCCAATCATATCCTTTATCATCATGGATCACAGCACAAGCTCTTGACTTATCTCTAGGTTTGTCTTCAATCATTTTGGCTCTTCTTTGCTTCGGTGGTAGATTGCCTTTCGGTAATAATCATCATTGAACGGATGTTCATTTCCACCAACTGCAGAATTGTTGCACTCTCTCTTGAAATGACCTTTATGCTTACATTTGAAGCAGGTCACTTTGGACTTGTCAAATCCAAGCTTTGTTGATGCACCGCCTAATGACTGTTTCCCAGTAATCTCCATATATCTCTGAGCTCTGCGGATGCAACTTGCCAAACACCAACAAATATCAATGAGTTCCATTTCTTCCGGATCAATCTGGTCTTAGTCTTCTTTGGTTAACTCAGAGTTGCCAATTTTGCCTGCAACTAGACGTTCATACGATTCCAGAACAAATGCAAGGAAGCTCATTTGTTGTTTAGCTGCATTTATGCTCATTATCGGAAAATTCTTCAATTTGAGAGCAATGTTGCATAGTATTTCCTCTGATTCTTCAGAATTAGCTTTTAACGAATATGAATGATAACCCGGATCGTAACTTGATAAGCTTTTCTGTGGCTCTTTTGTCCTCTCACCACTAAATGCTGTCTTTGGTGATTATGCAACTTTCACCGAAGGTAGATTCCCTTTGTAATAGAGACTAACACTCTGTTGATGCGAAGAACTGCTCATCTTGTTCTGCTTTTGCAACTCTAGCTCATGACTTTCTATCTTTTCAATCAAGTCATCAAGAGAAATTGTATCATACAAAGCATCATTTTTCAAAATGAAAACAAACGTTTACCACTGATCAGCTCGTGGTAACGCTTCTATTATCTTATCAATGATTTATTCTCTAGTTTTAACAATCCCAAACCGATCAAGTTCGATTTTTAAGTGACCAAATCTCTCTATCATTTGCCTATCTGATTCATCTTTCAAACTGTCAAACAAATCAAATTCTTTCTTTAATAAAGCAATTTTGTTTTTCTTGATTTGTTTACTCCCCTCAGCTTTTACTCTCAAGGCTTCCCAAACCGATTTCGATGTTCCATCATGTTGCAATAAAGCAAACATGTCATTCCTGATAGAAGTTTGAATCAAAGCAATCATTCTTTGTTCTGCTGAGAATTCTGCTTTGTCATCTTTAGGTAATTTCTTGAGTGGAATCTCTTCTCCTTTATCATCAGTCGGCCTTTTATACCAAAACTCCAAACAGAACCAGCTCTCGTGTGCATACGCTTTTGCCCAGTTGAGAAACCGTTCTTTCCACCAAGTATAGTCTTCAATACTTTCAAGAGTTTGTGGTTATGAATGTGTACCATAAAAATTGTCAAGTTTAATATTCTCATTTATCGCTTTCGTAATGGTTTTTGGTGTGACAATTGAGATTTCTGAAGACTCGGATGTGAACGCGTTGTAGAACGTGTTGTAGAATTCTTCAGCCATGATGTGAATTTGAATTTCCTGGAGACAAAGACAAACAAACAAACACAATCAGTTTAAACAATATCAAACAACTTGAAATAAACTGACACTTGGTTGACGCGAAATGATCTTGACACAAAATTTTCACTTTCAAACGAAATAGTGATTTCAAGCGGAATCACTTTTGGAGCGGAATCACTTGTTCAAACGAGATAACCACTTTCAAACGAAATCCCACTTTCAAACGGAATATGTTTTCAAACGATATCACTTCTCAAACGGAATAGCACTTCTCAAACGGAATCAAATGTTTCAAGCGAAATCTTCAAACAGGATTACACTTTGAAGCGGAATCAGTTGTACTTTCAAGCGAAATTACTGTTTCAAATGGAATAACTCGCTAATTTCAAACGGAATTATGATTTGAAGCGAAATTAACACTGATTTTTCAAACGAAATTACGAAACTCGTTCAAACGGAATTATGTTTTTGGCCCATTTTTTGTCACTTTTAAGTTGAATTTAGGTCTGATTCTCTCAAGGCTTTGTTAAAACACTGTTTCGCATGTAATGTGTGAAATTCAACCCATTTTGACCGTAAAATCTTGTCAATATTGAAAAAGAAGGTGTAGAAGTCAGAAAACTGATGAAATCAAGTTGAACTCTTCTTCCTGAGCTCTGATACCACTTGTAGGATCGTTGTACGACCAAAATGAGTCGATCAGAAGAGTTGTTTATCCGAATCAAAGGCGGAATCAATGACACGGATGCTCAATTCAATTTAAATGTCTCTTATATTGATTTGATAGAATTACAGCACCCGGAGACAATTCGGCAGCACTTCGTTACCGAATCACACAAACTAATTCCGTTTCAAATGACAACCAGACTCACCTATTTATACTAATGGTGATTCCGTTTGAAATGATCAAGGCCACGTTCAAGCGGAATTAACAAAGTTAATTCCGTTTGAACTTGCCACTGACAGTTTCAAGCGGAATTAGCCATAAACTCACAAAACTCAGGTTCTAGCACCCGAGCTCTGGTTTATCCTATCCTATCCTATTTCATGACTCGATACAAGATGAAGTCAATAGACATATTGCACTAACAGACTCCCCCTTGGATGTTGACGAAGTCTTCAGTGTCGAGTCTTTATCATGACACATCTTCAGTCTTGATCAGTCTTCATGCTCTTACCAAATTGTCTAAACACTGTAAGCATCCATCAATCTTTCTCTAGCTCTAACATTAACAGCTTCTTCAAGCTCCCCCTTTCATCAAGCTTCCGTGCTTTAGGGATCGACACCTTGATTTCAAGTTACAAGCTCCCCCTTGAGGTAGGTAATCACAAAACCGAATCAATTCTTATTCACATCTGGTGAATCTAAGAATATATTACAACAACACGAATCCAATGGTTAAAAGGTATGTGCTTTTAGCATTTGATGTCAAAGGACACGAGATGTATAGATGTAGAATCTAGTGTAACTTAGTTAACATGGGTGCAACAAAGTTGTTTCGACCGATGGATTCTCAAACAATCGGTCACAATATGCAAACGAGTTGTCACAAACCATAGCATCCGCTATATGAATTCAAAATCAACAACTCAAATGTGATAGTACATGAAAATGATCTGTCAACTTCCGAATAAATGAATGGTAAGGTTTAGTGTGTTGACATTCTTGAATTGTGAAAGAACGCCAAATGAAATACAAGCAAATCTGGTGTACCTTTGTCTTATTTAGTAGTTGCCTCAGGAATGTTTAAATGATAAGTTAAATAAAAGCATGTGTAGTTTCGTGAGAGACGGTTGACCATGATTAGCACAAGCTACAAGTTTGTAATGACACTACAAGGTGTCGTAATGACATAATTCAATAATAGTGGTGACTGAACAAGTTCACCGAGTTTGAAATCAAATGAAAGTGTATTGAGACAATCTGAATATTTGATTTACACAATGTCATAGAGTTTCCAATTAAATACGGAACATCAAAGAACCGCTGTTTCCGATTGAAGATGAAAAGTAATGAGTACCGCAAGGCATTCGATCGACCATGAAAGAATCGTTGGGAGGTACATTGTGTTATGAAATGAATCTAGGTATCGTTGTCTTAACACACAACCGTGTTGAGACTGCTTTAATTGTCAATATCAAAAACGGATTTTTAACAAATAAATCCGTTTACCTGCCACTTATTTGTAATTTGCTAGGATTGATGAAGATGATCTTGCATCAAAAAAAAAAAAAAAAAAAAAGAAAAAAAAAACAAATAAATAGACAATTAAATCTGTGTATGAGGTGCGTAACCAAATTAGCGCAAGCTTCAATTCTGTGAAAGTATCACCACAAGGTATCGAGACCAACAAACGATTTAGTGGAGTCGTAGACCAATCAAGTCCACTACGACTTGAAACAAAAGAACCTTTGCAAGAATATTTAAATATGATGCTCTCAATACATCATATGGCGTCTCAAATCGAACATGCGAAGTGGATTAGTTCAAGCAATTGAACTTGGTTTCAGCGTAACCCGACAATAAACGTATGTATCACCAAGGGAATCTCGTCATGGTTACAAAGATAAACCATGAATGTAACTTGAAATAAAAGAAGTTTCAAGAAAGAGTGTTGACTTGGTAGCAAAAGAGCCAACAAATACAATAACGTAGGTCATTCGAATCATAAACCAATAGTTAGCTTTAGCAAAATAATATTTGAACTTCAATGAGGTGTTTATTCGAAATGAAACCACATGCGTAGCAAACGGTGCATGCGTATATAAGTTTCCAAATAATGAAACAATGAGTATTTGCTAAAATGAAGAAATGACCAAGTATTCGAAGCAAATGTGTGTTCGCTCTCAGCGAAGAGAATTAACGCGATGCAACTACCATTAAGGGGAGTAGAGATGCAAACATCTACTCGCTAGAAGCGAAAGTGAAGATTTTAACAAAAGAAATTTAAGTACTTTCTGTTTGGTTAACTGAAATGGCATATATGCCAGGATAATGGTGTTTGCTTGACTTAGCAGATGTGGTTCCTAAGTAATAATTTTTACGAGTTTGGACCTGGGTTCCCAAAGACCCTAAGTACATGTTTTCTAGATTCTCAAGGTTTCGTATTCTGTGTATAATTGTTTTGTGTATCGTGTAGGAAACACCATTTTTGTGTACGTTTAAAACAAGTTATTGTCCCACAACTTCCCCGGTATACTTTCTTCCTGAATTCACAGCTAATGACACTCGATCATTGATCAGTCGCGTAATAGTAGTTGGATCCTCACTGTTAGTTAAGTAAGAAGTTCGTTAATCCTAAGCAAGAGTTATCGACTCTTGTTGGTTAGCTCGTTCGGCTCCTGGTAGTTGATGCTCATTTGAAAATCACGTCCTTCTTCTTGACGAGCAGAGCTGGGGTTACCCAAAACGGGAATCTTGGTCTGTTATCTTCCTTCTCTATCAACTACTGAGGTTACACTGACAATCCTTGCATCTCTGAAGGTCTAAGCCGTTAGGGTGCATCGATTGCAGGTACGACGCCTGGAATCAAATCGATGCAAAATTCGTCTTGTCGTTGAGGAGATAATTCTGGCAAGTCTTTGGGGAAATCTTCAGGATATTTTCTTATCACATGGGTATCTTCGAGTTTTGGTTCTTCGGCTCCCTTGTCCATGACATGAGCCAAGAAAACAACACATCCTTTACGCAACAATTTTCGTCCCTTCAAGCAATTTGTAGTCTGTAGAGGCGTATCCTGCTTCATGAGTCACATCGTTCCTTCATTCGCCATCGAGATGCGGATATTAATCTCTGCTCGATCGCTCGGTAACTAATCCATCCCAATTACCTCGTCGAAGCTTCCCAACTCAACTGGCTGTAGATCAAGCGTAAACTTAGGCTCTCCGGGTTCTATCTTGCCGTTTCTAATTACTGCGTTGGCTTCCACTAGCTTCCCCTTAGCTAGTTCCATCGAGTGCGGGTTATCTAACTTACTTGCTACTAAACCAAGTATACTCTCAAACTCTAGAGATGCGAAGCTTAAAATTTGCAACAGTATCTAGCAGCACAGATGCGTAACGTTGAGTAATATGGGACGTACCGATATTCACGCTTGAATTCCTGGCGTGTCTCCCTAGTTCCGGTGTTGAGCTTTCATCCTTGTGCCTGATTGTTTTTAGGGCAATATTTTCTGAAATGCTTTTTGCTTCCACAGTTAAAACAACCTTGAGCACGTTTCTGCCTGTCACTCGTTCTGCCTTGATAATTGTCATTGTCGTTGTTTCCTCCGTGATTCTCGCTACCATCTTGGCCTCCATTACTACGTTCAGTATCTTGCCACAGTTATCATATTTTCCATATTTACAACGCCCGACATGATAACGTAAACAATTGTCGCACTTAGGTAGGATACCCATGTAGTCTTTTCCCTTTTTGGCCTTCTTCTTGTTACTCGCCCGAGTAACCTTCTTGAAATTTGCGAGCTTTCTCTTGTTATCTCCAGATGACTCTATAGGAGTTTCCTCTTTCTCTTCCGACGTGGAAAATTTTCCTAGTCTAACCGCTTCTTCAGTGAGCGCCACGCTTGTGTCGATAGCTTCGGTGATCGTCAGAGGCTTGGATGTTGTCACCAGGCTTAGAATCTGAGGTGCCAATCCTCCGATGAAGTGTTCGATCTTCCTAGATTCTGGTTCCACCAGACGCGAAGAAACTTGTGATAAATCTTCAAATCTCTACACATACTCGGTTATCTTTGGACCTTCCATTTTCAAGTTCCATAATTCAGTCTCCAACTTCTGGACTTCTGCCCTAGAGCAATATCTTTTACGCATCAGCTCTTTCAGTTCGTCCCACGTCAAAGCATGCGCAACAGTCTCGCCCATCGTCTGAATCTGGGGCGCATTTACTTGATCGCAAAACATAATCCGTCTTTTCAACCCAACGCACAAAAGCTAAGGCACCCCCAGTGCCGTTGAATTCTTGAGGTTTGTGGTTCAAGAACTGCTTGTAGGTGCAGCCGTTGGGTGGGTTATTTCCTGAGGTACCTCCGCCGCGTTCGGAGCAAAGGGCCTCGTGCTGTGCAATGGCCTGTGAGATGCGCTCTTGTAGTTCTGCCGCTATCGTCGGCAGAGGGTTGTTGGTATCAACGTTCTCTTGTATCGACATCTTCTAAGAAGAAGATCGGTTAGGTAAGGTCTTATTTGTTCAGGGAGTGCATATAGTTGTTTTAGAGGTCATATGTACATACACATAATAGATTATCATATCAACCAATTCAGCAATAGCATAATCATAGCATAAGCAAGTAGTTTGGGAATTACTTTTAATGAGAGCATAGCAAGCAAGCACGTAGCATTATAATTATAGCACACACATATAGATCAACAACGTGCTTAACGAAGACATAGCGACTGAGCTTTCATTGGTTATTGGCCACAAAGTATTGTCGCATGTTTAATGATGATTGGGCTCTCATTACTCTCCGACCACAATTGTATTGTCTTACAAAATGTATCACATCAAAAGGGACACAGGGTCACCCTACCCTTGTCCAATAAGTATATCAGTGTATCAAAATTACGTAGTCAGATGTGGTCTTCAAAAGTCTCCACAATCTCGGCTTATCTTTAGTGTCTTTACCCAATTGTAATACAATCCTCATAATTCCAGAACCCAACTATACTGGTGACTGAGGTGGAGGGGGGAAGTAAAGTAAACTGCTAACATGCGTGAACTCCTCCTCGAGCTTGTATATACGTCGAAGTAAGTAACTGATCTGCTGATCGAGCATCAAAAACCTGGGAAAGGTGTAATAGCAGGAGGTGAGAGTGCAAAAGGAATCTTTGATAAATGTGGAGGATCAAAGTATACTGGCAATAGACAGGGTGGAGGACGTGGTGTCAGCTCAAGCTCCAAAACTCTACGACTCGTATCCTCAAACTGTAGCTGATGTTACAGGAGTAACTCATCCCGTGGGTAGCCTCCATAATGTGAGGGATGTTAAGGGTCTAATATCAGCATAGTGTATGATAGGAACCATCGAAATGGCTCGTCCAACGATGTGGAGGTGAAAGTAGCAAACGGTGCGGTCTGCGAGGTCAGGGATAATGCTGCTGTAGTAAAAGGATCGTCATGCGGGTGCTGACCTGGAGTACCTTCCCGGGGTGCGGGTATGACTTGAAAGGAAGCGATAGGCATGCCGGTGCATTGGACGTCGGTCTCCATAGGGCAACATCAGCGGGTGAAGGTGTAGGAACAAACGTCTCAACCAATAAGGAGATCATTAGGTGCAGGTACTGGGTCATGTATAAGGGGTGCATTGTCTGGTAAACCAAAAGAAATAGGGTCATGATCCAGCAAGGCTCAGGATCAGTAGGTGCAACATCAAGCTGACCCAAAAGGAACAGGAGCTAGCTCAGGAGCAGGCTCTGGGTCGTGTAAAGGTGTGGCATCTCAAGTAGGTGATAGTGCAATAGTCATAGCGGCATCGTCGTCTGAGTCAGTAGTAGAAAGCTGTAATCTGGCCGTCTGTAAGGCTGCAGATGTCACAGACTCAAAGGAGTCTGAAATCGAGTGTATACTTAGAATCAGAGGATAGCTTGTTAACAGGGGTCTCAAGAAGTAAAATTAGTAAAAAAGTTCTCATCTAACTTTCTATCATCATGGGCGTCAGCAGGAGGACCATCAATAAACATGTCAACGTCATCATCAACTGTTCGTCGAGTAGCCAACCTTCGAAAGGAATGTCCACGTGAGACGCATTATCGAGGATCGGGGCCATGGTGTGATCACTATCGGGATGACCAATGATGAGGTGGTCATGGACTGAAACTAGGATGACCAAAGATCCTCGTCAAGGAAGCCATCAGCAAGGGTAAATTGTCACCAAAACCTGGTAGCGCGGACTGTTGGAAGTCGTCCTCGTCCTTGGTCAGCATATCAGGATCACTCTCAGTGTCTAACGTAAACATCTCCGGCGCAGATGCAATCTCATTATCTGTGGCGGTGGCCGTAGGGTTATCAATGTCCGATAACTTGCTTTCTAAATAAAGTGACATGTGTGCTGGTACATAATAGTCATAGCATGTATATCCATAGTAATCGCTAACAATTAGTGTATGCAAACAAGGGTAACTTATCATGTAATCATGTATTCACATTATTCTTCATGAAACTTTCTATCCTTCCTAGTCTCCCAGACTAACCCACCTAGTCTCCCAGACTAAACCAACCAGTCTCCCAGACTAAACACCCAGTCTCCCAGACTAATCACCCAGTCTCTCAGACTGAAACACCCAGTCTCTCAGACTGAAACTGTGACAACTCGAGTTTCCAAGATTCCATCTTCGCATAAATTTCTCGTTAATTATTTAAGCTGTTTGTTTACACGACTAGGTTGTTTCGCAGCACTTATATTTGTAAAACGTTAAATCGTATTGCGATTGATATTTTATATTTGGGATGCATAATATTTTTATATGTGAGTGTATGTTAAATAAAGATGGAACCCTTACTGAAAACTATTACATATGAAAACACCACCTCCCTTGTGAAATCACCTACTCATGAAAACACCTTGTGTGTTTTCGTCCACTAGTGGACCAACGAAAACAGAGATGGGCCTTGGCCCAGTATTGAGATATTATATATTTATTTTATCACAATCTTCACGGAGAAGTTTCTCACTTGGCAAACCTTATCACTTTGTTTCTCTCTCTACCTCTGAAACCCAACAAACAGAATTCCTCATGTGAAGCCAAAACCTCTGTTTAATTTACGGTTAGTGATCTTCATGTTCAGTTGTTTAAGATGCTTATCGTATGATTATGGATGTTTAATCATTATGTATATATATAGATATGTGATTATGTGATCGATCTGTGTGCTTGTTAGATAATTATTATCTACGAACTATCTGTATCTTGGATGTTTTGATCAACAGTGGGTATATGTTAATGAATGATAAACTGATTGAATTATGTTCTGGATTTCACAATGATTTGGTAGTGTATTTGTTACATATCATAATTTGATTAAATGATTTCAATTATAACAGATCATGTAACTGTTAGTCGATTAGAGTTGCTGGGTTTTTTATAAGTTACTGTAAGTATTGTTGAAGAAGATGATGTACTGGACGAAATCACCCACCACATTTAAAGTGGACGAAATCACTTTATGATTTCGGCCCACATAGAGTTTTCGGCCCAATCAGTTTACGGCCCAAACAATAGTTGGTTAACAAAGTGATTTCGTTACTGTTCAAGCCCAAAGTGTTTTTGTCAAAGTTATAAGGCCAACGAAAACACCCCACATTTAAACATAACTGGACGAAATCACTAAAGTGATTTCGGCCCAAGTTGGATTTCGACCCATAAGGGATTTCGGCCATAAGGTGATTTCGGCTAAAGGGGTTTTCGGCACTTAAGTGTTTTCGGCAACATATACACTGTATTTATTAATGTCTTTATATATGTTATTCAACTTAACTAATCACTGGAATAACTCAGTTAGTTTATTTAACTCTGTTAAATATGTAAGTTGATAACTTCATTGTTTGAGTAACTCTGTTAGTTGACAAATTCTGTTAAGTTGTTAACTGGGTTAACTGACTTACTCTGTTTATTTATTATTCCAATGAAGTGGATTAATTCTGTTATTTCATGAAATCTGTTAACTTTATTCACTCAGTTAACTTGCTAGTTCTGCTAGATGCCAACTCTGTTAAATGTATGGATGCAATTAACTGCTTGTGTTGCATGATATGAACTGTCAAACACTCCATGATATTACTGTGACTCTAGTTCCATGTGAAATTTTACAAACATGTACTGATTGAGTATACGTGCACTATAGGACTTGACTGATTTATTGTGAGCACTTAACTTAGCATACCGAGCAAAATAAGGGGAGTTCACACTCTTACCAAGGCATGGGATTCCCGGGGTTGGGAATGGGTTGATTGATTATTTATGCTTAAGAATTATCGGAATTACATACCATAGGCCTCGGGAGAGGAAGGTTAATGGTAGATACTACTAGACTAGTGATACATATACTTCTCTTCGCACACACGCCGGGATCGGCCGCGATACTAGAACAATCCTCGCATACATGCCTGGAATGGCCGCGAACTATACTTTAATCTTCGCAAACATGCCTGGAGGGCCGCGATACAAATATACCTAGTCTAGAGAACATATGGGAAACCCCCACTAAACTTCGCAAACATGCCTAGAGGGCCGCGATACCATTACATACGATACATGATTACTAAACGAACTTACGATTTACGATACGAACACTATAACTGAATAACCAACTGTGAACTCCCTCAACTAGTTGTTGACTCTCTGTTACATGCCTTGCAGGACCTTAGGTACTTTTGGAGCTTGCACGGGAGGCACGGTCGTTGTGGACATGGATCGTGAATGTGTGGTTAAACATTATGATATTTTGTACTTAATCTTATGTTGGGTTTTACATTATTGCTTCCGCTACACACTTGTTTATGTTTGGTTTTGAAAACACCTATCGTATTGATGAATGACTTTTACTATTCACTTATATGTTCAATATGATTGGTGGCTTGATCCTGGTCAGTCACGCCTCCAAGCGGTGGTACTCCCCGTGTGGATTTTGGGGGTGTGACATAAACACCCAGTCTCTTAGACTGAACTCCCTAGTCTCTCTGACTAAACTTCCCCGTTTCCCAAATTGAATTACCCAGTCTCTCAGACTAAACTCCCAGTTTCCCAAATTGTCCCAACTAGTCTCTCAGACTAACTACCCAGTCTCTCAGACTGAACTACCCAGTCTCTCAGACTGACCTCCCCAGTCTCTCTGACTGCCCCAGCTAGTCTCTCAGACTAACTACCCAGTCTCTCAGACTGACCTCCCCAGTCTCTCAGACTGAACTATAAACGAATTCTTTGAAATGTGATTTGTGTCTTTTGTTTGTAAAAAAAAATGTTTGTTCCCTGGATCTGGACGCTTTGTGTATGCAATGAAAACATGTTGTAAAAACATTTTCGTAAGAACCCTAATGATCGTAGTCTAGACTCGAGAAACAATCCTAGTTCGCTACGATCGAAGCTCTGATACCAAGCTGTCACACCCTGACTTTTGCGGAAGCGTGATTATGGTGTGACTTTCTTAATATCATTGAATTCAATCATAACATCAACTATATGATAACAACATGGTTTTGAAACGCAGACTTCAAATTCAAATTTTGTCATCCATTAAATAAGTTTAAAACATAACAACATGGTTTTGAAACGCAGACTTCAAATTCAAATTTCACAAACCGTACAAACTGTTTATGAGTTCATTAAGGACTCTTCAAAAGATATTGAATAACACCAAGGCTTGGAAGACGTGTCTCGTCCAGGAATAAGACACACTAACCAAACTCAAAGACCATGGATGAGATCTTTATTCTTAACGCAGTATAAAAACTTCCAACGCCCGCCATGTGACACCTGTGTCTGTAATCATTGTAAACAGTTCAGTTATCAATAAAAAAAAGTTATTTGATCCCAATGTTTGTTTGTTCATGTTTGTCTGTAATCATTTCAAACTCTACATCGCTTTCTGGAGAGTTATACGCAAACTGGTGCGTAAACGTAATCAGTTTAATGCGACAAACACTCTGGAACATCAACATATACTTAACATACCTTAAATAACGTTTACATAACTTAGAAATAAGTTTTGATGGCTTTGGTATGGCAAAAATCAAGTTTAATCGCTTACAGAGACTAAATTCAACAAACTGCGAAAGTATGACGAATCGTACTAGAACAGACATTCCGGAACATGACCATAAGTTAAACATACCATAAAATCCTTTACATAGCTTAGAAATAGGCTTTGAGGGGTTCGGTGTGCTAAAATAAACTTTTGGGTCATTCAGGGACTAAAAGCGTCAAAAAGTGCACAAGTTTGCATTTTCGCGCATAACTTACATTCTGAATACATCCGGACATCCAAAAATTTATGTAAGCATTAAAATATTTTATTATAGTGTTTGGCATGATAAAATTCCATTCGTCGCTTAATTTGGATCGTTTTTGCGTTCGTTATGACTTCCGTCGTAATTAAGCGAATAACGCAACCGTACGACCAAATGAACCGACATCCGAGATACTTTTGGGCATGTTTTGAGTTCCCTATACTTTAAATTTATTTTAGATCCTTGAAATGAGGTTAACGGGGCTTAAAAGTGCAAAAAAATCAAGTTTTACAAGTGTAAGGACCATTTTTGAAATTTCTGACCAGATTCAATGAACCTAGTCCATTTTGAAGTGTTGATGGTTTTAACCCATGGTTTTGCAAAACCATAGGCTGGTATTCAATGAACCTAGTCCATTATTAGGGGCTCCCATGGTTTTAGAAAACCATGGGCACACATGTAAGGTCCAGATCAAAGCTCAGTTTTCGATGAACGATCTTAACGGTTCTTGAATTCCTATAAATACCCACCTTCATTTCCTTGCAAACTCACACTTGAATCTGATTTTGGCTCTCTAAGTTGAAGTTTATGCTTCATACCTAAGAGTAAATCGGATCAAGAGCTTGCGGGGACCTTCTGTAAGTATTCTTTCGTTCTTTTCGTTCGTTTTTATCGTTAAAGTCAAACTGCGTTTGACTTTCTGCTTTGACCAGTTTATGGTCAATGCAAAGTTCGTTTAAACTTCATAACGTGATCATAATCACGATGGTTATAGTCCCTAGTGACTATACCTACTGATTACCACGTTATATAGGCTCAGTGACGAGTCGTAGTTTCGGCCAAAATGCGTATTCTTGCGTATTTTGTAACCAAACTACTTTTAGGTATCAAAACCGTTTGTTTTGTTACCAAACTTGTTTTCTAACTTAGTTAAGCATGTTTTAACATGCTTAGCTCGTCACTTTTAGTTTTGTGCTTGTCTATGGTCGTAAAGGTAAGCGATCTAATCAATCGCTTATACTTTCGAACCCGACCCATTTGGTCGATCATTAAGATCCGACCAAACACATTAGGTGACCATAGTAAATAGGGAATAACCTTCCAAGGTTATACCTTATGGTCACGACGTTTAGTTAGTTGTATGATAGGTAGTTTATATGCCTTAGATAAATTACCAAAATACCCTTTTTACGCCAAAATTCATTTTAAACATATGTAACATAACATTTAACATATAAACTAATTTGGCAACAATATTAGACATGTTAAGGCATATTTTACTTATCATAGGACTAGTTAGGCGGTCCAAACGCGTTTTACGCAAACGACGCGTTAAAGTAGCATAAGCTACCTAAACGGGTCGTAATGGGTCGTAAGCACTTAGGTTAGGTTTCATTTTAGTATGTAGGCTTTATTAAACCATATTACATGAGTTCCCACACTCATTTGGTTCACGAACCCTCATTCTATCCGATCCTCCGATTTAGGTCTGGTTTATTAACATAGTTACCTATATTAGGTACCGTTTGATTTCCGTGATCTCTAGCATTGTTTGGTTGTTACACAAGGACTTCTAGGCAATCTCAAGTGAGTACATAAACCCCTCTTTTACTATTTTCCAAACTATTTTGGGGTGAAACACATGTGCCTACTTGTTACTTTCATGCTTTCCATGTTTTCACATCATATACTTGCTATGTTCGTTAGTACATTTATAGTACATGATTTACATTACATTGTTTTGCTATGTATGTTTACTTAGCATACTTAGTACATTGTTTTACTTTACATTTCTGCTATGTATGTTGACTGAGCATGCTAGCACATCGATTTACATGACTTTTCTGCTTTGTATGTTAACTGAGCATACTTAGCACGTTGTTTTCATTTAACATGTTTACAATCGGTATGACATTTGGTTTGTACAAACGGGACTTATATACGTTCATTAACATTAGCTACGTCGCTCGGTAGTAAGTAGTGGTACCATAGGACTTGACAAATCCCGTTCCTGACATCCTGGGTTTGTTTGGATGTAAGGAATGACTGAATCCGAAAACATTTCTTTTGATAACCTTGACTTAGGGTTATCCATCTGTCTCAAGGCTTGAATGCATGCGTTAACTTACCACATAAGTGTTTGTATCAATAAATCATGCATTTACTTTGCAAAACATAACTTTTTGATATATTCAAAATACTTTGTTTTGTACATTTTTACATTTGGTTTATGTAACAATACATTGCTTACCATACATAACGATGGTTTCACATTACTTGACTACATTTGGACTTTTAACATTTGACATGGTTTATACAAGGACTTTTTGACAATTGGTTTAAACATAGACTTTATACATTGGTGGTTTGTTTAAGTGACTTAAGTAACGAGATGTGAGTAGTATGATACAAACATGGTGGATACACCGCTGGTACTTCTTATATATAAGTGTTTGTATTATATTACATATCATAGCGTTATTTAAATCATTCATTTTGGACTTATACATTTTACACAAGTAACATGTTTTCACAAGACTTTGGTTTACAAAACAGTATATTTTTGTATAACTCATTTTACTTGGTTATTCATTTAACTATATATTATTCTTTTATTTATACATATCATCTGATCTTATCTCTTTTTAAATAAATTACAAAACAAAACAATTTACAAGGTTCATGACTAAATTTTATTAAACATTTTCTTAAACTTAAGTCATGAATCCTATTCTCACAAAACCTATGTATCTCACAGACATTTTTATGCTGACGTACCTATTTTCGTATGTGTTTTTAGGAGCTGTTGCTTAGGATGATGATCGTGACATTAGGGCGGACCTGTGCCTTAGAGACTTAAAATGAAGATAGACTAAGTTTAATTATGTTATGCACTCTTTGGTTCTTGTTTAAGACAATGTAACTTTCTTATTGGATAAATAAAGCGTAACTTTAATTTCCATGGTTGTGAAACAATTAATTTCTGTTACAACACTCCCCGACGTTTCCGCCATGTTTTGTTGTTCTACGTGGTCGGGGTGTGACAGAAAAGTTGGTATCAGAGCCAATGGTTATAGGGAATTAGGTTATTAGTAATGCTTTGACCTAGACTATAACCTTTCTAGGACCCCAACACAAGTTATCTTGTGTTTAGGTCTTAAAACATGCACTTCACCTATCCTTAGGTGATAACCACAACGAGAACATCAATTCTGAATCCGCTTTGAAAATTAATCATCTGTTCTTGGATGATTGATTACTAGGTTTTGAACCCTCTATTGTAAGGTTTTGAACCCTCTGTTACAAGGTTTTGAACCCCCTTGAAATTTCAAAGTCTCGTCAAAGTTTTGGGTTTTGAATAGTGTGAACACGTGCAAACTGGAAGAGTGAATGCCTGTACCCTGGGTTTTCTGTCAAAGGCTAGAGTGTTCGTACAAATCCGCATAATCGGACCAGTCGCTCTTACCTGGGAACTCTTGGGGTGAGTGTTCACTTATAGGCGAGCATGTCTTCGCGATACATTATTTTTGACCCATTTACTTTGATTAGTCACAATGTGTTGTATGTTTGCCTTGTGGTAACGAACAAATGACCACCATCTTTGCTGTTGTCAATTTTTGTATCATCTCTTCCTTTCATGTTTCCTCTTTTAGAATGCCTCATCGACGCGAAAATCAGATAGCGAATGCCGAACTGGCAGAAATCATCGCGCAACAAATGGCTGTTGCTTTCCCAAATCTTATTGCTCAACTGAACCAAGCTAACAACAACAATCATCCTCCATGCAATTTCAAGAGTTTCAATTCGGCTAAGCCACTCAAGTTTAGTGGTACTGAAGGAGCAACTGGGCTCCTACAATGGTTCGAGATCACTGAGAGTACGTTTCGCCTCGCAAGGCCGAGTTTGCTTCCAGTGTGTTTCAGAAGAGGGCTCTTACATGGTGGAACGGGGTTATGAGAGACCGCGGTGCTGAGGTTGCTTTAGCACAGACTTGGGCCGAACTTAGGGCCCTTATGATGAAGGAATTTTGCCCTCGTCATGAGTTGCGAGCTTTGGAAAGGGAATTTGATGATTTGAAGCAAGATAGTGGTGAGCATCGGGCTTACACTGATAGGTATGAAGAATTGAGTCTGCTTTGCCCGACCATGGTTACCCCACTCGACAAGGCTATCAAAAGGTACATCAATGGCCTACCTGACTCAGTGCAAGACATCATTACTGGTAGTAACCCTACCACAGTCCGTCAGGCGATCGAGTTAGCAGCGACATAGACTGAGTCGCAGGTTCGAAAGGGGAAGCGGCATAAAAAGGGTGACAAAGGTAAGTAGAAGGCGTCTGACAAAGAGGATGGCAAGAATGGTAAAAACAAGAAAGGAAAGGATTCTGGTTCCTCTAAGGGGTCTAGGAAGCGAAAGGCTTCCCAAAACTCTGCCGTTACTGCACAGGCTCAAGCTGCACCAAATCAGCCTGCGCAACCACCCGCCAAGAGGCCTTATCTTGGCAACGCACCTTTGTGCAACAGGTGTAACGGCCATCACCTACCACATCTCCAATGTCGTCATTGCACTAACTACGGAAGAAATGGTCATCTTGCCGCTACTTGCCGCATTCCTGTCAACCAGAATCAGGCAGTTCAGAACCAAGCTCCACAAGTTGCTCAGCCTCTTGCTCAGCAAGAAGGTCAAGTTGCACGACCTCATTTTCCTCCTAGTTCGTGGTACAATTGTGGGGATCTGACCCACTACAGAAACCGGTGTCCAAGACTAGCTAATGCCAATCCAAATCAGAATCAGGCTCAGGCTCGAGGTCGAGTCTTCAACATGAATGAACAAGAGGCTCAAGCAGAAAATAATGTGGTCAACTGTACGTTCTTTATTAATAATCAGCATGCATCTGTTCTTTTTGATTCGGGTGCCGATAAGAGTTTTGTGTCATTATCTTTTGAGCCATTGCTTCGCGTGTCTAGAACGAAACTAGGAAAACCCTTGACAATAGAAGTTGCTAGTGGTGAACCCATTGTTCTTGATTCTGTTCTTCGCAACTGCAGGTTGAACCTTAACAACCATATTTTTCCTATTGACCTCACGCCTATGCAACTTGGAAGCTTCGACGTTATAGTAGGTATGGATTGGTTAGCCAAGCATCACACAGAGGTTGTTTGTTTTGAGAAGATTGTTCGTGTGCCACTTTCGACTGGTGAGATCTTACAGGTTCATGGTGAGAAACCTGCTGGTTGTCTCAAACTCATGTCTTGTTTTAAAGCTCGGAAGTATCTGTGAAAGAACTATGTGGCATTTTTGGCACATGTTGTAGCAGATAAGGGCAAAGGTAAGTCTATTCAAGATATCCCTGTTGTTCGGGATTATCCTGAAGTATTCCCTAAAGAGTTACCTGGTTTACCCCCAGCACGCCAAGTCGAGTACCGTATTGATCTCGTACCGGGTGCAAATCCCATTGCCAGATCTCCATATCGTCTTGCACCGTCTGAGATGCAAGAGTTGTCTAAGCAGCTTCAAGAGCTCTCTGACAAAGGTCTTATCCGTCCTAGCTTTTCACCTTGGGGTGCTCCCGTTCTTTTTGTCAAGAAGAAGGATGGATCTTTTAGGATGTGTATCGATTATCGTGAGCTTAACAAGCTTACCATCAAGAATCGATATCCCCTACCTCGCACTGATGATCTCTTTGATCAGTTACAGGGCGCTTCTTATTTTTCGAAGATTGATCTGCGTTCTGGGTATCATCAACTTCATGTGCATAAAGAAGATATTCCCAAGACAGCGTTCCGCACTCGTTATGGGCATTATGAGTTCACAGTTATGCCTTTCGGGTTGACTAATGCTCCTGCTGTTTTCATGGACTTAATGAATAGGGTCTGTAAGCCTTATTTAGATAAGTTCATCATCGTTTTTATTGATGACATCTTGATTTATTCTAAAATGCGAGCTGATCATGAGCAACATCTTCGTCTTACTCTGGAACTTCTAAAGAAAGAGCAACTCTTCGCCAAATTCTCCAAGTGTGAATTCTGGCTTAAGGAAGTTCAATTTTTAGGACATATTGTCAATGAGCAAGGTATTCACGTAGATCCCTCCAAGATCAGTGCGATTAAGGATTGGAATACGCCTACTACTCCTACTGAAGTTCATTCTTTCCTTTGTCTGGCGGGTTATTATCGCCGCTTCATTGAAAATTTCTCATAGATTGCAGTTCCTCTAACTGCTCTAACTCAGAAGAACAAACCCTTTGATTGGGGATTCAAACAAGAGGAAGCTTTTCAAAACTTGAAGCAGAAGCTTTGTGATGCGCCTATTCTATCATTGCCTGAGTGTAATGATGATTTTGTCATGTATTGTGATGCATCAAACTTGGGTCTTGGCTGTGTTCTCATGCACAGGAACAAAGTCATAGCATATGCATCAAGGCAGTTGAAGATACATGAGAAAAACTACCCCACTCATGATCTTGAGTTAGGTGTAGTTGTCTTCGCTCTTAAGATCTGGAGACACTATTTGTACGGTACAAAATGTATGGTTTTCACAGACCACAAAAGTCTTCAGCATATCTTCAATCAGAAAGAACTCAACATGAGGCAACGACGTTGGATTGAGCTTCTAAATGACTATGACTGCGAAATTCGCTACCATCCTGGTAAGGAGAATGTCGTAGCCGATGCTTTGAGTCGTAAGGAACGTACTAAGCTTCATTGTGTTCGTGTTCAACCTGATATTCAAGCTCGATCCGATATCCAAGCACGCATCACTCAGGCTCAACACACTTGTGTTTCACAAGGTTTGATGGATAAGGAATTTCCCTATCACATAACACCTGATCTTGAACTAAAGGACAATGGATCGTATTACTTCATGGACCGTTTGTGGGTCCCAAGCCAAGATGATCTTCGCACCTTGCTTATGGATGAAGCCCATAAGTCTCGTTATTCTATTCATCATGGCTCAGATAAGATGTATAATGATCTTCGTATTCAGTATTGGTGGCCTGGTATGAAGAAAGACATTGCCTTATATGTATCAAAACGCCTTACTTGTCTAAAGGTTAAGGCTGAACATCAACGTCCTTCTGGTTTATTGGAGCAGCCAGAGATCCTAGTTTGGAAATGGGAAAACATTGCCCTGGATCTCGTTACCAAACTTCCGCGCACAAAGAAAGGTCATGATGCGATCTGGGTAGTTGTTGATCGTCTTACTAAGTCAGCGCATTTCTTGCCAATCCGTGAGGATTTTTCTGCTGTCAAACTTGCTAAAATCTATGTGGATGAAATTGTATCCCGACATGGTGTTCTTTTGAACATCATTTCTGACAGAGATGCTCGCTTCACTTCTCATTTTTGGAGAACCATGCAATCTGCTATGGGGACCCAACTTAATCTGAGCACAGCTTATCATCCGCAAACGGATGGTCAATCTGAAAGAATTTTCTGGATAAAATGGATTGATTTTGAAGTATATTGTGCGAAACTATGTTTTAGATAATATGTGATAGTATCAGACCTTAAAACAGTTTAAATCTCAATCAATTTGATAAAAAACCGACCAGTTCGTTTGAAGCTTGATAAATTTCACACGAACAGAACTTCCATCTCAGATCTACGACGATTTAGTGGACGATTTTGAACAATATACACTCCATTGCAATCGGAATTGGTTGAATAACAATCCTACGGTTTCAATTTCTTAAAAAATCGGTGTTTAACGCATCAGAATCCCGGTTCGTATGAATTTTGTTCGACAGTTCGTTTGAAATGAAACTCCAGTTCGTATCAAATTGACTAGGTCGTGTGAAATTCAGTTCCAAGTTCGTTTGATTTGAACTCAATCCGTTTGAAAGCCTCATAGTTCGTTTGAAAATGTTTTACTTCGTTTGAAAAAGATTCGGTTCGTATAAAGGTTTGTTTCGTTTGAATCTCAGTTCGTTTGAGTGCAGTTCGTCTGATTTGCTAGTTCAGTTCGTTTGTGTCTACTTCGCATCAGGGTCCTCTTCACATAGTTTTAGTTCTAGTTCGTTTGAGTTGTGAAGGTTAAGGTTGCATGTGATAAGGAAGGTCCAATAGAAATCAGCTGAATTTAATAATTGCATGTGAAGTGATAAGAGAAAGTGTCGGCTCAGTGGAATTGAAATTTTGCAATCGCATGTGATCATCATCGGCCCATAAATAGATAATTGTGTTGGTCAAATATAATAGTGAGAAACCGTGTTACATTGTTTGAATTCATGTGAATGTGATAGAATTGAGTTTTGTCTTAAACAGTTGTCGGCCACATTCATTTAGAGGTCCAATGACAATAAATTGTGACTTAGAAAGTGTCGGCCACATATCATGTGAAGTTTGGATTTTCATCGGTCCAATCAGTGAAGTTATCAGAATATCAGCCCAGTTAGTCTCGGCCCAATCAGTGTTTGAACAATTAAAGTTGTTGTCGGCTCTTGACTGAAATATTGTATTGGGTTTATAAATAATTGCATGTTGTCTTGGGTCATGTTGTCGGACATTTAAAGTTTGCATGTGAAGTCTAACAGTTGTTGGCAGTTTATAAAATCAAAATTGCATGTGATATTAAGAACAGTGAAGTTGCATGTGATATGAGTTACGCGGTCCTATCACATTCATTTTAGATCAAGGGTTGTCGGCTTAGTGTTTTTGAAAATAACAATTTGCATGTGATAAAGTAAATTGATTGTGAGCATTAATCAATTGCCATATTCACGAGAAGAGTCCATGTGATTGTTTATAGTTGCGGCCCAATCAACATCCAATTGTGTCATAAAGTTCTTCAAAGATTGTTCTGGTTAAGGAGTTGTTTTGTGTGAGAAACCCAATTCATTCAGTGATTTCATTTGAACAACATTGAAACAAGTCCGCGAATCTTTGACACGAATCCTAGTTCGATTACACCGTCACACACTTTCACATATTCAGTTCGTGTTTAAACTGATTATTTGTTTTTGTATCTCCAGGTGATTCCAGGTGATTACAGATATTTCATGAGGTGAACCAGTTCGCATCAAATCAGTTTATTTCACACTCAGCTAGCTTGAAAAATCAGTTTTTGAGAAAAATTTCTGAAAAATGGCTGAGGAATTCAACAATGCGTTTGCCACACCAGTTGCTCCCGTTACTGCTGCTGAGACTTTATACAGTGAGAATGAAACCGGAACGCATCAGAAACCGCCAAAGCTGATGTACATTGAAGATTTTAAAGGATGGCAGAATCGATTTGAGAACTGGGTACAGGCGTATAAGTTTGATGCTTGGTGTTCATTGTTGAAAGATTATGAGAAACCAAAGAATGAACGTGAGATTGTAAAGGCAATTGAGGACTATTCAGAGAGTGATAAATTGAAATTTACAAGTGAAAAAATGATAATCAGTATTCTTCAACAAGCGATTAAGGAAGATATCTTTGTTTTGCTCCAACATAATGGTACAGCCAGATCAATTTGGGAAGCTTTGATTCAAAAGTTCAAAGGAAGTGCAGATATGATTAAAAACAGAAAGGCATTACTGAAGAAATCTTTTGATATGTTTGTGGCTTTTGATCATGAAACAACAAAACATACCATTGACAGATATTGTCATCTTGTTTTGGAAATGGAGAGATTGGATATAAAGAAAGAAGATGAGGAATGGGTTGATAAACTTGCTGAAGCACTACCACAGCATAAGTGGGGAACTTATTTGATGATTGTGAAACACTTAAGAAAGTCTCAAAGTATGAATTTGGCACAGTTTATTGATGTGTGCAAAATGAAACATATAAATTACATCAAATGTGGCATAAAACTAACCCTTTTTTAGTACTAATGTTGGAAAAAGTGTGCTTTTGTCTTCCTTTTGTATTTTCAGGATTAAATGAGCTCAAATTAACAAAAGAAGCAAAAAGACATCAAAATCTAACATAAATACCAGAAAAGGAACAAGACGTGACATGCCCGACCCCACGACAGCATCTTCCCAAGCAAAACAAGATAACAGAAGACTGAACACGCCCCGTGCTCAGCCAGCACGGGGGCGTGTCCAAGTGTCAGCAGAAAAGAGAAAGTGGTAGAAGCTTCTATTGCCCACCACGGGGCCGTGCTCAGTGGACACGGGGCCGTGGACAACTATAAGATTCGCAAAATCTAGTCAAATCTTCATAGTACAAAGATTCTTCTGCACCACGGGGTCGTGCTTAGCCGACACGGGGGCGTGGTCAACTAATAAGACAAGCTGCATTAAATGAAGACAGAGAAGGATGTGGACACGGGGCCGTGCCCACTGGACACGGGGCCGTGCCCGAGCTTCTGTTCAGCATATAAATAGGATTGCTTGGCTCAAGCTCAAACCATCCCTTGGCACACCACCTCTCTCACACTTCACCCACCACCACCATAACACCATCATCCACCACCATCATCCATTGTCCATCATAGAGTGTGTGAGTCGTCTAGGGATCCAAGATTGATCGTAAGAGTTCTTGACAATCAAGGCCATGTTTGCCTAAGTCTCTTACATCACTTGGTGAAGACAAGTGTCTAGTGTAATACTTTTTATTTCTAATCTTTTCACACTTTTATTTGGTTTTGTATTAATGACTTTAATAACTAGTTTCTTATGTTGAAGGTGATTCTTCCTTATCGTTTGTCCGTGGTGTCTTGACATTATTTTACTATCTATATAAAATAAAAGATTTTCACCATTCATATCTCCACGGTCTATATGGAGGTATGTTGGCTACCTGGTCGGGGGTTAAGGGAATGGTTTGGTAAGAGTCTTACCATTGTTCAGCGTTTAGAGGTCCTGCAATGGACCTGGGTCAAATTTAGTAGGACCTCCTTCAATACTTAACGGTATTGGATGGCGGGGGTCCAAACTCTTTGATCCCCCCATAAGTTAACTACTATTAATACTATAACCCGGCTATTTAGGACTGTATCCCTGCTGATTCAGACTACTTAGTCGAGGGTAACGTCACCTCCAAAAGAGGGGCCTACCATAATTTGCATTAATAACTTAATTCATTATCTTTCAATAATCCGACCCTTTAGGATTGTATCCTTGCTGAGTCAAACTACTGGGTTGAGGGTAACGTCACCTTCAAAAGAGGGGCCTACTAAAATAACTAAGATAATCTCTTAAATAAGTGCAAAAGTGAGGAAATAATTAAAGGTTACACTATACACGAGTCGGAACCAAGTGATTCATCTTGTCTATCTTTTGTTTCTTTTATTTTTATTTTCAGCATTTTAGTTAGTTTTTATTTTTCTTAGTTTAAAACATTTTTCTAAACCTTTTGATTTGATTAGACGTTGAGGATAAACCGGTACTAAAAGTTCTTGTGTCCTTGGACGACCTCGGTATCTTACCAACACTATACTACGCTCACGATGGGTGCACTTGCCCATATGTGTGTTTAGTGTTAGTAAATATCGTGTTTTATAAATTTAAAACTTGACTAAAAAAGTGTTAAAGGGGCTTAAAATATTCACCTAATATATATAACACTCGACACCCATCAAGTTTTTTGCGCCATTAAGAAAGTTAGGAATCAACGGCCTAATCTTTTTTCTTAATTTTCATTTTTTTTAGGATTTTTCTTAGTTTTTTCAGCTTCTGCAGAACTCAGCACGGGTCGTGCCCGCTGAACACGCCCTGTGCCCAATCATTGGAACTGGCAATCCTGTTTTAAGTCAGACAGTAAGCTGAACACGGGGCCGTGCCCACTCAACACGCCCCCGTGCCCAAGTTTCAGTTACTTAAAACAGAACCGTAAGATCCCGACGGTTGGTAATTTCTGACACAAACATGAGTGATACTGATACTTCTTACTTTCGGCACTCTTATGGTACTATGTGGTGTCAATTATGTGGTGGTAACCATAAAGAATTAGAATGTTATTTTCTAAATTATAAACCCCACTATATAGACCCATCGTTTCCTAGTATCCTTAGGAGGGGCGAAAGTAAAAATAATCCCTATCTCTCCCTCGAATGCTCCCAACCGGATTTTCTAGGAGAAATGCTTCTCTATGAATTATTTCAACTAGAAGATATAATTATTGATTGGTTAAAAGAACTTAGGAAAGATTTTAATAGTCTTTTCCAAGACGATAACCAAGAAGAAGGGTTGGAACCGCATTCAAACAACTTCATTGTTTTCGAAGATACTCCTAACTCTAGTGAGGACTTGAGCGATAGTCGTCCCTGTGTCGATTGTGCCGTGAAGGACTCCCCATCAACTTCGTTTGATGCATACATAGACCTGAGCGATTCGACATACACCTTCTTTAACGAGAGCCCGGAAAAGGGTTGGACTTGTCCACCTACATATAGCATAGGAATCACCCTCACCGACAACCTCTTGTGTTCTCGTCTTAATCTAGATCAATTAAGGTATCTTAGGCACTTTGGGGTTGTTCCATCCAGCAAGGAACCGCCCGATCAGGAAAAGTTCCTTGAAAATAGACGAATTCCTTAAGACAGCTTCTAGACACGGGGCCATGTCCAGGTCAGCACGCCCCCGTGTCCACCCAAAGATTCCCTTCTGATTTTGTCAGAATACGGACAAAAATGTGTCAGGATTCCATCTGCACACGGGGCCGTGTCCAGCGGACACGGGGCCGTGCGCAACGTACTGTCGTTTTCTATAAATGCAGCCAAGAATCCTGCACATTTGAACCATTCCAGGGACAGAGATTTGGGGAATATTCTCACATACCATCCTAGGTATTTTCTAAAAGAAGTTTCTCAACTATCTTCTTGTCCTTTCCTTTTTTATCCACTATCATCTTCTTCAATTTTTCTCATACTTCCATTAAAGCTTGAATCTTCCATAATTTCAAGCCTTATTGAGATGTTTGTTAGATTTTTGTTCATGGAATCTTGTTAAAAATAAGTTCTATAACAATGTTTTAAGTTGTTTATGTTCAAAAATGCTTTAAAAATCATGAAAACAATTTAAAACCGCAAGATTCCTTGTTCATAAATCCTGCAGATATCTGAACACGGGGCCGTGTTCGCTGAACACGGGGCCGTGTCCGCTGAACACGGGGCCGTGTCCGAAGTACTGGATCCATAAAATTGAACTCTTTTCGGTATGTTTTCTCAGAATGGCAAGCAGAACAAGCGGAAACTCTTCGTCGCATTCCAGAAACAACCGGCAGGGGAGAAGATCATCAACGGTTGAAGATTCTCTTGTAAACTATGTTTACGCCTTAAGAGAAGCCCTTAATGAAGTGACAAGTGTGGAAGAGGCATTGGTTGACCGTATTAATCATTTGACGGTGGGACTAGAAGGATGTCTCCGGGAGGTCAACCTTTTGCACCAAAGGTTGAACATTCTCGCCTCTCCTCCTTTGGTGTCGATTATCACCCAAAGGGCATGGAATGTGGTGCCGGAAGTCATCATTCCGGCCGAATGGTACGCCCTACATCCGGAGCCTACTCGAGACATACTACAAGGGGTTCCGATTGGTGTCGCTCCTCCTCCACAAGATGTCGAGGAACATGAAGCCGCCTCCCTTCTCCCGAGGGAGATAGAAGAATGGCTCTAGCAACATCTAAGGGACACCGTTCGGCTTGGAGTTCTACAAGGCTTTTAGACCGGAAATCTATTTCCGGAATTTTGGTTCTTATTGTAGAAGTAGGGCTCCTTAGGAAGATTTTACGGATCACTTGACCTATTTAATATTAGGACTTTTAACTTTTATTTTCTGCTTTATTTTTAATTTTTAGGACTAGTATGTAATTCTCTCTATGACTAATGAATGATGGTTTTAGTTAATTTGGTGTTTGGGTGGTGATGAAATGAATAAAACACACTTGAGATGGCAAAGGATACAAGGGAAACTTAAACCAGCAACCCATGCAGGAAAACAGGACCATCCGACAATTTTCTTCGTTTACAGTAAGCTCGGCACGGGCCGTGTCCGCCCAACACGGCCCTATGCTGCACAGTCTGCAGAAAAAGACCCAGTTCAGGTAACTGGACACGGGCCGTGTTCACCCAACACGCCCCCGTGTCCAGGCTTCTGTTTCTCTTGATTTAATTTTGTTACTGGCACTTGAACACGGGGCCGTGCCCGAACAACACGGGGCCGTGTTCAGCGCCCAGTAACACAAAATTTTTGCTTTTTACACCTTTTTACACATTCAATCAACCTAAAAAACTTATTTTTGGGACACATTGAGGACAATGTGTAATTTAAGTGGGGGGGGGGGGGGATGCTAAAACCTTGAATCTTGCAAGTCCTAAACACAAGCTTTACACAAAACTCTATTGGAACCGCTAATCACCCCAAATTTTTTTAAAAAATTTTCATTTTTTTACTTGTCTAGGTTTAACTCGGGAATTTCAAGTTCTAAAAAGGTTATATTTTTACGAATTTACAACCGATAGCGTGGTGATAAAAAGAACCAACATAAGAAAATTATGAAAAGGCATGGCAAACTTAATTAAAATTTGATTATATATACTTGATCACATAAAAACCCATTCCCACAAAAGTGAGTTTTGAGCCTTTATTGAGCATACAAATACATATCTTTAAACTAAATGCTCGTTTTTCGTTTCTTGTGTGAATAGCCGCTTGGTTCTTACGACTCTAGAACTTGCCATGACGATACATTCCCGGTCCTTACCAACTTAAACCCGAGTAAGTAAATGATGGAGACATTAGGACTAACTTTTTTTTTATTTCTACACCATTATTTTTCTTTTTTTACCACCTACCCAAAATCCCCCTAGTTAGCCCCTTTGAGCCTAAACCTTTTCATTTCATAACCCAAACCAAACACCCTTTTACCCACCAAAACTTTTTTCATTTTTAACCCTTTGTTTTAGTAACCAGCTCGGTTTTTCGTATGACTTTTCAAAAAAAAAAAAAATGTGTTGATGATGAAGCAAAAGAAAATAAACAAACAAGTTCATTAAAAATAACTTTGTTTGAATAATAGCTTCATCAAAATAAAAGTTACGAAAATAAAAAGTCTTACGAAAACCGACGCTTGTTACGCTTTTCGCCCTTTTTCTACTAACCACTAACCCAACCACCTACCTTTAACCCAAGCCTAACCCTTCACCCAAAAGTCCTCTTGATATTTAAAAAGGTATATAAGTTAAAAAGGAGGAGGATTGATTGCTTGGCAAGCTTATGGTAGAAGTAAGTTCCATGCAGCTCTCGAGTGATCCACAAAAATACATCTTCGGCCGAGTGTTGAGTGATCCCCGTGAGGTATGTGAACTTGTATATAAATAAAATTTTAAAGAGGCATGTTAAGCCCTAATAAGTAATTTATCCTATGAAAAGTTTTTAAATAAATCATGACGAATAGGATTGTAATAAATAAAAATAAAACTAAATAAAGAATCTTGGAAATCCCGACACTCTATGACAAGCCCAAAAAAAAAACTTCTTCTCTACCCATTCCATTTGGGAGTGTAATAGCCACATCATAAAGAGTTTTGTTTGAGGACAAGCAAAGATTCAAAATGCAACATATAAATTACATCAAATGTGGCATAAAACTAACCCTTTTTTAGTACTAATGTTGGACAAAGTGTGCTTTTGTCTTCCTTTTGTATTTTCAGGATTAAATGAGCTCAAATTAACAAAAGAAGCAAAAAGACATCAAAATCTAACATAAATACAAGAAAAGGAACAAGACGTGACATGCCCGACCCCACGACAGCATCTTCCCAAGCAAAACAAGATAACAGAAGACTGAACACGCCCCGTGCTCAGCCAGCACGGGGGCGTGTCCAAGTGTCAGCAGAAAAGACAAAGTGGTAGAAGCTTCTATTGCCCACCACGGGGTCGTGCTCAGCCGACACGGGGGCGTGGTCAACTAATAAGACAAGCTGCATTAAATGAAGATATATAAGGATGTGGACACGGGGCCGTGCCCACTGGACACGGGGCCGTGCCCGAGCTTCTGTTCAGCCTATAAATAGGAGTGCTTGGCTCAAGCTCAAACCATCCCTTGGCACACCACCTCTCTAACACTTCACCCACCACCCACCACCACTATAACACCATCATCCACCACCATCATCCATTGTCCATCATAGAGTGTGTGAGTCGTCTCGGGATCCAAGATTGATCGTAAGAGTTCTTGACAATCAAGGCCATGTTTGCCTAAGTCTCTTACATCACTTGGTGAAGACAAGTGTCTAGTGTAATACTTTTTATTTCTAATCTTTTCGCACTTTTTATTTGGTTTTGTATTAATGACTTTAATAACTAGTTTCTTATGTTGAAGGTGATTCTTCCTTATCGTTTGTCCGTGATGTCTTGACATTATTTTACTGTCTATATAAAATAAAAGATTTTCACCATTCATATCTCCACGGTCTATATGGAGGTATGTTGGCTACCAGGTTGGGGGTTAAGGGAACGGTTTGGTAAGAGTCTTGCCATTGTTCAGCGTTTAGAGGTCCTGCAATGGACCTGAGTAAAATTTAGTAGGACCTCCTTCAATACTTAACGGTATTGGATGGCGGGGGTCCAAACTCTTTGATCCCCTCATAAGTTAACTACTATTAATACTATAACCCGGCTATTTAGGACTGTATCCCTGCTGACTCAGACTACTTAGTCGAGGGTAACGTCACCTCCAAAAGAGGGGCCTACCATAATTTGCATTAATAACTTAATTCATTATCTTTCAATAATCCGACCCTTTAGGATTGTATCCTTGCTGACTCAAACTACTGGGTTGAGGGTAACGTCACCTTCAAAATAGGGGCCTACTACAATAACTAAGATAATATCTTAAATAAGTGCAAAAGTGCGGAAATAATCAAAGGTTACACTATACACGAGTCGGAACCAAGTGATTCATCTTGTCTATCTGTTTTTTCTTTTATTTTTATTTTCAGCATTTTAGTTAGTTTTTATTTTTCTTAGTTTAAAACATTTTTCTAAACTTTTTGATTTGATTAGACGTTGAGGATAAACCGGTACTAAAAGTTCTTGTGTCCTTGGACGACCTTGGTATCTTACCAACACTATACTACGCTCACGATGGGTGCACTTGCCCATATGTGTGTTTAGTGTTAGTAAATATCGTGTTTTATAAATTTAAAACTTGACTAAAAAAGTGTTAAAGGGGCTTAAAATATTCACCTAATATATATAACACTCGACACCCATCATTTATTCAAAAGATTGAAGAGCATGAGTTGGATATTCAGAAAACTGCTATCATGACAAATCCAAATGCTAAGCAAGATGTTAGTCTGTATTACCGAGGGAACAAGTTTGAGGCTACCCCCAGTCCTAGTCCGAAGATCCAAACTGGTTTTAGTGCTGACAGTTCGTCTGGAACAAAGGATAGTAATGTGACACAGAGTGGTGGATTTTCATCTTCATACTCAAGCTTTGATCCGAATCATACAACAACAAGTTCTCAACACTCGACTTCAACAAATCTGCAATGCAATGTTACTTTGAACATTCAGAATGGTCAGAATTTGTCTCCAGAAATTGCCAAACAACATATGGCATCACTCGTTGCTATGTTGGAATCTTATGAAAGTTTGATTGCTGGCAAGATTGGAAATCCGATGCTTACCAAAGAGGATTATGACCAAATAGATGCAGAGGAACTTGAGCTGATGGATATTAAATGGTGTTTAGCTAGTGCTTGGAGGAGGGCAGAGAAGTTTCAAGAAATTACTGGTAGAGATGAATTTCGAGGAATGGTTACTTCTCAATTAGGATTTGACAAATCAAAAGTTACTTGTTTCCGTTGCAAAGGAAAGGGACACTTCAAACGGGAGTGTAAAAATCAAGAAGAAACAGGGAATCAAGAAAAAAACAATTATTATCAAAAATCAATTTTCATCAGATTACTCAACAAAAGGAACCACAAACGGCACATGCTCGGCCAATTGTGGATGACAAAAGGAAAATGATCGAAGATGCTAATAAGAAAGCTTATTTTGGGATAATTGATCAAGATGATGAGTTTGTTGCAGAGGGATTTAGCTGGGATAACTACATTCCACAAGGTTCAAGTCTAGCTGCAGAGAGTTTTAACTGGGATAAATACATTCCATCTGGTTCAGGTTTTGTTGCCGGAGTTCTGGATGAAGATGAGACTAGTGAGAAAAGAATCCCGATTTTTCAAGATCTTGGAAGTGATGTGGATACCGATGATGAGGAAGAACATCTCAACAAAGCTAGAAAAGGCATTGATCCTACTAGTTTTAATTTGTTTTTTGCAGATAAAATGGAAATGCTGAATCAGAAGAAAATTGCTAGATTGAAGAAAGAGCTAGAAGCAGCAAGAAGGCTCGCTGATGAAAAGGTGAAGACAGAAGCTGGAGAAACAAATGCTGAGGCAACAACTGAGAAAGTAATAGAGAAAATCGTTGAAGTGGAGAAAGTGGTGGAGAAGATTGTTGAGGTTGAAAAAGTAGTCGAAGTTGAAAAACTGGTCGAAGTTGAGAAGGTTATCGAGGTTGAAAAAATAGTTGAAAAAATGATTGAAATTGAAAAACCGTGCTTGAAGTGTTTAGAATCGTGCAAAATTTTTGAGGATAAAGATAAGAAGATTGCTGATTTGGAGAAAATTAAAGAAGATTTACTGTCCGATGTGAAGTATGTGAAGGAGTCATATGATGTTCTGAACAAAACAATTGATAGTCTAAAAAGGACAATTCAGAGATCGAGAATGCAATGACAAAGATCAGCGCAACACTAATGACAAAGCAGAGCGTCATAAATGAGTACATTGAAGACTGTGCTAAGTTAAAACAGGAAGTGGAACTTGAGAAGATTGAGAGTGAAAGGATTAAACGATTGTTGCTAAGCTATAAAACATGTGATTATTTGATTGATCGTGTTTATCTTACTGTTGCAGGTCTGGAAGCGTTCATGGATAAAAAGTCTGAAGATACTGATACTGGTAAGAAACAAAGTGTCAAGTATAACAGATGTCCGCCCCCGATCCATGAAAGTTATTCTCCCAGGAATCCTAACGAGGAGTGTCTAAAAAAGGCAGTCAACATCAAGTTAAAGTCTGAAATCATTGATGAATTACCAGACAATATTGATGTTACATTCACAGCGTCTGACACTGATCATGAGTCTGAGTTAGTAAAGAAAGTTGTCGATCAGGTGTTAGATACGGATGAAGAGTCAAAGTCGGAGTCTAAGTCAGATAGTTCGAGTTCGTCTGAGAAGAGTCCGAGTTCACCGGTTAAAAGGGTTTACAATAAAGAATTCTTGTTATCAAAATCTAATTTGAATGATGGATCAATCAAAGTGGCTTATACTTTGAATGACTCAGACAAATTATATTCTGACAAGGAATTTCCAATAAGAAGTGTCAAAACGGAAATGATCAAACAGGTTTTCAAATTGACAGAAATTAATATTTCTGAAATAAAAGATTTAAATCTTAATGAAAAACCTAAAAAGTACACTTCAAGAGTTCAACAAAGATTGAACAAGAAAAAGGGTTACAGTTCTGGTTCAGGTTATCGAAAGAAACCAAACCACAACGGTAATTTCAAAAAGCAAGGTTTAGGTTTCATTCCTCCAGAAAATTATAAAAATGAGAAAAATTTTAAACCAAAAACAAAATTTGTTGCAGGTGGAAGTTGTGAAGATGAGCAGAAGAAACCATTCTGGAAACAGTCGAATCAAGAGTTTCTTGCTGAAGTAAAGAAGAATGTGAGGAAATTTGCTCAAAGAAGAGTTAATAGAAGAACCTGTTTCAAGTGTCAAAAGACTGGACATATTGCTTGGAACTGCCAAGAGTCCATTTATTCTAAACAGGGAGTTCTTCTCACTTTGAAACAAACAAGAGAGTTGTTGATAAAAAGAATCAACCAACTGATAAATCGAAAGTGTTTGAAATTTCAACTTCTGAAGAAGGTGAAAGTTCAAAACGGTTTTACAAAAGAAGAGTTGATTTAACAAAACAAAAATGGGTTGTAAAATCTGATAGTAGTTCTGACAATGAATCTGATTTCTTAAAATCAGAGGAGTCATCTGTTGAGAAAAAGGCTGTTAATTCCGTTCCAGAGTTGAACGAGGAAAACTTTCAGCCATTGACAAAAGATAATCTGAAATCAAAAGGTAGGGTTGAGATTTCAGATCAATTCTTCACTGGTAAAGGAGAATTTGATGCTGAAAAAGCTTTCAATGGGAAAGTTAAACATATTTTCGGGAAAATGGTTGATGGAAAAGTTAAGGGTGCAAAAGAATTTTACAAATCTAAATGTTGGTGGGACAGGTGTGCTCCAGAATCTCCAAAGGCTGGTCAGGCTTGGGGGAAAGTTTTTCCAAACTGAAAATCCTGACTTGCCGGAGCTCCCAGGTTGGTAAGAGTGGAGCAGGAATCGACATCTTTCTTAGTAAAATCTCATTCAAGTGGTACAGGTGGTAAATCAACAGGTGGTGTCTTTGAATTGTTATATTTTTTGCAAGTAGTTGTGTTTGATGAGAAAACCTACAAGTGGTTGAAAGAGGTTTTCAACGATAAATGGTAAATCAAGAACATTAAGTTGTACTTGCATTTTCCTATAAGTGGTAGTTTGGAAAACAAAGTGATGAACCCCTAATCTACATATGATTAAATCAACAAAACTTATTTTCCGGAAAAACCATTTGATTAAAACAAACTTAAGTGTTTTGAAATCAAATTGGGAAAATAGTTTGTTGTGAGGGGGAGTTCTGATTGTTTATGCCAAGTGGATGGCGAATTGAAGCGATTTGATATCGGTTGTCAATTTTTTTAAGAAAACAAACTGTACAGGTAGAGTATCAAAATTTATTTTCAAATTTCCTAAAATGTGTTTGCATTTTAGGGGGAGTAAAAATTTCAGAAAATCCAAAAACATTTGAAAACTTGAAAAAGCCAAAAACATGATAAAATAAAAAATGAGTTTTGTTGTGAAAAAGAGGAAATGATAGTACATCAGTGGACTATCACAACACGCTAAAGAATTGGAAAGTTAAAATGTGATAAACGGTCTCACTGATGATATGCCAGTAGGTTTTTGTACATGAAGTAGATTGTGATGAGATATAAACCTAAATTCAAACTTGCTTATATCGTGGGTAACATCTCTCGGATATATGGGTAACCCCCGAAATCTTGTTTGAAGGACCCCTCTTTCTGAGATACTAGGTCTTTATGCTTAGTGATATCTGGGGTATTATCCCGGGACTTCTGATAATGCGGAAGCAATGGCCTATTCCCCGGATAATACTTTCTGCTTGCTTGAAATACAGCGCCACCCTCAGCATAAATGATGAAACAATAAAATTGATAATCATTGCTGTTGTAAAAAAGATCCTCTAAAGGGGACTGACCTAAAGTCGAGCCGTCATCTCTCTTCTGAACGGAAGTTCTTACCTGAGCTCTCACGGTTTCGCAATTTAACCCCTTACAGATATCATCTAGGTATACTCACCTGTAAGACTGAATATTGGGATCTGGATACGGGAGTATATTCTGAGGTGGGACACGCGAATAAGTTTAAGTGCTTAAGACATTAATCTCGTATCTCAAAACAGTTGAACTTTGTGTGAAAATTTAAGTGGATCAGTATACTGACAATCTAAGTGAATCGTTTAGAACTTAAAATGTATAAAGCTTAACGGTGTTGGTGATGTGTCTCAAAAACTGATATGATCCTCTTACACAAACTCACAAAAATATTGTATGTAAATATTTCTTTAATGCATTTCTTTTATTTCAAAAATCCAAAAAGATTTTCAGTGTGTTTTAGCAAAAAAATTGAAAAATCCAAAAAGATTTTAGACAACTGATGTTGAAAAGCTGATTTTCAAAATTCCTAGTGCTAAACATGACGAACAGGTTTGGGAAAATTTGTTTGAAAAGAAAAATGATATTTCTTCAAGTGGTTTATCAAAGATTAACATTGTAAAATCATTTATTGATTGTATAATTCCTGCAAGTGATTCATTAGATGATGAGATTGTTTTTACAAGTTATCATCAGAAAATTTATTTTTGGGTAGAGAATGTGCAGGATAAGAGCTAGGTGATCTTGGATAGATGATAGAGAGCTAGGTTCCGATACCTGAGGACTCTATGATTTTAACAAGCCAGGCTGCGATCCCAGTATATCGAAAGGGGGAGTCTGAAGACACCTAAAGGAAGGAGTGTGTTGGTGCTGGTGAAAAGAAATAGAGATTTAGGATGCTTACTTTGTCAGATACTTTGGAGAGAGTTTGAAGACTGATCAAGACTGAAAATGTTCTGAAGGCATACCGAAGACTCGTCAACATCCGAGGGGGAGTCTGTTGGTACATACGTCTGTCGACTTCGTCTTGTATCGAGTCTTGTAATAGAATAGATAAAACAAGTCACGCAGTTCGAGATAAGTAGGAAACAGAGGTGAACAAGCCAGTTCAAACGAAGTGGCCAGTTCAAACGAAGTGGTCTGTTCAAATGAAGTGGTCAGTTCAAACGAAGTGGTCAGTTCAAACGAAGTGGTCAGTTCGTATGAACTGGAGATGCTTGTTCAAACGATTTGGAAATAGTATAAATAGGTGACTTGTGATTTTCATTTGAAACTTGGTCATTCCGGTAGCGAAGCTCTGCCGAAGTATCTCCAGGTCTGTAATCATCATCAAATCAATACAAGAGATAGTTAAAGTGATTCTCGTGTGTTTGTAGCTGAAATAACTCCGATACGTTTGATTCCGCCTCTCGTATTGGACGAGATCTCTTCTGAACGACTCGTTTGGTCGTGCAAACGATCCTACAATAACCTTCAGATAGCTAGATGCCGTCAAAAGAGTTACGCGGACCAACGACGTAAGCCCTTGGAATTTCAAGTCGGTGATCGCGTATTACTTAAGGTCTCACCTTGGAAAGGTGTGATCAGATTTGGAAAGAAAGGAAAACTTGCACCTAGATACGTTGGACCATTCAAGATCGTCGAAAGAATCGGTACGGTAGCCTACAGACTTGAATTACCTCCTGAACTTGGGAACGTTCATCCAACTTTCCACGTATCCAATCTCAAGAAGTGTCTTGATGATGAGAACCTCCACATACCACTAGACGAAATTCGTGTTGATAAAACACTGAAATTTGTTGAGAAACCTGTGGAAATTATGGAACGTGAAGTCAAGTGGCTCAAACGCAAGCGCATTCCTTTGGTCAAAGTTCACTGGGAATCTAAACGTGGACCTGAGTTTACTTGGGAACGTGAAGATCAAATGAAGGCGAAGTATCCGCATCTATTCTCACGAGTTTCCTCTAAATAAATTTCTGGACGAAATTTCCACAAGTAGGGGAGACTGTGACACCTGTGTCTATAATCATTGTAAACAGTTCAGTTATCAATAAAACAAAGTTATTTGATCCCAATGTTTGTTTGTTTATGTTTGACATTTTTCATGTTTTGACTTTTGTTCAATTTCAAACTCTACATCGCTTTCTTGAGAGTTATACGCAAACTGGTGCGTAAACGTAATCAGTTTATTGAGACAAACACTCTGGAACATCAACATACACTTAACATACCTTAAATAACCTTTACATAACTTAGAAATAAGTTTTGAAGGCTTTGGTATGGCAAAAATCAAGTTTAATCGCTTACAGGGACTAAATTCAACAAACTGCGAAAGTATGACGAATCGTACTAGAACAGACATTCCGGAACATGACCATAAGTTAAACATACCATAAATATCCTTTACATAGCTTAGAAATAGGCTTTGAGGGGTTCGGTGTGATAAAATAAACTTTTGGGTCATTCAGGGACTAAAAGCGTCAAAAAGTGCACAAGTTTGCATTTTCGCGCATAACTTATATTCTGAATACATCCGGACATCCAAAAATTTATGTAAGGATTAAAATATTTTATTTTAGTGTTTGGCATGATAAAATTCCATTCGTCGCTTAATTTGGATCGTTTTTGCGTTCGTTATGACTTCCGTCGTAATTAAGCGAATAACGCAACCGTACGACCAAACGAACCAACATACGAGATACTTTTGAGCATGTTTTGAGTTCCCTATAGTTTAACTTTATTTTAGAGCCTTGAAATGGGGTTAACGGGGCTTAAAAGTGCAAAAAATCAAGTTTTACAAGTGCAAGGACCATTTTTGAAATTTCTGACCAGATTCAATGAACCTAGTCCATTTTGAAGTGTTGATGGTTTTAACCCATGGTTTTGCAAAACCATGGGCTGGTATTCAATGAACCTAGTCCATTATTAGGGGCTCCCATGGTTTTAGAAAACCATGGGCACACATGTAAGGTCCAGATCAAAGCTCGGTTTTCGATGAACGATCTTAACGGTTCTTGAAATCCTATAAGTACCCACCTTCATTTCCTTGTAAACTCACACTTGAATATGATTTTGGCTCTCTAAGTTGAAGTTTATGCTTCATACCTGAGAGTAAATCGGATCAAGAGCTTGCGGGGACCTTCTGTAAGTATTCTTTCGTTCTTTTCGTTTGTTTTTATCGTTAAAGTCAAACTGCGTTTGACTTTCTGCTTTGACCAGTTTATGTTCAATGCAAAGTTCGTTTAAACTTCATAACGTGATCGTAATCACGATGGTTATAGTCCCTAGTGACTATACCTACTGATTACCACGTTATATAGGCTTAGTGACGAGTCGTAGTTTCGGCCAAAATGCGTATTCTTGCGTATTTTGTAACCAAACTACTTTTAGGTATCAAAACCGTTTGTTTTGATACCAAACTTGTTTTCTAACTTAGTTAAGCATGTTTTAACATGCTTAGCTCGTAACTTTTAGTTTTGTGCTTGTCTAGGGTCGTAAAGGTAAGCGATCTAATCAATCGCTTATACTTTCGAACCCGACCCATTTGGTCGATCATTAAGATCCGACCAAACACATTAGGTGACCATAGTAAATAGGGAATAACCTTCCGAGGTTATACCTTATGGTCACGACGTTTAGTTAGTTGTATGATAGGTAGTTTATATGCCTTAGATAAATTACCAAAATACCCTTTTTACGCCAAAATTCATTTTAAACATATGTAACATAACATTTAACATCTAAACTGATTTGGCAACAATATTAGACATGTTAAGGGATATTTTACTTATCATAGGACTAGTTAGGCGGTCCAAACGCATTTTACGCAAACGACGCGTTAAAGTAGCATAAGCTACCTAAACGGGTCGTAATGGGTCGTAAGCACTTAGATTAGGTTTCATTTTAGTATGTAGGCTTTGTTAAACCATATTACATGAGTTCCCACACTCATTTGGTTTACGAACCCTCATTCTATCCGATCCTCCGATTTAGGTCCGATTTATTAACATAGTTACCTATATTAGGTACCGTTTGATTTCGGTGATCTCTAGCATTGTTTGGTTGTTACGCAAGGACTTCTAGGCAATCTCAAGTGAGTACATAGACCCCTCTTTTACTGTTTTCCAAACTATTTTGGGGTGAAACATGTGCCTACTTGTTACTTTCATGCTTTCAATGTTTTCACATCATATACTTGCTATGTTCGTTAGTACATTTATAGTACATGATTTACATTACATTGTTTTGCTATGTATGTTTACTTAGCATACTTAGTACATTGTTTTACTTTACATTTCTGCTATGTATGTTGACTGAGCATGCTAGCACATCGATTTACATGACTTTTCTGCTTTGTATGTTAACTGAGCATACTTAGCACATTGTTTTCATTTAACATGTTTACAATCAGTATGACATTTGGTTTGTACAAACGGGACTTATATACGTTCATTAACATTAGCTACGCCGCTCGGTAGTAAGTAGTGGTACCATAGGACTTGACAAATCCCGTTCCTGACATCCCGGGTTTGTTTGGATGTAAGGAATGACTGAATCCGAAAACATTTCTTTTGATAACCTTGACTTAGGGTTATCCATCTATCTCAAGGCTTGAATGTATGCGTTAACTTACCACATAAGTGTTTGTATCAATAAAACATGCATTTACTTTGCAAAACATAACTTTTTGATATATTCAAAATACTTTGTTTTGTACATTTTTACATTTGGTTTATGTAACAATACATTACCTACCATACATAGCGATGGTTGCACATTACTTGACTACATTTGGACTTTTAACATTTGACATGGTTTATATAAGGACTTTTTGACAATTGGTTTAAAAATAGACTTTATACATTGGTGGTTTGTTTAAGTGACTTAAGTAACGATATGTGAGTAGTATTATACAAACATGGTGGATACGCCGCTGGTACTTCCTATATATAAGTGTTTGTATTATATTACATATCATAGCGTTATTTAAATCATTCATTTTGGACTTATACATTTTACACAAGTAACATGTTTTCACAAGACTTTGGTTTACAAAACAGTATATTTTTGTATAACTCATTTTACTTGGTTATTCATTTAACTATATATTATTCTTTTATTTATACATATCATCTGATCTTATCTCTTTTTAAATAAATTACAAAACAAAACAATTTACAAGGTTCATGACTAAATTTTATTAAACATTTTCTTAAACTTAAGTCATGAATCCTATTCTCACAAAACCTATGTATCTCACAGGCATTTTTATGCTGACGTACCTATTTTCGTATGTGTTTTCAGGAGCTGTTGCTTAGGATGATGATCGTGACATTAGGGCGGACCTGTGCCTTAGAGACTTAAAATGAAGATAGACTAAGTTTAATTATGTTATGTACTCTTTGGTTCTTGTTTAAGACAATGTAACTTTCTTATTGGATAAATAAAACGTAACTTTAATTTCCATGGCTGTGAAACAATTAATTTCTGTTACAACACTCCCCGACGTTTCCGCCACGTTTTGTTGTTCTACGTGGTCGGGGTGTGACACGCCAGATCCACTTATAAATTCCCTGAAATACATGTAGTTTGAAAACATCAACAAAAGTTGAGCGAGTTCATGTGTTCGTTTGTGTGTATGTATAAACCTTTGAAAACGTTGTAAGTATGTATGTAAGTCCCTGGTATGTAGCAATAAGAAAAAAGAGATCACCACTGGGTTGCAAAGTCAATGGTATGTGTGAAGTGATGCAGGAAGACTTCAAACCTAGCAAATTTTGTCAATAAGACATAGTCACCTCATGGTCTACTCAGCGGACTCAGGGGTGGGGCTCGCTACACCCGAATAGATCTATCACTCATGTCCCTCGGTCCTACGACAAGGATTAATGGCCTTAAGTGTTGTACCCACCACTCACATGATCTAGAAGTAACCCTCCTTAGCTAACCATACCATGTATAAAACGTTTGTAATAATTGTAACATGTATTTCACCCCCGAAGTATAAAACTGAAAACAATTAAAAGAAAAGGGGGACATGAACTCACGGTTTTGCGTCTTCTGTGCTCGTAACTCAAGTCTCCTCAGCAAACATGACTCCTACAATGTACTAGGGTCTATTAGACGAACGGGCCGTGCCTTGCCTTTATTTTTACGTTTTGAGTTACGTTTCTGATATTATTCCAAGTTATGATTACTTGTTAAAATAATAATTATTTTAACTTTAGATTATGTTTAATTTTGGAATAATTGTTAAACAATAATTTGTAACAATACTTCTCAGGTATTTGTATTCGTATTTCCTTCCCAAGGATGGGGGTATCTCATACATGTGTATTCGTATTCTTGTATTGGTATAACTTGCCATGTGTTGGCGTCGTATTCTGGTGTGTATGTATTTTCTCAATAAATCTCCAATATATTTCCAAGTCTTACTTAGAAAATATATATAAACTTATTTTGTCCAAAAATACTGTATTTCCAGAAAATATATATTTTTCCCAAAAATCATATATTTTCTAGATACTCTAGGAAAATACATTTTCACTTCCAAAGATAATATATTTTCTCTTTGTCGAAAATATGATATACTTTGTAATAATAACAAAAATCATATTTTCATTTCTTTCGTATCCAAAATAAGATCTACCAAAAACATATTTATAATGGTATTCTCCGGAATATTTTGTAAGTTATGTTCTATCGTTCGGTTCCACAATTATTATGTGTGTAACTTATATATTTATTCCTTGTGATTTTTGATATTATTTCGGATTGTAATTTCTCGGTATATTGTCAAGTTATATTATTCTACCCTAAAATAATATAACTATTTCACCAAGTATACAAATATTCACACAAGTGTCTTTAATGTAAATATATATTCTAAATGCATATTTATCCATTTTTATTTATAAAAACGAACCTCCAATACTTGTATTTTTGTAACAAAATCTATGGCAAAGTTTATATTGAAAACCCTAGTTAAAACACACTTGTGAGTATTGTTTAGAAAATATTTTTCTAAGTGTTTATATTTTTTTTGAAAATTTTGCCATAGTTTCCCCTAAAAATGGAGGTGTCTATACTATCAAAGCATATCATTTTCTTTTCAAAAAAATCATCACAACAATCAACAATCTGTCTACACTTACCAAGTGCTAAAACAAAGCTATCTATATAATGATCATGATCATGAACTTGAGTTTTCATAAAAACTTGTAGTAACTTGGTAAAGTGTTTAGTGGGTTTAGTTACCCTTTAAAGTGTGTCTACTTCTTTAAAAATCCCATTCTTGGAAGATTTAGGTGTTTACAACTTGTAAGCATATTTTACAGAAACGTTTCTTTATGAAATCTTCTTGTTTCTCTAGTGTTTCTACACTTGTTTTATCACCAAAAATAGTGTATGCTCAAGTATGAACCAAGATCTTCAAAAATCATATTTTGAACTTGGTTCTTTTAGAAAAACCATTCATAAATCTTAGATCTATAAGTTTATCAACTCACTTGATTATTATTTTTCAAGAAATCATTTTATTTTCAAGTTCATGCTTACTTATGAGGATGATCATCTTGTTTCATTACATAATCATCCTCTCACTTGCTAGATCATGTGTTTAATCACAATCTAGCAAGCTCCTTATGATGATCAACATCATAATCTCAAGAAAATAACAATCAAACATCATACATACACTAAACAACATAGTTTCATCCATATTTCATCATATGTTAAGCTTATGTTCAAGATTCAAGATTATGTTCTTTAGTGTTCTTCAAGTATTCATCAAGTAACATCTTTTAACCACTCAATATAGATGTAAAATGAAGAGTAGAAGATCTTACTACTAGCTCAAGGCTAGGGATGATCAAGAGGATAAGTGAAGTGGATAAAAGCAAACGGTGAAGGTCCTTCAACTTCCGAAAGCTCCAAGCTTCCTTATGCACCCTCCAACACCTTTGTTTAAGCTTGGAATTAATTGATGATGAGTGAATGATGGTGGTTGTGGTGGTGGTGGGGTTAATCTCGGCCGAAGCGAAGAAGAGAGGAAGAGAAGGGTGGGTGTGTTGTGTGATATTGAGAATGATGAGTTATGGTTCTAGAGGTTCATACTTATATCCAACATTAGCTCATTAACCATTGTATAATATGTCTTTTAAGTACCATACAAGATCTTTTATACAATCAAATAAAATCAATGAGATCTTAGTGGTGGGGCCATGGTTGGTCCGATTACTAGCTTGTGGGGGGGGGGGGGGGGGCGTCTAAGTGTAAATTCCAACCAATTAGTTATCTTGTAATCCAAATCCAAGTATATAGTTAGTTTAGTTAGTTACTAGATATTTTAGTGAATGTTACGATGTTCGGGGATCATAACTAGCTTAGAAATAATAAAACAATGCTTCTAGTATAATATTGGTGTTTTGGGTAATGTCCGGTTGTTCGGTTAGATACCGGTTCGTTAAAGTGTTAAACTATTCCGTTTAGTGATCTTTAAGTACCCTTTTGTGAAACTTTTAATTCCCGACACTTAGGAAAGCATTCAGGCCCATTTAGTCATATTTTTGCATGAAACTAGCATGTTAAAAAGCTGAATTATGCAGAATTCTGTACTTTATGTGGGTTTTGGGCACTTTCCGGCACTTTATCTATCACCTAGAAAAGCAGTTTTGTGGTCCTTACTTCCCTACACACTATACTAGTGTAGAACTTGGTTTCTGGCTCATACTGGGTCTCAAAACACTGTCTGTCTATGTGCTGAACCCCTGTCAGCATATTCCTGTTTTATCCGTTAATTGTGCTAACTGTGCTTTGTGCATCATACATGTCAATAAAGTTTTGTTTGTAAAGATGATGTGACAGTATGAAATGTGGTGCACATGTACATATGATACAGTAATCAGCAAGCAATTAATTGTAATTCAGCACAGTCATTAAGCACTAATCATAGTTAATTAATTGTACGGATGCATGCAAATTTGACAGTTGTCACAGAGTATTTGCATTTTTTTTTATAAAATCTTGTTTAACATACAAACTTTATAAACTTTGATATTTTATATACAAATATCTGCAATGTTTCAAGCCCTCATATTTTAATGTAGCGTGACACTAGGTAAAACTAATCCACCAAAATTATTAGTTTGTTGATCTGGTGAAAAATTTGGTTCGGGTCCTGTACCGGGTTAAATACTGACACTGTGTTTTATTTTTATAAATACATGAAAAAATTGTTTTTGCACATGTTTTATCATCCAAATAATTAATCCAACTTTTTGGACTAAAAATTTTATTATTTCTGACACAGTTCCGGTACCAGCTTTGCTGTCAGGCAGTTTACTGAACTAGCCGTGCAGCTTAAAGCAATAAGATTCAATTGCGGATTTTGTGTCGTTTTTAATACCCATTATATTATTTATGTCAAATAATATTTCTTTTTGGGTTTTCGAACAATTACTGTTTCGTTCTGCGGAATGTTGTACACTTCCGCAGGATTACTGTATTTTTCTGCGGACTTGGACAATTAGGTTTTTAATTGGAATTTTCTAAATTATATGGCACATGTTATTTTAGACAAAGATTTGATAGAATATTTGTGTAGACATATTTGTATGTCTTGTTTTTATCGTGTGAGACTGTACCGCAACTAGTACTGACAAATATTGTTTATTCACGTTCCTAGTATCAGTCTAGGATATTGTTTCTAATCGCAATGGATTTGTTATCATACTTAACTATGATTTTTAAAATACCTAGAATTTTAAGACTTAATTAAATAAAATCAAGTCGAACACGCGAAAATAATTAATGTAATTAGTTGTTCGGGTTGTACGGAATTACTGGTATTTTGCCGATTGTCACATTCTCCCCCTGTGAAAGAAAATTTCGTTCCGAAATTTTAAGTTGCGTTACTCTTTGCTGGGACTTTCTTAAACAGGTGAGGGTACTTTCTTTTGATTTCGTCTTCTCGTTCCCATGTGAACTCGGGTCCGCGTTCCGAGTTCCTTCAGACTTTGATTAGTTTGATACGACTTCTCATCGTTTTATGAATCTTTGAATCCAAAACCTCAACAAGTTCTTCGATTAAATGGAGTTTGTCGTCTATATGTATTTCGTCCAGGGGAATAATAAGTGATTCATCCGAAAGACACTTTTTAAGATTTGACACATGAAAAGTGTCGTGAACGCTACTGAGTGTTTCTGGCAACTTTAACTTGTAAGCGACGTTTCCAATCTTTTCCAAGATTTCGTATGGTCCTATGTATCTCGAGCTAAGTTTTCCTTGCTTCCCGAATCTAGCTACGCCTTTCCATGGCGAGACTTTTAACAACACCTTCTCTCCGCAACCTCGAAAGATAATGGTTTGCGGCGTCTATCCGCGTAGCTTTTCTGCCTTTCTCGTGTCGCCTTTATACGGTCTCGAATTTTGAATATTTTATCAGTAGTTTCTTGAACTAACTCAGGACCTAACATTTGTTTGTCGCCTAATTCCACCCAGCATAGCGGGGATCGACACTTACGTCCATATAACGCTTCGAATGGTGTAACTTTAATACTCGTGTGATAACTGTTATTGTATGAGAACTCTACTAAAGGCAAGTGAGTGTCCCAATTTCCGCCTAAGTCCATCACACAAGCACGCAACATATCTTCCAAGGTTTGGATCGTGTGTTCACTTTGGTCGTCAGTTTGCGGATGAAAGGCCGTGCTTAGATTTAATTCGGATCCATAGGCCTTTTGAAATGACTGCCAAATCCTTGATACAAACGATCGTCTCAGTCAGAGATTATCGACACAGGTACTCCATGTCTTGCTACAATTTCTTTGAGATAGATTTCAGCGAACTTCTTAGTATTGTCATTCTCGCGTATAGGTAAGAAGTGAGCTGATTTGGTTAATCGGTCGATGATTACCCAAATCATATCATGACCACGAGAAGTCTTGGGTAGGTTAGTTACGAAATCCATAGAAATATGTTCCCATTTCCAAGTAGGGATTTCGGGTTGTTGTAGCAATCCAGAAGGTTTTTGGTACTCGGCCTTAACTTTAGCGCATGTTAGACATTTTCCAACATAAGTTGCAATATCACCTTTGTTATTAGGCCACCAATAAAATTCCTTAAGATCGTGATACATCTTATCTGCTCCAAGATGTATCGAATATTTGGATTTATGAGCCTCATCTAGAATTAGTTCTCGAAGACCGCCAAAATGAGGAATCCAAATTCTATTCATGAAGTATAAGGCTCCGTTCCCTTTCGGCTCTAAATGTTTTCCATACCTCTAAGCATTTCTGCTTTGAAGTTTTCTTCTTTTAATGCTTCTTGCTGAGCATCATGAATTCGAGAGGTAAGGTTATTATGAACTGTGAGTTTTAAAGATCGTACATGCAGAGGCTTGACTCATTCTTTTTGACTTAAAGCATTAGCGACAAAATTCGCTTTGCCCGGATGATATTTGATCTCACAATCATAGTCATTCAACAATTCGACCCATCATCTTTGGCACATATTTAACTCTTTTTGGTTAAATATATGTTGAAGACTCTTGTGATCCGTGAATATCGTGCATTTGGTACCATAAAGGTAATGACGCCAAATTTTTAATGCAAATACCACTGCACCTAACTCTAGGTCATGTGTGGTATAGTTTTTTTCGTGAACTTTTAATTGGCATGATGCGTATGCAATAACTTCCTCTCTTTGCATTAACACGCATCCTAACCCTTGTCGTGAGGCGTCACAATAGACTACGAAATCATCTGTTTCTTCTGGGAGTGATAGAATTGGTGCATTACAGAGTTTGTCTTTAAGCAGTTGAAAAGCTGCTTCTTGCTTTTCTCCCCAATCAAATTTCTTATCTTTTTGAGTGAGAGAAGTGACTGATTGAGCAATCTTCGGAAAATTCTCAATGAATCTTCGATAATAACCTGCCAATCCTAGAAATTGGCGTATTTCTGTCGGTGTCTTTGGTGCACTCCAATTCTTTATGGCCTCGATTGTTTATGGATCAACATGTATGCCTTTCTTGTTGACTACGTGTCTGAGAAATTGAACTTCGCAAAACCAAAATTCGCATTTGGAGAATTTCGCAAACAGTTTCTCCTTTTTCAACAACTCAAGAATAGTTCTAAGATGGTTCTCGTGTTCATCTTTGTTTCTGTAACACCTCGTAAAATCACGTCCAATGATGTGTTGACACGTGTAATAAACCCTAGTAAAGTCAAACATTGACCATGAAGGACTAATTTCGTCAAAAACGAAAAACTATGAAAGTGGAAGGACCAAAAACATCAACATGCCAAACTTGTGCCTCTGATTGACCTCATATGATGTTCGTATTCTTTATTAAATACATTCTCGGACACAAGAAGCCGTTTGTGCTTAAAACAAAAAATTTACAAACCATAGCGGTTAAAAGTGTCAACATGTTAATTCTTACTTCTGAATGACCTTTTAACGATCCCGGGGCTTTGTAGAATCTTTTATACCCTCACGATTGTTGGATAATGATTTCGTGGAATTTCGATGCAAATAAACGATTTAAATTGCAATTATCAAGATGATGGGTTAAAAGCGTCAACATGTTCAAATTAACCTCTGAGTGACCTTTTAACAAACCCAAAGCATCGTGATGTTGATAATACTCTCGAGAATGCCTAATATGGATAACATAGGGATTTTACGCGATAAAATGATAATGCGCGCTAGTTATGCATTAAAAGGGCCAAAAGAGTCAAACTATAAAACTACACCTTTGAGCGACCATTTAAGCGAACTGGAATAAACTGGAGTGTCGTAATATCCCATCATACTCTTGGGAATGCTTGTTATTGATCTTGAAATGCTTTTATGCCATTTCACGTTAAAACGCACAAGTTCGCAAATTAAAGGGGTTAAAAGCGTCAACGAACAGAAACTAGTGTTTTCGGTAATCGTTTAACGAAACTGGACCTAACGGTGTTTGGTTATACTCCCTAGATCATCTCCAAACTAACTACAAGGTCCCATTGTGCCTAAAATGAAAGTTACTAATCTTATAAAGGTGCAGGGACTAAAAGTGACAAGTTCAAAACTTGTTTGCTGAGATGTGAGGTGGTAGCGCGACGCCACAGCCTACCCCTTTTGTTGTGGCGTGCGACGACGGCTCAATTTGGACAGAATGTTACTTCCAGCTGTAGGTTCTTCCTTGCAACCCACTTCTACCATCTCAGAACCATTTTTAGTAAACCATGGACATGTTATACTGATTTTTTAAGTTGGTTTTATACTTGTAAACATCTCGTTGCATCCCAAGAACACTTGGCAAGATCCTAAGGGAGCCTGAAAACTATAAATAAGCTTCCATTTTCACATTCATTTGCACTTTGCAAATCAATCTGCTATCTCTCTCAATTCAATGAGGATCCTGATCATTTTGGAACCTCTCTTGAGTTCTATTCAGTCCATAGGACCATTTGTAAGTGTCCTTTCGTGACTAGTTATTTTTGTTTGGCTTTAAAAGACAAAAAGTCAAGCGTTTTCGATAAACACTTTGACTTTTAGCTAGACCATAAACGGTCAAGCCATTGTTCGCAACGAACATGGCTACGTGATCGTAATTAGGCTCAAAAGGGCACCTCCTAATTACCACGTTTACTTAGTTAATTGTCGGGTCAAAGTAATTAAATAAAATTCAAACGGGTTAGTTTTTGAATAAAATTCATAACTGATAATATAGAAGTTATAAAATCAGTTTTTGTCACTTTAATAACTTGGTAAATATTAATTGGACATGTCTAGGCATGTTCAACCCGACAGTTCTGAGTTTAGGATCGGTTCGCAACCGAAAGTCGCAAAAGTAGACTTTTGCTTTGACTTTCAGTTCTGACCCGAATTAGCTTAGTTTAGTTATACCTTAAGGTTCCTTTTTGACCATATTATATGTTAGTATAACCCTCTGAGATTATACTATATGGTTCCATAGAAATCTGAATCATTTGAATGTTTCCGTTAAATGCTTAAAAATGGACCATTATGCCCTTATGTTATAAAAACGAGATTTTTGAAAATGTGAGATGACAAAAAATATTTATTACTGATTTATAGGTATGTCCTAAAAATTTGACATCAGTTTATGGTCTCAAATTAAAGTTATGCAAGATATCGTAAAAATGAAACTTTTTGTTAATTAAATGGCATTTTCAGCATAAGTCATATTTAAACCCAATTTTTGGCACCAAACTTACTACCCACTGTTATGAAATAATATTTAGGGATTTTTGGAAATTTTTGTCAAATTTTATACTGACCGTAACATAGAGTTATAGTGTAAATTCGGTATTGACGAAAATGCCCTTTTCATTGATAAAATAAGTTTTAAATATCATTTTGATACCAAACCTTTTCCTACTGATTTCATATGTTAAATAAAATATTTTAAGCTTTAGAGACTGATCAAAACTTCAAAATTTATAAACATTTCAACTATCGTCAAATACCGACTTTTACGCTTATTAAGCGCATAGTATGGTTTAAAACCATATCTAATTCCTAAGACTTGTTACCTAATGATTTTATAAATAAATTTTTATACTTTAACAGTAAGTATAATTCTTGAACTCAGACTTCCAAATTTGACCTTAAAAGCATATGTGAAATAACCAAAATGCCCCTACGGTGCATAGTTTGGCCATAAATGATAAACCCCACATATGTATGATATCTTACTGATGCAACTTGATAAAATAAATAATTTTACTAAATATTTTATACTAGAACCTCAGTTTGCTATTAAACCTCTTTTATAAGCTTTAAAATGACCAAATTACCCTTTCGGGGCTTAAATTGGTTTTAAATTCGTTTTGGGCATAATGGAAGATATCCTACTGATATCACAACATATTTTAAGCATAATAACTTATGGAACTTGTACATGACTCATTCGGTTACCCGTTATGAATATACGTATTCGGTACGGTTTATGTAACTAGTTTGCATAAATTAGCCGAAACGGGTCAAACTGTGACAACTCGTGTTTTAGAACCTCCTTGTTATGATTTGATGTAACTTGTTTGGACATACGTGACTAGTTAATGTACTTGGTTTCAACAGAATTTTACGTTTATTTTGCTATGTGTTATGTGTCTAATACGAAAATATATGTATATATATATACGTACCCTTTGGCCACACAACACTAACCTGTTGAACAAAATCTGACTGATCGCACAACACCCTCCTTGGGTCGCACAATTCCACACGGCCGCACATGATTGTGCTCGGCCCAAATACAACCCAACGGAAGCCCAAGCCGGGCCCGACCATTATAATCCTCGTGTAACACTTAGGGTTGGTATGTAACCCTCATTATCTTCATAATACAAGATAAACACTCAAACCCTAGAGCTCTCTCTCTCTCTCCCTCTCACCCTTGCTCGACGGCAGCCCCATAACCACCGAAGCTACTTGGATCGTAGCACCCTTCTCCCATCTCGATCACACACTTGCAATTCTGGTTAGTCCATAGCTTGGTTTCGGTTGGTGTTCTTTAATTATTTTCAGCCATATGTTAATATGATGTTCGACACGATCTTATATGATTACTTAGGTAAAATCATTGATGAATTGTGATCATGAAGTTCGATTTCAGTATATATATATGATGAAACTGTTTCTGTAATGATTGAATAATATATTATAAGAAACAATATGATTGCTATGCATGGACATAGATGATGATAGTCGCACGTGTCAATATGTTTTGTATGCTAGGATCGAGTACACATACTGCTGGATTTATTATTCGAAAATATATCCCGTGTTGTGTTATTGGTATGATGATACGCAATAAGTAGGGTTGCATGTTAATTCAGTAGGATGATGGTTCGATCGAATGTTTTGAATGATGAGTTGTTAGTGATTGTTCTTGATTAGAGAATAATTAGGGATCATAAGAATTAATTTGATCGATAAATGCAAAGTTTGAAACTGTTAGAATTGATTGTGCTAAATAAAGAATGTAAGTGATTGCCTTAAATTTAGAGATTCCATAACTGATCACACAACGACAATTGCACAAGCTTTCTGATCGCACAAGAGACTCAGTCGCACAAATGAATCGCACAAGCCCGGATATGTTAGGGACAACTATTAAAACACTAGGTACAGCTTAGAACTGCATGATCGCACAAGACATGTGGATCGCACAAGACAGTGTCGATCGCACAAGTCTTGGGCCACACACACAACTGTCTGAACCTCATATATGTTTTTGGGCCATATGGCCCAGCCCAATCGCACAAGTTTTATTGGATCGCACAAGGGAAATTGGACCGCACAAGTTAAGTTAGATGTCTGTGTAAATGTTTGGGCCGTATAAATTTGGATTGCATGTTACTGGGCCGGGTATGTTGTTAGATCGCACAACCCATTGTGAGTCGCACAAGATTGTGCTAGACGCACAACAGGTTGGACCGGGTGATCATTGGGCTTTATTTGCTCGCACAAGATGATTGGGCTCGCACAATCTCAATGGCCCAATCATCTGAGTCGCATAAGTTTGGGTTATGTCTACGTGAACTGTATGCTACTATTATATGATCGATGTGGTTTCCATGCTCGTTATGTGTTGTAACTTGTTAGCTTATGTGTAAACCTACGTGAACTACTTGAACCTAGACCTGACTTGTATGGTAACCATGTTAGGACGTGGTTGACCACTAGCAACTTGATTGACCTCTTCATGTATCTGCCGAGCTAACCTAAGGTGAGTTCACACTTTCTACAAAGCATGGTAATTCCGGTGGTTTGGGAATGGGTTAAGGAATATGGATTTCCTCGTCCTTGTTGTGTAGGAAAGCATGGGTTAAGGAATGTAATTCCTCGTCCTCTTGGGACAGTTTTAAGCTCACTAGACCAAAACTCTATCATTAAGTCCCTCATTTTATATCGACTTAATCGCCGAGGCCGATGGCGAGCGGGTCATTAGTTAATAGCGCTATTAGGTTTGACAAACCTCACACCGTGCCGGTCGGACGGGCGTGTACTAATGGATCATGGAAAACAGTCAATGATGATAGACATTGACTTAGGGCACAACTTACTTTCGTCAGTATTCGATATGGTAACGAGTCTAGTAGTGAAACATGGGGTAGCCCCCACGGCTGGATAGCCAGAGTAAATGGGATTAAACAAATCATGTTTTCAAATATGGGGTAACCCCCATGGCAAGGATGCCAGTTAAAGGAAAATATGTTTTTGGAATAACTTAAACGAACACCCAACTGTGAACTCGCTCAACTTTGTTGTTGACTCTTTACTACATGCTTTGCAGGTCTTTAGGTACTTATCGTTGGAACTTGCCGCCTGGGAGGCTGGAGTGGTCATGGGTCGAGATACATGGAATCGCAACACAAGACTAATGGTTTTTACCTATGGTTTATAAACACTTAACGAATGAATTATGCTTCCGCTGTAAACTGTGAACCATTTGTAACGTTGTAACACTTAATGTTAATGTAATGAAAGTTTTATTTAGATATACCTATGAGTTCAATGTGATTGGTGGCTAGATCCTGGTATGTCACGCTCCCTGTGGTGATACTCCGCTTGTGGTATTTTGGGGGTGTGACAGATTGGTATCAGAGCCATTGGTCATAGTGAACTTGGTTTTAAAAAGGGGAAAACTTTTTTGTAAAACCAGACTATAACCGAACCATTCTGAAAACATGAATACGACCATGACACTCAGCTCCAGGTTGCAAGGTTCGTCTCTCGTATACTCATTGAACTGCATAACTAGTGAACACTTACATATGATATTGCATGTTATTGCATGTTTAGCGCAACAGTATGAATTCATGTATTACTTGCATGTGTTATGTGACTGATAGGGTGGTATTTCCCTAAACATTCATGACTTACACTTCGTGATACTCTTTGTTTGCTATTCGAGTTAGAGGAACCATTTGACATGAGTTAAGAAGAGCTGAGGTGAGCATGCAAATCACAATGTTATTATGGGTGCACACATAATAATAGTGTGTGGTGCATGCGAGTCCCAGTGATCCTTAACAAGTGGAAAAATGGGTTCTGTTCCGTTATTGGTCGATGTGAGACATAACAAACCTATAGGGGTCATAGTAGTGATGGTCCCCTACTTGACGTCAATTTTTCATTCATCCCTGGATCCTTTCGCATCTCGATGCTATCGAGTATTACCTGATCACCCATCTAAACGCCCAGCGAACTGTGTAGAATGTTAGGTGCATATATGAACGAGCCTGAGTTGGATGACGTAGTGTCGAATGATCGATCGATACCTTTCTTGCTCCTCTTCGTTTGCTGGAACTCATGTATTGACGTCTTAGATCCCGAAAGTGTGATCACTTCTGCGATACCCTCGTAACATATCAAGTATTACACAAGCAACTTGCAACATTGATGAACCGGAGGATGGGAGTAGTACTTTACCGACCTCAGTACTTGATGATCCTGATTTCCAGCAACGAGTACCAACGTATTGGTCTCAAGCGAATCCTTAACCCTTGTCAGCGACTCATGGGAGTCAACTCTTACGAACCAATCAGGACATAAGCAATGACAATCGACTATAACGCGGAACGTGTAATTGCCAGCATAGTGCGTAGTACTTTAGGACGTGGCTTAGAATGTGGAAAGATGGACCTCGATGGCGAAGAATCGTAGGGCTTCGTTTCGAGCAACGACATTAGGAGTAGCAGTCACAGCGACAACAAGATATTCGTAACCCTAGCCTACAGTAATGAAATACAAGTGACTACAACATGGATTGGCCGTGGTTAAGTTAAGAAGACAACGACCAAAGGAACAACGACAGTACTTGAAATACTTGTGATGAAAACAGCAACACTAGAAATGATGCTCATGGAAGGGCATTTAGAATTGGTATAGGTAACACCAAGACTTTAGCAACATGGTAGCTAGTATAAGTAGCTAATCGCTTTATCTTTGCTCCGTTTGACCTGATGCTCCATGAATTTGAACCTGTTGTGGAATCGGCTGACGACAAGACAATTGGGATTTCGTATGTTAGTTGGGATGCAAGTTCGACCTTGTGGGACAAGTTATCAATATTGATCTTCCATCTGCTATCCTTGATGGTTTGAAGCAGTAGTTAGAATGGATTGGTAACCCATACATCGCGCATATATGCCCTGTGAGGAGAAAACTTCGCGTATCCCTCTCCCTAGTAGAGAATCGTCATCTATTTCAAAGTATCGGAATTGTACAAAAGTTGGCGGCAACTCTGCAATGAAAGCTTGGAAGTGTCCACGAAAGGATTATCCCACTATGCTAGAACTTATTATTGATGCTAAGGCTAAGGAAAAGATAACCGAGGATCCACCATTTGTTCGTGAATTCTACGTATGTGCTACCAGAAGAACTGTCCGGTGTACCCTCGCATCGACCGGAGGAGTATCAGACCAGTATCGAGTCAGAGGCAGCCCTAATTTCTCGTACCAGGAGGGTTACAAGAACTGTGTTAATCAACTACAGGAATTATTGAACAAGAGTTTTGTTGAACCTAGCTTGTCGCTTTGTGGAGCCCCAGTTAGATCCATGAAATTTTCGTATGTGTACTGATTATCGAAACCTTAGTGAGGTGACAGTAGGAACCGCTTGTCTCGACCATGTATTGGCCACCTGTTTACCAGTTGCAAGGAACAAGTTCCCAGTCAAGGATTGGCTAGCGAACGAACTATCATCAGATGGAATTCCAAGAGGAGAATGCCCTTAGAACAGCACGTCGAATGCAATGCAGTCATTTCAACTTAGTACACCATGATCATTGAGTCGATCAACACCAAAGCAGCCTCAGGGATAACACGAATCGACTGTATTTACTGATGACGTTCTGAATCATGACCAGGAGAAAGGAACACCATGGGTGGCATATGTATTTCAGTGCCTCTATGGGAGGAGCCATTACGTGCGAAGCCATGCATTTTGATCAGGCAACCAACGGAGTGGGAATACTCGTGGATCTTGCTGGGATGCATCTTGTTAGAAACTGATCGACACCAAAGGTTTCTTTGGGGATGCAGCAAATTCCTTGGTTTCACTAGATACTAACGCAGCTTACCCACAAGATTTTTTTCGAAGGTCACACAGCTTAAATCCCTTTAACACAGTAGGGTACTGTGTTCGTAAAAGACGAAACATGAGGACGTCTTTTCAGCTTTCAAGTTCCAACTCTGCAATGCACCGAGCATCGTCTTTACCCGAGGGTGCGGGTGATTTAGTAGTATACCATGATAGTCAGAAATCAGAGTCCCGGTTACTCACAGATGCAACATGAGAGAGTGATGAAATTACGTGATGGAGTTACATGGAGGAACTACACGACAGACGACTGATGGTGAAAACCGTGGCCTTGGGATTTTAGATGGAGGCCATACTTGGACGGTACCAGATGCGTTATTTAGACCGATCACAAGGGCCTCCCGTGTACTTTTGTTTCGACAGAGGTAGATCAGTCAATGGCATCGCCGGACGGAGCTTTTGGGATGATTTCGACTGTGGAATTTGTATATGCACGAGCTTTGCAGCTCACTATCGACTCTAATCCACCTAATCAGTCTCGCTCCATTCAAACTGGAGAACTGTAGGAAGAGGATTTTCAAGCCGAACCCATGCGGGGCATGGAGAAGCAACCTATGACAGGTCGGACGATACTCGTTACCTCATGGAACGAATGTGGGTCTCATTATGTGGAAACTATAGGGAACTCGTGTTGAGCAAAGAACACCGGCTTCGATATTGCTTCGATACTCTAGTCGTCTGGGTTTTGATGAGAGGCATTAGGACCTATAAACCTTGTGCTGGTAATCGGGCATGAAAGCCCACCTAGCTAGGTATGTGAATGATGTTTGACTTGTGGGAAAGTCAAGGTGAAGTTTTAGCAACCAGAAACACCTATATCAAAAGCGAAAACAAGCTGCCATGGATTTGGTCGCTGGACTCGGAACGGAAACAATATCACCTGGGTAATGGTGATTGTCTCACGTAACCAGCACACCTTCTAGCCATCAAGGAAACGGATAAGTTTTCTACACTTGCAGTCATCTACCTGAAGGAAGGGCTTGCTAGGCACGGGGTGCCAACCTCCAGTATCTCTGATCGCGACCCACGATTTACATCTAATTTGTGGCGAACGATGCACAAATTCTTTGGCTCACGTCTAGACAGGAGCACAACATATCATCCCCAGACGAAGGGGCAAACTGAATGCACCATCCAAACTCTTGAAGACATGCTTTGGGCATGTGTAATCGACTTTGGCAACGACTGGGAAAGACATCTTTCCTTTAGTGGAGTTTTCGTATAACAACAGTTACCACACTAGCTGAGGCATTGTACGGATAGAAGTGTCGATCATCCCTTTTGTTGGGCAGAATTTGGAAACAGCCAAATCAATGGCCCAAAGCTCGTTATAGACAATAGAGAAGATCGCTCAGATACGACAACAAATGGTGGCAGCTCGTGACCGTCAGAAAAGCTATGCTGATAAGCGCAGGATACCACTCGAGTTCTAGGTTGGGGATCGAGTGCTACGTAAGGTCTCACCTTGGGAAGGTGTAGTTCGTTTGTTGTTCGAGACAAACTCAACCCGCGACATGTTGGACCTTTCGAAATCACGAAGAGAATTGGCAAGGTGGCCTATAGATTGTATCTAACCGAAGAACTCAGTGGAGTCCACAGCGTATTCCATGTGTCGAATCTGAAGAAGTGTCTGTCAGATGAAAACTCTTATAGTTCCTTTAAAGGAGCTCACCATCGACGATCAATTGCAATTTTTCGAAGAACAAGTGGAAATCTTGGACCAGGAGGTCAAGATTCTCAAACGTACCAGAATACCGCTTGTTCGAGTTCGTTGGAACTCCCATCGAGGCCTAGAGTTTACCTGGGAATGAGGAAACCAAATAAAACCCAAATATCCCCAGTTATTCGAGAGAAGTGAAACCACTGCTGAGGCCGAAGCTACTGCGGAATTTCGGGACGAAATTCCAAACCAACAGGGGAAGGATGTGACACCCCAGGAAAACTAGGAAAAACCATGCAACTTAACTAGCTTCCTCAGTAACTACGTGCTAAATTTCGGGACGAAATTTCCTTGAACTTGGGGATGATGTGACAACTCGTGTTTTAGAACCTCCTTGTTGTGCTTTGATGTAACTTGTTTGGACATACGTGACTAGTTAATGTACTTGGTTTCAACATAATTTTACGTTTATTATGCTATGTGTTATGTGTGTAATACGAAAATATATGTATATATATATACACGTACCCTTTAGCCGCACAACACTAACCTAGTCGAACAAAATCTGACTGATCACACAACACCCTCCTTGGATCGCACAATTCCACACGGCCGCACATGATTGTGCTCGGCCCAAATACAACCCAACGGAAGCCCAAGTCAGGCCCGACCATTATAATCCTCGTGTAACACTAAGGGTTGGTATGTAACCCTCATTATCTTCATAATACAAGATAAACATTCAAACCCTACAGCCCTCTCTCTCTCTCCCTCTCACCCTTGCTCGACGGCAGCCCCATAACCACCGAAGCTACTTGGATCGTAGCACCCTTCTCCCATCTCGATCACACACTTGCAATTCTGGTTAGTCCATAGCTTGGTTTCGGTTGGTGTTCTTTAATTATTTTCAGCCATATGTTAATATGATGTTCGACACGATCTTATATGATTACTTAGGTACAATCATTGATGAATTGTGATCATGAAGTTCGATATTAGTATATATATATGAAGAAACTGTTTGTGTAATGATTGAATAATATATTATACGAAACAATATGATTGCTATGCATGGACATAGATGATGATAGTCGCACGATTCAATATGTTTTCTATGCTAGGATCGAGTACACATACTGCTGGATTTATTATTCAAGAATATATGCCGTGTTGTGTTATTGGTATGATGATACGCAATAAGTAGGGTTGCATGTTAATTCAGTAGGATGATGGTTCGATCGAATGTTTTGAATGATGAGTTGTTAGTGATTGTTCTTGATTAGAGAATAATTAGGGATCATAAGAATTAATTTGATCGATAAATGCAAAGTTTGAAACTGTTAGAATTGATTGTGCTACATAAAGAATGTAAGTGATTGCCTTAAATTTAGAGATTCCATAACTGATCACACAACGACAATCGCACAAGCTTTCTGATCGCATAAGAGACTCAGTTGCACAAATGAATTGCACAAGCCCGGATATGTTAGGGTACAACTATTAAAACACTAGTTACAGCTTAGAAATGCATGATCGCACAAGACATGTGGATCGCACAAGACAATGTCGATCGCACAAGTCTTGGGCCACACACACAACTGTCTGAACCTCATATATGTTGTTGGGCCATATGGCCCAGCCCAATCACATAAGTTTTATTGGATCGCACAAGGGAAATTGGACCGCACAAGTTAAGTTAGAAGTCTGTGTAAATGTTTGGGCCGTATAAATTTGGATTGCATGTTACTGGGCCGGGTATGTTGTTGGATCGCACAACCCATTGTGAGTCGCACAAGATTGTGCTAGACGCACCATAGGTTGGACCGGGTGATCATTGGGCTTTATTTGCTCGCACAAGATGATTGGGCTCGCACAAGCTCAACGGCCCAATCATCTGAGTCGCACAAGTTTGGGTTATGTCTACATGAACTCTATGCTACTGTTATATGATCGATGTGGTTGCCATGCTCGTTATGTATTGTAACTTGTTAGCTTATGTGTAAACCTACGTGCACTACTTGAACCTAGACCTGACTTGTATGGTAACCATGTTAGGACGTGGTTGACCACTAGCAGCTTGATTGACCTCTTCGTGTATCTGCCAAGCTAACCTAAGGTGAGTTCACACTTTCTACAAAGCATGGTAATTCCCGGTTGGTTGGGAATGGGTTAAGGAATATGGATTTCCTCATCCTTCTTGGGTAGGACAGTATGGGTTAAGGAATGTAATTCCTCGTCCTCTTGGGACAGTTTTAAGCTCACTAGACTAAAACTCTATCATTAAGTCCCTCATTTTATATCGACTTAATCGCCGAGGCCGATGGCGAGCGGGTCATTAGTTAATAGCGCTATTAGGTTTGACAAACCTCACACCGTGCCGGTCGGACAGGCGTGTACTAATGGATCATGGCAAACCGTCAATGATGATAGACATTGACTTAGGGCACAACTTACTTTCGTCAGTAGTCGATATGGTAACGAGTCTAGTAGTGAAACATGGGGTAGCCCCCACGGCTGGATAGCCAGAGTAAATGGGATTAAACAAATCATGTTTTCAAATATGAGGTAACCCCCACGGCAAGGATGCCAGTTAAAGGAAAATATGTTTTTGGAATAACTTAAACGAACACCCAACTGTGAACTCGCTCAACTTTGTTGTTGACTCGTTACTACATGCTTTTCAGGTCTTTAGGTACTTATCGTTGGAACTTGCCGTCTGGGAGGCTGGAGTGGTCATGGGTCAAGATACATGGAATCGCAACACAAGACTAATGGTTTTTACCTGTGGTTTATAAACACTTAATGAATGAATTATGCTTCCGCTGTAAACTGTGAACCATTTGTAACTTTGTAACACTTAATGTTAATGTAATGAAAGTTTTATCTAAATATACCTATGAGTTCAATGTGATTGGTGGCTAGATCCTGGTGTGTCACGCTCCCTGCGGTGATACTCCGCTTGTGGTATTTTGGGGGTGTGACACAAACCTTATCATTTTCACTTCAAAATCCAGAATGTATTTTGTGGCAACTCGTATTTCAGAACCTATCCTTGTGTTTAATGTAACGTAAGTGAACCTTGTGTTATTATCTGATAAATTGATTTAATGGAATGTTATGATATTGCATTATGTGGATTGTGTAATATATGTGTATGTAATGTCGTCGCACAACTCAACTCAACCGCAGAACACTTGGCCGATCGCACAATCCTTTGGGCTTTGGTTCCTTACCACTCTCGGCCCACACTCTTTTGTAATCGAACCAAAGGGCAGCCCATGTAAAGGGTTCGACCACTTCCTTATATAAACCAACACAAAACCTTGTTGAGGGTTTTGTTTCCTCATTGCTTGCAAATCACACATAACACACACATCAAACCCTAGTTCTCTTCTTCTCTCTCTCTCGAAGCTGACGGCCACCCTCTCTTTCTCTCGAAGCTTTCTTGTTCGGATCATCCTTGTTTCACCTACTAACCGGTTAGTGTTTTATGATTATTGTTTCGTTAGATAGTGATATGATCTATATGTAATACATGGTGATTTAGGGATGACATGTGTTGAATTGTAATATAAATTGATGAGGTTTGATGTTCATAAAAATCGGGTCACATGTGTAGTTTGCTTAGATCATTGTAGGATTGGAAATCGTATGATGTTAAAGATAATGGAGGACCAAATGTATGATAATCAGTTGTGATGTGGTTAAATGTTTGATTGGTTCGTATGTATTGGTACGAAATATTTGGAAACATCAATGTTATAAATTATTGATATGACATTAGGGTTCATATGAGTTAATGATGATTGCCTGTTTTGATTGATTATTTGCTTAGATGGAAACTGTTGGAATTGATTTACAAGATAATTGTGTAACTGATATGCATGAAATTCGGAATTTATAACCGATCGGACAAGATCAGAACACGCAAGTTCTGATCGCACAAGTGCTAGTCGCACAAGTTAAGGTACAACTAGTGGAAGCACAGTGTACAACTAGAATATGCATGATCGCACAAGACCTTGTGGATCGCACAAGACAGTGACGATCGCACAAGGCTTGGGCCACACACACACACATCTGTTGAACATTACTATACTGTTGGGCCTTAAAGCTCAAAAACCTCAGTCACACAAGATATGAACTGTTTAAGTGTTGGGCTGTATGACTCATGGACTGCATATGTTTTATTGGGCCGGGATTATGATGGATCGCACAACCTGTTGCGGATCGCACAAGGCTGTGTTGATCGTATAATAGGTTGGGTCGGACATCTATTGGGTTTCATCCGTTGAATCGCACAAGTTGAACTTTAGGCTTAGTTAATTGACATGTTTAACATGTCCTATGTGTATGCCATGATCAGTATGTGTTCTTGATTTGTTAGTTATGTGTAAACTTATATGCACTACTTGTGTGACAACTCGTATTTCCGGCCTATCTTTGTACTTTGAAGTAAAGTATGTGTACGATATGTGATTTTATGAAAGTGAATTATTATATGAATGCTATATTGATACGTGCTTTGTGTAATGTATGTATGTATATAAACGATCAAAACGCACAACACTCAACCGATCGCACAAGCCCATTTGGGCTACACTTTTGTATTCGGATCAATGGGCAGCCCAAGAGAGGGTTCGGCCCACTCCCCTATGTCCCATAACACTTGGAGATAGGGTATACTTTTCATTGTTGAAAAACACTTCACACAACACCACTCAAACCCTAGTGCTCCCTCTTTCTCTCATGAACTCGACGGCAGCCAAGCATCCTATCCATCGAAGATCATTCCTTGCTCGGATCAATCCTTGTCCCTTCTCTAACCGGTTAGTGTTCTGTGATGTGTATTCTATGATGTTGTTGTTAAAGGATATAGTGTGTATGAATGATAATGTTAATCGGATATCATGTATTGTTTTCGAATTGATTGCATGATGAGCTAAAGATATCTTGTGATTGTTTGTGACTTAAATCATTGATTGTTGATGTGCATGTAATCGGTTTGCATAGGCGTTTTAGATAATAATCATGTTAATCGGATTGCATGTTCTTGTTCTAAGAATATTAAATGTTGTTTGTAACATCTGTGCTTGTAATCAATGTGAACAATTCTATTATCAATAAAACAATGTCATTTAATCCCAATGTTTTTTTGATTGTGTTTTACATTTTTCATGTTTTGACTTTTATTCAATTTCAAACTCGATATCACTTTCTGGAGAGTTATACGCAAACTGGTGCGTAAACGTACTCAGTTTAACGCGACAAATACTCCGGAACAACAACATATACTTAACATACCTTAAATAACCTTTACATAACTTAGAAATAAGTTTTAAAGGCTTTGGTATGGCAAAAACAAGTTAATTCGCTTACAGGGACTAAACTTGACACTCTGCGAAAGTATAACGATTTGTACTGGAACAGACATTCCGGAACATGACCATAAGTTAAACATACCATAAATATCCTTTACATAGCTTAGAAATAGGCTTTGAGGGGTTCGGTATGCTAAAATAAACTTTTGGGTCATTCAAGGACTAAAAGTGTCAAAAAGTGCACAAGTTTGCACTTTCGCGCATAACTTACGTTCTGAATACATCCGGATATCCAAAAATTTATGTAAGCATGACTAAATTATGCTTTAATGTTTGGATTGCCAAAAATCCATTCGTCGCGTCATTTGGATCGTTTTTCGCGCTTGTGCGCATTCCGTCGTAATTAAGCGAACATCGCGTTCGTACGACCAAACGAACCGACATCCGGCATATTTTTGAACATGTATCATGTCCACAATGTTTAGGCATCATTTTAGGGCCTTAAAGTTGGCTTTACGGGCCTTAGAAGTGTCGGAAATGGCCTTAAACACGTGCAGGGACTGAAACTGTCATTTTTCAAACATGTTTCTGATCTGTGACCCTCAGGCGGCCCGCCTGAGTTAATGTTCATCCTGAAGCGGGCCGCATGGCCCCTTCTGACCAGATTAAATGAATCAAACAGCAGATTGCAGCTGTTTAATCCTCCACCACATGTTCTCACTTGCTTAGTCAGATGATAAGGACCATTTTTAGCTTCCATAACCTTCCAACAAGTGTACGGATGTGATCGAATCACGGTTTCCATGAAACGATCTTAACGGTGGACCAAAAACTATATATACCCCATGCCTTTCATTGCAAAACTTACAAGAATTTTGATTTGAGAAACTCTAAGTTGAAACTATTGTTTCATACCTGAGATTTTTGAATCGAGATTAGCATTCGGGGACCCTTCGTAAGTATTCTTTCGTTCTTTTATTGCTTTTCGAGTCTTTTCGAGTCTGAAAGTCAAACTTTGTTTGACTTTCTGCATTAACCAGTTTATGGTCAATGCGAAGTTCGTTTGAACTTCGCAACGTGAGTGTAATCACGTTGGTTATAGTCCCTTGGGACTAAGCCTACTGATTACCACGTTGTCTAGGGTCGTAGGGTAAGCGATCTAATAAATCGCTTATACCTTCGAACCCGACCCAGTTTGGTCGATCATTAGGATCCGACCAAATACATTAGGTGACCATAGTATATAGGGAATAACCTTCCGAGGTTATACCCTATGGTCACATCGTTTGAGTAGTTGTATGATAGGTAGTTGATGTGTGTAAAATGCAACATATAAATTACATCAAATAAGGCATAAAACTAACCCTTTTTTAGTACTAATGTTGGAAAAAGTATGTTTTTGTCTTCCTTTTGAATTTACAGGGTCAAATGAGCTTAAACGAACAAAAGGAACAAAAATACAGCCAAAACCAACATAAATACAAAGAAAAGGAAGAAACGTGGCATGCCCGACCCCTCGACAACAACTCCCAAAGCAAAAACAAGAAGAAAAGCTGAGCATGGGGCTGTGCCCAGCTGAGCATGGGGCTGTGCCCAGCCCGACACGGGGCGTGCCCAGCCCGACACGGGGCGTGTCCAGCTCAACACGGGGTCGTGCTCAGCGAACACGGGGCCGTGTCCAGAATGGTCAGCCCTGGCACAAAAGACAAACCTGTAGAACCTTCTATTGCCCACCACGGGGCCGTGCCCAGCGGACACGGGGGCGTGGCGAAAGTACAGCAGGCGCATTAATTGTAATTGCGAATTACAATTAATGAAGAGAGAGAGTGTCAGACGGACACGGGGCCGTGTCCAGCGGACACGGGGCCGTGTCCAGGCTTCTGTACAGGCTATAAATAGGAGTGCTTGGCTCAAGCTCAAACTATCCCTTGGCACACCACCTCTCTCACACTTCATCCACCACCCACCACCATCACAACACCATCATCCACCACCATCATCCATTGTCCATCATAGAGTGTGTGAGTCGTCTCGGGATCCAAGATTGATCGTAAGAGTTCTTGACAATCAAGGCCATGTTTGCCTAAGTCTCTTACATCACTTGGTGAAGGAAAAGTGTCTAGTATAATACTTTTTATTTCTAATCTTTTGCACTTTTTATTTGGTTTTGTATTAATGACTTTAATAACTAGTTACTTATGTTGAAGGTGATCTTTCCTTATCGTTTGTCCGTGGTGTCTTGGCATTATTTTACTGTCTATATAAAATAAAGGATTTTCACCATTCATATCTCCACGGTCTATATGGAGGTATGTTGGCTACCTGGTAGGGGGTTAAGGGAACGGTTTGGTAAAGGTCTTGCCATTGTTCAGCGTTTAGAGGTCCTGCAATGGACCTGGGTCAAATTTAGTAGGACCTCCTTCAATACTTCACGGTATTGGATGGCGGGGGTCCAAACTCTTTGATCCCCTCATAAGTTAACTACTATTAATACTATAACCCGGCTATTTAGGATTGTATCCCTGCTGACTCAGACTACTTAGCCGAGGGTAACGTCACCGCCAAAAGCGGGGCCTACCACAATACTGCATTAATAACTTAATTCATTATCTTCCAATAATCCACCCTTTTAGGATTGTATCCCTGCTGACTCAAACTACTGGGGTGAGGGTAACGTCACCTTCAAAAGAGGGGCCTACTACAATAACTAAGATAATCTCTTAATTATGTGCAAAAGTGCGGAAATAATCAAAGGTTATACTAGATACGAGTCGGAACCAAGTGATTCATCTTGTCTATCTGTTTTTATTTTTATTTTTATTTTCAGCATTTTAGTTAGTTTTATTTTTCTTAGTTTAAAACATTTTTCTAAACTTTTGTTTTGGTTAGACGTTGAGGATAAACCGGTACTAAAAGCTCTTGTGTCCTTGGACGACCTCGGTATCTTACCAACGCTATACTACACTCAACGATGGGTGCACTTGCCCATATGTGTGTTTAGTGTTAGTGAAATATCGTGTTTTATAAATTTAAAACTTGGCTAAAATAAGTGTTAAAAAGGGCTTAAAATATACACCTAATATAAGTAACACTTCGCACGCATCAAGTTTTTGGCGCCGTTGCCGGGGACACAAGGATTTTAGGAAAGCTTAAAATCGACGGCCTAATCAGTTTTTCAAAACCTTTTCAAAACGGGCCCACATTTTTCTGCATTTTAGTTTAGTTTTGCATTTACAGTAGGTTGAACACGGGCCGTGCTCACTGAACACGCCCCGTGCTCAACGAAATCAGTAAATTTAATTAAAACGCCCAGATACAGATCCTGAACACGGGGCCGTGCTCACTGAACACGGGGCCGTGTCCAGCCTCTGTTTCCGCTTTTATTTTTGTTTTCTGATCTCGAGACTTAGTTGTGGTCTGCTAAGTGATTCTTATGGATCAATACTCAGGAGGTTACAACTACACCTATGAGGAGGATGATTATAGGGGTAATTATTGCACTAATTGTCGTAACGCACGATCGGTTCAAAATAATCGCTCATATCAACCATCCAATTCATACACCTACTATGAGGAGCCCAGGTACGAGCCATCAACTTCATACACATCCTATGAAGACCAAAGGTATGAACCTCCTCCCTCATACTCATATTTTGATGAACCAAGGTATGAGCCTTCATACTCATACTTTGAGGAACCAAGATATGAGCCACCACCTTCATATGCTTATTATGAGGAACCGTGGCGTGAACAACCCACCTCATATGAGTATTATGAAGAACAAAATTACGAACCTTATCCATCATATGCTTACAATGAAGGACAATGGTGTGAACCATCTACTTCATATGGGTATTATGAGGAACAAAGGGTCGAACAACCGGATTCAAGCTTAGAAAATACCGATTCTTTTTCTATAACCGAAGTGACCGATAGGATATTAGAACACATTAGAGTTATCGATCGATGTATAAAAGAAGCTCGCGCAAGGGAAGAGGAGTCCCGCGCAAGAGAAGAATTAAAAAGGGAAGAGATAACTGAAAGTGTTAAAATGGAAGAACAAATAAGTGAAAAAACGACACATGAGTTAAATAATGAAAAAGGTGAGTCCGACAACGTAAAAATTCAAGAAGAGTCTAATTTTGAAGAAATTAATCTCTTGTCACCTTCTTTTGAAAATCATTGTTTAGTACCCACTCATGCTAAGTTTTTAAAAGAGTTAAACACTAACACTAAAATTAACGAAACGGTAAGTGTTAAGTTAACTGATGATCAAACCTCACTAATAAAAGAAGACCCATTTGAAATTAACATTACACCGGTTCCATGTTTCTTTCAAAATTCGTTTATTAGTAATGTCACAATCGATAAAGATCTTTGTGTTAACATAATGCCTAACTACATTTTCGAAAAATTAAGTATTAGTGATTTTTCTCCACTTCAAATACCCATTTTTCTATCCAATCGGAAAGTAATAAAATCAATCGGTATAGTTGAAGATGTCTTGGTTCAAACAAATCAAATGGTAATCCCGACCGATTTTGTCATCCTCGATGACGCTCCTCTAGTGTTGGGACGACCATTTGTAAAAACTCACGAAGCTTTGAAAAACCGGAAGTTCAACAATCTACCTCTTCAATTAGGGGCATTTAAAAGAAGTGTCGATCTTGAGCGATCAATGAAATATCCATTCGGCAATAACGACCCCCTAATTGAAGATAAGCCAGAACCACCCGATAAGGTGGGTCTAGCCAAGGACCCTTATAAACGTGGCGCACCACGGAGGCATTCCGCGGAACTATCCGTAGTTTAGTTTAGATTAACCTTTATGTTTTCTAGTTTAGTTTTTAATTTTCAGGAATAAAACACACTCGGGATGGTGAAGGATGATAAGGGAAGCTTGAACCAACACCCCATACACAAAAACAGAGCCTCCCGATGATTTTTCTTCATTACAGCAAGTTCAGCACGGGGCTGTGCTCACCCCAACACGCCCCGTGCCCAAGGTTCTATAGAAAATGCCCAGTTCAGGTACCTGGACACGGGGCCGTGCTCACTGGACACGCCCCCGTGCCCAGCCTTCTGTTTACTTTTGGTACTGGCAGTCTGGACACTGGGCCGTGCTCAGCCAACACCACCCCGTGTTCAGCTACCCAGTACCATAAAATCTTGTTTTTAACCCATTTTTACACATTTAATCAGCCTAAAAACTTATTTTTGGGACACATTGAGGACAATGTGTAATTTAAGTGTGGGGGGATGCTAAAACCTTGAATCTTGCAAGTCCTAAATACAAGCCTTACACAAAACTCTATTGGAATCGCTAATCACCCCAAATTTTTTCAAAAAAATTTCATTTTTTTTACTTGTCTAGGTTTAATTTGGGAATTTTTAAATTCTAAAAAGGTTATATTTTTACAAATTTACAACCGATAGCGTCGTGATAAAAAGAACCAACATAAGAAATTTATGAAAAGGCATGACAAGCTTAGTTAAAATTTAATTATATATACTTGATCACATAAAAACCCATTCCCACAAAAGTGAGTTTTGAGCCTTTATTGAGCATACAAATATATACCTTTAAATTAAATGCTCATCTTTCGTTTCTTGTGTGAATAGCCGCTTGGTTCTTACGACTCTAGAACTTGCCATGACGATACATTCCCGGTCCTTACCAACTTAAACCCGAGTAAGTAAATGATGGAGGCATTAGGACTAACCCTTTTTATTTCTACACCATTATTTTTCTTTTTTCTTACCACCTACCCAAAATCCCCCTAGTTAACCCCTTTGAGCCTAAACCTTTTCATTTCATAACCCAAAACAAAAACCCTTTCACCCACCAAAACCTTTTTTATTTCTAACCCGTTGTTTTAGTAACAAGCTCGGTTTTTCTTATGACTTTCAAAAAAAAAAAAAAAAAAAAAAAAAAAAAAAGATGATGATGATGAAGCAAAAGAGAAATAAACAAACAAGTTTATCAAAAATAACTTTGTTTGAATAGTGGCTTCATAAAAAAAAAAAAAGGGTCTTACGAAAACCGATGCTTTTTACGCCTTTCGCCCTTTTACTAACCACTAACCCAACCACCTACCTTTAACCCAAGCCTAACCCTTAACCCACAAAGTCCTCTTGATATTTACAAAGGTATATAAGTTAAAAAGGAGGAGGATTGATTGCTTGGCAAGCCTATGGTAGGAGTAAGTTCCATGCCGCTCTCGAGTGTTTCACAAAAATACATCTTCGGCCGAGTGTTGAGTGATTCCCCGTGAGGTATGTGAACTTGTATATAAATAAAATTTTAAAGAGGCATGTTATGCCCAAATAAGTAATCTCTCTTATGAAAAGTTCAAAATAAATCATAACGAATAGGATTGTAAATAACATAAAAATAAAGCCTAATAAAGAATCTTGGATTCCCGGCACTCTATGACAAGCCCAAAAACCTTCTCTTCTACCAATTCCATTTGGGAGTGTAAAGCCACATTATAAAGAGTTTTGCTTGAGGACAAGCAAAGATTCAAGTGTGGGGGTATTTGATGTGTGTAAAATGCAACATATAAATTACATCAAATAAGGCATAAAACTAACCCTTTTTTAGTACTAATGTTGGAAAAAGTATGTTTTTGTCTTCCTTTTGAATTTACAGGGTCAAATGAGCTTAAACGAACAAAAGGAACAAAAATACAGCCAAAACCAACATAAATACAAAGAAAAGGAAGAAACGTGGCATGCCCGACCCCTCGACAACAACTCCCAAAGCAAAAACAAGAAGAAAAGCTGAGCATGGGGCTGTGCCCAGCCCGACACGGGGCGTGCCCAGCCCGACACGGGGCGTGTCCAGCTCAACACGGGGTCGTGCTCAGCGAACACGGGGCCGTGTCCAGAATGGTCAGCCCTGGCACAAAAGACAAACCTGTAGAACCTTCTATTGCCCACCACGGGGCCGTGCCCAGCGGACACGGGGGCGTGGCGAAAGTACAGCAGGCGCATTAATTGTAATTGCGAATTACAATTAATGAAGAGAGAGAGTGTCAGACGGACACGGGGCCGTCTCCAGCGGACACGGGGCCGTGTCCAGGCTTCTGTACAGGCTATAAATAGGAGTGCTTGGCTCAAGCTCAAACTATCCCTTGGCACACCACCTCTCTCACACTTCATCCACCACCCACCACCATCACAACACCATCATCCACCACCATCATCCATTGTCCATCATAGAGTGTGTGAGTCGTCTCGGGATCCAATATTGATCGTAAGAGTTCTTGACAATCAAGGCCATGTTTGCCTAAGTCTCTTACATCACTTGGTGAAGGCAAAGTGTCTAGTATAATACTTTTTATTTCTAATCTTTTGCACTTTTTATTTGGTTTTGTATTAATGACTTTAATAACTAGTTACTTATGTTGAAGGTGATCTTTCCTTATCGTTTGTCCGTGGTGTCTTGGCATTATTTTACTGTCTATATAAAATAAAGGATTTTCACCATTCATATCTCCACGGTCTATATGGAGGTATGTTGGCTACCTGGTAGGGGGTTAAGGGAACGGTTTGGTAAAGGTCTTGCCATTGTTCAGCGTTTAGAGGTCCTGCAATGGACCTGGGTCAAATTTAGTAGGACCTCCTTCAATACTTCACGGTATTGGATGGCGGGGGTCCAAACTCTTTGATCCCCTCATAAGTTAACTACTATTAATACTATAACCCGGCTATTTAGGATTGTATCCCTGCTGACTCAGACTACTTAGCCGAGGGTAACGTCACCGCCAAAAGCGGGGCCTACCACAATACTGCATTAATAACTTAATTCATTATCTTCCAATAATCCACCCTTTTAGGATTGTATCCCTGCTGACTCAAACTACTGGGGTGAGGGTAACGTCACCTTCAAAAGAGGGGCCTACTACAATAACTAAGATAATCTCTTAATTATGTGCAAAAGTGCGGAAATAATCAAAGGTTATACTAGATACGAGTCGGAACCAAGTGATTCATCTTGTCTATCTGTTTTTATTTTTATTTTTATTTTCAGCATTTTAGTTAGTTTTATTTTTCTTAGTTTAAAACATTTTTCTAAACTTTTGTTTTGGTTAGACGTTGAGGATAAACTGGTACTAAAAGCTCTTGTGTCCTTGGACGACCTCGGTATCTTACCAACGCTATACTACACTCAACGATGGGTGCACTTGCCCATATGTGTGTTTAGTGTTAGTGAAATATCGTGTTTTATAAATTTAAAACTTGGCTAAAATAAGTGTTAAAAAGGGCTTAAAATATACACCTAATATAAGTAACACTTCGCACGCATCAGTAGTTTATATGCCTTAGGTAAATTACCAGAATACCCTTTTCATGTATAATTGGTAATTAAGCATATGTAACCTAAACCTTTGTCACATAACTGATTATGTAACATGTTTAGGCATATAATACTTGTCATAGGACTAGTTAGGCGGTCCGAACGCGTTTCACGCGCACGACGCGTTAAAGTAGCATAAGCTACCTAAACGGGTCATAATGGGTCGAAAGCAATTATGTTAGGTTTCAATTAGTATGTAGGCTTTGTTAAACCATAATACACGAGTCTCCATACTCGTTTGGTTTACGAACCCTCATGCTACCCAATCTTCCGATTTAGGTCCGGTTTATTAACATAGTTACCTATATTAGGTGCCGTTTGATTCTGAGATCTCTATCATTGTTTGGTTGTCACTCCAGAACTACTGAACAATCTCAAGTGAGTACATAGACCCCTCTTTTACTGTTTTCCAAACTGTTTTGGGGTGGAACACATGTGCCTACTTATTACTTTCATGCTTTTCATGTTTTCACACCATATACCTACTATGTTCGTTAGTACATTATAGTACATGATTTCATTACATTTCATGCTAGGTGTGCCCATTGTGTGCATTACTTAGTACATCGTTTTACATTACATTTCATGCTAGGTGTGCCCATTGTGTGGATTACTTAGTACATCGTTTCACATTACATTTTCATGCTAGGTGTGCCCATTCTGTGCATTACTTAGTACATCGTTTTATATTACATTTCATGCTAGGTGTGCCCATTGTGTGCATTACTTAGTACATCGTTTTACATTACATTTCACGCTACGTATGTTCATTTGATTACATACTTAGTGCATCGTTTTCACATGCTTACAATTTGGTATAACATTTGGTTTGTTTAACACGGAACAATACATTCATTAACATTGATCATGCCATTCGTTAGTAGGTAGTGGTACCATAGGAATTGATAACTCCCGTTCCGGACATCCTGGGTATGGGGATGAAAGGAATGACCGAATTCGATATACATAATTTAGATAAACCTTTAATTTGTTTAAGGGTTTATCGCCACAGTCTCAAGGCTTGGATGTATGCATGCATTATAACAATACCGCATAGATGTTTGTATCAGTACAACATGCATTTGTTACACAAAACATAACTTTGATTTAAAATATGTTTTACTTCAATACCTTGTTATTGTGCATTTTACATATGGTTTAGTTTGATACATTTCACTTACCATACATGACATTTCTGGTTACACATTACATGATCTACATTGAACATAAACATTTTGACATTGATATACACATTTGGTGGTTTACATTGGACATAGACATTTTGATATGGTTTACACAATAACACTTGACAATTGGTTTGTACATGAACAAGTTACATTGGTGGTTGTTTGGGTAAGTGATTTGAGTAACGAGGCGTGTGTAATATGATACAAACATGGTGGATACGCCGCTGGTACTTCCTATATATAAGTGTTTGTATAATATTACATAGCGCAACGTTAATTAAATCATTTCAGTATAGACATATTACATTTTATACAAATAACATACTTTTCACAAGACATTGTTTTACATAAACAGTTTATCTTATACAACTCATTTTACATGGTTATTCATTTAACCTTACATTTACTTATACATATCAACTGATTTTATCATTTTTCAAATGATTTACAAGACAAAGCAAATTACAAGGTTCATGACTAAACATTTTCTTAAACACAAGTCATGAATCCTTTTTTCACAAAATCTATGTATCTCACAGGCATTTTTATGCTGACGTACCTATTTTCACATGTGTTTTCAGGAGCTTTTCCGTAGGATGTTGATCATGATTCTAGGGCGGACCTGTGCCTTAGAGACTAAAAATAGAGATAAACTTTGTTTAATTATGTTATAAACTCTGTATTTCCTGTTTAAGACAATGTAACTCCTATGTTTATAAATAAAATACAACTTTGAATGCCATGGTTATGAAACAATTAATTCTGTTACAACACTCCCCGACGTTTTCCGCCACGTTTTATATGTTATACCTGGTCGGGGTGTGACAGAAGAGTTGGTATCAGAGCCAATGGTTACAGAGAATTAGGTTATCAGTAATGCTTTGACCTAGACTATAACTTTTCTAGGACCCTAACACAAGTTATCTTGTGTTTAGATCTTAAAACATGTACATCACCTATCCTTAGGTGATTATCAAAACAAAAGCCAAATTTTCCGAAACGATTTTTGAAAAACAATCATCTGTTTTTGGATGATTGATTACTAGGTTTTGAACCTTCTATTGTAAGGTTTTGAACTCTCTGTTATATGGTTTTGAACCCTTTCAGTTTAATTAAATTTTTGGCCTTGTGCCTTCAAATTTTCAAAATCTCGTCAACGTTTTGGGTCTTAAATAATGTGAACATGTGCAAACTGGAAGGGTGAATGCCTGTATTCTGGGTTTTCTGTCTAGGCAAGCACTTCGTATACATCTCAAACAGACGAGAGACCAGTTGTGCTTACCTGGGAATTCTTGGGATGAGTGTTCACTTATAGGCGAGCATGTCTTCGAAATACATTATTTTTTATCCATTTACTTTGATTAGTCATTGTGTGTCGTTTGTTTGCTTTGTGATACGGACGAATGACCACCATCTTTGCTGTTTTCAATTCTTGTTTTTATCATCTCATTCTTTTCATCCAAACATCTCACTCGTTTCTTTTCATGTTTCCTCTTTTAGAATGCCTCCTCGACGCGAGAACCAGATAGCAACTGCCGAACTGGCAGAAATAATTGCGCAGCAGATGGCTGCCCAATTTCCAAATCTCTTTGCTCAATGGAACCAAGCCAACAACAACAACAATGCTCCATGCAAATACAAGGATTTTAACTCGGCTAAACCACTCAAGTTTAGTGGTTCTGAGGGAGCGACTGGGCTTCTTCAGTGGTTTGAGAGCACTGAGAATACTTTCCGCCACGTGCAGTGTCTTGACAATCGCAAAGTCGAGTTTGCTTCGAGCGTATTTCAGAAGAGGGCTTTGACATGGTGGAACGGGGTTATGAGAGATAGGAGTGCTGAGATTGCCTTGGCACAGACATGGGCTGAACTAAGAGCTCTTATGATGAGGGAATTCTGTCCTCGTCACGAGCAGCGAGCTTTGGAGAAAGAGTTTGATGTTTTGAAACAAGATAGTGGTGAGCACAGGGCGTATACTGATAGGTTTGAGGAGTTGAGTCTGCTTTGCCCGACTATGGTTACCCCCCCTCGACAAGGCTATCGAAAGGTACATCGACGGCCTACCTGACTCAGTACAAGACAATTCTTACTGGTAGTGAACCTGCCACACTCCGTCAGGCGATCGAGTTATCAGCGACATTGACTGAGTCGTAGATTAGAAAGGGAAAGCTACACTGGAAGGGTGACAAGGGCAAGAAACAGTCGGCTGACAAGGGGGGATAGCAAGAAAGGTCAAAACAGGAATGGAAAGGACTCTGGTTCTTCGAAAAGGTCAAGGAAGCGTAAGGCTTCCCAAAATTTTGCTATCACTGCCCAAGCTAATCAGGCAGCTCCCAACCAACCCGCACAGCCTCCAGCGAAGAAACCCTATTCAGGGAATGCACCGTTGTGCAATAGATGCAACAGTCACCATCAGCCACAACATCAGTGCCGTTTCTATACTAGCTGTGGGAAGTCAGGTCATCTTGCCGATGTTTGTCGGTTTGCTCAGAATCGCGCAGTTCAGAACCCGGCACAACAAGTTGCTCAGCCTCCTGCTCAGCAACAGGGTCAAGCTGCACGACCATATTACCCACCAGGTGCTTGTTACAATTGTGGGGATCTGACCCACTACAGGAACCGGTGCCCAAGGCTAGCCAACCAGAATCCGAATCAGGCTCCGGCTCGAGGCCGAGCCTTTAACATGAATGCCCAAGGGGCGCAGGCGGACGATAATGTGGTGAACGGTACGTTCTTTATTAATAATCATCCTGCATCTGTTCTCTTTGATTCGGGTGCCGATAAGAGTTTTGTGTCATTGTCTTTTGAGCCGATGCTTCGCGTGTCTAGAACGAAACTAAGTAAATCTTTGACAGTAGAGGTTGCTAGTGGTGAACCCATTATTCTTGATTCTGTTCTTCACAACTGCCAGTTGAACCTTAACGACCATCTTTTTCCTATTGACCTCACGCCTATGCAACTTGGAAGCTTCGACGTTATTGTGGGAATGGATTGGTTATCCAAGCATCGCGCAGAGATAGTTTGTTCTGAGAAGATTGTTCGTGTGCCGCTATCGACAGGCGAGATCATACAGGTTCAAGGTGAGAAACCGTCTGGTGGCCTCAAGCTCATGTCTTGTTTTAAAGCTCGGAAGTATCTGCGGAAGAACTATGTGGCTTTCTTAGCACATGTTACAGAAGATAAAGGCAAGGGAAAGACTATTTCAGATATTCCTGTCGTTCGGGATTATTCTGAAGTATTCCCTGAAGATTTACCTGGTCTACCTCCAGCACGCCAAGTCGAGTTCCGCATTGATCTCGTACCTGGTGCAAATCCCGTTGCTAGAGCTCCATATCGGCTTGCACCGTCTGAGATGCAAGAGTTATCTAAGCAGCTTCAGGAGCTCTCTGACAAAGGTTTTATCCATCCTAGCTTTTCACCTTGGGGTGCTCCCATTCTTTTTGTCAAGAAGAAGGATGGATCTTTTAGGATGTGTATCGATTATCGTGAGCTTAACAAGCTTACCATCAAGAATCGATATCCCCTACCTCGCATTGATGATCTCTTTGATCAGCTACAGGGCGCTTCTTATTTTTCGAAGATTGATCTGCGATCTGGATATCATCAACTTCGGGTGCATGAAGAAGATATTCCCAAGACAGCGTTCCGTACTCGATATGGGCATTATGAGTTCACAGTCATGCCATTCGGTGTGACTAATGCTCCTGCTGTTTTCATGGACTTAATGAATAGGGTCTGCAAACCTTATTTGGATCAGTTCGTCATTGTTTTTATTGACGACATCTTGATTTACTCTAAGACGCGAGCTGATCACGAGCAATCTTACTCTGGAACTCCTAAAGAAAGAGCAACTTTTCGCCAAATTCTCCAAGTGCGAATTTTGGCTTAAAGAAGTTCAATTCTTAGGACATATTATCAACGAACAAGGTATTCATGTAGATCCCTCCAAGATCAGTGCGATCAAGGATTGGGATACACCTACTACTCCTACTGAAGTTCGTTCTTTTCTTGGTCTAGCGGGTTATTACCGCCGCTTCATTGAAAATTTCTCGAAGATTGCAGTTCCTCTAACTGCTCTAACTCAGAAGAACAAGCCCTTTGACTGGGGATTCAAACAAGAGGAAGCTTTTCAACACTTGAAGCGGAAGCTTTGCGACGCGCCTGTTCTATCATTGCCTGAGGGTGATGATGATTTTGTCGTGTATTGTGATGCATCGAAGTTGGGTCTTGGTTGTGTTCTGATGCAAAGGAACAAAGTCATAGCATATGCATCGAGGCAATTGAAGATACATGAGAAGAAGTACACCACTCATGATCTTGAGTTGCGTGCAGTTGTTTTCGCTCTGAAGATCTGGTGACACTATTTGTATGGTACAAAATGTGTGGTTTTCACTGACCACAGAAGTCTTCAGCATATCTTCAACCAGAAAGAACTCAACATGAGACAACGACGTTGGGTTGAGCTTTTAAACGACTATGACTGCGAAATTCGCTACCATCCTGGTAAGGCGAATGTCGTAGCCGATGCATTGAGTCGTAAGGAACGTACTAAGCTTCATTGTGTACGTGTCCAATCTCAAGAGGTGTTTAGCTGATGAGAACCTCCATATACCGCTTGACGAAATTCGTGTTGGCAAAACACTGAAATTTGTTGAGAAACCAGTGGAAATCATGGAACGTGAAGTCAAGTGGCTTAAATGCAAGCGCATTCCTTTGGTCAAAGTTCGCTGGGAAGCTAAACGTAGACCCGAGTTTACTTGGGAATGCGAAGATCAAATGAAGGCGAAATATCCACATCTTTTCCCACGAGTTTCCTCTAAATAAATTTCGGGACGAAATTTCCACAAGTAGGGGAGACTGTAACATCTGTGCTTGTAATCAATGTGAACAGTTCTATTATCAATAAAACAATGTCATTTAATCCCAATGTTTGTTTGATTGTGTTTTACATTTTTCATGTTTTGACTTTTATTCAATTTCAAACTCTATATCACTTTCTAGAGAGTTATACGCAAACTGGTGCGTAAACGTACTTAGTTTAACGCGAAAAATACTCTGGAACAGCAACATATACTTAACATACCTTAAATAACCTTTACATAACTTAGAAATAAGTTTTAAAGGCTTTGGTATGGCAAAAACAAGTTAATTCACTTACAGGGACTAAACTTGACAAACTGCGAAAGTATAACGATTTGTACTGGAACAGACATTCTGGAACATGACCATAAGTTAAACATACCATAAATATCCTTTACATAGCTTAGAAATAGGCTTTGAGGGGTTCGGTATGCTAAAATAAACTTTTGGGTCATTCAGGGACTAAAAGTGTCAAAAAGTGCACAAGTTTGCACTTTCGCGCATAACTTACGTTCTGAATACATCCGGATATCCAAAAATTTATGTAAGCATGACTAAATTATGCTTTAATATTTGGCTTGCCAAAAATCCATTCGTCGCGTCATTTGGATCGTTTTTCGCGCTTGTGCGCATTCCGTCGTATTTAAGCGAACATTGCGTTCGTACGACCAAACGAACCGACATCCGGCATATTTTTGAACATGTATCATGTCCACAATGTTTAGGCATCATTTTAGGGCCTTAAAGTTGGCTTTACGGGCCTTAGAAGTGTCGGAAATGGCCTTAAACACGTGCAGGGACTGAAACTGTCATTTTTCAAACATGTTTCTGATCTGTGACCCTCAGGCGGCCCGCCTGAGTTAATGTTCATCCTGAAGCGGGCCACATGGCCCCTTCTGACCAGATTAAATGAATCAAACAGCAGATTGCAGCTGTTTAATCCTCCACCACATGTTCTCACTTGCTTAGTCAGATGATAAGGACCATTTTTAGCTTCCATAACCTTCCAACAAGTGTACGGATGTGATCGAATCACGGTTTCCATGAAACGATCTTAACGGTGGACCAAAAACTATATATACCCCATGCCTTTCATTGCAAAACTTACAAGAATTTTGATTTGAGAAACTCTAAGTTGAAACTATTGTTTCATACCTGAGATTTTAGAATCGAAATTAGCATTCGGGGACCCTTCTTAAGTATTCTTTCGTTCTTTTATTGCTTTTCGAGTCTTTTCGAGTCTGAAAGTCAAACTTTGTTTGACTTTCTGCATTGACCAATTTATGGTCAATGCGAAGTTCGTTTGAACTTCGCAACGTGAGTGTAATCACGTTGGTTATAGTCTCTTGGGACTATGCCTACTGATTACCACGTTGTCTAGGGTCGTAGGGTAAGCGATCTAATAAATCGCTTATACCTTCGAACCCGACCCAGTTTGGTCGATCATTAGGATCCGACCAAATACATTAGGTGACCATAGTATATAGGGCATAACCTTCCGAGGTTATACCCTATGGTCACATCGTTTGAGTAGTTGTATGATAGGTAGTTTATATGCCTTAGGTAAATTACCAGAATACCCTTTTCATGTATAATTGGTAATTAAGCATATGTAACCTAAACCTTTGTCACATAACTGATTATGTAACATGTTTAGACATATAATACTTGTCATAGGACTAGTTAGCCGGTCCGAACGCGTTTCACGCGCACGAGGCGTTAAAGTAGCATAAGCTACCTAAACGGGTCGTAATGGGTCGAAAGCAATTATGTTAGGTTTCAATTAGTATGTAGGCTTTGTTAAACCATAATACACGAGTCTCCATACTCGTTTGGCTTACGAACCCTCATGCTACCCAATCTTCCGATTTAGGTCAGGTTTATTAACATAGTTACCTATATTAGGTGCCGTTTGATTCCGAGATCTCTATCATTGTTTGGTTGTCACTCCAGAACTACTGAACAATCTCAAGTGAGTACATAGACCCTTCTTTTACTGTTTTCCAAACTGTTTTGGGGTGGAACACATGTGCCTATTTGTTACTTTCATGCTTTTCATGTTTTCACATCATATACCTACTATGTTCGTTAGTACATTATAGTACATGATTTCATTACATTTCATGCTAGGTGTGCCCATTGTGTGCATTACTTAGTATGCATTATAACAATACCGCATAGATGTTTGTATCAGTACAACATGCATTTGTTACACAAAACATAACTTTGATTTAAACTATGTTTTACTTCAATACCTTGTTATTGTGCATTTTACATATGGTTTAGTTTGATACATTTCACTTACCATACATGACATTTCTGGTTACACATTACATGATCTACATTGAACATAAACATTTTGACATTGATATACACATTTGGTGGTTTACATTGGACATAGACATTTTGATATGGTTTACACAATAACACTTGACAATTGGTTTGTACATGAACAAGTTACATTGGTGGTTGTTTGGGTAAGTGATTTGAGTAACGAGGCGTGTGTAATATGATACAAACATGGTGGATACGCCGCTGGTACTTCCTATATATAAGTGTTTGTATAATATTACATAGCGCAACGTTAATTAAATCATTTCAGTATAGACATAATACATTTTATACAAATAACATACTTTTCACAAGACATTGTTTTACATAAACAGTTTATCTTATACAACTCATTTTACATGGTTATTCATTTAACCTTACATTTACTTATACATATCAACTGATTTTATCATTTTTCAAATGATTTACAAGACAAAGCAAATTACAAGGTTCATGACTAAACATTTTCTTAAACACAAGTCATGAATCCTATTTTCACAAAACCTATGTATCTCACAGGCATTTTTATGCTGACGTACCTATTTTCACATGTGTTTTCAGGAGCTTTTCCGTAGGATGTTGATCATGATTCTAGGGCGGACCTGTGCCTTAGAGACTAAAAATGGAGATAGACTTTGTTTAATTATGTTATAAACTCTGTATTTCCTGTTTAAGACAATGTAACTCCTATGTTTATAAATAAAATACAACTTTGAATGCCATGGTTATGAAACAATTAATTCTGTTACAACACTCCCCGACGTTTTCCGCCACGTTTTATATGTTATACGTGGTCGGGGTGTGACATTGTTAATCGGCTACATGTATGTTGATATCAGATTAGATAAAGGGTCGATTATGAGTGTTATATGATGAGTTGAAGCCCTAGATGGATATGTTTAAGTTGGGTGATTATTGTTCATGTCTAAGTATGATTGACTTCATAAGAATTATTGAGATAAAAGCCTTGTTTGATCGATATAGGGTTTGAATAGAATTGTTAATTCTGTTGATTGAATTGTAACTATGGAAACGGTTAAATTAGTCAAACGAAATTGATTAGATCTAGTAACACTATTGCATGAAATTAGGAAATCAATTAACCAATTGTACAAGGTTATCGGTCGCACAAAATGACCTCAGTCGCACAAGGGTTACTAGATCGCACAAGTTAAATTGTTTGTTTAACTGTTGGGCCGGGTCTACTTGCTGGGCTGGACTAGTTTCAATCGCACAACCCAAATGGATCGTATAAGCTATCCGGATCGTACAAGCTCATCCGGATCGCACAAGACTCTTGCATGATATTAGAATCGGGCCATGTATCTTATATTTGGGCTTTTGACTTTTGGGCCGAGTGCATTATTGAATCGCACAACATGAAGTGGGTCGCACAAGGCTGTGCCGACCGCACAACATGTTGGGTCGATTGTTGTTGGGCTTTATCTGTTGGATCGTACAAGTTAGACTCGATGTGTACTTGACCGTTATTGTTAAGGTGTTAACATGTATTATGTATTTGCCATGATCTGTATGTGTTTCTTATATGCTATGTATGTGATACTTTTATGCACTACTTGAAACCAAAACCTGACTTGTATGGTAACCATGTTAGGACGTGGTTGACCACTAGCTGCTAGACTTGACCTTTCTGTGTATCTGCCGAGCAAACCAAGGTGAGTTCACACTAGCCAAGGCATGGGATTCCCAGGGGTTGGGAATGGGATTGAATAACTACTCGTACAACTATTACTACTAAACAAATTATTACTGTCCTCGGTTGAAGGGCACGTACGTAAAACCTACGTACAGTTATACTTACTACTGTCCTCGGGTTGAAGGGCACGTACGTAAAGCCTACGTACACGATCTTAAGACCATCACCTCTATCAAAGGAAGTCCCTCAATTATCGACTTAATCGCCGAGGCCTAGGGCGAGCGGGTCATTAGTTAATAGCGCTATTAGGTTTAACAAACCTCACACCATGCCAGTCGGACGGGCGTGTACTAATGGACTATGGGCAAAGGGTCAATGCTGATAGACATTGACTTAGGGCACCTCTTACATTTTCGTAGCAGTCGATACACGTGGTCTTGTAATACATGGGGTAGCCCCCACGGCCGAAATGCCAGATAACTATCATGGGGTAGCCCCCACGGCTAGATTGCCAGAATTAATGGGTTAAACAACTTACGTTTTCAAATATGGGGTAACCCCCACGGCAGGGATGCCAGTTAAAGGAACTATTTTTGAAACAACTAAAACCAACAACCAACTGTGAACTCGCTCAACTTTGTTGTTGATTCGTTGCTACATGCCTTGCAGGTCATTAGGTACCCATGGAGCTTGCACAGGGAGGAACGGTCGTTGTGGGACATGGCGATGTGTGCCATGCTTTAAACATTACTTTATTTCATATTTAATACTTGCTATGGGTTTTACAAATTATGCTTCCGCTAAACACTTAACTATGCTTTAGTTTTTGAACACCTTTCATATTGGTTGGCTGAATTATGTTTACTTACATGCTTGTTCAATATGATTGGTGGCTTGACCCTGGTCAGTCACGCCTCCATGCGGTGATACTCCGCGTGTGGATTTTGGGGGTGTGACAGATTGGTATCAGAGCCATTGGTTATAGAGAACTTGGTTTTAATAAGGGAAAACGGTTTGTTAAAACTAGACTATAACCTGTATAGTGCTCTACGATCCACAACGACGCCTCACTCCACGTGCAAGGCTCGACATTCTAGGTGATATGGTTTATGTTTTATTGCCTACTTTCTAGATTACTTAGAACTATACTCATGGTATGCTTAGATAAACGTAGCAACTATAGTTTAAAAACACATGTGTGCTTGCTTCCTTCTGTCACTCCACACTTACACACATTCACGACACCTTTCCTATTTATGCTTCCTTCGATGTGAAGATCATGAGGGAACGTATGAACCTAACTCAAGCCCAGCTGACAGCTCTTATCAACAAACAAGTTGCGGCAGCACTCGCAGCCGCTCAGGCAGGAGGTATAACCTGCTGTTACGAACCTATCCTAGGATGTTAGATCCTACTCTCATGACCCAACTCTCACGCTTAACCCAGTCTATTCTTCCTCGCGCAACAAGGGCAGAATGCTCAGCCGCCGGTATGCACATTTAAGATGTTCATGGACTGCCGATCTACTACTTTCAGCGGCACTGAAGGAGCTGTTGGACTCCTCCACTGGTTCGAGAAGCTCGAAATCGATCTTTGAAATGTGTGAATGCCCCAAGGCTCGTAGGGAGCAATATGCCACAGGTACTCTCGAAGGCACTGCTAACTTGGTGGAACGCGCAAGTTCAGATACTGGGGCTGGCGGTTGCTAATGCCACCCCAAGAAGTGATATTAAGGAACTGAATCAAATGTGAATACTATAGTCGTGATGACATCCACTAGTTGGAAGTGGAGTTCTTTAACCTGAAGATGACGGGGTCAGAGATAGAAGCGTACGCTAAACGATCTAAGGAACTGGCAGTGTTATGTCCAATTATGGTGGATCCTCCCATCAAACGCATTGAGCTGTACCTCAAAGGCTTAGTACCAGAGATTCAAAGTCATGTGACTTCTGCCAACGTTGCTACCATCTAGGATGTTACTCGTCTTGCTCATCGTCTCACGGACCAGGCAATGGAACAAAACAGACTGCCTAAGCGTGTAAGTGCTACTGCTACTACTACTACTACTACTACTACTACTACTACTACTACTACTGCTACAACCAGTGACAATAAACGAAAGTGGGATGGAACCTCCAGCAATGGTTCGACTTTAGTTCAGTCCCAGGCACAGCAGCGAAAGATTGATGACTACCAGAGCCCTGGTCAACAATCTTTTGGTAGTCAAGGGCAGGGTGGATATCGAGGAAATCACCCTAAGTGCAATCGATGTAATTGGCACCACAGCGGGCCGTGCAACAAAGATCGTTGTCAGAGATGCAACAAGCTTGGTCATGAAGCCAAGGATTGTAGAAGCTCACGTCCTGCAAACCAGAACCGACAACAGCAGCCACAAGCTCCGCAGAATCAGCAGCAACAGCAGGGCAACAAGGGATGCCATCAGTGTGGTGCTGTAGGTCACTTCAAGAGACACTATCCACAGTTGAACTGGAACCAGAATCCGAACCACAACCAAGGAAACGGGAACAATAATGGAGGCAACAACGGGGGTAATAACGACGGCAATGGTGCTAGGGTCGAGTGTTCGTGATTGGTCAGGATGAAGCCAGTAATGACCCCAACGTATGATGGTTTCAACATCGTTATGGGTATGGACTGGTTATCCCAACATCAAGCAGAGATTCTTTGTAACGAGAAGATTGTCCGTATTCCTCGCTCAGGTGATGAACCTCTCATGATTCGTGGTGACAAGAGTGGTGCTGTTGTGAGCATCATCTCTTTCCTTAAGGCCCAGAAGTGTTTTAGAAGGGGTCACACTGCTATTCTAGCTCTCGTTACTGACACCTCGAAGAAAGAGAAGAAGATAGAAGATTTTCCAATTGTACGTGACTATCCTGAGGTATTTCCTGAGGAACTACCTGGCTTCCCACCTCATCGCCAGGTCGAGTTTCAAGTCTAGCTAGCTCCTGGAGCAGCGCCCATAGCTCGTGCACCGTATCGCTTAGCTCCATCAGAGTTGAAAGAGCTATCTATGCAACTACAAGAACTCTTAGATAAGGGCTTTATTCGTCCTAGCTCTTCGCCCTGGGGAGCTCCAGTGCTATTTGTGAAGAAGAAAGACGGTACGTTCAGAATGTGCATCGACTACCGTGAACTGAACAAGGTGACTATGAAGAATCGCTATCCTCTTCCACGCATCGACGACTTGTTCGACCAGCTGCAAGGGTCGAGCTACTATTCAAAGATCGATTTGAGATCAGGATATCACCAGCTGAGAGTCCGAGAAGAGGACGTCTCTAAAACCGCCTTTAGAACTTGATATGGACACTATGAGTTTTTGGTCATGCCTTTTGGGCTGACAAACGCACCTGCGGTTTTCATGGACCTCATGAATCGAGTGTGCAAACCTTACCTGGACAAGTTCCTCATAGTTCTCATCGACGACATTCTCATCTATTTGAAGATTCAGGAGGAACACGAGCAGCATCTATGACTCATTTTGGAACTCCTTCGAACGGAACAGTTGTACGCCAAGTTTTCAAAATGCGACTTCTGGCCTCGTGAAGTCCATTTCTTAGGCCATGTGGTGAATAAGGATGGGATTCACATAGATCCATCCAAGGTAGATTCGATTAAGAGCTGGCCTGCACCTCGTACACCAACGGAAATTCGCCAATTTTTGGGCTTGGCGGGGTACTACAGGAGGTTCATTAAGGATTTCTCCAAGATTGCACAGCCCCTCACCTCACTGACACAAAAAGGCGTTGTTTATCGATGGGGGAACGCACAGGAATTAGCATTTCAACACTTAAAGGATAGACTTTGCAGTGCACCTATCCTTTCATTGCTAGAGGGCACAGACGACTTCGTGGTCTACTGCGATGCATCAATTCAGGGTCTTGGTTGTGTATTGATGCAGCAGGATAAAGTTATAACCTACGCCTCACGCCAACTCAAAGTTCATGAAAAGAACTACACTACACACGATCTAGAGCTGGGAGCGGTTGTTTTTGCACTTAAGATATGGAGACACTACCTGTATGGTACCAAATGTGCTATCTACACTGATCACAGGAACCTCGAGCATATCTTCAAACAGAAGGAACTCAATATGCGACAGCGACGATGGGTAGAACTACTGAATGACTACGAATGCTCGGTCAGGTACCACCCGGGCAAAGCCAATGTTGTGGCTGACGCCCTCAGTCGAAAGGACACTGCGCCTAAGCGCGTACGAGCTCTACAACTCACAATACAGTCTAGTCTTCCCTCTCAAATACGAGATGCTCAGATAGAAGCATTGAAACCAGAGAACGTCAGGGTTGAAGCCCTACGCGGCTCAAGGCAACGCTTAGAACAGAAGGAAGACGATGCTTACTATGTAACAGGACGCATATGGGTCCCACTTTATGGCAACCTACGAGAGCAGTGATGGATGAGGCACACAAGTCTCGCTATTCAGTATATCCTGGTTCGGATAAGATGTACCATGATATCAAAATGACATATTGGTGGCCTAGCATGAAGGCCCACATAGCAACGTACGTTAGCAAATGCTTGACTTGTGCGAGAGTCAAGGCGGAATACCAGAAACCTTGAGGCACACTTCAACAACCAGAGATACCACAATGGAAATGGGAGCAAATTTCCATGGATTTTGTTACTGGCCTGCCTAGATCTCAACGGGGTAACGATACTATTTGGGTGATCCTGGATCGACTCACAAAGTCTGCTCACTTCTTGGCTATCAAGGAAACGAATAAGTTCTCCACACTAGCAGACGTATATCTTAAGGAAGTTGTCTCGAGGCACTGGGTGCCCACCTCTATTATCTCGGATCGAGATGCACGTTTTACATCAGAACTGTGGCAAGCAATGCACAAGTCTTTTGGCTCAAGATTAGATATGAGCACAGCCTATCACCCGCAAACGGAATGGCAGTCAGAACTGTTGGACCGTTCTACGACCTTGAAACGTCAGTTAAAGCAGTTCATCTTTGAGTACGAAGGCGGAATCAACGTAAACAAAGTCATAACAGCTAGTTTCCTTTTAATCTTTCTTTTCTGATTGATATTCGTGCTTGTACAATATAATCTGATACAAAACCGGCAGCACTTCCTCTCACACACAATGACCTAGTCTTTACAAATGACACACACAAACCTATTTATAGACTGTAGATTTCGCTTGAACCATTTCAAGCTAAATCATGATTTCGCTTGAACCCATTTCAAGCTAAATCATGATTTCCCTTGAACCATTTCAAGCTAAATCTTCAATGTTGATTTAGCTTGAAACACACATAAACCCTTTCAAGCGAAATACACAAGTTTATACATATAAAACCCTAATGTGTGTTCATTCAAACTATCTAGACACAAGACTTGATTAAGACGTAATCAGCAGACATTTAATGCACCAACAACTCCCCCTTGGATGTTGATGAAGTCTTTGGCTTCAAGTCTTTGTCTTTATCATTCTTCAAACATTGTAAAAACTCTCTTCAATCTTTATCTTCAAACTTTAAACTTCAAACTTCCCTTTGACTGTTGATCCAGACTCCCCCTTTCACAGACTCCCCCTCTCGATGCTAGAATCTGAAATATCTGGTTCAAGCTTTGACAATTAGCTTCCGTTGGGAATAATGAAGTCCAATCCTGTTACTCAACCAACAAACATTACAAACTATGTTTTCAACAATAACTCACAAACTCAATCAGTTTTAATAATCCATTCAAGTATTCAAGTCCAAGTTAATGACCCTGATCACTTGATTAATCTACCAAGTCCAAATTAATGACCTTGGTTGATCTTTTGACGAATCAACATTGATTTTAAAAACAAACAAGTTACACAATATCTGAAAATAACAAGTATCAAATTAATGAACTTGTTTTTGACTTTTCAAACAATTCACACTTCATCAAAGTAAGCTCTCCTCATTCTTCAGTCCAGAATCTCCTGCATCTGCTTCAAACGACTGAGAATCCAACAATCAACTCTCCACTTTGGTTCGTAAAAAATAAAGCAAAAATAAATTCTTTTTGGATTTTATCAAAGTGTTCTAAACTAAGAAATGAAATACAGAAAATTTAAATTGCAGAAAGTAAACAAAGTAAACTATTTACAAACATATTTTTGGCGAGCGTGTCAGGGAATCATATCAGCTGTCAGACAAATTACAAGTACCGTTAAGCTTCAATTACATACTCAGAATTAAACAATTCACCTCGATTGTCGATATACTGATCCATCTTAAATTACCACACAAATTTCAATTTACTCAGGATACGATTTAGATGTTTTAAGAACTAGTTCATTCATGTGTCCCACCTCTTGAATATACTCCCGTATCCAGAATCCCAATAATCAGTCTTACAGGTGAGTATACTACAATGATATCTGTATATAAATTAGGTATGCGAGGGCCGAGGGATCTCAGGTCGATACTTCCGTATACGCAGAGAGATATCAGCTTCGACTTTACGTTATGTCCCCTTTAGAGGATCTTTTTGCTTACAACAGCAGCGACTATCAATTTTATCGTTTCATCGGCATGCTGAGGGTTTAATGCTATGTTTCAAGCATTGCAAAAAGCATTATCCAAGGACTAGGTCAGAACCACCGTTCAGCAGAAGTCCCGGAATAATACCTCAGACATCATTGAGTATAAAGACCTAGTATATCAGATTATGAGACCTTTCAAACGAGATTTCAGGGGTTACCTATATATCCAAGTAGTGTTCCCCACGAATTTCACAAGTTAGAAATTTAGGTTTATATCCCGAATAAATCTTCTAAATGTGTGAAAACCTATCGACACATCATCAGTGAGACTGTTTAACTCATTTATACTTTACAAATCTTTAGCATACTGTAATCGTCTAGCCGATGTACTATCATTTTCCCTATATACACAAGCTCTTTTTCAGATTTTATCATGTTTTTGTATTTTTGCATTTTTTTACTGTTTTTGTATTTTCAGAAAAACATAAACATGTACAAACATCTACTCCCCCTAAATACCAAAACAAGTAAAAAATCGACAAACCATTGCAGATTGTTTCTCGTCTTCATCCGCAACAGTACTTTCATCAACGCCCACAATTCCATCCGAAACCGAAAGAAGCTTCATACCATTCAGTTTTAACAAATATTTAAACCGATTTTTATCAAAAGCTTTGGTATGTAAATCAGCTTTCTGTTCGTCAGTGTGGATTTTCTCAATTCGTATCAACTTTTTCTCAAAACAATCACGAATAAAGTGATGACGAATTTCTATGTGTTTAGTTTTAGCGTGATGTACTGGATTCTTTGTTATATTTATAGTGGCCTCATTATCAACAAAAAGAGGTGTGTTAAGAAACTGCAAACCGTAGTCGCGCATCTGTTGCTGTATCCACAAGATCTGAGAGCAGCAACTGCTAGCAGAAACATACTCCGCTTCACATGTAGATAACGCCACAGACGTTTGTTTCTTACACTGCCAGGTAACCAATCTAGGACCAAAGAACTGGCATCCTGCAGTTGTTGATTTTGAATTGACTTTGCAGCATCCGAAATCCGAATCGGAATACCCTTCGAGCGTAAAATCGCCTTTTCTAGGATACCACAACCCCAATGAAGGAGTTCCTTTCAGGTAGCGCAATATCCTCTTCACAATGATCAAATGCGATGCTCTCGGGTTAGATTGAAATCTTGCTGCGAGGCACGTTGGGTACATTATATCAGGACGTGAAGCAGTTAGCTACATTAAAGAACCTATCATGGAACGGTAAAAAGTTTCATCAGCCCTGTCTCCGGTGAGATCTGGGTGAATCCCATGATTTGTTGCAAGTGGGGTAGCAGCTGGAGTAGAACTTGACATCCCAAATTTCTCTAGAATATCATGAACATACTTTGTCTGATGAATGAAAATTCCCTCAGGAAGTTGTTCAACTTGTAAACCCAGAAAGAATTTCATCTCCCCCATTGATGACATTTCAAACTTTTGCTTCATCACTGATTCAAAATCTTTGCATAGATTTTCATTTGTCGACCCAAAGATTATATTGTCCACATAAATCTGAACTATCAGAAGATGACCATCGACTTCTTTAGTGAAGAGAGTGGCATCCACTTTTCCACGAATGAACTTGTTGGCTAGTAGGTGTTGAGACAAAGTCTCGTACCAGGCTCTCGGGGCCTGATGTAAACCATACAGCGCTTTGTCCAATAAGTAGACCTTGTTTTTGTGGATTGGATTGGTGAAGCCCGGCGGCTGACCGACATAAACCTCCTCTTTAATCTTCCCATAAAGAAACGCCGATTTAACATCCAACTGATAAACTTTAAAGTTCTTCCAAGACGCAAATGCTAGGAAAATTCTGATTGCCTCTAGTCGTGCTACAGGAGCATAGGCTTCGGTAAAATCAATCCCCTCCTGTTGACTAAAGCCCTGAACAACGAGTCAAGCTTTATTTCTGATAATAACTCCTCTATCGTCCCTCTTGCACTTGAACACCCACTTGGTGTTAATCTTTCTCTGACCATCCGGCAAATCAACTAACTTCCACACTCCCAATTTCTCGAATTGACTAAGTTCCTCCTGCATTGCATTGACCCAAGAGTCTTCAGTAAGCGCCTCTTTGTAAGTTCTTGGTTCAACCTACGATATAAAACAACTCAATGAGAATTCAGTTTGCAAAGGAGCAACTTTTGTATAAAAACATGTAAGCCCTTTATCAATCTGATTTCGAGTGCGAACGCCTGTCTGCAATTCTCCTATGATCAACTCCTCTGGATGATATGAAAAAGTTCGTGGCATCACTTCACTTGGAACATCTACATTTCCCTCCAGATTAGTAACATTCTGTTCTGCATCTTGTTCACTGACTTGGTATGTTTGACTTGGAATCTGAATTTGCTCCCCATCAGAATCTGAATCTCCATGATAAAAAACCGGCATGTTTTCAGTTTCTTGATTATCATTCTGAACCGACTGATTATCCTGAGCATCTTCATTCTGTTGGACATCATCATGTTCACCAGCATTACTCGGACCTGCTTCATCATCATTCAAAGTTTCCCGTGGTTGCCTCGAATACCAAGCTGGAAATCGCTGCTGTGGCTCGTACTCACGCAAAATATCCAACTCATCAAAGAAATCCTCTTCTTCCTCTGATTCTTCTCTCATGTCAAACGAATCCCACAGTCTGTCATAATGAAAACGCCATGAATCTCCAGGATTCTGTGGTGGCATAGTATAACCTTGACATTCAACATTATATGCCTCAATAATCGTTTTCCAAATTGGAATGAATACTCGTTTCAACGGACTTGCATAACCCACAAATATTCCTTCTAAACCTTGTTCACCGAATTTGCCTTGAAAATCGAGAACAGTACAGGGAGACCCAAACGGTTCTAGATACTTCAAATTCGGTTTGCGATTATAGATTAGCTCAAAACATGTTTTGTTGAACTTCTTGACAGTAAGAACCCTGTTGAGAGTATAGCATGCGGCAGAAACAGCTTCAGCCCAAAAATTTATCGGTAACTTTGAATCTGCGATCATAGTTCTAGCCGTCTCGATTAGTGTCCGGTTTTTGCGTTCTGCGACTCCATTCTGCTGCGGAGTATACGGAGCACTAAACTCATGCAATATACCTCTTTCATCACAAAATTCTTCCATCTTACTGTTCTTGAATTCAGTACCATTATCACTACGAATTCTCTTGATACGCCTTTGGTACAGATTCTCAATCTTTCTGAACAGCCCCATCAAACTGTCAAATGTTTCATCTTTCGTCTTCAAGAAAGAAACCCACGAAAATCTGGAATAATCATCAGTAACGACCAAACAGTAATAATCTCCTGTAATACTTTTGACATTCACAGGACCAAACAAATCCATGTGAAGTCTTTCAAGAGGACACAAAACTGAATTGACTTGTTTTGTAGGGTGAGACTTTTTCTTTTGCTTGCCTTTGACACAACTAATGCACTCCCCTTTCAGATGAAAACCTTTGACATGAACTCCCATAACCAAATCATTGTGCACCAAGTGATTCATCTTCCTTAAATGAATATGCCCCATCTTTCGGTGCCACAACTTTGATTCTTTCTCAGTTGCTTTAGATACAAAACAATGTGCTTGACCAGTAGTTGTAGTTGCTACACTCATATCTAACACATATAAATCATTCACTCTAGGTGCCCGCATGATAATCCATTCTTCAGGAACAACAAATCCAGGTTTCAATATCAAACATTCTTTATCAGTGAAGTGAGTAGTATACATATTGTCACAAATCTGCGAGATACTAAGTAGATTGTTCTCCAGCTCAGTGATGTAGTTAACTCTCTCAAACGTCACAATCCCGTTGGATAACGTTCCTTCACCTATAATTCGACCACCTTCATGACCAGCAAATCCCACATAACCACCATTAATGTTTCTCACATCATACAGCAATGCAGTCTTCCCTGTCATATGTCGAGATGCGCCACTATCCATGATGCATCTGGATACAAGTTGTGGAAGATCCTGCACAAAACAAACTTCAAATTAACCAACTACAATAAAGATGCCGATTCATGCTTCGCGATCAAAGAAGCTCCGGCAATTCAAACTACTTATTCGAACATGGTGTCCACCCAGGCCTCATTAGCCTTAGGTGTAACCTTGACTCTCGCAATTTGAATTTTGAAATTTTCAGCCTTCAAAGGTGGAAAATTTGCATCATAATCAACCGAAATTGATTCTTCAGCCTTTTTCACTTCAGAAGTTGAAATTTTCATTTCAGTTTTTGGTTTCCAAACTTGTTGAGATAATGCAACCTGTTTATAAAACTTGTCGTTTTTAGTTACCACTTTCTTTGCAGGTTCATTTTTTACTTTGATGTTGTTATTTTTCACACTCTTTTTCTCAACAACGATTGGTGCTTTACCCTTCACGTCAACTTTCTTCTTTTGTCTGTCAACAACTTCAGTCTTAGGCTTGAAGTTGGTACAATTTTTTGCAATGTGACCAACTTTGTTACATCTAAAACATGTACGAGTATCAACAACTCGACTTGTGCCTTCAGACTGATAATGTGAAGCTGTTTTCTCAAAGAACTCTTTATTTGATTTTGAAAAGATTTCATTTTCCTCATCAGAAAGTGAACATGAACTATTCACAAACACCTTCTTTTCAGCAAACCTTTTGTTTTGAAAACTCTTTTTCTGATAACTCTTACCATCCCTATAACCACCCGACCAATTGTTTCGATTGTTATTATAAAAACGTGGTGGCACAACAGGCTTTTTCTAGTAAGCTTTATCTTTCTCAAAGTACATTTGCCTTTTTGTTTGACTCAAACTGTTCACTTCTGACAACTCAACTTCAATCAATTTGAACACATTTGTCAACTTTTTCACATTAACATTCTCAATTGGAAACTCAGAATCCGAATACAACTTATCAGATCCAGCCATCTTGTATATCACAAGACCCGGTTCATCACTTAAGTTGTTTTTGGACTTTGGTTTCTGAATGTATTTGTCCAAGAAACACCCATCATCTTCAGTTGAATAAGACATTAAAACACTTTCAGCTGTGCTCTTAACAATCTCTGTCTGAACACTATCATCAGATGATGTAAAAGTAACATCAATGTTTTTCGGAAGTTTAACTTCTTTTTATTCCTCAATTTCAACCAACCCAGACTGCTTTTTGGTGTAATTATCAAGAACAGGTGGTGGAACTTGATGAAAACCCACCCCGGTTCCATCAGAGTACACATCTTCGCCTGCTTTGTCTTTCCCGATTGGTTTGGGAATAATGTGTTGCAAAACAAAGCTTGCGGAGTTGTAACTCTTAAGCTTCAACTGGATTCGCTCATCCAGTTGTTGGTTGATTGATTCTTCTTTTACTCTAAGCACTGCTTTTAAATGTTCATTCTCTTTAAAAGTTTTACCATTTCGATCATCACAATCTTTCATTGTGTTTTTAAGCTTCTCAAATTTTTCAGTGATTTGACGGTTTTCAAGAACTAACTTTTCATTTTCTTGTCTAATCCTCTCATGATCAGTTTTATCATTTTCAATTTTGTTAGTTAATTCTTTTATCCGTTCAGTTGAAGCTTTAACCATCTTGTCACGATCAAGAATTTGATTCTCAATGTTTCTGACTTTTGCTGTCAGATCATCAACCTTCTTACCGTTGAGATACGTGACTGTGTTACAAAATTTGCATTCTTTGATGCAATTTTTGCAATCAACATCCCCATCAACTTTCTTACCTGACACATTTGTTGACAAATTTGAACTGACCTGGCTTTTTGACTCAGACTTGGAGTTAGAGTCTACCTCAAGTGCTTTAGCAGCTAGCACTTTGTCAGCCATTTTTCCGAGATTTTCAGCATTCAACTCCAGCGTCGTGTCAATGATCCCGGTATCAACCTTCTTTGTGTTCTCTATCTCTTTCTCTTCTCTTTCTTTCTTCTCTTTTTCTTTCTCATCTCCAGTTCCCCACCATTTATTCTGCCAATAATCATCATCATCTTTTAACTCTTTGATTATAGCCTCTACATCAAGAGTGTTGTGATCAATAGCAATGTTTCCATATGGATCAAGATAACACTCCCTGTCTGGATCCCATCTATTCGCTCTCTTTGCTTCCGAAAAGATACCAGATATTCTGATCATTCTGTTTGTGGCCAACAACCTTCTGTAGTTATACTTCTGTTCTTCAGTTCTGTTGTCTTTCCACGGAACTGGTTCATTCTTTGCCATAAAAGCGTAACCAACCGCATCTTCCTCCGGTAGAAGTTCGCTCCAATCGAAACCTTCATCGTCGTGAATTACGGCAAGAGCTCTAGATTTCTCTTTATTGTCTTCAACCTGCTTCAATCTAGGTGGCTCATATTTATTCTGGTGATAAATTGCCTTCTTGTAGTAATCATCTCTGAAAGGATTCTCCGACTCATCAGCATATGCATTTCTGCATTCTCGTTTGAAGTGACCTTTCTGCTTACATTTGAAGCACGTCACCTTGGACTTATCGAACCCCAGCTTGGTAGATGCACCACCAATTGTCTTCCTGCCTGTAATTTCCATGAAACGTTGTGCTCGACGAACAGCACTCGCCATTGCCCAACGAATATCAATCAGCTCCATTTCCTCAGGATCAATCTGATCATAATCTTCTTTCATCAGATTGGTGTTGCCTATCTTCCCAGCTACTAACCCTTCATATGATTCTACACCGATGCTAGGAAGATCATCTGTTGTTTAGCCGACTCCTCATCAAAGTTCTGAGCATTCTTCAAGTCTATTGCAATGTTGCATTGAAAACGATTCTTTGCATCAGAATGACTTGCAGATGATGAAGATCCACTGCTTTGACCACTTTGACTTTCTCTATTTGCTGTGGACACATTTTCAACAGAAAACGCAGTCTTCGGAGAAGTTGCTTTTGGCATCATGCTCTTTGGATAATATAGATCCAAATTCTGTTGATAAGATGAATTATTGACTTTGTATGTCTTCTTCAATTCCAGTTCATGACTTTCAAGTTTTTCAATCACCAAATCTGGTTTCAACTTTTCAGGAACAATAGTGTTCTTCAACATCAGTGCATAATATCTCCACTCCATCTCGTCTGGCAACGAATCGAACAACTTGTCTACTTGCTCATCATCAGAATATTTAATTCCATGTCTATCTAATTCCAGCTTTAGATGCCCAAACCTCTCAATCATTTTTGATACTGATTCATTCTTTAAACATCCAAACATATCAAACTCTTTCCTAAGAAGTTTCTTTTTGTTTTTCTTGATTTCTTCACTACCTATACATTTCTTTTCTAATTTTGCCCAAAGATCTTTAGCACTAGAGTAATCAATCAAAGAGATTATATCTTCACGCACAAATTGAAACAATAATGCCACACATTTCTGCTCAGCAACAAACGACTCTATTTCATCAGATGTTGATAAAGTTTCACCCTCTTTGCCTCCATTATCATAACTATTTTTAAGACTCTTCCAGCTCAAAAATGCAAAAGCCCTCAACAAATCTTCGAATTTCTTTGCCCACCGAGTATACTCCTCGATACCCATCAATTTTGGTGGTTTGTTGTAAGTTCCGAAAGCACTTTCAACTTCTAAAGCATCCGATAATTTCTTCTTGGCGTTTGATGAGTTTTCATTGTTATTGCTTGAAGATGTATCGTCTCCCGAATTTCCAGCAAACGCGTACATGTCGCTAAACGGGTTCATGAAAATATCATCCATTTTGAATATACCTGAAAAATCAGCAAACACTTAGAAAATTTTTAGGTTTTGAAAAATCAGCAATTTCAAGCGAAATTACTTGAAGTATAAACAGCTTCAAGCGAAATCAACACTTAAACTGTTCAAGCGAAATCACACAATTACACTTCAAGCGAAATCTGATCTAAACTATTTTCAAGAGAAATCTAAGAGATCAATTTTGCTTCAACTGTTCAAGCGAAATCCCCAAATACAAGTCCACTGATTCAAGCGAAATCCAGCCAATCAATTTCGCTTGAACTGTTTCAATCAAAATCCTTCTATATTTCAAGCGAAATTGTCTGTTTTCAAGCGAAATCGACACTTAAAATTCGAACACTTTCAAGCGAAATCTGCTTTTAGTCCATTTTTCACAAGTTTTAAACTGAATTTTAATCCGAATCTTTGTAGGCTTTGTTAAAACTATGTTTTACACAATATACTGGAAAATCAGACCATTTCGACCGTTGGAACTCGTTCAGATCCGAAAAGTATAAAAGAAATGAGTAGAAAGAAGAAAATCCGATAATATCAAGCTGCTATGGTATGAACTCCTCGTCCTGAGCTCTGATACCACTTGTTGGACCATTCTACGACCTTGAAACGTCAGTTAAAGCAGTTCATCTTTGAGTACGAAGGCGGAATCAACGTAAACAAAGTCATAACAGCTAGTTTCCTTTTAATCTTTCTTTTCTGATTGATATTCGTGCTTGTACAATATAATCTGATACAAAACCGGCATCACTTCCTCTCACACACAATGACCTAGTCTTTACAAATGACACACACAAACCTATTTATAGACTGTAGATTTCGCTTGAACCCATTTCAAGCTAAATCATGATTTCCCTTGAACCATTTCAAGCTAAATCTTCAATGTTGATTTAGCTTGAAACACACATAAACCCTTTCAAGCGAAATAGACAAGCTTATACATATAAAACCCTAATGTGTGTTCATTCAAACTATCTAGACACAAGACTTGATTAAGACGTAATCAGCAGACATTTAGTGCACCAACAGGAACGTACCATCTAGACCCTAGAAGACATGCTTAGGGCATGTGTAATTGACTTTGGCAACGGCTGGGAAAAGCATCTGCCACTTGTGGAATTTTCGTACAATAATAGCTACCACACCAGCATTAAAGCTGCTCCGTTTGAGGCATTGGACGGGCATAAATGCCGGTCACCTCTTTGTTGGGCAGAGGTGGGGGATAGTCAGATTACTGGTCCAGACCATGTGGTTGACACCACAGAGAAAATTTCTCAGATACGACAACGAATGGCGGCAGCTCATGACCGTCAGAAGGTCTACGCCGATAAGGGCAGAAAACCACTAGAGCTCCAGGTTGGGGAGCATGTACTACTCAAAGATTCATCCTGGAAGGGTGTGGTTCGTTTTGGTAAACGGGGTAAACTTAACCCACGATACGTTGGACCTTTCGAAGTCATTGAGAAAATAGGCAAGGTGGCCTACAAACTGAACTTACCAGCAGAACTCAGTGCAGTTCACAATGTTTTCCACGTGTCGAATCTGAAGAAGTGTCTGTCAGATGAGACCCACATAGTTCCTTTGAAGGAGCTTACTATCGACGAGTAGTTACGATTCGTCGAGGAACCGGTTGAAATCACGGACCGGGATGTTAAGGTCCTCAAGCGTATCAGAATACCTCTCGTTCGAGTTCGTTGGAACTCACGTCGCGGCCCAGAGTTCACCTGGGAATGCGAAGATCAGATCAAACAAAAGTATCCCCAACTGTTCGCAAACGGTACAACCACTACTGAGGCGGAAGCTACGGAATTTCGGGATGAAATTCCAGATCAACAGGGGGAGGATGTGACAACCCAGGAAAACCAGGAAAACTATACAACCTAACTAGCTTCCTCAGTGAGTACGTGCTAAATTTCGGGACGAAATTTCTTTCAACTTGGGGATAATGTGACAACTCGTATTTCCGTCCTATCTTTGTACTTTGAAGTAAAGTATGTGTACGATATGTGATTTTATGAAAGTGAATTATTATATGAATGCTATATTGATACGTGCTTTGTGTAATGTATGTATGTATATAAACGATCAAAACGCACAACACTCAACCGATCGCACAAGCCCATTTGGGCTACACTTTTGTATTCGGATCAATGGGCAGCCCAAGAGAGGGTTCGGCCCACTCCCCTATGTCGCATAACACTTGGAGATAGGGTATACTTCTCATTGTTGAAAAACACTTCACACAACACCACTCAAACCCTAGTGCTCCCTCTTTCTCTCACGAACTCGACGGCAGCCAAGCATCCTATCCATCGAAGATCATTCCTTGCTCGGATCAATCCTTGTCCCTTCTCTAACCGGTTAGTGTTCTGTGATGTGTATTCTATGATGTTGTTGTTAAAGGATATAGTGTGTATGAATGATAATGTTAATCGGATATCATGTATTGTTTTCGGATTGATTGCATGATGAGCTAAAGATATCTTGTAATTGTTTGTGACTTAAATCATTGATTGTTGATGTGCATGTAATCGGTTTGCATAGGCGTTTTAGATAATAATCATGTTAATCGGATTGCATGTTCTTGTTCTAAGAATCTTAAATGTTGTTAATCGGCTACATGTATGTTGATATCAGATTAGATAAAGGGTCGATTATGAGTGTTATATGTGAGTTGAAGCCCTAGATGGATATGTTTAAGTTTGGTGATTATTGTTCATGTCTAAGTATGATAGACTTCATAAGAATTATTGAGATAAAAGCCTTGTTTGATCGATATAGGGTTTGAATAGAATTGTTAATTGTGTTGATTGAATTGTAACTATGGAAACAGTTAAATTAGTCAAACGAAATTGATTAGATCTAGTAACAGTATTGCATGAAATTAGGAAATCAATTAACCAATTGTACAAGGTTATCGGTCGCACAAAATGACCCCAGTCGCACAAGGGTTACTGGATCGCACAAGTTAAATTGTTTGTTTAACTGTTGGGCCGGGTCTACTTGCTGGGCTGGACTAGTTTCAATCGCACAACCCAAATGGATCGTACAAGCTATCCGGATCGTACAAGCTCATCCGGATCGCACAAGACTCTTGCATGATATTAGAATCGGGCCATGTATCTTATATTTGGGCTTTTGACTTTTGGGCCGGGTGCATTATTGAATCGCACAACATGATGTGGGTCGCACAAGGCTGTGCCGACCGCACAACATGTTGGGTCGATTGTTGTTGGGCTTTATCTGTTGGATCGTACAAGTTAGACTTGATGTGTACTTGACCGTTATTGTTAAGGTGTTAACATGTATTACGTATTTGCCATGATCTGTATGTGTTTCTTATATGCTATCTATGTGATACTTGTATGCACTACTTGAAACCAAAACCTGACTTGTATGGTAACCATGTTAGGACGTGGTTGACCACTAGCTGCTAGACTTGACCTTTATGTGTATCTGCCGAGCAAACCAAGGTGAGTTCACACTAGCCAAGGCATGGGATTCCCAGGGGTTGGGAATGGGATTGAATAACTACTCGTACAACTATTACTACTAAACAAATTATTACTGTCCTCGGTTGAAGGGCACGTACGTAAAACCTACGTACAGTTATACTTACTACTGTCCCGGGTTGAAGGGCACGTACGTAAAGCCTACGTACACGATCTTAAGACCATCACCTCTATCAAAGGAAGTCCCTCAATTATCGACTTAATCGCCGAGGCCTAGGGCGAGCGGGTCATTAGTTAATAGCCCTATTAGGTTTAACAAACCTCACACCGTGCCAGTCGGACGGGCGTGTACTAATGGACTATGGGCAAAGGGTCAATGCTGATAGACATTGACTTAGGGCACCTCTTACATTTTCGTAGCAGTCGATACGCATGGTCTTGTAATACATGGGGTAGCCCCCACGGTCGAAATGCCAGATAACTATCATGGGGTAGCCCCCACGGCTAGATTGCCAGAATTAATGGGTTAAACAACTTACATTTTCAAATATGGGGTAACCCCCACGGCAGGGATGCCAGTTAAAGGAACTATTTTTGAAACAACTAAAACCAACAACCAACTGTGAACTCGCTCAACTTTGTTGTTGATTCGTTGCTACATGCCTTGCAGGTCATTAGGTACCCATGGAGCTTGCACAGGGAGGAACGGTCGTTGTGGGACATGGCGATGTGTGCCATGCTTTAAACATTACTTTATTTCATATTTAATACTTGCTATGGGTTTTACAAATTATGCTTCCGCTAAACACTTAACTATGCTTTAGTTTTTGAACACCTTTCATATTGGTTGGCTGAATTATGTTTACTTACATGCTTGTTCAATATGATTGGTGGCTTGACCCTGGTCAATCACGCCTCCAAGCGGTGATACTCCGCGTGTGGATTTTGGGGGTGTGACAACTTGAACCTAGACCTGACTTGTATGGTAACCATGTTAGGATGTGGTTGACCACATATAGCTCAAGTGACCATTTTGTTTATCTGCCGAGCAAACCAAGGTGAGTTCACACACTTTCTAAGGCATGGGATTCCCGGTGGTTGGGAATGGGTTAAAGAATTAAAACGGAACCTACATATCCTCCTTGGGTAGGATATGTACGGCCATCCTCTATGGGTAGGATGCCAATACTAATCCTGCGTATTCTCCTTGGGTAGAATACGTACGTTCGTCCTCCTTGGGTAGGACAACAACCTTAAACTACTAGCCAAAACTCTATCACCTAAGTCCCTCATTTTATATCGACTTAATCGCCGAGGCCGATGGGGAGCGGGTCATTAGTTAATAGCACTATTAGGTTTGACAAATCTCACACCGTGCCGGTCGGACGGGCGTGTACTAATGGATCATGGAAAACTGTCAATGATGATAGACATTGACGTAGGGCACAACTATTGTTCGTCAGTCGTCGATATGGTAACGGTCTAGTGGTTCACACGGGGAAGCCCCCACTAATTATGGTTTGGGAAGAAGGAATTGGTTAATCATACTTCAACTATGGGGTAACCCCCACGGAAAGTAAGCCAGCTAAAGGAAACTATGTTTTTGGAACAACTTAAAACGAACACCCAACTGTGAACTCGCTCAACTTTGTTGTTGACTCGTTGTTACATGCCTTGCAGGTCGTTAGGTACTTATGGAGCTTGCACAGGGAGGAGTGATCGTTGTGGGACATGGACTGTTGAGTTCCATGTTAAACATTTAAACTTATGAACTTATTACTTATGTTTGGGTTTTACTTTATATGCTTCCGCTGTTAACTTAAAGTGGTTACTTTCTTTTAGACACCAATTATATTGTGGTTGGTTTTAGTTATTTAATTACGTTGTTCAATATGATTGGTGGCTTGATCCTGGCCAGTCACGCCTCCATGCGGTGATACTCCACTTGTGGATTTTGGGGGTGTGACAGATTGGTATCAGTGCCATTGGTTATAGTGAACTGGGTTTTAAAAAGGGGAAAAGCTTTTTGATAAAACCAGACTATAACTTGTACAGTGCTCAACGATCCACAACGACGCTTCGCTCCACGTGCAAGACTCAACATCCTAGGTGATATGATTTATGTTATAGTGCATACTTGTTAGTTACATAGTTCATTGTTCATGGTATATTTTGGTTAACGTAGCAACTATTGTTAGACACTCATTGTGTGCTTACTCTCTTTTGTCACTCCACACTCACGCATTGTCACGACACTTATCTCACCCATGGTCTCTTTATTGTGAAGATCACGAGTGGACGTATCAACCTAACTTAAGCCCAGCTGACGGCTTTAATCAATGAGCAAGTTGCTGCAGCACTCGCAGCCGCCCAGGCAGGTGGTCAACATGCTCAGCCTCCTGTGTGTACTTTCAAAACTTTTATGGACTGTCGACCTGCTACTTTTAACGGCACTGAAGGAGCTGTAGGCCTCCTCCACTGGTTCGAGAAACTCGAATCTATTTTCGAGATGTGTGAATGCCCTGAGGCATGTAGGGTGAAGTATGCTAATGGTACTCTTGAAGGTGTAGCGCTCACGTGGTGGAACGCACAGGTCCAAATGCTGGGATTGGTTGCTGCTAATGCCACCCCATGGAACGACTTCAAAGATTTGATCAAGGAAGAAATTGTAATAGGGACGACATCCACAAGATGGAAGTGGAGTTCTACAACTTAAAGATGACGGGGTCGGAAATTGAAGCGTACATGAAAAGATCGAACGAACTGGCTATCTTGTGCCCTACTGTGGTAGACCCTCCTATCAAATGTATCGAGCTGTACCTCAAAGGTTTAGTGCCATAGATTCAGAGTCATGTGACTTCAGCTAACCTTGGAACCATTCAGGAAGTTATCCGTTTGGCTCATCGTCTCACTGGTAAGGCGGTCGAGCAGAACAAGCTGCCCAAGCGTATTGGTGCTACTACTACTACTTCTGATGCCCCCAGCGACAGCAAACGCAAATGGGATGGAGTGTCCAGCAAGGGTTCAACATCAGCTCAGTCTCAGTCTCAGCAGCGACTGATGACTACCAGAGTCCTGGTCAGCAATCTTCTGGTAGTCAAGGATAGGCTGGATACCGAGGGAACCACCCCAAGTACAACCGATGCAACAAGCATCATAGTGGGCAGTGCAACAAGGGTCGTTGTCTGAGGTGTAACAAGTTTAGTCATGAAGCAAAGGATTGCAAGGGCGCACGACCAGCAAATCAGAATCATCAACAACAGCCACTAGCTCCACAGAATCAGCAGCAGCAACAGCAGGGTAATAAAGGATGCTATCAGTGTGGTGCTGAAGGTCACTTCAAGAGGAACTGCCCCCAGTTGAACCAGAACCAAAACAACAACAATAATTAGGGGAACGAGAACAATAACGGGGGTAACAATGATGGCAATGGTGTCAGAGGATGCGTTTTCATGCTGGGTCAGGGTGACGCGAGGAACGATCCCAACGTAGTGATGGGTAAGTTTATTCTGGATGACTTTTATGTTATTGTTTAATTTGATTCGGGTGCCGATACTAGCTATGTGTCCTTAATGGTTAGTCAGATGCTTAAACGTGCTCCAACACTTTTGAACACCAAGCACATTGTAGAACTAGCAAATGGTAAAAGTTTAGGGGCCACACACATAGTTAAGGGTTGTAACCTCGTCTTAGCTAGTCAGACTTTCTCTATTGATCTCATCCCCATCGTTCTTGGTAGTTTCGACATCGTTATTGGGATGGATTGGTTATCTCAACATCGAGCAGAGATCCTTTGCAAGGAGAAGATCGTCCGCATTCCTCTTTCTGGTGAAGAACCTTTAATGATTCATGGCGACAAGAGTGGTGCTGTGGTGGGCATCATTTCTTTCCTTAAGGCCCATAAGTGTTTGCGAAAGGGCCACACTGCTATTTTAGCCCTCGTCACTGACACCTCAAAGAAAGAGAAGAAGATAGAAGATTTTCCGATCGTACGTGACTTTCCTAAGGTATTTCCTGAGGAATTACCTGGTCTTCCGCCTCATCGTCAGGTCGAATTTCAAATCGAGCTAGTTCCTGGAACAACACCAATAGCTCGAGCACCGTATCGCTTAGCTCCATTAGAATTAGAAGAACTATCTACGCAACTACAAGAACTCTTGGATAAGGGTTTCATACGTCCTAGCTCTTCGCCCTGGGGAGCTCCAGTTTTGTTTGTTAAGAAGAAAGACGGTACCTTCAGAATGTAGAATCGTTATCCACTCCCGCGTATTGATGACCTGTTCGACCAGCTGCAAGGGTCGAGCTTCTACTCAAAGATTAATCTGAGATCAGGATATCAACAATTGAGGGTCCGAGACGAGGACGTCTCCAAAACTGCATTTAGAACTCGTTATGGGCACTATGAGTTTTTGGTCATGCCTTTCGGACTGACAAACGCACCTGCGGTCTTCATGGATCTTATGAACCGAGTGTGCAAACCTTACCTGGATAAGTTTGTCATTGTGTTCATCGACGACATCCTGATCTATTCTAAGAGTCAGGAGGAACACGAGCAACACCTAAGGCTTATTTTGGACTCCTTCGAACAGAGCAGTTGTATGCCAAATTCTCAAAATGTGACTTTTGGCTTCGCGAAGTCCATTTTCTAGGCCACGTGGTAAACATGGATGGGATTCATGTTGATCCATCCAAGGTCGACTCGATCACGAACTGGCCTGCACCCCGTACACCAACAGAAATCCGCCAATTATTGGGTTTGGTGGGCTACTACAGAAGGTTCATCAAGGATTTCTCCAATATTACGCAACCTCTCACCTCACTAACTCAGAAAGGTGTCACCTATCGTTGGGGCGATACACAGGAATCTGCATTTCAGTACTTAAAGGACAGACTTTGTAGCGCACCAATTCTCTCTTTGCCTGAGGGCACAGACGATTTTGTGGTTTATTGCGAGGCTTCCTTCCTAGGACTTGGTTGCGTGTTGATGCAACGAGACAAGGTTATTGCTTACGCATCACGCCAACTTAAAGTTCATGAAAGAAACTACACTACGCACAACTTGGAGTTGGGAGTAGTGGTTTTTGCTCTTAAGATATGGAGACTTTACCTGTATGGTACCAAGTGCACCATTTACACCGATCACAGGAGTCTCGAGCATATCTTCAAGCAAAAGGAGTTAAACATGCGACAACGTCGATGGGTCGAGCTCTTGAATGATTACGAATGCGCGATCAAGTTCCATCCGGGCAAAGCCAATGTTGTGGCCGACGCCCTCAGTCGAAAGGATACTACACCTAAGCGAGTGCGTGCATTACAACTGACCATCCAATCTAGTCTTCCTACTCAGATACGAGATGCTCAGGTTGAAGCATTGAAAGCAGAGAATATCACGGCCGAGTCCCTACGAGGATCAAGGAAACGATTAGAACAAAAGGGAGACGGCGCTTACTACGTAACAGGGCACATTTGGGTTCCACTTTATGGAAACTTACGCGAGCTTGTGATGGATGAAGCGCACAAGTCTCGTTACTCAGTACATCTTGGTTCGGATAAGATGTACCACGACTTAAAGACTACATACTGGTGGCCTAGCATGAAAGCCAACATAGCAACCTACGTCAGCAAATGCTTGACTTGTGTGAGAGTCAAGATCGAATATCAGAAACCATCAGGCCTACTTCAACAACCAGAGATCCCGACATGGAAATGGGAGCAAATTTCCATGGATTTCATTACTGGCCTGCCTAGATCTCAACGCGGAAATGACACTATTTAGGTGATAGTGGATAGATTGACTAAGTCTGCACACTTTTTGGCTATCAAAGAAACAGACAAGTTCTCTACTTTAGTAGACGTTTACTTAAAGGAAGTAGTATCAAGGCACGGAGTGCCAACCTCCATTATTTCCGATCATGAAGCGCGTTTTACTTCTGAACTATGGCAAGCTATGCACAAGTCCTTTGGCTCACGTTTAGACATGAGCACCGCTTATCATCCACAGACGGATGGGCAGTCTGAGCGCACAATCCAAACCCTTGAAGACATGCTTCGGGCACGTGTAATCGATTTTGGCAATGGTTGGGAAGGACACCTCCCTTTGGTGGAGTTTTCGTATAATAACAGCTACCACACCAGTATCCAGGCCGCTCCATTCGAGGCATTGTACGGACGTAAATGCCGATCACCTCTTTGCTGGGCAGAAGTTGGTGACAGTCAAATCACTGGCCCATAACTTGTAGTGGATACAACCGAGAGGATTGCTCAGATACGACAACGAATGGCGACAGCTCATGACCGTCAGAAAAGCTATCCTAATAAGCGTAGGAAACCACTTGAGTTCCAGGTTGGGGATCAAGTGGTATTCAAAGTCTCACCTTGGAAAGGTGTAGTTTATTTTGGCAAACGAGGCAAACTCAATCCGCGATATGTCGGACCGTTCGAAATCATTGAGAAAATTGGCAAAGTGGCTTACAAATTGAATCTACCTGAAGAACTCAGTGGAGTTCACAACGTATTCCACGTGTCAAATCTGAAGAAGTGTCTGTCAGATGAGACCCTCATAGTTCCTCTTAAGGAGCTCACTATCGACGATCAGTTGCGATTTGTCGAGGAACCAGTAGAGATTACTGACCGAGATGTGAAGATTCTCAAGCGCACCAGAATTCCTCTTGTTCAAGTTCGTTGGAACTCCCGTCGTGGCCCAAAGTTTACCTGGGAACGAGAAGACCAGATGAAACAAAAGTATCCCCAATTGTTTGAGAAAAGTGCAACCACTACTGAGGCTGAAGCTACTGCGGAATTTCGGGACGAAATTCCAAACCAACGGGGGAAGGATGTGACGCCCCAGGAAAATCAGGAAACCATACAACTTAACTAGCTTCCTCAGTGAGTATGTACTAAATTTCGGGACGAAATTTCTTTCAACTTGGGGATAATGTGACAATACATATTTCAGAACCTATCCTTGTGTTTAATGTAACGTATGTGAACCTTGTGTGATTATCTGATAAATTGATTTAATGGAATGTTATGATATTGCGGTATGTGGATTGTGTAATATATGTGTATGTAATGTCATCGCACAACTCAACTCAACCGCATAACACTTGGCCGATCGCACAAGCCTTTGGGCTTTGGTTCCTTACCACTCTCGGCCCACACTCTTTTGTAATCGAACCAAAGGGCAGCCCATGTAAAGGGTTCGGCCACTTCCTTATATAAACCAACACAAAACCTTGTTGAGGGTTTTGTTTCCTCATTGCTTGCAAATCACACATAACACACACATCAAACCCTAGTTCTCTTCTCCTCTCTCTCTTGAAGCCGACGGCCACCCTCTCTTTCTCTCGAAGCTTTCTTGTTCGGATCATCCTTGTTTCACCTACTAACCGGTTAGTGTTTTATGATTATTGTTTCGTTAGATAGTGATGTGATCTATATGTAATACATGGTGATTTAGGGATGACATGTGTTGAATTGTAATATAAATTGATGATGTTTGATGTTAATAAAAATCGGGTCACATGTGTAGTTTGCTTAGATCATTGTTGGATTGGAAATCGTATGATGTTAAACATAATGGAGGACCGAATGTATGATAATCAGTTGTGATGTGGTTAAATGTTTGATTGGTTCATATGTATTGGTATGAAATATTTGGAAACTTGAATGTTATAAATTATTGATATGACATTAGGGTTCATATGAGTTAATGATGATTGCCTATTCTGATTGATTATTTGTTTAGATGGAAACTGTTGGAATTGATTTGCAAGATAATTGTGTAACTGATTATGAAATTCGGAATTTATAACCGATCGCACAAGATCAGAACACGCAAGTTCTGATCACACAAGGGCTAGTCGCACAAGTTAAGGTACAACTAGTGGAAGCACAGTGTACAACTAGAATATGCATGATCGCACAAGACCTTGTGGATCACATAAGACAGTGACGATCGCACAAGGCTTGGGCCACACATACACATCTATTGAACATTACTATACTGTTGGGCCTTAAAGCTCAAAAACCGCAGTCACACAAGATATGAACTGTTTAAGTGTTGGGCTGTATGACTCATGGACTGCATATGTTTTATTGGGTCGGGATTATGATGGATCGCACAACCTATTGCGGATCGCACAAGGCTGTGCTGATCGCACAACAGGTTGAGCCGGACATCTATTGGGTTTCATCCGTTGAATCGAACAAGTTGAACTTTGGGCTTAGTTAATTGACATGTTTAACATGTCCTATGTGTATGCCATGATTAGTATGTGTTCTTGATTTGTTAGTTATGTGTAAACTTATGTGCACTACTTGAACCTAGACCTGACTTGTATGGTAACCATGTTAAGACGTGGTTGACCACATATAGCTCAAGTGACCATTTTGTTTATCTGCCGAGCAAACCAAGGTGAGTTCACACACTTTCTAAGGCATGGGATTCCCGGTGGTTGGGAATGTGTTAAAGAATTAAAATGGAACCTACATATCCTCCTTGGGTATGATATGCACGGCCATCCTCCATGGGTAGGATGCCAATATTAATCCTGCGTATTCTCCTTGGGTAGAATACGTACGTTCGTCCTCCTTGGGTAGGACAACAGCCTTAAACTACTAGCCAAAACTCTATCACCTAAGTCCCTCGTTTTATATCGACTTAATCGCCGAGGCCGATGGCGAGCGGGTCATTAGTTAATAGCGCTATTAGGTTTGACAAACCTCACACCGTGCCGGTCGGACGGGCGTGTACTAATGGATCATGGAAAACTGTCAATGATGATAGACATTGACGTAGGGCACAACTATTGTTCGTCAGTCATCGATATGGTAACGGTCTAGTGGTTCACATGGGGAAGCCCCCACTAATTATGGTTTGGGAAGAAGGAATTGGTTAATCATACTTCAACTATGGGGTAACACCTACGACAAGTAAGCTAGCTAAAGAAAAGTATGTTTTTGGAACAACTTAAAACGAACACCCAACTGTGAACTCACTCAACTTTATTGTTGACTCGTTGTTACATGCCTTGCAGGTCGTTAGGTACTTATGGAGCTTGCACAGGGAGGAGTGATCGTTGTGGGACATGGACTGTTGAGTTCCATTTTAAACATTTAAACTTATGAACTTATTACTTTTTTTTGGGTTTTACTTTATATGCTTCCGTTGTTAACTTAAAGTGGTTACTTTCTTTTAGACACCAATTATATTGTGGTTGGTTTTATTTATTTAATTACGTTGTTCAATATGATTGGTGGCTTGATCCTGGTCAGTCACGCCTCCATGCGGTGATACTCTGCTTGTGGATTTTGGGGGTGTGACATATTTAGTTTACCCAATTTATACAAGTCTTCCTACTTGTTGGGTCTAAAACACATTCTAATCCGGTCTTCGCTGAATCTTGCATTTTGAACCATAAACTTTTCATTAAAACTAACCGGTCTAAGTTGAAACTTAAATACGACCTGTTAGGAATCTAATAGGTTATTAAAACCTTCGTTCCATATTAGGAGCCCAGTAAAAGCTACTTGCACTTGCTGATTTGAATATACGGCTGAGAATAAAATTACATTTTAGCTCAGGTAAATACTTTTAACTTATTTTCCCTTATATGGGCTTGGGATACGGTAAATTATTACCACTTGGTCGGTTATTGAATATTTAATCGATTAGTGGTTAAATCATTGAGATAACCCGTTTTAATCTGTTTTGTTTGATCTAAGCATTTGGGGGTTAATATGACCGTGTCCTGGATATCCTTGGCTCATTTATTTGAAATGGCCACGGCTTAAGGACAGGGTGTAGGCATACACCTGACAGTTGCGTATGTATAAACGGTATCTCACTCGTGAGGAAACTTCTTGTGGGCCTATACTTGTGGTGTGTCTATTAATCTTAACATGGTACTTCTAACCCGGACTCCGAACGTAAGACAAACATATAAATCTGTATACCAGATTATTTTAAATAATTGTCCCAAGTTAAAAAGAGTATTTGTGCCTTGTGCTTTTAAATCAATTTTCTTAAATGTTTTCAAAAGAGACAGTTAATTGTATTTACCAGTGTAAACTGACGTATTTTTCAAAAAGATTAAGTGCAGGTACTACACGAAATGGGCTGGAACCTCCTGAGTATTAAATAAAGAGTCTTGCAAGCTTTTAATACTTTAAGTTTGTTGAACAATATTTGTCACACCCTGACTTTATGCAGAAGCGTGATTATGGTGTGACTTGCTTAATACCATTGCATTAAATCATAACAACTATATAATAAAAACTAAAGATGTTCGTCCATTAGATAAGTTTAAAACTTAACAACATTGTTTAAAACACAGACATAAAATTTGAGTACAAACCATGTAACTTGCTTTTAGAGTTCACAAGGACTCGACAAAAGACATTAGATAAAACCAGGCTTTGAAAGTGGTGACTTAACTAGGTTAAGACACACAATCCAAATCCTCAGACATAGGACGACACCTTTTATTCTCAACTTTAATTGAAACATCCAAACGCCTGCCAGATCCATACTTAATTTCCTGAAAATACATGTAGTTTAAAAACATCAACAAAAGTTGAGCGAGTTCATGTGTGTGTTTGTGTGCATGAATAAATCTTTATAATCATTGAAAATATGAATGGGTGTTTGTAAAAACTCCTGGTATGAAAGCAACAAGGAAAACAGATCACCAATGGTTTGCAAGGCCATTAATATATGTGAGGTGATGCAGGGAAACTCAAACCTAGCAGATTTGTCTCCGGGAAGAAGTCATAGTCACCACATGGGCCACCCTGGTCCGCAAGGGTGTGGGCTCGCTACACCCAAATAGATCTATCACTCATGTCCCTCGGTCCTACTATGAGGAATAATGGTCTTAAGCGTCGTACCCACCACTCACATGATCAAGCAGTACCCAACCTTAGCTAACCATACCAAATCAAAATGTTTGTAAACAATTTGTAACATGTATTTGTGACAACTGTGCTCTGTAATCGATGTACAATGTAAAAAAATGTTAATTATTAATAAAACAATGTGTTTTGGTGTTATTTTATGTGTATTTGTTTTTGATGATTTTACGATTTGATTCGATTCCGATTTCAAGCTTTAAATCGCTTTCTGGAAAGTTATACGCAAACTGGTGCGTAAACGCAGTCAGTTTAACACGACAAACACTCCGGAATAGTGAGATAGGCTTAGCATACCTAAAATAACCTTCACATAACTTAGAAATAAGTTTTGGATGGTTTGGTATGTTGAAAACAAGTTTGTTCGATCGCAGGGACTATTTGTGTCAAACTGTGAAACTATGCCAATTCGTATGGTATCGAACAGTCCGGAACTTGATCATAAGCTAAAAATACCACAAATAACCTAAACATAGCTTAGAAATAAGCTTTGAAGGGTTCGGTGTGCGAAAACATGCTTATTTGATTCTTACAGGGACTAAAAGCGTCAAAAACGACGTAAGTTTGCATTTTCGCGCATATCTTACTTTCTGACCACATCTGGACATCCAAAATTTTTATACACACTAAAATAATTTTATTTTAGTGATCGGCATGCAAAAATACCATTCGTCGCTTAATTTGGATCGTTTTCGCGTCCGTTTGAGTTTCGAGGTAATTTGACGAATAACGTGACCGTACGACCAAACGAGCTGACATCCGAGAGTTTTCCGAGCATATTTTGAGTCCTCTATACTTTGAACACCTTGTAGAGCCTTAAAAATGGCTTAACGGGTGTTAAAAGTGCCAAAAATGGGCTCAAACTCATGCAGGGACTAAAGCTGTCAAAACTGGAAGTTGTGCAGATCTACTGAGTTCATACCGGCCGCGTAAGCCCCTCCCCTACTCTTACGCGCCCTGCCTAAAAGTACCAGCAACCAGAAATCAATTTTCAGCTCCTGTTTGATACTTTAGGGGATGTTCTTGCAAGCTCTTGGTGTGTTAACCAAGTTAACACGTCTCCAAGGCTTCTAATCAGCTTATAACACTTGTATGGCCATGATTTTTGCTTAGAGACCACACAAACAAGTTTCATGATCTTGTAAGTTTGCAACAAGTATAAGTAGCTTGGCCATTTCATTTGTTTCTTCACCCTTGATCTGAATTACACTCTAAGTTGGAGCCATTGCTTCATACCTGAGTGTGATTGATCAAGTTCTACCTAGCAAGGACCCTTTGTAAGCTTCCTCTGTTCTTTTATCGCTTTTCGAGCGTGAAAGTCAAACAGTGTTTGACTTTCAGCTTTGACCAGTCAATGGTCAACAAGAAGTTCGTTTGAACTACGCAACGTGATAGTAATCACGGTGGTTATAGTCCTTAGTGACTATACCTACTGATTACCACGTTGACTAGGGGTAGTGACGAGTCGTAGTTTCGGTCAAAATGCACATTTAAGCGTATTTTGCAAACAAACTACTCTTGGTATCAAAACACTTTGTTTTGATATCAAAACCTGTTTTCTAACTTAGTTAAGCATGTGTTAACATGCTTAGTGTTACCATCTTGGTTTATCGCACGTGTAATTGTTTGTGCTATTGTAACATTTATCGTCTAATAAAGAGCAATTTGTTTGAATACATGTTAAATTTTATGCTTTTATGTGATTTATCGACTCAAACACGTGAATATTTGCAATCTTGATTGAGTTTCATGCTTGTAAACAAGGCTACGTTAATTACAAGGGCCTAATGTGTTATTTTGTGAAAGTATAAGCTGAGGGACCAAACTGTCATTCCTTGAAACTTGCTTGAAAACGTTGATTTTAAGTCCGAGGACTAAAACCGTCATTTTTAGAAAGTACAAAGGTTCGGGGACTAAAACGTTATTTTTGAAACCTTAAAAGTTCGGGTTAAAAATGTAAATTTTGAAAACTATAAGTCTAGGGTCCTATTTGTCATTTTTGAAACTTATATTATAAATTAAATAAATAAATTTATTTTTGAAATAAAAGTATAGGGTCCATTTGGTCATTTTATGAAAGTTGAACCTTAGGGACTATTATTGTCATTTTCCAAACTGTTTTAACCAAATAACACTAACCGGGTTACCTTTTTTATAAAGGATTTCCTATTTAAATCCTAACTTAGTTAGTTAATTAATGGTACTGTTTCAGGGACCGGTTATGTCCTTTCCAATACCTCAGGGACCTAAGTATAAAATGCGAATCAATAAAAAAAAAGAAGCAAAACCGGTCACTAGGGGGATTCGAACTCGGGACCTTTCGTATAACAAGTGACGTTGTGACCGGTCGGCTATAAGCCTCATCCGGTTATATCTTTGATTCATATTATATATATACACTCTTTAATGTATAAAATATATTATTTAAAAAAAAAACCTGCAACCACCGCCCTTTCCACCATCGCCGGATTTTGGCCATTTCCGTTTTAGTGGACTTCTCTGTCCAATGCTCCCTGTACGCGGAATCCTTTCATCGAAACCAATTCATTGTCGTTTTTATCCGACATACCTTCGTGCCTTACCACCATAAACTGAAATTTTTATATAAAATACATAGTGGATCGATTCCACTGATTTTTGACGTTATGTGACGAATCTATCGGCTATATGAGTCCCTCAGGCCTCTACGCATCTCCTGCACCCTTCAGACTGCATAAACACCTTCGAAAATCCTCCTGCTCGTCGACTGAAAGTATCGCCGGATTTCGTCGCCGGAGCTTAGCCGTTTCCTCGTTCCAGTCGATATCGGACCCGTTTCTTTCGTCTAAACGGTATGTTATCGTCTGTTTAATGTTCCTGCACGTTTAATTTGATTGTAACTTAGAACTGATCGTGAATTAAGCGGGTTGACTTTCGTTGACTTAGTTTGGGGAAGAAGATGAACAGTGTTCATCTCTTATATTTCTTTTATTTATTTTATTTAACAGGTTTGATTATTAATTCATAATAAATCGAGATTAATTTGTTAAAGTCCGAAAATTTTAACATATATACTTTACATACTGATACATTTATTAAAAATATAAAACATGCAAAATTATTTATAAAACCATTTTATTTAATTAAAACATTATTAATCTTTCAAAAATTACAATAAATAGATTTTAAGGAATTAATTATTGAAATTTTTATAGTAATTATTTTATATGTTGGGCTTTACAAAAATAATTTTATTACTAATATATCATATAATTTGGTTATTTTTATAAATAAAACAGTGTTTACACTTTAAAAGTGTAGTTTAATTTTATATGTTTAATATTTTATAACTATATAATTTGTGTCCAAAATTATTTTTAGGATATCACATATATTTTTTGAGATAGTATGAATTTATTTACTGTTTGGTTATTTATAGATTATTTTAAATAATAAAATCAGTTAAATAATTTAATTAAACTTAACTGTTTTATTTATATAATTATACAAATTCTGCCCAAAAATATTTTTATTACAAAGTACATATTTTTCTGAGTTTATAAAAATTCAGAAACTGATTTGTTTATTTACATATTATTTTTATTAATTAACCTGATAAACTTAAAAATACTGATATTTTAGCCTTTTAATTCCACTTATTTATATAAAATTATTCCAGTACCCTAATAATTACTGTAAATCAGTAATATTTCATGTTAGTAATTAAAAATGTTATTTTTAATCAACTTGTCTTAAATTAATTATTTAGATAGTTAATTATATAAATTTCAGATTTGAGTTAAATACATATTTATTTTCTGTTTTAATTATACAAATATTAATTTCTAATCTAGAATTTGTATAACTTAGTTACTTGTATAAAATACACTGTTCTTAAATAATCCAGGTATACTTATCCCCCGTTTCCCCAAACAAGACTGTTTAAAACCCGTAGTTACCTTTCTGGTCAAACCATGCAAACACATTAGACATAGTTTCCTGTTTATACAGTTGCACATTTTACCATTGTTGTTGCCATATTCCGTGTTGTTTCGTGCATGTTCAAATACAATTAGAGTGACGTGGAAATCATGTTCCCGCTAAACTCTTATCATTACTTGTTTGGAATTTATTCGCAAACAAGGTGAGTTCATTCTTCCCATTTTCTGTTTTACAATATTTTCGGGATGAAACATATGAAATAATGTGATACGAATAAATTTGCATTTTGTGGCTATCTTGATTGTTCCTTTCAATTGCTTGATACTTGTTGCTTAACACATTACATTCATTAACTCCATACAAGCCCAGCGGTAATATTATAGCGCTATAGGTGTGACGCCCCATCCTAACTTCCCGTTCACATTGTTGTTGTTGTTGTTGTTCACATTTTGGAAGTTTGGATGATAGATCCGTGTTTACGTCTACAAGGTTTGAATGTTCCACCAAGCATACTTGTATTACTCATTTTGCTAGAATATATCAAATGCCATATTGTTAAACATTTCTTTTCATTATCACATTATTTATTTATCACCAAACTAACCAAAACCTATGAATTCACTCAACCGTTTGTTGACCCAAATTGTTTTTAACATATGTTTCAGGTGAACATGTTTGAAGTTAACTTGTGCAAGGATCATATAGGGTTGTTCAGGACAAATGCCTTAGCTAAATAAAAACAAGACTTTTGTGACAATGTGTTGTATTGTTTTGTACAGTTTGGGACATGAATGCAATCCTATCAATCAATTTAACTATATTTCAACTTTAATTTAATCACCATGTGCTTATTTGCATTCTACCAAGTTTCGTGATGCCCTCGACGTTTCCGCCTCCGTGTCAGGGTGTCACAGGTTGGTATCAGAGCCATGGTTATAGGGAATTAGGTTATTAGCTATGCTTGAACCTAGACTATAACTTACCTAGGACACCTATCCACTAGATACTCTGTCCGCTTCCTTGTCCTTATTTATATCCTCATTCTTTAAAACCAAAGCCTCGTCACCACGGATTTCTCCCCCGTTAAACTATTGGGATGTACATTTATTCATCATCTGTCCTCAGGTGATTTAAAAATCTTTTTCAAAACCTCCTCTGATTTTTATTCTCGACAAAGTCTTGGGCTCTTATAACGAACTCGTGCAATCTGGAAGGGTGGGTGCCTGTATTCTGAGTTTTCTGTCTAGGCAAGCACTTCGTATAAATCTCATCAGACGTGAGACCAGTTGTGCTTACCTGGGAATTCTCGGGATGAGTGTCCACTTATAGGCTAAAGCATGACTTCATTAAGTTATAAGGACCCAACTACTTTGATTAGTCACTGATATTGTTTATTCGAGGAATAAACGATGTCCATCCTGTTGTGTCTTTTCTCTTGCCTTCATTGATTTTAATTGATTTTATTTATCCCGTTCTGATCAGATGTTTTTCCTTCTTATAGATGCCTCGACATCCTCAGCCTCAGAATAATGACCCAAATGCTGCGTTGGCTGCCCTATTTGCTCAGCAGTTTGCTGCGGTACTACCCAATGCCTTTGCCCAGATCAACCAGGCTACTTAAAATAACAATCCCAATCCTCCCTGTACTTTCAAGAAGTTTAATTCCTGCAATCCTGCTAAATACTCTGGCAATGAAGGTGCCACTGCTCTGCTTCAATGGTTTGAAAGCATTGAGAACACTTTTCGACACAGTTAGTGTACCGAGGCCCGTAAAGTAGAATTTGCAACCAGCTGTTTTCTGAAACGAGCTTTGACATGGTGGAATGGTATTATGAGGGACCGAGATGCTGAAGATGCTCTAGCCTTAACTTGGGAAGAATTGAGGGCTCTTATGATGAGAGAGTTCTGTCCTCGCAACGAAATGCGAGCGCTTGAAGATGAATTTTATCACCTGAAACAGAACAGTGGGGAAAACCGAGCTTATATTGATCGTTTCGAAGAGTTGTGTATTCTTTGTCCCAATGTCTTGACAACCCCGGAACACACCATTGAGAAGTTCATTGATGGACTACCCAGCTGCATTAAACATATTGTGACTGGAAACAAACCAGCCACAATTCGTGATGCATTCGAGCTTTCTGCTATTCTCACGGATGGTCTTGTCAAGGAGGGAGTCTTGACTCGTAGGGGAGATACTTCATCAAAGGGGTCGTCTAGTTCGACCAAGGCAGCTAACACTAGGGCTCAGTCTTCGAGAAACGCCAAGAAGCGAAAGGAAGCTCAGAATTTCGCTATTGCCGCACCTGCTCCTGTTGACCCGATTCCTCCTCCACCAGCAAAACGACCTTATGATGGTAAAGCACCTCTATGCAACAACTGTAATTATCATCACTCTACCCGTTTTCCTTGCCGGAAGTGCACAAGTTGTGGAAAATTCGGTCACTTAGCAGCCACTTTCCGTTCTCTTCCTGCACCTAATCAAGCTGCTCCTCCTCCAGCTCAAGTTGCTGCTCCTCGTTTTCCTCCGGGTACTTGGTTTAATTGTGGGGACCCGAATCATTTCAAGAGGGAATGCCCCAAGCTCGCCAATGCACCCTTAGCTCGTGGTCATGGATTTAACATCAACGTCAATGAAGCACGTGCAGCCGATGATGTGGTTAACGGTACGTTTCTAGTAAACAACCATTATGCATCTGTTTTATTTGACCCTGGTGCAAATAGGAGCTTTATTTCTTTAGAATTCGAACCTTTACTTGTTATGCCGCCTACGAAGTTAGCTGAACCATTTGAAGTTACTATTACATCTGGAGCCCGTTCTGTGTTAAATTCTGTTATTCTTGGTTGTAAACTCGAGCTACTCGGTCATGTTTTCCCGATCGATCTTATTCCAATGAAGCTTGGATGTTTTGACATTGTCGTGGGCATGGATTGGTTGTCTCCCAATCGTGCTAAAGTCGTGTGTTATGAGAAATTCGTTCGTGTGCCTTTACCGTCTAGTGAAGTTCTAGAAGTCTGTGGGGAAAGACCATCCAAGGGTCTTAACCTCATATCTTGCATACAGGCTCAGAAATATTTACGCAAGAAATACGTGGCGTTTCTAGCCCACATTGAAGTGAAGAAGGAGAAGGTCAAGAACCTACAAGATATTCCAGTTATTCGGGACTTTCCTGAAGTTTTCCCTGACGATTTGCCTGGTTTGCCTCCTGCACGTCAAGTTGAATTCCGTATCGATCTTGTTCCTGGTGCAAATCCTATTGCCAAATCTCCTTACCGTCTTGCACCTTCTGAGATGCAAGAACTCGCTAATCAGCTTCAAGAGCTTTCTGATAAAGGTTTTATCCGTCCCAGTTTCTCTCCTTGGGGAGCCCCAGTTTTGTTTGTCAAAAAGAAAGATGGTTCTTTTCGCATGTGCATTGATTATCGTGAGTTGAACAAACTCACAATCAAAAACCATTACCCATTGCCTCGCATTGATGATCTTTTCGATCAGTTACAAGGTGCCTCCTGTTTCTCAAAGATCGACTTACGCTCTGGTTATCATCAGTTATGTGTTCTTGAAGATGATATTCCGAAAACAGCTTTCCGCACGCGTTATGGTCATTATGAATTCACAGTCATGCCTTTTGGTTTGACAAATGCTCCTGCTGTTTTCATGGACTTGATGAATCGTGTCTGTAAACCGTATTTGGATAAATTCGTCATTGTCTTCATTGACGATATCCTCATCTATTCTAAGACCCAAGCCGATCACAAGGAACATCTTCGTCTAATCTTAGAGCTCCTGAAAAGAGAACAACTTTACGCCAAATTCTCGAAATGTGAATTTTGGCTCAAGGAAGTTCAATTCTTGGGACACATCGTGAATGACAAAGGGATTCATGTGGATCCTGCGAAGATAGAAGCTGTGAAGAATTGGAGTGTCCCTACTACCCCAACTGAGATTCGTTCTTTCCTTGGTCTTGCTGGTTATTATCGTCGTTTCATTGCCAACTTTTCAATGCTTGCTGTTCCGCTCGCATCCTTAACTCAAAAGGGTAAACCTTTCGATTGGGGACCTAAACAAGAGGAAGCATTTCAAACTCTTAAGCAGAAGCATTGCAATGCTCCCATTCTAGCTCTTCCTGATGGCAACGATGATTTTGTGGTTTATTTCAACGCTTCAAAACTTGGCTTAGGATGCGTTCTTATGCAACGGGGCAAAGTTATAGCCTATGCTTCACGTCAGCTGAAAATCCATGAAAAGAACTACACGACCCATGATCTTGAGTTGGGCGCTGTGGTTTTTGCTCTCAAAATCTGGAGACACTATCTTTATGGCATGAAATGTGTGATCTTTACTGACCACAGAAGTCTCCAACACATCTTCGATCAGAAGGATTTAAATATGCGCCAGCGTAGGTGGGTTAAGCTTCTGAACGACTATGATTGTGAAATTCGCTACCATCCTGGAAAAGAGAATGTTGTTGCTGATGCCTTAAGTCGTAAAGAACGTATCAAAATCCACAGTATCTAAATCCAATCGGATATTTAGACCCGTATCCTTCAAGCTCAGCAAGATGTGGTATCCAGTGGTAATTTGCTTGTTGAACTACCCCACACGATTGATCGTATCCTTGAGATCAAAGATAATGGCTTGCGACACTTCAAGAACCGTTTGTGGGTTCCTAATCGTGACAATCTTCGTACTCTTTTGATGAACGAAGCCCACAAATCCCGATACTCTATTCATCCCGGTGCTGATAAAATGTACATGGGTCTTCGGAACCTATATTGGTGGCCAGGAATGAAAAAGGATATTGCCATTTATGTGTCCAAGTGTCTCACGTGTTCGAAGGTGAAAGTCGAACACCAACGACCTTCAGGTTTATTGGTACAACCCAAGATCCCTGTATGGAAATGGGAGAACATTACCATGGATCTAATTACCAAATTGCCACGCACTTCCCGTGGACACGACAGTATCTGGGTGATTGTTGACCGTTTGACTAAGTCCGCACACTTTTTGCCTATTCGTGAGGACTACTCTGTTGCCAAGATTTCCAAACTTTACCTTGACGAGATTGTTGCTCGTCATGGTGTGCCATTAGACATTATTTCCGACCGTGACAGTCGTTTCACTTCGCACTTTTGGAGGCCCTTACAGTCTGCTTTGGGTACTTAACTTAATCTTAGCACCGCTTATCATCCTCAAACCGATGGTCAGTCCGAACGAACTATCCAAACACTTGAGGATATGTTACATGCCTATGTTTTAGACTTTGGTGGTAATTGGGATTCTCATTTGCCGTTAATCAAGTTCTCTTATAACAACAGTTACCACTCTAGTATCAAAATGGCGCCTTTCGAAGCACTCTACGGTCGCAAGTGTCGTTCTCCTATCTGTTGGAACGAGATTGGTGGATCTCAAATCACTGGTCCCGTGTTAATTCAGGAAACGACAGACAAGATCTTAAAGATCCGTGACAACCTTACTGCAGCTAGGAATCGTCAGAAGAGTTATGCTGATAAAGGAAGCAAACCCCTGGAATTCCAAGCCGGCGATATGGTTCTTCTTAGGGTTTCTCCTTGGAAGGGTATCATACGCTTTGGGAAGAAAGGTAAACTAACTCCTCGCTATGTTGGTCCTTTTAAGATCATCAAACGAATTGGTAGAGTCGCTTACAAGCTTGAGTTGCCTCCTAAACTTAGCAACATTCATCCCACTTTTCATGTCTCCAATCTCAAGAAGTGTCTTGCTGACAAAGACCTCCACGTGCCACTTGACGACATTCGCATCAAAGATTCCCTGCACTTTGTTGAGAAACCTGTTGAAATCATGGATCATGGTGTAAAGAAACTCAGACGAAGCCATATACCGATTGTTAAAGTACGTTGGGAATCTAAACGTGGCCCAGAATTTACTTGCGAACGTAAGAAAGAAATGAAGACCAAGTATCCGCATCTGTTTCCTAAAAAGTATCCTAAGCAAATTTCGGGACGAAATTCTCGAAAGAAGGGGAGACTGTAACCATCTTGGTTTATCACACGTGTAATTGTTTGTGCTATTGTAACATTTATCGTCTAATAAAGAGAAATTTGTTTGAATACATGTTTAATTTTATGCTTTTATGTGATTTATCGACTCAAACACGTGAATATTTGCAATCTTGATTGAGTTTCATGCTTGTAAACAAGGCTACGTTAATTACAAGGGCCTAATGTGTTATTTTGTGAAAGTATAAGTTGAGGGACCAAATTGTCATTCCTTGAAACTTGCTTGAAAACGTTGATTTTAAGTCCGAGGACTAAAACCGTCATTTTTAGAAAGTACAAAGCTTCGGGGACTAAAACGTTATTTTTGAAACCTTAAAAGTTCGGGTTAAAAATGTAAATTTTGAAAACTATAAGTCTAGGGTCCTATTTGTCATTTTTGAAACTTATATTATAAATTAAATAAATAAATTTATTTTCGAAATAAAAGTATAGGGTCCATTTGGTCATTTTATGAAAGTTGAACCTTAGGGACTATTATTGTCATTTTCCAAACTGTTTTAACCAAATAACACTAACCGGGTTACCTTTTTTATAAAGGATTTCCTATTTAAATCCTAACTTAGTTAGTTAATTAATGGTACTGTTTCAGGGACCGGTTATGTCCTTTCCAATACCTCAGGGACCTAAGTATAAAATGCGAATCAATAAAAAAAAAAGAAGCAAAACCGGTCACTAGGGGGATTCAAACTCGGGACCTTTCGTATAACAAGTGACGTTGTGACCGGTCGGCTATAAGCCTCATCCGGTTATATCTTTGATTCATATTATATATATACACTCTTTAATGTATAAAATATATTATTTTCAAAAAAAAAACCTGCAACCACCGCCCTTTCCACCATCGCCGGATTTTGGCCATTTCCGTTTTAGTGGACTTCTCTGTCCAATGCTCCCTGTACGCGGAATCCTTTCATCGAAACCAATTCATTGTCGTTTTTATCCGACATACCTTCGTGCCTTACCACCATAAACTGAAATTTTTATATAAAATACATAGTGGATCGATTCCACTGAGTTTTGACGTTATGTGACGAATCTATCGGCTATATGAGTCCCTCAGGCCTCTACGCATCTCCTGCACCCTTCAGACTGCATAAACACCTTCGAAAATCCTCCTGCTCGTCGACTGAAAGTATCGCCGGATTTCGTCGCCGGAGCTTAGCCGTTTCGTCGTTCCAGTCGATATCGGACCCGTTGCTTTCGTCTAAACGGTATGTTATCGTCTGTTTAATGTTCCTGCACATTTAATTTGATTGTAACTTAGAACTGATCGTGAATTAAGCGGGTTGACTTTCGTTGACTTAGTTTGGGGAAGAAGATGAACAGTGTTCATCTCTTATATTTCTTTTATTTATTTTATTTAACAGGTTTGATTATTAATTCATAATAAATCGAGATTAATTAGTTAAAGTCTGAAAATTTTAACATATTTACTTTACATAATGATACATTTAATAAAAATATAAAACATGCAAAATTATTTATAAAACCATTTTATTTAATTAAAACAGTATTAATCTTTCAAAAAATATAATAAATTGATTTTAAGGAATTAATTATTGAAATTTTTATAGTAATTATTTTATATGTTGGACTTTACAAAAATAATTTTATTACTAATATATCATATAATTTTGTTATTTTTATAAATAAAACAATGTTTACACTTTAAAAGTGTAGTTTAATTTTATATGTTTAAAATTTTATAACTATATAATTTGTGTCCAAAATTATTTTTAGGATATCACATGTATTTTTCTGAGATAGTATGAATTTATTTACTATTTGGTTATTTACAGATTATTTTACATAATAAAATCAGTTAAATCATTTAATTAAACTTAACTGTTTTATTTATATAATTATACAAATTCTACCCAAAAATATTTTTATAACAAAGTACATATTTTTATGAGTTTATAAAAATTCAGAAACTGATTTGTTTATTTACATATTATTTTTATTAATTAACCTGATAAACTTAAAAATACTGATATTTTAGTCTTTTAATTCCACTTATTTATATAAAATTATTCCAGAACCCTAATAATTACTGTAAATCAGTAATATTTCATGTTAGTAATTAAAAATGTTATTTTTAATTATCTTGTCTTAAATTAATTATTTAGATAGTTAATTTTATAAATTTCAGATTTAAGTTAAATACATATTTATTTTCTGTTTTAATTATACAAATATTAATTTCTAATCCAGAATTTGTATAACTTAGTTACTTGTATAAAATACACTGTTCTTAAATAATCCAGGTATACTTATCCCCCGTTTCCCCAAACAAGACTGTTTAAAACCTGTAGTTACCTTTCTGGTCAAACCATGCAAACACATTAGACATAGTTTCCTGTTTATACAGTTGCACATTTTACCATTGTTGATGCCATATTCCGTGTTGTTTCATGCATGTTCAAATACAATTAGAGTGACGTGGAAATCCTGTTCCCGCTAAACTCTTATCATTACTTGTTTGGAATTTATTCGCAAACAAGGTGAGTTCATAGTTCCCATTTTCTGTTTTACAATATTTTCGGGATGAAACATATGAAATAATGTGATACAAATAAATTTGCATTTTGTGGCTATCTTGATTGTTCCTTGCAATTGCTTGATACTTGTTGCTTAACACATTACATTCATTAACTCCGTACAAGCCCAGCGGTAATATTATAGCGCTATAGGTGTGACGCCCCATCCTAACTTCCCGTTCACATTGTTGTTGTTGTTGTTCACATTTTGGAAGTTTGGATGATAGATCCGTGTTTACGTCTACAAGGTTTGAATGTTCCACCAAGCATACTTGTATTACTCATTTTGCTAGAATATATCAAATGCCATATTGTTAAACATTTCTTTTCATTATCACATTATTTATTTATCACCAAACTAACCAAAACCTATGAATTCACTCAACTGTTTGTTGACCCAAATTGTTTTTAACATATGTTTCAGGTGAACATGTTTGAAGTTAACTTGTGCAAGGATCATATAGGGCTGTTCAGGACAAATGCCTTAGCTAAATAAAAACAAGACTTTTGTGACAATGTGTTGTATTGTTTTGTACTGTTTGGGACATGAATGCAATCCTATCAATCAATTTAACTATATTTCAAATTTAATTTAATCACCATGTGCTTATTTGCATTCTACCAAGTTTCGTGATGCCCTCGACGTTTCCGCCTCCGTGTCAGGGTGTCACACTTAGCTCGTCACTTTTAGTTTAGTGCTTGTTTAGAGTCGTAAGTCAAGCGGTCTAAACCACCGCTTAGACTTTCGAACTCGACCCGTTTGGTCGATCATTAGGATCCGACCAAGCATGTTTAGTGACCATAGTTGCATAGGGAATAACCTTCCGAGGTTATACCTTATGGTCACCTAGTTTAAGTAGTTGTATGATAGGTAGTTTATATGCCTTAGGTAAATGACCAAAATGCCTTTTTCATGCATAATTGGATTTTAAGCATATATAACCTAAACATTTGTCACCTAAACTGATTATGCAACTTATTTAAACATGTTTAGGCATATAATACTTGTCATAGGACTAGTTAGACGTCTCGAACGCGCTTTTGCGCGCACGACGCGTTAAAGTAGCATAAGCTACCTAAACGGGTCGTAACGGGTCGAAAGCACTTAGGTTAGGTTCCGATTTAGAATGTAGGCTTTGTTAAACCATATCACATGAGTTCCAACACTCATTTGGTTTACAAGACCTCATTCTGCCCGATCTTCTGATTTAGGTGTCGACTTATTTACTAGTGATCCGGTTACTAGGTACTACTTGAATTTCCTTGGTTTGTCTGAGCTTCGCTAAGTTCTTTAGATCAAGGATACCCTTCTATTCAATGTGAGTACATAGTTCCCCTATTTTACTGTTTTCAATTGTTTTGGGGTGATTCATATGTATTAAAACGATTTCGATATTTAAACGATGTTTTCAAAAATGATTTAAATGGTTTATATTAAACTAATAACGATTTCGATAATGTGAACGAACTTGTTGGTTGTAGTTACAAAACAAATGACATTCATTAGCATTGATCAAGCCGACCAGTATTAGGTTATGGTACCACAGGATCTGACAAATCCCGTTATCAGACTACACCCATGGTTATGTGTGGGGGTTATGTAGGTAACGACCGAATCTGATGATTGTTAACTTACCCTTTGGTGGTTTGTTAATACGAGAAACGAGATAGTCGAGTCACAAAGGTTTGAATGTTATTAGCGAGAAGACCAAAAGTAGTTTCACAATTAAAACGAATACGATTTAGAGACGAGTTAAACGATTTGAAACGACTTAAACGAGGTAAACGATTTGATTAAATGATTGGTTTTGGGTAGTGATTAAATAATGGGATGGGTGTAGCATGATAAAAGCATGGTAGATACGCCACTGGTACATCTTATATATAAGTGCTTTTATCATATTACATTTCCTATCATTATTTAGTTCACTTAGGAAACGATTTTGAAACGATGTCACACAACGAGGTTTTCAAAATGATATAAACCATACGAGTTTTATTAACGAGTTTCTACGAGATGTTTTACGAGTTGGTTTACTAAAACAAATGTTTTTGCGATTATGAATCATGGCTACGAGATTTTATAAACTATAACCATCTTGATTTGAGTTGGTTAATTATGTTGCAATACACTTTTCAAAACGAGGTTTGTACTTTTGACTCTTGTAGTCTAATGAGGTACTGCAACATATAAACTAGCCATGAATCCGACACTCTTATAAAACCTATGTGCTCGCCAGCATTTCTTTGCTGACTTTATTTTTACATATGTTTCAGGTGGTATTGCTTAATGTTGGTTGCTAGGATGCATGAGTCACATAGGATCTGGACGAGGCCTTAGTGACTTAATAATGATAATAGACGATGTTTAATTTGTTTGTTGGTTAAAGACAATGTAAATCACTTAATGAATCAATAAAACGAAACTTTTAATTACCATGGTTGTGAAACGATGATTCTGTTACAACACTCCCAAACGTTTCCGCCACGGTTTGTTGTTTTACGTGGTCGGGGTGTGACAGAGGAATTGGTATCAGAGCCAATGGTTATAGGAAATTAGGTTATTAGTAATGCTTTGACCTAGACAATAACTTTCTAGGACCCTAACGCGAGTTTACTTGCATTTAGATTTTAAAACAATACCGTCACCTATCCTTAGGTGATAACCACAACAAGAACACAATAACAAATCCACTTCGACAATTAATCACCTATCCTTGGATGATTGATTATAAGGTTTTGATCCCTCTTAGTTTTCAAAATCTCGTCAAAGTTGGGTCTAAATAATGTGAACACGTGCAAACTAGAAGAGTGAATGCTTGTACCCTGAGTTTTCCGTCTAAGGCTAGAGTGTCCGTACAAATCCGCAGTATCGGACCAGTCACTCTTACCTGGGAACTCTTGGGGTGAGTGTTCACTTATAGGCGAGCATGTCTTTGGCGATACATTATATTGATCCATTTACTTTGATTAGTCACTGCGTGTCGTTTGTTTGTTCGAGGAAACAAACAAATGATCGTCTTCCTTGTGTTTTGTCGATGTTTTCAATACCTCCTTTGTTTTTCCAATTGTAACCTCACTCGTTTCTCATGTTTCCTTGTTAGACAATGCCTCCTCAACGCGATGCTCAACCTTTTACCGCTGAAGAAGTCGCAGCCCTTGTCGCTCAACAAATGGCTGCAGTGCTTCCTGGCGTAGTAACCTAGATCCATGAGTTATATAACAACAATAACAACCATAATGCACCATGTAATTCTTGGCTATACCATTGAAATTTTCTGGGTCTCAAGGAGCAACCGCGCTCCTGCACTGGTTCGAAAGTCTGGAAAGCACATTCAGACATGTGTAATGTCCGAATGAGCGTAAGGTTGAGTTTGCATCTAGTGTGTTCGAAAAGCATGCTCTTACATGGTGGAACAGAGTGATGCGTGATAGGGGTGCCGATGTGGCGACGACACAAACTTGGGAAGAGCTCCGAGCTCTCATGATGAGAGAGTTCTGTCCCCGTCACAAGATTCGAGATTTAGAACGAGAATTCGACGATCTGAAACAAGACAGTGGAGAACACCGTGCTTATACGGGTCGATATGAGGAGCTCAGTTTGTTGTGTCCTACGATGGTTACCCCGTTGGAGAAGGCAATTGAGAGGTATATCGATGGATTACCTGATTCTGTGCAAGATATTGTGACTGGCAGTAATCCTACCACTGTCCCTCAAGCGATTGAATTGGCTGCTACTCTGACCGAGTCTCAGGTCAGAAAAGGGAAATTAACCAGCAAGGGTGACAAAAAGAAATCAGCCGATTCTGCTCAAGACAAGGGTAAGGGTAAGAAGCAGGGTGAGTCTTCTAAAAAGTCAAGGAAGCGCAAAGCTTCCCAAAACTTTGTTGTCACCAACCAGAACCCTCAGAACCCACCAGCCCTACCTCCCGCGAAGAAGCAATATGCTGGTACCGCACCTCACTGTGCTCGATGCAACGGTCATGATGTTGCCCAATAGGCCTGTAAACAGTGCACAACGTGTGGTAAACTTGGGCATCTGGCCAACATATGTCGTTTGGGCCAGAATCAGGCTGCTCAGGCTCCAGCACAAGTTCAAGGGAATGCTGCGAGATTCCCACCTGGTTCGTGTTTTAATTGCGGAGAAATGGGTCATTTCCGCAACAACTGCCCGAGGTTGGTAAATGCGAATCCGAACACGATCGCGACTGTAAATCCCGCTCGTGGACGATCATTCAATCTAAATGCAAACAAGGCTCGAGCTGACAACGAGGTTGTTAATGGTACGTTCCTTGTTAACAATCAACTTGCATCTGTTCTTTTCGATTCTGGTGCCGATAGGAGTTTTGTTTCGTTATCTTTTGAGCCTTTACTTGCGATACCTAGAACTAAACTGAGGAAACCCCTATCTATCGAAGTTGCTACTGGTAAACCACTCGTACTCGATTCTGTTCTTCGTGATTGTCAGTTGTGTTGGACCGTTCTACGACCTTGAAAAGTCAGTCAAGGCAGTTCATCTTTACACGTAAAGGCGGAAACAATGCACGCAAAGTTACAACAGCTGTTTCATTCAATTTCTTCTCTTTTATTGCTTTCTGATTACAATTTGACAGAGTTTCGTTCCACAAGCAATGATCTAGGTCCGCTTCAACATACACCAGATCAGCCTATATATAGTATTGTGTGGTTCGCTTATATGGACGTCCGTATAAGCAGACCTATTAGCTTATGGTTCGCTTTTATGGACAATCTCCATATAAGCGGACCTACTACATTGAAAAATAAGCGGACTTATCAACATATGATCTAATTTTGACTATCTAAAACCTATGTTGACCTATCTTGACCTCAGACGTAATGCAGACGAAGTCAACAGACATTTTGTGCACTAACAGACTCCCCCTTGGATGTTGAGGTAGTCTTTAGCTCCTGAGTCTTCAGTCTTGGTCTTTTCTCCAACTCTCTGTCTTCACATCATAAGCATTCTTCACAGGTTTAAAATCACAACCTGATTCTAACTTCCATCTTCCCTTTGACTATTGATCCAGACTCCCCCTTTCTCAGACTCCCCCTCTCGATATGCTAGAATCTGAGGTATCTGGTTCAAGCTTTAACATTTAGCTTCCGTGGGAATGATGAAGTCGAAAACCTGTTACCCTGCACATCCTCTACCTCAACATAAGTTTCACAAATTTATAACAATTGAATTTAATAAACTTACTGGTAGACATCATTAATACAATCAATCATACTAGTTACATCAAGTTCAAATGAATGACCTTGATAAACTAACTACACAGTCTATCAAAACATTTGTATATGACATTCAAAGTTTTCAACAAATTCTTCCAACCCTCTATTTCATCAAGTTTAGCACTTGGAATTTTGAATATCAGCTCTTCAACATCAATTGTCGAAAATCTTTTTGAATTTTGATTTTAAAGAAATGCAGTAAACAAATATGTACAAACAATATTTTTGGTGAGTTTGTGTAAGAGGATCATATCAGTTCATGAGACAAATCACTAGCACTGTTAAGCTTTAAACATGTTAAGTTCAAAACGATTCACTTAGATTATCAGTATACTGATCCACTTAAATTTTCACACACATTTCAACTGCTTCGAGATACAAGTTTAATGTCTTAGATACTTAGACTTAATCACGTGTCCCACCTCAGAATATACTCCCGTATCCAGATCCCAATATTCAGTCTTACAGGCAATTATAACACAAATGATATCTGTAAGGGGTTAATAAATTATGAAGAATCATGAGAGCTCAGGTCAGAACTACCGTTCAGCAGAGAGATCATGACTCAACTTTTGGGTGTGTCCCCTTTAGAGGATCTTTTTTACAACAGCATTGCTAAGCAATTTTATTGTCTTATCATTTATGCTGAGGGTGATGCTATGTTTCAAGCATTTACAGAAAGTATTATTCGAGGACTAGGTCAGAACTTCCATTCAGCAGAAGTCCCAGAATAATACCCCAGACATCATTGAGTATAAAAACCTAGTATATCAGAATACGAGACCTTTCAAACAAGATTTCGGGGGTTACCCATATATCCGAGAGATGTTACCCACGATATAAGCAAGTTTGAAATTTAGGTTTATATCTCGTCACAATTTACTAAATGTGCAAAAACCTACTGACACATCATCAGTGAGACCGTTTATCACTTTTGACTTTACATATCTTTAGCATGCTGTGATCGTCTACTGATGTACTATCATTTCCTCTTTCTCACAACAAAACTCATTTTTTCTTTTTCAATTTTTTTTTACATTTTCAAATTTTCTAATTTTTTTTTAAAAATTTTTCTCCCCCTAAAATCAAAATATGTTTCAATTTTGATTTTCTGGGAAAATTTGAAACAAACTGTACAAATAAAATGACAAACTGATATTGAATCGCTTCAATTCGCCATTCACTTGGCTTAACAATCAGAACTCCCCCTGTCAACAAACTATTTTCCCATTATGATTTCAAAACACTTAAGTTTGTTTTAATCAAATGGTTTTTCCGGAAAATTAGTTTTGTTGAATTAACAAACCACTTGTTGGTTAGGGGATTATTTCATCACTTTGTTCTCCTTTAACCATTTTGAAAGATTTAACAGTTCAAGATTCTATCAACACAAACACTTGTAGGAAATCAAGTACAACTTAATGTCCCTGATTTTCCACATGTAAGACGAAAATTCACCAGAGTGAAATTTCTCAAGAAATGTGCCGATTCATGTTCCACTCTTACCAACCTGGGAACTCCGGCAAGTCAGGTTTTTCTATTTGAAAAGATTCACCCAAGCCTGACCAGCCTTGGGTTTGACAGTTTTTACCTCAACAGATGGCTCTTCTGGTTTTGACGAACCAGAATCATTGCCTGATTGTGGCTTGTCTGACTTTGACCTGTCAGATTCATTGCCTGATGGTGGCTTGTCTGACTTTGACACATCAGATTCATCGCCGACCATTTTCTTCTTCTTCTTTTCTTCTTTCGTCCTCAGATTTGTATCCGATGAATTCGTCTTGCTTGACTTTGCAATCGAGTGAGTTGATTCATCAGAACTTTTATTCAATCTGTCCGGTGAACCTGAAGACAAAATTTTCTCAAGATACTCTCTCGCCTTCTTCCTTTTCTTTCGCAGTCTGTCTTTCTGCCCCTGTGAAAGTTTAACTTTCTTTTCTTGAATTGTCTGATCCTGAACTTTAGGTTTTAGAACCTTCTGGTCATGGGGCTTGATTTCGACTGGCTTCTTTGCCATTCTTTGAGATTCAACCCTCGATCTTCCCATTGATCTCCTTGGGCAATCTTTGGTAATATGTCCTCTGATTTGACAATTATAGCATCTTCTTGTCTCATAACTCCAATTTTGGCAGTTAACAGTAATGTGTCCTCTCACACCACAAGTGTAGCACACTCTGTTATCGTACCATTCACCACTTTCACACCATATGCTTAGATCATAACATTGTCTGGCTTTGTGGTAATCATCATTCTTCTTGAAAACTGGTTTTGGCTTTGAAGCACTGTGGTCAAACCTGCACCACTTATTACCAACATTTTGTGAGTTTTCATTTTTAGATTTTTGTGATTTTTGATAATGATTGGATGACTTATCTGATGAGCTTTTATTTTCATTTTTAAAATTTTTCAAATTTTTAACTTTTTGTTTCTGTTCTACACTCTTCTTAACAGGTTTTTGTTTAGAACATTCACCTGTTTCAGTAGATTGCAAAACAGTATTTTTAAAATTTTCTTGTAAATCTAAAAATATTTTTCTTTTCTTTTCTTTTTTATCATCAGATATTTCATCACAATTTTCAATTTTGACTTTGTCAAAATTTGTGACATTGTCACTTATTGGAACAGAATTGATTGGTTTTGGACACAAATATGGTGCCGAAGTCACAAAACCTTTCAATTTATTCTCTAATTCAGCAATTTTGTTCCGAGCAATTTCAGCTTCATTTTCAAGTCGAATGATTTTCTGAAGATGAGAATTTATTTCAATATGTTTTTCAAGATTATTGTTAAAAATAACAGACTTTTCATCTTCTAAAACCTTCATTTGACTTTGAAAATCCTTTTCTTTTTCTTTTAACGCTTCATTTTCCAATTTTATCCAAGAAACGTTTTCATTTTCAATTTTAATTTTTCCAAAATCTTTTTCTTTTTCTTTCAAATTGTTAATTTCCAATATCAAACTGTCCAAACTACTCAACAGTTTGACATTTTCTGACGTCAATTTCTCACAATTTTCTCTCATTTCAAGAATATGTTTATTATCAAATTCTTTCTCATCCTTCAAGCTTTTAATTTCCAATGTTAAACTTTCTACATTCTTCAGAAGTTTGACATTGTCTGTTTCTGATTTTTCACATTTCGAGCATTTTCCATTCATCTCTCCATCATCAACTTCTTTCTTTGTTTCCATCTTGTATGTTCCTGCACAGAAAATTTTAACAAAATCAAGAGGATTCATATTTTCATCAATATAACAACCCCTCTTAATATCGTATCTCATAACGTTTTTTGCTGCAAGACACACAGTGATTCGTTTCCTCATTTCAATGATTACATCCAAATCTATCTTTTTTGATTCTTCTTTTATTTCATCCAATAACTTCCTTTTTCTTGAATCTTCATGAAGCCTATGATTTGTAATTGTATTGATGAAACTTCCTAAATCAAAGCGTGATAAACTAGAATTCCGTTTCAGTTCATTCACAAATTTATCCCATTCCAAAGGTAAAGCATCAACAAATTTTGAAATTCTTCCATCATTTGAATGATATATCTTATATTTTTCTAACTTGATGATTAGCTCATAAAACCTTTCTTTCAACTTCTCCACTGATTCATTCTTCATACAAAGAAAATTTTCGAATCTGTTAACATAAACATCCTTGCCATATCTCGTTTCATACCAAGATTCACAAGACCAATTATTTAAATTTTCAAGATTCTTGTTTTCCTTTTCGTCAAACATTTTGATCTCTTGGTATTTGTGCCTTGTAAAAACACCTCGAATCACCTGCAAACAAACAAACAAGCTATCAGTTCAAACAAACTGAATATGTAACAGTTGTGTTTGATGAAATCAATCTAAGACTCGTGTCAAAGATTCACGGATTTGTTTCAATGTTGATGTCGTGAGAACACTTAATGAATGAACCTGAACAAAAATAATTCACAAGATACGGACAAAAGATGAACTGGGCCTTCACTGATTGAGCCGTAAACTTCTTTATATGGGCTGCAACTATGACTCACTTGGGCCGAGGACAACTTTGATATGTTTTAAAAGCCTATTGCAAGTCCACTAAACTGACAAATAAATCAATGTATTCACATGTATTCAAATCAACTATTAAAGTTCAAACAACTAGCCCTTATACCGACAACAACTAGCCGACCATTTCAAATCAATGTATTCACATGTGATTGGGCTGTGATTGGGCCACTTATATTAATGGGGCGGTGCAATATAAACCAAACAAATCATACAACAGACAACTATTATTGATCTCAAACGTGATTGGGCCTTTGTTCTTTTGATTTAACAAATGATTTGTTCTTGTTGGCCGACAATATCTGTTTCACCAAATTATGATTGGGCCGTTTATATAAATGGGGCGGTGACTTGTTATATTGTTCAAACCACGTGAAGACGATGACTAAAAAGCGAACCACTATCCTGATTTAAGAACGAACCAATTATTGATCACATAAGCGGACCACACATGTCACCATAAGCGGATCTCAAGATTCGTATAAGTGGACCTGATAAATGTCCAGATAAGCGGACCAGGTCAATGTCCGGATAAGCGAACCAGGTATTGTCAGTATGAGCGGACCTAACAGATATTGTCCGGATAAGCGGACCTAACAAGATATTGTCCGGATAAGCGGACCTAACAGGAAATATCGAGCAACAATGCCTTAGAAGCGAACCTAATGTGAACTTTCAAGCGGACCTACGAATGACCGTAAAATCAGACCTAACGTTTAACCAATTTTAACCATTTTTTAATCCGAGTTTTAACTTGAAACTTTCTAGGGTTTGTTAAAAGTATGTTCTGCACGTTATACTAAAAAACCAGACAATTTCAACCGTAGGAACCACTTCAAATCAAAAAAGTATGAAAGAAAGATAGTAGAAATCAGAGAATTCGGTAGAATCTAGCTGTAGTAGTATGAACTCCTCGTCCTGAGCTCTGATACCACTTGTTGGACCGTTCTACGACCTTGAAAAGTCAGTCAAGGCAGTTCATCTTTACATATAAAGGCGAAAACAATGCACGCAAAGTTACAACAGCTGTTTCATTCAATTTCTTCTCTTTTATAGCTTTCTGATTACAATTTGACAGAGTTTCGTTCCACAAGCAATGATCTAGGTCCGCTTCAACATACACCAGTTCAGCCTATATATAGTATTGTGTGGTTCGCTTATATGGACGTCCGTATAAGCGGACCTATTAGCTTATGGTTCGCTTTTATGGACAATGTCCATATAAGCGGACCTACTACATTGACAAATAAGCGGACCTATCAACATATGATCTAATTTTGAATATCTAAAACCTATGTTGACCTATCTTGACCTCAGACGTAATGCAGACGAAGTCAACAGACATTCTGTGCACTAACAAGTTGAACCTCGATAACCATCTTTTTCCTATTGACCTCGTACCGATGCAACTTGCGAGTTTTGACATTATCGTGGGGATGGATTGGTTAACCAAATATCATGCTGAGGTAGTTTGTTTCGATAAGATCATTCGTATTCCTCTTTCGTCTGGCGATGTTCTAGAAGTTTGTGGCGAGAAACCCTCTGGTGGATTGAAACTTATGTCGTGTACGAAAGCCCAAAGTTATTTACGAAAGGGATATGTTGCTTTTCTAGCACATGTCACCGAGGAGAAGGGCAAGAACAAGAATATTCAGGATATTCCGATTGTTCGGGATTATCCTGAGGTGTTTCCTGATGAACTGCCTGGTTTGCCACCAGTTCGTCAAGTCGAGTTTCATATTGATCTTGTACCCAATGCTAACCCGATTGCGAAAGAACCTTATCATCTTGCACCATCCGAGATGCAAGAAATATCAAAACAGCTTCAAGAGTTATCTGAGAAAGGATTCATCCGACCGAGTTATTCACCTTGCGGTGCTCCTGTCCTCTTTGTGAAAAAGAAAGATGGATCTTTTCGGATGTGTATCGATTATCATGAGCTTAACAAGCTTACCATCAAGAATCGATATCCCCTACCACGAATTGATGACCTCTTTGATCAGCTGCAAGGTGCTACATGTTTCTCCAAGATCGATCTGCATTCTGGGTATCATCAACTTTATGTACTCGAAGAAGATATTCCCAAAACTGCTTTCCGCACGAGATATGGACACTATGAGTTCACTGTCATGCCTTTCGGTTTGACGAATGCCCCAGCTATTTTCATGGACTTAATGAATAGGGTCTGTAAACCTTATTTAGACAAGTTCATCATTGTGTTCATCGACGATATTCTCATTTATTCAAAGTCTCGAGATGATCACGAGCAACACCTAGGTTTGACATTGGAACTCCTGAAGAAGGAACAACTTTTTGCTAAATTCTCCAAGTGTGAATTTTGGTTTAAAGAAGTTCAGTTTTTGGGACATATAGTCAACGAGCAGGGTATTCATGTGGATCCATCCAAGATTGTTGCAATTAAGGATTGGAACACACCGACGACGCCTACCGAGATTCGATCTTTTTTTCGTCTTGCTGGATATTATCGTAGGTTTATTTCTAACTTCTCAAAGATTGCGGTTCCACTCACTGCTTTGACTCAAAAGAATAAGCCTTTTGAGTGGGGACCGAAGCAAGAAGAAGCATTCTAAATGCTGAAACAGAAGCTATGTGATGCTCCTGTTCTATCTCTACCTAAGGGAAACGATTATTTCTTTGTCTATTGTGACGCGTCGAATCTAGGCCTTGGTTGTGTTCTCATGCAACGAGGAAAAGTTATAGCGTATGCGTCTAGACAATGGAAAGTTCACGAGAAGAACTACACCACTCATGATCTTGAGTTGGGTGCTGTGGTTTTTGCCCTAAAAATTTGGAGATACTGCCTCTATGGCACGAAGTGTGTGGTTTTCACAGACCACAAAAGTCTCCAGCACATTCTCAATCAGAAGGAGCTGAACATGAGGCAACGACGTTGGGTTGAACTCTTAAACGACTATGATTGCGAGATTCGCTACCATCCTGGTAAGGCGAATATCGTAGCCGATGCACTTTAATGATGGACGAATCTCACAAATCTCGATATTCTATCCATCCTGGTGCCGATAAAATGTACAAGGATCTTCGTACTAAGTTTTGGTGGCCTGGTATGAAGAAGGATATTGCCTTGTATGTATCGAAATGCCTAACTTGTCTCAAAGTCAATGCTGAACATCAACGACCTTCTGGCTTGCTTGTACAACCAGAGATACCGGTTTGGAAGTGGGAGAACATTGCTATGGATCTCATCACTAAGTTACCGCGTACATCTAAAGGCCACGATGCGATTTGGGTTGTTATCGATCGATTAACGAAGTCAGCCCATTTTATTCCGATTCGTGAGGATATATCTGCTGATAAACTTGTAAGGATTTATGTTGATGAGATTGTATCTCGACATGGTGTTCCTTTGGACATCATATCTGATCATGATGCTCGATTTTCATCTCATTTTTTGAAGACCATTCAATCTGCTATGGGAACCCAACTAAATCTAAGCATTGCTTATCATCCCCAAACAGATGGACAATCTGAGAGGACGATTCAAACTTTGGAGGATATGCTTAGAGCATGCGTGATAGACTTTGGTGGTAATTGGGATTCTCATCTTCCATTGATCGAGTTCTCTTACAACAACAGCTATCATGCTAGTATAAATATGGCACCATTCGAAGCTCTCTACGGTCGAAAATGTCATTCACATGTCTGTTGGAATGAGATCGGTGAAGCTCATCTTACTGGACCTGAGCTCATGTGACAACCCTCAAATTTACATGTAATCGTACAATCTATTAATGTTAATTAAAGTACTTGATGACTGTGCTGAATCATTTAACTGCTCTCTGATTACTGTGTTATGCTTACATGTATTTGTTAACATACTAGTAGTGTACAGAAAAGTCATTAAACAGTCCTGTGTGTTTTTCCTAAGTGTTAGAAATCAAAAGTGTTACAAAAATATATATAAAAGACACTTTTCGGATTAATTAAGCACTTTAACGGAACAGTGTCAAACCGAACATCCAAAGGTGCACGAGGTTCAACAAACAAGCTTGGTGCACTCGGAAGCTCAAGGACCTCTCTCGTTTTCTTTTAACCACCACTTTTACGCCTTGTTTCTCCCCTAGCCTTGTGCTAGTAGTAAGTTTCTTAAATCTTCATCTTGTTCATGTATTTGGTGGTTAATAGTTGATTAAATGGTTAAAAACTTAAGAAACTCTAAAAGAACTTACATTAATCTTGAACATAAAGAATGAAAGATGGATAAAGAGAAGTTATGTGTGTAAATCATGTAGATCCTGTGTTTTTATGATTCTTGGTTGATTATCTGATGTTTTACTGGTTAATATTGATGTTTGATGTTGTTGTGATCACTAAACATGTTAACGGAATCAATCAAACGCGCTTTAGAAGGTTAAAGGCTGAAAACAGAATATGTCCAAGCTTTTACAGCCAACTTCAGTTGGCTGTAAACAGGTCATAACTCAACGAAAAACTGATATTTTGAGTCTATAACGTGTTATTATGAAATACGGTTCTAATGGCACCGGAATCATAATTTTTGGACTTCGTTTACTATTTTTAAAGTGTCAATTTGTAACAGCAGCTAGAGCTGCATTTTTCTGCTGAAAATACGCGTTTTGTTTTCTGCATAACATGAATTCTGTGTAGAGTTAAATCATGAAATTTGTACTGTAGATGACCACCGATGTATTTGTAATTCTCTCACTGGAATTTTGTAAATCGGACCCTCAATGAATTTTAAATAAATTATTCCGTGGACTGTGGTCAGAAAAAGATAAATCTGAGTTCAGTTTGGAAAATGAATTTTTATTAAATATTGGTAACGAACTGGACCCCAATATTTTTACACAATAATATTTGGATCGTTTAAGACATTATGTAAAAATTTGGGAATTTTTGGAATAAGTTAACTATTTTATTAAAATGTCAAAAAACAGCCGGTTTTGAATATTAATGCTGAAATGACATAAGTTGCGGTTTGCATGTCTAAATGTCGGGTAGGTTATATATGAATGATATAACGTGTTATATGTGTTATGTGCATTATCGTATGTTTGTTTATGAGTGGGGAATGGATGGGAAACTTATATGGGCATAAACCGTTAAAGTGATGCATGTTGTGTGATGAATAAGTGTAGGAACTTTGTGCTCTATTTGAAAACCACTAAATGACTAACTAGTAATCATATTAGGACGTGATTGACCGACCTTGACTGTTAGCTATTTTTGAGAGTCAAACCGAGCAACCGAGGTGAGTTCACACTTTTCTACAAAGCATGGTAAATTCCCGGTGGGAATGGGAATGGGTACAGGAATAGGGATTCCTCGTCCTTTGGGACGCGTTCAGGAATGTGAATTCCTCATCCTTGCGACGTGTTCAGGAATGTAAATTCCTCGTCCTGTTGGGACGTATTAGACTTACTGGACTAGAACTCTATCAGCGAAGTCCCTCCCTTTTTGTATCAACTTAATCACCGAGGCTATGGCGAGCGGGTCATTAGTTAATAGCGCTATTAGGTTTAACAAACCTCACACCGTGCCAGTTGGACGGGTGTGTACTAATGGACTATGGCACGTCGGTGACGATAGACACCGACGCTAGGGCACAATTGATTTTTTTGTTAGTAGTCGATATGATAAACGAGTCTGGTAGTTTAAAATACTGGGGTAGCTCCCCACGGCTGGAGTGCCAGGCTGGATAGCCAGGGAAGGTGAACATGGGATGGTTAACTAATAAACGTTTTCAAACTATGGGGTGACCCCCACGGCTAGATAGCTGATTAAGATTAAACTACGTTTTTGAAAACAACTCTAAAATGGACAACCAACCGTGAACTCACTCAACTTTGTTGTTGACTCGTTATTACATGCTTTGCAGGTCGTTAGATGCTATGAAGCTTGCACATGGAGGTGGTCGTTGTGGGATGCGAACCGTTATGTCCCGTACTTAATGAATAAACTTTATAAACTTATGGAACCTATGTTTTGGGACTTTAAACTTATGAACTTCGAACTTATGTTTTGGTTTAACGTCTTATGCTTCCGTTGTTTAAATCTGAACTTAGCTAACCTAAAGTTGGTTACCGTCTTATGGTCACCAATTGTATTGAGGTGGGTTTTACTTACTTAATTACATTGTTCAATATGATTGGTGGCTCGATCCTGGTCACGTTACGCCTCCAAGTGGTGGTACTCCGCATGGTGGATTTTGGGGGTGTGACAGATTGGTATCAGAGCCATTGGATATAGTGAACTTGGTTTTAAAAAGGGGAAAGCTTTTTGATAAAACCAGACTATAACCTGTACAGTGCTCAACGATCCACAACGACGCTTCGCTCCACGTGCAAGACTCGACACAATAGGTGGTATGATTTATGTTATATTGTCGGTTAGATAGTTCACCTTGTGCATTAGTTAACGTGATAATTGCTATTTGAACCTTGTGTGCTTACTCTTTTCTGTCACTCCACACTTACGCACTTGCGACACCTTTCTTACGCGTGTCCCTTCGATGTGAAGATCATGAGTGGACATCTCGACATGACCCAGGGTCAGCTGACGACCTTGATCAACGAACAGATTGCTGAAGCCTTAGCAACCCAAACAGGGAGTCAACACATGCACCCTCAAACACGCATGGGCACCTTCAAGGCGTTCCTAGAATGCAAACCTCCCACTTTCGACGGCACTGAAGGGACAATCTGCCTTCTACACTGGATCCGAAGAATCGAATATACATTCAAAGAGAGTGAAAGCCCTGCCAGCAAACGAGTAGAGTACGCTACTGGCATGTTGCAAGGAAAAGCGTATTCTTGGTGGAGCGCACAAGTTCAGATGCTCGGATTGGCAGACGCGAATGCCATCCTCTAGAGCGACTTCAAGGATTGGATTAAGGAAGAGTTCTGCCACCTGGATGACATTCGGAAACTTGAGATAGAGTATTATAGTTTGAAGATGGAAGGATCAGAGATTGAGGCATACACAAAGAGGTCCACCGACTTGGCTGCCTTATGTCCTAACATGTCACAACCCATATCTAGGCGAATCAAGCTATACCTCAGAGGCTTAGTCCCGGAAATCCAAGGGTCTGTAAGTGCGGCCAACCTTCCCACAATCCAGCGAGTCGTTCGTTTGGCACACCAGCTCACCAATCAGGCAGTGGAAGAAGGCAAGCTGCCCAAGCGTATTAACGCTACGACTACTGATGCTCCCAGTAACAACAAGCGCAAGTGGGATGGGAATTCGGGCGAGGGTTCTACACTAGTTCAGTCTCAGTCCCAGCAGCGAAGGATAGATGAACACAGGAACCCCAGTCAGCAGCCTTTTGGAAATCAAGGTCAGGGTAGATACAGGGGAAAACACCCTAAGTGCAATCGATGTAGTTTGCACCACAGCAGGTCGTGCAACAAGGGTCGTTGTCAGAGATGTAACAAGTTTGGACATGAAGCCAAAGATTGCCGGAGCTCACGACCCGCGAAACAGAATCGATAACAGCAGCCACAAGCTTCCCAAAACCAACAGCAACACCAGCAGGGTAATAAGGGATGCTTCCAGTGCGGTGCTGAGGGTCACTTCAAGAGGCACTATCCACAGCTAAATCAAAATCAGAATCAGAACAACAACCAAGGAAATGAGAACAACAATGGAGGCAAAAACGGGAGTAACAATAATGGTAATGGCGCCCTAGGTCGCACCTTCGTGATTGGTCAAGTTGACGCAAGGAACGATCCCAACGTTGTGATGGGTAAGTTTCTTCTGAATGACTTCTTTGTTATTGTTTTATTCGATTCAGGTGCCGATACTAGTTATGCGTCCTTAAAAGTTAGTCAAATGCTTAAGCGCACCCCAACACTTTTGAACACCAAGCACATCGTAGAGTTAGCAAATGGTAAAAGTTTAGAGGCTACACATGTAGTTAAGGGATTGCAAGCTTGTCCTTGCTGATCAGACCTTTCTATCGACCTCATTCCTATCATTCTGGGTAGTTTTTGACGTTGTTATTGGGATGGATTGGTTATCTCAACACCAAGCGGAGATTATTTGCAAGGAGAAAATCGTCCGTATCCCTCGTTCTGGTAAAGAACCCCTCGCGATTCGTGGCGACAAGGGTGGTGCTGTTGTAGGCATCATCTCTTTCCTTAAGACCCAGAAGTGTCTGCGAAAGGGTTACACCGCTATTCTAGCCCTCGTTTCTGATTCATCCGCAGAAGAAAGGACGATAGAAGACATACCTACTGTACGTGACTTTCCCCGAGGTATTTCCTGATGAATTACCTGGTCTTCCGCCTCATCGCTAAGTTGGGTTTCATATCGAGCTAGCTCCTGGAGCAGCACTAGTAGCTCGAGCACCTTATCGTCTAGCTTCATCAGAACTTGAAGAACTCTCCACACAATTACAAGAACTCTTGGAAAAGGGTTTCATACGTCCTAGCTCTTCGCCCTGGGGAGCTCCGGTGTTATTCGTGAAGAAGAAGGAAGGTACTTTCAGAATGTGTATTGACTACCGCGAACTCAACAAGGTGACCGTGAAGAATCGTTATCCTCTTCCACGTATTGACGACTTGTTCGACCAGTTGCAAGGGTCGAGCTATTACTCTAAGATTGATTTGAGATCGGGATACCATCAGCTGAGAGTCCGAGACGAGGACGTCTCCAAAACAGCATTCAGAACTCGCTACGGCCATTACGAGTTTCTGGTTATGCCCTTCGGATTGACGAATGCACCAGCGGTCTTCATGGATCTCATGAACCGAGTGTGCAAGCCTTACCTGGATAAGTTTGTCATTGTATTCATCGACGATATCCTGATCTATTCAAAGAGTCAAGAGGAACACGAGCAGCATCTACGACTTATGCTGGAACTTCTTCGAGTAGAGCAACTGTATGCTAAATTTTCGAAATGTGACTTCTGGCTTCGCGAAATCCACTTTCTAGGCCATGTGGTAAACAAGGATGGAATTCACGTGGATCCATCTAAGGTTGAATCGATCAAGAACTGACCTGCACTCCGCACACCAACAGAAATCCGCCAATTCTTGGGCTTGGCAGGATATTACAGAAGGTTTATCAAGGATTTCTCAAAGATTGCGCAACCTCTCACTTCACTGACTCAGAAGGGTGTCACCTATCGTTGGGGTGATGCACAGGAGTCTGCATTTCAGCACTTGAAGGATAGACTTTGTAGCGCGCCTATCCTCTCATTTCCTGAAGGCACAGAAGATTTTGTGGTTTACTGCGACGCTTCCATCCAAGGACTTGGTTGCGTGTTGATGCAACGTGATAAGGTCATTGCCTACGCATCACGCCAACTTAAGGTTCACAAAAGGAACTACACTACACATGACTTGGAACTGGGAGCAGTTGTTTTTGCGCTAAAGATATGGAGATATTACCTGTACGGTACCAAGTACACCATTTACACCGATCACAGGAGTCTCGAGCATATCTTCAAGCAAAAGGAGTTAAACATGCGACAACACCGATGGGTCGAGCTATTGAATGATTACGAATGCGCTATCAGGTACCATCCGGGCAAGGCCAATGTTGTGGCCGACGCCCTCAGTCGAAAGGATACTATACCTAAGCATGTATGTGCGTTACAGCTTACCATTCACTCTAGCCTTCCTGCTCAGATTCGCGATGCTCAGGTTGAAGCATTGAAAGCAGAGAACATCAGGGCTGAATCCTTACGAGGATCGAGACAACGGCTAGAACAAAAGGAAAACGGCGCCTACTAAGTAAACGGACGCATCTGGGTTCCACTGTATGGAGACCTACGCGAGCTTGTGATGGATGAAGCACATAAGTCTCGTTATTCAGTACATCCTGGGTCGGATAAGATGTACCACGACCTAAAGACTACATACTGGTGGCCTGGTATGAAAGCCAGCATAACAACCTACGTCAGTAGATGCTTGACTTGTGCTAGGGTCAAGGTCGAGTATCAGAAACCATCAGGCCTACTACAACAACCAGAGATCCCGAAATGGAAATGGGAGCAAATTTCCATGGATTTTGTTACCGGCCTGCCTAGATCTCAACGCGGAAACGATACCATTTGGGTGATCGTGGATCGACTGACCAAGTCTGCACACTTTCTGGCTATCAAAGAAACGGATAAGTTCTCTACTCTTGCAGACATTTACCTAAAAGAAGTGGTGTCAAGGCACGGAGTGCCAACCTCCATCATTTCTGATCGTGACGCGCGTTTTACTTCTGAACTGTGGCAAGCTATGCACAAGTCCTTTGGTTCTCGATTAGACATGAGCACGACATACCATCCACAAACAGATGGGCAATCCGAACGCACCATCCAAACCCTTGAAGACATGCTTAGGGCGTGTGTGATCGATTTTGGTAATGGCTGGAAAAAACACCTCCCACTAGTGGAGTTTTCGTATAACAATAGCTACCACACCAGCATCCAGGCCGCTCCGTTCGAGGCGTGGTACGGACGGAAACGCTGATCGCCCCTTTGTTGGGCAGAAGTTGGTGACAGTCAAATCACAGGCCCAGAACTTGTAGTAGATACAACCGAGAGAATTGCTCAGATACGTCAACGAATGGCGGCAACTCATGACCATTAGAAAAGCTATGCTGATAAGCGAACAAAACCACTCGAGTTCCAGGTTGGGGATCGGGTGCTACTCAAAGTCTCACCTTGGAAAGGTGTAGTTCGTTTTGGCAAAAAAGGCAAGCTCAATCCGCGTTATGTCGGACCATTCGAAATCATTGAGAAAATTGGCAAGGTCGCCTACAGGTTGAATCTACCTGAAGAACTCAGTGGAGTTCACAACGTATTCCACGTGTCGAATCTGAAGAAGTGTCTGTCAGACGAGACCCTCATAGTTCCTCTCAAGGAGCTCACTATCGACGACCAGCTGCGATTCGTCGAGGAACCAGTAGAGATTACTGATCGAGATGTTAAGATTCTCAAGCGTACCAGAATACCTCTTGTCCGAGTTCGTTGGAATTCCCGTCGTGGCCCAGAGTATACCTGGGAATGCGAAGACCAAATGAAACTCAAGTACCCCCAGCTGTTTAAGAAAAACACAACCACTATTGAGGCTGAAACTACTGCAGAATTTCGGGACGAAATTCCAAATCAACGGGGGGATGATGTGACACCCCAGGAAAACCAGGAAACCAATGCAACTTAACTAGCTTCCTCAGTAACAGGGGGAGAATGTGACAACCCTCAAATTTACATGTAACCGTACAATCTATTAATGTTAATTAAAGTACTTGATGACTGTGCTGAATCATTTAACTGCTCTCTGATTACTGTGTTATGCTTACATGTATTTGTTAACATACTAGTAGTGTACAGAAAAGTCATTAAACAGTCCTGTGTGTTTTTCCTAAGTGTTAGAAATCAAAAGTGTTACAAAAATATATATAAAAGACACTTTTCGGATTAATTAAGCACTTTAACGGAACAGTGTCAAACCGAACAACCGGAGTTTACCTGGAACATAAAAATATTGCCAAAGACATAGTTTTCACTTTTCTAAGCTAGTTAGGGTCCCCGAATACCCTAACACCCTTTATATTAATTAACACACAAACACACTAACTAAACCCTTTTTATTTCAACTAGAACTTAACCATAACATTACACCAGCCAAGCCTACCCCCTACTAAACGATCATGTTGTGGGGGACACACCCACCATCCTTTTGATTATTTTAATTATTTATAGTTGGATAACAAGACATGATACATGATGGATAATAAGAATACTTGGTTTATAAATAAGTATAGTAGTTAACCCTTCTCTCACTTCCAACCATCACAACATCAAAGCTTCTCCTCTCCTTCTTCCTCCACTTGCGGCCACCACCATCACACCACCTTACACCCACCATCAAGCTTCATTCAAGCCATTTCCATACATCCAAAGGTGCAAGAGGTTCAACAAACAAGCTTGGTGCACTCGGAAGCTCAAGGACCTCTCTCGTTTTCTTTTAACCACCACTTTTACGCCTTGTTTCTCCCCTAGCCTTGTGCTAGTAGTAAGTTTCTTAAATCTTCATCTTGTTCATGTATTTGGTGGTTAATAGTTGATTAAATGGTTAAAAACTTAAGAAACTCTAAAAGAACTTACATTAATCTTGAACATAAAGAATGAAAGATGGATAAAGAGAAGTTATGTGTGTAAATCATGTAGATCTTGTGTTGTTATGATTCTTGGTTGATTATCTGATGTTTTGCTGGTTAATATTGATGTTTGATGTTGTTGTGATCACTAAACATGTTAAGGGAATCAATCGAACGCGCTTTAGAAGGTTAAAGGCTGAAAACAGAATTTGTCCAAGCTTTTACATCCAACTTTAGTTGGCTGTAAACAGGTCATAACTCAACGAAAAACTGATATTTCGATTCTATAACGTGTTATTATGAAATACGGTTCTAATGGCACTGGAATCATAATTTTTGGACATGGTTTACTATTTTTAAAGTATCATTTTGTAACAGCAGCTAGAGCTGCATTTTTCTGCTGAAAATACGCATTTTGTTTTCTGTCATAACTTGAATTCTGTGAAGAGTTAAATCATGAAATTTGTACTATAGATGACCACCGATGTATTTGTAATTCTATCACTAGAATTTTGTAAATCGGACCCTCGATGAATTTTAAATAAATTATTCCGTGGACTGTGGTCAGAAAAAGATAAATCTGAGTTCAGTCCGGAAAATGAATTTTTATTAAATATTGGTAACGAACTGGACTTCGATATTTTTATACAATAATATTCGGATCGTTTAAGACATTCTGTAAAAATTTGGGAATTTTTGGAATAAGTTAACTATTTTATTAAAATGTCCGAAAACAGCCGGTTTTGAATATTAATGCTGAAATGACATAAGTTGCGGTTTGCATGTCTAAATGTCGGGTAGGTTATCTGTGAATGATATAACGTGTTATCTGTGTTATGTGCATTATCGTATGTTTTTTTATGAGTGGGGAGTGGATGGGAAACTTATATTGGCATAAACCGTTAAAGTGATGCATGTTGTGTGATGAATAAGTGTAGGAACTTTGTGCTCTATTTGAAAACCACTAAATGACTAACTGGTAATCATATTAGGACGTGATTGACCGACCTTGACTGTTAGCTATTTTTGAGAGTCAAACCGAGCAACCGAGGTGAGTTCACACTTTTCTACAAAGCATGGTAAATTCCCGGTGGGAATGGGAATGGGTATAGGAATAGGGATTCCTCGTTCTTTGGGACGCGTTCAGGAATGTGAATTCCTCGTCCTTGAGACGTGTTCAGGAATGTAAATTCCTCGTCCTGTTGGGACGTATTAGACTTACTGGACTAGAACTCTATCAGCGAAGTCCCTCCCTTTTTGTATCAACTTAATCGCCGAGGCTATGGCGAGCGGGTCATTAGTTAATAGCGCTATTAGGTTTAACAAACCTCACACCGTGCCAGTTGGACGGGTGTGTACTAATGGACTATGGCACGTCGGTGACGATAGACACCGACGCTAGGGCACAATTGATTTTTTTGTTAGTAGTCGATATGATAAACGAGTTTGGTAGTTTAAAATACTGGGGTAGCTCCCCACGGCCGGAGTGCCAGGCTGGATAGCCAGGGAAGGTGAACATGGGATGGTTAACTAATACACGTTTTCAAACTATGGGGTGACCCCCATGGCTAGATAGCTGATTAAGATTAAACTACGTTTTTGAAAACAACTCTAAAATGGACAACCAACCGTGAACTCAATCAACTTTGTTGTTGACTCGTTATTACATGCTTTGCAGGTCGTTAGATGCTATGAAGCTTGCACATGGAGGTGGTCGTTGTGGGATGCGAACCGTTATGTCCCGTACTTAATGAATAAACTTTATAAACTTATGGAACCTATGTTTTGGTTTAACGTCTTATGCTTCCGCTGTTTAAATCTGAACTTAGCTAACCTAAAGTTGGTTACCGTCTTATGGTCACCAATTGTATTGAGGTCGGTTTTACTTACTTAATTACATTGTTCAATATGATTGGTGGCTCGATCCTGGTCACGTCACGCCTCCAAGCGGTGGTACTCCGCATGGTGGATTTTGGGGGTGTGACAGCTCATTCTGGAAACAACAGACAAAATCAAGAAAATTCGCGATAATCTAGTGACAGCTAGATGCCGTCAAAAGAGTTATGCGGATATGCGACGCAAGCCCCTAGAATTTCAAGTCGGAGACCATGTCCTACTCAAGGTGACACCTTGGAAGGGAGTGGTGAGATTTGGAAAGAAAGGAAAACTTGCACCACGATATGTTGGACCATTTAAGATTGTGGAAAGAATTGGAAAGGTTGCCTATCAACTAGAGCTACCTCCAGAGCTTGGAAATATTCATCCAACTTTTCACGTGTTAAATTTGCGAAAGTGTTTAGCTGACGCTAATCTTCACATTCCACTCGACGAAATCCAAATCGATGAAACGATGCACTTTGTCGAGAAACCTGTGGAAATAGTGGACCGTACAGTCAAACAGTTGAATAACAAACGAATTCGTTTGGTCAAGGTTCGCTGGGAATCCAAACGTGGCCCAGAGTTTACTTGGGAACGTGAGGACCAAATGAAGGCGAAATATCCGCAATTGTTCTCACAAGTTTCCTCTAGTTAAAATTTCGGGACGAAATTTCCTAAAGTAGGGGAGACTGTGACAACTGTGCTCTGTAATCGATGTACAATGTAAAACAAGGTTAATTATCAATAAAACAATGTGTTTTGGTGTTATTTTATGTGTATTTGTGTTTGATGATTTTACGATTTGATTCGATTCCGATTTCAAGCTTTAAATCGCTTTCTAGAAAGTTATACGCAAACTGGTGCGTAAACGCAGTCAGTTTAACGTGACAAATAGTCTGGAATAGTGACATTGGCTTAACCCACCTAAAATAACCTTCACATAACTTAGAAATAAGTTTTGGATGGTTTGGTATGTTGAAAACAAGTTTTTCGATCGCAGGGACTATTTGTGTCAAACTGCAAAACTATGACGATTCGTATGGTATCGAACAGTCTGGAACTTGATCATAAGCTAAACATACCATAAATAACCTACACATATCTTAGAAATAAGCTTTAAAGGGTTCGGTGTGCGAAAACATGCTTATTTGATTCTTACAGGGACTAAAAGCGTAAAAAACGACGTAAGTTTGCATTTTCGCGCATATCTTACGTTCTGCCCACATCTGGAGATCCAAAATTTTTGTACACACTAAAATATTTTTATTTTAGTGATCGGCATGCAAAAATACCATTCGTCGCTTAATTTGGATCGTTTTCACGTCCGTTTGAGTTTCGTCGTAATTTGACGAATAACGTGACCGTACGACCAAACGAGCCGACATCCGAGAGTTTTCCGAGCATATTTTAAGTCCTCTATACTTTGACCACCTTGTAGAGCCTTGAAAATGGCTTAACGGGTGTTAAAAGTGCCAAAAATGGGCTCAAACTCATGCAGGGACCAAAGCTATCAAAACTAAAAGTTGTGCTGATCTGCTGAGTTCATACTGGCCGCATAAGCCCCTCCCCTACTCTTACGCGCCACGCCTAAAAGTGCCAGCGACCAGAAATCAATTTTCAGCAACTGTTTGATACTTTAGGGGCTGTTCTTGCAGGTTCTTGGTGTGTTAACCAAGTTAACACCTCTCCAAGGTTTCTAATCAGCTTATAACACTTGTATGGCCATGATTTTTGCTTAGAGACCACACAAACAAGTGTCATGATCTTGTAAGTTTGCAACAAGTATATGTAGCTTGGCCATTTCATTTGTTTCTTCACCCTTGATCTGAATTACACTCTAAGTTGGAGCCATTGCTACATACCTGAGTGTGATTGATCAAGTTTTCCCTAGCAAGGACCCTTTGTAAGCTTCCTTCGTTCTTTTATCGCTTTTCGAGCGTGAAAGTCAAACAGTGTTTGACTTTCAGCTTTGACCAGTCAATGGTCAACAAGAAGTTCGTTTGAACTTCGCAACGTGATCGTAATCACGATGGTTATAGTCCTTAGTGACTATACCTACTGATTACCACGTTGACTAGGCGTAGTGACGAGTCGTAGTTTCGGTCAAAATGCGCATTTAAGCGTATTTTGAAACCAAACTACTCTTGGTATCAAAACACTTTGTTTTGATATCAAAACCTGTTTTCTAACTTAGTTAAGCATGTTTTAACATGCTTAGCTCGTCACTTTTAGTTTAGTGCTTGTTTAGAGTCGTAAGTCAAGTGGTCTAAACCACCGCTTAGACTTTCGAACTCGACCCGTTTGGTCGATCATTAGGATCCGACCAAGCATGTTTAGTGACCATATTTGCGTAGGGAATAACCTTCCGAGCTTATACCTTATGGTCACCTAGTTTAAGTAGTTGTATGATAGGTAGTTTATATGCCTTTGGTAAATGACCAAAATGCCCTTTTCATGCATAATTGGATTTTAAGCATATGCAACCTAAACATTTGTCACCTAAACTGATTATGCAACTTATTTAAACATGTTTAGGCATATAATACTTGTCATAAGACTAGTTAGACGTCTCGAACACGCTTTTGCGCGCACGACGCGTTAAAGTAGCATAAGCTACCTAAACGGGTCGTAACGGGTCGAAAGCACTTAGGTTAGGTTCCGATTTAGAATGTAGGCTTTGTTAAACTATATCACATGAGTTCCAACACTCATTTGGTTTACAAGACCTCATTCTGCCCGATCTTCCGATTTAGGTGTCGATTTATTTACTAGTGATCCGATTACTAGGTACTATTTGAATTTCCTTAGTTTGTCTGAGCTTCGCTAAGTTCTTTAGATCAAGGATACCCTTCTATTCAATGTGAGTACATAGTTCCCCTATTTTACTGTTTTCAATTGTTTTGGGGTGATTCATATGTATTAAAACGATTTCGATATTTAAACGATGTTTTCAAAAACTATTTAAATGGTTTAGATTAAACTAATAACGATTTCGATAATTTGAACGAACTTGTTGGTTGTAGTTACATAACGAATGACTTTCATTAGCATTGATCAAGCTGAACAGTATTAGGTTATGGTACCATAGGTTCTGACAAATCCCGTTATCTGACTACACCCATGGTTATGTGTGGGGGTTATGTAGGTAACGACCGAATCTGATGATTGTTAACTTACCCTTTGGTGGTATGTTAATACGAGAAATGAGATAGTCGAGTCACGAAGGTTTGAATGTTATTAGCGAGACGACCTACAGTAGTTTCACAATTAAAACGAATACGGTTTGGAGACGAGTTAAACGATTTGAAACGACTTAAACGCGATAAATGATTCGATTAAACGTCGATAAATGATAAATGGGTGTAGCATGATAAAATCATGGTAGATACACCGCAGGTACATCTTATATATAAGTGCTTTTATCATATTACATTTCCTGTCATTATTTAGTTCACTTGGGAAACGATTTTGAAACGATGTCACACAACGAGGTTTTCGAAATGATATAAACCATACGAGTTTTATTAACGAGTTTCTACGAGATGTTTTACGAGTTGGTTTACTAAAACAAATGTTTTTGGGATTAAGAATCATGGCTACGCGATTTTATAAACTATAACCATCTTGATTTGAGTTGGTTAATTATGTTGCAATACACTTTTCAAAACGAGGTTTGTACTTTTGACACTTGTAGTCTAATGAGGTACTGCAACATATAAAGTAGCCATGAATCCGACACTCTTATAAAACCTATGTGCTCGCCAACATTTCTTTGCTGACTTTATTTTTACATATGTTTCAGGTGGTATTGCTTGATGTTGGTTGCTAGGATGCATGAGTCACATAGGATCTGGACGAGGCCATAGTGACTTAATAATGATAATAGACGATGTTTAATTTGTTTGTTGGTTAAAGACAATGTAAATCACTTAATGAATCAATAAAACGAAACTTTTAAATACCATGGTTGTGAAACGATGATTCTGTTACAACACTCCCCGACGTTTCCGCCATGGTTTGTTGTTTTACGTGGTCGGGGTGTGACAGTATTTCACCCCCGAAGTTATAAAACCGAAAACAGTTAAAGAAAAGGGGGACATGAACTCACAGATTTGCATCTTCAATCACCGTAACTCAAGCTCCTCGGATATAACACGACTACCTACATCGTGCGAATGTCTATCAGACGAACGTGCCATGCCTTGACTTAGTATTAATGTCTTTGAGTTATGATTCTTTTAGTGTCTTTGATATTATTCCAAATTTTATAATCATTTGTTAAAATAATTAAAATTTTTAACTTAAATTATATTTATTAAATTTTTGGAATAATATTATATTTTTGGCTTTATACACTTCGGGTATTTACACATGCATATCCTTCCCAAGGATGGGGGTATCTTTCACTTGTATATTTTGCCTTATATCGGGGTCGTATTCCGGTGTGTATTTATACGCACGAGAATACGCATTTTTATTGAATTCATTAAGTATCCTTTATACTTAACTTCATATTGATTATTCCGGAATATTATCTTTAATAGGGATTAAATATATATGTTCAAAATATATATTTAACGGATACTACTTAGAAAAATTATTTATAATTTTTCTTTGGGCAAAAATATTTGTAATTTCTCATAAGTGTCCAAAAATTAATATATTTTCAAGTTCAATTTAAAAAATATATTCAAACTCATTTTTCCAAAAAAATGACACACTTCATATTTATTTGAGAAAATGTATCTTTCATCCATACATATTGTATTTCATGTTTGTGCAAGAAAATATATATTTCTTAAAAATAATATATTTTCTAAAAACTTCAAGAAAAATATATATTTCATATTGGCCAAAAATAATATATTTTTCCTTGTCAAAATATGATATATTTTTGTGGTAATTGTAAAAATCATTTTTACTTCCTTAGTGTCCAAAATATTATTTACCAAAATATACTTTGTGAATAAATTCCGAAATATTTTGTAAGTCTTATTACATAGTTCGGTTTCATCAATATTTTGTGTAAATGTGTACATTCATTTGTTGAAATTTTGGTAATATTTTGGATGGAAATTCTTGGTATTTTTGTGTGTTATATTAGTTCAAGTCCTAAAATAATATAACTAATACACAAAGTATAAAAATAATCACACACATTTGACTTCTAAATATATATTTTCCTAATACATATTTAGTCACTTTTATTTATGAAAACCAACCTCCAATAATTATATTTTTGTATCAAAAGTTATGGCAAAGCTTTTGTAGCAAACTCATGGTTTAAAATACACTTGTAAATATTTGTTTAAAAAAATTTTCTAAGTGTTTATATTTTTAGAAAATTTTGCCATAGTTTCCCCTAAAAATGGAGGTTTCCATGCTTTCAAGCATATCATTTTCTTTTGTAAAAATTAACACAATCAATTCACAATCAACAATAAACGACCTTAACTTATCAGTTTACCAAAAATATCATGCATTTTCTACTACTTCTTGAACTTGAATATTTGTGAAAATTTGTAGTAACTTACTAGGGTTCTTAGTAAGTCTTGTTACCCTTTAAAATGTGATTAGCTCTTTAAAAACTTCATTTTTAAAAATGTTTCTTTATGAAGTTTTAAGAAGGTGTGTTGACTTGAAAGAAAATAAGATTTGTTTTTGTAAGAACCAAGATTTAATAAAACTCATATTTTTAACTTGGTTTCTTTGAAAGATAATTCACAAATCTTTAGATCTACATGATTAACAACTTACTTTGTTCATTATCTTTCAAGAAAACCACTTAGTCATTCAAGTTCATGATTCATATGTGGACGATCCATCATCCTACCATATTTCTACTTTCACATCTTGCTAGATTATGTTTTTAATCATGATCTAGCAAGATCTTATGATGATCAACATCATTTCTACAAACAATCAATGACCAATAAGCATAACAACTCAAATTCTTCAAGATTACTTCATTAAACAAGCTTATGTTCATGTTTACTTCTTATGGTCTTTAGTGTTCTTCATGTTTTTGATTATGATTCTTCTTTAACCACTAAAAATGAAAGTAAAATGGATAGATCAAGGCTATTACCACTAGCACAAGGCTAGGGATGATTCAAGAATAGAAAATGAGAGGATAAAAGAAAACAAGAGAGGTTCTTGAAGTCCCACAAGCTCCAAGCTTCATCATACGTCTTCTAGCACCTTTGAGTAGTAATAGAATGAGTGGAAGAAGGGTGGATGATGGTGGTGTTGGGGTTGTTGTTTGTGGCCGTGAACAAGCAAGGAGAAGAAGGAGAAGTGTGTGTGAAAGATTAGGAGACTTATGAATCACTTAGGTTATACTTATAACCATTTCATGGGTTTTTCCATTGTATATTATGTCATAAAAAGGGGAAACAAGATCTTATAAAATATTAAAAGAAAATCCAATGGTGGGGGCCATGTTGGCCGTGAGCTAGGTGGGGGGGGGGGGGGTAATAGATTAGGGTGTAACTAAATTGGTTACAATCTAGTTTAAATCTAAGTGTTAGTTACATGCTTTAGTTATTAGATATTTTTAGGAGGTGTTATGATGTTCGCGGACCATAACTAGCTTGGTATTGTTAGAACAGTGCTTCAAGTGTAAATTTGGTGTTTCGGGTAGGTGTTAAACTTTGCAGTTTAGGGTGCTTTATATATCTTTTTGTGACACTTTTGATTCCCGACACTTAGGAAAGCATTCAGGACCATTTTACCATTTTTCTGCATATTATTAGTGTGTTAATTTGCTGATTTTTGCTGAATTCAGCACTTTGGGTGAGTTTCAGTCACTTTCCGGCACTTAAACTATCACTAGGAAGGCAGTTTTATGATCCTTACTTTCCTACACACTACACTAGTGTAGTACTTAGTTTCTGGCTCATTCTGTGTCTAAATGCACTGTCTGTCTATGTGATGAGTTCTGTCAGCATTTTCCTGATTTATCAGATAACTATGCTAACTACACTTAATGCATCATTTAAGGCAATACAGCTTTCAGGCAGTAATGATATGACATTAAACAATGTATGATGCACACCTATATATAAGACAGAAATCAGAAAGCAGTTAATTTAAATTCAGCACAGTCATTAAGCACTAATCATAAATAATTAATTGTACGGATACCTGAATTTTTGACAATTGTCACATTCTCCCCCTGTTAAGAGAATTTCGTCCTCGAAATTTATACTACCTTAACTCCTTAGGGTTGCGTCATGCATGTATGGATATGATTACACCAGAGTAACTAACCACAATACCGAACCAAGACCTATTGAATCGGGTGAATCCAAGGATATCTTTCTATACTAAGAATCCAATGGTTAAAAGGTATGTCTCTCAGAATTTGACATCAAGGGATACGAGTTGTATAGATGTAACATCTGGTGTCACTTACAACACAGGGGTCCAATGAAAGAGGGTTCTGACCAATAGAATTTCAACAGATTGTTTACAATATGCAAACAAATTTTTGAATCAATAACATCCGCTAGATGAACTCACAATCAACAACTCGAATATGATAGTAACATTAAAATGATCTGTCAACTCACGAACAAATGAATGAATAAAATCGGTGTGTCGACAAATACGGAATCGCAAGAATACACCAAAATGGAATACAATCGAAGCTGGCGTACCACTGTCTTAATTCACAGTTGCACTAAGAATGTTTAAAAGACAAATTGAGTAAAAATATGAGTAGATGCGTGTGAAACGGTTGACCATGACTAGCACAAGCTACAAGTTTGTAACGATACCACAAGGTGTCGTAATTGACATATCTCAATAATAGCGGTGACCGAACAAGTTCACCGTATTTGAAATCAAATGAAAGTGTAATGAAGCGAACCTGAAAATGTGATTCAAACGACATCCAAGAATTTTCATTTGAATATGGAACAGCAAAGAACTACTGTTTTAGATTGAAGATGAAAAAGTCATAAACGCTACAAAGCACTCGATCGCTAATGAAAGAACCGTTAGGAGGTACACTGGAATATGAAATGAATCTTATGTACCATTGTCTTGACACACAACTGTGTTAAGACTACTTTAATCATGATGAAACAAAACGGATTTAGAGCAAATCAATAAATAATCAATTAAATCCGAGTATGAGATGTGTAAACAAGATTAGCGCAAGCTTCAATCTAGTGAAAACATCACTGCAAGGTGTCGAAGGCAACAAATGATTTAATGGAGTCGTAGACCAAACAAGTCTACTACGACTCGAAACAAAAGAAGCACTTGCAAAAATGAATTTGAATATGATACCCTCAATACATCATATGATGTCTTGAATTGAAGACGCGAAATGGGCAAGTTCAAGCAATTGAACTTGGTTTTAGCGAAATTTGACAATAAATACATGTATTGACAAGGGAATTTCGGCATGGTTACAAGGATAAATCATGCATATATCTTGAAAGAAAAGAAGTTTTAAGAAGGTGTGTTGACTTGAAAGAAAATAAGCCAACAATTACGATAATGTAGGTCATTCGAATCATAAATCGACAATTAGCTTTTAGCAAAATAACATTTGAGCTTGGATGAGACGCTTATTTGAAACGAAACCACACGCATAACAAATGATGCATGCGTAACATATGAGTTTCCAAGGAATGAAACAATGAGCACTTGTTAAAATGAAGAGATGATCAAGTGCCGAGACAAAGGAGTGTTTACTTTAATGAAGAAAATTGTCAGGATGCAACTACCATTAAGAGGAGTAGAGACGCAAGAATCTACTCGCTAGAAGCAAAAGTGGGAATTTTAATGAAAGAAATTCGAGTACTTTACCCGTTTGGTTAACTAGAATAGCTTACACGACGCAGTGATAGGGTTTTTCCGAGTTAATAGACGTGGTTTCCTAAGCGATATCCTTTAACGAGTTCCGACCTACGCTCCTGGTAGTTGATGCACATACGAAAGCTATCGTCCTTCTTCTTGACGAGCAAAACTGGAGTTTCCCAAATCGAGAAACTTGGTCTGTTAACTTCCTTCTCTAACAACTCCTGAAGCTACACTAACAATCCTTGCATAAGTCGCTAAGGTTCATTGACTACATGCGCGACGCCTGGAACCAAGTCAATGTGGAATTCGACTTATCGCTGAGGGAATAATCCCGGCAAGTCTTTGGGGAAGACTTCAGGATATTCCTTTCCACAGGGATCTCCTCGAGCTTCAGTTCTTCGGCTTCCTTGTCCATGACATGAGTTAAGGAGACAATAAACCCTTTACGCAAAACTTTCATGCCTTCATACAATTGGCAATCTGTAGGGGCGTATTCTGCTTATCTTCATGAATCATGGTCGTTTCTTCATTTGCCATCGGGGTGCGGATAATCTTCTCCTGGCACGCAATCTCTGCTCGAGCACTTGGCAATTCATCCATCACAACTACGACGTCGAAGCTTCCCAATTTACTAGCAGAAGATCTATCGAAACTCACATTTCCCAAGCTTTACAACGCAGTCCCTATTCTCTCCTTAGGCTTCCACTAGCCTCCTATTAGTTAGTTCTATCAAGTATAGGATATCTAACTTATCTGCTACAATCTCAAGTATATTCTTAAGCCCTAGATGTACAAGGTTATAGTTGGTACTAGTATCAGTTAGCACAGGCACAAGGTGTTGGTTAGTAGGGAACGTACCAGTGACTTCGTTCAAACCCTGGCATGCTTCACGAGCTCCAATGCTGATTGCTCCTTCATGGTCTTGGTTAACCTCCCATGGGAAATCATTCCTCAAGTGCCCCACGTCACCGTAGTTAGAACACCCTTGACCACATTCTTGGTTGCCGCAATTTCCGCTTTGATGGTCGTTGTTTCCTTTGCGATTTCCACTACCATCTTGGCCTTCTTTTCCATATCGAGCACCATACCAACACGTCTCCTTGAGATGACCAATTTTCCCACACGTTTCACATTTCCTATACTTACATCGCCCAATATGATGGCGTAGACATTTGTCGTAGTTAGGGAGAGTACCTAAGTATCCTTTTCCCTTTTTGGCCTTGTTGTTGTTGTTCGCCTGATCACCTTCTTGGAAATCAGTGGACTTCCTTTTGTTCTTTCCAGACGACTCCACCTGAGCCTTCTTCTTCTTGTCAGGGGTTGAAAGCTTTTCCAGTCTAGTCGCTTCTTTAATGAACGCCATACTTAAGTCACTCACATCGATAGTTGTTGGCGGAGCTGATGCCGTCATCAAGCGCAGGATCTGAGGTGCCAGTCCCCAGATGAATGGTTCCATCCTTTTCAACTCTGGTTCCACCAGGTACGGAACAACTCGTGACAAATCATGAAGTCTCTGCACGTACTCCACCACCTTCGGACCTTCCATCTTTAGTTTCCAGAATTCAAATTCCAACTTATGGATCTCCATCTGAGAACAATACTCCCTACGCATCATTTCCTTCCGCTCATCCCATGTTAAAGCATTCGTAGCAGCTTCGCCCATTATTCGAACCCAAAGGTTCCACCATAACAGGGCCTCATCTTGAAACGATCCTGATACATATTGGACTTGTTGCTCTGGCGTACATCTGCTCATTCGCAAAACATAATCCATATTTTCAGCCCATTTCACAAAAGCTATGGCACCTCCAGTGCCGTTAAAGTTCTGAGGCTTGTAGTCCAAAAACTGCTTGTAGGTACAACCTGTACCCAAGCAATTTTCATCATAGAAAGCATTAGCAAAGCACACTTGGAATTGTTCAAACGTATTGTAATGTGTCTTAGGTGACTTAAACATTACCGTTAGGCAGGTTATTCACTGAGGTACTTTCGCTGTGTTTGTAGCGAAGAACCTCGTGCCGAGCTATAGCATGTGAGACGTGCACTTGCCATTCTGCCTTGTCAGCCGAATGATTTCCTGATGAGACATCTTCTAAGAATAATTCGGATTGGTCAGGTCTCATTTGTTCAGGGAGTGTATATAGTTGTTTGGGGGTCATATGTACATACACATAATAAATTATCATATCAACCAATCAAGCAACAACTTAATCATATCATAAACAAGTAAACGGGAATATGTTTAATATGAGTATAACAGTCAAACGCGTAATATTACAATCATAGCACAAACCTGTATATCAACCACATGTTTCAGGAGAACATTACAATTGGGCTTTCATTAATCATTGACCACAAGGTATTGTTACATGTCTTACAAAGTGCATCATACCAAAGGGAAACACAGGGTCACAGTACCCTAGTCCAACAAGTCTACCAATCTACAAAGGTCTTATAATCGAAAGTGATCTCTAAAAGGCTTCCCAAGCTCAGCTCAATAGTGGTGCTCTCATCTTAGGTAATGCATCTGCATAAAACCAAAAACCTACTGTATTGATGGCGGAGGAGGAGGAGGGAGGAAAATCAAACTGAGAACATGTGCAATGTCACACCCCGACCACGTAAAACATCAAACCGCAACGGAAATTTCGGGGAGTGTAGCAACAAAATTATTGTTTCACAACCATGGTATTTAAAGTTAAGTTTTATTTATTAACAAAGAGGGGATACATTGTCTTTGAACAAAAGAAACAAGAGTACATAACTTTATTTAACTAGTCTAGCTTCATTTTATGTCACTAAGGCACAGGTCCGCCTAAGTGTAACTTGATCATTCCTACGCATGAGCTCGTGAAAACACATGTGAAAATAGGTACGTCAGCATAAAAATGCCTGTGAGATACATAGGTTTTGTTAAAATAGGATTCATGACTTAAGTTTAAGGAAATGTTTGATAAAAGTTAGTCATGAATCTTTTTAAGTGTTTTCTTTTATAAATCATACGAAAATCTGATAAGAAATCATATTATATAAAAGAAAGGTGTATGGTTAATTAAATAACCAAGTAAAATGGGTTGTATAAAATAAACTATTTGTAAAACAATGTCTTTGTGAAGATAGGTTATTTGTGTAAAATGTAATATGTCTAAACTGAAATGGTTTAAATAATGCCACGATATGTAAAATTATAAAAGCACTTATATATTGGAAGTACCAGCGGCGTATCCACCATGCTTTTATCATAATACACATGCCTCGCTATTTAAATCACTTGTAACACCTGTGTCATTTCAACCATCAAACAAATGCCCAACCAGTGAAATATTGTATTTCATAACTGGGATTTGTAAAAATATGTGTATCGTTTACACATATCAATTCTTGTTCGATTTCAAGCTCTAAATCGCTTTCTGGAAGGTTATACGCGCACTAATGCGTAAATATAACCAGTTTAATGCAACGAACACTTCGGAATAGTGAAATAGGCTTAACATACCTTAAATAACCTTTACATAACTTAGAAATAAGTTTTGAAGGTTTTGGTATGGCAAAAACATGTTAAATCGCTTACAGGGACTAAAGTTGACGAACTGCGAAAGTATGCCAATTTGAACTGTAAAAGACATTCCGGAACATGACCATAAGTTAAACATACCATAAATATCCTTTACATAGCTTAGAAATATGCTTTGAGGGGTTCGGTATGCTAAAATAAACTTTTGGGACATTCAGGGACTAAAAGTGTCAAAAAGTGCACAAGTTTGCATTTTCGCGCATAACTTACGTTCTGAATACATCCGGACATCCAAAAATTTATGTAAGCATGACTATATTATATTTTAGTGTTCGCCATAAGAAAAATCCATTCGTCGCGTCATTTGGATCGTTTTTCGCGCTTATGCGCATTCCGTCGTAATTAAGCGAACATCGCGATCGTACGACCAAACGAACCGACATCCGACATATTTTTGAGCATGTTTTGAGTTCCCTATACTTTAACTTCATTTTAGAGCCTTGAAATGAGGTTAACGGGGTTCAAACGCATCGAAAATCGCTTAAAAGGGCTGCAGGGACTAAACCTGTCACTTTTGAAACATTTCTGAATCAGGTGGGTGCTAGCGTAGCGCGATCCCTAAGGGCTTACCCGTCGCGCTACGCGACTGCATGATCTGGTCAGATTCAATGTTTTAACAAGCGGGTCCCAGCTGTTCGATTCTCAACCACACATTTCCTATCGTCTAGTCAGCGGATAAGAACAAACTTCCTGGACACCACAACTTTACGACAAGTGTACGGTTCCGATTAAGGCACGTTATTCAAGAAATGATCCTAACGGCTCTACCTTTTCTATAAATACCCACCCCCCATTTGTTCAAAACCCACAAATCTGATTGAAAAGACTCTAAGTTGGAACCTTCGTTTCATACCTGAGCTATTTTGATCTGGGTTAGCATTCGGGGACCCTGGGTAAGTATTCTTTCGTTCTTTTCCTTATTTTACTGCTTTTCGAATCAGAAAGTCAAACTTTGTTTGACTTTCAGCGTTGACCAGTAATGGTCAATGCGAAGTTCGTTTGAACTTCGCAACGTGAGTGTAATCACGTTGGTCATAGTCCCTTGGGACTATGCCTACTGATTACCACGTTGTCTAGGGTCGTAGGGTAAGCGATCTGATAAATCGCTTATACCTCGAACCCGACCCAGTTTGGTCGATCATTAGGATCCGACCAAACACATTAGGTGACCATAGTAGGTAGGGAATAACCTTCCGAGGTTATACCTTATGGTCACGACGTTTAAGTAGTTGTATGATAGGTAGTTTATATGCCTTAGGTAAATTACCAGAATACCCTTTTCATGTATAATTGGTAATTAAGCATATGTAACCTAAACCTTTGTCACATAACTGATTATGTAATATGTTTAGGCATATAACACTTATCATAGGGCTAGTTAGGCGGTCCGAACGCGTTTCACGCGAACGACGCGTTAAAGTAGCATAACCTACCTAAACGAGTCGTAATGGGTCGTAGACACTTAGGTTAAGTTTCATTTAGTATGTAGGCTTTGTTAAATCAAATGACACGAGTCTCTACACTCGTTTGGTTTACAAACCCTAATGCTACCCGATCTTCCGATTTAGGTCCGGTTTATTAATATAGCTACCTATACTAGGTGCCGTTTGATATCCGCGATCTCTAGCATTGTTTAGTTGTTACTCAAGGACTACTGAGCAATCTCAGGTGAGTACATAGACCCCTCTTTTACTGTTTTCCAAACTGTTTTGGGGTGGAACACATGTGCCTACTTGTTACTTTCATGCTTTCCTGTTTTGACATCATATACTTGCTATGTTCATTAGTACATTATAGTACATGATTTCATTACATTTTATGCTATGTATGCCCATTGTGTGCGTACTTAGTACATCGTTTTACATTACATTTCATGCTATGTATGCCCATTGTGTGCGTACTTAGTACATCGTTTTTCATTGCTTTTCTGTTGCATATGCTTATCCAGCATATGAACACATTTTACTACATATTGAACCGTTGTAATCATTTGACTGTGATCCGTTGATATCTGTGAACCGTTTGTATCTGTGAACCGTGTGAACCGTATTTGACATAGACATTTCGGCATAGACATTTTAACATGATTGACATTTGATCATGCATTTTCCCACAAAACATAACTTTGATTTAAACCAAGTTTTACTTCAATACTTTGTTTTTGTGTATATGGTTTAGTTGAGACATTTCACTTGCCATACATGATATTTTGACATAGACATTTGACATGGATATTTGACATAGACATTTGACATGGATATTTGACATAGACATTTGACATGGATATTTGACATAGACATTTTGACATTGGTTTGGTTTGATTAAGTGATTAAGTAACGATACGTGTGTAATATGATACAAGCATGGTGGATACGCCGCTGGTACTTCCTATATATAAGTGTTTGTATGGTATTACATATTGTAGCGTTATTTGAATCATTTCAGTTTGATACATATAACATTTTATACAAATAACATACTTTTCACAAGACATTGTTTTACAAACAACTTATCTTATACATACCCATTTTACTATGGTTATTCATTTAACCATACATTATTCACTTATTTTATACATATCATCTGAACTCATTGTTTTTCAAATGATTTACAAAACAAAGCAAATTACAAGGTTCATGACTAAACATTTTCTCAAACATAAGTCATGGAACCTATTTTCACAAAACCTATGTATCTCACAGGCATTTTTATGCTGACGTACCTATTTTCACATGTGTTTTTCAGGAACTGTTGCATAAGGTGATCAATATACATATAGGCAGACTTGGGCTTTAGTGACAATAAAAGATGCAAGACTAGTTAATTATGTTGTTTTTCCTTGTTTGATTAGACATTGTATCACTTTTAATTAATAAAACGAAACTTCAATTGCCATGGATTTGAAACATTAAATTCTGTTACAACACTCCCCGATGTTTCCGCCACGTTTCGTATGTTCTACGTGGTCGGGGTGTGACAGAAAAGATGGTATCAGAGCCAATGGTTATAGGGAATTAGGTTATTAGTAATTAGTAATGCTTTGACCTAGTCTATAACCTTCTTAGGACCCTAACGCGAGTTTACTTGCGTTTAGTCATAAAACAATACTGTCACCTATCCTTAGGCGACGACCACAACAAGAACATAAATTTCAAAACCGCTTTGAAAACTAATCATCTGTTCTAGGATGATTGATTACAAGGTTTTGAACCCTCTGTTATATGGTTTTGAACCCCTTTGAGTTTTCAAAAATCTCGTCAAGGTTTTGGGTTTTAAATAATGTGAACACGTGCAAACTGGAAGGGTGAATGCCTGTATTCTGGGTTTTCTGTCTAGGCAAGCACTTCGTATACATCTCATCAGACGCGAGACCAGTTGTGCTTACCTGGGAATTCTTGGGATGAGTGTTCACTTATAGGCGAGCATGTCTTCGCGATACATTATTTTTGACCTATTTACTTTGATTATTCACCGAGGTCGTTTGTTGCTTTGTAGGAACAAACAAATGACCACTATCCATTGCTTTCATTAGATTTGTTTCATCTCATTCTTTTCGTTTACTTCTCTCACTCGTTTCCTTTCATGTTTCCTCTTTTAGAATGCCTCCTCGACGCGAAAGCCAGATAGCGACTGCCGAATTGGCAGAAATCATTGCGCAGCAAATGGCTGCTCAATTCCCAAACCTCTTTGCTCAATGGAATCAAGCCAACAACAACAACAATGGTCCATGCAATTTCAAGAGTTTTAACTCGGCGAAACCAGTCAAGTTTAGTGGTTCTGAGGGAGCGACTGGGCTTCTTCAATGGTTCGAGAGCATTGAGAATACTTTCCGCCATGTGCAGTGTCCTGACAATCGCAAGGTCGAGTTTGCTTCGAGTGTGTTCCAGAAGAGAGCCCTTACGTGGTGGAATGGGGTTATGAGAGATCGTGGTGCAGAAGTTGCTCTAGCACAGACATGGGCCGAACTTAGGGCTCTCATGATGAAGGAGTTTTGTCCTCGTCACGAGATCAGGGCTTTGGAAAGGGAATTTGATGATCTTAAGCAAGACAGCGGTGAGCATCGAGCCTACACGGACCGTTATGAGGAGTTAAGTCTGTTATGCCCAAACATGGTCACGCCTTTGGATAAGGCGATCGAAAAGTACATTGATGGCCTTCCCGACTCAATACAAGACATTTTGACTGGTAACAACCCTACTACTGTTAGGCAGGCCATTGAGTTATCTGCAACCTTGACTGAATCGCAGATCAGGAAACGTAAGCTTTTCCGAAAGGGTGACAAGAAACTGGTCGAGGAATCGAAACCAATCGAGGAATCAAAGACCATGGATGAACAGACTGGATCCTCTAAGAAGACAAAGAAGCGAAAGGCTTCTCAGAACTTCGCCGTGGTCGCTCACAATGATCAAGCCGTCCCCAACCAACCAGCTCAACCCCCTGCCAGGAAACCCTACAAAGGAACTGCACCCTTGTGCAACCAATGTGGCCTACATCATCATGCTGGTGTGAAGTGCCGCACATGCCAAGTTTGCGGACTTATAGGTCATACAGCGAGGGTTTGCCCAATAGCAGCAGCACCAAATCAGATTAACAACAATCCTGCTCAAGCTCGTTTCCCACTGGGATCTTGCTACAACTGTGGCGAGATGGGCCATTTTAGTAGAAATTGCCCAAGACTTGCTGATGCAAATCCAGCGCAGGGATGAGTATCTGACCGACAGAAGATAACGCTGTTTAGAAAATAATCGAGCCTTGTGTATTATTTTCTTTTATCACAATCTATGAAACAGTTGTTGTTATTGTTGTTTATAAATAAATCTTTCATTTACATTTCAATATGTTTATGTGGTTGCATGTATAAACATATCCCCTACAATACCGACAATCAAGGAACCGCATTCCTTGAAGAACAGACTACTTCCAAATTTCTTCCCTTGTATAATCTCTTGCGTTTCCACGAAAATCCTAAGTACCCGTTTCTTCCAAGAGAAACGATGTACGAGGCGCCAAGTTAATAGCAATCAATAACAAGAAAATAACAATTAAACAATTATGTGGTTATGTGCTTATGTGTTATCCTTTATGTGTCATGTGATCCAATTTATGTTATTCAAATCCTCGTAAAATCTTACATATCTTTGTGCAAGAGATTCATAGTAGGATACCCAAAGGTACTACTTAAATCCTTAATGGACTTCTACGTTGTAGTTAAAGTCCCTTGGATTATAATGTACTACTTCATAATTAGACCCTTTAGTGGTCTAGTTAAACAGATTGATCCAAAAATCTGATTAGGGATATCATGTGATGATATAGCTGAAAGGACTCCTTAGTGGCCTAATTAAGAAGATCCTCTGTTGATCTAATTAAAAGGACCCTATGGTAGTCTAGTCACTCTCATCTCAGGTTTGATATCTTTCCCCACAACATTCCAAAACAAACTGTGCGGACTGTGCAAGGAATTACGTAATTATGGATGCATACATAATTATGGAATTTAGTGCACAGAAATCACAGCAAGTTCTATCATGTATCAAGAGTTAACCCTATTCATTTCCAATTCTAATGAAGCATCCGTTGAGGAAAAAATGAACTAGCTATTCATTTTTCACTTCTGAAGAATATCCGTTGAGGAAATGAATATCCGTTGTTTATCTTTTCATTTCCATTCTGAAGAATAACCGTTGAGGAAAAATGAATTATCCATTCATTTTCGTTCTAAAGAATATCCGTTGAGGAAATGAATATCCGTTGTTTATCTTTTCATTTCCATTCTGAAGAATAACCGTTGAGGAAAATGAATTATCCATTCATTTTCGTTCTAAAGAATATCCGTTGAGGAAATGAATATCCGTTGTGTAATCCTTCATTTCCAACTCTGAGGAAGCAACCGTTGAAAATGACTCCGTTAGTTCATTTTCGTTTCTGAAGATTTATCCGTTGAGGAAATGAATATCCGTTGTGTAATCCTTCATTTCCAACTCTGAGGAAGCAACCGTTGAAAATGACTCCGTTAGTTCATTTTCGTTTCTGAAGATTTATCCGTTGAGGAAATGAATATCCGTTGTGTAATCCTTCATTTCCAACTCTGAGGAAATAACCGTTGAAAATGACTCTGTTAGTTCATTTTCGTTTATGAAGATTTATCCGTTGAGGAAATGAATATCCGTTGATTTTTCTTTCATTTCAAATTCTGAAGAACAAACCGTTGAGGAAAATGACCCCGTTTGTTCATTTTCGTTCTGAAGAATATCCGTTGAGAGAAATGAATATCCGTTGATTTTTCTTTCATTTCAAATTCTGAAGAACAAACCGTTGAGGAAAATGACCCCGTTTGTCCATTTTCGTTCTGAAGAATACCCGTTGAGAGAAATGAATATCCGTGGATTATTCCTTCATTCCCATTTCTGACAAAGAATCCGTTGAGAAAGAATGAATCATCCATTCATTTTCGCTTCTAAAAAATATCCGTTGAGGAAAATAATCAGATTATGCTTTACATATCTTTGATGACTATTTGAAACAAAGTCATAGACAGACTCCTACGAATTAATTTCGGGACGAAATTTCTTAAAGTAGGGGAGACTGTAACACCTGTGTCATTTCAACCATCAAACAAATGCCCAACCAGTGAAATATTGTATTTCATAACTGGGATTTGTAAAAATATGTGTATCGTTTACACATATCAATTCTTGTTCGATTTCAAGCTCTAAATCGCTTTCTGGAAGGTTATACGCGCACTAATGCGTAAATATAACCAGTTTAATGCAACGAACACTCCGGAATAGTGAAATAGGCTTAACATACCTTAAATAACCTTTACATAACTTAGAAATAAGTTTTGAAGGCTTTGGTATGGCAAAAACATGTTAAATCGCTTACAGGGACTAAAGTTGACGAACTGCGAAAGTATGCCAATTTGAACTGTAAAAGACATTCCGGAACATGACCATAAGTTAAACATACCATAAATATCCTTTACATAGCTTAGAAATAGGCTTTGAGGGGTTCGGTATGCTAAAATAAACTTTTGGGACATTCAGGGACTAAAAGTGTCAAAAAGTGCACAAGTTTGCATTTTCGCGCATAACTTACGTTCTGAATACATCCGGACATCCAAAAATTTATGTAAGCATGACTATATTATATTTTAGTGTTCGCCATAAGAAAAATCCATTCGTCGCGTCATTTGGATCGTTTTTCGCGCTTATGCGCATTCCGTCGTAATTAAGCGAACATCGCGATCGTACGACCAAACGAACCGACATCCGACATATTTTTGAGCATGTTTTGAGTTCCCTATACTTTAACTTCATTTTAGAGCCTTGAAATGAGGTTAACGGGGTTCAAACGCATCGAAAATCGCTTAAAAGGGCTGCAGGGACTAAACCTGTCACTTTTGAAACATTTCTGAATCAGGTGGGTGCTAGCGTAGCGCGAGCCCTAAGGGCTTACCCGTCGCGCTACGCGACTGCATGATCTGGTCAGATTCAATGTTTTAACAAGCGGGTCCCAGCTGTTCGATTCTCAACCACACATTTCCTATCGTCTAGTCAGCGGATAAGAACAAACTTCCTGGACACCACAACTTTATGACAAGTGTACGGTTCCGATTAAGGCACGTTATTCAAGAAACGATCCTAACGGCTCTACCTTTTCTATAAATACCCACCCCCCATTTGTTCAAAACCCACAAATCTGATTGAAAAGACTCTAAGTTGGAACCTTCGTTTCATACCTGAGCTATTTTGATCTGGGTTAGCATTCGGGGACCCTGGGTAAGTATTCTTTCGTTCTTTTCCTTATTTTACTGCTTTTCGAATCAGAAAGTCAAACTTTGTTTGACTTTCAGCGTTGACCAGTAATGGTCAATGCGAAGTTCGTTTGAACTTCGCAACGTGAGTGTAATCACGTTGGTCATAGTCCCTTGGGACTATGCCTACTGATTACCACGTTGTCTAGGGTCGTAGGGTAAGCGATCTGATAAATCGCTTATACCTCGAACCCGACCCAGTTTGGTCGATCATTAGGATCCGACCAAACACATTAGGTGACCATAGTAGGTAGGGAATAACCTTCCGAGGTTATACCTTATGGTCACGACGTTTAAGTAGTTGTATGATAGGTAGTTTATATGCCTTAGGTAAATTACCAGAATACCCTTTTCATGTATAATTGGTAATTAAGCATATGTAACCTAAACCTTTGTCACATAACTGATTATGTAATATGTTTAGGCATATAACACTTATCATAGGGCTAGTTAGGCGGTCCGAACGCGTTTCACGCGAACGACGCGTTAAAGTAGCATAACCTACCTAAACGAGTCGTAATGGGTCGTAGACACTTAGGTTAAGTTTCATTTAGTATGTAGGCTTTGTTAAATCAAATGACACGAGTCTCTACACTCGTTTGGTTTACAAACCCTAATGCTACCCGATCTTCCGATTTAGGTCCGGTTTATTAATATAGCTACCTATACTAGGTGCCGTTTGATATCCGCGATCTCTAGCATTGTTTAGTTGTTACTCAAGGACTACTGAGCAATCTCAGGTGAGTACATAGACCCCTCTTTTACTGTTTTCCAAACTGTTTTGGGGTGGAACACATGTGCCTACTTGTTACTTTCATGCTTTCCTGTTTTGACATCATATACTTGCTATGTTCATTAGTACATTATAGTACATGATTTCATTACATTTTATGCTATGTATGCCCATTGTGTGCGTACTTAGTACATCGTTTTACATTACATTTCATGCTATGTATGCCCATTGTGTGCGTACTTAGTACATCGTTTTTCATTGCTTTTCTGTTGCATATGCTTATCCAGCATATGAACACATTTTACTACATATTGAACCGTTGTAATCATTTGACTGTGATCCGTTGATATCTGTGAACCGTTTGTATCTGTGAACCGTGTGAACCGTATTTGACATAGACATTTCGGCATAGACATTTTAACATGATTGACATTTGATCATGCATTTTCCCACAAAACATAACTTTGATTTAAACCAAGTTTTACTTCAATACTTTGTTTTTGTGTATATGGTTTAGTTGAGACATTTCACTTGCCATACATGATATTTTGACATAGACATTTGACATGGATATTTGACATAGACATTTGACATGGATATTTGACATAGACATTTGACATGGATATTTGACATAGACATTTTGACATTGGTTTGGTTTGATTAAGTGATTAAGTAACGATACGTGTGTAATATGATACAAGCATGGTGGATACGCCGCTGGTACTTCCTATATATAAGTGTTTGTATGGTATTACATATTGTAGCGTTATTTGAATCATTTCAGTTTGATACATATAACATTTTATACAAATAACATACTTTTCACAAGACATTGTTTTACAAACAACTTATCTTATACATACCCATTTTACTATGGTTATTCATTTAACCATACATTATTCACTTATTTTATACATATCATCTGAACTCATTGTTTTTCAAATGATTTACAAAACAAAGCAAATTACAAGGTTCATGACTAAACATTTTCTCAAACATAAGTCATGGAACCTATTTTCACAAAACCTATGTATCTCACAGGCATTTTTATGCTGACGTACCTATTTTCACATGTGTTTTTCAGGAACTGTTGCATAAGGTGATCAAGATACATATAGGCAGACTTGGGCTTTAGTGACAATAAAAGATGCAAGACTAGTTAATTATGTTGTTTTTCCTTGTTTGATTAGACATTGTATCACTTTTAATTAATAAAACGAAACTTCAATTGCCATGGATTTGAAACATTAAATTCTGTTACAACACTCCCCGATGTTTCCGCCACGTTTCGTATGTTCTACGTGGTCGGGGTGTGACATCACTTACCCAAACAAACCACCAAAATGTACTGTTTAAACCAAATGTCAAAAATGTTTATGTGTAAACAATGTCTATTGTCCAATGTAAATCATGTAATGTGTAATCAAAGTCATGTATGGCAAGTGAAATATATCAACTAAACCATAGGTAAAATGCACAAAACAAGGTATTGAAGTAAAGCATAGTTTAAATCAAAGTTATGTTTTGTAAAATAACTGCATGCTATACTGATACAAACATCTATGCGGTATTGTTAAAATGCGTACATTCAAGCCTTGCGACTGTGGCGACAAATCCTTAAACAAATTAAAGGTTTATCTTAATTATGTATATTGGACTCAGTCATTCCTTCAACCCAAACCAACCTAGGATTTCAGGAACGGGAGTTGTGAATTCCTATGGTACCATTACTTACTACCAAGTGGCGTAACTAACGTTAATGAATGTATTTTTGTCCCATTTAAACAAACCAAATGTCATACCAAAATGTAAGCATGTTATGTGAAAACAATGGACTAAGTATGCAATAAATGAACATACATATCATGTAATGTAAAACAATGTACTAAGTATGCAATAAACGAACATACATAGCATGTGATGTAAGACAATGTACTAAGTATGCAATAAATGAGCATACATAGCATGTGATGTAAAACAATGTACTTAGTATGCAATAAATGAACATACATAGCATGTGATGTAAAACAATCTACTAAGTATTCAATAAATGAACATACATAGCAAAAACATGGATAAAATCATGTACTATACGTGTGCTAATGAACATAGCAAGTATAAGATATGAAATCATGAAAAAGCATGAAAGTAACAAGTAGGCACATGTGTTTCACCCCAAAATGTTTGAAAAATAGTAAAAGAGGGGACTATGTACTCACTTGAGATTGCTCAATAGTCTTTGGATAACAACCAAGCGAAGCTAGAAAGATCACGGAATCAAACGACACCTAATATAGGTAACTACGTTAATAAACCGGACCTAAATCGGAGGATCGGGTAACATGTGGTTTCGTAAACCAAATGAGTATAGGAACTCATGTAATATGGTTTAACTAAGCTACATTCTAAAACGGAACCTATCCTAAGTGCTTACGACCCATTACGACTCGTTTAGGTAGCTTGCGCTACTTTAACACGTCGTTCGCGTAAAACGCATTCGGACCGCCTAACTAGTCAAATGACAAGTAATATATGCCTTAACATGTCTAATAATGTTGCCTAATCAGTTTAGATGTCAAAAATTAAGTTACATATGCTTTAAATGAATTTATACGTAAAAAGGGCATTTTGGTTATTTTCCTAAGGCATATAAACTACCTATCATACAACTAACTAAACGAAGTGACCATAAGGTATAACCTCGGAAGGTTATTCCCTATACAACTATGGTCACCTAATGTGTTTGGTCGGATCCTAATGATCGACCAAACGGGTCAGGTTCGAAAGTCTAAGCGGTTGTTTAGACTGCTTATCTTTACGACCCTATATAAGCACTAAACTAAAAGTGACGAGTTAAACATGCTAAAACATGTTTAACGAATTTAGAAAATAGGTTTGATATCAAAACAAAGGGTTTTAATACCCAATAATATTTTGGTTGCAAAATACGCATAAACGTGTATTTTGACCGAAACTATGACTCGTCACTATACCTAAATAACGTGGTAATCAGTCGGTATAGTCACAAGGGACTATAACTATCGTGATTACGCTCACGTTGCGAAGTTCAAACGAACTTCGTGTTGACCATAATCTGGTCAAAGCAGAAAGTCAAACCTAGTTTGACTTTCGTGCTTAAAAACGCGTAAAAGAACGAAAGAATACTTACAAGAGGTCCAAGAATGGAGATTTGATCTTAAAATTTCTCAGGTATGAAGGTTTTATCCTTCAACTTAGAGAAATCAGATCAAAGTGTGAGTTGCAATTGAAATGGAAGTGGGTTTATATAGTTTTCGGGTAATCGTTAGGATCGTTCATTGATAAATGAGCTTTGATCCAGGCCTTACAAGTGTACCCACGGTTTTGGAATACCATGGGCGCCCCAAAACAGCCCATTGATTGATAAAAACCCATTTGCAATTCATGGAAACAGCTGGAACAAGCTGTAAAAAACTTTTAGCTGATCTGCAGGTCGCTCGCGCCCCGCATACGAGCTAAGGCAGGGCTACGCGTCCCACGTCCGATGTTCAGTTCAGCAACAAGTTTGAATAGTTACAGCTTTGGTCCCTGTAAGCTATTAAGGCCATTTTCGACATGTTTAAAGCCCGTTAAGCCATTTTCAAGGCTCCACAATGATGCTAAGCATAAGGGACATGAATCATGCTCAAAAATATGTCGGATGTCGGTTCGTTTGGTCGTACGATCACGATATTCGGTCAATTACGACGAAACACGAACGGACGTTAAAAACGATCCAAATTACGCGACGAATGGAATTTTATCATGCCAATCACTAAAATAAATTATTTTAATGATTACATAAATTTTTGAATGTCTGGATATATTCAGAACGTAAGATATGCGTGAAAATGCAAACTTATGCACTTTTTGACGCTTTTAGTCCCTGCTTGATCTAAAAGTTTATTTTAGCACACAGAACCCTTCAAAGCGTATTTCTAAGCTATGTAAAGGATATTTATGGTATGTTTAACTTATGATCAATCCGGAATGTCCGTTACAGTACGAATCGGCATACTTTCGCAGTTTGTCGAAATTAGTCCCTGTAAGCGAATAAACTTGATTTTGCCACACCAAAGGCTTCAAAACTTATTTCTAAGTTATTGATGGGTGGTCCATAGGACAACCCTTAATGATGTTAAAAGACGAGTTTATCCTTCATTTGATCGGGTTATTATCTTAAATTAGATAACTACGAATGCTTATGTTTCAGGTGCAGTTTGGGAGCTAAAAATGGATAAAACGCTGCTTTGGACGGTTTGGAGAGGAACGGGTCGTGCATGGAATGAAAGAAGAAACAAAACACAAATATCAGGGCTCCACCGTAAATTACGGTGGCCACCGTAATTTACGGTGGCCCTGAAACTCATGATTTTCCACCGTACCTCAGTACTAATTCACCGTAACAACTTGATGTCCACCGTAATATACGGTGGAGACCGTAAATTACGGTGGAGGCGACGGGAAAAATCATAACTGCTCATTAAAACGGTTTTTGATGGTGTCTTTTCACATTATCTCATCATTGGATGTTTCTCTAGAGTTATAGGGCGATTTTTGGCTTTGGCAAGTGTTGGTGAACAATTTCTAACAATTCGGTTTGTCTTTGATTCATATGAACTTCAATCTTGATGTTATGATGATCCACTAAACAATGTCCGACTAAACTTTCGGTGATCATCTTAGGTGAAGGTTTCTTTATGACTTTTGTGTGATGAATCTTTATTTCTAGAATAATAGACTTGGTATGTTGCTATGTTTATTATGATGCATGAATGTTGGTTGTAAATTGTTAATTGATGTTTTGTTCCTAATATAAATCGTACGTTCTTGGTGTCGTTGACAATCGAGATATCACGGGAAGGGTTAGGGTTGGATATTGGTTAATTGATCATCGGGTAACAACCTCGCGTTTACATAATCCGAGTACTTCGTTCCCTTTTATCACAACAAACGTTTATGCATGAGTTATGTCTATGTAAGTCTTTCTACTTGGATTCGTGCACAATTATTAATGGAAACCAGAACCTAAGATAGTCATTTTCTCTTAATCTGTTAAACACCCAATTTTAATTTGCAATTAGCTAGTAATTTAGTTTTCTAAAACAACAATCCAAATCATTTATCTTTAATTTCTGCAAATTAGGTTAATTTTAGTTAAAGTGCAAAGCTATAGAATCAACACATTTTCCACATACTCCCTGAGTTCGATACCCATTTACCACTATCTATTAGTTGTTAATTGGATTAAATTTACGTGTACCATGACAACACGCCAAATTTTGGCACCGTTGCCGGGGAGTTGTGCGCAACGTGTGTCAGTTTGTTAGTTTTGCTTTGTTATTTTCGGGTTTACACTGGTGTGTTTAGTGTGCAGGTTCTACAGGTGCATGCATACTAGAGGCTCTCACAAGTCATCACCATTGTCATTTGATCCGGAGATCGAAAGAACGTTAAGGCAAAACAGAGTTTTAATAAGAGAAAACAGAATTATTGGTTCACCTACCTCACCCATTACACCACGAAACATCATGCAAGAATCTCAAATAACGACCTCGTCATTTATACCTACTTCCACACAACCATCACCAAACACTACCATACCTAATACCACTACAATTCCTACTCCACCTCATGACACTACACCAACTAACACCACATAACCAATTACTACTCAAGTTGAACCCAATCTTACCTTTAGCCCTTCATCCACAATACCACCATTATCACACTTCTTTCCCCCAATTACGGGTCAATCATCCTCTAATTACACAATACCACCAAATTCAACCATTGTCCATGCTACTTCTACATTTAGACCATCAAACCAATTGGGCTTTCAATACTCATCCATTCCATTCAGGCAATCCTCGGGTATTCAAGGAGATGGATATGATGATGGTTATGAAGAGGATTTTAGGGGATATGAAGAAGAAGGTTTTTACTATGGAGGTGATGGAGGATACTTGGGACCGCAAGGAGGAGCGGGTCAACAAAGTCAACCGATTCAACAATTTCAAGACACGAGTAGACTACCGGTTGGGGTGCAACACATTAGACCACAAGGGCCACAATTGCAACGCCCTACACCGTTACATCAAGTACGCCCTCAAAATATGCAACCACAATTTGAAAGACCGATTCAACAACAACCACAAATGCCACAATACCAATTTCAACCACCTTTGCACCTCAAGGGCCTATGCAAATGAGTCAACCAAGAGCACCATTGGGTGCCCCTCAAAGACATCATCGGGAGGTAGTACCGGGAATTGAAGCTCACTTCCAGCCTATTATCACTAACAATCCTTCGCTGGTAGTGATTCATCATCATGCGGATGGAAGAACTTTTGAAGTTAGAACAACCGCCCTCCAAAGTCTACCAAAGTTCAAGGGATTAGCAACAGAAGAACCCTATTTTCATTTGGAGACATACGATTCTATTTGCAACACAATTGGAGGTCAAGGGTTTTCTTCGGACGATGTTAAGTTGGTTCTCCTCCAATTTTATTTGGAATACAAAGCAAAGAGATGGTTTTACATGGGCTGATATGCAACAAATATTCTTGGATGAATATTACACCTCTCAAAAGACTAATGATGCAAGGAGAGGTTTGAGAAGCTTCCAACAACAATCGGGGGAGATGTTTCATGAAGCCTTCGAAAGGTTTAATATGATGTTACGGAATTGCCCTCATCATGGGATCCAACTTTGGGAGTTGTTGAACGCATTTCACGAGTGGTTGAGTTCGGAGGAAGCACGGGATTTAATGTCTAAATTACTAATGGCACATTCAGTACGAATGATGAACATGTTGATTGGGCATTTTTAGAACAAATGGCGGTGAATTCCAAGAGGAAGGCTCAATCTTCACGAAGTGCAAGGCATGTGACACAAAGGCCGCAAGTACATGGAGTGGAGAGTGGTAACGTGCAAACTACGAATCAAGTGTACAACGTATGCACTAATTGCAATGAAATAGGCCACATGGCGGAAGTGTGTGTAGTGGGGGTGGTTGATGAGCAAGTAGAGGAAGTGATTGCAATTCAAGGAGGGGGTGGTCGAAATTTCAATATGAACTCCAACACCTACCACCCCGGGTTACGAAACCACCCTAATTTCCGCTACCGGAATGCGGCGAACCAAGCTAACCCAAACTTTCAAGGAGCTCAAGGTAACTTTGCACCTCGTTAACAATATAATCAAGGCAATTATCGGGGTGGAAACAACTATGGTTATCAAGGGCAATTTCAACAAACGGGTCAAAGTGGTTCGGGTCAACCTTCGTCAAGCGGGAATGAAGTCATGGATATGCTTCGGGCTATGCAACAAGATATGCAAAAACAGAATCAACTTGATGAAGTCCAGATGCAAAAGGATGAGGTTCGTGACAAGAGTATCCAATCACTAACAACCCAAATGGGTCAATTGGCAACCGATGTGGCGGAATTGAAGAAAAGCAAGGGTCAACTTCCTAGCGATACTAAGGTAAATCCTTCACACGGTTCGTCACTAGCTAACAATGTTAATATTAGTCATGTTAGTGTTTTGAGAAGTGGAAAAGAATTTAAGGCCAATTTGTCACCAGGTTTGGTCGAGGGGGTAGTTGAGGATGTTACGGGTAATGAAAGTGATGATGATGTTTCACCGGTTACACCTAAAGAATCAAATGTTAAAAAACCGGGGTTGGGTGAAAATGAAAAGAATGAAAAAGTTGAGGGTGAACCGAGTCAAGTCCCGTTTCCATCGGCTTTACTTGACCCGGGTAGGAAAAATTTTAATGCATCAAGAGGTCCCCAAAAAGAAGAGTTGTGGGACATGTTTAAACAAGTAAAAATCAATCTTCCACTACTTGATGCAATAAAACAAGTACCCGCTTATGCTAAATTTCTAAAGGAATTATGTACACAAAAAAGGCAACAAAAGAAGAAAATGCCTAAGCGGGTGGATTTAACCGGGAAAGTGAGTGCGGTTTTGAATGGGGAGCTTCCTCCTAAGCTCCAAGATCCGGGCACGCCATTAATTAACAAAAGAAGAAAATGCCTAAGCGGGTGAGCATTTTACCGGGGGGCTTATATGACCAATACGACTTTGGTCCGTTAGCAAGGGTGGAGACAACGGTTGTTTTAGCCGATTTGTCTCATAAGCTACCTCGGGGGATGGTTCAAAATGTGATTGTAAAAATTGATGAGTTCTACTACCCGGTTGACTTTCTAGTATTGGACTACTCATCCGCAGACCCAAAACAACAACAAAATGTCATTTTGGGTAGGCCATTTTTGAGCACCGCGCATGCTGTGATTGATTGTAGATTTGGTACAGTCGATATGACTTTTGGGAATCGAAAAATGCGCTTAAATGTTTTTACTAACAATTCTAATTCTATTGGTGTTGATGAGTGTTTCATGGCAGATTTAGTTGACGGATGCAACCCGCATGAGTATGAGGAGGATGGTATGGATGTTTGCTTGTGTGATTTTTCTGAACAGGTACATGCTTATGCACTCCGGGTTGAAGAGGAAAAACAGGATGCTATGGCCTTGAAAGAAGGTCGACCGCCATGGACTCACCAATTCGAAGGCTTGCCGGTGGAGATAAATTCGGGTACTAAACCATCATTAGAAGAACCACCGAAGTTGGAACTCAAAGACGTGCCAAACCACTTGAAGTATGCTTTCCTAGGGGATAATGACACTCTACCGGTCATTATTGCCTCTAATTTAGAATTGGCATTAGAGCAAGCCTTATTGGAAGTTTTAAAGGAGAACAAAGGAGCTATTGGATGGACGATTGCCGATCTGAAAGTAATTAGTCCATCAATCGTCAAGCACAAGATAATCACCACCGAAGATACAAAACTGACACGAGAAGCTCAAAGGCGATTGAATCCGAACTTACGGGAGGTAGTAAAGAAAGAGATAATTAAATGGTTGGATGCGGGAATTATTTATCCGATCTCAGATAGTGCGTGGGTAAGTCCTACCCAAGTTGTGCCTAAGAAGGCCGGCATTCAAGTAGTCAAGGATGAGAATGGTGAACAAATTGCCACCCGACCGGTCACCGGTTGGCGTGTATGTATTGACTACCGAAAATTGAATGCCGCCACTTCTAAGGACCATTTCCCGCTACCTTTTATTGACCAAATCATTGAAAAACTGTAGGGTCAAAAATACTACTGTTTTTTGGATGGGTATTCGGGTTACAATCAAATAGAAATACACCCGAATGACCAACACAGGACCACCTTCATTTGTCCATATGGCACCTTTGCCTTTCGGTGAATGCCATTTGGCTTGTGCAATGCACCGGCAACTTTCCAACGATGTATGATGAGTATCTTCTCGGACATGGTTGGAGAGTCGCTTGAAGTGTTTATGGATGACTTCTCGATTTTTGGCACTAGTTTTGAATCTTGTCTCAACGAATTACAAAAAGTTTTAAAAAGATGTGTTGAGAAAAATTTAGTGCTTAGTTGGGAGAAAAGTCATTTTATGGTGCAAGAGGGCATTGTGTTGGGTCATGTAATATCGGAAAGGGGGATGGAGGTGGATAAGGCAAAAATAAGGTTGATATCATCTTTGCCACCACCGAAAAATGTTAAGGGTGTAAGGTCATTTTTGGGACATGCGGGTTTCTATAGACGTTTTATTAAAGGTTTTAGTGTTATTACGAAACCTTTATGTAATTTGTTGTTAAAAGATGTTCCATTTGACTTTACTGACGAATGTTTGCAAGCATTTACTGTTTTGAAGGAACACTTGGTGAAAGCTCCCATTTTGCAACCACCGGATTGGTCAAAGCCGTTCGAGATCATGTGTGATGCAAGCGACACTACAATTGGTGCAGTTTTGGGTCAACGGGTTCATAAAAAGCCGGTGGTGATTTACTATGAAAGCAAGAATTTATCTGAAGTGCAACTGAATTATACCACAACCGAAAAGGAGTTATTAGCGGTGGTGTATGATTTGGATAAGTTCCGTGCGTATATTTGGGGGAGCTAGGTGGTGGTATATTCGGATCATAGCGCGGTCCGGTATTTGATGGAGAAAAAGGATGCGAAGCCTCATTTAATTCGATGGGTGTTGTTGTTACAAGAGTTCGATTTAGAGATCCGAGACAAAAAGGGAAGTGAGAACGTAGTGGCGGATCACTTGTCCCGGATTCCGGTGGAAGGAATTGACGATGTTAGTGAGATAAATGAAAGGTTTCCCGATGATCAACTACTTGCCGTATCTACTTTTGTTGCACCGTGGTATGCTCACTATGTCAACTACTTAGCCACGGGTGCCATCCCAAATCATTGGACCAAGAAGCAAAGACAACAATTTATGGTCCAAGTGAAGCAATACATTTGGGATGAACCGGATCTTTTTAAGATCGGGCCGGATCAAGTCATTAGGAGGTGTGTGCCCGAAACGGAGGTGTTGGAAATCTTGACTCATGCACATTCATCCGCATGTGGAGGTCACTTTAGCAGGCATAAGACGGGTTATCGGGTTCTCTCATGTGGGTTTTATTGGCCCACTATTTTCAAGGATGCATGTGAGTTTGCAAGAAATTGTATAATTTGTCAAAGGATGGGAAGCATTTCAAAGAGGGACGAGATGCCATTACAACCAATCTTGGTTGTAGAAATATTTGATGTATGGGGCATTGACTTTATGGGTCCCTTCCCGAATTTGAATGGTTTTCTATATATTTTGGTGGCGGTAGATTACCTCTCTAAGTGGATTGAGGCTATTGCAACAAGAACAAATGACCACTCGGTTGTTTGTAAATTCATTCAATCCAATATCTTCTCCCGTTTTGGCATTCCAAGAGTTATCATAAGTGATGGTGGTTCGCATTTCAAGAACTTTAATTTCAGGAAATTATTGAAGAGGTATAGCGTGAATCACCGGATTGCCACACCTTACCATCTGCAAACGAGTGGACAAGTCGAAGTGTCCAACCGTCAAATAAAGGAAATTCTCATGAAGACGGTTAGAACGGATAGGAAGGATTGGTCGAGCAAGTTGGATGATGCATTATGGGCATACCGAACGGCCTACAAGACTCCAATTGGCATACCACCTTATCGAATGGTTTATGGAAAGGGTTGTAACTTGCCAATGGAGTTAGCGCATCGGGCACATTGGGCAATCAAGACGGTAAATGCGGATTATGATGAGGCGGGAAAGATGAGAAAGTTGCAATTAAGTGAGATCGAAGAGATTAGAGACGAGGCGTATGAGTGTGCATCGGCTTACAAAGACAAGCTCAAGAAGGTACACGATGCAAAGTTGAGAAAGAAAACCTTTGAAGTGGGTCAAAAGGTTTGGTTGTACAATTCAAGGCTCAAGATGTTTGCGGGCAAGCTTAAAAGCAAATGGATGGGCCTGTATTTCGTTTGGCGAGTTGGGAGGTTTGGTGATGTAGATATCCAAGATGAGCAAACAAATAAACAACAAACGGTGAATGACCATAGGTTGAAGCCATACTTGGAGGGGAACGACACCAACAACTTGGAGCTTGATAAAGCGAGCTACATTTTACGCCCGGTCGATGAGGAAAAGCCATGAGAGGCCCAGGTTTGGTAGTGTAAATAGTTAGTATTTTGTTTTGTTTATTTTGTATAGTTTGCATATTTACCGTACTCGCTTGAAGCTTGTGTTTGAAACAAGTGTGGGGACATTTGGGTCACGAATTCCTCTAACATTGTGTTGAGGAAAACACGGGACTTTCGAGGGGGTAGGGTAATTCTTACATGTTTTTGAAAAATTTTAAAAACACAAAAAAAAAAAATGAAAAAAACTGAAAAAATCTAAAAAAAAGACACTTTAATTGCATTTTTCAGCTAATAATGGATGCCCAGGTACCACCGTAATTTACGGTGGTACCGTAACTTATGGTGGAAGTAATAAAAATTGGGGCTTTACGGTGAAATGCTACTGAGTTACGGTAGGTTTTGAGTTCCAGGTTCCACCGTAATTTACGGTGGACCTGGCGAACTGAAGGGTCGAGCAGGGCATCGCATTTACATAAAAAAATTAAAAAATAATAATCAGTCACGTGAACTAAACCCCATCCACTCGTTTTCCTTCATTCTTCTCCTCCAAACATTCTCATCTATCACTTTCTATTGTCCCACAAGATCTTCACAACTCCATAACCTTCTTCAACCTTCAATCCTCCATAGCTCTCTCAATTCTTAACCAAAGCAAGTGAAATCTAGGTCTATCTTGACTAATTTTTCACTTACTTGCTGATTTTAAGAAGAGATTTGTGAAAAAAACGAAGTTTTCTGGTCCGAATCACAAACCCTAGGTCCGAAAATTTTAGGGGGTTTTTGAAGTTTTTGTTTCACTTGTGTTCAAGCATCTTCAAACAAAGGTATGAAAGTTTATTTGTTATATTTTGATGATGCATTGTGAAGATTAAGGTTGTTTTTGGATAGTTGTTCATGCCCACTTGCTTGGTCTTAGATTTTGTCATATAAATGGTTACTTGAACATTGTTATGGTTTGTAGATGTAGGTTTGATGAGTAAAGTAGTGAACTTTTGGGAATCTCTACATTATAGAGACACCATGCCCAATTTTTGAAAAAGATTTATAAACTCTTGGTTCACTAACATCTACAACCATAGTAACAAGCAAGTGTGGGGATATTTTGGAGAGAAGGGTTTAATTTTTGTGTTTGGTTGTGTTTTTTGCTTTGCTTTGTAATGTGTGTAGGAAAATGGTAAGAACGAAGGAAAGAGCAGGATCTAGTTCGTCTTCTTCGTCTAAAGGCAAAGGCAAACATCCGGAAGAACAACCGAAGAAAAGACAATATTTGGGTAGAGTTAGTGAAAGTGAAAGAGAGGATGAAGAGATGGTAGAGTTGGACCCGGCTGAAAAGCCAAGATGGGAATCGGGTCCATTGGATGAGCAGCCGGAGCATTAGCAACTGACACTTTCTCATGACAGTATGAACCGGTTAAAAAACAGGGCTGCCACGTTTCTTTGTGAGAGGGAAGTTCGAGAGGTGTAGTTTAGGCCATTCAATGTGTTTAAACAGTTTCGCGCCTTAGGATGGGAGGCGGCGCTTAGTTGTTATGATAAAGATAGCAAGAATCTGTTTATGACCGAGATTCAAGAATGGATGGCGACGTTGAAGTGTAACAAGTATGATAGGCCATCACAAATGAAGTTAACGGGTGAGGTAAATGGAATAAAGGTGGAGATGTTATTTGACACACTAAAGAAATTGGGGAAATATGACAATCTACTGGCTCGTGACTATATGTTTCCTAGCCTTGATGATTTGTTGCTTAAACCGGAGAAACATCCGAGGTGGAATGATATGCTAGCGGCGTTATTTTTACCCGGTACTTATAGTGGAATTTTGTACCGGAGGAACTTGAAGATAGAAGCAAAGTTGTTGCTAGCGATTTGCATTTTGAATGTCTTTCCACGAAGAGGAGATAAGGAGCAAGTGAGGTACCCGGAAGTACCCGTCCTCTATTCGTTACTCAATGGGTCTCCGCGTTTTCCAATCCGATATTTGATCATGAACCATCTCTGGATTTGCCGAAACAAGTTGGGGAGAGATATTATCCTGTATTGCCGAATTATCACAAGATTGATGAAGCAGTTTAAGGCGATCACGTTAAAGGATAAAGGGGCACCAAAAAGGCATCAACCTTTTACTTTACAAAAGTTGGGTATTGGTTGGACCTACACGCAATCGGAAAGGTATCATAAGCTCAAGTCGGAGGGTCAAAGATGGCGAGCATTGAAAGTGGGTGCAAGGGATCTTATACCGGGTGAAGAGGAGGAACCGGAGAGTGAGGCGGAAGCTCCGAGTGGTGATGATGATTATGCGGATGAGCCTCATGGTGGTGAGAATGTGAATGTGGGCCAAGGGGGCCTAGGTAGGGGTTATGGTGGTGTCTTCTATGATTACACGGAGCGTTCCTATGAGCCGAATTGGGCTTATAATGGCACTATGCAAGAGGTTATTGAGAACCAATGTCCTCCGACACCCGTTTTTGAGTCATGGTCGGGTTCAGAGCGTACTTTGTTTGATCAACAAACGATGATGAGTGCTAGCATGGAGCGGTCTTTGAAGCATAACTTTGATCGTCAAGAATCATGGAATCGTGCACACGCTTACTCTCATGAGCTAGAGATGAATAACAGGTATGAAGATGACCAAGCAAGAAGGATGCATGTGGATTGGCATGCCGGGAGGCCCGTGGTTGTGGATCCACCTCCGGTGGATTATGCCTCTCTACCACCATACGATGGTAGTGTATCGTATCCAACCCCGCCGCTCCATCATTCATAATGGCTAGACCCGCGTCAACAACAAGGAGCATCTCAACAAGGTGGAAGCATTAGCGGTGCATTCGGTTTTGGAGAATGGAACGAGATGATGTCTTCCATTTTTGGACCGCCTCAACCGCGCTACTATTAGTCAGGTCGTGATCCTTCTTGTACATTTTGTGAATATGTGTTTAGTTTGATATGTTTATGGTTGGGTGGTGTTAGTTGTGATGTTATGTTTTGGGTTGGAAGAGGTGGTGGTGTAATGTTTAAAAGAAGAAAAATATATAAAAAACATAAAATGAAAAATACCAAAAAGAAATTTGTTGTTTGAGTGTTGTGCTTTTAGTTGATGTTGAAAAGTTTTAGCGATCAAATCCCCCTAAAACCATACATTGGGGTCAATGTATCCCAAGTGTGAGGATTGGGGGAAATTTTTTAGTTTTTTGAAAAAAAAAATTTAAATCAAGCGAAAAAATGTGAGAATTTGAACACCTTGGACTACACCCGAATAATGCACCGCCAACCCTTAATACCCTTTGTTCTTGGTGAGAGGTGAAGCCACACATGTAAATAAATAATACTTGTCTTTGATGAGAGTGGCAACGAGTGGGGGTGCATTAGAACTTGTGCCTTGATACGGTTTGAGTCCTTAGTTGGATATGAATGCGAAAATGATAAGGGCATTTAGGTAGCCTCGTCATTAGTGTGTGCGAGTGTGGGATTTGGGGGTTGGACCTCATAAATTATATATATAAGCATGGTTGCGAGAGGGGCGGGGATTTGGACATTTATTTGCCCAATTTTGTGCCTTAAGCCTATCATTTGTTACCCCTTAGCTAGTTCCTAAAAGAATTTACCCGACTTGACCCGGTCTTATAGTGTTAGTAGTAGTTTAGTAGTATGTAGATATATTTGATGTTATATTGTATGTTTGCTTTGATGGAAAAAAATATCAGAAAAAAAAAGAAAAAGAAAGAGAAAAAGCAATGAAAAATGAAAAAGAAATGATGTTGAGTTGTCTTGTATATATTAGTTAAGTTGGAAGTTGTTTGTTTACTTTATTGTGTAATAAAAGACCGGGTTAAGTTTTTGCTACTTCATATATATTCCATTTCCTACCCGTATACCTAGCCACGTTACAACCTTAAAGCCCCTTTGATTTGCATTCATGTTTGACACTTGTTAGGAGAAAGATCGATTTGGGTACAAGCATATAGTTGTGCAACCGCCCATTTGCCTTTTGTGTGTCTAGCTCATAGTGCTAGTGCTTACTTGTTGCCGAGAGGAGAGACATAGCGAGGGGTGCGTTATCTTGGGTGTTAAAAAGGGTTAGTAAAAGGACTACATGTTTATGCTTGGTTTATGTGATCGCTTGTTTTGAAAAAAATGGTTTTGATGAGTTGCTTGGGACAAGCAACGGTTAAGTGTGGGGATGTGACGGGTGGTCCATAGGACAACCCTTAATGATGTTAAAAGACGAGTTTATCCTTCATTTGATCGTGTAATTATCTTGAATTAGATAACTACGAATGCTTATGTTTCAGGTGCAGTTCGGGAGCTAAAAATGGATAAAACGCTGCTTTGGACGGTTTGGAGAGGAACGGGTCGTGCATGGAATGAAAGAAGAAACAAAACACAAATATCAGGGCTCCACCGTAAATTACGGTGGCCACCTTAATTTACGGTGGCCCTGAAACTCATGATTTTCCACCGTACCTCAGTACTGATTCACCGTAACAACTTTATGTCCACCGTAATTTACGGTCTCCAACGTAAATTACGGTGGAGGCGACGGGAAAAATCGTAACTGCTCATTAAAAAGGTTTTTGATGGTGTCTTTTCACATTATCTCATCATTGGACGTTTCTCTGGAGTTATAGGGCGATTTTTGGCTTTGGCAAGTGTTGGTGAACAATTTCTAACAATTCGGTTTGTCTTTGATGCATATGAACTTCAATCTTGATGTTATGATGATCCACCAAACAATGTCCGGCAAAACTTTCGGTGATCATCTTTGGTGAAGGTTTCTTTATGACTTTTGTGTGATGAATCTTTATTTCTAGAATAATAGACTTGGTATGTTGCTATGTTTATTATGATGCATGAATGTTGGTTGTAAATTGTTAATTGATGTTTTGTTCCTAATCTAAATCGTACGTTCTTGGTGTCATTGACAATCGAGATATCACGGGAAGGGTTAGGGTTGGATATTGGTTAATTGATCATCGGGTAACAACCTCGCGTTTACATAATCCGAGTACTTCGTTCCCTTTTATCACAACAAACGTTTGTGCATGAGTTATGTCTATGTAACTCTTTCTAGTTGGATTCGTGCACAATTGTTAATGGAAACCGGAACCTAAGATGGTCATTTTCTCTTAATCTGTTAAACACCCAATTTTGATTTGCAATTAGCTAGCAATTTAGTTTTCTAAAACAACAATCCAAATCATTGATCTTTAATTTCTGCAATTAGGTTAATTTTAGTTAAAGTGCAAAGCTATAGAATCAACACATTTTCCACATACTCCCTGAGTTCGATACCCATTTACCACTATCTATTAGTTGTTAATTGGATTAAATTTGCGTGTACCATGACAGCACGTCAGTTATGCAAAGGTTACTTATGGTATGTTAAGCATATGTTGATGTTCCGGAGTGTTTGTCACGTTAAACTGATTATGTTTACGCATCGGTTTACGTATAACTCTCTAGAAAGCGATATAGAGTTTGAAATTGAACAAAAATCAAAGCGTGAAAAATGTCAAACATAAATACAAAAATATTGGGATCAAATAACATGGATTTATTGATAACTGAACTGATTAAGGTTTATACAATGATTACAAGCACAGATGTCACATGCAAGCTCCTCCTCAAGCTTGTGCACGTGACGAAGCAAGTAACGGACCTGCTGCTCGACTGTGAGGAATACTCTGGAAAAAGGAGTAAGAGGAGCAGGTGGACGTGCAAATGGAGGCAGTGAGGATCGAAGGGGAATGGAAGCATGCTGACAAGGACAGGGTAAGGGACGCGGTATCGACTCAAGTTCCAAGTCTCTTCGGCTCATAACCTCAAATCGAAGCTGTAGCGAATAAAGTAACTCATCCTGGGTATAGCCAACAAGATGCGAGGGATGGTAGGGGTCTGAGGTCGGCATGGAATATGATGGGGAGCCTCTAAATGACTCGTTAGTTGGTGAGGAAGTAAAAGGAGCAAAAGGTGCAGACAAGGGAATGTGTGGATAAGCTGCGAAAACATGAAGGTCATGACTAGGTTGCTGGCCTGAAGTGTCTTTTCCTGGGCAAGGTGCGGGTATGTCCTACAAGGAATCTATGGGTAACTCTACACGATGAAGGTCAGACTCCACAGAGTGAAAAGGAGCAACATCAGGGGGTGCGGGTGCAAGTGGATCAGGAATGAATGGCTCAATAACAGGAGGATCAACGGGTGCAGGAACTAGATCTGGTATAAGGGGTGCAATGTCAGGTATGCCAAATGAAATAGGATCATGGTCAGGCAAAGGTTCAGGAACTGGCATCGGCTAGGGATCAACGGGTGTATCAACGGACTGATCGTCAGGAATAAAATCAGGCTCAAAGTCATGTGGAGGAATCGGTGTAGCTGACATAGTCGTCTCTTCACTAGAATCAGTAGCATAACATCGTAAACCAACTGCCTGTAGGGCGGAATAAGTCACAGACTCAAAGGAATCTGAGACAGAGTGTAAACTAGTGTCAGAGGAAATCTCAATAACGGGGATCTCATAGAGTGGAATAGCAGCAACGTCCTCGTCTAGCTTTTCATCACCGTGGGCATCACCAAAAGGACCATCAACAAGCTAATCAATGTCAACATCAATCAAATCGTCAAAAGGCAAATCCTCGAGAGGGGTAGCCACTAAAGGAATGGGAGTGAGGATTGGTGCCACGACATGCTCACCATCGGGAGGATCGATGATAAGATGACCATGGAAAGGAGGGGGAATAACAAAAGGATCGTCGTCTGGAATGCCATCAGTATTCGGTAAATCATCTCCCAAGTCGGGCAACGCGAACGATTGCAAGTCGTCGTCAGACATCATCTCCAGGTCACTCTCTGAATCCGTGGCGAGGATCTCCGGTTCTGACATAATCTCGTCGTCAGAGACTACTACCATGGGATCATGGTCGTCAGGCAATCCGCTATCAGGTGAAGACATAGTGTCTGTAACAAAACATTCACAATGTATACACATATTTAACTACTATCATTATGCAATCAAAGAAAATGAAATCATGTAATCAAGTATCCTTCCTAGTCTCCAAGACTAACCACCCAGTCTCCCAGACTAAACTACCTAGTCTCCCAGACTAACCACCCAGTCTCCTAGACTGAACTACCTAGTCTACCAGACTAAACCACCCAGTCTCCTGGACCGAACTACCTAGTCCCCCAGACTAAACCACCCAGTCTCTCAGACTAAACACCCAGTCTCTCAGACTAAACACCCAGTCTCTCAGACTAAACACCCAGTCTCTCAGACTAAAACACCCAGTCTCTCAGACTGAAACACCCAGTCTCCCAGACTGAAACACCCAGTCTCTCACACTAAACACTCAGTCTCTCAGACTGAAACACCCAGTCTCTCAGACTGAAACACCCAGTCTTTCAGTCTGAACCATAAACATAGACCTTGAGATGTGTTTCGTGTATTTTCTTTTATAAAAATGTTTGTTTCTTGGATCTGTACGTTTCGTGTATGTAATGAAAACATGTTGGAAAAAATATTTTCGTGGGAGCCCTAATGATTGTAGTCTAGACTAGAGAAAGAATCCTAGTTCGCTACAATCGAAGCTCTGATACCAAACTGTCATACCCTGACTTTTTGTGGAAGCGTGATTATGGTGTGACTTGCTTAATACCATTGCATTCAATCATAACAACTATATGATAAAACTGAAGATGTTCGTCCATTAGATAAGTTTAAAACTTAACAACATTGTTTAAAACACAGACTTAAAATTTGAGTACAAAGACATTAGATAAAACCAGGCTTTGGAAGTGGTGACTTATCTAGGATAAGACACACAATCCAAATCCTCAGACATAGGATGACACCTTTTATTCTCAAATTTACTTGAAACATCCAAACGCCTGCCAGATCCATACTTAATTTCCTGAAAATACATGTAGTTTAAAAACATCAACAAAAGTTGAGCGAGTTCATGTGTGTGTTTCTGTGCACGAATAAATCTTTATAATCATTGAAAATATGAATGGGTGTTTGTAAAAACTCATGGTATGAAAGCAACAAGGAAAACAGATCACCAATGGTTTGCAAGGCCATTGATATAGGTGAGGTGATGCAGGAAAACTCAAACCTAGCAGATTTATCTCCAGGAAGAAGACATAGTCACCACATGGGCCACCCTGGTCCGCATGGGTGTGGGTTCGCTACACCCAAATAGATCTATCACTCATGTCCCTCGGTCCTACTACGAGGATTAATGGTCTTAAGCGTCGTACCCACCACTCACATGATCAAGCAGTACCCTTCCTTAGCTAACCATACCAAATCAAAATGTTTTAAACAGTTTGTAACATGTATTTCACCCCCGAAGTTATAAAACCGAAGACAGTTAAAGAAAAGGGGAACATGAACTCACAGATTTGCATCTTCAATCACCGTAACTCAAGCTCCTCGGATATAACACGACGACCTACATCATGCTAATGTGTAACAGACGAACGGGTCGTGCCTTGACTTAGTATTAATGTCTTTGAGTTACGATTCTTTTAGTGTCTTCGATATTATTCCAAATTTTTCAATCATTTGTTAAAATAATTAATATTTTAACTTAAATTAGATTTATTATATTTTTGGCTTGATACACTTCGGGTATTTACACATGCATATCCTTCCCAAGGATGGGGGTATCTTTCATTTGTATATTTTGCCTTATATCGGGATCGTATTCCGGTGTGTATTTATACGCACGAGAATACGTATTTTTATTGAATTCATTAAGTATCCTTTATACTTAACTTCATATTGATTATTCCGGAATATTATCTTTAATAGGTATTAAATATATATGTTCAAAATATATATTTAAGAGATATTACTTAGAAAAATTATTTATAATTTTTCTTTGGGAAAAAATATTTGTAATTTCTCATAAGTGTCCAAAAATTAATATATTTTCAAGTTCAATTTAGAAAATATATTCAAACTAATTTTTCCCAAAAATGACACACTTCATATTTATTTGAGAAAATGTATCTTTCATCCATAAATACTGCATTTCATGTTTGTGCAAGAAAATATATATTTCTTAAACATAATATATTTTCTAAAAACTTCAAGAAAAATATATATTTCATATTTGCCAAAAATAATATATTTTTACTTGTCAAAATATGATATATTTTTGTGGTAATTGTAAAAATCATATTTTACTTCCTTGGTGTCCAAAATATTATTTACCAAAATATACTTTGTGAATAAATTCCGGAATATTTTGTAAGTCTTATTCCATAGTTCGGTTTCATCAATATTTTGTGTAAATGTGTATATTCATTTGTTGGAATTTTGGTAATATTTTGGATAGAAATTCTTGGTACTTTTGTGTGTTATATTATTTCAAGTCCTAAAATAATATAACTAATACACAAAGTATACAAATAATCACACATATGTGACTTCTAAATATATATTTTCCTAATACATATTTAGTCACTTTTATTTATGAAAACCAACCTCCAATATTTATATTTTTGTATCAAAAGTTATGGCAAAGCTTTTGTAGCAAACTCATGGTTTAAAATACACTTGTGAATATTTGTTTAAATTTTTTTTCTAAAAGTTTATATTTTTAGAAAATTTTACCATAGTTTCCCCTAAAAATGGAGGCTTCCATGCTTTCAAGCATATCATTTTATTTTGTAAAAATTAACACAATCAATTCACAATCAACGATAAACAACCTTAACTTATCAATTTTCCAAAAATATCATGCATTTTCTACTACTTCATGTACTTGAATATTTGTGAAAATTTGTAGTAACTTACTAGGGTTCTTAGTAAGTCTTGTTACCCTTTAAAATGTGATTAGTTCTTTAAAAACTTCATTTTTAAAGAAGTTAGATGTTTACAACTTCTTGTCACATTTTCTAAAAATGTTTCTTTATGAAATCTTCTTATTACACAAGTGTTTCTACACTTGTTTAACCATTAAAAATAAGATTTGTTTTTGTAAGAGCCAAGATTTAATAAAACTCATATTTTTAATTTGGTTTCTTTGAAAGATCATTCACAAATCTTTAGATCTACATGATTAACAACTTACTTTTTTCATTATCTTTCAAGAAAACCACTTAGTCATTCAAGTGCATGATTCATATGTGGACGATCCATCATCCTACCATATTTCTACTTTCACATCTTGCTAGATTATGTTTTTAATCATGATCTAGCAAGATCTTATGATGATCAACATCATTTCTACAAACAATCAATGATCAATAAGCATAACAACTCATATTCGTCAAGATTACTTCATTAAACAAGCTTATGTTCATGTTTACTTCTTATGATCTTTAGTGTTCTTCATGTTTTGATTATGATTCTTCTTAAACCACTAAAAATGAAAGTAAAATGGATAGATCAAGGCTCTTACCACTAGCACAAGGCTAGGGATGATTCAAGAGTAGAAAATGAGAGGATAAAAGAAAACAAGGGAGGTTCTTCAAGTCCCACAAGCTCCAAGCTTCATCATACGTCTTCTAGCACCTTTGAGTAGTAATAGAATGAGTGGAAGAAGGGTGGATGATGGTGGTGTTGGGGTTGTTGTTTGTGGCCGTGAACAAACAAGGAGAAGAAGGAGAAGTGTGTGTGAAAGATTATGAGACTTATGAATCACTTAGGTTATACTTATAACCATTTCATGGGTTTTTCCATTGTATATTATGTCATAAATAGGGGAAACAAGATCTTATATAATATTAAAAGAAAATCCGATGGTGGGGGCCATGTTGGCCGTGAGCTAGTGGGGGGGGGGGGTAGTAGATTAGGGTGTAACTAAATTGGTTATAATCTAGTTTAAATCCATGTGTTATTATATGCTTTAGTTATTAGATATTTTTAGGAGGTGTTATGATGTTCGGGGACTATAACTAGCTTGGTAATGTTAAAACAATGCTTCAAGTGTAAATTTGGTGTTTCGGGTAGTGTCCGGTTGTTCGATGGGTTACTCGTTCGTTAAGGTGTTAAACTTTGTAGTTTAGGGTGCTTTATATATCTTTTTGGGACACTTTTGATTCCCCACACTTAGGAAAGCATTCATGACCATTTTACCATTTTCTGCATAATATTAGTGTGTTAATTTGCTGATTTTTGCTGAATTTTACTGAATTCAGCACTTTGGGTGAGTTTCAGTCACTTTCCTACACTTAGACTATCACTAGGAAGGCAGTTTTATGATCCTTACTTTCCTACACACTACACTAGTGTAGTACTTAGTTTCTGGCTCATTCTGTGTCTAAATGCACTGTCTGTCTATGTGCTGAGTTCTGTCAGCATTTTCCTGATTTATTAGATAACTATGCTAACTACACTTAATGCATCATTTAAGGCAATACAGCATTCAGGCAGTAATGATATGACATTAAACAATGTATGATGCTCACATATGTATAAGACAGAAATCAGAAAGCAGTTAATTTAAATTCAGCACAATCATTAAGCACTAATCATATTTAATTAATTGTACGAATACCTGAATTTTTGACAGTTGTCATAATATTTACTTTGTGTTTTAGTTCCGCCTGTGGATCCACTTATCGACCGTTTTGTAATATTTTATTATACTTTCAATTCGGTTTGTATTATTATTTTAGACTTCCGCTGTGCCTTAAATTGTGATTTTTTGACTATGATGATATCAACTACGTCACGATACTCCCCACCGGGCCCACCGGTAATACGTGGAAATATCGGGGTGTGACAGGTTGGTATTAGAGCCAACGTTTGAGTGAATTAAACACTAGCCTTTAGTGTTTAATCTCAAATGACACAGTAGCATATTCCTTAGACTTTCTGAGTCTAGACTTAACATAGGAATGCTCTCATCCCTATTAAGTAAACATTGTTTTCGATTTTATGTGTTTTAAATATGTCGCCAAGCAAAGAAGCCGTTAATGGAGATTCTTCCCGTTCGAGGCCAAGAAGTGCTAAGCTTCATACCACAGCTAGAATGGGCGTGCGACCGGTTTGGAGGAAGACCTTTATGGACTCATTCCTAAAACCAAACCCATTGAATTCTTAAACAAACTAGGGAGTACATACCAGGAGATCCCTGAGGCTCCCATATTGAAGATGATACATGTGGATGCTATTAATCCCTACTTCCTACCTCCAAGTTTTGGAATTTCAGACTTGGACTATACCAGTCAAAACCTAATCCGTGATCCATGTCTTAACCATTGAATTTCTTTAACCATTGAATCCTTGGATTCTTTAACCATTGAATCCTTGGATTCTACTTCTGCAATGGATCTTGATTTGAAATATTTACTTTATTCACTAAAATCTTAAGAGTCGCTACTGCACACGATAAATAAAGAAGAAGAAACAATCAGAATAAAGCAAGGAAGACATTAGAAACCCTTCTTCCATCACATTTAAATTTTTACCTTTAAGTCCCTGTATGGGCATTTGATTACTAAAGTCCTTTGTGGACATATTATTTCATCATAGTCCTTGTGGACTTACGTTCCTGATAAGAATTTGTATATACGTATGTTTATCATAGTCCCTTCGAGGACATTATATTTTAAAATAGTCCCTTTGTGGACATTATAATTCAATAAAGTCTCTCGGTGGGCATGCTATTTCAATATAGCCCTTTCCTGGACAAGTGATTTTATTAAAAAACAAAATCCCTTTTGTGGATGCACTATTTAAATAGTCTCTGTATGGACATACCTTTTGACTTAAGACCCTGTATGGGCATTTGCTATATAAGTCCTTATATGGTCGTGTTATTTCAATAAAAATCTTTTTGTAAACGTGTTATTTCATCAAAAAAAATTATTTTTTAGACATGTTATGTCATCAAAGTCCCCTGGCGAATATAATAATTCATAATAGTCCTTTCAAGGACATATCATTGCACTATAGTCCCTTAGCGGACATAACATTTCATTATAGACCCTTCGTAGGCAAGCTGTTTCGATATAGTCCCTATACGGACTTATAATATTTTAATAGACCCCATACGGACTTGTAATATTTTAAATAGTCCCCGTACGGACTTGTAATTTCCGTTTAAGTCCTCTATGGACAAATATGATACTAAAAAGTCCAGATTAAGGCACTATTGTAGAATTCTTAATGATTTATGGAAAGTTTTGGAAATTTTATATAGGTATTCATTTCGTCCTTTATCAAACAATAGTATCATTTTTATTCGAACTTTATTGATCTGCTAGATAATCTCAAAAGATCTTCTTAATGATGTAACCTAGCCAATATGTCAATACAGACATGCTATGATGGTAAAACCCTCTTAAGACAATTAATCCTTGTTAACATCTAAGAACATGTTAACACTCCTGGCAGTGTAACTTGAGAGACCACACCAGCCGTCAAGGCATTTGGACTATGTCCAAGCCTTAGAGCCAATATGATCAAATTAGATCATGGAAAGTATCATCAAGGTGATGATGAAAATATATAAACATCCGTTGGTGATGAAGTGCCTAAGGGCTAAACTTGTTGTCCAATAAGACAACGACAGTTGTGGTCTATGACCCCCTGTCTAAAGATATTGGACTATGTCCAAGCATAATAGTCTATATGATCAATGCGATCATGACTAATATCATCTGATACGATGATCATATTATTAAACATCCTTAATGATGTTTTCCCTACAGGCCATAACATATTATCCATTTGTGACATTGACATTGTGATCTTTATGATCCCCTGTCCAAGGTAGTAAGCTATGCTCAAGCCTAATAGTCTATATATGATCAATACGATCATGACTAATATCATCTGGAACGATGATCACAATATTTAACATCCTTTAGTGATGTTTCGCCAACGGGCCAAATACTATATTGTCCATTAGTTACATCGACAATTGTAACCGTTATGGTTATTGTCCAAGGTGATGGGCAATGCCCAAGCCTCATACTATATAAGATCGATAAGATCTTAACATATATCTTATATTACGATATTTATATGTATATATATAAACATCCATTAGATATATCCATTGATTGGCCTTTGTGGAAAAATAAATCGTCTTTCAAAATAATGACAGATGTAGTCTATGACTCTCTGCCCAAAGGTGAAGAACTATGTTCAAACCTTATAGTCTCTGATCAAATAAGACCTCAATTTATATATTAAAATGTCCTCCATGACAGGCCTTTTGTGCCATATCCTATATGTCCTTTGGGACAAGGCCTTCGTGCCATATGACTATTAATGTCCTTGGTGACAAGACTATGTGCTACATTTATATGTCCCTCATAACGTACTTATGTCCCATATTTTAAAGGTCCTTGAGGAGAGCCTTTGAGCTACCAAAAAATCGTCAACATAACCAAGACAGTTGTGACATTTGATCCACTGTCAAAAAGGTAATGGACACGATCCAAACCCTAAATGCCATTGATGGTCGTCATGTTACCTAGGCTAAATGTAATTGATAAACATACAAATAACATTCATTAGGAAATGTTCATAACCTATTAGCCTATATGGTTTAATGATACCATAGCTAATGTATGTTAGGTCGTCAGGACGATGACTAGCTATTGTAATGCAATTAAGAAATTGTTTAATTTGATGTTTAGTACCAAGCTTCGAGTATGGCAAACTCGGATCAGACAAACAACAGTCGTGATACTAGGATGCGACAAATGATAATGTTGCAACAAATGTGAACCTCATTGTTACTGGAATTAATCTCCAAGCTATGAAGCTATGATTGACGCAACTATTAGAAAAGCTATGAAAAAGGTCATGAAAAGGTTTAAAAATCCGAATGCTACTTGCTCTAAAACACATTCTTCTGCTCATGAGAAGAGCTTTATTCGTACTTCGAATGCGAAGAATAAACCAAATAAGATCATATGTGGCAAGGAGCCCCATTCCTCTAAAGGATGTACTTAAAAGTACTTTGTATCTTGCAAGTCAAGAGACTTCAATAGTGAAAAGGGGCCATTAATTGCATGAAATTGTAGGATGAAATAGAAACCATTATGTGTATCAGCGGTTATTCTGGAAAGGATATTGTAAGTTATGTATCACAGACATTCAATGGCAATAACCTTAGTTGGTAAGAACATTAATAAAGTCCACAAGAAAGATACCCTCATACAATGTGGGATGGTCCAAGTTTACGGACCTTATCAGAAAAACCGATTGTCCGCAACATGGAATGGAAAAGGTGAAATCAGAATTTTCTGACTATCACAATAAAAGTTCTAGACTGTCGACTGTACATTGCAGACTTTAACTCATTATCTGAAATAGTGCCCTATTCGGTTAACCCAAAATCTAACCTTAATGCTTAAATTATTTGTGGTTTAGCATCAGAAATAAGAGGGCATATTAAGGTTTCAAAGCCTGCTCCTTGTAAATCCATTATGGATCTATCTCAGCCACTCACATTAGTTGAGTTAAGAAGTTAATCGGTCAAAGCTGAGACTGCCGAGAAAAAGAAAAAGGGAGAAAGATAACTCCCAAAAATCAAAGAAGCCTGTATGTAAGATCTGCAACAAAAGGCACTGGGACCGTGTTTATCACACTAAAGGTCAAGGCAGTGTGGCATCTGTAGTTCCCTAAATGTAGAAACCTAAGAATGTAGTCTGTATCGGATGAGGTGTTAAGGGCCACATCAGAACTAACTGCCCTAAGACCGTCAAAGATAGTATAGATAAGTTTAGAGAGACTAAGAATGGAGGCGCCTAAACCCTCCTGTTGAATTCTTGAGGCGGTTCGTATCAATAATGGCACCAGGTACATCCCTTATCGTGAATCAATTGATAAGAATTCCGTTTTGATTCGGGAACTATTAAGTCTTTCATAGATCATAAGCATAGCAAACTTTTAAATTTTTTTCCATAAGAACTCCAGATATTAAGTGTAAGGTAAAACCTACCGACGAAAATCATAGGAACCATTTCTTCTATTCTTATCGGAAATCTTCATTCATGAGATCTGGAGTACTCTATCTTCAGATGGAGTATGACAATATATGCTATTTTATTTTGTTATCTCATTGATTTCTATCAACTGCGAATGCCAGTCTATGCTTGATAAAAGTGCCATATGAGGATTGGCGTATCCTAGTGTGTCCCATAGATTACTTCCATGCCTGATCAGTATAGAGGTTTAATGCACGGAACCACTGAGATATTCCAATGGTCATATTGTACTAAATTCAGCTAATGATATTCAAAGAAGATATCTAGTATAGAAATGTCCATATAGGTGTCACTATTTAAGGCATCCGTGCATTCATAAAGAAAAATGTGTCATATATATGGCATGAATAATGGTAGATGAACTGAAGCCTGAGATTCAGAATATCTCTGTGAATCTCGATTGTCTTCTTCTAAGAACTACCTTGTTTACCTCTTGAGAGGCAAATAGAATTAAGAATAATATCCCACTTAAGGCTGCATCTATTGAAAAATCTCTATGTCGGTTAGTGCTGACGGAAATGGAAGAATTGAGAACCAATTAGATAAGCTTTTAAAGAAGGATTCATAAAGCCTAAATCATAATTCTGAAAGCTCCGGTATTATTAATTAAGAAAGACAGTTCATTATGCTTATGCATTAATTACCGCAACCCTACTTAGGTAACATTTGAGAATCGCCATCAGCTGCCCAGGAATCGTTGATTTGTTCAACTAACCGTGAGGTTAGCTATTCTTTAAAAGATTGGATTAAGCAGTAGTTGGAATGACTATCTCACCTTGAATAAGCTTTCCTATAATTAATAGTTGGTATATAAGCACCAAGGATGCTCCTTTGGAGACCTTGTAAAGATGGAATGTCAAACATCCGTTGTTGGATAAAAGCTTGGGAATTCCAATTTTTAAAGACCTGAAATTACCCTGGAATTAACGGATAAAATCTTACGAATCTGTGATTATCCAAAAGTTGCCCGTAACTGGTAGAAAATCAATATTAATTAGGGACGCAAACTTCTTAAGTTCTCAATAAGGGACAAGATTCAACAGAAAGTACCACCCTAGGAGGGTGTGCTGCATTTTGATATAACAGACAAGTTAAACTCTAAATATATTGGACCATTTGAGAAAAATCGAATATGTCAAGATCGGTAGCTTATAAGCTGAAAGTTACCAGAGGAGCTTGATGGTAATCACAATGTGTTTCACGCTGGTGATTTCATGATATGTCTAGTTGTTAAGTCGATAGCATTACAACATTGATGTGTAGACTAACGAAAAACTTATGGTTTGTTAAGAAACCAGTGTCGAATAAGGATCGATAAGTTAAGAAGCTCCGAAAGAAAGCATATACCTATTATTAAAGTTAAAATGGGATGCCGTAAAGGCCCTAAGTATACATGGGAGGTCGTATTCACTACATGACAGAAGAATTCCTATCTTTTTGAGCAAATCTTGAGGTCGAGATTTCTTTTAAGGGGGGTGAGGATGTAACACCTCGTAAAATCACGTCCAATGATGTGTTGACACGTGTAATAAACCCTAATAAAGTCAAACGTTGACTATGAAGGACTAATTTCGTCAAAAACGAAAAACTATGAAAGTGGAAGCACCAAAAATGTCAACATGCCAAACATGTACCTCTGATTGACCTCATATGATGTTCGTATTCTTTATTAAATAAATTGTCAGACACAAGAAGTCGTTTGTGCTTAAAACAAAAAAATTACAAACCACGAGGATTAAAAGTGTCAACATGTTAATTCTTACCTCTTAATGACCCTTTAACGATCCTGAGGATTTGTAGAATCTTTTATACCCTCACGATTTTTGGATAATGATTTCGTGGAATTTCGATGCAAATAAACGATTTAAATTTCAATTATCAAGATGATGGGTTAAAAGCGTCAACATGTTCAAATTAACCTCTGAGTGACCTTTTAACAAACCTGAAGCATCGTGATGTTGATAATACTCTCGAGAATGCCTAATATGGATAACATAGGGCTTTGGCGCGATAAAATGATAATGCGCGCTAGTTATGCATTAAAGGGGCCAAAAGCATCAAACTATAAAACTACACCTTTGGGCGACCATTTAAGCGAACTGGAGTAAACTGGAGTGTCGTAATATCCCATCATACTCTTGGGAATGCTTGTTATTGATCCTGAAAGGCTTTTATGCCATTTCGCGTTAAAACGCACAAGTTCGCAAATTAAAGGGGTTAAAAGCGTCAACGAACAGAAACTAGTGTTTTCGGTAATCGTTTAACAAAACCGGACCTAACAGTGTTTGGTTATACTCCCTAGATCAACTCCAAACTAACTACAAGGGCCCATTGTGCCTAAAATGAAAGTTACTATGCTTATAAAGCTGCGGGGACTAAAAGTGACAAGTTCAAAACTTGTTTGCTGAGATGTGGGGTGGTAGCGCGACGCCACAGCCTACCCCTTTTGCTGTTGTGACAACTGTGCCTCCGTGACCATCAAACAAATACCAAATCAATGAGATATTGTGTTTCATACTTGGGATTTGTAAAAAAATATGTGTATCGTTTGCACATATCATTCTTGTTCGATTTCGGGCTTTAAATCGCTTTCTGGAAGGTTATACGCGATCTCATGCGTAAATATAACCAATTTAATGCAAAGAACACTCCGGAATAGTGAAATAGTCTTAACATACCTTAAATAACCCTTACATAACTTAGAAATAAGTTTTGGATGGTTTAGTATGCCGAAATCAAGTTAATTCGCTTACAGGGACTAAATTTGACAAACTGCGAAAGTATGACGATTCGTACTAAAACAGACATTCCGGAACATGACCATAAGTTAAACATACCATAAATATCCTTTACATAGCTTAGAAATAGGCTTTGAGGTGTTCGGTGTGCTAAAATAAACTTTTGGGTCATTCAGGGACTAAAAGCGTCAAAAAGTGCACAAGTTTGCTCTTTCGCGCATAACTTACGTTCTGAATACAACCGGACATCCAAAAATTTATGTAAGCACTAAAATATTTTATTTTAGTGTTTGGCATAAGAAAAATCCATTCGTCGCGCAATTTGGACCGTTTTTGCGTCCGTTACGACTTCCGTCGTAATTAACCGAACAACGCAACTGTACGGCCAAACAAACCGACATCCGAGATATTTTTGAGCACATTTTAACTTCCCTATACTTTAACTTCATTTTAGAGCTTTGAAATGGGGTTAACGGGCCTTAAACATGTCGGAAATAGCTCAAAACACCAATAGGGACTAAAGCTGCCAATCTGCCAAAGTTGCTGGCTTACGGACCGTAAGCCATCACCCTTACGGTCCGTAAGGGGTCCCCAGATCAGCAGAATCAGTTAACAGCCTGTTAACAGCTGTTACCCCCTTAATGCCTTTTGCACTCGCCTCTTCATGATAATGAGGGGCCAATTTGGTGTTCCATGGAAATTTCAACAAATGTAGGGATGAGATCAAAGCACGTTATTCGATAAACGATCGTAACGGTTCTAACATTCCTATAAATACCCAACCCATTCACTTACAAAACCCACGAAAATCTGATCTAAGAATGCTCTAAGTTGAAGCCATTGCTTCATACCTGGGTTACTTGGATCAAGATTAGCTTGCGGGGACCCTTCGTTCCTTCGTTCTTTTATCGCTTTTCGAGTCCGAAAGTCAAACTATGTTTTACTTTCTGCATTGACCAGTTTATGGTCAATGCGAAGTTCGTTTGAACTTCATAACGTGAGCGTAATCACGATGGTTATAGTCCCTAGTGACTTTACCTACTGATTACCACATTTTGACATTGATATACACAATTCATGATTTACATTAGACATAAACATTTTTACATTAATATACAAAATTCATGATTTACATTAGACATAAACATTTTGACATTGATATACACAATTCATGATTTACATTAGACATAAACATTTTGACATTGATATACACAAAACATTTTGACATTTGATTATACATAAACATTTTACAATGGTGGTTTGGTTTGAGTAAGTGATTTAAGTAACGAGGCATGTGTAAAATGATACAAGCATGGTGGATACGCCGCTGGTACTTCCTATATATAAGTGCTTGTATGGTATTACATATCGTAGCGTTATTTGAATCATTTCAATTTAGACATATAACATTTTATACAAATAACATACTTTTCACAATACATTGTTTTACAAACAACTTATCTAATACAAACTCATTTTACTTGGTTATTTACTTAACCATTATTCTTTTATACATATATATCATTTGGTTTATTTATCACTTTTCAAATGATTTACAAGACAAATCAAATTACAAGGTTCATGACTAAACATTTTCTTAAACATAAGTCATGAATTCTATTTTCACAAAACCTATGTATCTCACAGGCATTTTTATGCTGACGTACCTATTTTCACATGTGTTTTCAGGAGTTGTTGCATAGGATTTATCGAGACATACTTAGGCGGACCTGTGCCTTAGTGACTTAAAACGAGATAAGAACTAGTTAATTTATGTTATGTACTCTTTATTTCTTGTTTAAAGACATTGTAACTCGCTTGTTTGATGAATAAAACGAAACTTTAATTTCCATGGTTGTGAAACAATTAATTCTGTTACAACACTCCCCGACGTTTCCGCCACGTTTCGTTGTTTTACGTGGTCGGGGTGTGACAGAAAAGATGGTATCAGAGCCAATGGTTATAGGAAATTAGGTTATTAGTAATACTTTGACCTAGTCTATAACCTTCCTAGGACCCTAACGCGAGTTTACTTGCGTTTAGTCATAAAACAATACCGTCACCTATCCTTAGGCAACGACCACAACAAGAACATAAATTTCAAAACAGCTTTGAAAACTAATCATCTGTTCTAGGATGTTTGATTACTAGGTTTTGAACCCTCTGTTATAAGGTTTTGAACCCCTTTGAATTTTCAAAACTCTCGTCAAAGTTTTGGGTCCTAAATAGTGTGAACACGTGCAAACTGGAAAAGTGAATGCATGTACCCTGGGTTTTCTGTCTAAGGCTAGAGTGTTCGTACAAATCAACATAATCGGACCAGTCACTCTTACCTGGGAACTCTTGGGGTGAGTGTCCACTTATAGGCGAGCATGTCTTCGCGATACATTATGAGGATCTATTTGCTTTGATTCAGCCTTTGTGTTGTTTGTTTGCTTCGTGGTTCAAACAAATGACCATCACCCATGATTTTGGTCGGTAATTGTAACATCCTATTCTTACCCAATGCCATTTCATTTGTTTTCTCTCTTGTTTCCCCTTTTAGAATGCCTCCACGACGCGAAAATCAGGTATCTATTGAGAAGCTGGCAGCTGTCATTACACAGCAAATGACGGCTGCAATCCTGAACATCGTTGCTCAATGTAACCAAGCCCTCAACAACAATAATGCCCCCTGCAACTTCAAGACGTTCAACTCGGCTAAGCCATCAAAGTTTTCTGGGTCTCAAGGAGCGACTGCACTTCTGCAATGGTTCGAGAGTTTAGAGAGCACCTTCAGGCATGTTCAATGCCCAAATGAGCGAAAGGTAGATTTCCCATCTGGTGTCTTTGAGAAACGGGCTTTGACATGGTGGAATGGTGTGATGAGAGATAGGGGTGCCGATGTGCACTGGCTCAAACATGGGAAGAGCTTCGAGCTCTGATGATGAAGGAGTTCTGTCCTCATCATGAACTTAGGGCTTTGGAAAGAGAATTCGACGATCTTAAGCAAGACAACGGTGAACATCGAGCCTACACTAATCGATATGAGGAGCTGAGCCTGTTGTGTCCTACCATGGTTACGCCTTTGGATAAGGCGATCGAAAAATACATTGATGGTCTCCCTGACCCAGTTCAGGACATTGTTACTGGTAGTAATCCTACCACAGTTAGACAGGCCATTGAATTATCTACTACCCTAACCGAATCTCAGATCAGAAAGGGCAAACTTTTTCTGAAAGGCGACAAGAAACAAGCAGCTAATGTTCAGGAGGAAACCAAGAAAAGCAAAACCGAACCTTCTAAGAAGCGTAAGGCTTCACAGAATTGTGCGATTGCTGCTCAACCCAACCAAAACACCCGCAACCAACCAACTCAACCTCCTGTAAGGAAACCTTATGCCGGTACTGCACCGATATGCAACAAATGTAATGCACACCACTTAGCTCACCTACAGTGTCGTTTATGTGCATCATGTGGGTGACTCGGTCACCTGGAAAATGCTTGTCGATTTACCCCAAACCAAGGTGGTCTAAACCAACCTCAAGTAAATCCTGCTCAAGCTCGTTTCCCACCAGGTCCTTGCTTCAACTGTGGCGAGATGGGCCATTTTCAAAGAAATTTCCCAAAGCTTGCTAACGCAAATCCAGCATAGGGATGAGCATCTGACCGACTAGAAGACAACACCGTTTAGAAATAATCACGTCTTATGTATTATTTTCTTTTGTTGTCAAGGTCCATGAAACAGTTGTAATCATTGTTTATAAATAAATCTTTTATTTACATTGCAATGTATTTATGAGGTTGTATGTATAAACAACATATCCCTTACATTACCGACAATCAAGGAATCGTATTCCTTGAAAAGCAAACTACCCCCAAATATTTTTTTTCCATTCTATGATCTCTTGCGTTTTCCACAAAAATCCTAAGTACCCGTTTCTTCCAAGGAAACGAAGTACAAGGCGCAAGTTACAACACTGGACGAGTACCCAAAGTACCACTGTAAATCCTTAATAGGGTACCTAAGGGTATTTCCGTAAATCCTAAAATTGTTGTGTACCTTAATTCGAATATTATGTTTCTTGGAAAACAAAATCGAATTTTTGGAAGATCATCCTATCTTCATAGATAGATTCTTGAAAAATGATTAAAGTGCCAAATGAAATCCACGGATTGGATTCCTGGTGTGTTTTAAGTATCCGCGTCCAAAGATAACAAATTTAAGGCCAAATTAAACAATTATGTGATTATGTGCTTATGTGTTCCCTTTTTATGTGATCCAAATTTTGTTATCCAAATCCTCGTAGAATCTTCCACATCTTCGTATAGGGGATTCATAGTAGGATATCCAAAGGTACTACCTTAAATCCTTAATGGGCTTCAACGTTATAGTTAAAGATTCCTCTTGAATAGTTTAGTTAAAGAGATTGATTAGTCAATCTAGTTAAAGACATCCTTCGTTGATGTAGTTAAAGATTCCTCTTGGGCAGTTTAGTTAAAGAGATTGATTTGTCAATCTAGTTAAAGACATCCTCCGTTGATGATGTTAAAGAGATCATTCGTTGATCTAGTAAAAGAGATTGATTCGTCAATCTAGTTAAAGATATTATGTGTTGATATAGTTAAAGAGGCCCTCTGGTGGTCTAGTTCAAGAGATTGTCCGTTGATCTAGTTAATAGATCCTTTGGTAATCTAGTTAAAGAGACTCTATTGTAATCTAGTTAAATCACCACAGGATTTTTCGTTTGATTTTTTCCCTACGCATTATGAAATGAACCGTGCGGACTGTGCAAGGAATTACGTAATTATGGAGGCCTACATAATTATGGAATTCAGTGCACAGAAACCACAAGAAGTTTTGTCATGTGTTAAGACCTATAGTGACAAGAGTAATGATACGAGAGAAGTCTTGGACCTTGACCGATGTCATTTTATCTTACACTTCCCAATCCTGAATTCAAGTTTCCTATGATAAGTCTTCATGGGAAACGTTCTCCTATCCATAGTTTGAAACTCCATGTTTTGCTACTACAAGGACTTCACTTTGAGGGATTGACAATTTTTCTAAGAACCCTATCATGGCCCAGAGTTCTACTTAGGGTTCAAGGGATTCATTCAAAGCGAAAACATCACCGTTGTCCTCACAAGTTTCTCCTAAAATTAAATTTCGGGACGAAATTTCCTAAAGTAGGGGAGACTGTGACAACTATGCCTCCGTGACCATCAAACAAATACCAAATCAATGAGATATTGTGTTTCATACTTGGGATTTGTAAAAAAATATGTGTATCGTTTGCACATATCATTCTTGTTCGATTTCGGGCTTTAAATCGCTTTCTGGAAGGTTATACGCGATCTCATGCGTAAATATAACCAGTTTAATGAAACGAACACTCTGGAATAGTGAAATAGGCTTAACATACCTTAAATAACCCTTACATAACTTAGAAATAAGTTTTGGATGGTTTAGTATGCCGAAATCAAGTTAATTCGCTTACAGGGACTAAATTTGATAAACTGCGAAAGTATGATGATTCGTACTAAAACAGACATTCCAGAACATGACCATAAGTTAAACATACCATAAATATCCTTTACATAGCTTATAAATAGGCTTTGAGGTGTTCGGTGTGCTAAAATACACTTTTGGGTCATTCAGGGACTAAAAGCGTCAAAAATTGCACAAGTTTGCTCTTTCGCGCATAACTTACGTTCTGAATACATCCAGACATCCAAAAATTTATGTAAGCACTAAAATATTTTATTTAAGTGTTTGGCATAAGAAAAATCCATTCGTCGCGCAATTTGGACCGTTTTTGCGTCCGTTACGACTTCCATCGTAATTAACCGAACAACGCAACCGTACGGCCAAACGAACCGACATTCGAGATATTTTTGAGCACATTTTAAGTTCCCTATACTTTAACTTCATTTTAGAGCTTTGAAATGGGGTTAACGGGCCTTAAACATGTCGGAAATAGCTCAAAACACCAACAGGGACTAAAGCTGCCAATCTGCCAAAGTTGCTGGCTTACGGACCGTAAGGGGTCCCTAGATCAGCAGAATCAGTTAACAGCCTGTTAACAGCTGTTACCCCCTCTTAATCCCTTTTGCACTTGCCTCTTCATGATAATGAGGGGCCAATTTGGTGTTCCATGGAAATTTCAACAAATGTAGGGATGAGATCAAAGCACGTTATTCGATAAACGATCCTAACGGTTCTAACATTCCTATAAATACCCAACCCATTCACTTACAAAACCCACAAAAATCTGATCTAAGAATGCTCTAAGTTGAAGCCATTGCTTCATACCTGAGCTACTTGGATCAAGATTAGCTTGCGGGGACCCTTTGTAAGTGTTCCTTCGTTCTTTTATCGCTTTTCGAGTCCGAAAGTTAAACTATGTTTGACTTCCTACATTGACCAGTTTATGGTCAATGCGAAGTTCGTTTGAACTTCATAACGTGAGCGTAATCCCGATGGTTATAGTCCCTAGTGACTATACCTACTGATTACCACGTTATCTAGGCTTAGTGACGAGTCGTAGTTTCGGCCAAAATGCGTATTCTTGCGTATTTTGTAACCAAACTACTCTTGGGTATCAAAACCGTTTGTTTTGATACCAAACCTATTTTCTAAACTTAGTTAAGCATGTTTTAACATGCTTAGCTCGTCACTTTTAGTTTAGTGCTTATATAGGGTCGTAAGGTAAGCGATCTAAACAATCGCTTATACTTTCAAACCCGACCTGTTTTGTCGATCATTAGGATCCGACCAAACACATTAGGTGACCATAGTATATAGGGAATAACCTTCCGAGGTTATACCTTATGGTCTCTTCGTTTAAGTAGTTGTATGATAAGTAGTTTATATGCCTTAGGTAAATTACCAAAATGCCCTTTTTACGCCAAAATTCATTTTAAGCATATGTAACATAACTTTTGACATCTAAACTGATTTGGCAACAATATTAGACATGTTAAGGCATATTTTACTTGTCATAGGACTAGTTAGGCAGTCCGGATGCGTTTTACGTGAACGACGCGTTAAAGTAGCATAAGCTACCTAAACGGGTCGTAATGGGTCGTAAGCACTTAGGTTAGGTTTCATTTAGTATGTAGGCTTTGTTGAACCATACTACATGAGTTTCCATACTCGTTTGGTTTACGAACCCTCATTCTATCCGATCCTCCGATATAGGTCCGGTTTATTAACATAGTTACCTATATTAGGTGTCGTTTGATTCCGTGATCTCTAGCATTGCTTGGTGGTTATCTTAGGACGTCTGAGCAATCTCAAGTGAGTACATAGACCCCTCTTTTACCGTTTTCAAACTGTTTTGGGGTGAAACACATGTGCCTACTTGTTACTTTCATGCTTTCCTGTTTTCACATCATATACTTGCTATGTTCATTAGTACATTTATAGTACATGATTTCATTGTGTTTTTGCTATGTTTGTCCTTTGTTGCATACTTAGTACATCGTTTTACATTACATTTTATGCTATGTATGTCCATTGTGTGCATACTTAGTACATTTGTTATTCATCACATGCTTACATTTTGGTATGACATTTGGTTTGTTTAATGGGACAATACACATTCATTAACACCGATCATGCCGCTCGGTAGTAGGTAGTGGTACCATAGGACTTGACAACTCCCATTCCTGAAACCCTAGGTTTGTTTGGGTGGAAGGAATTACCGAATCCGAATACATTTCTAGGTGGACCTTACACTTTGTGCTAGGGTTTATTCTACAGTCGCAAGGCTTGGATGTATGCATTTTACAATACCGCATAGATGTTTATATCAGTACAGCATGCATTTGTTCCACAAAACATAACTTTGATTTAAACCATGTTTTACTTCAATACCTTGTTTTTGTGCATTTTACATATGGTTTAGTTGATATATTTCACCTACCATACATGATATTTTGGATACACATTACATGATATGCATTAGACATAAACAGTTTGACATTGATATACACAATTCATGATTTACATTAGACATAAACATTTTGACATTAATATACAAAATTCATGATTTACATTAGACATAAACATTTTGACATTGATATACACAATTCATGATTTACATTAGACATAAACATTTTGACATTCATATACACAAAACATTTTGACATTTGATTATACATAAACATTTTACAATGGTGGTTTGGTTTGAGTAAGTGATTTAAGTAACGAGGCGTGTGTAAAATGATACAAGCATGGTGGATACGCCGCTGGTACTTCCTATATATAAGTGCTTGTATGATATTACATATCGTAGCGTTATTTGAATCATTTCAATTTAGACATATAACATTTTATACAAATAACATACTTTTCACAATACATTGTTTTACAAACAACTTATCTAATACAAACTCATTTTACTTGGTTATTTACTTAACCATGTATTATTCTTTTATACATATATATCATTTGGTTTATTTATCACTTTTCAAATGATTTACAAGACAAAGCAAATTACAAGTTTCATGACTAAACATTTTCTTAAACATAAGTCATGAATTCTATTTTCACAAAACCTATGTATCTCACAGGCATTTTTATGCTGACGTACCTATTTTCACATGTGTTTTTAGGAGTTGATGCATAGGACTTATCGAGACATACTTAGGCGGACCTGTGCCTTAGTGACTTAAAACGAGACAAGACCTAGTTAATTTATGTTATGTACTCTTTATTTCTTGTTTAAAGACAATGTAACTCGTTTGTTTGATGAATAAAACGAAACTTTAATTTCCATGGTTGTGAAACAATTAATTCTGTTACAACACTCCCCGACGTTTCCGCCACGTTTCGTTGTTTTACGTGGTCGGGGTGTGACAGCTGTGACGTGCGGCGACGACTCAATTTGGACAGAATGTTACTTCCAGCTGTAGGTTCTTCCTTGCAACCCACTTCTACCATCTCAAAACCATTTTTAGTAAACCATGGACATGTTATACTCATTTTTTAAGCTGCTTTTCCACTTGTAAACATCTCATTGCATCCCAAGAACACTTGGAAAGATCCTAAGGGAGCTTGAAAACTATAAATAGGCTTCCATTTTCACATTCATTTGCACTTTGCAATTCAATCTGCTATCTCTCTCAATTCAATGAGGATCCTGGTCATTTTGGAACCTCTCTTGAGTTCTATTCAGTCCATAGGACCATTTGTAAGTGTCCTTTCGTGACTTGTTATTTTTGTTTGGCTTTAAAAGACAAAAAGTCGAGCGTTTTCGATAAACGCTTTGACTTTTAGCTAGACCACAAACGGTCAAGCCATTGTTCGCAACGAACATGGCTACTGTTATGGGTGAAATTCTGAGCCCATATCCTTTATAATATCTTGAGTTATATCTTGATTATATGATATATGTTCATGCCCGGGGTGCTGATTCAAGATATTGGTAACATCCTGAATGGTATCCTGAGGATCACTAATGGATTATGTGCAGGAATACGAGTCTAAGCTTGCAACGTTCATGAAGACCTTTTCCCCGGAAGAATCGGTCCAAGTTGTTCGAAGAAAGACGTTGAAGCCGCTTTACTTGTTCTCCAATGTTAACTAAGGAATATTCGAAGGCATCCCCCATTTATAGGTGACTTTGTTTTCATTTCTTAGCTATAAATAGATGGATAAATCAGATCGAAAAGGACACACAACACTCACTGCTCTCGAACACTTCAACTCTCTCGCAACTCTCACTTTCACAAAAAGCATTGTAACACTTAGCGATCTAATCAATATCTTGCACTGTATCCTGGCGTTTGAAGTAATAAGAAGAACAAGGCAGTTGCGATTGTCAGCTCCCGAGGTTTTGTGCTGGCGATCTAGATTAATCAAGGGCTTTCCTCGTATATCTCGTGTCACCCCTTTACTTTCTGCTCATTGTTTGATCATAGATATAGCTCAATATCCTAAGCTATATCCTGAAATTGCTTTTGCAAACTAACAAGCCAACATATTTTATAACACACATTCTTAGCACACTAACTCACTTAACTAATTTGATCACTTAATTGCTTCGGTAATTTTTGACCAAAACAATTTGGCGACCACCGTGGGGCAAGTAGTGTTATTTCTACTAAAAGCTTTTGCAAAATCATTACTTGGTTTTCTGTTTTCAAAAATTTTCACCACATCATTTTCAATGGCCTCGAGATCAAACATGAGCTCTTCCACCGTGTCTGCTACCACCTCTGCAACAATTGGTTCGGTGCTTCCCCCACCTCCTCCAAGGATGCAAGCCTCTTCACAGCCTTAAGATATTATACCTACTCGGAGTCTTCAGGGATCTACTCCTGTTTTGGCCTCTAATGAAGAAATTCTAACCTTGTTTGGTAGTGTACAGGAACAAATGAGGCAACAGTAGGAGACTAACCAAATGCTGATAAGAGAGATACAACTCTTCAGTTCTGCAGTATATACTGAGGATAACAGGGGGAATATTGGGCCTAGCCATTCCTAGAGTCATAATCCTGAGATACCCTCTTCGGTCAGGGTGTCAACTATGAGAAGTTCAGGATATGCTTCAGGATATGGCCAGAATCCTCAGACTGGTAACATATCTAATAATAATAATAATACTCTTGCTACTAATGGTATTGGATCTTTGCAGGATGAAGGTATGACATCAGCACTTTCCAGGGAACTTCAAAAGCTGAAGGACATGATATCCAGTGTACCTGGAGTAGTCCAGCCGATCACAGAAGTATCCCAGGATATCCACAAGATATCTCAGTTTGCATATCCTATCTGTGATGCTGAAATCCCAAAAAGATTTCAGACTCCTAACATGAAGCTGTATGATGGGATGACGGATCCTGAGGAGCATATTGCCCAGTATAGGGAGAGGATGGAGATTAACCCTATCCTGCCAGATCTTAAGGAAGCATGCTTGTGTAAGGGGTTTGGCTCCACTTTAACAGGATCAGCCTTGAAATGGCTTCTAAATGTTCCACCTCATTCAATTACATCATTTGCTCATTTAGTTAATTTTTTAATAGTCAGTTTTCTTGTAGTAGAAGCTTTGAAAAACTAACAAGTGACCTCTACAGGATAACACAGGGACCTCAAGAATCCCTAAGGGATTATGTGAACAAATTCAGCAGGGAATCCTTGGATATCCCACACCTTGATGTTGCTACAGCAGTCCAAGCATTCAAGATGGGACTACAAAAGGATTCCCAATTTTACTAGGATCTTGTAATGAACCCATGCAGTAACCTAGACGAAGCCCGGAACATGGCTTTAAGATATATTGCTCCAAGCCATATGGTAGAAATGACAACAAGAAAGTGAATTCTGTTGAAGACGAGGATCCTGAATTATCTAAATATTGTTTTTCTGTTAACATACCTGAACTGATGTATGCTATGCAGGGTTTAGGAGACAAAGCCAGGTGGCCTCAGAAGAATCAACAAAAAGCTGATTGGAAGGATAAGTCCAAATGTTGTGCGTTCCATGAGGATTTCGGACATGTTACTGAGGATTGCATTGCCATGAGGAAAGAAAAAAATTACCTCTTGAGCAAGGGATATCTGAAGGATCTCCTGGGAAGAAAGAAGAACATGGGTCAGGATACTGAGAAGGATCCTGAACGAGCAGCATCACCTCCTGCGGATGCCAAGATAATTAACTTTATTTCAGGAGGATCCGACATCTGTGGGAATTCATATTCTGCAGCCAAGAGACATGCAAAGGAGGCTAAGGCTGAAAGAGGTGAAAAACCAGCCAGGATGACGACCCTCACAACTGACAAAGTGATCACCTTCGACAGTGATGACAGGGATACCGTCCAGGATCCTAACCATGATGCTCTGGTAATAACCTTATATGTGGCTAACCATTTTGTATGCAGGATACTGGTGGATAATGGCAGCTCCGTCAACATAATCCAACCAGAGACGTTGAAAAGGATGAATGTATCTCCAATGGATATCACTTCTAAGTCCACTGTACTTGTTGGGTTCAGTGGAGAGGCCAGGAACAACGTAGGAGAAATAAAGTTACCAGTATATGTTGAAGGGATCAGCTCAATGCAACGCTTTTGTGTGATGGACTCACTATCCTGCTATAATATCATATTGGGTAGGCCATGGATCCATGATATGAAAATTGTGCCATCAACCTATCATCAATTCATCAAGATCCCTACACCTTGGGGGGTTGTTAAGGTGGACAGTGATCAGCAGGAAGCAAAGGAGTGTTACTCATCCTCGATGAAATCCTCAACCAAACCTAGTGCAGCATAGCAATTAAAGATGCGAGCCCATGATATCGTGGAGGCTTCAGAGCAGGATGTAAAGAAAATTATCCTGGATCAGGATAATCCAGATATCTCGGTGCTCGTGGGAACCAATATCCCTCAGGATATTGAGGATCAGTTGACTAACTTTTTGAAATGCAGGATGTCAACATTCGCGTGGAAGCACGAGGATAGGACAGGTATTTCCAACGATATTATAACTCATATACTCGGTATTGACAGGTCATTCAAGCCTGTCCAACAAAAGAGTGGGAAGTTTGCTCCGGAATGAAATATGATTATTCAGGAAGAAGTAGAGAGGTTGTTGAAATCCAAAATGATCAGAGAGGTCAAGTTTCCAAGATGGCTAGCAAATGTAGTTGTGGTGCAGAAGAAAAATGGGAAATGGAGAGTTTGTGTAGATTACTGTTAGGGGAGGATTTTTACATCCTAAGGATCATGGATCCTCAAATGCTACTAGGATCATGGATCCTCAATTCTGTTTGAATTAAGGATCCTCAGTGGGTGTTGCAGGATCAGGATTCAGGATCCTTATTGTTATCCTTATACTAACAATTGTCTACCTTGTACGTAAGCTTGTTTTGTAGGAATAAAGGCATGGACCAAGTTTCACCGAAATTCCTGGAGCATATTCCCTTAATATTCCGCACGTGTTTGACCATTATGGACGTTATGGAGATCATGCGGAACTTGCACGAATTGCGGATAGTTAGTTAGACTGGTTATTTCTAATTTAAAATGGGGATACCAAGCTTGAGTAGAACACTTAGCTAATTTTAGCAAACACACACACACTCTCGCAACAGCTATCCAACAGCTCTCGAACACTACTTGGCGATTTCATACATTTTTTGCACATTACACACTAGTGATCCTTGTAACAAGCTTGTTATCATCCCAAGTTGTAAATTTCATTTGATTAATCTTAGTTGGTGATCGGTAGTTTCCATCACCCGAGGTTTTTTATGCCGGAGATCAACTCTTGATCAAGGGCTTTTTCCTCATATAAATCCTTGTGTTACTTGTTCATTTCATTTCTGAATTATCATTAACATTGTTCATTGATTCAAGCATCACACCTCACAACAAAAGATTTGGTTGCATTATCCTTGCTTGATTTTTGACCAAAACAGTTTGGCGCCCACCGTGGGGCAATTGGTGCTTCGTTCTTGAGAAATTCTTGTTTTTGTGATCATTTCGGTTCATTACAACCAAGCAGAAGGCTTCTTCAGTAAAGAGCAATTCCAGTTCAATGCCGGCAATGAGTTCTTCACAGGGCGTTCCTCCTTTGCCTCCACCACCTTCTGGATCACAGAAGAATGCTGAAAATGTTGCGAAGAGACAAACCCCCATTTTTCCAAAACCACCAACTTCTTCTGTTTCCTCTAATCCTACTACTAATGAACTTTTTACTCTGATTTTGCAGATGAGGGATCACATACAAGAGCAGGACAAAACCAACGAAAGGATCCTCTAGGAGATCAGTGACATCAAGAAACAAAACAGATCAGGGGAGGATCACTCTCCTCTTATACCAAGGTCACTGGATTTCGACACTCCAGCTATAACTGCCCAGTAATCTGCAGCCTTAGACATCCAGTACTAAACTGAACCATCGGGAAGGCGTTATAGAGCAACAACTATGAGTCACGCTTTTGGCTCTCACTTCCAGCCTCAAGGATCATGTTTTCAGCCATCAGGATCCTCTTTTCAGCATCAGGGATCCTTCGTCAGCTCAGGAGGATATTTGGGAATGCACACAGTCCAAGGATCCTCTCAGGTTCAAGGATCCTCAAAGGTCCAAGGATCCTCCATGGTTCAAGGATCCTCTCAGGTTCAAGGATCCAACATCTTTCAGGATCAAGGATTCTTAAGAAGATACCGATGGGAGTCATAGGATATCTCGTTTTGCACCACCTATTTGTGATGCTGAGATACCCAAAAGGTTTCAAATACCAACTATGAAGCTGTATGATGGTTCAAAGGATCCAGAAGAACATGTAGCTCAATATAGAGAAAGGATGGAGATCAACCCCATCCCAGAGAGGTTAAAAGAAGCATGTCTATGCAAGGGTTTCGGATCCACACTTACAGGATCTGCTCTTAAATGGCTGCTAAGTCTTCCCCCTTACTCTATTACTTCATTTGCTAATCTAGTTAACCTGTTTAATAGTCAATTCTCATGTAGCAGAAAATTTGAACGATTAACTAGTGATTTATATAGGGTAACACAAGGTCAAAATGAATCACTTAGAGATTACATCACTAAGTTTAGTAAAGAATCCTTAGATATCCCTAATCTGGATATAGCTACGGCTGTAGAAGCCTTTAAAATGGGTTTGCTTAGGGATTCATTATTCTATGATGATCTTGTTATGACCCCATGCAGGAATCTTGATGAAGTGAGAACCAGGGCCCTTAGATTCATCCGATTAGAGGATGATAAAAGGATCCAGGAGAGATTGGCAGGATCCTCAAAACAGGAAAAGCAAGGATCCTACTTTAAGAATAACAAGTTCAAGTCCTACAACAAGCCTGACAACTAGAATGTGCATGCAGTAGAACAAGAAGAGGATGATGAGGATTATCCTCCAATTTCTGAATACTGTTTTTCTGTTGATAACAATGAACTAATTCTTGCAATGCAGAATCTAGGTGAGAAAGCAAGATGGCCTAGGAAAAGTGATAAACCAGCCGCAACAAAGGGTAAGTCCAAGTGGTGTGCATATCATGAGGATTTCGGACGTCTCACTGAAGAGTGTATTCCACTTAGAAAAGAAATTGGTTACTTGTTAAGCAAGGGGCACTTGAAGGAGCTTTTGGGATGAAAGAAGTCACGGATCCAGGATCCTGAAAGGATCCCAGAAAAGGCTCCTGCTCCTCCAGCATATGCACAAGTTATAAACTTAATATCCGGTGGATCAGACATTTGTGGTACATCCTTTTCACCAGCCAAAAGACATGCCAAGGAAACCAAGATGGATAATGGAGACAAACCCATCCGGACCTCCACTGTCACATAGGATAAAATTATAACTTTTGATGAGGATGATCGTGTTGATGTGCAGGATCCTCATCATGATGGTCTTGTTATTACTCTGTTTATTTCTAACCATTTTGTTCACAGGATCCTGATAGATGGAGGAAGCTCAGTAAACATCATTCAGCTTGATGTCCTCAAGAAGATGAACATCCCTGAATCAGACATTGTCCCAAGATCCTCAGTACTTGTGGGATTCAGCGGAGAGACCAAAAATACTTTGGGGGACATCAAACTCCCCATCTATATCGAAGGACTCCATTCTTATCAAAAATTTTGTGTTATAGATTCTTTTGGTCAAAAAATCTGTTGAGGATATTGCAACCAAACTCTATGTTACGGGGTATGATGCTAACAATGTAGAACAATAATAAGGATCACTTCAATGTAAATTGCTGGAATGACACAAGGATTTATACGGGGAAAAAGCCCTTGATCAAGAGTTGATCTCCGGCACAAAAAACCCCGGGTGATGGAAACTACCGATCACCAAGCTCAAATAAATGAATGAATGTTTACAACTTCGGATAGTAACGAGCTAGGTACAAGGATCACTATCGTGAAATGTGTAAATGTGAGTGAAAAAGAATGTATGTTCGTCGAGAGCTTCAAGTGTGCGAGTATATGAGTGTGTGTAACTGTCAAAATGGCTAAGTGTTTTTCTACTAGCTCGTTACCCCTTTTAAAATAGAAATTTAACTACCAAACTAACTATCCGACTTTTGTGCCAAGCCCCCACGTTCTCCATAACGTCCATTTTTGGCCAAGCACGTGCAGAATAGTTTGGGAATATTCTCCAGGAATGTCGCCAAGACTTGGTCAAGCTTGTTATACCTGCGAGATAGTACAAAGCATAAGTAAACAATCGTCAGTACGAGGATCCTTAAAGTGATCCATGATCCTGATCCTGAAGCTCTTCTGAGGATCACCACCTGTCACAGAAGTAAGGATCACTAATTAGGATAACGAATAAGGATCACTAATTGTTAGAAAATCCTCCCCTAACAATTGCCCCCAAAATATAAGGAGTAATTTGTAAAATTAGTGAGTTATGTTTTCTTGATCTTATCCGCAACTAACTAACGGATATATAGCCGTTGATATCGAACTAGCCGTTGCAATCATGACGTCACAGAAGTGACAATCCTGCAGAATCATAATTATAAATAGAGATATAGATAGGATCAAATGCATTTAAATTTTCAGAGAGACTCCCTTTATAATCTGCATTCCGAAGACGATCAGGTATTCTCTCTCTCTATCTTCTTCCCTCTCCTGCTCTATTTTCGTCACTTTCCATCAAGGATGTTGCTCCGAAATTCCCCAGCCAAGGATCACCCAAAGAACAGTCCTCCTAAAAGCCAGGGGATCATTGAAGACTCCATTAAAGAACGCTGCTGCTTCAATGATGCTCAGATAGATAGGATCCGCCACTGCTTCCCGGCGAACACCGGATTTAGGCCTTTTGACCCCAATGCTCTGAGCGATCATATCTCCGATAAGTGGGTTGCTTTCCCCGTCACTCCTTTCACCATAGGCTGTACATATCCTTTTCCAGCCTTCACCCAATCTTTCTTTTCCCTAACCGGCATCTCTTATATCCAAGCCATGCCGATGATTTGGAGGTTTTGTACACCCTTGAAAGGATCATCGATCAGGAGGGAATAGATCTAGGAATGACAGAGCTGGGAGAGCTGTATGATCTTACCACCTTTGGCTCTCATCGTTATTTGTTTAAACGTAAACCCGGTGAGGAACACCCGATCTTCAAAGCCACCAAGAATGACGCTAATTGGAAACGACGTTTCTTCTTTATCAAGAGAGATTCCATCGAGGATGGAAAGGATCTACCTAAAAAATGGGCTACCCATGGTAGGGTGGAGGATCCTGAGAAGGATCACCAGGAACTTTCTTTTGATGTAAGGATAACTTATATTTTTGCTTTCTTTTTATGCAGCTATCACCGTCTCATACCTCAAACTGTCCCTTGCTGCTAAGGAAAGGCTCCTTGCTTTCAAGAAACTTGATCCTGAGACAAGAACTTTCAAGACAACAACCCAAGATTCACAGGAGGTATCCTCAGGCTCTGTCACAATGTCAAATAAGTATCCATGTTTAAAATTTAAACAAATAGTGAAATATGAATTAAGAAAAGATACTTATCTTGTTTTGGTTGTGTAGGTGCTGGAAAATCAACCAAGTCCGCTTCCAAGTTTAATGTTGCTGATCTCACCACTGTCAGATCCTCCAAGAGAAAAGCTCCTACCAGTCCGACAGCTTCGGTCCCCAAGGCACCCCTCAAAGGGAAGGCAATCAAGAAGAGAAAAGCCTCTGAAGCTGGGGATCTGCAGGGTCTGCCTCTGATCCGTCATCAATTCCTTGAGTACTTTAATGATGTGAGGATCACCGTCTTTACTCGTATATCCTGTTGATATATCCTGCTGGTATATCTTGCTGATTACTTGATCCTGACCTTATCCTTTTTACAGAAATTCGCTGAGATTGAGGACTATGTGGGCCACGTTGAGGATCAGGATAGGAAGATTGCCGATCTCCAGCAGGTTGCGGTGTTAAAGGATCTCACAATTGCTGATCTTCAGAAGGAAGTCCGGGATACCAAACAGCAGATGGCCAAGGTGCTGGTTAATGTTGACTATGAGAAGAGTGAGATCACCGAGGATGCCAAAGTGTCTGCCGCCATTACAATGTACAAGACCAAGCTTCAAATGGCCTTGGAATCTCAGGATCCTGCTTTTGACAAGAGCACCTGGGATATTGAAGGTTGGAAGGCAAGGCTGGCTGAACTGGACGATGAAGAGGCTGAGGAGGTTGAAGAGATCCTGACAATTGAAGCTGGAGGTAAAGGTGAAGGTGGTGAAACAAGTGGAGCTGGAGGTGACAATGCAGCGAAGGTTTAGGCTGCATGATTGGACGATGAAGGACATTTCTAGACGTAGCCGGAGCCCAATTTTTTAAATCTGGTGGTAGTTTTTTTTTTTGTGTGGTTATGATGTTTAAAACAATGATGGTCTGTACTGAACAATAGGTTTTAGGATTAAGGATCATGTATGATCCTTTGGACAATAGGCAGGATTGCAGTTGGTGGAGGGATCCTCTGTTTGGGGGATGAAACCATTGTGATCCTGCCGCCTTTATTTTCCTGCACTACTTTTGAACTTAGTATCATGGACACCCTTTACCTACCCCAGCGGACGGGCCACGTTTTGCTGGTAGATGCTCGGGTAGGTAATTTTGACAACCTTTTAAGGGTTAGTCTTTTGTTAATAAATAAAATCTTAACCTTTTATCGCTTATCTTGTGTTGTTATCCTTTTTGTCTCTTTAATTCTCAATTGTTTTGATGTACACTTATTGAATAAGCAATTTTGAATAAGTCAGATTGAAAATATTTAGGATATGATCCATGATCAGATATCCTTTAGTTAAAGAATTTTACAAAGCGATATGTTTTAAGGATCACAAGTCTAGTTGTCAAACTTTAAGGGTTATTCAAATAAATAATGAATAGAATAAAAAATAGTTAAGGATCATACCTGGGGGTCCAAGTTAGGATCGTAACCATAATAAGGATAACTGTAAAATAAACCTTAGATTTAAGTAAGGATCAAGGATCCCTAGTTGCCTATCTTCAAGGACCTGAAATAGAGCATAACTTGGGACTAAGCCAATATAAGAAAAGAGTTAGTAACTGGGGACAAGCCCAAGGATAACTGGGGACAAGCCCAAGGAAACCTGGGGACAAGCCCAAGGATAACTGGGGTCAAGCCCAAGGATAACTGGGGACAAGCCCAAGGATCGTATGTAAACTGGAGTATGGCCCTAACTGGCGACTATCCAAACTTAGTGACATGAAAATGCCAAAACCTTAGCTAACGTGAAAACGTTAGAAACCTTAGCTAACGTGAAAACGTTAGAAACCTTAGGAACGGATGTATGGTACGTCTACCATTATACGTAGGATCCTAAGCATAGCCAGTACAATGGAATTATCAGCCCCTAAAACGAGTACTGGTCCCAATGCCTTGAACTATACCAGGATCATCGTGCGCTACAGGCGGAACTGGGGTCAAGCCCAAATAACTGGGGCTATACCCAAGGAACGGATTGCTTCAGCGGATAACCAATGTTATGCTAAGGATACCTGAACTTTCAAAACTTAAACTCACGTGAGAGATGGATAAAGGATACATGATCCTTATCCTTATATGAGAAAATAAAGAAATGAAATAGTTCAAGTTTAGGATATTACCTAAGTAAGGATCACTGATACTTTGAGGATCCTTTAAGGATATCCCTATCGTGAGGATCATCTATGCCATGAGGATCCTGCTCACATGAAATATTTCTTCAAGTGGACAGCATTCCAAGCTCTTGGTAGCAAATCACCTTCCATGGTTAGCAATCTATATGCCCCCTTTCCTGCTTCAGCTTCAATCAAATAAGGGCCTTCCCATTTTGGAGCCAATTTTCCATCAGCAGGATTGGTGGTATTTTGGAATGCTTTCCTTAATACCATATCCCCGACTTGAAACCTCCTGATCCTGACATTTTTGTTGTAAGCACCAGCCATTCTTTGCTGATAACTGGCCATCCTTATCCTAGCCATATCCCTGATTTCTTCAATAGTATCCAGGTCTTGAGCCAAGTTCTCATCATTCTCCTCAGGATCACGAGTACTTGTTCTTGCAGTTGGAACCACCATTTCTGTTGGGATCACTGATTCTGCCCCAAATACCAAAGAGAATGGCGTTTGACCAGTAGCATTCTTGGGGGTTGTCCTATCAGCCCAAAGCACATAGGGTAGTTCTTCTGCCCATTTCCCTTTCTTGGATCCAAGCTTTTTCTTCAAATTGTTGATGATGATCTTGTTGGATGATTCTGCCTGACCATTAGCTTGTGGGTGGACTGGTGTTGATGTTATCATCTTAATCCCCCAGCTGTCACAAAAGTTAGTGGTTCTGCCCCTAATAAATTGGGAACCATTATCACATATAATCTCAGAAGGAATTCCAAATCTAGTTATAATATTTCTTTTAATGAAGGATATAACTTCCTTTTCTCTGACTTGGGCAAAAGCTTCAGCCTATATCCACTTGGAGAAGTAATCAGTCATAGCTAGCATGAATACTTTTCCACCAGGTGCCTTAGGGAGCTTACCAACTATATCCATCCCCCATCTCATAAATGGCCAAGAGGAGGATATAGGATGCAATAATTCAGCTGGTTGATGAAGGATATTGTTGTGTCTCTGACAAGGATCACATCTCTTAGCATACTCCACAGCATCTCTCTTCATGGTTGGCCAGTAGTATCCTGTCCTCAGGATCCTTGAGAATAATGCCCTGCCCCCAATGTGGTTTCCACAATCCCCTTCGTGGAAGTCTTTCAAATCTTCTTGGATTTCAGGATCCTCAATGCATCTCAAGTATGGTCCTGCAAGAGATCGTCTATACAACATATTATTTAAAATTGTGAATTGAGATACCTTAGATTTGAAAAACCTAGGGTTTTCTCCTGTAGGAATATCTCCATGTTGTAAGTATCTCATAATTGGTGAAATCCATGATCCTGATCTTGAATGGGATTGAGTATCCTCACAGGGGATAATTGCAGAATCATTTCCTATCTCCATAGCCTCGTGATCCTCGATAGCCGGGGTCAGGATATGGATTATAGGGATCTTGATATCCTCCGGGATCTTCAAGGATGATCCTAAGTGAGCCAATGCATCAGCCTCTGTATTTTCTTCCCTTGGTACCTGTGTCAAACTAAAGGAAACAAAAGAGAGTGCCAAATTCTTGACTATCTCTAAATATTTGGTTAGCTTTTCACCTTTAACAGCGTAGGATCCATTAAAGTGGTTTGTAATTAACAAAGAATCTACATGTACCTCAAGATACCTGATCCCCATATGCTTTGCAATTTGCAAACCAGCAATTAAGGCTTCATATTCAGCCTCATTGTTAGTGGTTTGGAACTCACAAGCTATAAAGTGGGGTATTATGTCCCCCTGTGGCGATTTTAGTAGTATTCCAAGCCCTGTGCCTTTGACATTTGAGGATCCATCAGTATAGAGTATCCAAGGATCCTTGGTCTCTTCTAGCTGCTGGACTTCTAACTCAGCTTCTTCTTGTAAATCACTACTGAAATCTGCCACAAAGTCAGCTAATGCTTGGGATTTGATTGCTGTCCTAGGCTCATATCTTATATCATATGCACTTAGCTTCACTGCCCACTTAGCCATCCTTCCTGACATCTCTGGTTTCCTGAGGACACTCTTAATTGGAAAATTAGTTTTAACAATGATAACATGAGTTTCAAAATAATGTCTTAACTTAGTAGATGCCATAATTAGTGCAAGGATAAGTTTTTCAAGGTGTGAAACCTGGATTCGGCATCAAGTAAACTTTTACTTATATAATAGACAGGATGTTGTGTACCTTCATGATCCTTAACAAGGACCGCACTTACTGCTTTTGAGGATACTGCAAGATACAAGGATAGCACATCGCCTTTTTCTGGCTTCATCAAGGCTGGGGCTGAGGATAGGTATTCCTTGAGGGCTCTTAAAGCATTTTCATGCTTCCCAGTCCACTCAAACTTCTTGTTCTTCCTTAGGATATCATAGAATTCTTTGCATTTCTCTGAGGATTTGGATATAAATCTGTTCAAAGATGCTATCCTGCCTGTTAGCCTTTGAACATCCTTAGCATTGGCCGGGGATTTGATATTCACTAAGGCTCTGATTTGTTCCGGGCTAGCTTCAATGCCTCTCTTGGTCACCATGTATCCTAAGAATTTACCTGCTTTAACACCAAAGTGACATTTCGAAGGATTAAGCTTCATGTTATATTTATCAAGGATATCGAATGCTTCCTCCAAGTCTCTTAAGTGATCCTCAGCTTTCAAGGATTTTACCACCATATCATCTATGTAAACCTCCATAGTTTGTCCAATCTGATCCTTGAACATCATATTAACTAGCCTTTGATATGTTGCACCTGCATTTCTTAGTCCGAACGGCATAGCAATATAGCAGTATATACCAGTTGGAGTCATGAAGGCTGTATCCTCTTGGTCAGATGGTTCCATTTGGATTTGTTGGAATCCAGATGAAGCATCCATAAAAGTTAACAGTTCATGACCCGCAGTTGCATCCACCATGAAGTCAATGTGGGGTAATGGGAAAGGAACCTTGGGACATGCCTTATTTAAATCGGTAAAATCGACACATACCCTCCACTTTCCGTTTTTCTTTTGAACAACAACCACATTGGCCAACCATCTTGGATACTTGACCTCTCTAATCATACCTGCCCAAAGCAATTTCTCTACCTCCTCCTGGATAATGGCATTCCTTTCCGGTGCAAACTTTCTTCTCCTTTGATGGATTGGTTTGAAGGATCTGTCTATCCCGAGTTTGTGAGTGATTACATCTTTGGATATACCAGTCATGTCTTCATGTTTCCATGCAAAGGTAGTCTTTCTCCTTTTGAGGAAGGATATGAGGTCTTCTTTCATTTCGCCAAGGATCCCTGATCCGATATAGATTTTGGATTCAGGATCATCAGGATCCATGAGGATTTCTATCACATCCTGCTCTCTTGCCTCCAAGACATCCCTTGGAGGATACTTTGATTGCTACTGCTCCCTTGACTTCGAGGCTGGTTTCATCGATGAAGTGTAGCAGTTCTTAGCCTCCTGCTGATCACTATCAATCTTCACTATTCCCCAAGGACTAGGGAGCTTCACACATTGATGGTAGGTAGATGGGACTGCTTTCATATCGTGTATCCAAGGCCTGCCAAGGATAACATTACAACAAGATAAACAGTCAATAACACAAAATTTTTGATAAGAGTGTAGGCCTTCGATGTATATTGGGAGTTTAATGTCCCCCAGGGTATTCTTAGTTTCGCCACTAATTCCCACGAGCACGGAGGATCTTGGTATGATATCTGATTCAGGAATTCCCATCTTCTTCAGAACATCAAGCTGGATAATGTTCACTGAGCTTCCTCCGTCTATAAGGATCCTGCGGACAAAATGGTTAGAAATGAAAAGAGTAATAACTAAACCATCGTGATGAGGATCCTGGATATCAACTCGATCATCCTCATCGAAGGTTATGACTTTTCCTTCGGAGACACTTGATGTTCGAACAGGTCTTTCTCCATTATCCATTTTAGTTTCCTTTGCATGCCTTTTAGCTGCTGAGAAGGATGTGCCGCAAATGTCTGATCCTCCAGAAATAAAGTTTATCACTTGTACATCTGCTGGAGGGGCTGGAGCCTTCTCAGTGATCCTTTCAGGATCCTGAGTCCTTGACTTTTTTCTTCCCAACAATTCTTTTAGATGCCCCTTGCTCAACAAGTATCCAATTTCCTTTCTTAGTGCAATGCATTCTTCTGTGAGGTGCCCAAAATCTTCATGGTATGCACACCACTTTGATTTATCCTTAGTTGCAGCTGGCCTATCATTTTTTCTGGGCCATCTAGCTTTATCACCTAGACTCTGCATCGCAAGGATTAGTTCATTGTTATCAACACTAAAACAATATTCAGAAATTGGAGGATAATCCTCGTCATCCTCTTCTTGATCAATAGAATGCACGTTCTGATTATCAGATCTGTTGTAGGATCTGAACTTGTTGTTCCTGAATGAGGATCCTTGCGTATCCTGCTTTGAGGATCCTGCTAACCTCTCCTGGATCCTCTTGTCATCTTCTAGTCGAATGAACCTAAGTGCTCGGGTTCTTACCTCATCTAAGTTCCTGCATGGTGTCATAACAAGATCATCATAGAAAGACGAATCCCTAAGCAATCCCATTTTAAAGGCCTCAACAGCCGTGGCTATATCTAAGTTGGGAATGTCTAAGGATTCTTTATTGAATTTGGTAATGTAATCCCTTAATGATTCATTATGACCCTGGGTTATCCTATATAGATCACTAGTTAATCGTTCAAATTTCCTACTACAAGAAAACTGATTATTAAACAAGTTAACTAGGTTAGCAAATGAGGTAATAGAATAGGGAGGAAGACTTAGCAGCCATTTGAGAGCTGATCCAGTAAGAGTGGATCCGAATCCCTTGCACAGGCATGCTTCCTTTAACCTTTCTGGGATTGGATTGATCTCTATCCTCTCCCTGTATTGTGCTATGTGTTCTTCAGGATCCGTCGAACCATCATATAGCTTCATTATTGGCACATGGAACCTCTTGGGTATCTCAGCATCACAAATTGGTGGTGCAAAACGAGATATCTTGTGGCTCCCATCTGCAATCTCTGGGATAGGTTTGACCACTCCCGGCACACTTGATATCATATCCTTTAGCTTTTGCAATTCTCTGGCCATGGCATGATTGATACCTGGATCCTGCATAAGACCATGGTTAGTAGTTTGAGAATTATTAAAAGTGTTACCTCCCATTGGATTCAAGTTAGGAAGAATGGATGTTAATCCATATTGTTGGGGCTCTGGAATGATCGAGGGACCAGTAGAAGCACTGGTCTGCATTGGAATAAAATCTCCCTGATGGACATCTGAACTTCCTGTTTGCAAACTCCTCAAGGATCCTGGCATCTGGAAGGTTCCCTGAAATTGGGACGATCCTGGAACAAAGGAGGATCCTTGAACCTGGGATAATCCTGGAACAAAGGAGGATCCTTGAACCTGGGATGATCCTGGAACAAAGGAGGATCCTTGAACCTGGGATGATCCTGGAACAAAGGAGGATCCTTGAACCTGGGATGATCCTGGAACAAAGGAGGATCCTTGAACCTGGTGCATTCCTGAATATCCTCCTGAATTCGTGAGGGATCCCATATGCTGAGGATAGGATCCTGCTGGCTGGAAATATGAGCCTGCTGCCTGGGTGATTGTTGTTGTTCCGTAGTGCACTCCTTTCGGTCCACCCACATATTGAACGTCTGGAACCACTGATGGCTGAGAAGTAATCACCGGAGTATCAAAATTCAAGGATTTCGGCACAAATGGGGAATGATCCTCTGCCGTTGTCTTTTGTTTCTTGAGATCTCCGATTTCTTTGAGAATCCTCTCATTGGTCTTATCCTGTTGCCGTATCTGATCCTTCATCTGCAAAATTAAAGTAAACATATCACTAGTAGTGGGAGTGTAAGAAGCAGAAGAAGTTGGAGGTTTTGAGAAAATGGGAGTTGGTTTCTTCGCAGCATTCTCAGCATTCTTCTGGGATCCAGAAGGTGGTGGAGGCAAAGGGGGAACGCCTTGTGAAGAAGTGAATGCGGGCATCAAATTTGAAGCATTCTTCGCTGAGGAAGCCATTTGCTTGGTTGTAGTGAACCGAATTGAGCGCAGAAATGCGTATTTTCCTAAGGACAAAGCACCAATTGCCCCACGGTGGGCGCCAAACTGTTTTGGTCAAAAAATCTGTTGAGGATATTGCAACCAAACTCTATGTTACGGGGTATGATGCTAACAATGTAGAACAATAATAAGGATCACTTCAATGTAAATTGCTGAAATGACACAAGGATTTATACGGGGAAAAAGCCCTTGATCAAGAGTTGATCTCCGGCACAAAAAACCCAGGGTGATGGAAACTACCGATCACCAAGCTCAAATAAATGAATGAATGTTTACAACTTCGGATAGTAACGAGCTAGGTACAAGGATCACTATCGTGAAATGTGTAAATGTGAGTGAAAAAGAATGTATGTTCATCGAGAGCTTCAAGTGTGCGAGTATATGAGTGTGTGTAACTGTCAAAATGGCTAAGTGTTTTTCTACTAGCTCGTTACCCCTTTTAAAATAGAAATTTAACTACCAAACTAACTATCCGACTTTTGTGCCAAGCCCCCACGTTCTCCATAACGTCCATTTTTGGCCAAGCACGTGCAGAATAGTTTGGGAATATTCTCCAGGAATGTCGCCAAGACTTGGTCAAGCTTGTTATACCTGTGAGATAGTACAAAGCATAAGTAAACAATCGTCAGTACGAGGATCCTTAAAGTGATCCATGATCCTGATCCTGAAGCTCTTCTGAGGATCACCACCTGTCACAGAAGTAAGGATCACTAATTAGGATAACGAATAAGGATCACTAATTGTTAGAAAATCCTCCCCTAACATAGATTTCTTATCTTGTTGTAATGTTATCCTTGGAAGGCCATGGATACATGACATGAAGGCAGTCCCATCTACCTATCATCAATGTGTAAAGCTTCCTAGTCCGTGGGGAGTGGTGAAAATTGAGAGTGATCAACAAGAAGCTAATAATTGCTACACGTCATCAATGAAGCCAGCCTCAAGACCAAGTGAGCAATGGCAACTAAAGTACCCTCCAAGAGATCTCTTGGAGGCAAGAGAACAGGATGTGACAGAAATCCTTATGGATCCCCATGATCCTGAATCCATCGTCTTCATAGGATCAGGGATCCTCAGCAACATTGAACAAGAAATAGTATCCTTCCTTAAGAGGAGAAAAACTACCATTGCCTGGAAGCATGAGGATATGACAGGTATATCGAAAGATATAATTACTCATAAGCTTGGCATTGACAGGTTATTCAAGCCTTTACATCAGAAGAGGAGGAAGTTTTCACCTGAAAGGAATGCTATTATCTAGGAAGAGGTAGATAAACTAGTTCGGGCAGGTATTGTTTTGGTCAGAAAATCTGATGAGGATATTGCTGCCAAACTCTTTGTTTAGGGGAATGATGCTTTAAATATGTAACAGCAATGAGGATCACTTCAATGTAAAATGCACAAACAACACAAGGATTTATACGGGGAAAAAGCCCTTGATCAAGAGTTGATCTCCGGCACAAAAAACCCCGGGTGATGGAAACTACCGATCACCAAGCTAAAATAAATGGTTAAATGTTTACAACTTCTGATAGTAACGAGCTAGGTACAAGGATCACTACGGTGAAATGTGCAAAAAGTGTATGAAATTGCTAAGTGATTGAACGAGAGCTTGTATGAGCGTTTGTATGAGTGTGTGTAACTGAAAAATGGCTAAGTGTGTTCTACTAGCTCGTTACCCCATTTTTAAAATAGAAAAAACCACCTAAACTAACTATCCGACTTTCGTGCCAAGCTTCCACGTTCTCCATAACGTCTACTTTCGGTCAGACACGTGCAAAATAGTTCAGGAATATTCTCCAGGAATGTCGCTTAGACTTGGTCAAGCTCAATACACCTGCGAGATGCTACAAAACATAAGTAATCAATCGTCAGTACGAGGATCCTTAAAGTGATCCATGATCCTGATCCTGAAGCTCTTCTGAGGATCACCACCTGTCACAGAAGTAAGGATCACTAGTTAGGATAACGAATAAGGATCACTAATTGTTAGAAAATCCTCCCCTAACAATTGCCCCCAAAATATAAGGAGTGAAATTGTAAAATTGGCGAGTTATATTTTCTTGATCTTATCCGTAACAAACTAACGGATATATAGCCGTTAAAATAGAACTAGCCGTTGCGATGATGATGTCACGGAAGTGACAATCCTGCAGAATCATAATTATAAATAGAGATATAGATAGGATCATCATGCATTCAAATTCGAAAGAGACTCCCTTTAAATTCTCAGTCGACGAGCAACCAGGTAATTCTTTCTCCTCTTTCTCCCTTCTTACTCTGTTTCTCTACCTTTATCTCCGTCAGTACGAAAATGTTGCTTCGAAGTTCACCGGGCAAGGATCACCCAAAGAACAGTCCTCCGAAAAGCCAGGGGATCATTGAAGATTCCATTAAAGAACGCTGCTGTTTCAATGATGCTCAGATAGATAGGATTCGCTATTGTTTTCCGGCGAACACCGAATTCAGGCCTTTCGATCCCAATGCCTTGAGCGATCATATCTCCGATAAGTGGGTTGCTTTCCCCGTCACTCCTTTCACCATAGGCTATACATATCCTTTTCCAGCATTCACCCAATCTTTCTTTTCCCTAACCGGCATCTCTTATATCCAAGCCATGCCGATGATTTGGAGGGTTTTGCACACCCTTGAAAGGATCATCGATCAAGAGGGAATAGATCTAGGAATGGCAGAGCTGGGAGAACTGTATGATCTTACCACCTTTGGCTCTCACCGTTATTTGTTCAAACGTAAACCTGGTGAAGAACACCCGATCTTCAAAGCCACCAAGAATGATGCTAATTGGAAACGGCGCTTCTTTTTTATCAAGAGAGATTCCATCCAGGATGGAAAGGATCTTCCTAAAAAATGGGCTACCCATGGTAGGATGGAGGATCCTGAGAAGGATCACCAGGAACTTCCTTTTGATGTAAGGATAACTGATATTTTTGCTTTCTTCTTATGCAGCTATCACCGTTTCACACCTCAAACTGTCCCCTGCTGCTAAGGAAAGGCTCCTTGCTTTTAAGAGACTTGATCCTGAGACAAGAACTTTCAAGACAACAACCCAAGATTCACAGGAGGTATCCTCAGGCTCTGTCACAATGTCAAGTAAGTATCCTTGTTTAAAATTTAAATATATAGTGAAATATGAACTAGGAAAAGATACTTATCTTGCTTTAATTGTGTAGGCGCTGGAAAATCTGCCAAGCCTGTATCCCAATTCAACACTGCTGACCTTGATGTCGTACGACCCAGAAGGAAGAGATCCACTAGCAGTCCCAGCATTTCCATTCCAAAGGCACCCACTAAAGGAAAGGGTGTCAAGAAGAGGAAAACTTCTGATGCTGAGGATCTTCAGGGTCTACCACTGATCCGCCACCAGTTCCTTGAGTACTTCAATGATGTAAGGATCCTTTATTCTGCCTATGTATCCTACTCGTATGAGGATCACTTGGTCTTGAATTGCTTTTATCCTTTTCTTTTACAGAAATTTGCTGAGATTGAGGACTATGTGGGCCACGTTGAGGATCAAGATAAAAAGATTGCCGACCTCCAACAAGTTGCCGTGCTCAAGGATCTTGCACTTGCTGATGCTCGGAAGGAACTCCTAGATGAGAAGACCAAGACAGCCAAACTCCTGATCCACCTTGACTATGAAAAGCATGAACTTATGGAAAATGCTAAGGTCTCTGCCGCCATTACGATGTACCAGACAAAATTGAAGATGGCCCAGGAAGCTCAAGATCCTAGCTTTGATAAAAACAGCTGGGATATTGAGGGTTGGAAGGAAAGGTTGGCTGATCTTGAGGATGAGGAAGAGGAGGCTACTGAAGTATTGGCGATTGAAGCAAGTGGCAGTGGGAAGGATCAGGTGAAGGATACCGCAGCTGGAGGAGAAGAGGATGCAGCAAAGGTGTAGGCTGCACAATTGGGCGATGATGGATATATGTGCCAAGGCCGGAGCCCAATTTTTTTTTTTTTTTTTTAGTTTGATGGTTGTGATGTTTAAAACAATTTCATGGTTTGTACTTTGAACAATAGGTTTTAGGATTAAGGATCATGTATGATCCCTTGGACAATAGGCAGGATTGCAATTGGTGGAGGGATCCTCTGTTTGGGGGATGAAGCCATTGTGATCCTGCCGCCTTTATATTCCTGCACTACTTTTGAACTCGTTATCATGGACACCCTTTACCTACCCCAGCGGACGGGCCACGTTTTGCTGGTAGAAGCTCGGGTAGGTAATTTTGACAACCTTTAAAGGGTTAGCCTTATGTTAATAAATAAAAACTTAACCTTTTGTCGCTTATCTTGTGTTGCTATCCTTTTTAGTATGTTACTTTCCAACTGTTGTAATATTCATTCTGTTTATACTTATCAAGCCTTGAAAAATTAGAAAAGATATCCAAAAAATTTAGGAAATGAACAAGGATCACATATCCCATAACCGATAGGTTTTAAAAAGTAATATGATTTAAGAAATACAAGTTCAGTTGTCAAGTATAAGGGTTATTTAGAAGAATAATAAATAAAATCAAAAGAGTTAAGGATCATACCTGAGGATCCACGTTAGAATCCTAATCTTAATAAGGATAACTATAAGATAAACCTTAGAGTGAAATAAGGATCAAGGATCCCTAACTGCCTATCTTCAAGGACCTGAAATAGAGCATAACTTGGGACTAAGCCAATATAAGAAAAGAGTTAGCAACTGGGGACAAGCCCAAGGATAACTGGGGACAAGCCCAAGGATAACTGGGGACAAGCCCATGGATGACTGGGGACAAGCCCAAGGATCGTGTGTAAACTGGAGTATGGCCCTAACTGGCGACTATCCAAACTTAGTGACATGAAGATGCCAAAACCTTAGCTAACGTGAAAACGTTAGAAACCTTAGCTAACGTGAAAACGTTAGAAACCTTATGAACGGATGTATGGTACGTCTACCATTATACGTAGGATCCTAAGCATAGCCAGAACAATGGAATTATCAGCCCCTAGAACGAGTACTGGTCCCAAAGCCTTGAACTATACCAGGATCATCGTGCGCTACAGGCGGAATCTGGGGACAAGCCCATATAACTGGGGTTTAACCCAAAAGACGAATTGCTTCCAACGTTGTGCTAAAGATACCTGAACTTTCAAAACTTGAGCTCACGTGAGAGATGGATAAAGGATACATGATCCTTATCCTTATAAGAGAAAATAATAAAAATGAAATAGCTTAAGTTTAGGATATTACCTGAGTAAGGATCACCGATCCTCTGAGGATCCTTTAAGGATATCCCTATCGTGAGGATCATCTATGCCATAAGGATCCTGCTTACATGAAATATTTCTTCAAGTGGACAGCATTCCAAGCTCTTGGTAGCAATTCACCTTCCATGGTTAGCAATCTATATGCCCCCTTTCCTGCTTCCGCTTCAATCAAATAAGGGCCTTCCCATTTTGGAGCCAATTTTCCATCAGCAGGATTGGTGGTATTCTGAAATGCTTTCCTTAACACCATATCTCCAACTTGAAACCTCCTGATCCTGACGTTTTTGTTGTAAGCACCAGCCATTCTTTGTTGATAACTGGCCATCCTTATCCTAGCCATATCCCTGATTTCTTCAATAGTATCCAGGTCTTGAGCCAAGTTTTCATCATTTTCCTCAGGATCACGGGTACTTGTTCTAGCAGTAGGAACCACCATTTCTGTTGGGATCACCGATTCTGCCCCAAACACCAAAGAGAATGGTGTTTGACCAGTAGCATTCTTAGGGGTTGTCCTGTCAGCCCATAGCACATAGGGTAGTTCTTCTGCCCATTTTCCTTTCTTGGATCCAAGCTTTTTCTTCAAATTGTTGATGATGATCTTATTGGATGATTCTGCCTGGCCATTAGCTTGTGGGTGGACTGGTGTTGAAGTTATCATCTTAATCCCCCAGCTGTCACAAAAGTTAGTGGTTCTGCCCCCAATAAATTGGGAAACATTATCACATATAATCTCGGAAGGAATTCCAAATCTAGTTATAATATTTCTTTTAATGAAGGATATAACTTCCTTTTCTCTGACTTGGGCAAAAGCTTCAGCTTCTATCCACTTGGAGAAGTAATGAGTCATAGCTAACATGAATACTTTCCCACCAGGTGCCTTAGGGAGCTTTCCAACTATATCCATACCCCATCTCATAAATGGCCAAGAGGAGGATATAGGATGCAATAATTCAGCTGGTTGATGAAGGATATTGCTATGTCTCTGGCAAGGATCACATCTTCTGGCAAACTCCATAGCATCTTTCTTCATGGTTGGCCAGTAGTATCCTGTCCTCAGGATCCTTGAAAATAAAGCCCTGCCCCCAGTATGGTTTCCACAATCTCCTTCATGGAAGTCTTTTAAAACTTCTTGAACTTCAGGATCCTCAATGCATCTCAAGTATGGTCCTGCAAGAGATCGTTTATACAACATATTATTCATAATTGTGAATTGAGATACCTTAGATTTGAAAGCCCTAGGGTTATCTCCTGTAGGAATCTCTCCATGTTGTAAGTATCTCATAATTGGTGAAATCCATGATCCTGATTCTGAGTAGGATTGAGTATCCTCACTGGGGATAACTGCAGAATCATTTCCTATCTCCATAGTCTGGTGATCCTCGATAGCCGGGGTCAGGATATGGATAATAGGAATCCTAATATCCTCTGGAATCTTCAAAGATGATCCTAAGTTAGCCAATGCATCAGCTTCTGTATTTTCTTCCCTTGGTACCTGTGACAAACTAAAGGAAACAAAAGAGAGTGCCAAACTTTTGACTATCTCCAAATATTTGGTTAGCTTTTCACCTTTAACAGCATAGGATCCATTAAAGTGGTTTGTAATTAACAAAGAATCTACATGTACCTCAAGATACCTGATTCCCATATGCTTAGCGATTTGCAAACCCGCAATTAGGGCTTCATATTCAGCCTCATTGTTAGTGGTTTGGAACTCACAAGCTATAGAATGGGGTATTATGTCCCCCTGTGGCGATTTTAGTAGTATTCCAAGCCCTGTGCCTTTGACTTTTGAGGATCCATCAGTATGAAGTATCCAAGGATCCTTGGTCTCTTCTAGCTGCTGGACTTCTAACTCAGCTTCTTCTTGTAAATCACTACTGAAATCAGCCACAAAGTCAGCTAATGCTTGGGATTTGATGGCTGTCCTAGGCTCATATCTTATATCATATGCACTCAGCTTCACTGCCCACTTAGCCATCCTTCCTGACATCTCTGGTTTCATGAGGACATTCTTAATTGGGAAATTAGTTTTAACAATGATAATATGAGTTTCAAAATAATGTCTTAACTTTGTAGATGCCATAATTAATGCAAGAATAAGTTTTTCAAGGTGTGAATACCTGGATTCGGCATCAAGTAAACTTTTACTTACATAATAGACAGGATGTTGTGTACCTTCATGATCCTTAACAAGGACCGCACTTACTGCTTTTGAGGATACTGCAAGATACAAGGATAACACATCGCCTTTCTCTGGTTTCATCAAGGATGGGGCTGAGGATAAGTAATCTTTGAGGGCTCTCAAAGCATTTTCATGCTTCTCAGTCCACTCAAATTTCTTGTTCTTCCTTAGGATATCATAGAATTCTTTGCACTTCTCCGAGGATTTGGATATAAACCTGTTCAAAGCTGCTATCCTGCCTGTTAGCCTTTGAACATCCTTAGCATTGGCCGGAGATTTGATGTTTACTATTGCTTTAATTTGTTCCGGGCTAGCTTCAATGCCTCTCTTAGTCACTATGTATCCTAAGAATTTACCTGCTTTAACACCAAAATGACATTTTGAAGGATTAAGCTTCATATTATATTTGTCAAGGATATCAAATGCTTCCTCCAAATCCTCTAGGTGATCCTCAGCTCTTATGGATTTTACCACCATATCATCTATATAAACCTCCATAGTTTGTCCGATCTTATCCTTGAACATCATATTCACCAGCCTTTGGTACGTTGCACCTGCATTTCTCAATCCGAACGGCATAGCAATATAGCAATATATACCAGTTGGAGTCATGAAGGCTGTATCCTCTTGGTCGGATGGTTCCATTTGGATTTGTTGAAATCCAGATGAAGCATCCATAAAAGTTAACAGTTCATGACCCGCAGTTGCATCCACCATGGAGTCAATGTGGGGTAAAGGGAAAGGATCCTTGGGACATGCCTTATTTAAGTCTGTAAAATCGACACATACCCTCCACTTTCCGTTTTTCTTTTGAACAACAACCACATTGGCCAGCCATTTTGGATACTTGACCTCTCTAATCATACCTGCCCGGAGCAATTTCTCTACCTCTTCCTGGATAATGGCATTCCTTTCTGGTGCAAACTTCCTTCTCCTTTGATGGATTGGTTTGAAGGATCTGTCGATGCCGAGCTTATGAGTGATAACATCCTTAGATATGCCAATCATATCTTCGTGTTTCCATGCAAAGGTAGTCTTTCTCCTTTTGAGGAAGGATATGAGGTCTTCTTTCATTTCGCCAAGGATCCCGGATCCGATATAGATTTTGGATTCAGGATCATCAGGATCCATGAGGATTTCTACCACATCCTGCTCTCTGGCCTCCAAGACATTCCTTGGAGGATACCTTGATTGCTATTGTTCCCTTGACTTTGAGGCTGGTTTCATCGATGAAGTGTAGCAATTCTTAGCCTCCTGCTGATCACTATCAATCTTTACTATTCCCCAAGGACTAGGAAGCTTCACACATTGATGGTAAGTAGACGGGACTGCTCTCATATCGTGTATCCAGGGCCTGCCAAGGATAACATTACAACAAGATAAACAGTCAATAACACAAAATTTTTGATAAGAGTGTAAGCCTTCAATATATATTGGGAGTTTAATGTCCCCCAGGGTGTTCTTAGTTTCGCCACTAAATCCCACGAGCACGGAGGATCTTGGTATGATCTCTGATTCAGGGATACCCATCTTCTTTAGAACATCGAGCTGGATAATGTTCACTGAACTTCCTCCGTCTATCAGGATCCTGCGGACAAAATGGTTAGATATGAAAAGAGTAATAACTAAACCATCGTGATGAGGATCCTGGATATCAACACGATCCTCTTCATCAAAGGTTATGACTTTTCCTTCGGAGACACTTGATGTTCGGACTGGTCTTTCTCCATTATCCATCTTAGCTTCCTTCGCGTGCCTTTTAGCTGCTGAGAAGGATGTGCCACAAATGTCGGATCCTCCAGAAATAAAGTTTATCACTTGTGCATCTGCTGGAGGAGCTGGAGCCTTCTCAGGGATCCTTTCAGGGTCCTGAGTCCTTGACTTTTTTCTTCCTAACAACTCTTTCAGATTCCCTTTGCTCAACAAGTATCCAATTTCCTTTCTTAATGCAATGCATTCTTCTGTAAGGTGCCCAAAATCTTCATGATATGCACACCACTTTGATTTATCCTTAGTTGCAGCCGGCCTATCATTCTTTCTCGGCCATCTAGCTTTATCACCTAGGTTCTGCATAGCAAGGATTAACTCATTGTTATCAACACTAAAGCAATATTCAGAAAGTGGAGGATAATCTTCGTCATCCTCTTCTTGATCAATAGAGTGCACGTTCTGGTTATCAGATCTGTTGTAGGATCTGAACTTGTTGTTCCTGAATGAGGATCCTTGCTTATCCTGCTTTGAGGATCCTGTCATCCTCTCCTGGATCCTCTTGTCATCCTCTAGCCGTATGTACCTAAGTGCTCGGGTTCTTACCTCATCTAAGTTCCTGCAAGGTGTCATAACAAGATCATCATAAAATAACGAATCCCTAAGTAATCCCATTTTGAAGGCCTCAACAGCCATGGCTATATCTAAGTTAGGAATGTCTAAGGATTCTTTACTGAATTTGGTAATGTAATCCCTTAATGATTCATTATGACCCTGGGTTATCCTATATAAATCACTAGTTAATCGTTCAAATTTTCTACTACAAGAAAACTGATTATTAAACAAGTTAACTAGGTTAGCAAATGAGGTAATAGAATAGGGAGGAAGACTTAGCAGCCATTTGAGAGCTGATCCAGTAAGAGTGGATCCGAATCCTTTGCACAGGCATGCTTCCTTTAACCTTTCTGGGATTGGATTGATCTCCATCCTCTCCCGGTATTGTGCTATGTGTTCTTCAGGATCTGTTGAGCCATCATACAGCTTCATCGTAGGCACGTGGAACCTCTTGGGTATCTCAGCATCACAGATTGGTGGTGCAAAACGAGATATCTTATGGCTCCCATCTGCAATCTCTGGGATAGGTTTGACTACTCCCGGGACACTTGATATCATATCCTTTAGCTTTTGCAATTCTCTGGCCATGGCATGATTGATACCTGGATCCTGCATGAGACCTTGGTTAGTAGTATAAGAATTGTTAATTGTGTTACCTCCCATTGGATTCAAGTTAGGGAGAATGGATGTTAATCCATATTGTTGGGGCTCTGGAATGATCGAGGGACCAGTAGAGGCATTGGTCTGCATTGGAATAAAATCTCCCTGATGGACATCCGAACTTCCTGTTTGCAAACTCCTCGAGGATCCTGGCATCTGGAAGGATCCCTGAAACTGGGACGATCCTGGAACGAAAAAGGATCCTTGAACCTGTGATGATCCTGGAATGAAGGAGGATCCTTGAACCTGGGATGATCCTGGAATGAAGGAGGATCCTTGAACCTGGGATGATCCTGGAACGAAGGAGGATCCTTGAACCTGGGATGATCCTGGGACGAAGGAGGATCCTTGAACCTGGGATAATCCTGGAACGAAGGAGGATCCTTGAAACTGCTGCATTCCTGAACTTGTGAGGGATCCCATATGCTGAGGATAGGATCCTGCTGGCTGGAAAAGTGAACCTGATGCCTGGGTCATGGTTGTTGTTCCGTAGTGCACTCCTTTTGGTCCTCCCACATATTGAATGTCTGGAACCACTGATGGCTGAGAAGTAATCACCGGAGTATCAAAATTCAAAGATCTGGGCATCAGTGGGGAGTGATTCTCTGCCGTTTTCTTTTGTTTCTTAATTTCGTCAATCTCCCGGAGGATCCTTTCGTTGGTTTTATCCTGCTCTTGTGCATGATTCCTCATCTGCAAAATCAAAGCATAGAGATCATTAGTAGTAGGATTAGTTGAAACAGAGGAAGTAGGTGGTTTTGAGAAAATGGGAGTCGGTTTCTTCGCAGCATTCTCAGTATTCTTCTGGGATCCAGAAGGTGGTGGAGGCAAAGGAGGAACGCCTTGTGAAGAAGTGAATGAGGGCATCAAGTTTGAAGCATTCTTCGATGAGGAAGCCATCTGCTTGGTTGTAGTGAACCGAATTAAGCACAGAAATACGTATTTTCTTAAGGACAAAGCACCAATTGCCCCACGGTGGGCGCCAAACTGTTTTGGTCAGAAAATCTGATGAGGATATTGCTGCCAAACTCTTTGTTTAGGGGAATGATGCTTTAAATATGTAACAGCAATGAGGATCACTTCAATGTAAAATGCACAAACAACACAAGGATTTATACGGGGAAAAAACCCTTGATCAAGAGTTGATCTCCGGCACAAAAAACCCCGGGTGATGGAAACTACCGATCACCAAGCTAAAATAAATGGTTAAATGTTTACAACTTCGGATAGTAACGAGCTAGGTACAAGGATCACTACGGTGAAATGTGCAAAAAGTGTATGAAATTGCTAAGTGATTGAACGAGAGCTTGTATGAGCGTTTGTATGAGTGTGTGTAACTGAAAAATGGCTAAGTGTGTTCTACTAGCTCGTTACCCCATTTTTAAAATAGAAAAAACCACCTAAACTAACTATCCGACTTTCGTGCCAAGCTTCCACGTTCTCCATAACGTCTACTTTCGGTCAGGCACGTGCAGAATAGTTCAGGAATATTCTCCAGGAATGTCGCTTAGACTTGGTCAAGCTCAATACACCTGCGAGATGCTACAAAACATAAGTAAACAATCGTCAGTACGAGGATCCTTAAAGTGATCCATGATCCTGATCCTGAAGCTCTTCTGAGGATCACCACCTGTCACAGAAGTAAGGATCACTAGTTAGGATAACGAATAAGGATCACTAATTGTTAGAAAATCCTCCCCTAACAGGTATGATAAGAGAGGTTAAGTATCCAAGGTGGTTAGCCAATGTGGTTGTTGTTCAAAAGAAAAATGGAAAGTGGAGGGTATGTGTCGATTTTACTGATTTAAACAAGGCATGTCCCAAGGATCCTTTCCCATTACCCCACATTGACTCCATGGTGGATGCTACCGTGAGTCATGAGTTGTTGACTTTTATGGATGCTTCATCTGGATTTCAACAAATTCAGATGGAACCATCTGACCAAGAGGATACAGCCTTTATGACCCTAACCGGTATATATTATTATATTGCTATGCCATTTGGACTAAGGAATGCAGGTGCTACTTATCAAAGGCTAGTCAATATGATGTTCAAGGAACAAATTGGACACACTATGGAAGTTTATATAAATGACATGGTGGTTAAGTCCAAGAAAGTTGAGGATCACCTTAGAGACCTGGAGGAAGCATTCAATATCCTTGATAAATTTAATATGAAACTAAATCCTTCCAAGTGTCACTTTGGTGTTAAAGCAGGTAAATTCCTAGGCTATATGGTGATAAAAAGAGTCATTGAAGCAAGTCCAGAGCAAATTAAGGCTATTGTAAATATCAAATCTCCTGCCATTGCCAAGGATGTGCAAAGGTTAACAGGCAGGATCGCAGCCTTGAACAGGTTCATATCCAAATCCTCAGAAAAATGCAAGGAATTCTATGACATTTTGAGGAAGAACAAGAAATTTGAGTGGACTGAAAAGCATGAAAATGCTCTCAAAGCTCTTAAGGATTACCTATCCTCAGCCCCTGCCTTGATGAAACCAGAAAAAGGAGATATATTATCCTTGTATTTGGCGGTTTCCTCTAAAGTAGTAAGTGCGGTCCTTGTTAAGGATCACGAAGGTACACAACATCTTGTTTATTATGTAAGTAAGAGTTTGCTTGATGCTGAATCCAGGTATTCACATTTAGAAAAACTTATTCTTGCACTAATTATGGCATCTACTAAATTAAGACATTATTTTAAAACTCATGCCATTATTGTTAAGACTAATTTTCCAATTAAGAATGTTCTCAGGAAACCTGAAATGTCAGGAAGGATGGCTAAGTGGGCAGTGTAGCTTAGTGCTTATGATATAAGATATGAACCTAGGACTGCCATTAAATCCCACGCCTTAGCTGACTTTGTGGCAGATTTCAGTAGTGACTTGCAAAAGGAAGCTGAGTTAGAGGTCCAATAGCTGGAAGAGACTAAGGATCCTTGGATACTCTTCACTGATGGAGCCTCCAATGTCAAAGGAATAGGACTTGGAATACTACTAAAATCACCACAGGGGGACATAATACCCCACTCCATAGCTTGTGAGTTCCAAACTACTAATAATGAGGATGAATATGAAGCCTTGATAGCTGGTTTGCAAATTGCCAAGCATATGAGGATCAGGTATCTTGAGGTACATGTAGATTCATTGCTAATTACCAATCACTTTAATGGATCCTATGCTGTTAAAGGTGAAAAGCTAATCAAATATTTAGAGATAGTCAAAGAATTGGCACTCTCTTTTGTTTCCTTGAGTTTGACACGGGTACCCAGAGAAGAGAATGCAGAAGCTGTTGCATTGGCCAATCTAGGATCATCCTTTAAGATTCCAGAGGATATCAGGATCCCTATTATCCACATCCTAACCCCCGCTATTGAGGATCATGTAGCAATGGAGATAGGAGAGGATTATGCAATCATCCCTACTGACGATACACAATCTCATTCAGGATCATGGATCCTTCCAATCATGAGATACATACAACATGGAGAGATTCCTACAGGAGAAAAACCCAGGGCTTTCAAAATCAAGGTATCTCAATTCATAATATTGAATAACATGTTATATAAACGATCTCTTGCAGGTCCATATCTAAGGTGCATTGAGGATCCTGAAATCCAAGAAGTGCTAAAGGATTTCCATGAAGGAGATTGTGGAAACCACACTGGGGGCAGGGCATTGTTCTCAAGGATCCTGAGGACAGGATACTATTGGCCTACTATGAAGAAGGATGTTGTGGAATATGCCAAGAAGTGTGATCCTTGTCAGAGACATAGTAATATCCTTCACCAACCAGCAGAGCTTTTGCATCCTATATCCTCTTCTTGGCCATTTATGAGATGGGGAATGGATATAGTTAGTAAGCTTCCTAAGGCACCTGGTGGAAAAGTATTCATGCTTGCTATGACTGATTACTTCTCCAAGTGGATAGAGGCTGAAGCCTTTGCTCAAGTCAGAGAAAAGGAAGTGATATCCTTTATTAAGAGAAACATTATTACTAGATTTGGTATTCCTTCTGAAATTGTTTGTGATAATGGATCCCAATTTATTGGGAATAGAACTACTAACTTTTGTGACAGCTGGGGGATTAAGATGATAACATCTACACCAGTCCACCCACAAGCTATTTGCCAGGCAGAATCATCCAACAAGATCATCATCAACAATTTGAAGAAGAAGCTTGGATCCAAGAAAGGAAAATGGGCAGAAGAACTACCTTATGTACTTTGGGCTGATAGGACAACTCCCAAGAATGCTACTGGCTAAACTCCATTCTCTTTGGTATTTGGAGCAGAATCAGTGATCCCTAAAGAGATGGTGGTTCCTACTGCAAGAACAAGCATTCGTGATCCTGAAGAAAATGCTAAAAACTTGGTTCAAGACTTGGATACTATAGAAGAACTCAGGGATTTGGCAAGGATAAGGATGGCCAGTTATCAACAAAGGATGGCTGGAGCCTACAACAAAAATGTCAGGATCAGGAAATTCCAAGTTGGTGATATGGTATTAAGGAAAGCATTTCAGAATACCACCAATCCTGCTGATGGAAAGTTAGCACCAAAGTGGGAAGGCCCCTATTTGATTGGAGCTGAAGCAGGAAAGGGGGCATATCGATTGCTAACAATGGAAGGTGATTTGCTACCAAGAGCTTGGAATGTTGTCAACTTGAAGAAATACTTCATGTAATAAGGATCCATGATCCTTAGCTAACAAGTATCCCTGAAGGATCCTTACAGGACAGAGGATCCTCATTTTGGTAATGATCTAATCTCAAACTATTTCATTCTTTAATTATCTTATATACAAGGATAAGGATCCTGGATTCTTTATCTTCCTTTCACTTGATTCTGAGTTTTGTAGAAGGTTTAGGTATCCTTAACAAAGGATTGAGTATCCACGGAAGTATCCAGTTATTTGGGCTTAACCCTAGTTATTTGGGCTTGACCCTAGTTATTTGGGCTTGACCCCAGTTATTTGGGCTAGTCCCCAGTTTTTGGGCCTGTCCCCAGTATCACCAGTAGCGCACGATGATCCTGGTACAGTTCATGGCAATGGGACCAGTACTCGCTTTAGGGGCTGAAAATTTCATTGTACTGGCTGTATCCGGGATCCTACGTATAATGGTAGACGTACCATACATCCGTTCCTAAGGTTTCTAACGTTTTCACGTTAGCTAAGGTTTTGGCATTTTCATGTCACTAAGTTTGGATAGTCGCCAGTGAGGGCCATACTCCAGTTTACACAAGTTCCTTTGGGCTTGTCCCTAGTTATCCTTTGGGCTTATCCCCAGTTATCCTTTGGGCTTGTCCCCAGTTATCCTTTGGGCTTGTCCCCAGTTATCCTTTGGGCTTATCCCCAGTATATTGGGCTTGTCCCCAGAATTGTTGGGCTTGTCCCCAGTTACTAACTTTTCTCTTATATTGGCTTAGTCCCAAGTTACATTCTGTTTCATGCTTTCGAAGTTAAGCAGCTAAGGATCCCTGATCCTTACCTTCTATTAAGGTTTGTATTTTGGTTATCCTGATTATAGATGTTAAAGGTTAAGATCCTAACTTGGATTCTCAGGTATGATCCTAAAACACTTAGATTTTATTCTTTATTTATTTAAGTGACCCTTATCCTTTGACAACAGAACTAATGATCCTTAAATTGCATAACTTTTCCGAACTTGTCGACTATAGGATATTTGATCCTTGATCATATCCTAAAACTTTTAAACATGATTTACTAAGCCCTTGTTCTTTACTTACAAATGCAAAGAAAATAAATAACAACATTTGAAAAATAAAGAATTCATAAGGATAACAACACGGGAAATAGCCAAAAAGTTAAAGTTTTATTTATTCACAAAGGTTAAACCCTTTTAAGGTTATCAAAATTGCCAACCCAAATTTCTACCAGCAATACGTGGCCCGTCCACTTGGGTTGGCAAAGGGTGTCCATTGTTAATAGGTCTTTGAAGTGCAGGAAATATAAGATGGCAGGATAACAAGTGGTTTCATCCCCCAAACAGAGAATCCCTCCACTACCTATTATCCTACCTATTGTTCAAAGGATCCTTGATCCATAATCCTAAAAACTATTGTTCAAATTACAACCCAACATTGTTTCAAAACATCACAACCAAAAAACCACTACCAAATCCTAAAAAAAATGGGCTCCGGCAGCGTCTAGAAATATCCATCATCGCCCATTTGAGCAGCTCACACCTTGGCTGCGTCACCACCAGTATCATCACCACCAGCCTGATCCTTTCCACTGCCACTTGCTTCAATTGCCAAGACCTCTGTAACCTCCCCTTCATCCTCTAGCTCTGCCAGCTTTGCCTTCCAGCCCTCCTTGTCCCAGGTGGTCCTGTCGAAGTCAGGATCCTCAGCCTCATGAGCCATTTGCAGCTTGATTTTGTACATGGTGATGGCAGCAGAGACTTTAGCATCCTCCAACAGGTCGTGCTTCTCATGATCAGCATTTATCTGTGCCATGACCACCTGCTGCTTTGCCAGAGCAAGATCCTTCTCAAGGCGGGAGATAGCTTGATCCTTGGCAAGGAAGAATTTTTGATACTCCAGATGCTTTTGCTCCGCTTCCTCAACAAAAGCATCAAACAACATTTCGACCTCGGCGAATTTCTGCAAGAAAAGACAAGGTAAAGTTTAGGATCACGTGATCCTCTAGTGGGCAGGTTAATGAAGCAAAGTCGATGATCCTTACCTCAGCAAAGTATTCTTGAAACTGGTGGCGAATAAGGGGCAGGCCTTCGAGATTGTCCGCTTCAGTGGCCTTCCTCTTCTTTCCCCCTTTGGAGGTGACAGGCTTTGGGACCACGGCACTCGGGCTAGCAGCAGTCTTCTTCTTCCCAGACCTGGGAGCAACAACAGTAAGATCGGTAACACTGAAGCGGGTGGCTGACCTTGAAGATTTTCCAGCACCTATCAATCCAAAACAACAGATAAGTACTCTTGTTTTATTTGTATTTCAACATTTAATCATATATGAACTCGGATACTTACTTGACATTGTAACTGAGCCTAAGGATACTTCTTGAGAATCCTTGGTACTTGCTTGAAATGATCTTATTGTAGGATCAAGATTCCGGACAGCGGTGATCCTCTCCTTGGTTGCAGGTGATGTAATGATGTGTGAAACAGAAATAGCTGCAAAATAGAAACAAAGGGGTTAGTGATCCTCAGCAGAAACAGGGTATCCTATGATCCTTCTATAAGGATCCTCTATCCTACCATGAGTGGCCCATTTTCTGGGGAGATCCTTCCCATCAGGGATAGAATCCCTCCTGACGAAGAAAAAACGTTTCTTCCACTTAGTATCGTTTTTGGTGGTCTTGAGGATTGGGTGTTCTTCACCGGGCTTGTGTTTGAATAGAAAGCGGTGTGAACCATGACTCACAAGGTTGTATAGTTCAGACAATTTCGATATTCCCAACTCAATATCCTCCTGCTCAATGATCCTCTCAAGGGTAAATAGAACCCTCCACATCATTGGCATAGCCTGGATATAGGATATGCCGGTAAGGGAAAAGAAAGATTGGGTAAAAGCAGGAAAAGGATAGGAGTATCCTATAGAGAATGGGGTGACTGGAAATGCAACCCAGGTTTCAGAGATAAAATCACTCAGGACGGTAGGGTCAAAGGGTTTGAAAACAGTACTCGCCGGAAAGCAATGGCGAATCCTGTCGATCTCAGGATCGGTGAAGCAGCAACGTTCCTTCGGAGAGTCTTCGATGATCCCTTGGCTTTTTAAAGGACTGTCTTTTTGATGATCCTTAGCAGGGGATGATCTTAGCTTCATTGTGATTTGGAGATTTTGAGAAAGAAGAAGAACAGAGTAAGAAAGAGAAAGGGGAGAGAAGTACCTGCCAGATCTTCTAATGAGGATTTAAAGGATGTAACGCACGAATTTAAATGCTTCCAAACCCTTATCTCTAACTTGAATTTATAATCATGATTTTGCAGGGATGTCGCTTCAAATGACGTAGGATCTGCAACGGATAGTTCGATCTTAACGGCTATATATCCGTTAGTTTGTTGCGGATAAGATCAAGAAAATTAAACTCGCCAAAATTACACTTCACTCCTTATATTTTTGGGGCAATTGTTAGGGGAGGATTTTTACATCCTAAGGATCATAGATCCTGAAATGCTACTAGGATCATGGATCCTCAGTTCTGTTTGAATTAAGGATCCTCAGTAGGTGTTGCAGGATCAGGATTCAGGATCCTTATTGTTATCCTTATACTAACAATTGTCTACCTTGTATGTAAGCTTGTTTTGTAGGAACAAAGGCATGGACCAAGTTTCACCAAAATTCCTGGAGCATATTCCCTTAATATTCCGCACGTGTTTGACCATTATGGACGTTATGGAGATCGTGGGTGTTTTGGTCAAAAAATCTGATGAGGATATTGCAACCAAACTCTTTGTTTAGGGGAATGATGCTTTAAATATGTAACAGCGATGAGGATCACTTCAATGTAAAATGCACAAACAACACAAGGATTTATACGGGGAAAAAGCCCTTGATCAAGAATTGATCTCCGGCACAAAAAACCCCGGGTGATGGAAACTACCGATCACCAAGCTAAAATAAATGGTTAAATGTTTACAACTTCGGATAGTAACGAGCTAGGTACAAGGATCACTACGGTGAAATGTGTAAAAAGTGTATGGAATTGCTAAGTGTGTGAACGAGAGCTTGTATGAGCGTTTGTACGAGTGTGTGTAACTGAGAAATGGCTAAGTGTGTTCTACTAGCTCGTTACTCCATTATAAAATAGAAAAAACCACCTAAACTAACTATCCGACTTTCGTGCCAAGCCTCCACGTTCTCCATAACGTCTATTTTCGGTCAAGCACGTGCAGAATAGTTTAGGAATATTCTCCAGGAATGTCGCTTAGACTTGGTCAAGCTCAATATACCTGCGAGATGCTACAAAACATAAGTAAACAATTGTCAGTACGAGGATCCTTAAAGTGATCCATGATCCTGATCCTGAAGCTCTTCTGAGGATCACCACCTGTCACAGAAGTAAGGATCACTAGTTAGGATAACGAATAAGGATCACTAATTGTTAGAAAATCCTCCCCTAACAATTGCCCCCAAAATATAAGGAGTAATTTGTAAAATTGGCGAGTTATATTTTCTTGATCTTATCCGTAACAAACTAACGGATATATAGCCGTTAAAATAGAACTAGCCGTTGCGATGATGATGTCACGGAAGTGACAATCCTGCAGAATCATAATTATAAATAGAGATATAGATAGGATCATCATGCATTCAAATTCGAAAGAGACTCCCTTTAAATTCTCAGTCGACGAGCAACCAGGTAATTCTTTCTCCTCTTTCTCCCTTCTTACTCTGTTTCTCTACCTTTATCTCCGTCAGTACGAAAATGTTGCTTTGAAGTTCACCGGGCAAGGATCACCCAAAGAACAGTCCTCCGAAAAGCCAGGGGATCATTGAAGATTCCATTAAAGAACGCTTCTGCTTCAATGATGCTCAGATAGATAGGATTCGCTATTGTTTTCCGGCGAACACCGAATTCAGGCCTTTTGACCCCAATGCCTTGAGCGATCATATCTCCGATAAGTGGGTTGCTTTCCCCGTCACTCCTTTCACCATAGGCTATACATATCCTTTTCCAGCATTCACCCAATCTTTCTTTTCCCTAACCGGCATCTCTTATATCCAAGCCATGCCGATGATTTGGAGGGTTTTGCACACCCTTGAAAGGATCATCGATCAAGAGGGAATAGATCTAGGAATGGCAGAGCTGGGAGAACTGTATGATCTTACCACCTTTGGCTCTCACCGTTATTTGTTCAAACGTAAACCTGGTGAAGAACACCCGATCTTCAAAGCCACCAAGAATGATGCTAATTGGAAACGACGCTTCTTTTTTATCAAGAGAGATTCCATCCAAGATGGAAAGGATCTTCCTAAAAAATGGGCTACCCATGGTAGGATGGAGGATCCTGAGAAGGATCACCAGGAACTTCCTTTTGACGTAAGGATAACTGATATTTTTGCTTTCTTGTTATGCAGCTATCACCGTTTCACACCTCAAACTGTCCCCTGCTGCTAAGGAAAGGCTCCTCGCTTTCAAGAGACTTGATCCTGAGACAAGAACTTTCAAGACAACAACTCAAGATTCGCAGGAGGTATCCTCGGGCTCTGTCACAATGTCAAGTAAGTATCCTTGTTTAAAATTTAGATATATAGTGAAATATGAACTAGGAAAAGATACTTATCTTGCTTTAATTGTGTAGGTGCTGGAAAATCTGCCAAGCCTGTATCCCAATTCAACACGGCTGACCTTGATGTCGTACGACCCAGAAGGAAGAGATCCACCAGCAGTCCTAGCATTTCCATTCCAAAGGCACCCACTAAAGGAAAGGGTGTCAAGAAGAGGAAAACTTCTGATGCTGAGGATCTTCAGGGTCTACCACTGATCCGCCACCAGTTCCTTGAATACTTCAATGAAGTAAGGATCCTTTATTCTGCCTATGTATCCTACTCGCATGAGGATCACTTGGTCTTGAACTGCTTTTATCCTTTTCTTTTGCAGAAATTTGCTGAGATTGAGGATTATGTGGGCCACGTTGAGGATCTAGATAAAAAGATTGCCGACCTCCAATAGGTTGCTGTGCTTAAGGATCTTGCACTTGCTGATGTTCGGAAGGAACTCCTAGATGAGAAGACTAAGACAGCCAAACTTCTGATCAACCTTGATTATGAAAAGCATGATCTTATTGAAAATGCTAAGCTCTGTGCCGCCATTACGATGTACCAGACAAAATTGAAGATGGCCCAGGAAGCTCAAGATCCTAGCTTTGATAAAGACAGCTGGGATATTGAGGGTTGGAAGGCAAGGTTGGCTGATCTTGAGGATGATGAAGAGGAGGCTACTGAGGTCTTGGCGATTGAAGCAAGTGGCAGTGGGAAGGATCAGGTGAAGGATACCGCAGCTGGAGGAGAAGAGGATGCAGCAAAGGTGTAGGCTGCACAATTGGGCGATGATGGATATATGTGCCAAGGCCGGAGCCCAATTTTTTAGTTTGATGGTTGTGATGTTTAAAACAATTTCATGGTTTGTACTTTGAACAATAGGTTTTAGGATTAAGGATCATGTATGATCCTTTGGACAATAGGCAGGATTGCAATTGGTGGAGGGATCCTCTGTTTGGGGGATGAAGCCATTGTGATCCTGTCGCCTTTATATTCCTGCACTACTTTTGAACTCATTATCATGGACACCCTTTACCTACCCTAGCGGACGGGCCACGTTTTGCTGGTAGAAGCTCGGGTAGGTAATTTTGACAACCTTTAAAGGGTTAGCCTTATGTTAATAAATAAAAACTTAACCTTTTGTCGCTTATCTTGTGTTGCTATCCTTTTTAGTATGTTACTTTCCAACTGTTGTAATGTTCATTCTGTTTATACTTATCAAGCCTTGAAAAAATAGAAAAGATATCCAAAAAAAAATTTAAGAAATGAACAAGGATCACATATCCCATAACCGATAGGTTTTAAAAAGTGATATGATTTAAGAAGTACAAGTTCAGTTGTCAAGTGTAAGGGTTATTTAAAAGAATAATAAATAAAATCAAAAGAGTTAAGGATCATACCTGAGGATCCAAGTTAGAATCCTAACCTTAATAAGGATAACTATAAGATAAACCTTAGAGTGAAATAAGGATCAAGGATCCCTAGCTGCCTATCTTCAAGGACCTGAAATAGAGCATAACTTGGGACTAAGCCAATATAAGAAAAGAGTTAGCAACTGGGGACAAGCCCAAGAATAACTGGGGACAAGCCCAAGGATAACTGGGGACAAGCCCAAGGATAACTGGGGACAAGCCCAAGGATCGTGTGTAAACTGGAGTATGGCCCTAACTGGCGACTATCCAAACTTAGTGACATGAAGATGCCAAAACCTTAGCTAACGTGAAAACGTTAGAAACCTTAGCTAACGTGAAAACGTTAGAAACCTTATGAACGGATGTATGGTACGTCTACCATTATACGTAGGATCCTAAGCATAGCCAGAACAATGGAATTATCAGCCCCTAGAACGAGTACTGGTCCCAAAGCCTTGAACTACACCAGGATCATCGTGCGCTACAGGCGGACTCTGGGGATAAGCCCATATAACTGGGGTTTAACCCAAAAGACGGATTGCTTCTGTGGATAACCAACGTTGTGCTAAAGATACCTGAACTTTCAAAACTTGAACTCACGTGAGAGATGGATAAAGGATACATGATCCTTATCCTTATAAGAGAAAATAATGAAATGAAATAGCTTAAGTTTAGGATATTACCTAAGTAAGGATCACCGATACTTTGAGGATCCTTTAAGGATATCCCTATCGTGAGGATCACCTATGCCATAAGGATCCTGCTTACATGAAATATTTCTTCAAGTGGACAGCATTCCAAGCTCTTGGTAGCAAATCACCTTCCATGGTTAGCAATCTATATGCCCCCTTTCCTGCTTCAGCTTCAATCAAATAAGGGCCTTCCCATTTTGGAGCCAATTTTCCATCAGCAGGATTGGTGGTATTCTGAAATGCTTTCCTTAACACCATATCTCCAACTTGAAACCTCCTGATCCTGACATTTTTGTTGTAAGCACCAGCCATTCTTTGTTGATAACTGGCCATCCTTATCCTAGCCATATCCCTGATTTCTTCAATAGTATCCAGATCTTGAGCCAAGTTTTCATCATTTTCCTCAGGATCACGGGTACTTGTTCTAGCAGTAGGAACCACCATTTATGTTGGGATCACCGATTCTGCCCCAAACACCAAAGCGAATGGTGTTTGACCAGTAGCATTCTTAGGGGTTGTCCTGTCAGACCAGAGCACATAGGGTAGTTCTTCTGCCCATTTCCCTTTCTTGGATCCAAGCTTTTTCTTCAAATTGTTGATGATGATCTTGTTGGATGATTCTGCCTGGCCATTAGCTTGTGGGTGGACTGGTGTTGAAGTTATCATCTTAATCCCCCAGCTGTCACAAAAGTTAGTGGTTCTGCCCCCAATAAATTGGGAACCATTATCACATATAATCTCGGAAGGAATTCCAAATCTAGTTATAATATTTCTTTTAATGAAGGATATAACTTCCTTTTCTCTGACTTGGGCAAAAGCTTCAGCCTCTATCCACTTGGAGAAGTAATCAGTCATAGCTAACATGAATACTTTCCCACCAGGTGCCTTAGGGAGCTTTCCAACTATATCCATACCCCATCTCATAAATGGCCAAGAGGAGGATATAGGATGCAATAATTCAACTGGTTGATGAAGGATATTGTTGTGTCTCTGGCAAGGATCACATCTTCTGGCAAACTCCATAGCATCTTTCTTCATGGTTGGCCAGTAGTATCCTGTCCTCAGGATCCTTGAAAATAAAGCCCTGCCCCCATTGTGGTTTCCACAATCTCCTTCATGGAAGTATTTTAAAACTTCTTGAACTTCAGGATCCTCAATGCATCTCAAGTATGGTCCTGCAAGAGATCGTTTATACAACATATTATTCATAATTGTGAATTGAGATACCTTAGATTTGAAAGCCCTAGGGTTTTCTCCTGTAGGAATCTCTCCATGTTGTAAGTATCTCATAATTGGTGAGATCCATGATCCTGATCCTGAATGGGATCGAATATCCTCACTAGGGATCACTGCAGAATCATTTCCTATCTCCATAGTCTGGTGATCCTCGATAGCCGGGGTCAGGATATGGATAATAGGAATCCTAATATCCTCTGGGATCTTCAAAGATGATCCTAAGTTAGCCAATGCATCAGCTTCTGTATTTTCTTCCCTTGGTACCTGTGACAAACTAAAGGAAACAAAAGAGAGTGCCAAACTTTTGACTATCTCCAAATATTTGGTTAGCTTTTCACCTTTAACAGCATAGGATCCATTAAAGTGGTTTGTAATTAACAAAGAATCTACATGTACCTCAAGATACCTGATTCCCATATGCTTAGCGATTTGCAAACCAGCAATTAGGGCTTCATATTCAGCCTCATTGTTAGTGGTTTGGAACTCACAAGCTATAGAATGGGGTATTATGTCCCCCTGTGGTGATTTTAGTAGTATTCCAAGCCCTGTGCCTTTGACATTTGAGGATCCATCAGTATGAAGTATCCAAGGATCCTTGGTCTCTTCTAGCTGCTGGACTTCTAACTCAGCTTCTTCTTGTAAATCACTACTGAAATCAGCCACAAAGTCAGCTAATGCTTGGGATTTGATGGCTGTCCTAGGCTCATATCTTATATCATATGCACTCAGCTTCACTGCCCACTTAGCCATCCTTCCTGACATCTCTGGTTTCCTGAGGACATTCTTAATTGGGAAATTAGTTTTAACAATGATAACATGAGTTTCAAAATAATGTCTTAACTTTGTAGATGCCATAATTAATGCAAGAATAAGTTTTTCAAGGTGTGAATACCTGGATTCGGCATCAAGTAAACTTTTACTTACATAATAGACATGATGTTGTGTACCTTCATGATCCTTAACAAGGACCGCACTTACTGCTTTTGAGGATACTGCAAGATACAAGGATAACACATCGCCTTTTTCTGGTTTCATCAAGGATGGGGCTGAGGATAAGTAATCTTTGAGGGCTGTCAAAGCATTTTCATGCTTCTCGGTCCACTCAAATTTCTTGTTCTTCCTTAGGATATCATAGAATTCTTTGCACTTCTCCGAGGATTTGGATATAAATCTGTTCAAAGCTGCTATCCTGCCTGTTAGCCTTTGAACATCCTTAGCATTGGCCGGAGATTTGATGTTTACTATTGCTTTGACTTGTTCCGGGCTAGCTTCAATGCCTCTCTTAGTCACCATGTATCCTAAGAATTTACCTGCTTTAACACCAAAATGACATTTTGAAGGGTTAAGCTTCATATTATATTTGTCAAGGATATCAAATGCTTCCTCCAAATCCTTTAGGTGATCCTCAGCTCTTATGGATTTTACCACCATATCATCTATATAAACCTCCATAGTTTGTCTGATCTGATCCTTGAACATCATATTCACCAGCCTTTGGTACGTTGCACCTGCATTTCTCAATCCGAACGGCATAGCAATATAGCAATATATACCAGTTGGAGTCATGAAGGCTGTATCCTCTTGGTCGGATGGTTCCATTTGGATTTGTTGAAATCCAGATGAAGCATCCATAAAAGTTAACAGTTCATGACCCGCAGTTGCATCCACCATGGAGTCAGTGTGGGGTAAAGGGAAAGGATCCTTGGGACATGCCTTATTTAAATCGATAAAATCGACGCATACCCTCCACTTTCCGTTTTTCTTTTGAACAACAACCACATTGGCCAACCATCTGGGATACTTGACCTCTCTAATCATACCTGCCCGGAGCAATTTCTCTACCTCTTCCGGGATAATGGCATTCCTTTCTGGTGCAAACTTCCTTCTCCTTTGATGGATTGGTTTGAAGGATCTGTCGATGCCGAGCTTGTGAGTAATAACATCTTTGGATATACCAGTCATATCTTCGTGTTTCCATGCAAAGGTAGTCTTTCTCCTTTTGAGGAAGGATATGAGGTCTTCTTTCATTTCGCCAAGGATCCCTGATCCGATATAGATTTTGGATTCAGGATCATCAGGATCCATGAGGATTTCTACCACATCCTGCTCTCTGGCCTCCAAGACATTCCTTGGAGGATACCTCATCTAAGTTCCTGCATGGTGTCATAACAAGATCATCATAAAATAACGAATCCCTAAGCAATCCCATTTTGAAGGCCTCAACAGCCGTGGCTATATCTAAGTTAGGAATGTCTAAGGATTCTTTACTGAATTTGGTAATGTAATCCCTTAATGATTCATTATGACCCTGGGTTATCCTATATAAATCACTAGTTAATCGTTCAAATTTTCTACTACAAGAAAACCGATTATTAAACAAGTTAACTAGGTTAGCAAATGAGGTAATAGAATAGGGAGGAAGACTTAGCAGCCATTTGAGAGCTGATCCAGTAAGAGTGGATCCGAATCCTTTGCACAGGCATGCTTCCTTTAACCTTTCTGGGATTGGATTGATCTCCATCCTCTCCCTGTATTGTGCTATGTGTTCTTCAGGATCTGTTGAGCCATCATACAGCTTCATTGTAGGCACATGGAACCTCTTGGGTATCTCAGCATTACAGATTGGTGGTGCAAAACGAGATATCTTATGGCTCCCATCTGCAATCTCTGGGATAGGTTTGACTACTCCCGAGACACTTGATATCATATCCTTTAGCTTTTGCAATTCTCTGGCCATGGCATGATTGATACCTGGATCCTGCATAAGACCTTGGTTAGCAGTATAAGAATTGTTAAAAGTGTTACCTCCCATTGGATTCAAGTTAGGGAGAATGGATGTTAATCCATATTGTTGGGGCTCTGGAATGATCGAGGGACCAGTAGAGGCATTGGTCTGCATTGGAATAAAATCTCCTTGATGGACATCTGAACTTCCTGTTTGCAAACTCCTCAAGGATCCTGGCATCTGAAAGGATCCCTGAAAATGGGACGATCCTGGAACGAAGAAGGATCCTTGAACCTGGGATGATCCTAGAACGAAGGAGGATCCTTGAACCTGAGATGATCCTGGAATGAAGGAGGATCCTTGAACTTGGGATGATCCTGGAACGAAGGAGGATCCTTGGACCTGGGATGATCCTGGAACGAAGGAGGATCCTTGAACCTGGGATGATCCTGGAACGAAGGAGGATCCTTGAACCTGGGATGATCCCGGAATGAAGGAGGATCCTTGAAACTGCTGCACTCCTGAACTTGTGAGGGATCCCATATGCTGAGGATAGGATCCCGCTGGCTGGAAAAGTGAACCTGATGCCTGGGTCATGGTTGTTGTTCCGTAGTGCACTCCTTTTGGTCCTCCCACATATTGAATGTCTGGAACCACTGATGGCTGAGAAGTAATCACCAGAGTATCAAAATTCAAAGATCTGGGCATCAGTGGGGAGTGATTCTCTGCCGTTTTCTTCTGTTTCTTAATTTCGTCAATCTCCCGGAGGATCCTTTCGTTGGTTTTATCCTGCTCTTGTGCATGATTCCTCATCTGCAAAATCAAGGCATAGAGATCATTAGTAGTAGGATTAGTTGAAACAGAAGAAGTAGGTGGTTTTGAAAAAATGGGAGTCGGTTTCTTCGCAGCATTTTCAGTATTCTTCTGGGATCCAGAAGGTGGTGGAGGCAAAGGAGGAACGCCTTGTGAAGAAGTGAATGAGGGCATCAAGTTTGAAGCATTCTTCGATGAGGAAGCCATCTGCTTGGTTGTAGTGAACCGAATTAAGCACAGAAATGCGTATTTTCTTAAGGACGAAGCACCAATTGCCCCACGGTGGGCGCCAAACTGTTTTGGTCAAAAAATCTGATGAGGATATTGCAACCAAACTCTTTGTTTAGGGGAATGATGCTTTAAATATGTAACAGCGATGAGGATCACTTCAATGTAAAATGCACAAACAACACAAGGATTTATACGGGGAAAAAGCCCTTGATCAAGAATTGATCTCCGGCACAAAAAACCCCGGGTGATGGAAACTACCGATCACCAAGCTAAAATAAATGGTTAAATGTTTACAACTTCGGATAGTAACGAGCTAGGTACAAGGATCACTACGGTGAAATGTGTAAAAAGTGTATGAAATTGCTAAGTGTGTGAACGAGAGCTTGTATGAGCGTTTGTACGAGTGTGTGTAACTGAGAAATGGCTAAGTGTGTTCTACTAGCTCGTTACTCCATTATAAAATAGAAAAAACCACCTAAACTAACTATCCGACTTTCGTGCCAAGCCTCCACGTTCTCCATAACGTCTATTTTCGGTCAAGCACGTGCAGAATAGTTTAGGAATATTCTCCAGGAATGTCGCTTAGACTTGGTCAAGCTCAATATACCTGGGAGATGCTACAAAACATAAGTAAACAATTGTCAGTACGAGGATCCTTAAAGTGATCCATGATCCTGATCCTGAAGCTCTTCTGTGGATCACCACCTGTCACAGAAGTAAGGATCACTAGTTAGGATAACGAATAAGGATCACTAATTGTTAGAAAATCCTCCCCTAACAATTGCCCCCAAAATATAAGGAGTAATTTGTAAAATTGGCGAGTTATATTTTCTTGATCTTATCCGTAACAAACTAACGGATATATAGCCGTTAAAATAGAACTAGCCGTTGCGATGATGATGTCACGGAAGTGACAATCCTGCAGAATCATAATTATAAATAGAGATATAGATAGGATCATCATGCATTCAAATTCGAAAGAGACTCCCTTTAAATTCTCAGTCGACGAGCAACCAGGTAATTCTTTCTCCTCTTTCTCCCTTCTTACTCTGTTTCTCTACCTTTATCTCCGTCAGTACGAAAATGGGGATAACAAGCTTGAGTAGAACACTTAGCTAATTTTAGCAAACACACGCACTCTCACAACAGCTCTCGAACACTACTTGGTGATTTCATACATTTTTGCACATTACACATTAGTGATCCTTGTAACAAGCTTATTATCATCCCGAGTTGTAAATTTCTTTTGATTAATCATAGTTGGTGATCGGTAGTTTCTATCACCCGAGGTTTTTTACTCCGAAGATCAACTCTTGATCAAAGGCTTTTTCCTAGTATAAATCCTTGTGTTACTTGTTCATTTCATTTCTGAATTATCCTTAACATTGTTCATTGATTCAAGCATCACACCTCACAACAAAAGATTTGCTTGCATTATCCTTGCTTGATTTTTGACCAATTCAATTACACATACTTGAATAAAGCTTGTCCCAAAGACCCATTTCCCCTTCCTCATATTGACTCGATGGTGGATGCTATTGCCAGCCATGAGATGTTTACCTTCATGGATGCATCCTCAGAACTCCAGCAGATCCAAATGGAACCTTCAGACCAGGAGGATACTGCTTTCATGACACCAACAGGTATTTATTGTTATACTGCTATGCCCTTTGGTTTGAAAAATGCAGGTGTGACCTATCAAAGATTGGTGAACATGATGTTCAAAGATAAGCTGGGGGACAATATGGAGGTGTACATCGATGACATGGTAGTAAAATCTAAGAAGGCTGAGGATCACCTCCAGGATATTAAGGAAGCATTTGATATCCTGGATCAATATAACATGAAGCTGAATCCTGCTAAATGCCATTTTGGAGTGGGGGCAGGAAAGTTTTTAGGATATATGGTGACTAAAAGAGGGATAGAAGCAAGCCCGGAACAGATTAAAGCCATATTGGATATCAAGTCACCTTCCAACATGAAGGATGTACAAAGACTAACGGGGCGAGTAGCAGCATTAAACAGATTTATCTCAAGATCCTCGAAAAAATGCAAGGAATTTTATGATATCTTGAAGAAGAATAAGAAGTTCGAATGGGGGGAGAAGCATGAAGCAGCCTTGCAGGATTTGAAGCAGCATCTTTCAACTGCACCTTTGCTGATGAAGCCTGAGGATGGTGAACCATTATCCCTATATCTTGCAGTATCAGGGAATGCAGTAAGTGATGTCCTTGTAAAGGATCATGAAGGTCAGCAGTATCCTGTCTATTATGTTAGCAAAAGTTTATTAGATGCTGAAACTAGGTATTCTCATTTAAAAAAACTAATATTAGCCCTAGTTATGGCATCAACAAAGCTTAGACATTACTTTGAAACACATAGGATCCATGTTAAAACCAATTATCCTATCAAAAACATTCTTAGGAAACCTGAGATGTCAGGAAGAATGGCTAAGTGGTCAGTAAAGTTAAGTGCCTATGATCTAGTATATGAACCTAGAAATGCCATAAAGTCTCAGGCTTTAGCTGACTTTGTGGCTGATTTCAGTAGTGACATTCAAAATGAAGTAGACCTAGAAGTTCAACAACTAGGAGAAACATCAGAATCCTGGACACTATATACTGATGGTGCATCTAATGTTAGAGGTGAAGGATTGGGTATTGTTATGGGTCATTTTCTGCGTTTATATCCTGACTAATACTCTGAATTTAATTGTTTATTTATGATCAAGATAGCGGATCAGGATATTGGTAACATCCTGATGCGATATCCTGGTGCTAACGAATTGACCACGTGCAGATTATTGTAACAAGCCTCTAACGGTCAGGAGGACCTCTTCCCCTCAAGACTCGGGCAAATCAGTTGGGTTATAGACGTTGAACTCGGAAGAAGTGGACTACAACATTTACTTGAGGAATATTCGAAGCATCCCGGTTTAATAGGATAGTTTGTTATTTTCATTTTACTATAAATAGATTGATCGGATCAGGTTAAGGGACACACTCTTACGCACATTTCTACTCTCCTATTGCAAACAATCACTACACTTAAACACTTGTACTCGAATTACATTGTAACAGGTAGTTGATCCGCATCATATCCTGCACTGTATCCTGATATTTGAAGTAATAGAAGAACAAGGCAGCTGTGATTGTCAGCTCCGAGGTTCTGTGCCGGCAATCTAGATTGATCAAGGGCTTTCCTCGTACATCCTGTGTCACCCTTTACATTTGTTGCTCATTGTTTGATCATAAATACAGCTCTATATCCTGAGCTGTGTCCTGAAACTATTTTTGCAAATAACTTAGCTAGCATATTTTCAACACATATTTCTAGCATACTACCTCACTTAACGAATTTGATCACTTAATTGCTTCGGTAATTTTTGACCAAAACAATTTGGCGCCCACCGTGGGGCAAGTGGTGCTATTTCTACTAAAAGCCTTTGCAAAATCATTACTTGGTTTTCTATTCTCAAAACTTTTTGCTACACTATTTTCAATGGCCTCGAGATCAAACATGAGCTCTTCCACCGTATCTGCAACAGCCTCTGCAACAATTGGTTCTGTGCTTCCACCACCTCCTCCGAGAATGCAAGCCTCTTCACAGGGAACTGAAATTCATGTGGCTCGAAATGTGACAACCGTCACTTTTCCGTACATTCCGTACACGAAATGAACAGTAATTTGTGCTTAAATGACTATGCATGATCTGGTTTACCAGACAAATAAATTTCTGAATTCCATACAAGTGAATTCATGCATGATATATGCTACAAGAATTACGATATGATAGCGTTGCGTCAAAAATATTAGTAAACTCACCGGTAAGACACACTGTGTCAACTGAACTGCAGAAAGCAGTCAGACATTAGAATTGAGGCCTAGGTGTAGGTCCGACGACAAAAGTACATTAAAACCCAAGAGTACATATAAGGGTTTAATTTTTAGACATTGCGAAAGCAAGAATAAGCACTAAAAAGCACCCGAAACGCACTTTAAGTGCAGAAATTTATAAAATTCAGCTATAAAACAGCTATTAACACATAAATTTCATACCGAATTTATGTTTTATCACCCAAGATACTTCCCCAAGTTTTGGGAATTAAAAGGGATACAAAAAGGTACTTAAAGGGTACTAAAAAGTGTAATTTAGCACTTTAACGAATCGGTATCTAACCGAACAGCCGGACTTTACCCGGAACACCAAAATATTGCTAGAAGCAATGTTTTTATTTTTCTAAGCTAATTAGGGTACCCGAATACCCTAACACCCGTTATAATTTACTACCCAATAATAACTAATTAGATCTCCAACTAAACTAACTTAACCACTAACTATTTAGTTCAAATCCAATTATCTACCCAACCCCCCATACCCATTCGGTTCCCATGAAGGGGACACACCTCCACAAAGTATAATTAATTTATTTCTTTGTCTAATATCCACTAAGCATGTTAACTCTTGGACAATTATAATATATGGACTATAAGAATACTTGGTGAGTTAAGCTCCCATTTGCAACAACACCACCAAAAACGTGAACCCTCTTTCTCTCTTGCCTTGGTTCTCGGCCAACCACCAAGCATCCACCCACATCCATTTTCCATTTTGATCTTGGCATTTTATATACATTCAAGGGTAAAGGATCACGCACAAGGAAGCCCGGTGTTCACGGAATCGCAAGGACCTCACCTCAACGCTTTTAACCACTCGTTTTTCGACTAGTTTCTTCCCTAGCCTCGAGCTAGTAGTAAGTGACTCTAAACGCCTCTTTGATCTATTCTAAAGTGGTTAATAAGAATTTCGACGGTTGAAATTTATGAACATGTAAGAATAAAATTTAAAGTCTACTAAAATAATATAAACAAAGTGGTTAATAGATGAATATTGGTGTAAGACTTATAAGACTAGTATTGTTATGATTATTTTTGGTCGTTGATTGCTAGTATGGAAATGGATCGTCATCAACCCACTAGATCATGTTCACCAAAACATGAACTAGCCTTATGTTTAGTTGTAAAGTTTCTAGATGACGAACCCTTTCCAACCTAAACATGAACTTGTGTAAAAACAATTTATTTTATGAAATGGAGTTCTAAACTAGTAGATCTAAAGATCTACAAGTGGTTTTTCGGAAGAACCAAGCAAAAAAATATTAGTCTTGTTTAAAACCCGGATCTTACATGAACTAAATATATTTTTAGTAAATAAAGAAATGTGTAAACACTTGTGTAACAAGGAAGTTCAACAAAGAAATATTTTTGTGAATCTTGACTAGAAGTTGTGAAACTTCATATTCTTTAAAAATAAAGTTTTTAAGAAATTTAACTTATTTTTAAAGATAACAAGACTTACTAAGTGTGCTAGTAAGTTACTACACATTTTTGTAAATATTCAAGTTCATGAAATGGAGAAATTAGTGATTATTGTTGATGATTATTGTTGATAATTGTTATTGATAATTGTTGACGATTTAAAAGAAAATAAACACATGTTTTGGAAACATGGGAAACCTCCATTTTTTAGGGGAAACTCTGTCAAAATTTTTATAAATTTTGACACTTAGAAAAATATAAGTTTTTGGGAAACTTATTCCCTAAAAATGTATTTAAAGTATTACCAAGGTTTCCCTAATTTTTGGTGATAAGAAATGAATATTTCTTCAAGAATAAAAATGGATATAAGTATGTACATTTTGAGAGAAAAATATATATTATTTTATCACCAACTTTTGTGCTAAGTGTATATAGTATGTGTTATACGTGCTAGTGTATTAAGACTTAAAAATACACTAAATACTCATGAGGGGTATAAACATAAAAATACACATACAACATACAAGATACATAATTCGGGTGCAAAGTGCAAAACATGAGATACTTATATTAATTTTTTTGAGAAAATAATATAAGTAAAACACTTAGTTAAAAATATAGAATATTTTTAACACAAGAATATGTACAAAAGAGAGTGACTGTACTTGTGCGACGCAAGTCTAGTGACTAACGTTAAGAAAACGCGTATAGGTTACGACGTTAATTAAGCAAATCCGGTGAAGTCTACGACGCAAGGAACGCAAAGTTGTGAGTTCATGCTCCCCCTTTTCTCTAACTGTTTTTGGTTTTATAACTCTCGGGGGTGAAATACATGTTACAAATATTATAATTTTTACAAAGAGTAAAGATACAAGAAGCACTCTTGGTGAGAACGAGAACCGAGTGCTATATGATTTGAGAATACGAGAAGCACTCGTGGTGAGTGCAATATGATGAGCTTTAAGAAAAGCCTAGAAAATACTAGATCATGTGAGCTTAAACTAGATATTGAGATGCCATTAATACTTAATTAGGGACGAGGGTTAGATCTAACGGGTACGGCCGAGCCCCACTCATGGTCCTTATGTGACCTCTTGAGTGCTTCGGTGTCCCAGTCGAGGGAAATCGACACAGTCGAGGGAAATCGACACAGTCAAGGGAAATTGACACAGTCGAGGTTAATCGACACAGTCGAGGGTAATCGACACAGTTAAAGGAGAAAATACTAATGCTCCTATGTCCTCACATGCCTTGAAGGAGAATATACTAATGCTCCATATGTCCTCCCGTGCCTTAATGTCCTTGTATAAACAATCATTTAAAACGTGGGGTACACAAGAAAACTTGAATGATACTTGAGTACGTGGGGTACTCAAGAAAACGGGAATTATACTTGAGTACGTGGGGTACTCAAGAAAGACTTGAATTATACATGACACATACTATGATTTCATACAAAGTATAAAAATGTGAAATACAAAAACGCATGAACTCGCTCAACTTTATGTTGATGTTTTCCAAAATTACATGTATTTCAGGTGACAGGATGGATCTTGGGCGCAAGTGTCGTAACTAGAAGTAGACTACAAGTTTAGATGTCATCCACTTTTGTTGAATTGTAACCTTGTCAAAGGTCGTGTTTTGAAAACTTAAATAACAAGTGTTTGTAATACTTAAATTTTCATAAATGGATGAACATCGTTTTGATCATGTAGTTGTTTATTACGATTGAATGCAATGATAACAAGCTAGTCACACATCATACGCTTCCGCAAAAGACAGGGTGTGACAGTTTGGTATCAGAGCTTCGATTGTAGTGAACTAGGATTCTTTCTCGAGTCTAGACTACAATCACTAGAGTTCTCTCACGAAAACATTTTACAAAAAGGTTTTCATTGCATTCACGAAAGCGCCAAGATCCACAAGTCAGACACTTTTCAAAAAGTGACAAGGCAAGGACATTAGTGAGGAATACCTTTAAAATAAGGTGCCAAACAAAGCATAGTCTACACGAGTTAGACTTGCCAAAAACAAAATGACCCCCCCAAAAACGAGAGTTATACGTGATATAATGCATTAAATTGCTTGATTATGCTAAGTAGCATATATGTTATTGATATACATACATACAAATAAGTGTACGGAATGATTATTGACGTGAATAAGATACTTTCGACTCCGACTCCTATTACTATACGTGACTCGCACGATGAAGCTACCGACCTCGCATCCTTTGCAAAGCTCATGGCTGGGAGTGATTACCAAACAAGATGCTGAGCTTGCTTCCGTAGGAGATGGCTGCTCTTCCCTCTCGATCGTGAAGGTGCCTAACTACGGTGATGATGACGAGGCAGAGGCGGCAACCTTGATCGAATTCTCAATCAATGGGACGAGATCCCTGTGGCTTATGTGAAGCAAGATTGGCGACATACTTGACCAGAAAAGGAAGATGAAGTATTCATCTCGAAGGTGCCCCTCCAACTACTAGGAATTCTCTCTATTCCTATTCCATCTAATCATCGTGCCTATACGCGCGTAACGATAACGAATGTTAGCGCATGGACCATCACAAGGGTCCTTTCCATGACAAGAGGTATAAGGACAGTAGTGTCCCCTCCTTGATTGATCATCTGCTTGGACGAGAGAAAATTGGGGTAACTGTGCAAGACAATTTATTATTACGGGGGCCCACGTAATAACGACTTGTAGTGCACAGAAATCCTGGTGGACTCTCCGGGTCAAGCTAATGAAAACCATACAAAATTTATCTATAGGTGTCCTCATCTTCATCTGGTAGAACAACACATAGATCAGTGCTTTAGCACGTTAGAAAGTAGGAAGACTGTCTTAGCCTACTTCGTGATTGACACTTCTACCGGCATACGAGACGTTTGTGAAAACGATATTTGAGCGAGAGAGGTGGAATGACATTCAGAAAGAATCAGCGACAATACACTCCCTATCACCTCTACACAAACAACCCCATCAAAGGGGAAATATACGCACCAGTAAAGCTAAAGACCTAAGGAAACCAATGTAGCAGGAAATAACTAAAACTTGAATGACCAAGGCGATGTAGCCTCGAGTTCATTTCAAACAATAAGCCAAGTTGGCAAGCCTATGTGAAGGCTCAATAACTGTTTCCTCGCTTATACACTGGTTATATATACGTGTGAAATTGGGTGGCTTATGGTGCTATGTATATCATAGACAATTGAAATGTTGTCTAACCTACTCCATACCATTTTGGCAGAAGAGAATGCCGCCCAGGCGAGACACAAACACCAGTACGTTGCCAAGGACAGAAGCCGAGCTGCAAGAACGCATCTCACAGGCAATTGCGCGACATGAAGCCCTCCGCTCTAAGCACAGCGATGGCACTACTGAAAATAACCCTCCAACTGGCTGCACCTATAAACAATTCCTGGACTGCAAGCCATTGAATTTTGATGGCACAGGAGGTGCCGTTGCATTTGTTCGTTGGGCAGAAAAGACTGACTCCATTCTAAGAATGAGTAACTGTTCGCCCCGACAGAGTGTTACTTATATCTCACGGTTATTCGTAGATGGCGCACTCTCCTGGTGGAACCTTCAGGTTCAAACCCTTGGTGCGGATGCTGCTTATGCACTAAGCTGGGACGAGCTCAAGGAAATGATGGAAAAGAAATACTGTTCTAGGGCTGAAATCCAGAAGATTGAGGTGGAGTTCTGGAACTTGAAAATGGATGGACCGAAGATTCCTGAATACGTCCAACGATTTCACGACTTGTCTAGGGTCGTCCCCTACTTAGTCAAACCGGAATTCAAAAGGGTTGAACGATTCATTTGGGGACTTGCACCTTAGATCAGGAGCATGGTTACTACCTCAAAGCCCTCAACCATTGCAGAGGCTATCGATATGAGTGTCACCCTTACTGAAGAAGCTCTACGTGCGGGAAAATTTTCGGAATCTGAGGATAACAAGAAAGAGACTCATGTGGATCTTTGCAGGATGCAGGTATGACATCAACATTTTCCAGGGAGCTTCAAAAACTGAAAGACATGATATCCAGTGTACCTTGGGTGGTTCAGCCAATTCCTGAAGTGTCCCAGGACAGTCAGAGGATATCCCGGTTTGCGTATCCCATTTGTGATGCTGAAATCCCAAAAAGATTTCAAACCCCCAACATGAAAATCTATGACGGAACTACGGATCCTTCGGAGCATATTGCCCAGTATAGAGAAAGGATGGAAATCAACCCTATCCTTCCAGATCTCAAAGAAGCATGCTTGTGCAAGGGTTTTGGTTCTACCTTAACGGGATCAGCCTTAAAATGGCTCTTAAACGTTCCTCCTTACTCAATTACTTCATTTTCTCATTTAGTTAATTTATTTAATAGTCAATTTTCTTGCAGCTGGAGTTTTGAGAAACTAACCAGCGATCTTTATAGGATAACTCAAGGACCTCAGGAATCCTTGAGGGATTATGTGAACAAGTTTAGTCAGGAATCCTTAGATATCCCACATCTTGATGTTGCGACAGCTATGCAGGCTTTTAAGATGGGATTACAAAAAGATTCTCGGTTTTATCAAAATCTTGTAATGAATCCCTGCAGGAATCTGGACGAAGCTCGTAACAGGGCTTTGAGATACATTCGCCTGGATGATGACAAAAAGATGCAAGAGAGGATGAATTCGTCCACAACCTATGAGTCAACCAACAGGAAATCAGAATCCTCGTATAAACCATACCGTTCTAAACCGTATGGTAGAAATGATGGCAAAAAAGTGAATGCTGTTGAAGACGAGGATCCTGAGGAGTATCTTGAGTTGTCTGAGTATTGTTTTTCTGTTAACATACCTGAAATGATGTATGCTATGCAGGGTTTAGGAGACAAAGCAAGGTGGCCCTGAAAGAATCAACAGAAGGCTGATTGGAAGGAAAAGTCCAAATGGTGTGCTTTCCATGAGGATTTCGGACATGTTACTGAGGATTGCATCGCTTTGAGAAAGGAAATAAGCTATATCTTGAGTAAGGGATATCTGAAGGACCTCTTGGGAAGAAAGAAGAATAAGGGTCAGGATGCTGAGAAGGATCCTGAACGTGTAGCATCACCTCCTGCGGATGCAAAAATAATTAACTTTATTTCGGGAGAATCCGACATCTGCGGCACATCATATTATGCGGCAAAAGACACACGAAGGAAGCCAAAGCAGAGAGGGGAGATAAGCCGACAAGGATGTCAACCCTCACGACTGATAAAGTGATCACGTTCGATAATGATGACAGGGATACTGTTCAGGATCCGCATCATGATGCTTTAGTAATAACACTATATGTTGCTAACCATTTTGTGCGCAGGATATTAGTGGATAATGGCAGCTCAGTCAACATAATTCAGCTGGAAACATTGAAGAGGATGAATGTATCCCCAATGGATATTACTTTGAAGTCCACTGTGCTCGTTGGTTTCAGCAGAGAAGCTAGGAATACCATAGGAGAGATAAAGTTGTCCGTGTATATTCAAGGGGTAACTCAATGCAGCGCTTTTGTGTCATGGACTCTCTATCCTACTACAATATTATATTAGGTGGGCCTTGGATCCATGATATGAAAGCTGTTCCGTCAACCTACCACCAATGCATCAAGATCCCTACTCCTTGCGGAGTTGTCAAGGTGGAAAGTGATCAACAGGAAGCAAAGGAGTGTTATTCTTCTTCGATGAAATCCTCAACAAAGTCAAGTGCGGCTTAGCAATTAAAGATTCGGGGCCAGGATATCATGGAGGCTTCAGAGCAGGATGTAAAGAAAGTTATCCTGGATCAGAATAATCCGGATATCTCGGTGCTCGTGGGAACCAATATCCCTTAGGATATTGAAGATCGATTGACTAATTTTTTGAAATGCAGGATGTCAACATTCGTGTGGAAGCACGAGAATATGGCAGGTATTTCCAAGGATATTATAACACATAAGCTCGGTATTGACAGGTCATTCAAGCCTGTCCAACAAAAGAGAAGGAAATTTGCTCCGAAGCGAAATGTGATCATCCAAGAGGAAGTTGAAAGACTACTAAGGAGCAAAATGATTAGGGAAGTGAAGTTTCCTAAATGGCTGGCGAATGTAGTTGTGGTGCAAAAGAAAAATGGGAAATGGAGAGTTTGTGTAGATTACACAGACTTAAACAAAGCTTGTCCCAAAGACCCATTTCCTCTTCCTCATATTGACTCAATGGTAGATGCTACTACCGGCCATGAGATGTTAACCTTCATGGATGCATCTTCAGGATTCCAGCAGATCCAAATGGAACCTTCAGACCAGGAGGATACTGCCTTCATGACACCAATAGGTATATATTGTTACACTGCTATGCCCTTTGGTTTAAAAAATGCAGGTGCAACATATCAAAGATTGGTGAACATGATGTTCAAAGAAAAGCTAGGGGACACCATGGAGGTGTACATCAATGATATGGTAGTAAAATCTAAGAAGGCAGAGGATCACCTCCAGGATATTAAGGGAGCATTTGATATCCTAGATCAGTATAAATTGAAGCTAAATCCTGCTATGTGCCATTTTGGAGTGGGGGCAGGAAAGTTACTAGGATATATGGTGACTAAAAGAGGGATAGAAGCAAGCCAGGAGCAGATTAAAGCTATCCTGGATATTAAATCACCTTCAAATATGAAGGATGTTCAACGGTTAACAGGGCGAGTAGCAGCATTAAACAAATTTATTTCAAGATCCTCGGAGAAATGCAAGGAATTTTATGATATCCTGAAGAAGAATAAAAAGTTCGAATGGGGAATGAAGCATGAAGCAGCCTTGCTAGATTTGAAGCAGTATCTTTCAACTGCACCCCTATTGATGAAGCCTGAAAATGGTGAACCATTATCCCTATACCTCGCAGTATCAGGGAATGCAGTAAGTGTTGTCCTTGTAAAGGATCATGAAGGTCAGCAGTATCCTATCTATTATGTTAGTAAAAGTTTATTAGATGCTGAAACTAGGTATTCTCATTTAGAGAAATTGATATTAGCCCTAGTTATGGCGTCAACAAAACTTAGACATTATTTTGAAACACATAGGATTCATGTTAAAACCAACTATCCTGTAAAAAATGTGCTTAGGAAACCAGAGATGTCAGGTAGGATGGCTAAGTGGTCAGTAAAATTAAGTGCATATGATCTAGTGCATGAACCTAGAAATGCCATAAAGTCTCGGGCTTTAGCTGACTTTGTGGCTGATTTCAATAGTGATATTTAAAATGAAGTAGACATAGAAGTACAACAGCTATGAGAAAACTTAGGATCCTGGACGTTATATACTGATGGTGCATCTAATGTAAGAGGTGTAGGCTTGGGTATACTACTAAAATTGCCACAGGGGGACATATTACCCCAGGCTATTAGATGTGAGTTTCCTGCCACTTATAATGAGGCAGAATATGAAGCTTTAATTGCAGGATTAGAATTGGCTAAAAGCATGAATATTAAGAGTTTGCAAGTATATGTTGATTCTTTGTTAATTACTAATCATTTTAATGGAACCTATGCAGTTAAAGGTGAGAAGTTAATCGAATATCTCGAAATTCTCAAAAAAATTAGCAGGATATTTCGATATTTTTACACTTGAACAGGTACCAAGAGAGGATAATGCTGAAGCGGATGTCTTGGCAAATCTAGGATCATCAGTCAGTGTTAGGGGAGGATTTTCTAACAATTAGTGATCCTTATTCGTTATCCTAACTAGTGATCCTTACTTCTGTGACAGGTGGTGATCCTCAGAAGAGCTTCAGGATCAGGATCATGGATCACTTTAAGGATCCTCGTACTAACGATTGTTTACTTATGTATTATACTATCTCGCAGGTATGACGAGCTTGACCAAGTCTAGGCGACATTCCTGGAGAATATTCCTAAACTATTCTGCACGTGCTTGACCAAAAATAGACGTTGTGGAGAACGTGGAGGCTTGGCACGAAAGTCGGATAGTTAGTTTAGGTGGTTATTTCTATTTTAAAAGGGAGTAACGAGCTAGTAAAAAACACTTAGTCATTTTTTTGCAGTTACACACACTCGTACAAACACTCATACAAGCTCTCGTTCAAACACCAAGCAATTACATACACTTTTTACACATTCCACTGTAGTGATCCTTGTACCTAGCTCGTTACTATCCGAAGTTGTAAACATTTAACCATTTATTTTAGCTTGGTGATCGGTAGTTTCCATCACCCGGGGTTTTTTGTGCCGGAGATCAACTCTTGATCAAGGGCTTTTTCCCCGTATAAATCCTTGTGTTGTTTGTGCAATTTGCATTGAAGTGATCTTCATCGCTGTTACATATTTTGAGCAACATTCCCCGTAACAAAGAGTTTGGTTGCATTATCCTCGTCTGATTTTTGACCAAAACAGTTTGGCGCCCACTGTGGGGCAATTGGTGCTTCGTCCTTAAGAAAATACGCATTTCTGTGCTTAATTCGGTTCACTACAACCTAGCAGATGACTTCCTCATCGAAAAATGCTTCAAACTTGATGCCCTCATTCACTTCTTCACAAGGCATTCCTCCTTTGCCTCCACCACCTTCTGGATCCCAGAAGAATACTGAGAATGCTGCGAAGAAACCGACTCCCATTTTCTCAAAACCACTTACTTCCTCTGTTTCAACTAATCCTACTACTAATGATCTCTTTGCCTTGATTTTGCAGATGAGGAATCATGCACAAGAGCAGGATAAAAACAAAGAAAGGATCCTCCGGGAGATTGACGAAATTAAGAAACAGAAGAAAACGGCAGAGGATCACTCCCCACTGATGCCCAGATCTTTAAATTTTGATACTCCGGTGATTACTTCTCAGCCATCAGTGGTTCCAGACATTCAATATGTGGGTGGACCAAAAGGAGTGCACTACGGAACAACAACAATGACCCAGGCATCAGGTTCACTTTTCCAGCCAGCGGGATCCTATCCTCAGCATATGGGATCCCTCACAAGTTCAGGAGTGCAGCAGTTTCAAGGATCCTCCTTCGTTCCAGGATCATCCCAGGTTCGAGGATCCTCCTTCGTCCCAGGATCATCCCAGGTTCAAGGATCCTCCTTCGTTCCAGGATCATCCCAGGTTCAAGGATCCTCCTTCGTTCCAGGATTCAAGGATCCTCCTTCGTCCCAGGATCATCCCAGGTTCAAGGATCCTCCTTCGTTCCAGGATCATCCCAGGTTCAAGGATCCTTTTTCGTTCCAGGATCGTGCCAGTTTCAGGGATCCTTTCAGATGCCAGGATCCTTGAGGAGCTTGTAAACAGGAAGTTCAGATGTCCATCAGGGAGATTTTATTCCAATGCAGACCAACGCTTCTACTGGTCCCTCGATCATTCCAGAGCCCCAACAATATGGATTAACATCCATTCTCCCTAACTTGAATCCAATGGGAGGTAACACTTTTAACAATTCTTATACTACTAACCAAGGTCTTATGCAGGATCCAGGTATCAATCATGCCATGGCCAGAGAATTGCAAAAGCTAAAGGATATGATATCAAGTGTCCCGAGAGTAGTCAAACCTATCCCAGAGATTGCAGATGGGAGCCATAAGATATCTTGTTTTGCACCACCAATCTGTGATGCTGAGATACCCAAGAGGTTCCATGTGCCTACAATGAAGCTGTATGATGGCTCAACAGATCCTGAAGAACACATAGCACAATACAGGGAGAGGATGGAGATCAATCCAATCCCAGAAAGGTTAAAGGAAGCATGCCTGTGCAAAGGATTCGGATCCACTCTTACTGGATCAGCTCTCAAATGGCTGCTAAGTCTTCCTCCATATTCTATTACCTCATTTGCTAACCTAGTTAACTTGTTTAATAATCAGTTTTCTTGTAGTAGAAAATTTGAACGATTAACTAGTGATTTATATAGGATAACCCAGGGTCATAATGAATCATTAAGGGATTACATTACCAAATTCAGTAAAGAATCCTTAGACATTCCTAACTTAGATATAGCCACGGCTGTTGAGGCCTTCAAAATGGGATTGCTTAGGGATTCGTTATTTTATGATGATCTTGTTATGACACCATGCAGGAACCTAGATGAGGTAAGAACCCGGGCCCTTAGGTACATTCGGCTAGAGGATGACAAGAGGATCCAGGAGAGGATAACAGGATCCTCAAAGCAGGATAAGCAAGGATCCTCATTCAGGAACAACAAGTTCAGATCCTACAACAGATCTGATAACCAGAACGTGCACTCTATTGATCAAGAAGAGGATGACGAAGATTATCCTCCAATTTCTGAATATTGTTTTAGTGTTGATAACAATGAACTAATCCTTGCTATGCAGAACCTAGGTGATAAAGCTAGATGGCCGAGAAAGAATGATAGACCGGCTGCAACTAAGGATAAATCAAAGTGGTGTGCATATCATGAAGATTTTGGGCACCTCACAGAAGAATGCATTGCATTAAGAAAGGAAATTGGATACTTGTTGAGCAAAGGACATCTAAAAGAGTTGTTGGGAAGAAAAAAGTCAAGGACTCAGGATCCTGAAAGGATCCCTGAGAAGGCTCCAGCTCCTCCAGCAGATTCACAAGTGATAAACTTTATTTCTGGAGGATCCGACATTTGTGGCACATCCTTCTCAGCAGCTAAAAGGCATGCAAAGGAAGCTAAGATGGATAATGGAGAAAGACCAGTTCGAACATCAAGTGTCTCCGAAGGAAAAGTCATAACCTTTGATGAAGAGGATCGTGTTGATATCCAGGATCCTCATCACGATGGTTTAGTTATTACTCTTTTCATATCTAACCATTTTGTCCGCAGGATCCTAATAGACGGAGGAAGTTCAGTGAACATTATCCAGCTTGTTGTTCTAAAGAAGATGGGTATCCCTGAATCAGAGATCATACCTAGATCATCCGTGCTCGTGGGATTTAGTGGCGAAACTAAGAACACCCTGGGGGACATTAAACTCCCAATATATATTGAAGGCTTACACTCTTATCAAAAATTTTTTGTTAGTGACTGTTTATCTTGTTGTAATGTTATCCTTGGCAGGCCCTGGATACACGATATGAAAGCAGTCCCGTCTACTTACCATCAATGTGTGAAGCTCCCTAGTCCTTGGGGAATAGTAAAGATTGATAGTGATCAGCAGGAGGCTAAGAATTGCTACACTTCATCGATGAAACCAGCCTCGAAGTCAAGGGAGCAATAGCAATCAAGGTATCCTCCAAGGAATGTCTTGGAGGCCAGAGAGCAGGATGTGGTAGAAATCCTCATGAATCCTGATGATCATGAATCCAAAATCTATATCGGATCAGGGATCCTTGGCGAAATGAAAGAAGACCTCATATCCTTCCTCAAAAGGAGAAAGAATACCTTTGCATGGAAACACGAAGATATGACTGGTATATCCAAAGATGTTATCACTCACAAGCTCGGCATCCACAGATCCTTCAAACCAATCCATCAAAGGAGAAGGAAGTTTGCACCAGAAAGGAATGCCATTATCCAGGAAGAGGTAGAGAAATTGCTCCGGGCAGGTATGATTAGAGAGGTCAAGTATCCAAGATGGTTGGCCAATGTGGTTGTTGTTCAAAAGAAAAACGGAAAGTGGAGGGTATGTGTCGATTTTACCGATTTAAATAAGGCATGTCCCAAGGATCCTTTCCCTTTACCCCACATTGACTCCATGGTGGATGCAACTGCGGGTCATGAACTGTTAACTTTTATGGATGCTTCTTCTGGATTTCAACAAATCCAAATGGAACCATCCGACCAAGAGGATACAGCCTTCATGACTCCAACTGGTATATATTGCTATATTGCTATGCCGTTCGGATTGAGAAATGCAGGTGCAACGTACCAAAGGCTGGTGAATATGATGTTCAAGGATCAGATCGGACAAACTATGGAGGTTTACATAGATGATATGGTGGTAAAATCCATAAGAGCTGAGGATCACCTAAAGGATTTGGAGGAAGCATTTGATATCCTTGACAAATATAATATGAAGCTTAATCCTTCAAAATGTCATTTTGGTGTTAAAGCAGGTAAATTCTTAGGATACATGGTGACTAAGAGAGGCATTGAAGCTAGCCCGGAACAAATCAAAGCAATAGTGAACATCAAATCTCCGGCCAATGCTAAGGATGTTCAAAGGCTAACAGGCAGGATAGCAGCTTTGAACAGATTTATATCCAAATCCTCGGAGAAGTGCAAAGAATTCTATGATATCCTAAGGAAGAACAAGAAATTTGAGTGGACCGAGAAGCATGAAAATGCTTTGAGAGCCCTCAAAGATTACTTATCCTCAGCCCCATCCTTGATGAAACCAGAAAAAGGCGATGTGTTATCCTTGTATCTTGCAGTATCCTCAAAAGCAGTAAGTGCGGTCCTTGTTAAGGATCATGAAGGTACACAACATCCTGTCTATTATGTAAGTAAAAGTTTACTTGATGCCGAATCCAGGTATTCACACCTTGAAAAACTTATTCTTGCATTAATAATGGCATCTACCAAGTTAAGACATTATTTTGAAACTCATGTTATCATTGTTAAAACTAATTTTCCAATTAAGAATGTCCTCAGGAAACCAGAGATGTCAGGAAGGATGGCTAAGTGGGCAGTGAAATTGAGTGCATATGATATAAGATATGAGCCTAGGACAGCCATCAAATCCCAAGCATTAGCTGACTTTGTGGCTGATTTCAGTAGTGATTTACAAGAAGAAGCTGAGCTAGAAGTCCAGCAGCTAGAAGAGACCAAGGATCCTTGGATACTTTATACTGATGGATCCTCAAATGTAAAAGGCACAGGGCTTGGAATACTACTAAAATCGCCACAGGGGGACATAATACCCCATTCTATAGCTTGTGAATTCCAAACCACTAACAATGAGGCTGAGTATGAAGCCCTAATTGCTGGTTTACAAATTGCAAAGCACATGTGGATAAGGTATCTTGAGGTACACGTAGATTCTTTGTTGATTACAAACCACTTTAATGGATCATATTCTGTTAAAGGTGAAAAGCTAACCAAGTATTTAGAGATAGTCAAAAGTTTGGCACTCTCTTTTGTTTCCTTTAGTCTGTCACAGGTACCAAGGGAAGAAAATACAGAAGCTGATGCATTGGCTAACTTAGGATCATCCTTGAAGATCCCGGAGGATATCAAGATTCCTATTATCCATATCCTGACCCCGGCTATCGAGGATCACGAGGCTATGGAGATAGGAAATGATTCTGCAATTATCCCTTGTGAGGGTACTCAATCCCATTCAGGATCAGGATCATGGATCTCACCAATTATGAGATACTAACAACATGGAGAGATTCCTACAGGAGAAAACCATAGGGCTTTCAAATCTAAGGTATCTCAATTCACAATTATGAATAATATGTTGTATCAATGATCTCTTGCAGGACCATACTTGAGATGCATTGAGGATCCTGAAGTTCAAGAAGTTTTAAAAGACTTCCATGAAGGAGATTGTGGAAACCACACTGGGGGCAGGGCTTTATTCTCAAGGATCCTGAGGACAGGATACTACTGGCCAACCATGAAGAAAGATGATGTGGAGTATGCCAGAAGATGTGATCCTTGCCAGAGACACATCAATATCCTTCATCAACCAGCTGAATTATTGCATCCTATATCCTCCTCTTGGCCATTTATGAGATGGGGTATGGATATAGTTGGAAAGCTCCCTAAGGCACCTGGTGGGAAAGTATTCATGTTAGCTATGACTGATTACTTCTCCAAGTGGATAGAGGCTGAAGCTTTTGCCCAAGTCAGAGAAAAGGAAGTTATATCCTTCATTAAAAGAAATATTATAACCAGATTTGGAATTCCTTCTGAGATTATATGTGATAATGGTTCCCAATTTATTGGGGGCAGAACCACTAACTTTTGTGACAGCTGGGGGATTAAGATGATAACTTCAACACCAGTCCACCCACAAGCTAATGGCCAGGCAGAATCATCCAACAAGATCATCATCAACAATTTGAAGAAAAAGCTTGGATCCAAGAAAGGGAAATGGGCAGAAGAACTACCCTATGTGCTCTGGGCCGACAGGACAACCCCTAAGAATGCTACTGGTCAAACACCATTCGCTTTGGTGTTTGGGGCAGAATCGGTGATCCCAACAGAAATGGTGGTTCCTACTGCTAGAACAAGTACCCGTGATCCTGAGGAAAATGATGAAAACTTGGCTCAAGATCTGGATACTATTGAAGAAATCAGGGATATGGCTAGGATAAGGATGGCCAGTTATCAACAAAGAATGGCTGGTGCTTACAACAAAAATGTCAGGATCAGAAGGTTTCAAGTTGGAGATATGGTGTTAAGGAAAGCATTTCAGAATACCACCAATCCTGCTGATGGAAAATTGGCTCCAAAATGGGAAGGCCCTTATTTGATTGAAGCTGAAGCAGGAAAGGGGGCATATAGATTGCTAACCATGGAAGGTGATTTGCTACCAAGAGCTTGGAATGCTGTCCACTTGAAGAAATATTTCATGTAAGCAGGATCCTTATGGCATAGGTGATCCTCACGATAGGGATATCCTTAAAGGATCCTCAAAGTATCGGTGATCCTTACTTGGGTAATATCCTAAACTTAAGCTATTTCATTTCATTATTTTCTCTTATAAGGATAAGGATCACGTATCCTTTATCCATCTCTCACGTGAGTTCAAGTTTTGAAAGTTCAGGTATCTTTAGCACAACGTTGGTTATCCACAGAAGCAATCCGTCTTTTGGGTTTAACCCCAGTTATTTGGGCTTGTCCCCAGATTCCGCCTGTAGCGCACGATGATCCTAGTGTAGTTCAAGGATTTGGGACCAGTACTCGTTCTAGGGGCTGATAATTCCATTGTTCTGGCTATGCTTAGGATCCTACGTATAATGGTAGACGTACCATATATCCGTTCATAAGGTTTCTAACGTTTTCACGTTAGCTAAGGTTTCTAACGTTTTCACGTTAGCTAAGGTTTTGGCATTTTCATGTCACTAAGTTTGGATAGTCGCCAGTGAGGGCCATACTCCAGTTTACATCCGTTTATATGGGCTTGACCCCAGTTTACATCCGTTTATATGGGCTTGTCCCCAGTTATCCTTGGGCTTGTCCCCAGTTATCCTTGGGCTTGTCCCCAGTTGCTAACTCTTTTCTTATATTGGCTTAGTCCCAAGTTATGCTCTATTTCAGGTCCTTGAAGATAGGAAGCTAGGGATCCTTGATCCTTATTTCACTCTAAGGTTTATCTTATAGTTATCCTTATTATGGTTAGGATTCTAACTTGAATCCTCAGGTATGGTCCTTAACTCTTTTGATTTTATTCATTATTCTTTTAAATAACCCTTATACTTGACAACTGAACTTGTATTTCTTAAATCATATCACTTTTTAAAACCTATCGGTTATGGGATATGTGATCCTTGTTCATATCCTAAACTTTTTGGATATCTTTTCTAATTTTTCAAGGCTTGATAAGTATAAACAGAATGAACATTACAACAGTTGGAAAGTAACATATTAAAAAGGATAACAACACATGATAAGCGACAAAAGGTTAAGTTTTTATTTATTAACATAAGGCTAACCCTTTAAAGGTTGTCAAAATTACCTACCCGAGCATCTACCAGCAAAACGTGGCCCGTCCGCTGGGGTAGGTAAAGGGTGTCCATGATAATGAGTTCAAAGGTAGTGCAGGAATATAAAGGCGGCAAGATCACAATGGCTTCATCCCCCAAACAGAGGATCCCTCCACCAATTGCAATCCTGCCTATTGTCCAAAGGATCATACATGATCCTTAAACCTAAGAACTATTGTTTAGAGTTATTACAGACCCACCATTGTTCAAAATCATCAACAATCAAAAAACTACCAAACCATAAAAAATGGGCTCCGGCCACGTCTAGAAATTTCCATCATCGCCCATTTTTGCAGCTCACACCTTCGCTGCATCATCATCACCACCAGCCGCTGCATCCTCAGCTTTATCCTTCAACCCGCTGCCACTAGCCTCAATTGCCAGAATCTCCTCAGCCTCCTCTTCATCACCCAATTCAGCCAGCCTTGCCTTCCATTCTTCAATTTCCCAGCTACTTTTGTCAAAGGCAGGATCCTGAGCTTCCAAGGCCATTTGAAGCTTGGTTTTGTACATTGCTATGGCGGCAGAAACTTTAGCATCATCTGTGATCTCCTGCCTTTCATAGTCAAAGTTAACCAGCACCTTAGCCATCTTCTGCTTGGTATCCTGGAGTTCCTTCTGAAGATCAGCAAGTGCAAGATCCTTGAGCACAGCAACCTGCTGGAGGTCAGCAATCTTCTTATCTTGATCCTCAACATGGCCGACGTAATCCTCGATATCAGCAAATTTCTGCAAAAGAAAAGGATAAAGCAGTTCAAAAACAAGTGATCCTTAGATCAGCAGGATATACAAGCAGAGACAGTGATCCTTACTTCATTGAAGTACTCGAGGAACTGGTGGCGAATTAAGGGCAGACCCTGCAAATCCTCAACTTCGGAAGTCTTTCTCTTCTTGATTCCCTTCCCTTTGAGGGGTGCCTTGGGGATTGAGGCTGTCGGGCTAATAGGGACCTTTCTTTTGGAGGATTTGACAGTGGTGAGATCGGTGACACTGAACCTTGAAGCAGCTTTGGCAGATTTTCCAGCACCTACACAACCAAAACAAGATAAGTATCTTTTCTTAATATACATTTAACTATTTGTTTAAATTTTAAACAAGGATACTTACTTGACATTGTGACAGAGCCTGAGGATACCTCCTGTGAGTCTTGGGTTATTGTCTTAAAAGTTCTAGTTTCAGGGTCGAGTCCCCAGAAAGCAGCAAGTCTTTCCCTGGTTGCGGGTGTTGTGATGAGATGTGAAACAGAGATGGCTGCATGACACAAGACAAAGAAGGGGTTAGTGATCCTATTACAAAAACATGACCATCTGGTGATCCTTCCCAGGATCCTCCGGCCTACCATGGGTGGACCATGTTCTTGGTAAGTGCTCTCCATCTGAAATGGTATCCCTTCTTACAAAAAAGAAGCGACGCTTCCAATCTTTGTCGTTTTTGGTGACTTTGAGGAGAGGATGATCTGCACTGGGTTTTCGTTTAAACAAATAACGGTGGGAACCGAAGGTAGTAAGATCATACAACTCCGCCAGTTCTGACATTCCTAAATCAAGACCCTCCTGCTCAATGATCCTCTCTAGGGTGTATAAAACCCTCCAAATCATCGGCATGGCTTGAATGTAAGATATGCCGGTAAGGGAAAAGAAGGATTGTGTGAACTCCGGGAAAGGATAGGTGTACCCTATAGCAAATGGAGTGACTGGAAAGGCAACCCATGTATCAGAAACGTAGTCGCTCAGAACAGTTGGATCGAAGGGTTTGAAAAAGACATTCGCCGGAAAACGGTGACGGATGTTATCTACTTGTGCGTCATTAAAGCAACACCTCTCGTTCACTGAGTCTTTGATGATCTTTTGACTCTTCAAAGGGCTATCCTTTTTGTGATCCTTGGCTGGTGAACTTCGGAGCAACATTTTCGAAGTGACGGAGATAAAGATAGAGAAACAGAGTAAGAAGGAAGGAAGAGGAGAAAGAATTACCTGGTTGTTCGTCGACTGAGAATTTAAAGGGAGTCTCTTTCGAATTTGAATGCATAATGATCCTATCTATATCTCTATTTATAATTATGATTCTGCAGGATTGTCACTTCCGTGACATCATCATCGCAACGGCTAGTTCTATTTTAACGGCTATATATCCGTTAGTTTGTTACGGATAAGATCAAGAAAACATAACTCGCTAATTTTACAATTTCACTCCTTATATTTTGGGGGCAATTGTTAGGGGAGGATTTTCTAACAATTAGTGATCCTTATTCGTTATCCTAACTAGTGATCCTTACTTCTGTGTCAGGTGGTGATCCTCAGAAGAGCTTCAGGATCAGGATCATGGATCACTTTAAGGATCCTCGTACTAACGATTGTTTACTTATGTATTATACTATCTCGCAGGTATGACGAGCTTGACCAAGTCTAGGCGACATTCCTGGAGAATATTCCTAAACTATTCTGCACGTGCTTGACCAAAAATAGACGTTGTGGAGAACGTGGAGGCTTGGCACGAAAGTCGGATAGTTAGTTTAGGTGGTTATTTCTATTTTAAAAGGGAGTAACGAGCTAGTAAAAAACACTTAGTCATTTTTTTGCAGTTACACACACTCGTACAAACACTCATACAAGCTCTCGTTCAAACACCAAGCAATTACATACACTTTTTACACATTCCACTGTAGAGATCCTTGTACCTAGCTCGTTACTATCCGAAGTTGTAAACATTTAACCATTTATTTTAACTTGGTGATCGGTAGTTTCCATCACCCGGGGTTTTTTGTGCCGGAGATCAACTCTTGATCAAGGGCTTTTTCCCCGTATAAATCCTTGTGTTGTTTGTGCAATTTGCATTGAAGTGATCTTCATCGCTGTTACATATTTTGAGCATCATTCCCCGTAACAAAGAGTTTGGTTGCATTATCCTCGTCTGATTTTTGACCAAAACAGTCAGGATGCCGGAAGGAACCCGAATACCAATATTACATATCCTATATCCTGCGACGGATCCTCAGGATAAGGAAGTAGTAAGTGTTCAGGATCCTGATGATGAGTATCCTAACAAGGATCCTAAGTCTTGGATGGCTCCAGTTGTGACACCTGTATCACTTCAACCATCAAACAAATACCAAGCCAATGAAATATTGTATTTCATACTTGGGATCTGTACAAATATGTGTATCATTTGCACATATCAATTCTAGTTCGATTTCAAGCTCTAAATATCTTTCTGGAAGGTTATACGCGCACTGATGCGTAAATATAACCAGTTTAATGCAACGAACACTCCAGAATAGTGAAATAGGCTTAACATACCTTAAATAACCTTTACATAACTTAGAAATAAGTTTTGAAGGCTTTGGTATGGCAAATACAAGTTAATTCGCTTACAGGGACTAAAGTTGACAAACTGCGAAAGTATGCCAATTTGAACTGTAACAGACATTCCGGAACATGACCATAAGTTAAACATACTATAAATATCCTTTACATAGCTTAGAAATAGGCTTTGAGGGGTTCGGTATGCTAAAATAAACTTTTGGGTCATTCAGGGACTAAAAGCGTCAAAAAGTGCACAAGTTTGCATTTTCGCGCATAACTTACGTTCTGAATACCTCCGAACATCCAAAAATTTATGTAAGCACTAAAATATTTTATTTTAGTGTTTGGCATAAGAAAAATCCATTCGTCGCGTCATTTGGATCGTTTTTTCGCGCTTATGCGCATTCCGTCGTAATTAACCGAACATTGCAACCGTACGGCTAAACGAACCGACATCCGAGATATTTTTTAGCACATTTTAAGTTCCCTATACTTTAACTTCATTTTAGAGCCTTGAAATGAGGTTAACGGGGTTCAAACACATCGAAAATAGCTTAAACGGGCTGCAGGGACCAAAACTGTAATTCTGCCAAAATAGGTGCTTGCGCACCGCAACAAATATTTGTTACGGTGCGCAAGCAGGGGTCAGTTATGCAGAAACTCGTTTTCTCAGCAGTTAACAGCCTTTAACCCCTCCAAAGGCCTAGGACAAGTGTCAAACTCTTGTGGTGGAGCAATATTAGTTACCACAACATTCCGACAAGTGTACGGGTGAGATCATTCCCTCTTCTCCAAGAAACGATCCTAACGGTGAACCGAAATCTATAAATACCCATCACATTTTCACTCATTCCTCACTAGAATCTGATTTGAGGAGCTCTAAGTTGAAATCTTTGTTTCATACCTGAGCTACTTGAATCAAGATTAGCATTCGGGGACCCTTTGTAAGTGTTCCTTCGTTCTTTTATTGCTTTTCGAGTCCGAAAGTCAAACTTTGTTTGACTTTCTGCGTTGACCATTTTATGGTCAATGCGAAGTTCATTTGAACTTCGCAATGTGATTGTAATCACGATGGTTATAGTCCCTTGTGACTATGCCTAATGATTACCACATTGTCTAGGGTCGTAAGGGTAAGCGATCTAATAAATCGCTTATACCTTCGAGCCCGACCCATTTGGTCGATCATTAGGATCCGACCAAACACATTAGGTGACCATAGTATATAGGGAATAACCTTCCAAGGTTATACCTTATGGTCACGACGTTTAGTTAGTTGTACGATAGGTAGTTTATATGCCTTAGGTAAATTACCAAAATACCCCTTTGATGCCAAATTTCATTTTAAACATATGTAACGTAACTTTTGACATCTAAACTGATTTGACAACAATATTAGACATGTTAAGGCATATATTTCTTGTCATAGGACAAGTTAGGCGGTCCGAACGCGTTTCACGCAAACGACGCGTTAAAGTAGCATAAGCTACCTAAACGGGTCGTAAAGGGTCACACACACTTAGGTTAAGTTTCGTTTTAGTATGTGGGCTTTGTTAAACCATATTACACAAGTCTCCATACTCGTTTGGTTTACGAACCCTCATTCTATCCGATCCTCCGATATTAGGTCCGGTTTATTAACAGAGTTACCTATATTAGGTGTCGTTTGATTCCGTGATCTCTAGCATTGCTTGGTGGTTATCTTAGGACTTCTGAGCAATCTCAAGTGAGTACATAGACCCCTCTTTTACTGTTTTCCAAACTGTTTTGGGGTGAAACACATGTGCCTACTTGTTACTTTCATGCTTTCCTGTTTTGGCATCATATACTTGCTATGTTCTTTAGTACATTTATAGTACATGATTTCAATACATTTCATGCTATGTATGTCCATTGTGTGCATACTTAGTACATATTTTTACATTACAATTCATGCTATGTATGCCCAATTGTGTGCGTACTTAGTACATCGTTTTACATTACATGCTATGTATGCCCATTGTGTGCGTACTTAGTACATCGTTCTACATTACATTTCATGCTATGTATGTCCATTGTGTGCATGCTTAGTACATTGTTTTACATTGCATTTCTGTTGCATATGCTCATCTAGCATGTGAACACATTATACTACATTTTGAACCGTTGTAACCTTTTGACTATGTGAACCGTCGTAACCGTTTGATTATATGAACCGTTTGTAACTATTGAACCGTGTGAACCATTTGTATCTGTTGACAGGATTTACATTTGACAATAGACATTTGACAATACATAAACATTTCTACAATTGTTAAACATTACTTTGGTGGTTTGGTTTGATTAAGTGATTAAGTAACGATGCGTGTGTAATATGATACAAGCATGGCTGATACGCCGCTGTTACTTCCTATATATAAGTGTTTGTATGGTATTACATATTGAAGCGTTATTTGAATCATTTCAGTTTGAGACATATAACATTTTATACAAATATCATACTTTTCACAAGACATTGATTTACAAACAACTTATCTTATACAAACACATTTTTACATGGTTATTCATTTAACCTGGCATTTATTATTACATATCATCTGATCTTATCGTTTTTCAAATGATTTACAAGACAACGCAAATTACAAGGTTCATGACTAAACATTTTCTCAAACATAAGTCATGAATCCTATTTTCACAAAACCTATGTATCTCACAGGCATTTTTATGCTGACGTACCTATTTTCACATGTGTTTTCAGGAGATGATGCATAGGACTTATCAAGACATACTTAGGCGGACCTGTGCCTTAGTGACTTAAAACGAGACAAGAACTAGTTAATTTATGTTATGTACTCTTTGGTTCTTGTTTAAAACAATGTAAACTTTCATGTTTGATTAATAAAACGAAACTTCGATTTCCATGGTTGTGAAACATTAATTCTGTTACAACACTCCCCGACGTTTCCGCCACATTTTGTATGTTCTACTTGGTCGGGGTGTGACAGAAAAGATGGTATCAGAGCCAATGGTTATAGGGAATTAGGTTATTAGTAATGCTTTGACCTAGTCTATAACCTTTCTAGGACCCTAACGCGATTTTACTTGCGTTTAGTCATTAAACAATACCGTCACCTATCCTTAGGCGACGTGACACCTGTGTCACTTCAACCATCCAACAAATTCCAAACCAATGAAATATTGTATTTCATACTTTGGACTTGTATAAATATGTGTATCTTTTGCACATATCAGCTCTTGTTCGATTTCAAGCTCTAAATCGCTTTTTGGAAGGTTATACGCGCACTGATGCATAAATATAACCAGTTTAATGCAACGAACACTACGGAATAGTGAAATAGGCTTAACATACCTTAAATAACCTTTACATAACTTAGAAATAAGTTTCGAAGGCTTTGGTATGGCAAAAATAAGTTAATTCGCTTACAGGGACTAAACTTGACAAACTGCGAAAGTATGCCAATTTGAACTGTAACAGACATTCCGGAACATGACCATAAGTTAAACATACCATAAATATCGTTTAAATAGCTTAGAAATAGGCTTTGAGGGGTTCGGTGTGCTAAAATAAACTTTTGGCTCATTCAGGGACTAAAAGTGTCAAAAAGTGCACAAGTTTGCATTTTCGCGCATAACTTACGTTCTGAGTACACCCGGACATCCAAAAATTTATGTAAGCACTAAAATATTTTATTTTAGTGTTTGGCATAAGAAAAATCCATTCGTCACGCATTTTGGATCGTTTTTCGCGCTTGTGCGCATTCCGTCGTAATTAAGCGAACATCGCGTTCGTACGGCCAAACGAACCCACATCCGACATATTTTTGAGCATGTTTCATGTCCACAATGTTCAGGCATCATTTTAGGGCCTTAAAGTTGGCTTGACGGGCCTTAAACGTGTCAAAAATGGGCTGAATGCATGACAGGGACTAAAATGGTAAATCTGCCAAAGTTACATGCTTACGATGCGTAAGCATTATTCCCCTACGATGCGCAGGGGTTCCCCAGAACAGATCAGACTGATTAGTCAGCAGATTTCAGCTGATTAACCCACAACCACACATTCTAACTTGCCCTTTCAGTTCATGAGGAACCATTTCTACTTACCACAACATTTTGACAAGTGTACGCACAAGATTTAATCACGTTATTCAAGAAACGATCTTAACGGTTCGGTAAATACTATAAATACCCAACCCATTTCACTTCATTTCTCACAAGAATCTGATCATTTATGCTCTAAGTTGAAACCTTTGTTTCATACCTGAGCTATTTTGATCTAGATTAGCATTCGGGGACCCTTCGTAAGTGTTCCTTCGTTCTTTTATTGCTTTTCGAGTCCGAAAGTCAAACTTTGTTTGACTTTCTGCATTGACCAGTTTATGGTCGATGCGAAGTTCATTTGAACTTCATAACGTGAGCGTAATCACGATGGTTATAGTCCTTAGTGACTATACCTACTAATTACCACGTTATCTAGGCTCAGTGACGAGCCGTAGTTTCGGTCAGAATACGTATTCTTGCGTATTTTGTAACCAAACTACTTATGGGTATCAAAACCGTTTGTTTTGATACCAAACCTGTTTTCTAAACTTAGCTAAGCATGTTTTAGCATGCTTAGCTCGTCACTTTTAGTTTAGTGCTTATATAGAGTCGTAAGGTAAGCGATCTAAACAATCGCTTATACTTTCGAACCCGACCCATTTGGTCGATCATTAGGATTCGACCAAGCACATTAGGTGACCATAATATATAGGGAATAACCTTCCGAGGTTATACCTTATGGTCACATCGTTTAAGTAGTTGTATGATAGGTAGTTTATGTGCCTTAGGTAAATTACCAAAATACCCTTTTCATGTATAATTGGTAATTAAGCTTATGTAACCTAAACTTTTGTACATAACTGATTATACAACATGATTAAACACGTTTAGGCATATAATACTTGTCATAGGACTAATTAGACGTCTTGAACGCGCTTTGCGCGCACGACGCGTTAAAGTAGCGTATGTTACCTTAATGGGTCGCGATGGGTCGAAAGCACTTAGGTTAGTCTCAATGAAGTATGTAGGCCTTGTTAAACCATATCATATGAGTTCCAATACTCATTTGGTTTACCAAGCCTCATCCTATCCGATCTCCCGATTTAAGTCCGGTTTATTTATATAGTTTTAGATTGCCGACTGATTCCGTGCTCCCTCTAGCTTTGTTTGGTTGTTGTTCAAGACCTCCAAGCATTCTCAGGCGAGTACATTATTCCCCTCTTTTACTGTTTTCAACTGTTTTGGGGTGACTCATATGTGCTAAATGTCTTAACAATGATTTCAAGAACGATTACAATGGTTTCAAAAACAATTACAATGTGGTTTCAAGAACGATAACAATGGTTTCAAGAACGATTACAATGGTTTCAAAAACAATTACAATGTGGTTTCAAGAACGATAACAATGGTTTTCAAGAACGATTACAATGATTTCAAAAACAATAACAATGGTTTCAAGAACGATTTCAATAAAGTGAACGAACTTGTTGGTTGTAGTTACATAACCAATGACATTCATTAGCAATGATCAAGCCGACCAGTATTAGGTTATGGTACCATAGGATCTGACAAATCCCGTTATTTTCTATACCCATGATTATGTGTGGGTATTTTGGGTAACGACTGAATCTGTAATTATTAACTTACCCTTTGGTAAGGGTTTGTTAAGAACGAGAACGAGAACGAGTTTGAACGATGAACTAGTCAAGAAGGTTTGAATGTTATTAGAAAATCGACCATAAAGTAGTTTCACAATTAAAACAAGAACAATTTGAACGATTAAAACAACAAGAACGATTTGAACGATTTCACAAAAGGTTTTAACGATTGGGTAAACATTTGGACATGATTTACATTTGATCATGCATTTCCACGAAACATAGTATTGATTTAAACCAAGTTTTACTTCAATACTTTGTTTTGTGCGTTTCACCTATGGTTTAGTTGATGAATTTCACTAGCCATACATATCATTTTGGTTACACATTACATGGTTTACATTTGACACAAACACTTTTGATATTGGTTATACATAACATGATTTACATCTTGACATGAACATTTTGACATATTATTCCAATACATTGGGCAGTTGGTTTACACATAGACATCTTACTTTGTTGGTTTGGTTTGAGTAAGTGATTTAAGTAACGAGGCGTGTGTAATATGATGTAAGCATGGTGGATACGCCGCTGGTACTTCCTATATATAAGTGCTTATATGGTATTACATATCGTAGCGTTGTTTAAATCATTTCAATTTAAACATATAACATTTTATACAAATAACATACTTTTCACAATACATTGTTGTACAAATAACTTAACTTATACAAACTCATTTTACATGGTTATTCATTTAATCATGCATTATTCCCTTATTTATACATATCATCTGAACTTATTATTTTTCAAATGATTTACAAAGACAAAGCAAATTACAAGGTTCATGACTAAACATTTTCTTAAACAGAAGTCATGAAACTTATTTTCACAAAACCTATGTACTCGCCAGCATTTCATTGCTGACCTTGTTTTCACATGTGTTTCAGGTATTGTTGAAAGATATCAATTGATAGGATGCATGCTCACATAGGACTGGACAAGGCCTTAGTGACTCAATAACAATGATAGACTATGTTTAAATTGTGTATTTAGATTTCTAGACGATGTAATTATTCAATGTTTAATAAAATGAAACACTTTTTGGTATCCATGGTTATGAAACATTAATTCTGTTACAACACTCCCCGATGTTTCCGCCGCGTTTTGTATGTTCTACGTGGTCGGGGTGTGACAGAAAAGATGGTATCAGAGCCAATGGTTATAGGGAATTAAGTTATTAGTAATGCTTTGACCTAGTCTATAACCTTCTTAGGACCCTACCGCGAGTTTACTTGCATTTAGTCATAAAACAATACCGTCACCTATCCTTAGGCGACGACCACAACAAGAACATAAAATTCAAAACCGCTTTGAAAACTAATCATCTGTTCTAGGATGATTGATTACTAGGTTTTGAACCCTCTATTGTAAGGTTTTGAACCCCTTTGAGTTTTCAAAATCTCGTCAAGGTTTTGGGTTTTAAATAATGTGAACACGTGCAAACTGGAAGGGTGAATTCCTGTATTCTGGGTTTTCTGTCTAGGCAAGCACTTCGTATATATCTCATTAGATGCGAGACCAGTTGTGCTTACCTGGGAATTCTTGGGATGAGTGTTCACTTATAGGCGAGCATGTCTTCGCGATACATTATTTTTGATCCATTTACTTTGGTTAGTCACTGTGTGTCGGTTGTTGCCTTGTAGTAACAAACAAATGACCACTATCCTTGCTTTCATCAGATTTGTTTCATCTCATTCTTTTCGTCTAATTCTCTCACTCGTTTCCTTTCATGTTTCCTCTTTTAGAATGCCTCCTCGACGCGAAAGCCAGATAGCGACTGCCGAATTGGCAGAAATCATTGCGCAGCAAATGGCTGCTCAATTCCCAAACCTCTTTGCTCAATGGAACCAAGCCAACAACAACAATAATGTTACATGCAAATACAAGGATTTTAACCAGGCTAAACCACACAATTTTAGTGGTTCTGAAGGAGCGACTGGGCTTCTTCAATGGTTCGAGAGCATTGAGAATACTTTCTGCCAAGTGCAGTGTCCTGACAATCGCAATGTCGAGTTTTCTTCGAGTGTCTTTCAGAAGAGGGCTCTCACATGGTGGAACGGGGTTATGAGGGATCGTGGTGCAGAAGTTGCTCTAGCACAGACATGGGCTGAACTTAGGGCCCTTATGATGAGGGAATTCTGTCCTCGTCATGAGCAGCGAGCTTTGGAGAAGGAATTTGATGAGTTGAAGCAAGATAGTGGTGAGCACAGGGCGTATACTGATAGGTTTGAGGAGTTGAGTCTACTTTGCCCGACAATGGTTACCCCACTCGACAAGGCTATCGAAGGGTACATCGACGGCCTACCTGACTCGGTACAAGACATCCTTACTGGTAGTAGCCCTACCACACTCTGTCAGGCGATCGAGTTAGCTGCGACATTGACTGAGTCGCAGATTCGGAAGAATAAGTTACACAGAAAGGGGGACAAGGGTAAGAAGCAGGGGTCTGACAAGGAGGATAGCAAGAAAGGTCAAAACAAGAAGGGTAAGGAAGGTGAGACGTCAAAGAAATCAAGAAAGCGAAAGGGTGTTCAGAACTTTGCTGTTACAACACAGACTGCTCAGAACCCGCGGAACCCACCAGCTCAGCCACCTGCAAAGAAAGCATATGCCGGTACCGCACCTCATTGTGCACGCTGCAACGGTCATCACGCGGTACAACAAGCTTGCTGGCAATGCACGACGTGTGGTAAACTTGGGCATTTGGCCAATGTTTGTCGTTTGGGACAAAATCAGGCTGCTCAGGTTCAAGCTCCGGTTCAAGGGAATGCTGCGAGATTCCCACTAGGGTCTTGTTTCAACTGCGGAGAGATTGGTCACTTCCGCCACAACTGTCCGAGACTGGTGAACGCAAATGCTAACGCAAACCCAAATGCGAACGTCAACGTCAATGTGAATCCTGCACGTGGTCGAGTGTTTAACATCAATGAGGCACTCAATGATGAAGGAGTGAACAATTAGCATTTTGTATTTCCTCTGGTTGTTATCTTGTAACATTTAAAGACAATGCGGTTGTTATATAAATAAAAATTTGTGGTTTTATTTTTTAACTAATGCAATTGTATGAATGTTTGATCCAACCTTATGATGTCAACACAAAGACAAAACTACTCGTGTGGTTCTGTCATTTTTATGATCACTTGTGATCTCCCTAAGAACCTCAAACACTTGTTTCTTTTAAATCTAAAGTATCTTATCATCTTGCACCATCTGAGATGCAAGAATTATCGAAACAACTTCAAGAGTTATATGATAAAGGATTCATCCTATCCAAACTTTTCACCTTGGGGAAACTCTTGCCCTCTTTGTGAAAAAGAAAGATGGATCTTTTCGAATTAGTATCGATTATCGTAAGCTTGATAAGCTTACCATCAAGAATCGATATCCCCTACCTTAAATCAATGATCTCTCCGATCATCTGCAGGGTACTTAATGCTTTTCCAAGATCGATTTGCGTTCTGGGTATCATCAACTTCGTATTCTCGAAGAAGATATTCCCAAAACGGCTTTCTGCACGAAGTGTGGCCATTTCGAGTTTACAGTCATGCCTTTTGGATTGACAAATGCTCCAGCCATCTACATGGACATAATAAATAGAGTCTGCAAGTCTTATTTGGATCAGTTCGTCATTGTTGTGATTGATGACATCTTGATCTATTCATGTCCCGAGCCGATAACGATCAACACCTTCATTGACACTGGAACCCTTAAAGAAGGAACAAACTTTTCGCTAAATCCTCCAAGAGGAAATTTTGGCTTAAAGAAGTTCAGCTTTTGGGTCATGTAGTCAACAAGCAGGGTATTCATATGGATCCATCCAAATTGCTGCAATTAAGGATTTGATTCCTTGTATGCTTTAAATACCCGTGTCCAAAGATAACAAATTTAAAGGTCAACTTAAACAACAATGCGAGTGTGCGATTATGCGATTATGTGATATGTGTTTATGTGTTCTCCTCTATGTTTTTGTGTGATCCGATTTTCAAATCCTCATAGAATCTTTCATATCTTCATACGAGGGATTTATAGTAGGATATTTAAAAGGTACTACCTTAATCCTTATGGGCTTCTACGTGGTAGTTAAGACCCTTGGGTTATATAGTACCATTCCATGATTCGATGAGAGACCCTTAAGTGGTCTAGTTAAAGATTGATTCAAGATCTGGTTAAGAATGGCATGTGATGATACAGCTGAAAGGACCCTATGGTGGTCCAGTCACACTCATCACAGGTTTGTTCATTTGGTTTTACCCTACACATTATAAAATAGACTGTGTGAACTGTGCAAGGAATTGTCTAATTATGGACGCGTACATAATTATTAAATTTAGTGCACAGAAACCCAGTAAGGTTTATTATGTGTAAGAACCGATAGTGACAACAATAACAAAATGAGAACAATGTAATGGAGGCACGGTGGACGCACCAATGACACTTCATATACTTGTATATAAGTGTCCCTCTTACATTGCAAGCATAATGTTATTAAGGTTACTAGAAGTACAGAATCCTAACCAATGTTGTTCGATCTTTTCAACTTCATGTTTTAAACTCTCACAAGTTTCCTCTAAATAAATTTCGGGACGAAATTTCCTAAAGTAGGGGAGACTGTGACACCTGTGTCACTTCAACCATCCAACAAATGCCAAACCAATGAAATATTGTATTTCATACTTTGGACTTGTATAAATATGTGTATCTTTTGCACATATCAGCTCTTGTTCGATTTCAAGCTCTAAATCGCTTTCTGGAAGGTTATACGCGCACTGATGCGTAAATATAACCAGTTTAATGCAACGAACACTCCAGAATAGTGAAATAGGCTTAACATACCTTAAATAACCTTTACATAACTTAGAAATAAGTTTCGAAGGCTTTGGTATGGCAAAAATAAGTTAATTCGCTTACAGGGACTAAACTTGACAAACTGCGAAAGTATGCCAATTTGAACTGTAACAGACATTCCGGAACATTACCATAAGTTAAACATACCATAAATATCCTTTAAATAGCTTAGAAATAGGCTTTGAGGGGTTCGGTGTGCTAAAATAAACTTTAGGCTCATTCAGGGACTAAAAGTGTCAAAAAGTGCACAAGTTTGCATTTTCGCGCATAACTTACGTTCTGAATACACCCGGACATCCAAAAATTTATGTAAGCACTAAAATATTTTATTTTAGTGTTTGGCATAAGAAAAATCCATTTGTCACGCATTTTGGTACGTTTTTCGCGCTTCTGCGCATTCCGTCGTAATTAAGCGAACATCGCGTTCGTACGGGCAAACGAACCCACATCCGACATATTTTTGAGCATGTTTCATGTCCACAATGTTCAGGCATCATTTTAGGGCCTTAAAGTTGGCTTGACGGGCCTTAAACGTGTCGAAAATGGGCTGAATGCATGACAGGGACTAAAATGGTAAATCTGCCAAAGTTACATGCTTACGATGCGTAAGCATTATTCCCCTACGATGCGCAGGGG